>CM073581.1:2453484-4853484 GCA_037074715.1 Magnolia kwangsiensis
TCACACGTGTGACATGATCACACGTGTGGACACATGTGACGTGGTCCACATGTGTGGTCATCCTGTTGGGGTTCAGTCTTTACGCATTTGGGTTGAGTGTACATGAGTTTTTTTGTCTTTAGTAGTGTGTTTCTTTACATTTATTTGTATAAGGGTATTCTTGTGATTTCAACTCCTATATAAAAGCCCTAGTAATAAAACACAAGAGGGTGGGCATGTGGAGCTTCTAATGCTCTCCACTCTCTCTCACGTTTTCTCTTTCTTCTCCTTCTTACATTCTTTCTTTCTTCTAGATCAACAACATGGTATTAGAGACACATTGATCCGTTTTTTGCTTCTTGATCTATTTTCTTTATCTTACCTCATTTTTTTATTTATTTTCCTTTCATTCTCTCTAGTGAAACACCCTAACGTGTTTAGGGCTGATCTAACTTAATCTCTTCCGGTGGTTGTACTTGTAACCCCCACGTGATGGATGGTGAAATCGTGTTTAACGAAAGTGTGTAAGGCCCACTTATGCATTATACCTGCGTGATGGGACAAAGTAGGCCATTGTTCATCCAGTATGCAATCTATGTTTAGTTTTTCCAAAGCATGAAATCAGATTTGAAAGGTGAAAATTCAGAAGTTCATAAAGCCCCTCCTTTATTGTGTTGATTGACACAAGTTGAAGTTCGGAATAAGGTATTAACTTAGTACGTTAGTTTGTTGCAGGATGTGTTCAAGAAAAATTATTGTTATTATTCAAATAGATTCCATAAAATGATCCCCAAGAGCAATGTTTTATCCTCATCGGATTTGGTGCCTCCAAATAACATCAATGAAATTGAATGGCACGAACTATCTACAATGGGCCAAATCTGGAGAAGTTTTTCTAACTGGAAGGAGACAAGTTAAATATTTTGACATCCCCCAAACCTAATATCACTGCGACGGATTATGATGATTGGATGGCAGAGGATGCCCAAATTAGGACATTGTTGTGAAGTAGTATGGAACTACTTATCAGTGCCAATGTAATCTTCCTCAAGACCGTAAAAGATGTCTGGGAGACCTTGAAGGAGATGTATTTTGGTGAGAAAAACTCAATTTGTATTTATGAACTCCTACATAATATATTTGCATTCCAGCATGGAGATAAAAGTGTAAGAGAATATTATTCTGCCCTACGTGGCATGTGGGAAGAGTTAAATGTATATCAACCATTATCAATAGATTTTTAAGGTTATGCTTAGGCAAAGGGAGGTCTTTCGTGTTGCTAAATTTCTCTCTGGTCTTTAACCTAAGTTTGAGCCTAGGAGGTCCCAGATTCTTAGAGGGGAGTAAATTTCCCTCAGTGATAGAAGCGATTGTCAGAGTTTAGAGGACGACTAACATGTCTACTCGATGTTTAGAGTTCCAGTTCATCAGATCGTTCAATTTTTATCTCTGTGGTGGGTGGAGGTGATGGGGGAAGTTGAAGTGGCCATAGTCAAGGCAGTAGATTTGGAGGTGACCATGGTCGTGGTAGCATTAGTGGTCGTGGTCATGATAATCGTCATTGCACACATCGTCGCCCTAACAACAATCATAATATTGATTCATGCCGTGATTTACATGGGAAGTTTGCCTGGGCTAATCAAGTCAACTCTCTGGAAGATAGTTCAGAAGGTTATTTATCCAATCATGCCACTGCTACTGAGCTGAGGACTTCGGGTGACACAATCACTATGTCCAAAGAAGATTATGCAAGCTTCTAAAAAATCGTTCCACTTACGCATCTTCCTCCACTGCTACCCTTGCTTAGTCAGGTACATCTTGTCTTACATTTTCAGAGCATACTCCATGGATTATTGATTCTGGCGCTTCCGATCATATGCCAATAAGCGTTTGCGGTCCAAGTTAGTTCAGTCTTCATCCATTTCATTTGTCACCTTGGTCGATGGTACTTCAACGAGTGTATCTAGTGAGGGCGTTGTATATCCTACATCAGATCTTTCCTTGTCATTGGTTTTATATATTCTAAAGTTCCCATTGAGCCTATTATTTGTAAGTAAACTAACCAAATCTTTGAATTTCTCTGTCAAAATTTCCCTCTTATTGTGAGTTTCAGGACTTAAAGACGGGCAGGATGATTGGTGGAGGACATGAATCTAATGGACTCTACTATCTCAAGAGTGAAGTGACCAAAGTTGGAGTTTCATTGCAAGCTAACATCTCTCCACATCAATGGCATTCCAGGCTTGGGAACCCATCATTAGTTAATTTGAAGAGTCTTGACCCATCTTTGTCTTATGTCTTTTAGTTAGAATGTGAAGCTTCTGAGTTAAGCAAGCATCATAGAGTGTCTTTTCTTTCCTGGGAAGATAAAGTTAGTGATAAATCATTTTAGTTGATACATTCAGATGTTTACGGACTCGTTCATATTTCTAGTTTATTTGACTTTAAATATTTTGTCATTTTTGTAGATAATTGCTTTAGAATGACAAGATTATATTTGATGAAAGATCGTTCTAAGGTGTTTATGCGTTTTAAAGAATTTCATGCTCAAATACAAAGTCAATTTAATACTAAAGCATGTGTTCTAAGATTAGATAATGCCAAGGAGTACAATCAAATCTTTTTCATTCCTATCTCTTATCTCATGGCATCATTCATCAAACATCACATGCACACACATCATAACAAAATGAGTTGTTGAGTGTAAAGACTATCATTTGCTTGAAGCAGCTAGGGCAATATTACTAGATATGAAGGTTCCAAAGAGTTGTTTGAGTGATGCCGTTTTAACTGCATTTTATCTTATAAATCGAATGCCCTCATCAGTATTAGGAGGTTAAACTCCTTTGCCTGTCTTGTATCCCCAATGTCCTTCCTTTTCTCTTCCTCTTAAAATTTTTGGATGCTTATGTTTTGTATATTAATTTGATCATGTATCCGATAAGTTTGAACCCAAAGCTATAAAATGTGTATTTCTGAGGTACTCAAATACTCAGCATGACTACAAATACTATAAACCTTTTTTGAAACTACATATTTCTCAGATGATGGGAAGACATAGCAATATTCCCAAAACTCTACCACCCTTCCTGTGGTGACAGACACAGATTTACCTGGAAAGCAAGCCATGAGTCACATCCAAATCTTCCACTGTTGTAGGTCTATTCCAGACATTTCAAGAGAGGTACTAAAGTGCCTAGTAATGTGCCATTTGCCAGGTCTACCAATCCGTCTGAAGATCTGCCTAGTAACAGGCCTCCACCAAACTTGCTAAATGAAGCTAATCAACCAATTATTGTTCGAAGGGTATACGTTCTTGTACTCTACATCCTATTTCCAATTTTGGTTCCACGAATGGTCTATCACCTTCGTTTCGGCATTTTTTGTTGTCCTTGTCGTTTGCGTCCGTCCCTTGATCGTTTTAGGAGGCTCTATGTTTTGATGGGTGGAAAAGGGCTATGGAAGAAGAAATGGCTGCACTTCATCAAAATCCCTAACTTGGACTTTGGCTAAGTTGCATGCAGGAAAACATGTAATAGGATGTAGATGGGTATATACCGTGATGTACAAATCTAATGGCATTGTGGATTGTTTAAAGGCCCATTTGGTGGTGAAATGATACACTCAAACTTTTGGAGTTGACTACTCAAAAAAATTTTCCACGGTGGCTATGCTTCATTCAATTTGTGTGGTGAACTCTACTGTTGCAAATTTGGATTGGCCTCTATATTAACTGGATGGAAAGAACACGTTTCTTCATAGTGATTTACTTGAAGAAGTGTACATGGAGTAAACGCCTAGCTTTGTTGCTCAGGGTGAGTCTAATAAAGTTCATGCTAATCACTTAGTCTTTGTTAGGCAGAGTGGGACTAGTACTTTGTTTCTTGTTGTTTACGTGGACGACATCATCATTATTGAAAATGATGGTAAAGGCATATCTGAGTTGAAGAAGTTCTTGCAACAACACTGTTGTACAAAGGATTTAGGCTATCTTCGATACTTTATGAGTATTGAGGTAGCTCGATCAAAGTTGGAATTAATTTGTCGCAAAGGAAATATGTTATGGGCTTATTACAAGAGACATGTTTACTGGGGGCTAAGCCGGTTACAACTCCCATGGATACAAATTCTACGTATAGGTGAAGGAGACTTGTATGATGATTCGGGTAGATTTCGCCAGTTGGTTGGTGAATTGATCTATTTAACTATTACATGACTAGATATTACTTATCTAGTCAGTGTAATTAGTCAGTTTATGCAAGCCCATTGTGTATCTCATATGGAAGCTGTGGTTTGCATATTTAAATATTTGAAGAGTGCCTTAGGCCGTTGATGGGAACATCATGCGCACACGCGCACGCACACCACCCCCCCTACGCACGTACGTACACAGGAGGGCCCCACCATTGATCTGGCTCGATGACGATATCCAGGGAGGGCCTCCTAGCTAGAAGACAAAGTTTTGGTTCAAAAGGATGGGCCCAATAGTCAAGAAAAGCCCATTATGGGATCTCATGATTGTGGCCCACTCGTCGGATTGATTTCATATTTTAGGTTTTGCTTATTGTTATTATTTAAAACATCGTGAATGTTTTAGATTTCTTTGTTTGGTTTTTATTTTAGTTTACTTCATCACCAAGTAATAGGTTGCACACATGGTGTGAGTTTTTGGGGTATAAGGTTTTCCTTATAAATAGGCACCCCTTGTAGTTCTTTTCATTCATTGAAGATTAATAAAAATTCTGCGTTTTCCTACTCTCTGAGTTGTGAAACCTAATTGGGTGCGAAGCCTTCCCTTCATCGAAGGGTTAACTACCGTGGTACAAAGCCACGTCTATCCCGATTTGCCCCCATCCATCGCCATCTCTACTACCCATCTTCTACCATCCCTTCTTCTCATCTCACCCTATCATCTGCACTTCGAATCAATCATCTATTGCAGCAATTCACACCCATGTGCGTCTGGGCCATTGTTGTTGTCCACATGTGCGGTACTTCTCTAGTTCGTCTCTCTTCTCTCTTTCACTCCACTTTCACCCAAAATCCCTAAACATACCCTGAATTACTCAAATCTCCAATTTTATGCCCCTTTTCTTACCCTCGGGTTCCTTGATTTGAAATTGGTGAATCCCTTGGATTAGAGACTGATTACTATGCATGTGTGGATGATTATTTCTTATCTTTGAATATCATTTGGTTTATAATTTTTATTGATCTAGCCCTATCATGTGTAGGCCTGAACCTACATAGATTCCCCTTAATTGAATGTTTGGACTTTCATGTGGGATATGGAATTTGTGTAATTGTTTTTGAACTAACGTGATATTAAGCCTGAAATCCCACACATCATGTTTAATTTCATGTCCTGCATCAGCTGTGGAATTCTCTACTAGTGAAATGATTAGAGTGGAAGGATTCTCTGATATAGACTGGGTTGGATCTCTTTCAGATAGATGATCCACTATTGGTTATTGTACCTTTGTAGAAGGTAATCTTGTTACCTAGAGAAGAAGATATGCATACTATAGCGTAAGGATTAGTCATGGGCTTTATTGAGTTAGGATTATCCTTATAATCTATCTTAAGTAAGACTTTATATGTCTTTTGATTATTTTTAAAGGATTTATCATCCTAAGCTTTGCCGACCTAGCTACTGGCTGTAAACAAATTTCAAATTATCCAAACACAGACAACTGTTTACCTGTAATCATATTACAACTTAAAGCCAAACAGGATAGGTTATAAACACTTTACACCTGTAATCAGATTACAAATTAATGATTTTATAGGCATCCATGCATCCCAATGACCCTAGATTTTTCTTTATATTCTTTCTCCTAAAAGATAGGAATACTATAGGGAGGTAATATGGAATTCAATGATAGAGTTATAGGCATTTTCATTTTGGCTACCATTATGTATGGTTAGCTTCCACTATCTAGACCATTCATCTAGATGGTGCCACCTTGGATAGGCAATGCTGCAATATACTTTCCACCATACAATCCAATGTATTAAATAAATGACCGGTAGATGGATGATTAAAAGAAGATCCAAGAGTTGTCACCCTCAATGGAGTAAATCAAATGAATGATCATGAATATTGACAGATGGGAACAATGGGGCCTTTTTTATGATTTGCTTCTCTTTTAATGAGGGAGTAGAAACATGTCCTGAATGTGTAGATTTTTTAGAGTTGGTGGTAGAAGCGGAGTTTCTAGGGGCTCCACTCTTATCAATCTTCCATTAGGCCCTATTTGGGATTAGGGAAATGAAACTTGTGGTTGATAAATCCATGAAAATATTAAATTCATGGATTTGGATTTGGCAAATCAGAAAGTACAATGTTTGGGAATGAAGTTTCAAATCCTTGGATTTGGCAAATCAGAAAATACAGTGTTTGGGAATGAAGCCTCAAATCCTTGGATTTGGGAGCATTTATGGCAATATCAAAGCAATTATCCAGCAATGGAATAACTTTTACTTCTTTTAAGAAAGTCTCTCATTTTGTAGAATCGGAAGTCATTTTTTTTTTCCCAGGATTTGGTTTTGCCCCATATCCATGGATTTATAGGAGTGGATTTGGGAAATCCACGAATTGGACAAACCCTCAACAAAAAAGGGGGAGATTTAAAATCCATATATTTCACAAATCCTTGCCGCAAATCCCTAATACTAAACAACCTTTTAGAGTTCTTAAATTCATGTGGTCTAAGAATTTGGAGATTCATATGAGGTGAACATTTGACCATTTGTGATCTCTAATGATTGGGAAGGTTTTCTCTTATAGTCCTTCATAAGAGACATCTTCTAGGAAATTCTAATTGACTTTCAAACTCGAGTTTTGCTATAGAGAATAGAAAGAGGAAGAAGAAGAATGATTGGAAACAAAAAAAAGAAAAAGAGGTCGGGATCAGTGAAGCTCTAATACCATGAAAAATCATATTAAAGAAGAGGGGAAAAAAGAGTAGGAAGAGAGGGTATTGTACGTAATGTTTTCCGTATCATAATGCTGTAATGTATCGCACCCTTGGGATATGTATACATATTGGTTATCGCACAAGACATATCAGTTGTATCGCGTAATTTATCGTTGTTGTTGGGAAACATTGGGAAATTGGTTGAATTTTTCAATGAAACTTTAGGGATTGTTAAAAAAGATACCAATACATACTTAGAAATAAAAGAAATCACAAAAAAACAAGTGCACATAATAGGTTTCCATTGTATGGGTCCTAATCTATGTGATATCTAACCGAATTGATGCAATTATACTCAAAATCAATTCATAAAATATATAAATGTAAGAAGATGCATGTAAACACAAGCAATACATTCAAAAGAAAAATAAGTACAAAACTAGAAATATACCTATGGATTTTGAAAAATAATAATATTTTTTATTAATTTAAAATTTTTTTTTTTCAAAAAATCCCCAAATTACGAAGAATATGTAGATCAGGTTATATACATATTTGATTTCGTGTTTGGACACTAAGATTGCAATTGATTTGGAAAAAAAAAGGAGGAAATTTTGATTTTTTTTCCCAAATTTCTGTAACCTAGCTCATCTCCCCCAAATCTCCAAATTGAAGCTCTAAATTCATAATTTTTCATGCAAAACATGAAGAATAATGGATTTCTTACCATTTGACATTATTTATAACATACGAAAACGAAAAAATGAATCAAAACTAAAAAAAAAAAAAGTGACTTTTAGAATCCAACTCCAACAAGCTTCTGATCGCGATTTCGGAGAAATTTTGAAGATTTTCTTCCAACAAACTAGAGTGGACTTCTTGCAATCACCTTACAATGTACTAGGAATATATATATATATATTGCTATTTTCGGTGTGTGAATTTTTTAGGATATTTTTAGAAGAAATAATGTTGGTTTCCTTTTATCCCTTTCGATATCGCACTTAATATCAATATATTGCACGCTACATTAAGAATTTATAAAGGGGTAATGTGGATATATCGCATGCTATCGCGATATCGTGCGATATATTGGATGATACCAGGAAAAATGGATATTAAAGCTGAGTTTCATATCGCCCAGCTAGGATAATAGATATATCGTGGGATATATCGAGATACTGAAAATATTGATTGTACGTATTCACCCTCTTCCTTAATCCTTTATTTATAGATGATTCAATTAATCCTAATTACAATTGGAGATTGAAAGAGAAAAGAAAAATAAAATGGATTAGGAGACTAAAGCCTAATCCTATATGGCACAACCACAGGTGCATGGAAATCTATGTATACCACAGTTGCAGTGTACACCTCAGGTGTACACAAATCTGTGCACTAACAATAGAAACGGAGAAGTCCCAGATTGATTTGTAATGGTTAACAAATGCATCCAATCTAGGGGGATAAGAAATATCCTTGTTCTTCTCTACAAAACTTATATGGATAGGATTCCAGAGGAGAAGTTGAATATGGATAGAATGTTTTTGAGGACTTTTCAGTTTTGGTGAATGGTCAAGTAGCAAGAACCTATTACCCAGGTGTTGCTCTCGCTTCAGCTTCCAAACTGTTTATACTTGCTACCGTTCTGAAACAAATGCTTCCCACTCAAACATGAATATCTTGCTGTTTCGCTTCATGCTTTGTGTTGCTACATACTTTCTAGTGAGTTTCTTCTGTAGTTGATAGGAATCCAAGAAAAGGAGCCCTCTTTAGGCAGTTCTTTACTCATTTGTGGAGGAGTTTAGCTACCTTATACTAAAATGGAGTTTATTATTATTATTATTATTATTATTATTATTATTATTATTATTATTATTATTATTATTATTTAATTTTTAATTTTATTTTATTTTTTAAATGAATAAATTTATAATGGTTTTGTTGTAGATATTACAGAGATCCATGTCTTCCCTCTTCAATTTGTTGATTGAACATTTATTCAGAGTAATGACCTCAGTAGTTTTCTTGGGTGTTTTGAAGTAGGGTCATGCTTAAATTTGAATTCAAATAAGCATTCGAGGGTTGACCTTACGAAGGAGGCTCTCATTGATAGGCTTGCTTCCAATTTGTAGGAAAGCAGGCTTTCCCACTCGGTCTTATCAAAGCTACTCTGTGCGATCTACCAAACTACTCTCTTTAAAATCCTGACATCTGCATCAAAATGAAGTTGACAATCATCCTAAAGCAAAAACAAGTGCTCGATCAGAGCCACTTTGAAGAGACAAGTTTAACCTACAAACCAGAGGAGTTTGCAACACAAAGTGAGCCAAAACAGGCCCGAGATGGAGCCCAACATCTCCAACAGTAAAGATCATACAAAGTGGGCCAAAACAGGCTCAAGATGGAACTCAACAGCTCCATCAGTAAAGATCCAGAATCGGCCAACACTTGAATGCATTCAACAACATCTCAAGCCATTTGAAAGGGAGAAATGTATGGCTGGTTCGGAGAGCCACATCCTCATGATGTCAGGCTTTTTTGGAAATATGGGTGTGGGAACATGAGTGTTTAGAAGCCTCAAAGTTTCACCATCTGTCCATATGTGGACCACTAAGAATCTTGCTAGGAGTCATTTCAGTTGTTAATTTGCACACGTTGATCAGCCAGGGGCTGAGAATGTTGGATTTTTACCTATTTTCGAATTCCCCCAAATTCAGCCCTCAAAGCTTCAATTGATTCAAAACAATCAGATTTCATGTTTTAATCACCGTAATTGCAGAAGAGTGGTCAAAATCACCTTAGAATAACTCCAAAAGGCGAAGAATTGAAAAATAAAAAGAAATGTGTAAAAAACCACCAATAACACTGGTCTTTATAAAAAGAAGAAGCTATTTTTACCGTTACGATCTGATCATTACAGATGCATAACGGAAAGTTATGGTAAAATAAATAAATAAATAAATCAATCAATCAAAATGAGGCATTGCATCCCCATATCGCTTAATTAGTGATACTGTTACCGTTACGTAAGCAATCTTGAATACCTTGCCTAGGAGAGCTTAATATCTTTTGCAAAAGTGGGAGTGGCAATTTTCTGCGAGATTTTCAATTCTGTTCCCCATTGGTTATGATGATAGATATCCCATTTTGCAGTATTTGAGACTTAGATGTGTGCTAGTATAAAGTCCACGTACTCCCAAGAGTGGGTGGTGTAAATTATTAATGTTTTGCATTCAGAACATGTTTATGAAATCAATTTTTCTAAATACCCACACATTAAGTACCCAGGCGCAGTCAATTTTCTAGCCCTTGAGATCATCATCGGTGGGCCGGGTAGAAAGTGGAAGGCGTGACTGCCTCCAGTCATTACTATGTATGTATTATTTAATCCCTGACATGTTGTGCATGTTCAGATGAATTTTGTGTTAGTACTTATTAGTGTGTGCCACCATATAGCGGACAACTTTGAGTGACTGGGTATGAGGCATTGACATTGAGAGTCAAATGACATTCACAATGGTAGTGACATTAGGAATTCCCATGTTGAGTCTACACTCACGTGCTTTAGAGGGACCTTTATTTGATGAGGTTAGGATTTGTTGAGCCAATACTCACGCGCATTAGGTAGAACCTTCTTCTCCCAATAATGTCATGGCTTATATGGTGCCAGGTTAGGAGTTACTGAAGTGAGTCAGTATTCACGTGCCTTAGGCAGAACCTATGCATTGCAAACCTAGTATATGCCTAATAATGTCTACTTTGCAGCATGAGTGAGCGACCACATGCTCAAAGAGTTGAGTTGGACTTCGCTCCAGGATCGATTTACCTACTAGTGCCTAATTCAATTTAATTAGTGCATTGTGCGAGCAAGTTGGTCTCATAGATTACCCTTATTCCTTCATCAACTCACCATGGTCCCATCTTATAAATGGTTTTGATGATAGAAAAATGATCCAGAATCCAAAAGTTGCCTTTAAACCACACAAAAATTGAATACGATCCTCATAAGTGCCTTCTAGTCCTCCATCCTTTAGTATAACAGTGACCCACTTTATTATTGGACTAGGCCATTCATCCTTGGCCCTAACCCGATCCTAGCTCGGACATTAGATCTAGCTTTTGAGCTTGAGCCCAGCCCTCGGGCCAAGTTTTGGGGCCTAGGCCCTAGCCATACAAGGCTAGGCCACTAGGGTTGGGCTAGGTGGCCTGGCTCATTGCCATCCTTATTGGACAGTCCATCACATGGTCCACCTTAAACCAGTGTTTCAAATTGTTTTTGCCTATGTAGCATGTAGCTTATAGCTCATGAAAATAGCTTAACTCATACATAACTGAGGCTACATGCTACCTAGCACATGGTTCACTCTATGTATACATAACCTATGGTACACGCTATGTAACTTACATTACAAGTTATTTTTCACTAAAACATTAAAATCAATTAATGTTTTCAATGATTTATTACATTTTTCATTTTTAATAAAAATTAGTAATTTTTTTCAATGATTATAGAGTAATAGTATTAAATAAGTTATGTTGCTCTTTCTTTACCTTCATACTTCATCTTCTATTATTTTAGGTTGTGTTTGATTGCACAAAATTTCATTGAATTTCATTATTAATCAAACTAATTTGGTGCAAAATATTATGAATTCATGATACTTGAAAATCTAGAAGTAGCGTGTAGCTTATGCTACAAGCTATGTAGCTTAAGCCTCACGCTTCAGGGGTGAATGCTGCACTACATGCTATTTGCTATTTAAAACACTTCCTACTCATCCCTCCCAAAAGATAGCATTAATCATATGGTGTGTGTGTTTTCTGAAATTTCCTTCTTAATTTTAGGAGGGAGCTTGTAAATTTTCTACGAAGACCAAACACCTCATATTTAAAATGAAACTATAGAAAATACTGGTTAAATTGCAATTTTCATGTCACCCAAATGCACCCTAAAGGTATGCTTTGGTTTCTCCGAGGGTTGATTTGTTCTTTTGAACAATGACTCCAACGAAGATCTTCATCATTGATATCAACAAACAAAATCCTAGAGTGCTCAATAGATGTGTCATCGTAGAAATCAGAGGAATAGGTGGATCACTTGCTTGCGTATTGTGACGTGGCCAAGCGATCTAGGGCATTTGGAAAGAGAGGGTTGATTAGATTTTTAATGATATTGATGCAATGATGGAAGTGGTTATTAAGAAAATCAAGCAATCATTAATTAGGCCTTGGTAAGAGTTTCATGTGACATGTATTTCGAATATGTACAAAGGTAGGAAGTTCCTTGATTTTATTTTATGCTTTTGAATAAATATGTTATGTGCCTCTCTAAACTCGACTTCCTCCTTTCCAGAGCACCTTTGAGTTAAGGGGGAATGTTAAAGTATTTCTTTTGTTTTCTCCAACCTTAGGTTCATCTTTTCCAGAGCACCTTGAATGTAAGGGGGGATGTTGAAGTACATATATATTTTTTAAGATTATATTAGCCCTTGTTGCAAGTTGGGCATCATTAGTATAATATGCTCCAGCTTAAGGGGAGTGTTGAAAGAGTGCATTTACAATAGAGTCCGAATAAGTTGTAAATGGGCTAAGGCCCAACCCATATGTGTTGAGGAACTAAAAATTTTTATTTGGGATATAAGTTGTGCGACTGCACAACGAGAAGTCGTGCGGCCGCGAGGAAGTAAGACCATGAAGAAAGAAATGTTGGGGAACACAGTTGGAGTTTTGGAATAAATTGTCAATTGTGCGACCGCACAACTAAGTGGTGTTTTGTGGCCATGCAATCTTAATAAGATTCGAAGTCATCCACGCAATTTGATTTAGCTGTGCGGAATTCAGATGTCACATGTACGAATGCCTATAAATACCCCTTTGGCCCTCTCATTTGGGGACATTTTTTGAGGAATTCAGAGCTCTTTGGAGATGTGCATTGGCCATAACTCCTCCCCAGGAGCTGTGACTAGCCATAGTCAGTGTATCCGCGCATGAGCCCTATAAATGACTCCAAGGTTATCACCAATGATCAAAGATTATCACCAATTATCTCCGATCATGCAAAATTCTCACAGAAGATGGTATTGACTATTTTGTATAAATCCAAGGATGTGATATTGACTTCACCCACATGGAGATGGAAGGAATTGGTGGTGGGGCACCCAATAGTTCAGAAATCCTTTAAAAATATTAACATCTCAGTAGAAGTGGTCGGATGTAACCTCAAGAGAATTCCAAAGAGCATATCTTGATCAATGTTCAGAGTGTCTTTTTATGATTATCTTTGCCCAAGCATTATAATATGAGTGTGGAGAAAGAAATCTGTGGGTACAGAATTCATCATTACCCCTCAGGGTAAGAGCTTCGTGAATGTGATACCTCTACTTTAACGCCTCAAAATAGTGCGCTGGAAAGAGGTCATGCGGGCTATAGTCGGGCATAAAAAACCACATGGTGGAAAATTTCCCAGCTCCCTGCTTAGAGCCGCTCTTGACTAGTGAACCCTCTAGAATGTTGGGTTCCTTCTTGATCCAATTAGTATTGAGGAACGGCCTGCTATGAGTCATTATGTTTGTTGGCTCACTTCGCAAGATGGAGTGATGACGATGTAGAGTGAGGGGGATCGCGATCATTTTGTCTCGAAAAGGGCTCTAAAACTTGTCAAGTTCTGCGACGCTTTAACACTATCCCAGGAGTTTTGCAGACATTTTTTGAACTCCTTAACCTTCTCCTGGAAGTGTTGCTCCTTACTTGGCTTCTTCTTCTTCTGAGGGCAAGCGGGAGGTGGACTATCCTCCCTAATTACCAGCTTGGTGCTGTCGGTACATATATTGGTGGTACTCTTCAGCCACTCTACCCAAGTAGATTTAGGGCCTTTTCTGGGTGGCCTTTCTATATCCCCAATAATGATAGCTCTACTTATCAGACTTGGTAAATTGATGATGTGGTCTGAGAAGTCTTATCTTTGGTAATGTCGGCATCTTGAAGAGAGTTGGATTGCTGGTGGAAGTTTCCGTTCTCTTTGAAGGGCGCTCTGCTAATGAGGGGGATCAAGCACTGGGGAATTGTGCTTGGCTCCTCGTCTAGCGGGGAGGAGTTGAAGATTCATCCTGAGTTCTAGAAGTTCCCTTTGACTTTGCCATTTTTAGAAGAATCTCTTAAATGGAAAGTGTACATAAGAGGGAAAGTGTAAATAACTGGAAGAAAGAAGTTGCACAGTTCTTACAAGTTGCGCGGGTCTGGGAAAAGTTGTGCGGAGTTTAAACACTTGGGAATTTTATTTTTATTTTTTGTCGAGGCAAAGTAAGTTGCGTGGTTGTGCAACTATATGACAGAAGAACAGAGGAGAGGCAACACGCTAGTGAAGTGAAGAAGGGAGGCAAAGTCCAGTGTTTATAGGTGCGGACCCGCCAGATATTACGCGGACCCAGTCGAGCAACTAGTCTTGCGCAACACAAAAAATCGAGCAACATTGGGAAATTGTCAAAAATCAAAAACTTTTGTGAATCTTGTGAGTCTTAATTGTGAAAACAAAAGAGTATTCAATCCACCATTGATTTATCTTCAAAGAACTCGAAGGGGATTGAGGGGGCATCTGTTAAGGATCAATTATTTATTTAGGATATAAGTTCCACAACCGCAGAACAAGAAGTTGTGAGGCCGCGAGGAAGCAGGACCATGAAGAAAGAAATGATGGGGAACAAAGTTGGAGTTTTGGAATAAAATGTCAATTGTGCGACAGCGCAACTAGGTGGAGTTCTGCGGCCGTGCAATCTTAATAAGATTTGAAGTCATCCACGCAATTTGACTAAGTTGTGGGGAATTCAGGTGTCACATGTGCCAATTCCTATAAATACCCGTTTGACCCTCTCATTTGGGGACCTTTTACGATGAATTCAGAGCTCTCTGGAGATCATGCTCTCGTTTAAGCGAGAGTCGACGTTCAAATTCTTGGGTTAGTCACTGCCCAGGTGGTCAAATTCTGGACGTCTTTCTTGACTCTTCACTTCTTCACGGATCGAGATCCCTAATTCTCTATCCTCTCTATTTTTTTGCGACTCAACCCTTACGAAAGAGTCGTATAAGGTCTGCCTCCGCCGCCCCTCTGCCTATGAATGTTTTGTAAACCCCATGGTCGATCCCTATCGAAAACCCTTAAGTGACGGTAAACGAGCCTAGGCATCAAGGAGGATCCACGCAATAACTCTTCCTAGGGAGTTGTGTACTGGCAATAGTTGGTGTATCCTAAGGGTGGACAAAATCGGAGCAGACTTGAAGCAGAAGGAAACTTCCAGAATAAGTTACGCGACCGTGCAACTTGTCAGTCTTGCACGGCCGCGCAACTGTTCTGCAGATAAATTGGCTTGAGCATTTTACAAGTTCGAGATAATTCCATTTTGAAGTATGCGGAAAGAACTTAGAACACGCGTAACTCTTCTGTCATTTCAATGGACATCCAACAAGGGCTGAAATGTTGCCGAAATTATTCTATCCAATTATTATTTGATATTGTCAATTGCATCTTGTTTTAGAATCAAAAGCAATGCAAGGAATGTAATGAGAAATTAGATTAATAAAACAATGTGATGACGAATATTATTTTATTCAAGCTTTCCTTATTATTTTTAGAATACAAATATTCCAATCTCATAAACATGTTTTTTTTTTTTTTTTTTAAATTAAAAAAATAAAAAAATAAAAACAATATGGAAGGGCCCAAGCCCCCCACATGTATTTGACACGTTCTAAATATTATAAATAAGAGAGAGGTTGCTAGGGTTTTAAACCCAAGTAATACATCTCACTTTCCTTGATTGGTATCTCTCCTATCTCTTATTATTTCTCTCCCATCTCTCTTCTTGCCTCTTATGACTGTGGCTCATCATCGGCACCTAAGAACAATGAAATGTAGTTGTTCAACAACAACTTGGATGGGTGGACCATTAAAACCAATCAGATCATTGAAATGAATCTAGATGTCTCATCTGTTCTTTGATCTAGCCTAAATCTCGAACTAGGACAGTCAAAGTACTTTAATGAGGTGTATATCAACAATCTAGATGTGGGATGGTCTAGGTTTTGACATGGATAGTTGGATCTAACAACCTTTGGTCAAGAACATTAAATGGATCTGACCTTTCCAATATCAACACTAACAGCCAGATCTCCCATTCTACAAAGCATGTAGCCATTGGTTGCATCAGGTACCATAACCCACATAACAATTGATGACAATTATTATTTTTCTTTTTTCTTTTTAATATTCATAAATGTATTTCTATGAAATGATTATTGAATCTTGTTTAGTTTTTTTTAATTGACTAGTATTTAACGTCTCAAAGTTCTACGAACTGATTTTGAATGTATTATTTAAACATTTTTTAATTTTCCTTTCTTCATTATTTTCTCTTCACTTTTATTGAATTCATTGAGTCATTTATTTATTATAGATTTTAGCATTGGTACAGAAGTGGCTTGTGTTTAGCTTTTGGAGTTTGCTATGCTGAACTCTTTTGCATAGTTTATCACTCGGTACCCGTACCATGTATATAGGTGACAATGCCAAGGATTCAAGGATATTTTACATACCCTCAGTACAAGAATCATATATTCCTCCAAAATACATTAGTTTCCAAGAGAGAAGAGATAACTGCAGCAATCTGTTGCCAACGATAGTCATGAACACCATACCTAAAAGATCTTTGAATAATCTTCAGATAGAAATTTGGACTGAGACCAGCCTTCGACATGGTGAAGATGTAACAGTGGAACTTCATTGCACATAGCAGAAAGGCTTGATAAGCATTCAATCTGACGATGGCTGGAGAGTTAATGTTGGAGTCATAAAATATAGGGTGGCACTTAGGTCTCATATAATCACACAACTTTGCCTTCAAACAGGAGCTTGGGTTAGATTGGCCGTTAACCGTAAGTGTGGAGCTCATATGTGTAGTCCAATACCTGCTCAGCAAACAAAACCAGTTACTCTGTGCTTGTTGATGCAAAAGTACATTTGTGACCATGGTTTGGTGATCCAATCCATTGAGCTGGTGGGCCGACCATGAATGGAGGATACTCCATAAATCTTCTAGAATGGAAGATTTGAATTCTTTGCTTGTTGGCTATTCTCCATAGTATGTGGGATGTTGTTTTATTTTCCCCTTATCTATTTCTTGCTCTTCATCAAAGGGTTGGAACCTTTTATCTGAAATACCTTTGAAGCATCCACCATCTCAAGCAGGGCCATCTGATCAACACACCAGATTACAGAATAACAGTCACACATGTTCAGAATCCTGCATCAGTGAACTAGGACCCTATAAGTAAAAACCTCGTGCATAGTAAAAACATTGAATCCTGTGGTCACCAAAATCTAGTAAAGCAATGGATGACTAAAACTGTTTTCGATATAGAATTTCAACCTTGTGGTATCTGGATATGTACTACCAGGTTGAAATTTCCAAAACCGCATACATTATTCATCCGCTGTTTTACCAGATTTCATGACCACAGCAGGCCACATCCTTATGACACGAGGTTCTGATATGATACTAGGAAAATCAATCTAGCCATCTAAAGGAATTTCCTGCCCAAATTGATGTCACAAACATGTACTCATAGCATGAATAGAAAAAGCTACCAAGGAATCTCTGAAACAGTACCCTTGTGGAATCTCACCAGTCACCTCTATTTTAAAGAAACTCTCTCAAAAAAATTTCAATCTCTGGATGAGAATATTAATAGAGAAACTTCATTCATCAATGAATCCCATATGTCTAGTATAAGTTTATACATCATCATCATCATTAGCTTGTCACGACTACTTAGGTGGAGTGTTACATGAAGAATTGCAATAGGATTCAACAACTTTTGAATCTTCACCACAAGCAACATAGGTAAATAAGCAATTGAAAACACATCAACCTTTCTAGGCTTTGAGAAATGGCTCTGATAACCACTGGGATGGGACAATTCAAATGATCTTCCTTCCCAAGGGTCCAAATGCCATCCTTGCTAAAGGAAAGCAACACACCTCATGACCCTTCACTGCAGGACACATGATTTAATGCTAGCATGCAACATGAAAATTATGAAAGAGATCATAAAGTAATTCAATTAATAAAAGATGCTAACCCACCAGGTAATTAAGAGTAAACAATAGGAAATAAAATCTGATTTACCTAAATCACATGCCCGCATGCTAAGAAATCATATAAATCAATTAAAACTAGGCCCAATGGAAGGATAGAGCTTTCAATTTAGTCTATGTGAGTTTCACACTCAAGGGGATGACTTGTAGGCTCTAAGATTAAGGTTAGTAAGGGGAAAATCCAAAATTTAGAAAAGTAGGGTTCATGGGAATTAGGTATTTTGAAATTAGGGCTTTTTAAAATTGAGAAAAAATTGGAAATTGGGGATCTAGTGCTTAGGGTAGGGTTAGGGATGGGGAATCAAGGGGTTTCGATGGGGGAAGCAAGGGGAAATCAAGGGATTGAGGGGTTGTCCGTACGGTCAGCATACGGGCTCGCATTTGTGGTCGGACGGTCGCACGTGTAGGTGGCTAGGGTTTTGGGGTCCTTAGTGGTTGATTTCAGTTAGGATTGAAGTAAGATGATGAAAAGTAAAAGAAAAAGATGATTTGGATGGTTTTGAATAAGAACGGAAGAAGAGAGATGAAGTTTTTTTTTTGAAAAAAATACCTCTTTTTGGATAGAAAGGAAGAGAGAAAGAAGATGATAGATGAAAGCCTCACACCTTCGTTGAATGGGGAATGGAATCACACCACACCCAAGCTCCAAATCATATGGAGTATTCTTTAAATCACATGAAGAGGAGAAAACACAAAGCATTTTTTTTTCTTCAAAATAATGGCATTATGGCTCCATATACCCTCCTTTCCCTTTTATTCTATCAGAAAAGACCTTTTACAAAAAAGGCGCTCTCAGGTAAGATTCTCAACATAAAGGTGCTTAATAAATTAAAAGTTGTTCCTAACTCCCTAATCTCAACACAAATATAAGCTATACCAAAAATAACGAAGCTTGTAAACAATTTAAACAACTAAACTCTTGTGTGGCCCATGGGGGTCCACGATCAAGATGTCCAATGATGATGATCCAATGATCCAATCATCGTGTCCACCTAATCCAATGGTCCGATGTGTCCATTGAGCTCCTATATGCAACCCACGTGCATCTTCTCAGTATGGGGTCTTCAAAGATGCACGAACATGCACGTGGGGTCTTCAATGTGGCTAGGAATGTGAATTGGGCCAAGTGGGCCCCATGTAATGATTGTCTAGCCATAAGGAGACTAGCCCAACCTCCCTCCTTCGATATGGTGCTTGGATGTCCTCATCACCCTTCATTAAACTGAGCAAGAACTACATTGAAGACAATTCCTGAGGCAAGACTAGCCACATTCCCTTTCTTCTTAGCAAATTTTAAGCCTCCATCAATCATTTCCTTCTTATTTTATTTTACATCACCAAAATCCTATTTAAAGGATTTTATCATTTCCTCAAAATAAAGAATGTGTAGACAAAGGAAGAGAAGTTGCCTTCATACATTCTCCATCACAAAAGACCCTTATCGATTTTGTTTGGGACCATTTGTGGAGTTAAAATTTCAATCTCTAAGTCCTTTAATCTTCAAAGATCAATGCATCTATTCTCTAGTTACACATGGGATCTTGAAGTCCCAAAATTCGCCTGGTGGTGAATCCATTTGAATTTTCATACACCCACTATTTTCCGATGGGTAGGTTGGTCTATGACATAGATTTCTCAAAGAAAAATGTTTTGGACTTGCTTAAGGAAACTATAAAACTAGGCAAACAACCAATTGAAGCTCCAATGGAACCTAATTATCACCTTCAAATGTTGGAATAAGAGTTATTTCACAGTTAGGGAATGTATAAAAGGCTTGTTGGGTAGTAGATGTACTTAACTACCACCAAAATGGATATAGCATTTGATGTGGGTGTTGTAAATCAGTTCATGAATGCTCCTTGCATTTCAAATCGTGAGGTTGCCTAGCATATCTTGAGATATCTCAAGTCCTCTCTAGGTAGGGGAATATTATTCAGCCATCTGAATATTGATATATACACCAATGTTGATTGTTGTTAATGACTGCAGATGGGGGTCATACAATTGTACAACCTACCTGGATGAATGTAATACGGGGAAGTACAATGGTACAGCCTACCTAGTCTTAAGTTTTTGTCCATATATCCATTTATTTGGTCTATTAGGTGCACTTAATATTCACATCTTAGTGTCAATTAGTGAGGGGTATTTTTGAAATATTTGTACTTTTACTTAATATATAAATGAAGAGAGGAGGGGCATGTAGCCATAATTCATTCTCTCTATTCTCTTTTTCCCATCTCTTTTTTCTTTCTCCTTTCCATTTCCTTTTGCTTCTCCATAATTCTACATGATATCAAAGCATATTTCATTCTCATTTACACAACTCTCCTCTTCCATCTCTTCTATCTCATAAACTCTTCTTTTTATTTCCTCCTCTTTTTATCTCCCTTGTGTTGAAAATTCTCTGAGAAACCTAGCCTTTCTTCTTTTCGGTGTGCCAGGCTTTTGTGATGATCCGTGTGAGAGGGTGAATGTTGTATTCGTGATAACTCTCATATTCGGTTGTTACGTGTGAGCTTATTTTTTATCAAGTGTGGTGTGTACACCGTATGAAGCATGCAATTGGAGCGTTCTTACATCTAGAAAAGTCAGCCCTCATTCTTTTTAGCATTGTGGTACTCTGTTTAATTTATTCTTCTAATAGAGATGAAGGGTGATAAAAGATCTGGGTTTCTAAATCCACCAAATTTTCTAGGGGTTAAAATAACATATGTAAAATCAAATGAAGCAAATTATCTCTAGTGTTCCAAATATATCTAAGTGTTTTATTATTATTATTATTATTTTTATTTTTATTTTTTTTTAATTTTTACTGCCAAACGTAAATTAAAATATTTGAGAGCGAAGAAACAAGATGAAAGTGATAGCACGTACGATTAGTATGGAAACATCTATTAGTGGCAAGTGATGTTTCTAGATATTGTAAAAGTGTGGGCTATGTTATGAGAGATGTATTCATCCAACAAAATTTTCTCCTACGTATAAGTTGTTTGAAGAGATTTTTGCATTCCAACAATGGGATAAGTCTTTTGGTGAAATATTATTTAAAATTAAAAGGAATGTAGGAATTGAAGGTGTACAAGCCACTTACTAGTAATCTAGGGCAGTGTTCAAAATATTGGTACGGTGTTACGTATCGCATCCTTGGGATATAGATATGTATCGGTTATCGCAAGGGATATATCGTTTGTATTGGGTAATTTATCGCACTCGTTGGGAAACATGGGGAAACATTAGGAAAATGGTTGAATTTTTCAATGAAAATTCAAAGATTGTTAGAAAAGACCTTAATATACACTTTTAAATCATAACGTCTTAAAAAAGAAGTGCACATAATAGGTTTCCTTTATATAGTGTCCCAAGTTGTTCGTTGTTTGACTAAACTAATGTAACTATATTCAAATTGAATGCATAACATTTAGAGTGTGTGTGATGATCATTTCATCAAACACTCCTAAATACTTCAAAATTAGTCCCAAATGACAGCAGCTGATTGAAGGGAATTTATTTTTTTTATTAAAAAAAATTATTTTTAATTAAAAATGATTTTTATTTTCCAAAAATTGACAAGGACTTAACAAATCAGTAGATGAGCCCTCATACATGCTTGATTTCATGTTTGGAGTGCAACATTACAAGCAATTTGGAGAAATTGAGGAAATTTTGAATTTTCCCTAATTTTCCCCAAATCGGACTACCTGCACTCAAATTTCAAAATTAGAATGTATGTGATGATCATTTCATCAAATACTTCGAAATTAGTCTCAATTGACAGCTGGTTGAAGGAAAATTTCGAGAAAGAATATGGAGAACATGAAGAACCAATGGATATCGAAATCAAAGCCCCACTCCATTATTTTTCATGAAAAACATGAAGAACTAATGGATTTATAACCATTTGACACTTATTTAATATAATTTCAACAAGAAAAAAAAAAAAGAGATCGGAAACTGAAAATGCTCACTAGATCGAATGTGTGGGATATATCGGCACTACCTGTGTGTTTCGTATCGCACAGGTGGGATACAAGATATATCGTGGGATATATCGGCCAATATTGTCAATATTTAAAACATTGATCTAGGGTAACATCGTCAGCAATGTAAGGAGTTTTGTATGGATAAATTTCTAACTGGCTTAAAATCATAATATAAACCAGTGTGTGTGTAGATCTTGTGTGGCAAGGATGTTCCATATCTAAATGAAGTTCATACTCGCCTTTAGCATCAATCCCTTGGCTTTACAGGTGGAGTCAATGATAATTCTGCTTTAGCAATATTTGTTGGACAAGGCAACGGAAATCAAGGTGGTCAAGGTGATGTAGGGTGAGGTTATGGTAGAAATCATGGAGTTGAAGTGTATTCATTGTGAGCTTACAAATCATACTATCGAGAAATATTGGGACATCCCTGGGAAGCTAGCCTGAGCAAATCGGCCATATTATTCTGAAGAGAACAATGGGTCTTGTTTTGCCGGTTCTCCTCCCATAGGTTGGTAGCCAAGTACATTTGGTGACATAGTCATGCTTACCAAATATAAGTATTCCACGTTATTGAAGAATTAGCCTATCTCTACTGCTACTCCCACTCCTATAACCACATTCGTGAACTTAGGTATGACTTGTTTAGGGTCAAAGTCTTCTGCTTCATAGGTCATGGACTATGGGGCCTTTGACCATATGATGAGTTCAGTGCCTTTTCCTCTATTAATACATTATTGTCAAGTTCATCAGTCTTTTGGCAAATGGTACCCAGTCCAAAGTATGTGGAATGAGTGCCATTCATCCAAGTTCCTTTGTTTCATACTACATGTTCTCTATGTACCTGAATTTTCTTTTAGTCTTGTGCCTGTTAGTAAACTAAAAGAAAATCATTTAACTGTTTTGTGACTTTCTATCATTCACAAAAGTGTTATTCCTTCATTATCGTCTGCATTAACTTTAGAATGTGAGGTTTGTGAGTTAAGTAAGCATCATTAAGTCAGTTTTCCACCGCATGTGGAAAAGCGTAGTCTAGTTTCATTTTCTTTAGTTCATTCAGATGATTGGGAACCCGTTTAAGTCTCTAGTTTCTTTGTGACTTTCTATTATTCAGAAAAGTGTTATTCCTTCATTATCATCTACGTCAACTTTGGAATGAGAGGTTTATGAGTTAAGTAAGTATCATCAGTCATTTTTCAACCGCGAGTGGAAAAGTATCATCTAGTTCCATTTACGTTAGTACATTCAGATGTTTGGGAACCTATTCGAGTCTCTAGTTTGTCACAGTATATTTTATTACTTTTGTTGATAATTTTTCAAGAATGACTTGGATTTATTCAATGGCTTTATTCAATGAAAGATAAATCTGAATTGTTTTCTACTTTAAGTTCTTTCATATGGAAGTACATAATCAATTTAACTCCAAAGTATGTGCGTTTTATTTAGATAACGCTAAGGATTATATACCCAATTTTTATTTATTATTATTATTTTTAATCCAATTCTTTAAGCCTTTATTTATTTGAAAATGGTATTTTGCATCAGACATTTTGTGCCTACAATTCACAACACAACAGTGTTGTAGAACGGAAAAATTGTCATTTGCTTGAGGTAACATGTGCCTTGTTGATTCATTGAACGTTCCAAAAGAGTTTTTGGAGTGATGCAGTTTTAACAGCATGTTATCTGATTAATTTGAAAACAATATTTTGCATTAAAAATTGTATGCCTACACTTCACAGCACAACAGTGTTGTTGAACGGAAAAATTGTCATTTGCTTGAGGTAACACGTGCCTTGTTGATTCATTGAATGTTCCAAAATATTTTTGAAGTGATGCATTTTTAACAGCATATTATCTAATTAATTTGAAAAATGGTATTTTGCATCGAACAATGTGTGCCTACACTTCACAACACAACAATGTTGTAGAACAAAAAATTTGTCATTTTCTTGAGGTAACATGTGCCTTGTTGATTCATTGAATGTTCCAAAAGAGTTTTTGGAGTGATGCAGTTTTAACAGCATGTTATCTGATTCATCAGATGCCCTCTACTATCTTAATCAATTAGGCGATCAAATGTATTTTTCTTGAGTATTTTAGAATTCAAAAGGGTTACAAGTGTTACAATCCTTGTCTTTGAAGACAATTTATTTGTGTCGATGTTACCTTCTTTGAGTCTACTCCATTCTTCTCAAATGATGGTAGATCCCTTTTCACCAGCAATTCATATGCCTATTTCTGTTAAATAAGATACTATCCAATCACATCCTTCTACCGGTTCTTCCATTGTTGTTGGTGTGCCTACACTTAAAGTCAACTCATGATGAAAATGGGCTAATATACTGCCAACCATGATGTGTCATCCACCATAACTACTTCTAAGCCTGTTGATCCTATCACTCTGCCTATACTTCTTAATTCATCTGATATACCTCTTGCTCTGAGGAAAAGTAAGCATATGTGTACCAACCACCCTATCTCCAAATTTGTTTCTTTTTAGTGTGTCTTCCACCTTTCATAAATTTGTCTTATCTTCATCATCATATTCTATTTCTAAGTCATACCAAGAAGTGATTTCATGTAAGGAGTGGAAGTAGGCGATGGAAGAATAAATGGTTGCACATCATCAAAATGACAATTGAGAGCAAACTGGTCTTCCCATTGGTAAATGTATGTACTAATGGTTGTTGGTGGGTGTATACCAACCTAATAGCACAATTGAATGATTGAAGGCTCACTTAGTTGCTAAGGGATATAGTCCGACTCTTGGTATGGACTACATCAAAATCTTCTTTCTAGTTATCATGCTTAATTCTATTCACAACATTCTTTCTGATGTTGTTAATCATAGATGTCCCCTCTTCCAGCTTGATGTTAAAAATGCCTTTCTTTATTGTGATCTCACAGAGGAAGAATATATAGAGCAACCACCGGAGTTTGTTTCTTAAGAGGGAGTCGGATAAGGTTTGTAAATTAAGAAAGACAATTTATAAGTTCTAACAGTCACTATGAGTATCATTTGATAAATACGATAAGATTGTGATGGCCTACGGTTTTGTTTGAAGTCATATTGACCATTCTACTTTCATAGGAAGAGGCATCTTTGGTTTGATTGTATTAACTGTATGTATAGATGATATTGTGGTCATGAGGGGTGATAGGAAAGGAATTGATGATCTTAAGAAGTATCCTCCACGTCACTTCTTAATGAAAGATTTTGGTCATATTCAATATTTTCTTGATTTAAAAGTTTCCAAATCAAAGGAAGGCATTAATCTATCTAACAATAAATATGTTTTGGATTTGCTCATAGAAACAAGCCTTTTTGTACTAAAACATCTAATAAAACAATGGATCTAAATCATAAACTAGTTAGTCATCAAAGAAACATGGTTGAAGATCCAGAAAGGTATAGAAGATTGGTCAAAAAAATTATTTACCTAACAATTACTATGCTAGATATATCATATGATTTTAGTGTGGTAAGTCAGTTTATGAATTCTCCTAGGATGCCTAATGTGGATGCAATTATTTGTAGTTCACGATATCTTGAAGGAGCAACGCACTAGAAAATTTTATATAAAAAGAATAATCATCTTCAAGTTACAGGGTATTTTGATGCAGATTAGGTAGGCTCCTCGACTAAGAGGAGGTTTACTATTGGATACTGCACATTTGTAGGAGGAGATTTGGTCACATGGAAAAGTAAAAGGCAGAGAGTTATAGCCTGAGAAAGTGCTAAAGCATAATATAGGACGATGGCTATACCACTTGTGATCTCATGTGAATCAGGAAACTGTTGCAAGAAATGGCTTTTGCAATGAGCCTACTAATGCAATTATTTTGTGATAATCATTTAGCCTCCCATATCACAAAAATCCAGTTTATCATGAGAGAACCAAGCATATTAAAGTCGACTGTCATTTCATACATGAGAAGGTTTCTACTGGTGAAATTTATAAGCCACGTGTTCGGTCTTAGGATCAACTTGTTGATGTGTTCATCAAAGCTCTTGCCATAATCAGTCTACATGTGTTTATTTTAAGCTAGTAAATGACATTTATGCTCTAGCTTGAGGGTGAGTGTTAATGACTATGGATGTGGGTTGTACGACTATACAACCTACCAAGATGAATGTAATGAGTCGTAGAGTGGTACAACCCTAGTTTTATTGATGCAAGACACATGATTTAATGCTAGCAGGCAACGTGGAGATTATGAAAGAGTCCATAAAGTAATTCAATTAATAAAAGATGCTAACCCACTAAGTAATTAAAAGTAAAAAATAGGAAATAAAATCTAATTTAACTTAAATCACATACCTGCATGCTAAGAAATCACATAAATCAATTAAAACTAGACCCGATGGAAGGATAAAACTTCCAATTTAGCATAGGCATGTTCCACACTCAAGGGACGGATTTGTAGGCTTTATAATTATAGTTAGGAATTGAAAAATCTGAAATTTGAAAAATTAGGGCTCATGGGAACTGAGGATTTTGGAATTAGAGTTTTTAGAAATTGGAGAAAATAGGAACTTGGGGATCTAGGGTTTAGGATAAGGTTATGGATAAGGCATTAAGGGGTTTTGATGGGGAAGCAAGAGGAAATCAAAGGATTGAGTGGTTGTCCATATGGTTAGCCCAGGGCCTCACACGTGTGGGTTGTTGGCTATGGTTTTTGGGTCCTCAATAGTTGATTTTGGTTGGGGTTGAAGTTGAATGATGAAAAGTTGAAGAAAAAGATGATTTGGATGGTCTAGGATAGGAAAGGAAGAAGAGAAGTGGAGTTTTTGGAAAAATACCTCTTTTGGATAGAAAGGAAGAGAGAAGGACAATGATAGATGGAAGCCTCGTACCTCCGTTGAATGGGGAATGGAATCACACCACACCCAAGCTCCAAATCACATGGAGTATTCTTCAAATCACATGAAGAAGAGAAAACAGAGCTTTTTTTTTTTTCAAAATAATGGCATTAGGGTTTCACACACCCATCTTTCTCTTTTATAGTATCAGAAAAGACCTTTTACAAAAAGACGCTCTCATATAAGATTCTTAACATAAAGATGTTTAATAAATAATAAGTTGTTCCTAACTCTCTAATGTCTACACAAATATAATCTATATAAAAAATAATGAAGCATGTAAATAATCTAAACAACTAAACTATTTCGTGGCCCATGGGGGTCCACAATTGAGACGCCCGATGATGATGATTCAACGGTCCAATCATCATGTCCACCTAATCCAATGGTTCGATGTGCCTATCAAGATCCTATATATAGCTCATGTGCATCTTCCCAGTGTGGGGCCTTCAAAGATGCACGAACATGCACATAGGGTCTTTAATATGGCTGGGAATGTGAATTGGGCAGAGTAGGCCCCATGTAATGGTTGTTTAGCCATAAAGAGACTCGCTCAACCCTCCTCTGGTATGGTGCTTGGATGTCATCATCACTTATGTTTCATCCATTTGTCCCTTTATTTGGTCTATTAAGTGCACAATATACATGTAATATTTGATGTTAATGAGGGGTATTTTTAGGATATTTCCTTTTTTAACTTAATATCATTGTTAAAAGTTTCACTAAGAAATAGATAATATCGTTGATCATTGTTGACGAACCAACAACAACGTAACCTCAGAAATTTGTATCCCTTCCAGGTTTTAGTGACAAATCATCGAAAATATCACTGAAATCGATAACATTACATTATCACTGAAATTATCTCCACCTACCATTGCGAATCGAACTATAGCCACGATGTGATGTAGGACCGATGCATGAACCAAATAACATGTGAGATCAAGTAGCAAAATTAAGAAAAATAATAAAAAAAAACACAAACATTGCCATAATTATGATGCAGGACATGAAAATTAGATATGATGTGCAAGATTTCAAGCTTTAGATCATAATAATTTAGAAAAAAATCACAATAATTCCACATCCCACATAAAGTCAAGCATTCAACGAGGGGAATCTACGAGGGTCCAAGCCTACATATGTTAGGGTAGAATAAATTAAAAATTATAGACCAAACAATGCTTAAAGGATAGTAGATTCGTCCACACATACAAATGATCATTTCCCAATCCAAGGCGATTTGGGGATTTGAGATGATCTAGGGTTAGGGTTATGGAAACAAGGCAACAGAGGAGTGAAATAGAGACGAGAGGGAACATGTGATCAGCCCGCACGTGTGGACAACAAACCGGCTTAACGCACGTGCGTGGATGGCGGCCCGCACGTGTGTGGGGCACAAGAATCTAAAATCAGCTAGCTAGGGCCTAGTCGGCTAGGGATGAGCCACCTTCTCTCCAAATTTTAGGCCAAACAGATAATCGGTTTGAACACGGTGCTCTGCCGAAGTTTCACCCCTCCTGTAGGGCTAGATTCTGAAAATCCACTGTAGGGAAGGATTGACTGCAAAATACTAATGGATTTGAAGGTTGGATGGATGTAGGAAAAGGTGAATATAGATGGTAGGAGATAGGGACGATTTGAGATGGATGTGGCTTCGCACCATGGTAGTTAGCTCTTCGAAGAAGGGAGGGTTTCGTACACAATTAGGTTTTCATAACACAGAGAAAGTAGGAAAACGTAAAAATTTTATTTCAATCATCAATGAGAAAAAAGACTACAAGGGATGTCTATTTATAATAATATCATATACCTCAAAACTCACGCCATGTGCACACCCTATTATTTGGAGACAAAGTAACAAAAAATAACAACTAATCAAGGTAATCTAAACCGTCTATGATATTCCTAATAACGATAATAAGCAAAATCCAAACTATTAGATTATTTAGAAAGTGGGCCACGATCATGAGAACCCATGGTGTGATTCACATGACGATCGGTTCCACTCAAATGAACCAAAACGCTATCCTCTAACTAGGAGGCCCTCCCTGGACGTCGTCATCGATCCAGATTGAAGGTGGGGCCCTCCTCCTTGCGTTCGTGCGTAAGAAGGGTGTACGTGTATGCGAGATGTCCCCATCAACTCTCCCCGGCTACGAAGATTTCGCCACTGGCGAAACAAAATTCTTGAACCGCTCCAAGATGTCAGGATCAAGTCTCTGAAGCTCTTCCTTAGTGAGTCACGTACTGTCTGAAGCTGGGCGTGACTTCTACTTGACCAGGAACTTTTGAAATCTGCCGTCTGACGTCGATATTATCTAATGATCCAGAATATCCTCTATATCCTCTCTAGGTGTGGGAAGGGTAGGTATGGGAGGTAAACTGTCTCATTGGAATGTGGGCCCCACAAAGTTTACTCATCTATAAGCAATTCTTCCATGTGGGAGAAGCTTCATTCAAAGTGGGTCCCGATGCATGAAGTTGGATTGCATGATCATGGGGCCCATTGGAAAGCATATCCAATTCGTTGATTTTGTTCATGGCCCAGCATTTCGTCGAAAAGACGTTAACTTCACGCTGTTACGACCTCTCAGTGGCCCACAACAATAAAAAACTAGCAACGATGGTCGTTCATTGCCAACTGTTTCATTATGGTGTGGTCCAATTCATTGATTTTGTTCATAAACCAGTAGATCTAGCTTATTCTTCAGACAATTGACCTTCCACGAAATTCCGACAAGAATGAATGGATTGGATTAGACTTAAAGTGTATGACAAGACCCATAAACGGTGTACGAAGCCCCGTTAGGTAGGGCCAACCTTGACCACGAACCCCATTTGCATTCTGTAACCTCGACTCTCCCTCTTCCTTTCAAACCTTCTATAGGACCCACCACCACTCCCGTCCAACAACATTTTCTAGCGTACGAAGTCTAGCATAAGCTTCTTCGGCGTTTAAGCACCGGATTCAACATCTACAGCCGAAAAATTAAGTTTTTGTGAGCTCAGGCAACCGCATTTTCTACAAATGGAGCCCTAGGTAGGTGGAGCATATCTAAAATGGTTTTCTTATGCTTTTTTTATTGTTTCAAAATCGATTTTGTTGTGGTTGTGAGTTGAGAGGGACTATCGTGGTTGTTGTTGTCGGTAGAAGTGATTGCAGTAAGGGTTTGAGGTGTAGATGGATGGTCATGGTTGTCATGTGGAAGACATTGAAGGAGATAGAATGAGGATTTCTTAAAGTATTGGCTTGGTTGTCATGCTAAAGGCAATCGAGATAAACGGTCGTAGTTGTCATGTTAAAGAGGTTTGTCAACCTTGACCGATAATACATGATAACCTCAACCCTTGACACATGGGAATCTTGACCTTTATCGACATTGCTAACCTTGAGCCTTAGCCACACTGCCAACCTCGACCTTTATCCACAGATGACAACCCCAACCTTCTGTAATACTCTATCAATCTCGACCCTTAGTAGATGACATCCTCGACCCTTACTATTGTATTTTAGATGTTAATGTTGTAATTGCAATGCAAGCATCTCCCAAAGCACCGAGAAGGAAGACTTGCTAGGATTGTGAGATTGTTGTTGTATCCCTAAAGTGCTCCATTCAATTTTTCAAGGTGCTAAAAGATGATTTTGTCAACTGTCCTACTTGAAAATAGATGTTTAGGAAGTCATGCTTCGGATATCTTTTGGACTTCTCCGTGCTTGGGTGGATGGCCAATGATCAAATAATCCATTGTCTTATGAAAAGACATGTTGGTGACCTGATTTTTAATGTTCAAGGCACCATTTTAACATTCATCAAGATGAACTTCGCCCTGATTATGGTCCTGAAGTGTGGACCCTATAGTTTGAAGGAGTTTGAAGTGCGTCAGGGAAGAAGGGGAGAGTGAAGAAAGGAAATTAGGGAGATTTATTTGCGGAAAGCAGGTGTGACAAAGGAGCATTTGAAAGAAGCTTTTCTTTCACTCCACGGGACAGACAAACATGCAGATGAAGTTAAATTAGCACTAATGATGTGTGTCGAGAATCTGATAGTTGCATATCCAGGTAAGAATGGCTATGTACATAAGTATACAGAGTTGGTCAATGACTTAGATGAGTTTAACAGGTGCCCTAGGGCGTTGTGGGGTACAGATATTTGAAAGAATGAGCTAATATTGCAATAAAGAGTGACTACCCCAATTCATACAACACATGCGGATGCTCATATGCACTATAGGTAATTTATTATTGTCTTAATTCTTTAAGGGTGTTTAGGTTTTTATTTCTTGTTTTTTAAATATTCACCATATGTCCTGACTACTGTGCAATGCATCATTTTATGTGTTCAATTGATATGGGCATACGAGCGATTCCCCGAGCTATCCGACGATAGGGGATAGGTCATAAGAAAAGCTCTCCTCCAAATTCCACGAATCCTCAACTGGAGGTCGTACAAAGTAGGCTGGTACCCAGCCATTTCGAAGGTCTTTAGTAACTTGCTGGTAATAGTGATTCCTTGTTATTGCTTGATATTAGTGCATTATGGTTATATCTTGTAACTGATAGATCATTATTGCTCTTGCAAGTGGAGATTGCCGGTGAACTCACACCCACCAATGAAGAGGAGGAGAGAGATGTTAGAAATTATTACTTGACAAAGGAAAAGGCTGAGCAGAAGGAAGAGAGGAGGGAGGATTTAGGGGAAGAGGTTGGGAAGAAGTATGTGGGAAGGAAGGGTACGGAGAAGAAGATGGTGGAGAAGGAATTGAGGAAGGAGGCTCGGAGGAAGGTGGAGAAGGAATTGAGGAAGGAGGCTTGGAGGAAGGTGGAAGGAAAAAAGTTGGAGAGGAAGTGAGAGAGCAAAGAATTGAAACTCATAAACTAGAGGTGGATTTTAGGGCCTCAGAATTGGCGAGAAAATTATTTAGTCAACATCGAGACAATAAATTTGCTCAGAAGAATGTTTCCAATAGACTTGAGAACATCACACTAGACACTGGGAAGTTGGGGGAGGAAAAGGAGATGGGTCATAAGAAAAGCTCTCCTCCAAATTCCACAAATCCTCAACTGGAGGTCGTACAAAGTAGGTTAGTACCCAGCCATTTCAAAGGTCTTTAGTAACTTGCTGGTAATAGTGATCCCTTGTTATTTAGTCAACATTGAGATAATAAATTTGCTCAGAAGAATGTTTCCAATAGACTTGGGAACATCACACTAGACACTGGGAAGTTGGGGGAGGAAAAGGAAAGGAGTGAAGAAGCGAAGCAACTTAGGGAAGAGATGAAGCTGTTAAAGGAAGAGAGTGCATCGTTACGTGAAGAGATGAAGCTTCTGAGAGAGGAGTTTCATGCTAGTAAAGTATGTAAATTTGCATTTGATTTAATGTTCAACAACACACTATGAAATTGAATCTCTAACCTGTGAATCCATTACAGGCTATTAGCGCAACGACTCGACATGTGGACGTAGATGAGGCGTGCGTATAACCAGCGGACACGGATGATGCAAATGGTGTGAGAGAGGATGTGGATGAGGCAGGTGGCCAACCCATGGTCATAGATGAGGTAGGTGTACAGCTCACTAACACGAATGAGTCAGGTGGTTAGACCGTGGACATGGATAAGACATGTAGTTAGCCTGCGGATGCTGAGGAGGCAGATGGGCAACCCGCGGATGTGGATGCGACCGGGTTATGTACTACACCTATTGTTGTTGGTGGTGAAAGGAGGCCCAAACGCGATGTCCATCCATCGAAATGGCTCATATCCCTCTACATGGCTCCACGTACCAACCCTACTGATGTCCTTGATCCTCTTGTGGGATATGTGGACCCGCATAAATCCCTGACTCTTGAGCAATACAAGGATGTGAGGAATGCTCATGATATAGGGGATCGCTCGTGGTTGAAATTCCTACGGAATTCAAATGCTTGGGTTGATGATGAAATGGACCTGCACTTTTGTTAATTGATATGTTACCCTGTACTGTACATGTTTATTGACACTTTTTCCTCAATACATAGGGGGTCAATTTGTACATGGGATACTTGACCAAGCGTCGGCTTGAATTTCCCGATGCTTATCCCCAGGATTGTGCATTCATGTCAACCTTTTATATGGTAATGTCCAATTCCAGCTTAAAGTCACATTTTCTAATAATAATTATGTTATGGATGTTTCTTACCAGTTTTAATTGTTATGTGATAGCCTATCACATAGCAATAATGGAGACTGAGTTAGATATAATTTGCAAGTATGGCACCACAAACCATAGGGATAGATTTGATATAGTGATGGAGGGAGTTGATAAAAACCTCATGGCTCTAATTGAAGCCTTCAGTCTGCATTAAGGCTTCGTGGGGATATCATTGCGTAAGCCCTTAGCCCTTACTATCTTATGTACTAGACTAAATGGTATTAATTTTTTGGAGAATGGATGTGCTAATATATATATATATATATATATATTGGATATGCTTGGTAGCTTTAGGTCCCAATCAAAGCAAGAAAACAACATTGGTTTCTGCGTGTGTACCCAGAAAGGAGAGATGTGATTTTGGTGGACGATCTTCATGATGACTAGTAGGGCCATACCGATCTCTATGTCGCATCATTAGTGGAAGGAACGAGATGCCTGTTTTATATACTTGACAATGGGAATCCCTTTTGGGAATTAGAATAGAATGTCAAGATGATGAAGGATACCCCAAGCATACAAATGAGGACGATTGTGGCATCTACATGTTGAAGTCTATAGACTTCCTGTGTAATAGAAAGAAAATTGAATTTGAACCAGTAAGTAGAAATTTATGTAATCTTATCAATGAAATCAATATTTTGTGGCTGCTTTTAATCTTGTTTCCTTGTATTTTAACTTGTAGGAGGATGTCCCTAAATTTTGATAGACCATCTCACACAACAGTCTCCAATACATTAGGAAGTGGGAAGTTCCAAGAAATCCCCCTATAGTGGATAAGAAAGTTGATGAAGAAGAAGAGAACGGAGTGAAGGAATTAGGATTGTAGAAGAGGAAGAAGATGTTAGCAACTAAACATGGCACAAGAAGAGTTTATCCTAGAAAAGGAAAAAAAAAAACTTCTGAAAGCTCATGGGATGATGTATGTTGAAACGAAATACAATTCTTATGTATATGAAATTCTTTTGTATGTAATCTAGATGTGGGTGAATGTTTGATTTTCTATATGCAGTTATCTTGAATATTGCAGGTTTTTGGCAGATGTGGATGAATGGATGGATGTGTGGATGTGGATGTCATATAGGTTTTTGATGGATGTGGATATGTATGAATGTATGCATGCAGGTTGGATGCGGATGTAATGTAGGATGGATGCGGATGTCTACCATGTTTTAATGGATGATAGTTTTGTCATGCAGGTTGTATGGGTCGAGGTTATCATCCATTAGAAGTTGAGGTTGTCAACAATTCTGATAAGGTCAACGCGTATGTCTTTATTTTAAAAATCTCTATGTCGTCCACTATCGATGCGTGCTTCCTCCAACTGCAACTTTCAACAGGACACATAATCGTATATATTTGTTTGTTTAATTTCAAGACCTTATATTGGAAGTGGTGGCACATCGCATACTTGCAAAGAAAATTCTTTAGTTGGCTTGTCCTTAAACATTTATCTGATGGATATTTCAATGGGGTCATCAACCACATCCGGACATCCCTCATGTTCTGTGTTAACAAAAGTTGTATCAACTAGATGTATATCCAATGAAATGATATCAGATGGCAACCGCAATATCCACCGGAGTATGTATCGGTTGAGTTGATGATCTAGGAATATCTACATATTCTTCGTTGACCGAGAAGCTTAAATTCAGGTTAATAAATGATGAAGCGAACTAAACCGAAGGATCAAGATGTGAAGCATCAGTTGAAGGGATGGGGATATCGCAATCGTCAAGTCTTAGATCATGGCATGGATTACTTGAAGGGCCAGGAATATCTGAAGCGTCCTGACTATCCAAGAATTGAAACGACGACAACTTGCAATTGTATAAGGGTCAAGGTTGGCATGCGTTAAGAGTCTAAGTTGGCATGCGTTAAGGGTTTAGGTTGGTCCCCAGCACAATAGGAATCATCGTTGTGGACTACTTATACAAATAAAACCTCGCCGCTCTTGGCTCATCTCCTCCATACGTTGTCGGATCCATTGTAATGACCTCTTCGATATAGGAACCAACCACGATGAAGGCAAGCTCCAGTGGAAGCACCCACACCAGAAAAACACAACTACGAATCCAAGCATTGATCTTTTTTACCACCAACTGATGGACACCACCGGGCCATCATTGAAGTGGTGGCTAGCAAGACTAATGTGATCCAAATTCTCATCTAGCTTCAAAGAAATCCAATACCCATCCTCGATAAGGGGCTTGGGTATGCAATCTAACTTCTTTAGGCCGCAACAAGGATCCATCCAAATGCGTGCCTCGTCAACCGAAGCTCCTCTCAATAACACCACTAAGCTTCATCTAAAATTCTTGGATGAACCCTAACTTCCAGGTCACCATAGAGCCTACCTTCCACATGAATCTCTCCTTCTCCACCTTCATCACCTTCACCTACTCCTTCCTTCGCTTATAAGACCCCTGATTCCCATCCCTTGACCTCTTAACCCCCATTTTCCCTAATGTAACCCCTTGCTTTTTAACACTCCACCCCATCTTCCCTTTTGCAATCCCCCACATTTAAACCCTCCATTCTCATCACTTACTCATAACCCCCCTCACCTCCCCCTTCGACTTTGCCTGATTGACCACCTCTAGACCATAACGAGCCCTCTGAACCAACAATCTCCTCCCCTTGAAACCTCTACCATAGAGAGTAGCCACTGCTCGAGTCACTTCATTTGCCTTCTCCATACAAACAAATGCGAACCCATGAATGGCAACCTATCAATCTAGTATACCAACCAATTACAACCAAAAGAAGAAAAGATGCAAAGGATTTTGTAATATGCATCACAAAGACATGCATGAGGTCAACATAAAGATAGCCCTTAGCAGTTAGAACTATAATGACCAAAAAGATGCTAGCCATCATTGCATGCAATTAGAAGGAGAGGAGAGGATAATCCATCATCATAGCCTTATCCCAACTAATTGGGGTCAGCCAAATGAATCCTTTTCCAACATTCCACTTTATCGAGGGCCATAACTTCATTTAGGCCCATAGATCATCAAGCCATTTCTTACTACCTCCAGCCATATTCTTTTGGGGCTTCTCCTTGCCATTTTAGGGCCTTCAACTTGTACCAAATCACTCCTAATCAAACGCAATTCTTGGTCTCCCATTGCACATGACCAAACCATCTAAGTATACTTTCCCACATCTTATTGCCTATCAATGCCTACTCTTAAATTCCCTCGAAAGCATTCATTTCTAATCCTATCCTTCCTTGTCTTACCACTCATGCATTTCAACATTCTCATTTCAGCTTCATTCATCCTATGAACATTGTTCCTTAACTACCCAACATTTTTCCCCATAAAGCATTACTAGTCCTATAACTATCCTATAAAATTTCATGTGGTTTAAGTGGTTCACAGCAATCACATGAAATTCTAGAGGCACATCTCCATCGTCGCTATCTTGTCATCAATGCTCCAAACCATTGATCTCGAGTGTTTCAAAACCTTGACTAAAGAAAATTACCAAGTCATGGCCTGGCTTCTAAACAGTATGGAGGCTACCATTGATCTCGAGTCTAACTAATTTTAAATCATTTAGATTCAAAAGCACCCTTCCATACATCTTACTATATGTTTACGCCCTCCCTCGTCTTGTCAACCAAAATTGTCATTTGAAAACAATTTACACCATGGGATCTCTTCCTGCAAATACATTGTTAACTCATCCATTAACAACACGAAAGGTATGGGTTAATGCTGACCCTTGGGACAAGCATACAATAATTGGGAACTCACTTGTCTCTCCACTAGTGGTCCTCACAATTCTTATTGTTCCCTCATACATATCCTTAACCATGTCATTATATCCACTTGAAACTCATTTCTTTCCCAACACCCGCCATATTAACTCCCTCAAGGACCCTATTGTAAGCTTTCTCTAAGTCAATAAAGACCATATGGAGATCCTCCTCTCCCTATATTTTTCCGTCAATTGTCCAAGTAGGAAAATAGCTTCAGTGGTAGACTTCCTTGGCATGAAACCTAAACTGATTTTCTGGTAAGTTTGTCTCATGCAAGGTCTTTGCATAATCACTCTTTCCCAAAGCTTCATAGTATGGCTCGTAAGTTTAATTCCAGTTCTACGATAGTTAATGAGCTTTGTTTGAGTCCTTTAATCTTAGAAATAGGTACCACCTAATATGGGTCCTTTCTCTTGCTCCGGTTGTAGACTCTCAATAGTTTCAACACCTGGTCAAGCGTTTGAGTACCCATAGGTGGTGAAATCCCACTACGGAATGAGTGTGTGGGGGTGTGTGTGAATGTGTTTAAAAAAAAAAAAAAAAAGTACCACCTAATATCATCGATATTATCGTTGTCGACAAACCAATGACAACGAAACCCTAGAAATTTGTATCCCTTCTAGGTTTTGGCGAGAAATCATCAAAAATATTGCTGAAATCGATATCACTACATTACCGCCGAAATTATCTCCACCACTGCCAATCGAACCGTAGCTACAATGTTTTTGATAAATACCGCCATAATATCATCCAATATTGCCGAAATGTGCAGTCCATCTACGTTAATAGGTGGAAAAAAAAAAAAAAGAAGCAGAAGAAGAAGAAGAAGAAAGGAAGGAAGAGGGATTTGGGGTGGAGGGGACTTCGTTGCCAACTAGGGTTTCAAAAACCTGTCAGCTAGGGTTTCGAAAACCCTCTCTCCAAACCTCTTTTGAAAGCTACTGACGGGCTTCGTTGTGAGCTAGGGTTTCGAAACCCTCTTTTCAAACCTCTTTCAGAAGGCCATTGATTTTAACTTTACTTTTTGAGTTTTTCTTAGAAGTGTGAGTTACACACCATATGACAGCAATGGATCACCATCATTTTTCAAGAAAAAACAGTTGTTTCCAACTTTCTTTTAATTTTATTTATAGTATGAGTTCTATACCATTTAATAACACAAGGTCACCACCATTTACATGAAAAAGCTTTTGTTTCAACTTTTAGCTTTACTTTATGTTAATTTAAATTGTGAGTTTCACACCATTTAATACCAATGGGTAGCCACCATTTTACATGAAAATAAACATATCGTTTAAAGGACACATATAAAAAGTACATTCATGAAAATAAACTCACGGTTCAAAGAAAAAATAATTTTGCATTTGATTTTTTTCCTTTCTGGATGCATGGTTGCATGTGTGTGTGTTGCATACTTGGATGCATGAATGGATCATACATGTGTGATAGTATTTAAGCATGGATGGATGGTTGTGTCTATGTATGTATGTATGGATGGATGGATGTGATAGTTGATGGATGGATGGGTGGATGTGATGGATGGATGTGATGGTTGCATGGATGGATGGGATGGGATGAGATGGGAAGGAATGGTTGTATGTATGTATGAATGGATGGGATGGGATGGATGGATGGCTGTATGGATGCATGGATGGGATGGTTGTATGTATAGATGAGTGAATGTATGGATGGATGGGATGGTTGTATGTAGAGATGAGTGAATGTATGGATGGATGGTTAGATGGAATGGAATGGATGGATGGATGGATGGGATGGGATGGGATGGGATGTATAAGAGGTTGGATGGATGTGATGGGATGGGTGGATGGATGGATGCTTGGTTGGATGGATGGTTGGAAGTGATGGATGTGATGGATGGATGCTTGGTTGGATGGATGGATGGATGCGTGGATGGAATGGATACATGGCTGGGAGATTAGATGGATGGATGGGATGGGTGGACAGATGCTTGGATGGGATGGGAGGTTGGATGGATGGAATGGGATGGGATGGGATGGGATGGGATGGGATGGATTGGATGGTTTGGTGGGTGGGTGGAAGGATGGGATGGACGGATGGTTGGATAAATGAGATGGATGGTTCAAAACTTATTATGTATGCATCATCTTTGCAAATTTGTATTCCTAAATATGCAAATATATTTATTTTAGCATCCCTGAAGTTTCATTGAAAATTTTCATTGTTTTCTCCATATTTCCCAACATTTCAACCAACAACACATGCTTTTAAGTTCCCATTAAATGAAAACTTATTATGTATGCATTCTTTTTGTAATTTTTTTAATTCCTAAACATGTAAATATGTGTATTTTAGCTTCTCCTAAAGTTTCACCGGAAAATTCCACCATTTCCCCCATGTTTCCACAACATTTTCTTGCATTTCCAGTTATTGATGATAACGATATTGTTTCCATATCCCTAGTCAACAAAACTTGTAGCGATACCAACACTTTGAACACTGGGTACCACGGTACATTTCCTCCATTCGTCTAGAGTGAGTAATATCCAACAAGATCCTATAGCAGTTTACATTTGTGAAACACATGTTCCGAAATGACTTAGAGATGAAAATGAACTTTACGAGTAGTGGTAGAAGAGAAGATGATAGAAGAGTGAGCAATTCAAGTATCCAAAATGTCATGGTTTTGTAGCTTGAGAGATCAAGGATGTGCTCGACAAATGATAGTATCTAATGTCAAGGTAGCTGTAAAAAATTCCTTGTGAAGTGGTAGGGTCGATTGAGGTTCATCTTCATATAAATTTCTACCGAAGATTTTCAATGCATCAACCTAAAACTCTACAAGTACTCGTTGCAATAAACTTGAAGTCGAGTCCCTCAGGAGGATTTATTTCTCAATTTTCAAGCCATGAGAATTGAAGCAAACAGGCCTAATTCAAATGTCGTTATCTCAAATGGTTCAACGTGAACTCCACATGATCACACTTGTGAGCATCACATAAACCACACATGTGCAAGAACAGGTAAGAGGTCAATGGGCTACTGAATAATTGAACTTATGTCATTTTTAATAATGTAATTGACCAAAATACCCTTATGTGCAGTTGTAAATTAATTCACAAGCAAGGCAATTTCGAATTTCATACCAAGGCATCTGTTAGGAAGTTCATAGGGACAAAATTTTGGTGTGTAACCCTCTCCCTCATGCCTTCTTTAAATAAAAATCATGCTCAAAGCTCTTTCCTTGGTTCTTTTGGTAGGAGGGGGTTGGATGATCACTTCTTTTGGAGACCAGTGAGCTTATTGAATGCATTTCCACAGTCTAGGTTTCCTTTTGATTGTTTTACAGAATTTGCACACCTGTAACAGAGGAAATCATGACTCAGCTCCAGCCAATCAACTGCCCCTCGCATCACATCTCCGAACATGGAGGGAACCATCCAATCCACAAACTGGATCACCAAACCATGTATCCAACTAAGGAATCCCATGCTTAGGAAAGTGCACATGCTGAGGTTCAGGACCCAAGAATCCCTCCAAACAAAAACAGTGTTACAAGAAGATATATGCAAGGTATACAAGCTTGTCATGTCGTAGTTCACTAGCATCGAGTGTATAATAGCATGAAGCATGAAGCGACCCAGCAACTAATTCAGATGTCAGAGCAGGGAAGTGTAAGTTTCAAAATTCTGGCAAATATTAAAAGCCGAGAAGTGGTAGTAGGGACGTAGGTCCGAAGCACAATCAAAGTGGGAGTGGCTCCTAATTGATAGGATCGTGCAGCTGAGATCAGGTGATATAAATCCATTTGGAAACCAAGTTCGTAAGAATTCACAAGAACTAGCAATGCATTAATGCCACGTGGTCTTGATCTGATTACACACTGCCAGCATCTTTTTTTCATCCGACACAAGATTTGTCTACGAATATGCAGATAGATTGAATATTCAACACACAAAATACTGATCATGGGATCCATGAGGAGTATATATGTCATCTGGAGGAAATATATAATAAATGGAGTTGCAATAGAAAACAGACCTTGTGTAATCCGCTTGAATTTCTAGGGTGCAGCAGTTGACAAGCAAACCGCTCCAGGGAAGCAATGATACACCATCTTCACCAGTATACATTGTATTTGGCAGAATCTCTGATTGGTATTCAGGATCAAAATTCATGCGAAATTTTCCATCATTCATCCAGCAGTTGTAATCTCCAAAGCCCCTTTGCAACATGGACAGGAAGCTTGTGGCCTGCTTCTTTGAGGTCGATATGAAAAGAAAGTCATCTATTAATCTAAGTAGCATATGTGTAGATCCAGCTGAGCTTTGATTTTCAAAACAATCATCACTTTTTCTTGTAACATGATCTTCATGGATGTGCAGGCATCTATTGACATCTTGTTCTCCACAGTTTCCACATCCGACAGTAAGGGGCTCATGAGAATTTTCAAGTGAGGGAAAAATCACATTTCTTTCAAGATGGCCATAGTAAAATGAACAAAGAAGAGAGGACAACACGCTTCCTTGAGGTATACCAACTTCTTGCAAGTATAAATTCTGACCTAGCTGCAGCAAATTGTGCTTCACATGTTCACGAAGAAGGTGATGAAGTGTTCCCCGCCTAACCTGTTTACATTGGACCTGGAATATTCATGTGAAATAATGCTCAATTGTAGTTTCCTACCCGGTTCCAATCAGTTGTGGTAAGGCATAGTGATGATGATGAATTGTGTTGTTCTCTACGCATGGTGATGATGATGAATTGTGTTGTTCTCTATAAATTTGTTGCATAGGTCCATTCAATTTTGTTCATTAAATTATCCTATTAGTACAACCAGTGTTCGAAATTTATCGCACCACTACGAGACGATACACTCACGATAACCCCCAAAAGATACCAAAAAATTCAAAATCCAGATATCGGCCGATATATCGTCGATATTGCACCAAAAAACCCAAATATCAGCCGATATATCGTCAATATCGTACAAAAAATCCAAAAATTTGAATTAGAAAAAAAAAAAAAAGAAGAAATCGAAGAGTACCTGGCTGTAGCGGTGATCGGAGGTGGGCCATTCGACATGTAAGTACGATTCCGGCGAGGAATCGGCTGATTTTCTTGCCATTTTCTTCTCTTTCTCGGAGATTCCGGCGAGGAATCGGGCTGGATCGACGAGATTTGGGGGGTTGCGTACGTGAAAGATGGATCGGACTGCGTGGATGGAGGTAAAAACGGAGAGGGAAAGTGAAAGAGGGGTGCGGATGAGGAACGGACGAGTCCGTACAAGGCCTTTTTTATTTTCTTTGGCCAGAAGACTTAGTAGGGTTCGAAAGCTGCTATTTTGACCAAAATACCCTTGACTGTAAGGGTAAGCAGCTGTAGAAGGAGGGGTATTTTGGTCTCAGTTTGGGCCCACCTTTAATGTATGTGGTCCATCCACGCCGTCCATCAGTTTTTCCATCTTATTTTAACTGTTGAGCCCAAAATTTAATCATACCCAAAGATTGAGTGGACCATACCATAGGAAATAGTTGGAATAATGATTTCCACCATTGAAACCTTTTTAGGGCCCACAATCATGTTTACATGCCATCCATACCGTTAATAACGTCATTCTTACTGGGATGAACTGAAAACACAAATATTAGCATGATTCAAAACTTCTGTTGGCCCAAGAATATTTCAACTGTGGACGTTTAATTATCCCGTTTTCGGCCCACTTGAGTATTGGATACGGTTCATTTTTGGGAAAATGCGCTCACAAAACGGATGGACAGAGAGGATTTCTCACAAACATCATAGTGGACCCCACCTGAGTTCCCAGCGCAGGAACTTCCTGCCAAAGGCTTTCGCAGGAAATCTGTGTGCGAAAAGGACTGGCTACTCCCACGAGCACTAGCCAATGGCTGGTGGTTGGTGCTCTATGGGCCCCACCATGATGTATGTGTTTCATCTTTTCTGTCCACCTATTTTTGTAGATCATTTTATGTTATGAGAGAAAAAATGAGGTATATCGAAATATAATGTGGACCACATTACAGAAACAGTGTTGAATGAACGTTGACCATTAAAAATGTTTTGGAAGCCATAAAAGCTTTGGATTAAGCTGATATTTATTTTTTCCCTTCAATTGGGTCTTTATGATCCAATCAACAAATTGGATGTCAAATAAACAGTGCAGTGGGCTTTAGGAGGATTTAAATGGTGGATATCCAATCATTATTGTTTTCCTGTGGTGTGGTCCACCAGAGATTTATATCCCTATAATTATTTTTATTAAACCCTAAAATGATCCGTAAAAATGGATGAACAGAATGGATGAAACAAATACATGTGGGGCCCACCATGATGTATGTGTTGTATCTACACCGTCCATCCATTTGGCTAGATAATTTTAAGGCATGAGACAAATAATGAGTCAGATACTCAGATCCATATCTGGAGTGGACCCCACCACATAAAATAGTGGGGAGAGGGACGCCCACCATCCATCCATTTCTCAAATTTTACTTCTTCAGTTCTTCTTTTGCTTTTCAATGAATTGATTGTGTTTTCATACATGACTATAATATATTTATAAATATCATGCATCCAATTTAAATATAGTTGCATTAGTTCAGTTAAACATTGCATAGCTTAGGACCCTATACAAAGGAAACTTATTATGTGCATATTTTTTTTTTGAGATGTTATGATTTAAAAGTGTGTATTAAGGGCTTTTTTAACAATCCCCAAAGTTTCATTAAAAAATTCAACAATTTTCTCAATGTTTCCCCATGTTTCCCAAAAAGTGCGATAAACTATGAGATACAAACAATATATCTCGTGCAATAACTGATACGTATCTGTATCCCAGGGGTGCGATACATAGTGCGATACCGATATTTCGAACACTGAGTACAACAATAATAAAATAAAATAAAATTCATCCACATCGAATTACCAAGTATGATCAATTCTTATTTCAGATCATGGAGTAAAAACTGCAGTAAAAGCTGAGTCAGCTTGTGCAAATTTAGTCAATTTTAGTGGTCATTGGTCCAAATTAACCCCCCAAAACAAGTATCTATTCTGACCATGGCAGAGCAGTTATAAGCACATTGGAAAACATTTAGAAACCGAATTTTGATTCCTTTCTATGAATGGCATTCTAGTACCAGGCAAAAGAAACTACTTGCTTAAGTATCTGTTAAAAAGATCATCACTTCAACCTACCGGAAGATCGCCATAATCATCATCTAAGCCTTATTCCAATTAATTGGGGTTGGCTAAATGAATCCTGCTCTGCCATTCTACTCTATCAAGGGCCAGACCTTCAGTTAGAACATAGGTAATCAAGTCTTTCGTACTACCCCCAGGCATGAACTTTTGGGCCAGCCGTTAACCTGTAACAACTCACTCCTAACCAGCACAGTTCTTGGCCTCCATTGTACATGCCCAAACCATCTAAGTCTACATTCCCACTTCTTATTACCTATGCATACTACTCCTAAGTTCCCTCCAATGCATTCATTTCTAATTCTACTGTTCCTCGTCTTACCACTCATCCATCACGACATCCTCAATTCAGGTACACCCGTCCTATGAATATGTTCTTCTTTAATTACCCAACATTCCATCTTATAAAGCATGGCTTGTCTTGCCGTACACCTCTTGGTGTTTGGTCTTATTTATGCGTCGAGTCTTATTTCTTATTGTTTACGGGTACTTTGGGTTTTTTTTTTATCGCTTAAATGTGAGAGAGGGGGTTGTAGGGGGATGTGTTTACCCTAATTCTATACTCTTCTCATTCTCTTCTTAACAATACTTTTTCTTCCTCTTTTTTCGTCCAATCCTAATCTGCATGGTATAATAGTGTATTTACTCATGATCTAGCCCATCTTCCACTCTTCTGTCTCACAAACTCTCCTCTTTCTTTATCCTTCATATCTCTCTTGCAATAAAAGTTCTTAAGAAATCTAAGTTTTCTTCCCCTTACTGGTATGTCAGGCCTATGTAATGGTCCACGTGTGAGTGGGTGAATGCCATGTTCATGATCATCACATCTCTTGTGTTTGGTTAAAACAAGCGGATATGTGGGCTGATTGTTCTCATCGGATGCCATGTTTGTGACCATCACCCCTTGTGTTCAATTGGAACGTGTGAATCTGTGGGCTGATTGTTCTTGTCAAAAGGGTGTACACATCATGTTCAGCATGCAAGTGCGGTGTTTTCTCACCATGAAAGGTCAGCCCATATTAATAAAAGCATCATGCTATTAATCTTGACCCTTTATTCTAATGAAGATGAAGAGTGATCCAAAATCTAGATTTCTAAATCCATTAGATTTTCTAGGGTTTCAAATAACCCTCTATGATAGGGGTTCAAATAACCTCTATAAATGTTAAATGTAGTAAATTATCTTTAGTGGTCTAAATCTATTCAATTGTTTTTAGCAGCTGAAGGTAAATTCAACTATTTGACCACGAGGATGCCAGATGAGAGTGATAGCATGCATGGTCACTGATCAGATCCAAGAGGATGCTCGGATTATGACATAGTTGTGGAACAATATAGAAACACTTGTAAATGCCAATGTAACATTTTTAGATACCGTAAGGAAGTTTAGGATGCATTATGGGAGATGTATTCACCTGATAAAAACATCTCTCATATGTACTAGTTGTTTGAAGAAATTTTTTCATTCCAACAAGGAGATAAGTCTCGTAGTGAATATTATTCAAATTTTAAAGGAACGTAGTAGGAACTGAATGTGTATCAGCCTCTCAGTAGTGAGTAGTGTAACGTCCCGGATTTTTCCCAACTTGGCGATGGACGTCCTTGGGCACGAGGTCGATCATAACACCTTATTAACTTCTCAGAACTCAATCCTAAAGTCTAAAATCTCTTTTCAACCCATTTCCTTCAATATCTCACATTTCCTTCAAAATCTCACCTTTCACCACCCTATTCTTCAAAATTTTCCAAGTACTTTCATATTATACACTAATCTGAAAGTTTAAATGATGAAGAACAATAATGAAATTAAAAATTACTATAAATAGTGAATATATAAATAAATTGGGTTTTTGACCATTAACCTTTTGGAATCTCACGAAATAAATAGGTTATTTGGATAGAGCAGCTTCTCCTACCCAAAATTATATATTGCATGTCGAATAACACATTCCGGTTTACAAGATAAGCTCATTTTAAAAATCATACGGCATAATCATCACCAGACAGGACAGCGACCGGTGATGCCATCCCCATGACGGCGAGGCCTCATCGTCCAGCGGGCCGGGCAGCCCGTTTTCTACCCCATTTTCTGCAATTTTAGTACAACTTCAAAAAGTCATATCTCCCTCGTTATAACTCCGATTTAGGCAATTTAAAAGTCAAATTGAAGCTTAATAAGTCTAATTTTATATAAAAATAAGTGAAAAATATAATAAAAATTTTAATGTACTTAAATTTAGGTCGTTATGACAACTGTTCGAAAATCATTAGTTTGGACAACTGCTGCTTCTAGAATTTTTAGAATTTTTCTACAATACGAAATCTAATAAAATTTGGTGGAGACGAAGTGAACTTGATAACGAACTACTAGAAAAATAATTAAAATAATATGCAAACTAAAAGTACCAAAAAGGGGCATAGAACTACCTTATGACATTATTCTTTCGTAATTAGGGCGACATTTAGTCAAGTACTAAACTAAATAATTGATGGATTTGGCTCGAACCACTTTTTATACAAACTGCAAGACCCAAAACCTTTAAAATCACTAACTCAACATTACCTAGAAACTTAGGAGCAATCCCAAAATCCAGTTGCTCTCGGGAGCACATTTGAAACTCCATATCGGACCTGGACCGCGCGTTAAAAGTCCGATTATTGTGAAACTATACGTTTATGACCGCTTTACTGGGCTTAATAACCGTCTCAGAAATCAAGTCCAAATAGTAACCCGAACCGCACAACTTGAACCCGGATCGAAGTGTGTGAGAAACGTGAATATCTTTAGGAAATGAATTTAAGTGATTTGAGTCATTCACTTGCAGGCCAAATTTAAGGTTTCAAACCGTCAGATTCTGACCCAACTATACCCTCGGATCAGAAAAATTTTCTAACACATGTCAGTGTACTTGTGGCCCTGATCGAGTAAAGATGACCGTTGAACTGACACAGGTCCTCCACGGTCGATCCACTGATCCGATCGGACCGAAATCTTAACCTGGCTTAGAACCAATGTCAAGGAACTTTCCTCAGACCGTATGCAGGAAATCGACCTCCAGATGAGCCCCGTTGGCCCAAAACAACCGACTTTTGGATATAAGCTAAGTATACCATGGCCCTGGGGCCATTACCATCAGTTCTGGGCCTATATAAGGGCCTAAACCCACCCTATTTCTATTCCATACGATTTTCCTAACCCTAGGAGAGAGGAGAGAAAAGAGGAGGAGAAAGTGAGGAGAAGTGAGAGAGATCTGGAGTTAGTAGCCGGGATTCGTTCCCACCGCTCCACATATCAAATCGTCTCTTTCGTGTCACTACACCGTCGCTTTCAACTCCGTTTTTGGGTAAAAAATCCTAACCCTAATCGGTTTTAGGTATCCAAATAGATAGATCGGCGAAATAGCTAACCTATTTCGTGATTCAAGTAGCCGTTGTGTCATAGACAATGACGTAGTGTTCAAACTCAGCTCGGTACAGGTTTACCGGCGAAAGGTGCAGACTATAAACGTTTAGGTTATGGTTTTCAAGGCTTTCAATGTCAGTTAATAATTTATGACTGACTTGATTGCTATCACATGTGCTTAGATACGATGTTTTCCATATATTACATATATGTGTACTATGTTGATTTTAATGCATTTTATGTGTTTGTTGAAATGTTTGATTGAATATGGAATTATGATTTGTGTTTATTATGCTTGTTAAATTGAAAATACATGATTGTTGTATGTGTGGCAACTCCTTTGTGAAAGGATTCGCCATAATATAGGTTATAACTAATATATTACATGTATGTTATAGTGTGTAGTCTAGGTGTTTGATAAAATGCTTAAATGGGTAATTGTTCGATGAAATGTATTTATTAAAGGTGTTGGGATGAGATGCTCAATTACCTTAGTGATTCAAATAGATTTCTCCATGCAATTTACATTAGGCTTAATGATTTATGTATGAAATGTACATGTGTGATGTCATGTTCACTATGTGTTTATAGAATGCTCAAATGATTGAAATGCATGAGTCGGTTGCTAAATCCTGTTATGACTACTATATGGGAATGCTAGTACTTGGAATGTGATTGGGGCTACGATGTAGTCCAGACAATCGGTAATGGTTTACGATCGGTGGCCGAACAGTTTTAGCCACAACGGATATGTTTGAGGAATCCAAGTCGTATGGTGATTATCGACAGTGGCTAGGCCACGAGGAGTGCATATGCGCTATATGTCGATTAATTCAACGTACGCTCGTACTAGTCAAGCTTATCAAGCAACCCGATTAACCCAATGTATGTTCACCATGTATGGACGATACTGCTGAACTTAAGGTACCAAACTTACCAGTGAAACGCCTATTTAACCTTGGTACCTCGATCCGCTAAGACTCATGAGTTGGGCATGGTGGTATGGGACACCGTGGTCGAGCTCTCGGCCTACGGTGGGGTGACGAGCCTCTCCGTAATGACCAGTGAGCAACCCAAAACTCGTGAGCCAAATACGGTGGTATGGGACACTGTATTCGAGCTGCTGGCCTACGCTAAGGTGACGAGACTTTCCCGTAGTGATCTCGAGTATACACTAGGACTACGCTAAGATGACGAGCCTTGCCGTAGTGACCTTGAGTATAAATAGGCCTACCTCGGCGCAGCCTGGCTGTGGCCCCCAATAGGGTTGGTGACGAGCCTTTGAAAATAGACTGTCAGTTGGTAGGGCATTGGTGGTGTGACCTCGAGTATGAATTAAGCTTACGCTGAGATGACAAGCCTCCCGTAGCAACCACTAGTATAAACTCATGAACTTGCCTATCGTATGTGACTAACTAGGATTGACGACCCTAGATGGATCATTGTTTGGGTAGTGATATAAAAGGAGGTGCCTTATCTTCCCGAACCTGCTGTATTAATAGACCTAATTAAGAACTTGGCTAACACGACCATGCATCGCATTGCACGGTGCTTTGGCGAGGAAACACGTTTACCAGGAGTGTTACATGCGCGATCGTGAGATGATGTCGCTAAAGGAGTGCAGGCAAGGGCATACATCATTATCGCATAATAAGAGTAATTAGGACCTGATTGTTGTACTGCTTTATCATTACTACTTGACTGAATTGATAACATGTTAACCTTTTCTTTATAGTTTCACTGAATTAGCTACTCATTCCCACCTGGGACGGTGTTTTAAAACACTAACCAGACTCCGGTTTAAATGCAGGTGATGGCGAGGTCTATACAGCAGAGTTGGACTTCGTAGGTGAGGAGGAAGGATTCTCCTATGTTCAACTATTGGGCGAATCTATGTATATCTCATACCGATGCACAGGGACTACTAGGATACTTGTTTAGGTGAATACATTTACTTCCTGTATTTTTATATGGTTAGAAACAACACATGTATATATTTAGCCCGGTTTCATACTCATACTACGAACTTTGTGAAACGTTTTTATAATTAAATGCATATATTTCAGTCTTCCGTTTACCAATTTACATTAATTCTAGAGTATAATATACTGTTTTGGTGTAATCCCACTCATGTTTAATGCACTGATATGGACAACATTTAATTATCATTATCTATATTGCATAAATGCATTGGAACTCAGGAGTTGAGCTTCTGCTCGACCCCCAATTTTCAAGGCGTTACAAGATGGTATCAGAGCATGATTTGGATTAAACTAGACCTGGGTTATGGTAACACGACGCATACTGACGTACTCTGACTTAGGAGGGGGCGATGGAATCTAGAAACCACATTAGGATCCCAAGGTTTCGCCGACAGGCGAGACCGAATACTGTAAGTTAGTCCACAACATATCTTCGATCAAGTGAATCGACCTAAGTCGCCTCTAAGCCGTTAGTTGACGGGTTTGAGTCGTTAGTTGACGAATTCCAAACCTGAAACGGATCCAAATGACGCGAATACGGGCACGTCGGACCACAAAAAGGGACCCTACGGGCCTAAGGACCCAAACCAATAAATTTAGAGTGGAGTAATGAGAGCCAGGACCTTGGGAATGAGGATTATACAAACCACAATGACTATCAAATGGTGGGGCATTTAGATTTTTGGTCATAGAGTTGGTACACCTACATTTCAAAAAATCTGACAGTTTAGGAAATCTAATAAATTAATAACATGAACTAGAAGACCTCCTTAGCTGGTATGGTCATGTGTGAAGTGTTCGAGTGCAGTTAAATTCAAGGTCGAGCAACTCAATTCCAATCAGACGACCTTTGACCCTAAGTGATAAAAAAATTCCTTGTATTAGAAATGATATAAAATCATCTAGCATATGAGCGTAGACTTTGGATCACAACTATTGGATTACCGCTACTCTTAAATTAACACTAGGCTACTAGTTATACTAAGGAATGTAAAAGACTAATTATGCTAAGATAATTGAATGATAGACTTAGTTGGTCGGCTTGATTAGGCTGGAGTGAGACCTCATTCTTTCGTTGGATTCCCTTGATACTTATAGGCTTCTTTAATAACTCTTAGGAAAACTGTTTTGACTTAGAAACTAGTTACGTTCAAAGAAAACTTATATATCCCTCGGATTGAATGTTAGGTCAAATCAATACACCTCTTAGAATTGCCTTCCCAAAGACTCATTCTAATCGAGAACATAGAGTAGAGAAACTATATATAAGCGAAGTATTCGCGGTTTGAATCAAGGTGTCCTGCATCGGTATCGGTTGGCGTAACGGTGACCTCCAAAACCGATACAGATACGGGGACGTAACGGCTATTTGGGGGTGTAACGGCCCGTAACGGCACAAATTTTTTTTTGCCAAAAAAATATGAAAAAATATGGATTAAATCCGGAATATTCTAAGCATTCCAAATATGCATTCATTTATAAATTGGAACATGTTTATGGTGGTGTAATGGTCCACTCTTTGGTGAGAAATTGTATCGAACTGTCTGATGAATTTATGAACTAGATAACCTAAATTTGACTACAAAATTCATATATTTAATTTTCTACCTATCTACTATCAATGATGGATATATTAGAATGAATGTAATATGAAAATATCTTACATTAGGTGTTTGCAATTATTTTTAAGGAATTTCTCGAACATGCGTAAATAGAAAAAAAATATTAAAAAAATATAAAATGGCACCCCAAATCTGTAAAATGCACATTAACACGTTCTACTATGATTAATACATCACATGGCATGATTAAAACATCAAAACAATCATTAAAAAAAGATTTTTTGAATTTTTAAAAAAAGGGCCATATTTAATGCGTAAATAGAAAAAAATATAAAAAAATAATATAAAATGGCACCCCAAATCTATAAAATGCACATTAACATTTTCTACTATGATTAACACATCACATGGAATGATTAAAACAACAAAACAATCATTAAAAAATGATTTTTTGAATTTTTCAAAAAAGGACCATAATTAATGCGTAAATAGAAAAAAATATAAAATGGCACCCCAAATCTGTAAAATGCAGATTAACATGTTCTATTATGATTAACACATCACATGGCATGATTAAAACATCAAAACAATCATTAAAAAATGATTTTTCGAATTTTTTAAAAAAGGGCCATAATTAATTCGTAAATAGAAAAAAATATAAAATGGCACCCCAAATCTGTAAAATGCACATTAACATGTTCTCCTATGATTAACACATCACATGGCATGATTAAAACAGCAAAACAATCATTATAAAATGATTTTTTGAATTTAAAAAAAGGGCCATAATTAATGCATAAATGGAAAAAAATATAAAATATATATATAAAATGGCACCCCAAATCTGTAAAATGCATATTAACATGTTCTACTATAATTAACACATCACATGGCATGATTAAAACAGTAAAAAAATCATTAAAATATGATTTTTTCAAATTTAAAAAAAAACGGCCATATTTAATGCGTAAATAGAAAAAATTATAAAATATATATAAAATGGCATTTGTTGTATATCCATGTGGTCCATCCTTTTTGCCCACTTATTTCAGGGCATGGACCAAAAAATGAGGCTGATCCAAATCTTAGGTGGATCACAAAATGGGCCTTAAGAAGATTTTAATGGCGGGCATTCAATCCCGACTGCGTGGTCCAATTGGGATTTTGATCCCTTCATTTCAAGGATCATGCTTTAAAATGAACTTGAAAAATTATGAATGGCATGGATTTACCATACATAAATCAAGGTGGGCCCCACCGCATGCAATAAAATAATGAGTGTGCACTATGCAGCGTGCACTGCAGATTATACAAAAAAAAAAGAAAAAACTGCATGGGTGTGAAACAACCACGCCATTCCGTTCGATTTTGCTGGAAAAAGAAAAGAAAAGAGAGGGAAATGAAAAAAAAAGATAGAAAGCAGAGATGGGACCGAACCGCGAGAGAGAGAGAGAGAGAGAGGGTTGCCGCCACAGCCGCAACCGCAGCAGCTCCATTGTAAGAAGAAGAAGAAGAAGAAGAAAGAGAAGAAGAAGAAGAAGAAAAGAAACAAAAAAGGTAAGTTTTTTTCTTTTTTTTTTCAAGGCCCGTAATAGCCGTTACGGGTCCGTAACGGCCGTTACGGTCACAGAATTCCATAACGGCCATTTTGACCCCGTATCGCGTAACGGTGTCAGCCGTTACCGTTACGTATTGGCCGATACAGCCGTATCGTAACGGATACGGGACACCATGGTTTGAATCGAATTCTCAATCCTGGTAGTTGCCAATGAACTCAATGCTCTGATCAAGCATAAGATCGGGATCAATTAGGATTAAGAATTGATACGACAAATTTTCTGTCATAGCTAGGCAGAAGGTCTATGTATCTGACTCGGACCCACTACACAACTTTCCTTTCGTGTTGGCCCGACCACTTACAACCAAAAGTTTATTACTTTGTATTAAGAAGTGTTAAGAATATATAGCTAATAAAGATTTTTCTTTTTAGGCCCAAGAAATTTCTCAAATGGGCAACAGACAGTTAGGAATTAGGTCCCGAATCACAGACTATTCTGGCATACATATTGTGCATATGAACTTAGAAAGATAGCCTGCCAGTTAACCTATTTTGTCTAAATTCCTTATGTACTAATAATCTATAGATTATCTTACAGTATTAAACCGGACCTGATTAGAAAGGGTAAGTCGAGACCGTAGTAAAAGTCCTTCTTTGGTAGAATTAGGCATCTTGCCACAAACTCGCACCCGTCCCTGAAATCAGCCACAACACCCATCATTTTTAGCTCCTTTCTATAACCATAGGTACCAATGTCATAGTATACATCATCGATGGAAGGAAGACGGATGTATCGAGAGATCATTTCCCATTTCATGTCAAGGATGGTTCCTAAATTACACCTTGTTTCGACATATGGATCAGGACATAGATTCTTGAGCCTTAAGAGTAGAAATAATTTTTAAGGGGGGTAGAGCATTATGAGCCCAATCTAGTTAAGTCAGTCTATACATCCATTGGATCAAAGTGGCGCAACGGAAGCGTGGTGGGCCCTGCCCCACTGGCCCAGGATCGAAGGAAATTGATCCAGGTTGTGCATGGGGATAGGTCACTAAATAGGATCTAAATCTTCCCTAGAATGTCAATAATGAAGTCATTGAAGGAAACAAATTAGGGTTCAAGTGTTAAACTGTAACATCCCGGAAATCGGAGGTCGAGCAGAAACTCAGCTCCCGAGTTCCAGAACATCACTTATGCAACATTTTTGATGATGGATGAATGTCGACTATACGAGTGCATAAAACATGAGGTGGATTAAGCCAAAACAGCATATCATACTCCAGAGACAGTTAAATTACTTAAGCGGAAGACTGTGATAAATATATAAAATGTATAATTGTTTGTAAGTCTCCAGAGTGTGAACATGTTACCAGGTTAACTAAATACATGTATAATCCAAAAAGGGAAAGAAAAGAATATACATGGGTGTTTAAATAAAGGAAAAATACCAAGTGTATTGGCATCTAATCAGTAACCCTGTAACCCCGTCGATCAGAACCTGCATAAAGGAGAAATCCTCCTCATCATCATAAAGTCCGGCTCTGCTTCGCAAGCAATGCCGTCATCTGAAACTAAAATAGGGACTGGTTGATGTGGCCAACACCGTCCCGTAACGTGGGAGTGAGTAATTAACTCAGTGGAATCTATACAGCAAAGGTTAACATGTTATCAATCCAATCAAGCAGTAATGATAAAGCAGTACAATCAAACAAGTCCTAGATCTCTTGTTAATGCAAGAATGATATGAGGTAATGATGCATGCCCTCACCACAAACTCCCTCTGCGATCTTCATCTTATTATCGCCCATGTCAGTCACTTTCACTGTGCTCTCACACCAACGCCAATGGCACATGCAGTGCGATGTCATGAGTATGATTACCAAGTTCTTATTAGTCCTTTTCATATAACAGGATTGGGAAGCTAAGACACCTCCCTTGTATCATTTCTTAACGTTGATCCATTCTAGGGTCGTCAGTCCTAGGAATCTCAGACGATGTTATGGTTCTAGGTCGCTGCAAGGGCTATCAGGGCTGTTGCGCGCAATCGTTGCTCCTCTCCCCCATCACCTTATCAATACAGGCCTATTTATATCCTCAAGACTGCATCAAGACTCGTCGCCCCCATGCAGTGTCAAGATAAACTCAAGGTCACTACAGAGGGCTGTCAGGGCTGTTGCACGCAATCGTTGCTCCTCTCCCCCATCACCAAACAGTGTAGGCCGACAGCAAGAATATAGTGTCCCATACCACCATAATCTGCTCAGAGTAGGGTGCTCACTGGTCACTATGGGGAGGTTTGTGGCCCTAGCGTAGGCCGACAGCTCGACCATGGTGTCCCATACCATCATGCCCGGCTCATGAGTCTTGGGGGATCATGGTATCACGATTAATGGGAGTTTCACTGGTAAGCTCGGTGTCTTAGATTCAAACAGTTGCGACCAAACATAGTGAACAAACATCGGTCAATCGGGTTAGTTGATAAGCTCAACTAGGCCAAGCGTACATTGAGTTGAACGACATGGAATGCATAAGCACTCAGTGTGGCCTAACCACTGCTGAACTCTCCAAGCACGACTCAGATTCACTAAACTCATCTTGTGTGGCGAAAACAACCTCAACCACTATTTACAGAACGATTACCGATTACCTGGACTATACAATAGCCCCAATCACAATCAATTTCAACGATCTAGCATATGAGATACTCAAGGCAACAATGGAGCAATCATCCAAATCATATAATCAATTGAGCATGTTACGTAGTACAACATAAACATGAATCCATACTTGTGCATTTCTAAGTAAAAGCAATGAGTAATAAACAAAGTATATGGAGGAAATTATACGCATCATTAGAGTGGCTATGAATCCTATCTCATCATCATTTAAAGAACAGTTCACAAGTATTTATTCGTATAGTCATATTTACAAACACTTAGCATACACCTTGTATCATACATGGTATGTATTAGTTAACATACGTATTAGGGCGAATCCTTTCGTCAAAGGGTTATCGCCTATACAACAATCATGTATCCATGACAGTTAGTCATGGCGAGCACGAAAGCGAATTCCATGCTCATTCAATCATTCTTACAAACACTTAGAATACACACATTATCATACATGTGTATGTTGGTTATACATGTATTAGGCTAAATCCTTTCACTAGGGAGTTGCCCCATATACCACTTGCATATACCCACGACGGATAATCATGACATGCATGAATCCGGGTTCCGTATTCATTTAGACATTTTCACAAACAAGTGGGCTACACACTTTAACATATACAGCGTATATTGGCCGTGGGGTGATTTAGGACAAGTCCTTTCGCTAAGGAGTTGTCACAGATGTAACAAGCATATATTCACGGCAAATAATCATGTTGAACACAAATCCAAATTCTATACATATACGGTATTTTCTACAAATACGATGAATACAGTATATTCAACATAATCAACGTATAACTGAAAAACGAAACGGACAACACTTTATACATGTGAAATATCATCCTAAGCAAGAATAAATCATTACTTAACATTGAAAGTCTTGAAAACCATAACCTAAGCGTATATAGTCTGCACCTTATGCCGTAGAAGCGTAAAGAAGTCGATGGAATCTTTAAGTCTTCGTCAACGTGGAATATCAACCTATAATACAAGCTAGGTTAGCTATCTAACTACCAGCATCAATGGAAACCCTAAAACAAGCTAGGGTTAGGTTTTTCTTACCTAAAAACGACGCCAGAATCGTTAGCATAACGATCCAAATACGGTAGATGTGCACGAAGTATGACAGGAACAACTGCCAAGAACAATCCTCACACTCTCCCTCACTTTCTCTCTCTTTTCTCTCTCTTGGGAAGCTAGGGTTTGAAAATTCGTATGGGATTTGTGAGAGAGGGCTTAAGGCCTTTTTATAAGCCCAAAAGCGACGAAAATAGACTTGGGGCCAAGGTATACTTATGTTATAGCCAAAACGGGTCTGTTCCGATCCAACGGAGCATTTCTGAAGGTCCTGGTACTAAATGCGGTCGGACTTCAGCTTTTTAATATCGGATCTATGTTAAGTTAAGTTTTCAGTCCGGTCGGGTTTCCAGATCGACCATGGCGGACCAGTTTCAGTTCAACGGTTACGGAAACTCGATCAGAGCTACAAGTACTATGACGTGTAAGAGTCACCTATCCTAATCTGAGGGTGAAATTTGGTCGAATTCTAACAGTCAGAACGCTTAGAAAATGTCGCGCTAGTGACACGTGCCAGATTACTTAAATCTTATTTAATTTTTAACATTTCTCACACTCTTCACTCCGGACCCAAGAAAATTGTTGTGGGACATCATCTGGACTTGATTTTCGAGATGATTGTCAAGTCTAACTAAGCAGTGATAATTGTCTAAGATTATATATATCGGACTTTCGACGTGCGGTCTAGATCCAATACGAAGTTTCCGAATGCTCCCGTGAGCAACCGGGTTTAGAGTTGGATCCTAGATTTCAGAGTAACGTAGCGTCAACAATTCTAGAGGTTTTGGGTCTTACAGATCGTATTTAAAGTGGTTGGTGCTAATTTCACAGGTAATCCAGTGTAGCGCTAGCTAATCTTTCTAAGGAATTTGGTTCTAATTGGCTTCTTTGGCTTTGGAATCGAATTTTGAGAAGTTACCAAGGTGTTATGGTTGACCCATAGCCTAAGGACGTCTAACTCCAGGTAGGCAAAAATCCGGGGTGTTACATAAACCAATTCATATTAAAGAATAGGCCTAACAATGGGTACGAGCTGAATTACAATAGCCGGGGTCAGTGTATCTACAAATGTGCTCGTTGAATACAAACTCAATAAAAGTCTTAGCCAATTTCATGGCGAAAAAGTTTTAAGGGAGGTAGACTAAAATGAGTCATACTAGCATAGATAATATACACTCTGTCACGCATATAAACTTAAAATCAATAAAACTTAGGCAAATGAAATGATAAAATCTTAACTTATTATCCTTAGGCAATTTCGAGGATGAAATTATTTTTAAGGAGGGTAGATTGTAACGTCCCAGACTTTTCCCAACTTGGCGATGGACGTCCTTAGGCACGAGGTCGATCATAATACCTTATTAACTTCTCAAAACTCAACACAAAGTCTAAAATCTCTTTTTAACCCATTTCCTTCAAAATCTCACCTTTCACCACCCTATTCTTCAAAATTTTTCAAGTACTTTCCTATTATACACTATTCCTAAAGTTTAAATAATGAAATTAAAATTTACTATAAATAGTGAATATATAAATAAATTGGGTTTTTGACCATTAACCTTTTGGAATCTCACGAAATAAATAGGTTATTTGGATAGAACAGTTTCTCCTACCCCAAAATCATATATTGCATGTCGAATAACACATTCCGATTTGCAAGATATACTGATTTCAAAAATCACATGGCAGAATCATCACCAGACAGGATAGCGACCGGCGATGCCATCGCCGTGATGGCGAGGCCTCACCGTCCAGCGGGCCGGCAGACCACAGCGAGTCGGGCGACCCGTTTTCTGCGTCATTTTCTGCAATTTTAGTACAGCTTCAAAAAGTCATATCTCCCTCGTTATAACTCCGATTTAGGCGATTCAAAAGTCAAATTGAAGCTTGATAAGTCTATTTTCATATAAAAATAAGTGAAAAATATAATAAAAATTTTAATGTAATTAAATATAGGTCGTTGTGACAACTGTCCGAAAATCATTAGTTTGGACAGCTGCTGCTTCAAGAATTTTTAAAAAATTTCTACAACATGAAATCTAATGAAATTTGGTGGAGATGAAGTGAACTTGATGATGAATTACTAGAAAAATAATTAAAATAATATGCTTACTAAAAGTGCCAAAAAGAGGCATAGAACTACCCTAAGACCTTATTCTAACGTAATTATAGCGGAATTTAGTCAAGTACTAAACTAAATAATTGATGGATTTGGCTCGAACCACTTTCTATACGAACTGCAAGACCCAAAACCTTTAAAATCACTAACTCAACATTACTTAGAAACCTACGAGCAATCCCAAAACCCAGTTGCTCTCGGGAGCACATTGAAACTTCGTATCGGACCTGGATCGCATGTCGAAAGTCCGATTACCACAAAAGTATACGGTTATGACCGCCTTACTGGGCTTGATAACCATCTCGGAAATCAAGTCCAAATAGTATCCCGAACCGCACAACTTGAGCCCGGAGTGAAGTGTGTGAGAAACGCGAATATCTTTAGGAAATGAACTTAGTGATTTGAGTCATTCGCTTGTAGGCCAAATTTAAGGTTTCAGACCATTATATTCTAACCCAACTACACTCTTGGATCAGGGAAAATTTTCAACACATGTCAGTGTACTTGTGGCCCTGATCGAGTAACGGTGACTGTTGAATTGAAACGGGTCCTCCACGCCCGATCCACTGATCCGATCGGACCGAAACTTTAATGTGGCTTAGATCCAATCTCAAGGAACTTTTCCCATACCGTATGCAGGAAATGGACCTTCAGATGAGCTCCGTTGGCCCGAAACAGCCGACTTTTGGCTATAAGCTAAGTATACCATGGCCCTGGGGCCATTACCATCAGTTCTGGGCCTATATAAGGGCCTAAACCCACCCCATTTCTATTCCATACGATTTTCCTAACCCTAGGAGAGATGGGATAAAAGAGAAGAAGAAAGTGAGGAGAAGTGAGAGAGATATGGAGTTAGTAGCCGGGATTCGTTCCCACCGCTCCACGTATCAAATCGTCTCTTCCGAGTCGCTACACCGTCGCTTTCAACTCCATTTTTGGGAAAGAAATCCTAACCCTAATCTGTTTTAGGTATCCAAATAGGTAGATCGGCAAAATAGCTAACCTATTTCGTGATTCAATAGCCGTTGTGCCGTAGACAATGACGTAGTGTTCAAACTCAGCTCGGTACGGGTTTACCGGCGAAAGGTGCGGACTATAAACGTTTAGGTTATGGTTTTCAAGGCTTTCAATGTCAGTTAATGATTTATGACTGACTTGATTGCTATCACATGTGCCTTAATACGATGTTTTCCATATATTACATATATATGTGTACTATGTTGATTTTAATGCATTTTATGTGTTTGTTGAAATGTTTGATTGAATATGGAATTATGATTTGTGCTTGTCATGCTTGTTAAATTGAAAATACATGATCGTTGTATGTGTGGCAACTCCTTTGTGAAAGGATTCGCCATAATATAGGTTATAACTAATATATTACATGTATGTTGTAATGTGTAGTCTAGGTGTTTGATAAAATGCTTGAATCAGTAATTGTTCGATGAAAAGTATTTATTAAAGGTGTTGGGACGAGATCCTCAATTACCTTAGTAACTCGAATAGATTTCTCCATGTAATTTACATTAGGCTTAATGATTTATGTATGAAATGTACATGTGTGATGTCATGTTCACTATGTGTTTATAGAATGCTCAAATGATTGAAATGCATGAGTTGGTTTCTAATTCCTGTTATGACTACTATATGTGAATGCTATTACTTGGAGCGTGATTGGGGCTACGATGTAGTCCAGGCAATCGGTAATGGTTTACGATCGGTGGCCAAATTGTTTTATCTACAACGGATACGTTCGAGGAATCCGAGTCGTACGCTGATTATCGACAGTGGCTAGGCCACGATGAGTGCATATGCGCTCTATGTCGATTAATTCAACGTACGCTCGTACTAGTCGAGTTTATTAAGCAACCCAATTGACCCAATGTATGTTCACCATGTATGGACGGTACTACTTGAACCTAAGGTATCAAACTTACCAGTGAAAAGCCCATTTAACCTTGGTACCTCAATCCGCTAAGACTCATCAGCCGGGCATGGTGGTATGGGACACCGTGGTCGAGCTGTTGGCCTACGTTGGGGCAACAAGTCTCCCCGTCGTGACTAGTGAGCAACCCAAAATTCGTGAGCCGAATATGGTGATATGAGACACTGTATTCGAGCTATTGGCCTACGCTAAGGTGACGAGCGTTTCCCGTAGTGACCTCGAGTATACACCAGGACTACGCTAAGGTGACGAGCCTTGCCGTAGTGACCTTGAGTATAAATAGGCATACCCCGACGCAACCTGGTTGTGGTCCCCAGTCGGGTTGGTGACGAGCCTTTGAAAATAGACTGCCAGTTGGTAGGGCGTTGGTGATGTGACCTCGAGTATGAATTAAGCCTACGCTGAGGTGATGAGCCTCCCGTAGCAACCACTAGTATAAACTCGCGAACTTGCTTATCGTATGTGACTAACTAGGATTGACGACCCTAGATGGATCATTGTTTGGGTAGTGATATAAATGTAGATGCCTTAGCTTCCCGAACCTGCTGTATGAATAGACCTAATTAAGAACTTGGCTAACACGACCATACATCGCATTGCACGGTGCTTTGGCGAGGAAACACGCGTTTACCGGGAGTGTTGCATGCGGAGTGTTGCATGCGTGATCGTGAGATGATGTCGCTAAGGGAGTGCAGGCAAGGGCATACATCATTATCACATACCATTCTTGCGTTAACAAGAGTAATTAGAACCTGATTGTTGTACTGCTTTATCATTACTGCTTGACTAAATTGATAACATGTTAACCTTTCCTTTATAGTTCCACTGAATTAGCTATTCATTCCCACCTGGGACGGTGTTTTAAAACACCACCCAGACTCTGGTTTAGATGCAGGTGATGGCGAGGTCTATACAGCAGAGTTGGACTTCGTAGGCGAGGAGGAAGGATTGTCCTACGTTCAACTATCGGGCAGGTCTATGTAGATCTCATACCGATGTGCAGGGACTACTAGGATACTTGTTTAGTTAACACATTTACTTCTTGTATTTTTATATGGTTAGTAACAACACATGTATATATTTAGCCCAGTTTCATACTCATACTCCGAACTTTGTGAAACGTTTTCATAATTAAATGCATATATTTCAGTCTTTCGCTTACCAAAATACATTAACTCTGGAGTATGATATGTTATTTTGGTATAATCTCACTCATGTTTAATGCACTAATATAGACAACATTTAATCATCATTATCTATGTTGCATAAGTGATGCATTGGAACTCGGGAACTGAGCTTTTGCTCAACCCCTGATTTTCAGGGCGTTACAAGTAGTGACCTATAAAAGCAACATTAACAATTTGACAAGTTCATATGATTAAGTTCCTATCTAGTTTAAAACCTGAATATGAGACAATCTGTGCACAAATCTTAGATGGCAAGTGTAATACCCGACTCAGCCTATAAGTACAACCGATTGGTTAGTAAATGAGACTCACCTTCCTAAACAAAACCCAATAATGCCTGCATGTCCAATTTAAATACTCGAAAGAACCCCTAATAGTACCTAGGAGGTACACCCCTTATAATTTGACTATAAATAACTGAAAATGACATCATGATGACCACCCCGTTAAGATGAATCCAACAATAACTTCCGCTCGTGGGCACGTGACCCCGAATGCATGTTATGGAATGAAGAACCGACACTTTTCATGTGCAAATATCCATGAAATTATATATGAATGACACCATCATGAAGTAATGATGAGGTCATATTTGGAACTATTCCATTGAGATTAGTTTAAATTAAATATAGACTTAAGTGTAAGCTAACCTATTCCATGCCTCATAGAAGTCAATTTAATAAGGGAAGTTACTTTATTAGCTAAAAGTTAAGGCTCTTCTTTAAATCAAGGAGAGCCATGACACCTAGCATGTTTTGATTAAATAAATAGTTACTATAATACTACATGAAACCTACTTAGGGAAGATAAAACTAGCTTAATTAGCCATTAATAAAGTAAGGACCCTAAAATTCAAAAGTTCTCCTCGATTCAAAGAGATCATACCACCTCACCTAGTTCTAGAAATCCCTAACCCCATCTATAAGGTCGTTAAGACCCCCTAATCAAGCCCTAACAATATATATGTGGCTAACAATTGAATTAATAAAGTACACATGAAGAAAGTCAACAACACAATTCCTTAAATTAAGGAGATGTGTACACATGGCTAGGATATTTCTGGAAAAGGTATGGAGGCCATTTATGATGAGCTAAAAAGTCTCTAATTAGGGAATTGTCATGGGACAATCTTCCATGAATCAAAGAGGGCTATACACATGATAAGGTTAAGCAAAGTGATTAAGCTCTTGTCTATATAAAGTAGGAATGGATGAAACTTTGGGCACTTAGTGCTCAAACTTCCTACATCCCTTAGCTATTTTCCAGCCTTCCTCAAGTCTTTAAACCACTCTCCAAATAACTCCAATTAACCCCTAAAGTCTAAGTTAAAACATCCCTTATAACCAAGACCATCCAACCATTTAAGAAAGATCATCCCTCTATCAAGGTGAGTGCTCCCCCCTTCATCTCATTTGCTATCCTCATTTTATGTTAATTTCATTCTCTTAATGATACAAGTGTGGAACCCATTGATGAAGGCCCCACTTAATGATTATATGCGATCCTAATAGCCCAATGGTTTGGATGATTCAGAAAACATGCTTGCTTATCAGCCATCCATTAATCATGGGCTCCATTCAAGGCTTCGGCGGGACCTCAATCATGGGCTCCACCATGATGTTTATCAGCCATCCATCATGATCATAAGGTCACAAGCACCTAGATGGAGGGAGCACATAAATATTGGATTGATCCGAGACTTGTGGGCCCACTAGAATGATTTAAGGCATCAAATTGACGGGCCTCGTTAAGATGGTCAGTCCCTTACACTCACACATATGCACCTCGTACCCACACATGCACACACGAAATAAATGATAATAATAAAAAATAAATAAAAGGGTTGGACACTGATTGCTGCCAGCGTCCAAAGGAAGCTGCAGCAAGCAACGTCCCTACTGCCTTTTTGGGAAAACAAGGAGTGTGGGACCCACATTAGGCCCCACCATGATGTACATGTCTAATCCACACCGTCCATCAGATTTTTTAGATCATTTTAGGTTTTGGGCTGAAAAATGAAGCCAATCCAAATCTTTGGCGGGCCACGTCATAGAAAACAGTGGTAATAATGATATTTACTATTGAAACCTTTTAGGGCCCACCTTGATGTTTCTATCACCTAAACCTACTAAATATTAGGCTCATTAGACCCTCCATGACTTGGAGAACCCGATAGACGGAGTGGATCGTCCTCGTGTAGGCCCCCACTTAAGAACAAAACCAAACACAAAAGGGGGGGGACGCTGCGGCAAGCAACGTCCCTGCTGCTTTTGAAAGGCAGGGACCGTGGGACCCACTATAGGCACCACCATGATGTATGTCGAAGATCAACACTATGCATTTGATGGGTCCCCTTTAAATAATGGGATATCCCAAAAAAATCAGCCGTATATGGAACTCAGGTGGCCCATACCATCTAAAATCATGTGAAGACATGGCTAATACATATAAAAGCACTTGGTGGGGCCCACTTGAAATTTGGATGCATCTGAAACTTGGTTTGACCCCTCATCCAAGTAGGACACACATAATGGATGGGCTAGAATTGTGAATCAGTTCTCAATGGACCCAACAAATGATTATAAATGTTTTAATGGAGGGTGACCCCTCTCAACTTTGGTATGTGGTGTGGCCGACACAAGACACTCATTGACTTTATTTTTAAGCCCTAGGCCCACCATGGAATGGTGCATCTGACTAATGGGGTAGATGTTCAACACTAATCATGGTGGGCCCACACAACTTGACCTCATGGGGAGTTCCCATGAGCTGGACCGCATAGAACCTTTTCCCATATATATATATGTGTGTGTGTGTGTGTGTGTGTGTGTGTGTGTGTGACTGGTGGAAATAAATTTTGGGCCTCTCAATAATTATATGTTCTCCTCATCAAAGCCCAAACCAAAACCCATATAAGCTCACCATGAGTACTTCGGTGTGTATTGGACTTAAGGCCACCCTACGTGACAGGAATTTGTGGCCCAATTTCATGGATATCTTAGATAGTCATACTAGGCATCTAAATCGCCCAATACCATATAATGATCAAATTGTGCAGTATGCAATTAGATTGTTAGTAGGGCATTCATACATAAGAAGGGATGTCGATTGATAGAAATGAGTAATAACCAAAATTACAATCAAGTACCCTAGTTTAGAAATTACAAGGACTACAATTCAATTAGTCATGATCAAGCAAGAAGAGAAAAGTATTTCATAGTCGAAAGTACCAAGCCACGAGGCCACAAGTTGATAGTATCACATAGGGATTGGTTACCTGAGTACGCGGCTCTTTAATAATCTTGCACCTTGCATATCGGCATACCTTGAGTTCTAGTTCTCCTTGAGTTGCTTGTCATTAATATCACCATACATTCCATGGCATGATATATGATAAGAAATAGTATCCGAACTCTCTACAACACCACGGATTGACCATATTACAATAAGGATGATGATATTGAATCATGGACAGTGGAAATATGAAAATAGTAGGAGATGATGTGCCCCTTGGGTTGAGAGACCCTAAACCCCAATGGTACCTAGGGATGCCTCACCGTTGGGCCGAGTGAACACATGGGCCATGGATTTGACTCTCACTGACAAGGCTAGGTTGAGAAGGGGTATGTTCGACCCGCCTTAAGGCTGAGGTGGAAAACGAGGATTGGTTTGACCCACCGGCGAGGAGAAGCGCAAACGAGGTCCGCTACTAGTGTACAGAATGGAGGTTGTAACTCCACTGGTGGGTAGTGAGGTCGATTGCCGGTGTTTGGTGCATACGCATAGACCCCGGTGGATCCTAAGTTCCAACAGTACATTGATCATATTTGAGATGATGATGATCAGGAGCAGTGCGGTCAAGTCCGTGGTGAGAGGACTATTAGTAGATGTTTCTACGGCTAGCATACAGTCATTTTATGCATCTTACACAAAATCACCCTCCATCATTCATTGAGTTGTCACATTGCATAGATTATTTCTTTTGGCGGCTCTTTCATTATGTCTTTCATGTTAATTTATCTCGCATACTTATTATGAGGACTTTGCACTTGTTAAGTTATAAAACTTATTTTTCTTTTAACCACTCAAGTAAAGGATCGGAAGAAGAAAAACAAGTAGCGACCACGAGTTAGGCGTCACGTCAGGGGACTGAATTGACTTTTGAAATTTTGGATTGTGTATAATGTATATATGTATCGCGCAGACAAATGATGTACTTTTGGAATTTTGTAGTACCCAATGTACTTGTATACAGATATTACCTATCTTGTCTATGATGTTCCTCTTTTGTGAAGAATGCATGGTGAAATCTATTCCTTACATTACCTTGCTGGACACCGAGCTTGGGACTTAGTGTGTGGGCATTGGGTACCAATCCCAGAGTTCGGCTTGTCGCACGTCATATCCGGTAGATATAGCGGTAGTACAAGACTATCGGGTCTGGGGTGTGACAACAAGGATGTGTCATCTTTGAATAAGGTGCATGCTCTTCTCCGACGTGTATCTCTTAACTCTATAAGTGGAGTCAATAAGCACTTTACATTGGCATCATTTTCTAAACGAGGTAGATAAGGTGGTGGTGGCAAAGTAATCAAGGTGGTTGTAGTAGAGGTCATGAACCTAGGAAGTGCATCCATTGTGGGCTTACAAATCACTCCATTGACAAGTGTTGTGATCTTCATGGAAAGCCAACTTAAGCTAATCAGACATCTTATATTGGGGAAAGATTTTACATGGACTCTACAAATGACAAGGAATGATTGTACATGGACTCTACAAATGACAACCTTATCGAATTGAGCCCCGTTGACACGCCTTCTCGAGATGCTTCTTTAATGCTCTCCCGTGCCTTGAATCAGATTCTCGTTACTCCCCCAATTGTTGATGCCGATGCATTGCCAATGCTTCAACTCCATGATCAAACATCATGCATGCAATGCTCCTTTGAGGTGACCAAGGTGATGGGAGTTAGTTGAATCTCCTACAACTAATGATAGGATGTGGCTCCTAGTAAGGATTTACATAGATTGCCATTCTAGAGGTGGTTATAGACAAATGATGCACCTATTGGGTTTAGTCTAGCCTCTAGAGAATATGAGATGTCAAGTTCTTCTACAAATGGAACATTTGAATGCTCATAGAGTGATGAACCATTTGGAAGAAGGTGTGGATCTCAATGGGTGAAAGCTTTGAAGGATTTGGAAGTATTGGGACACTCGAAGGTCTTTTTCTCACTCAAAAACAACATTTGTCCAAAGATCCGAAGACAATAATTATAACAAAAAGGCTCAAACGGATCTCTAACGGCTAGGCTCGATCGATTGAGCTTGGCCGAAAATGGTCTAGTGAACTCATTGTACTATTTTGGCCATGTTCAATCGATCGACCTCGATCAATCAAGAGGAATTGAAGATTCCTCTATCGATCAAGCTCATGTCTTGAGCGCCCGAACTAAATCATATTTAGGCCAGTTGCTTGCTGGACGTTTTTTGCCATATTCGGTTGATCGACTCAATTGATCAAGCACACCACCAAGACTATTGGTTTTGGGCAGTTTGATTTCCAACAGCTCGGGACCTCTAAAGCCTATCTTATCATGTTTCAATAAGGCTCCTAAGGCTAAAGGATGATCACACAAGGTTTCCCTATTAAGGCAAGGATTATCTAAAGGCTTATCTTGTTTTGGGTCAAGGCTAGGGTCACCAGGGCACCTCATTTACTTGTTCTTCACTTCCTTGATGCTCCATTCTTCATGTGTCTACGGTCTTCAGTTTCCAAGGGCTCAACCGACTTCCTAACACATAGATGCACGTGATTGACAAACAAGGTGCACAAATCAATGCACTATGTGTGTGTGTGTAGCTTTGAAAAAAATATGATCGATACGGGCCGACGCAGCCCCAGATACCGATACGCGACACCGTATCGTATCGTTTTTCCGCCAAGCCGATATGTCAACTAATGCTGACATTCAGAATCATGAATGAGATGGATATATTAGATGCATTGCCCTGGGAATGTCCCTAAACGTATATCGGGTGTACTACCTTGGAACCTAAAAGCAGTGTTCATAATATCGATAATATCGGCCGATATTATCATTATCGTAGGCTGGCGATACGAAACTCTGTAGAATTCGCTTAGAAATGGAAAAAAAAAAAAAAAAAAAAGGAATTCTTTGTATCGTGCAATATATTGCACGATATCTCAAAACATCGTGCAATATTGGCAATATCGACAATATATCACACTTTATTGCAATTTTTTCAATGATTTTATACACAAAATTGTCGATATCTATGATATCTTCTATAGACACCTACCACAAAATGTTTCTGTATCAAGTTACCCTTGCTATCGATAAAGCAGGCATTGTTTTCGGCGATATGAGGCAAAATCCTCTCTGCTACCCCACAATTTTGAAAAAATATATAGATATTAAAAAAATAAAAATAAAAAATCCTTTGCCTCAAGATTTGCATCAGGTAGTCGACTTCAACCGGATTTGGTGGGCCAGACATCGAGCGCATCGAATCAGGTAAGAAAACCTTAGAACCCTTTTTTTCTCTTCCGGAGAGAAATTCTCTGAATATATATATATATATATATATATATATATATATATATATATATATATATATATATATATATATATATGATTCCTACAGAGGTTTTGGGGGTTTTGGTAGGAATTTGGAAGAATTATGGAATTTGGGCGAGATTTTTGGGGATTTCGAACGGATTCAAAATCACACAACCTCCAGAACCTATGGAGAAAAAGATGAGTCCGAAGGGATATCGTCGACTCTCTTCCTTATCTAAGGAATGGATTTGGTGCGCCTCTGGTTTATTTAAGACAATACGGACCTTACGATGGGGCCCACCTTGATGTATATGTTTTATATCCATTCCGTCCATGCATTTTTAAATCTCCATTTAGATCATGAGACTGAATGAGGTAAATCCAAATCTCATGCGGACGCCATCACAAAAAACAGTGGGGATTGAACGCTTACCATAACAAAACTTCCTAAGTGTCACGACCCTAAATCTAGTGTTGGTAATCCATGATTACTATACACCAAATTTTGGTTGACAGCCTCCGTAGAACTCCGATTTTGGGACTTCCAACTATCACATACTAAGTCCCATAAGCAGGGCTTCACAAGGAGGGTTTCTGAAAATAAATACGACAAACACGTATCGGTTTTCAAATTTTCATCATATTCAACATATGTTATTGTGTACAACTGAGCACATCAAGGCAAAGCCAAAACATAAACCATATCATATTTACTATACCTGATGTACATATTCAGGGTATTACCAAAAAATACATACACTGATATGTACAAAACAAAAAGGACAACTGGAGTCTGTAGCCTTTACTCTTGCAGCTCCCTACTCTCACCTGTAAAAAAATAGAAAGGAAAGCTTGAGCTACTAAGCCCAGTGAGTGCTTGTGCAGTGAAAATGCATGTTTCATGTCATGCTCATATAATGCACAGGAATGCATAGGCTTTCTGGACCGATAACAATAAAATAAAGATAAAATGCATTATGCCACTTTTTATGTTCCAAATCATTTTTATATATAGAGAGGTGGGACTTCTACCCACTTGTAACATACATACTCTTTCAACGTTTCCACAACTTTCCACATTTCCCAATTGGATCACCAAACTCTGAAACAAAGGTGAGACTCGCATATGATTGCTACCCACTTGTATAGACTTTTCCACCGTGGTCAACTACAGAGGTGGGACTACATAGTTCACAGGCCGAACTAGTCTAACCCACTTGTGTTGAACCTCACTATCTGCCTAATAGCGAGAAGTCATAAGTCGCCTAGCAAAACAATAGCGGACAATTTACGAGCTTGTCACACACAACCTATCTTTGCTTGCCCATAAGCAGGTCAGGTCAAACCTCTCAACCAATTGACACGTGTCGGTGGGAGTCACTGCCTACTTTGGTATTTTGGCATTCCAACACTCTGTTCTTCCACCCGGTCTAGGCATTGGTTGCTCCCAATGGTACCAATCAAGGTTTAGGGACTTCACCCACAGACCCTCTTATCATGTTCTGTTGAATTACACATTTTCGGTGTAGTGTCCAACTCATGTCATAACAAAGTATGTTTCACATGTATGCATGAGTCCACACACAAGCACAATATATCATGTTTTTCAAGAAAAGCAAAGGATGACCTTCCTCATGTGGTCTCCTCGTGAATTTTAAGTTTTGCAGAGGGGTCTCATGTAATGCATCTTGTATCTAAACGGTTCACATACTAATCATAGACACATCGTCTATCGCAACACAACCCACTATGATCACCATACCATGATATGAATCATTCACTCTCAATCATACAATGATACATCAACTATAAACCATGCATATGATATGCATATGACTTAGCCAATCTAAATTCAATCCGGGATTCATTCCACTATAAGACTTCATGCCACAAGCATGCTTTTTCTCAAGAATTAACTATATCAAAAGGAGGAAGGATAATTCTTTTAAACATTTTGTCAAACAGGTAGCGGGCGGACTTTGTAAGGGGCAGAGAGAAACTGATGGCAATACGTATGAATTTAAACAAAACTAAAGCATCTCTATCATCCAACCTTCCATTAATAATCTCACTAATTAAATCAAAAAATACAGCAAGAACCTTTAGAAAATCCAGCAATAACCTAACCCTAGATTAGAAAATTCGGTAATCTCCTAACCCTAATCAGAAAATCCGGCAATAACCTAACTCTAAAGCAGGAAATCCAGCAATAACCTAACCCTAAATTAGAAAATTGAGCAATCTCCTAACCCTAATCAGAAAATCCAACAATAACCTAACTCTAAAGCAGAAAATCCAGCAATATCCTAACCCTAGATTGGAAAATTCAGCAATCACCTAACCCTAAATGAAAATTCAGCAATATCCTAACCCTAGATTAGAAAATTCAGCAATCACCTAACCCTAAATAAAAATCCAGCAATATCCTAACCCTAGCAGAAAATCCAGCAATAACCTCACCCTAAATTAGAAAATTCAGCAATCACCTAACCCTAAATAAAAATCCAGCAATAGGGTTTTCAAGGAAACCCCAACACACATATATGCGTGCTCCTAATCTATGCACTCACCTGTAACTATTAGAGGATTGGCTCTCAAACTTAGCTTATATTTCCTCTTCTTTTCTTCTTCTCAAATTCACACTCAACAAGAAAGAGAGTGCTGAAAATGGAATGTTGAAAGAGGTTTGTTTATGTTTATGGACTTGAAACTTGTTTTAAACTTAGTTTTTGTCTAAAAAGAAGATTTGGGAGGTGTTTTGTGATGTTTTTAAGAAGTGTAAGCTTATGGTAACCATATAACAATGTTATTTAAGTAATTTGAACTAACATATTCCAAGGATTTTAAAAGCATCGAGGTCATTTGAGTTATTTTATCAAAATATACATATGCATACCTATTCATAACTTACAAACCAGGTGTCCTATTGACATGCCGTTTTTACCATTAACTCCGTATCTAGACTACGGTCACAACGGTTAGGCTCTCGGACCTAACGGATTTTGAAAACTTAATGGTGGAGCTCCGCCAGATAAAATAAGGACATAAGTGTCATTTCTCAGATTGTTTAATTTTACATCCGTGGCCCATGTTCAGGGGCGCAGACTAAGAGCAGATTAGTTGTTACCCCAGGAATAGCTTAGTTAGTGTTACCCTAAGGTCCCTAACCGTGTGGGGCCCATCTGATGTATTTTTTTTATGTATCCATGCCGTCCATCTGTTTTTCCATTTCATTTTAGGATGTGATACCAAACCCTGAGAAGATCCCCACTGTTTGATACAAAACTTTTGTGGCCATATGAATGGCTCAATGGTAATTTCTTAATCCCCATTGTTTCCTCTTATTTGGCCCACTTGGCTCTTAGATCTAGCTCAGTTTTGGCCACGTGTCTCAAAATGATCAAGCCAAATGTATGGACAGGGTGGCTTCATCAAAAACATCACAGTGGACCCCATATAGGCTCTCAACGTATGTTTTTTAAATTCTAATAAACATTATGGTGGGCCCCATATAGCCAATCATACTATAGATAGGTATGTTTTTTAAAATCTACTAAATTCTTTGCTTTTGAATGCATTGGTTATGTTTTCATACATGTCTTGATACATTATAAATGTTATGCAAAATATTTGAATATAGTTGCCTTAGTTCAATCAGACAGTGCATAGCTTAGGATCCGATACCAAGGAAACCTATTATGTGCACTTCTTTTTTGAGATTTTATGATTTAAAAGTGTGTATGAAGGTCTTTTAAATAATTCCTGATGTTTTATTGAAAAGTTCAACCATTTTCCCAATGTTTGCCAAAAAGTGCGATAAATTACGCGATACAAACGATATATCTTGTGCAATAATCGATACGTATCTGTATCAGAAGGTTGAGATACATTGTGCGAAACCAACATTTCAAACACTACCTAAAAGTATAAGCAAGTAGGGCAATTGTGTCCCTTATGTGAAGGACTATAGAACTCATTGGATATTTCGAAGTCTTTGTTATGTACAGTGTATGAGTATAATTGTGTGCATGGAAATATCTTAAAGTACAACTGGAGCAATAGTCTGACCAGCTAATGTATGAATGGGTCCCTCACCATTAGTGTTTGAAATATCAGTATCACGTTACGTATTGCACCCTTGGTATACAGATACGTATTGGTTTTCGCATGGGATATATCGGATGTGTTGTGTAATGTATCGCTATTATTGGAACTATGGGGAAACATTGGGAAATTGGTCAAATTTTTCAATGAAACTTCAGTGATAGTTAAAAAAGGCATCTATACACAATTATAAATCAAAACATTACAAAAAACAAGTGCACATAATAGGTTTTATTTGTATGCGGTCCTAATTTATATGCTGTCTAACTAAATTGATGCAACTATATTCAAAGTCTATTCATATAGTGTATAAATGTAAGAAGACGCATGGAAACACAATGAATACATTCAAAAGCAAAGGAAGAATCACTAGATCAGGTTACATACATGTTTGATTTTATGTTTGGACACTAAGATCATACCCGATTTGCGAGAAATTAGGAAATTTTGGTTTTGATTTTTTCGATTTTCCATAATTCGGCCCATCTCCTCCAAATCTTGAAATCGAAGATAAATCATGGGTTTATAACAATTTAACACTGATTTAACATGATTTACGGAAGAAAAAAAAAAACAAAAAACAAAAATGGATCGAAAATCGAAAATGCTCACCGGATCGAACATGTGGGATATGTCCCACTACTAGTGTGTTTCGCATCGCACAAGTGAGATACAAGATACATCGTGGGATATATCGGCCAATATCGACGATACTTAACACATTGCTCACCATGAGGTACTACTGCATGGGTGTTAATGCAACGTGGTCATCCACTTGAGTACAGTGATATAAGAGATTATGATTATTTAATTTATTGTTTATGAGAATTCATGGAAAGTATTCACAGCATCTTTACAATTCCAGCATTGCATTCATGCCATCTTTAAGATTCAATATTTTGATTAGTGTTTGAAATTTTAAATGAAGTATTTTCATTGTTTATATAATTGATATAAATATAGAGATTTTATATTTTGGTTGAATGTGATCCCACTGAGCGTGTAAGCTCACCCCCTCTTGGGTAATATTTTAGGATGTAGGGTTTAGAAGGGCAGTGTAGTGGAGTGGAAATCTAGAAGACTTCCTAGCTTTGGATTTATCTTCCTCGTTGTATTCTGTTAAAAAAAAGTGTATAGTGGAAGTTTAGATGAAGGTGTAGATTATTATAATGACATTCAAGTAATTTAATGGATTTAAGGAATTGTGATTTGTTAATGTGTGATATACATGAAATTTTCGTTCTAAATTGTTTAAATTATGAGTCATGCCTTGAGATACGGAGTTAAGTTTGGCCAACCCAAAAGCCGGATTTCGGGGCGTGACAGGGGGGAGGGTTGGCATCATGGAGAGGTTGGCACTAGTAGCATTGGAGGAGATGGAGCACCAACAGGTCCAGGATATCAAATGACTTGCAAATAGTGGATATGAATATGACTATGACCATGATAGTATAGGGATCATGTTGAGCCATTTTGATGTTGGGCTAGTCTTGGTCTGGGGGGCCATCATGGAGAGGTTGGAACTAGTAGCACTTGAGGAGATGGAGCACCAAGAGCTTTAGGACATCAAACAGCTTACAGATTATGGGTATGAATATGACTATGACCATGGACAATATAGGGAGCCTGTTGAGCCATTTTCACGTTGGGCTAGTCTTGCTCAATATATTCCATATATATGCACATATTTGGATCCAAATCCGTGTTCTTCATCGTCATAGTCTCACTCTCAGCAAAATGAGTACTAGTAGCAGTACCAAGGGCAACTACAGTACAGGTACGACTATGGTGGGCGTAGCGGCAATGACTATATCATTGGTGGATATTCTTACTCGGGGATGGGGTCGACACATTAGATGCTTAGTGAGGATCGTGATCAGTCATCCTCAGCTTTCATTGGCTTTTTCTTTCCCTTCGATTCTGGCAATTGTGGATATGCACCCAATTCTGGCTATTATGGATATGCACCTGATTCTAGCTATTGTGGATATGCACAAGGTATGCCGGTGCCACTACTATAGCCAAATAATAACAAGGACACGGAGGTTGAGCAACCATAGGCAGCAAGATTTTCATTCTAGTGGTGATCGATTTGTAGTGAGTTTTTACTTGGAATCCCTCTTCCTCAGGTAAGTACTTTTCTACACAAAGTCTTCTGTTCACCACTCACAAAGCACACACTACTCAACTTGTACTTAAAGTAACTCCTCTAATTAACCATCAAAGAAGGTACAATCAAATTACAAAACTCACACAGGGTAGTTCATCAAAAAATACTATTTTTTCTCTTAAGGATGACAATTAAAAGGACAGGACAAAAGTATGGACCAATTTAGCCGATGTACCTAAGTTAGGTAATAGTAATACCTTGGAAATGAGATATGCAATATTACATTCAAGCTAATATATTTATCATTGATATTAGATATTTAGAAAATTAAATATAGGAGTGTTGTTGTCAAATCAAGGTTACCAAGTTCTTAAGATCATCAAACAAGCCAATACAACATTCTCACCAAAGAGTGGACCATTACACCATCATAAACATGGTTTACAAAAAACAATACATATTTGGGATTTAGAATATTATAATAATAATCATTACAGGGGCGTAATGGCATCGGTGTAGACCATTAAGCCCACTGAATTGTTATGGCATGCCTTGAACCTCATAGACTAATCTTATTAAAGAAAATTGCACAAAAATAGCTATAATTGAAGATATACAGAAAATAAGAGATGATGAGCCATATTAAGGATATTTGTATGAAACAGGATCAAGAATCCTCTAGATGGCGCATGTGCATAGGCAGCCAAGTGCGAGATACAATACAAAACTTACAAAAACACACTAGATCATTTCTTAAATCAAATATAACTATGTAATTGTAAGAATGAACAAATGTTATTTGAAGCATATAAACAGATGTTATTTGACGCATTGAAAATTAACACTAAGAAACCAAGATATATGATATGCAAGCCATATATAATTAGCTGAAGAAATAACTGCAGAAGTGATTAAACTGCATGAATATCAGCCTATTTTAAATATGTTGAAAGAAACCAATACAAAACTAGGACACTTCAACAGCATTAAATAACTTTCAAATATAATACCTGATCAACAAGAACGCAGTTTGATGAATGGAATGGAACAGAAGACGCAATTTTTTTTATATCAGTGACACTGCTTCTTTCAACACATACTTGCTCATAATGGACCCTCAATGACTTCTTCGTGCAGGAAACTTGTGCGTATTTTTTTACATGATATTCGTTGTTGTGTATGAGGCATTTCATCACGCTGAGCAGTTTATCCTGGTCAATTGAATCAAAAGCCTTGGATACATCACAAATGACAATAAACACCCTCGGCATAGTCTTGAATCGATTCCTCAAACCAATAAGAAATGGGCACAGCTTTTTGTACACGTCATTATAATCGAACACTGATGACCCTAATTCCCATGGATGCTCTGCCTTTATTCCATTTAGAACCACAAATAACTCACGAAGAACTGAATTCACGGACTTGAAATGAACAAGCTTACATTCATTCAAAGGAATCTCCGGTTGGAGTCTGACTCCTGCTTTCCTATCCACCCGAAGAGAACAACATTTTGAAGAAACTTCTAATACAGGGAGCAATATTTTAGATGGTGCTTTAAGATTCGCTAGAGGCCTTACTCCATTTTCTTTCGGAAGAAATCTAACTTTTGAGAAACCAAACGATCTTTTTCTTATGATATTTCTGAAAGAAAGAAGATCCAATGAGCGATAATTTCGTTTCCTCAAACAACTAATAGATATCTTCATTAGTTTCTTCCAAATTGGCTTCCGATAATAAAATATATCTTGTTTTCCAGCTTCACTTTCCGTGACATAGAAGTTGGATTGTATTATGGGAATCACTAGACTGGAAAAAAACCAAAAAATCCAACTTTCAAAAAGCTTATTTCTCAGAAAAGCTTTGGCATCACCTGATTTCTTGTTTCCTTCAAACATATTTGCACCCTTTCCAAGCTCATCTTTCATTGAAAGATTAAACATGCAGGAAGAAGATACTCTTACTTTCGACAGCAACGGAAAAGATGATGTTTTCAATCTATGCATACATTGGTTGAGAGAGATTTTTTCGTATCTCCTCAATTGGACAAACTTTGAAATATTTCTTCTTAAAGCTCTCCAATTAGAACTGCACCCGAGTAAATCAAGAGGAATTATACTCCTGCAAGCAGCCCATATAAATGAAACTACCTGTTTATGTTTACAATAAGATCTGCTTAGCTTCGACTGATTATGATAGAGTCTGGAAGTTTCCAAAGGAGATCCCTCCTGCCGTATATTAACATGGCCATGAGATTTTCTCAAACAAAGTTTACTCACTGACTTCAACCTAGCATTTGTTTTCTTTCGTGCCAGCACCCGAAACAATGATAATTTCATATGCATTTCACGTTCCTGGAAAGAAACCAAGATAAAAGCTATGAGCGAGAAATGAAAGCACAGAATTATGCAGATTTTGACATTAACTATGAGATACGTAAATAAGAGCACATGCTTATGCATATTTGCCAAATCACACCCATGAAGACAAACCACTATATGTGCTGCCCTGTCCCACTCATCATGCGAGTCCCTGCATCAGATAGCTAGAATGTACAAAACAAATGACAGCTAAAGGATAAACTTGGACAAGTTCAACTTAGCCATCCATTTGTTTTGTACACTGGCCAGCCTGGCAAAGTCATTTTAGCCATCCATTTGTTCTATAGCAAGGATATTTCATCTTGCTTATCTCCCCTCATCATAAGACTAAGAATGCCCACCTCTCATGCATATATAATGACATATCTGAACAGAGACCACAGAAAACAAATCATAGGATCTGTCCATGTGACAAATCCAGACAAAGATCTGAAAACATATAACAAGTCCGACTTACAGTTCGTTCAAAAACACTAGTCTGAATTTTACAGAAAATCTTACCATCAGTCACCATGCCCTGTTGAAGATTGCTTAGGAATAGAGATTCGAAATTTGACACAGATCTGACCACTCAGTGGATCGTGGATCACCATCTGACTTGAAGACCACGTAAAACAGTATGTCTGAAATTTTGGGGTGATCTAATTGTTATGGACCCATGGATCACTGTCCAACTTGAAGATCGCGTAAAAACATAGATCCAAAATTTGAGTTAGATTAATCTCGGCATAGATCGGGTCATGGATCACTGATCTGATTAGAAGAGTGCCTAAAAATGAAAATAAAAAATTTGGGGGAGAGAAGGAGCATTTATTGGGACACAATCATCAATCCAACATGGAGATCGTGTAAAATCTTAAGATCTAAACTCCAAGACAGATCTGACTGATGATTGAGTTACATAAAACACGTATAAAATCTTGGTTAAATATGACTGTTGCATGTCACAGATAACTAATCTGACTTAAAGATTTATAAATAAATAAATAAATAAGAATGCAAATCTGGATTTTAGTATGGACCTTACCATTGATTTGGCCATGGATCAACAAAACCATGTAGGATATGCATGCCATGGAAAGCCAACCTGTTTACTCTGATTGGATATTGATTATCTATGAATCCTTTTGGTGAATGGAAATTTACCTCGCTTCTATTAATTGTGTGAAACTTAGTGCTTTACATTTGAGGGTTACGAAGGTTTTGATGCAGAACATGAAATTAAATATGACATGCAAGAGCTCAAGCTTTAGATTATACTAATTTTAAACAATCACAAAATTCCACATCCTGCATACGATCAAATATTCAAAAAGGGGAATCTATGGGGGTCTAAGCCTACACAATTTTAGGGCTAGATCAAATTAAAATTATAAACCAAACAAACCCAAAGGATTGTTAGAGTCATCCATTCTTGCAAAGGATTGTTCCCCAATTCAAGAGAATCACCATGTTTCAATTTGCGGGAAAATCTAGGGTTCGAAAATTGGGAATAATTAGGATTTGGGACTCTTAGGGTTAGGGATCCGGATTAAGGGGTTTGATTTAAGTCTAAAGAGAAGGAAAATAGAGGAAAACAGAACCTGAGATGAGTCACCTGCGCTGGAAAGCAAATGACCCTGAGCACACATGCATGTCCAACCGTCCGCACGTGTGTGGGGCCCACAAAGTCAGAAACTGCCTTCTAGGCTAGGATCGGCTAGGGTAGGACTGCCTCCATGCTAAATTTCGTGTCGATCCGTTGCACAGTTTGTGTAGTAATCCGCCGAAGTTTCAGCCCCTCAGATGGGACAGAATACGAAATCCGCTTGTGCCCTGCTATAGAAGAGAACTTGGGTAGGAGAGAGGGTGAATCTGAAGATGGAAGAGATGTAGAAGAGGATGGATGTAGGGTGTAAAGAGGTGGGGGTGATTTGGAACAGGTGTGGCTTCACACCACAGTAGTTAGCGCTTTGAGGAAGAGAGGGTTTCGCACCCAATTTGATTCTTCAACCCAAAGAGAAAGAAGAAGAAAACACAAGAATTTTATTCATAAACTTCATTCCAATACCTACATGGGGCTGCTTTATTTATAAGAAAACCCTAAACCCTAAAAGACAATTTTACCTTTGCGCCATGTGCGCACATTAATACCAAAACTTAAAGCAAATAAATACTAAGCAATCAAACCCATTCATGAAGTTTCTAATAACAAAAGTAATCAAAACTAAAAATCCTAGATCATCTAAAGTAGTGAGCCACGATCATGAGATCCGATGGTAGAATCTATGTTATGATCGGGTCCACTCCAAAGCCCCATATGCAGCCCCTAACTGTGAAGCCCTCCAAAAATGTTGTCGTCGATCCAGATCGAAAGTGGGGCCCACCTCCTCCTTGAATATGTGCGTAGGGTGGGGGGCGTGTGCATGATGTCCCCATCAGGTTCACTAAGGGGGTCTCTTTGGTGGGTCCCATGAGGAAAGAGTGTAGCGGACACAATGGTCAATGAAGCCAAGAGAGTTGTGGATATATCATTCTAGAATACCCTAAATCCATAACCACTTAAACGAATTTAGGCTAATCAAGATCAGTGTTGTAGCTATCCTACATGAAGTAGAACCAACAAGTTGGGATGGACTCATCTCCACCATCATGCTCAATGTTGGTTATGCCCTTCACACGGAAGTGTGACCGTTCTCATGTATACTAGCACTATTACTAGGATCAATTTGACACCAAGTTGTTCCGTAGCGGTAACGGTGAGCGTAACAGTGCCCACCGTTAAAGATACGTTGAATTGGTGTAACAGGCTATACACCCCTGTATAAAAAATAATAATAATAATAATAAATAAATAAAATCATTACTCCAAAAAAATTTGAAAAAATATTCAGAAAATCTGAAAAATTATAAATATTCCAAATATACATTCATTTATAATTTTGAACATGTTTATGCTAGTGTACTGGTCCAATCTTTGGTGAGAATGCTATAGCGGGCTGTCTGATGGATTTATGAACCTGACAACCTACAATTAACTGCAAACCTTTTATATTTAGTTTTCTAACTATACAATATCTATATAAATTTACTATAATAAATGTAATACCAAAACATCTTATATTTTCAAGTTTTACTCTTTTTTTTTTATATAGTGCTAGTGCATTGCATATTTCGTGACTCACATACATTTCATTTCGATATATAGAGTTTAGGGACTTTTGTATCCTATTATGTAATTCATATACCTAACAATTTGATATCATTTTCCCCCATAGATCTTTAAAATAAAATAAAATTATATTGGGGTAAATATTGTTGTCGATTCGGGGGCTAATTTGGGGACCATTCGATGCCCTAAACTAGCCTCAAATTAATGCAATCTGTTATGGGTAAAAATAGACTGACCGAAGAAAAGAGGCCATCTTGGACCTCTGCACTCGTCGTTCGATCAACCAGAACTAGTCAAGAACAAGGAGCTCCTCAGCGGCCAGAAAGTAATAACATACTACTGAGGAAACGGCCTACCCCTCGAGCTCGGCTACCAGAAGATGAAGTACCCCCGCTTCCATCAGACACCGGGCTCTTCCATGGTCCCATACATTTTAAAGTTTCTACTCGGATCATTTCTTAGGAAGAGCCCCTGAAGCATGGCCTACTACGAGAGAAAAACTTTGAGGTGCCACACCTAGTGAAGCCCTACCCCACACTGTAAAATGAATAGAATGGTCATCTCTGATTTCGTCTATATTCTACTAAGGAAAGGAGCTTGGTCTTAATGCTCGAACACTACTTCGAAGGACAGGTTGGTAGGTCGATAATCTGCTCAATGCCGAGGGAAATCTCAACCATGGCTCACTAGAGAATCCAGGTCGGCAAACTACCCTTCAGAATGCCTATGTCGGTCACGTCAGACTCTCAACCTCGGCCTCCTACTACATGTTTCTACTGGTTCCGACCATCCAGATCTTATCAAAGATATCTACTCGAGATCTCAACCGAGGATCTCGGGAGACAATTGCAACACGGGACTGTCTGATATCTCAGCTGAAGATCTCGGAAGATCACCACGATATGCTCGGTATACAATTCCCTCTATGACACGCACCTACTAACTAGGAAGATAGCCCTCTATGCCACTGCCTCCTTCCAGATATAAATAGGAGCATCTCTAATGGTGAAAGGTACGCACAACCTTACACTCCCAAAAACCCTATGTTCTACTAAACCTAGCTTGCCTGTTCGACTTTGGCATTGGAGGGTCCCCTGCAGCGGCCAGGGCCTCCATTTGTCTTCTCTTGTAGGTAACGGGTGGTCTAAGGAGGAAGTCCTGATTTCTACATCAACAGTTTAGCACCGTCTATGGGAACGACATTGAAAGTGGTTCTCATCCTCTACAGTCATTAAACAATTGCGAAAGGAATAAAGAAAGCCCAGATCGTTGTTGCTGAACCTAGTCCCACACTGCTAGAACAGTCTATGGACCATCGGGACTCATCTTCCCAACCTTAAGTTGATTCACCCACGGGCACAGTGCAGTGGTCCCGGAGCCGAGGAGGTCGGCTTATCTCTCCGAAGCATCAAGTTGATGCACTAACCAGCAAAATCGATTAGATAAAGCGAATGCTAGAGCGACAGATCCCTCCTCCCGACCAAGGGGCCAAGGAAGCTATCGCTCAAGTAGCCACTGAAGTTTCGGCACCATCACAAACACTTGCCTGCTCCCGAAGGAGCAAGCAGGCCTGTGAAGTACCAAGACATGAGCCCTCCCACACTTCAGATACTGTTGTGTTGGTTGCCTCCGACCTACACCATGAGTTGGAGAAGAAGAGGCATGGTAAAGCTCCTGAAACAGTGGTCGCTCCCGAGAAAGTGGCAGAGAACGAGGACCCTTGGGAGGCCGATCTCAATGAATTACGAGGTGAGATCGGCGAAATACGACAGGCCTATCGCATGCACACTCTGACCTCAATAGAAGCTATGTTGAAGGAGACTGAGCTGTCTTTCACCGATGATATCATGCAAGCTCAGCTCCTGCCTAGATTCAGGATGCCCCAAATTACTCCCTATTCTGGGTCCACTAACCCAGCCGAGCATTTAAAATCTTTCAGGGCATGGATGGATCTCCATGGTGCCTCGACCGCGGAAATGTGCCGAGCATTCTCCTTAATTGTATCAGGAGTAGCTCGGAAGTGGTTGCAACAATTGAAACCGCAATCCATCAGCTCATTTACGCATCTCAGCAAATCCTTCATCACTAATTTCATGGGAGGCAAAGAAAAGTTGAAGCCAACAACTCTGCTCCTCACAATCACTCAAAAGAAGAACGAGTTGTTGAAGGACTGCAGCAAACGCTTCAACCTAGAAGCAATGCAAGTGGAGGGCTATTCAGACCAGATCGCCCTATCCGCTATGATGGTCGGCCTAAGCGAGGGGAGATTACTCTTCATGCTCGGCAAGAATCCCCCGACCACATTGGCTGTTCTCCTCAACCGAGCTCAGTACTCCAATGCCGAAGAACTTTTTAGCTCATGAAAAGCCACAAGGAATGGAGGAAGCTCAACTAGGGAGAAACGGCCTAAAGAAGAGCAAGGATCCGCTCAAAGCAATAAGCGTAGGAGGGACAATGATCCGACCAGGGGTCAATGTTCGAGCAAACGACCTGAGAGCGGTCCTACACTCCCCTCAACTCTACGCCCGAGCAGGTCGTCATGGAAGTTCGGGACAAACGACTCCTTAAATGGACAAACCAAATGAAGATTGACGCCTACAAGCAGGATAAGAGGAAGTACTGCAACTTCCCCTAAGACCACAGCCATTCCACCAACGACTGCTTCGACCTTAAAGAAGAGATCGGGGCCCTCATCCGCAACGGACATCTACGGGAATACATTAGTAGAAGGGAAGAACAGTTAAATCGGAAGAACGAGCAGCCCAGCGACGGCAGAAATAACGAGGCTACAGGAGAGATCCATACCTTCTTCGGTGGGTCCGTAGGAGGAGACTCGAACCGAGCACGTAAAGCTCATGCTCGGATCATCAGCAACAGTAGCTTGGAACATCAAGTCCACCACACATCCCGACCTCCGAAAGAGCAAAAGATGGTCCCCAGGGAACTGACCCTCACCAAGAAGGATGCCTAAGGTTTCCACCACCCCCATGATGATGCATTAGTAGTGGCCATGACCATAGCTAACCACAAAGTGTTTCGAATTTTGGTGGACAAAGGCAGCTCAGCCGACATCTACTTTACCAACGCCTTCGATAAAATGGGAGTTGGAAGGTCCCGACTCTGACCTATCAAAACTCCTCTGCACAGATTCGCAGGGGACAGAATCACCTCCGAGGGATCTATACTACTCCTGGTCACCACGGGAGGGGCAGAATCAGACGACGATGATGATTGACTTCCTTATGGTCAACTACCCTTCTGTCTACAATGTTATCCTCAGACGATCATCTCTCAACACCCTACGAGTAGTAGTATCAACATACCATCTTACAATGAAGTTCTCGACCGAGCACGGTGTTGGGCAGGTCAAAGGAGATCAACAGGAAGCTCGTCAGTGCTACTCCACAACTTTAAGGACAGCATCGCACGATGGGCATCACTACCAATCCTAAGGCATACGCGACGTACACTACTTATGTGTAGCATATGCTAGTGGAAACACGCTATTTCCAAATGCTACATACGTTTTTAGAATGCTACACTACAGCGCTATTCACAACACTAGTACAAATACACTACTTGCAAAATGATGAAATATTAAAATAAACATGCTACTAATGATATATACATTGATTCAATTGCCATTGTGGCATTTGATCATCACCATCATGATCGTCGTCATTGCCATCAAAGTCATCTCCTCGTTCGATGTATGCTTCTTTTTGTTTCTAAATCATTTATATGCACTAGAACTTCATCAACATCTAATGGTTGATCTTGTTCATCTCCTCCTTCTACACCCCAAAGACACACACAGGGACCAATCCAAATATGACATTTGGGCCCATGTTAGGTCCTTGCCAGGAAAGACCAAGTCCTCTATCTTTATGAGGCACTGATTATCTGCATCCAAATGATCTACGCAGATGGGATTATAGAAACTAGGCTTTTGTCGCCTAGCCTGGAATCATTCTTGCAGCTTCGGGTTTGTATTGGATGAAGACCAAGTTTCTGAGCTTCTTTTGTTCAAAATGATTCCTTTTTTTTTTAATCTACATTAAATTAAGTGCATCAACTTACTTAGTTTTAACTTTTTACCCCCTAACTCCAAGATTTTTCATAGACTTTAACATAAAAGAGTGAATGGCCAAACTTATTGCCACGAATGTGCTTTAGCTGCACTCGCAACCGATAGCGGAACGTGGGTCCAAGAATCTTCATGGCAAGCTTCTTTAGTGTTGGAACCTTCTTATTCGGGTCCACTCCATAAACTACCCACTAGTCAATTGAAAGAACAATTTAGGTATAGTAGACTCTGTAAATTGTAAGAAATTATTTCTAAGTTACTTGGACATACTTGCTAAGACATTCATACTGTACAATTTCATTATCCTATGCCTGATGATCATGTCTTAAGAATATACCCTCACTATTCGTATAGAAGTCCAGTAGAGATGAAATCTTGTCATGTTCTTCTCAATCTAGAACCAATGTTTGAAATATCGGTATCACGTTATGTATCGCATCCTTGGGATATATATACATATCAGTTATCGAACGGGATATATCGTTTGTATCGGGTAATTTATCACACTTTTTGGGAAACATGGAGAAATATTGGGGAAATGGTTGAATTTTTCAATGAAACTTTAGGGATTGTCAAAAAAGACCTTAATACACACTTTCAAATCTTTACATCCCAAAAACGAAGTGCACATAATATGTTTCCTTTGTAGATGGTCCTAAACTATGTGTTGTCTGACTGAACTAATGCAACTATGTTCAAATTAAATGCATTACATTTAGAGTGCATCCAATAATCATTTCATCAAGCACTCCTAAATAGTTTGAAATTAGTCTCAATTGACAACTAGTTGAAGGAAAACTTTGGGAAAAAAATAATATTTTATTAATTTTAATTAAAAAATTATTTTGATTTCTCAAAAATTGACAAAGACTTAACAAATCAGTAGATCAGCCCTCATGCATGCTTGATTTCAAGTTTGAAGTACAACATTGTAAGCAATTTGGGAAAATTGGGAAATTTACGAATTTTCCCCAATGGACCACCTACATACAAATTTCGAAATTAGAGTGTATGTGATGATCATTTCATCACATAATACTAAATACTATGAAATTAGTCTCAATTGACAACTAGTTGAAGGAAAATTTTGAAAAAATAAAAATAAAAAAACATGGAGAACATGAATAACCAATGGCTATCGACATCAAAGCTCTAATTCCATGATTTTTCATGCAAAACATGAAGAACCAATGGATTTGTAAAGATTTGATACTAATTTAACATAATTTCCACTAAAAAAGGGGATTGGAAATTGAAAATGCTCACTAGATCGAACATGTGGGATATATCGGCACTACCTATGTGTTTCGTATCGCACAAGTGGGATATATTAGGGCATATGAGATCACACAATCACATATGCAACCGCATATGTATTTTTTTATTTTTTCAAATTTAAAAAAAAAAAAAAAAGAAAAAAATAATTGCAGGAAATTTTTAAAATGTAAAAGACTAAAAAAAAATAAAAATTGGGGAAGCTTCCCTAACTAATTAGATAACTTATTTTACTTATTTCAAGTTCATTTAAGAGAAATACAATCAACTAAACAGTGAAATGGCTAACAGTGAAGTGTGGGGGTGGCTAACAGTGAAGTGTGAACTGACTGTGGGGTGTACTAACAAGCTAACAAAGAGAGAGAGAGAGAGAGAGAGAGAGAGAGAGAGAGATACAATCAACTAAACAATGAAGTACATCAACAACCTATTTAATTATGAACAACTTCAAACATAGAAATTTTATTGATAATGGAACTTAAGTTTTAAATTACAATTTCAACTTATAACTTAATGTACAAATACACTACTTGCAAAATGATGAAATATTAAAAATAAATATACTACTAAGGCTAACACCTTAGTGGGTGTTACCTTTACCATGTGAGGTCCACCTTGATGAATTTTTTGTACATCCACACCGTCCATTCGTTTTTACAGTTCATTTTACGACGTGATCTAAAATACTAATCATATCCAAATCTTACGTGGACATGGATCACACTACTAGAAACAACAGTAAATGACCATTGAAAACATTTTCCCATACCCATCCACAATCCAAACCCTAACCGACCTAAACCCATCTTCCCACGCCACACGTGTAACCATATGGCCACACGTGTGAATCCCACCTGCCCCTTTTGGTTTCCCACCATCATTATATCAAAACCCCTTTCTTCCATCCCCAAAACTCTAACCCTAAACCTAAAATCCCAAACTTTCCTAAATTTTTCCCAATTTCTAAATTTAAAAAAAAAAAAAAAAAAAAAAAAAAAAAAAAAAAAAACCCTAATTCCAAAATTCTCAATTCCCATGAACCCTTATTCTTCAAATTTCAGATTTTTCCCATCCTAACCCTAATTATAAAACCTACAAATTTGTCCCTTGAGTGTGGAACACGCCTACCCTAAATTAGAAGTTGTATCCTTCCATCGGTCCTAGTTTTAATTGATTTATGTGATTTCTTAGCATGTAGGCATGTGATTTATGTTAAATCATATTTTATTTCATATTATTTACTCTTCATTACTTGGTAGGTTAGCATCTTTTGTTAATTGAATTACTTTATGGACTCTTTCATAATCCCCACGTTGCATGCTAACATTAAATCATGTCCTGCATCACTAGTAGAATGCAGAGAGATTTAGAGTGTGTGAGAGGTAGAGTATAAGGAGTGAGAGAGAGAGTTTAGAATGAACAGTAGTTAAAATGGGAGGATTTGGGCGCCTATTTATAGGTAAAAAGTGATGAAATTGCAAAAACAAAGCCCCAACAGTCAGATTTCTGACCGTTAGGCCAATATGTGATCGCATATGATGTATGCAATCGCATATGCGATTACATATTGTCGCATATACCACACGCGATCACATATGTGTTGAAATTGCATATGCCACCATGCCATATGTGATTTCTTTACACACATATGTGATCCCATTTGACAACATTGATGTTGGGCAATAAAGAAACAACATGTTCAGAGGATGAGTATAGCTGACATGAGGACGTTGAGAAAGATGAGTGGTAAGATGAGGAAAGATAGAATTAGAAAAGAATGCATTCAAGGGAACTTGGGAGTAGCACCAATAGGTAATAAGATGAGGTAAAGTATACTTGGTTTGGCTAGGTGCAACAAAGACAGAGAACCATGCAAGTAAGCAGTGAGCTAGTACAAGTTGAAAGCTCTAAAGCGGCATGGGAGGCCACAAAAGGGCATACATGGATGTCCTAAGAAAAGGCTTGATGACCTATGATCTAACTAAAGGTATTGCCCTTGATAGAGTGGAACGGTGGAACAAGATTAATGTAGCCGACCCCAATTAACTGGAAAAAGGCTTTAAATGACAATGATGACGATGATGAACCTGGTTGCCTAATGAAGTAAAAAAGCATTGTACTTCAATCGAGTGCAAAGCTAAAGTATAAGGTAATGGCTCATGCTGCATCTAAGCTCATGTGATTGAAAACATTGTTGAGTGAACAAGGGTTGTAGGTAGATGAATCCATCGAGCTCTATTGTGATAATCAAGCTGTTTCTACATTACTAGTAATTGATTTTTCTTGAGAGAACTAAGCATATTGAAGTAGATTGTCACTTCATTAGGGGGAAAAGTTGCTGCGAATGAAATTTGTATGTCGTTTTTGAGATCTCATGATCAATTTGGCCGATATGTTTGCTAAGCATGGTCGGCCAAAACAGTTACGTGACGGCTTGTACGTAACAGTAACGGTGGTAAACGTTACGTGTTACAGGGCTGAAACAGCCGTAACGGCCGCCATAGAAAAAAATGACCCATAACGGTCCTGAAACAGATTTTTTATTATTATTATTATTATTTTATTTTACTTTTTGGTTAAGGCCGTAATGGCCATTACGGCCTGTATCGTAACGGTGATATCAGTAGCTGTTACAACCACTGTCACTGTTATGGAACACCTTGTTACTAAGGCTCTTAAGTGAACACATCTGAAACGTCCCTTCACCAAGCTAGGCATTCATGACATCTATGCACTAGCTTGAAGGGGAGTATTGATGGAGCATGATGGTCATACATGGTCCATGTTATGTGTGGCTCACCTCGTAAATGGGCTATGGTGATCATGAGTCTCCCACATAAAGCCTTTCCACATTGATTACAATCATTGGGGTGTAAGGTTAAGATAGTGTGTGATGTTCTATGGTCTATATGCTTACTTAAAATGAGAGGGGTATACTAACGATTCCTTTGCAATTATGAAAACCGTAATAATATTAGAGAGTGGGGGCATGTGACCCTATTGCTCTGTTGTTATTCTCTCTTCGCCTCTCATCTCTTTCACTGCTTCCTTCTTTTCTTTTATTACAAAAACACCAACCACCCTTGCTTTTTCAAAATTGGATGGTGCAACTCCCAACTTTTCACTTACAACCTTTTGGTGGCCAAATAGAACTTTTTCACTGTGAACACCCATCTCAGATGTACCTCCCATTTCAAAGTCCCTCCACCCAAACCTTGGTGCTAAACAAGTGTAACTTTGCTATAATCTAACAAACTCCTGACTTTCTATTTCCAATAAATCCCATGGAACCATGCACTGCAAACAAGCTGTCTATCTTTAGAACCTATCCATCGCAACCCCATATAGGTAATTGACTAGGGACACAAATAGGGAGTCGTCAAACCATCTATCCACCCAATACCTGATTTTTCTACCATCTCCCATCACATAAGAGATGCCAATGGAGAATTCATGTCTTTCCTCCATCACTTTCCATAAACCTGGCATCTGATAAAGGATTCCTTTGTGAACCATCCACCCTCTTCTAATCCATATTTCCCAGCCACCACCTACTTCCAAAGTGAATCTTCTTCATTCTCAAACCTCCATAACCATTTTCCAAGGAGCTTCCTGTTCATGATTTCAAAAGCTTTGAAAACCCATGCCCCCTTGACGACTACATGCCTCCCATTTTACCAAATGGAATCTCTTCTTATCATCGGTTCCTCTCCAAATGAAATGTCTTTACAACTTCTCAATGTGTCTTACAATGCTACCAGGATATATATATATATATAGGCAAAAAGTATACCATCATATTTGCGAGGGCTGCTCTGATGAGAGTGACTCTACGACAATTTGAAAGATCTCTCTCCCGTGAGGATAATTTCCTCTCAGTTCTTTCAATCCCTACATCCCAAAGCTTTTAGTTGGCTTGCATATACACAACAGCAGCCAAGGAACATCAAAGCTAGCCTTCCTGCCCTAAAATCAAAGGTATCTGTCATCACCCGTGGTTGATCTTCAAAGAGATGAATAACCGGCATCTCACTTTTCTGCCTATTGACTTTCTGCGCCAATACCATCTCAAACAATGCAACAATCATGCGTAGATTGTCCACCTGCTCCTCATTGGTTTTGCAAAACAAAAGCATATAGTCAGCATATTGGAGGTGAGATAAGTGGCATGCCTCTCTCATTACCTGGAAGCCACAAAGTAAGCCTGCATTAACCACACTGCCCATTATTTTGCTAAATGTCTCAGCAACAATTATGAATAAATAGAGTATAGAGGATCTCCTGGTCTAATTCCACTGGTGCCTCTAGAAAACAAACCCTTTGGGGGAACTAATAAACCGAGAAAAGACAATTCATCCCCCGCCTCCATTTCTTTCTAAACCCATTCTATATATGAGGTAAATAGAAAGTCCCAAAAAACATGATCATGTACTTTCATCCGCCATCACAGTTCTTAAGATGATCGTACATTTTCAGTCTATCGGGCCGCCAGCGGCACAAAACGAACTAATCAGCGACAGGCAAGTTTTCCAAAACTGCCTTGGAATTGTGGTCATTGAAGCAAAATCTGCATTAGAGGGCAGAGAGGAGGGAAGAAAGAGGAGCAATTGGAATCTCATAGTATGAAAGTATGCGTGAAAGGGAAGCACAAAATGGATTTCAAGCAGCTGTAGGTTTATCATAGATCTCTTTCAAAGGTAACTAACCTGTGAGGTGGATCCATCTTCTACATTGGTACACGAATGTAAAGTTGGAATTGAGCAATGTCTACCCAACAATTTCAAATACTGGCAATGTCGAGCTTTCCGTATGAGGTTTTTAAGGGAGTCAATAAGTGAATGGTATCTGTAAATCAACAAAATAGCAAGCAATATGAGAAACGGTAGCCAAACAGTACATTGTTTTAAAGGGAATCCAAAAGTGAATAGTATCTGATAAAGAAGGATATATATAGATAAAAGAGAAAACAATAGAAGAAAAGACAGCTAAAAAATATATTCTCTTGAACATTAGTTAATGATCAAGACAGTTGTAGGATGCTTCTAACAAGGTGTTTGCTCCCACTTCCTAGCCATTTATACTCTATTACATTTTGAAACAAGCGCTTCCCAAAAAACACATACAAATATGTTGATGTTTCGCTTCACGCAATGTATATGAGTATATAGTAAGATAGACGATGCTGTGCACCAGTGAACAACAACGAAATGATTTTTCGGTTTTTTTTTTTTTTTTTTTAATATGAACAATAAAATGAATGTGACATGAGCTAGGCATTCACCACCCTAGCAAATAACTAGAAAGAATCATGAGGATTATTAAAAGTAAGAAATTAGTTTTAAACTCTTAAGAAAGAGGGCTAGTGGGTATAGTCTGTTAGAAAATCTGGCCACTTGTCACAGCAAGTAGATGAACTAAAAGCATCTTCACAATGAGTAAATGCAATAGCCAAAATCACAAATCATAATTCAGACTGGCACTCCTGCTCCTGCTTCCTACCCATTTATAATGGATAACACTTTAAAACAGATGCTTCCCCACTCACACACCTGAATATATTGACATTTTTCTTCATGCTTTGTTTAACTAATATAGACAGAAATTTATCATTAGCAGCTGGCTTCCAAATGGGAAAATCATGGCCCTGGCAGAAATAGATAAACTTGTTATGGATATATCCATTTGAATATTGTTGGGAATCAGATTATGGACCGAAGATACATTATAGGCACCATCCCAATTTGGATCATCCTTCTAATGGAGATTATGAACTCTATCAAAGCGCCATGATCTATATCAATGAGTGGACCATCACCCCACTTATATCATCTTAGAGGCTTAATGTACTGTTCCCCGCCGGCCATTTGTTGTTTATAAAGAACTGATTCTCCAGAATAAGAATAACTTTCCACACTTTTGAATAGCCTCTAATCATAGGCACGATATAAAGATGCTTCTCGTTTAGATATTAGCTTTGAGAAAAACCAACCATAAGCTATCTTCAATAAACACAACATCATTTTTCGTCTAAAACTTCTCTCCACATTAACCAAGGCCCCCTTCATTTATAGGCCTGCAAATATATTTTTTTCAAGATATCCAATGGTGGTAGGCGCATATCCTGTAACACCCTGAAAATCGGGGGGCGAGCAGAAGCTCAACTCCCAAGTTCCAACTCATCACTTATGCAACATACGTAATGATGATTGAATGTTGTCCATATTAGTGCATTAAACTTGAATGGGATTATACCAAATCAGCATATCCTACTCCAGAGATAGTTAAATTACGCAAGACGAAGACTGTGATAAATATATAAAATATATAAACTGTTGTAAGTCTCCAAAGTGTGAACATGTTACTAGGTTAAATATATACATGTATACTCCAAAAATGAACAAAATGAATATACATGGGTGTTCCAAAAGTGCAAAATAACAAGTGTAAAGGCGTCTAATCAGCATCCCTGCAACTCCGTCAATCAGAACATGATCTACATAGACCCGCCTGATAGCTACATATAGGAGAAACTCTCCTCATCATCATAAAAGTCTGGCTCCGCTTCGTAAGCATCGTTATCATCTGTAACTAAAATAGGGTCTGGTTGGTGTTTAAAACACCGTCCCGTAACATGGGAGTGAGTGATCAACTCAATGGAACTATGAAGCAGAGGTTAACATGTTATCAATTCAGTCAAGCGGTAATGATAAAGCAGTACAACACTCATATCCTAAATACTCTTATTAATGCAAGAATGGTATGTTGTAATGATGCATGCCCTCGCCTGCACTCTCTCTTGCAACAACATCTTACGATCGCAGCATACACCACTCCTAGTAAACGTGCACTTCCTCGCCAAAGCACCGTGCAATGCGATGCATGGCCGTGTTATCCAAGTTCTTACTTAAGCGTATTCATAAAGCAGGATTGGGAAGCTAAGGTACCTCCCTTTATATCATTGACCCAAACATTGATCCATCTAGGGTCGTCAATCCTAGTTAATCACATACGATAGGCAAGTTCGCGAGTTTATACCATAGGTTGCTATGAGAGGCTCGTCACCTCGGCGTAGGCTTAATTCACACTCGAGGTCACTACCACCAACTAGCAGTCTATTTTCGAAGACTCGTCACCAACCCGACTGGGGACCACAGTCAGGCTGCGCCGAGGTAGGTCTACTTTATACTCAAGGTCACTAAGGCAAGGCTCATCACCTTAGCGTAGTCCTAGTGTATACTCAAGGTCACTACGGGAAAGGTTCATCACCTTAGCGTAGGCTGACAACTCGAATATAGTGTCTCATACCACCGTATTCGGCTCAGGAGTTTGGTTTGCTCACTGGTCACTACAAGGAGGTTCGTCACCCCAGCGTAGGCCGACAGCTCGACCACGGTGTCCCATACCACCATGCCCGGCTCATGAGTTTTAGCGGATCGTGGTACCATGGTTAAGACGGGTCTTTACATTGGTAAGGGGTACCTTCGGTTCAAGCAGTAGTGTCCATACATGGTAAACACACAATATGACAACCGGTTTATTGGACACGTTCGACTGGTACAAGCGTACGCTGAATTAATCGACATGGAACGCTAACCACTGTCGATAATCATCGTACGACTCAAATTCACCGAACGCATCAAATGTGGTGAGACTAGCTCAGCCACTCAAACAGGAATTGTTACTGATTGCCTGGACTACGTCGTAGTCCCAATCACAATCAAATGCAAAAAAGTAAGCATACATGATAATCATATGGCATTTAACCACCAATTCCAACGTAAATATCATTTGAGCATATTATTCAACACATATAACATGATATTCTACATATTCATTTGCTACACAAAACATGCACTTGAAATTAAAGCTACATGAAGAAAAGTATACATATAGCTAAGGTAGTCGAGAATCCTATCTCAACAACCCTCGTAAATACAAAGCATCAACCAATTACTCATACAGGCATTTTGTCAAACACTTAAACTACATATGCCACATGTGTAATATATTAATTTCAACAAACATTAGGGCAAATCCTTTCACAAACGAGCTGTCACTCATACAACGATCATATATTCTCAATTTACAAGCATGGCAAGCACAAATTATATTTCCATAGTCGTTCAGACATTTCAACAAACACATAGAACGCATTATACTCAACATAATTTATATCTATATGTAATATAAGGAAAACATCGTATCTAAGCACATTTGACAGCAATCAAGTCAGTCATAAACTATTACTGACATTGAAAGCCTTGAAAACCATAACTTAAACGTTTATAGTCTGCACCTTTTGCCTGTAAACCCATACCGAGCTCAGTTTGAACACTACGTCTTTGTCTATGGAACAATGGCAACTTATAGGATGAAATAGGTTAGCTATTTCACCATTTACTCTATTCGAATCCCTAAGACGAATTAGGGTTAGGATTTCTTACCCAAAAACGGAGTTAAAATTGACGGTGTGGCGATGTGGGAGGGTGAATCGAGGCGTGGAGTAGCAGAACAGAAGGACGGTAGTAAACTCCAAGGATTTCCCTCGATTGCCACTCTTTTCTCTCCATTTCTCTCCTCTCTCCTAGGGTTTGGAGAAATTCGTATGGAGAGAGAGAGAGAGAGGTGGGTTTAAGGGCTTTATATAGGCCCAAAACCGACAGAAATAGCCCCAGGCCATAGTATACTTAGGTTATAGCCAAAGGGCATCTGTTTCTATCCAACGGAGCACATCTGGAGGCCTCTTTTCCACATGCGGTCGGACTTGAGCTTCCTGACATTGGATCTAGGTCAATATAAGTTTTCGGTCCGATCGGGTCAGTGGATCGGCCACGGGGGACCCGTTTTAGTTCAACGGTCACCGGTACTCAATCAGGGCCACAAGTGCACTGATTTGTGTTGGAAATTTTTCCCGATCTGAGGGTGTAATTGGGTCGGATTCTGACGGTCTGAGTCCTTAGATTAGGCCTGCAAGCAAACGACTCAATTCACTTAAGTTTCAGTCCATTTCCTAAAGATATTCGCGTTTCTCATACACTTGCTCCGGGCTCAAGTTGTGCGCTTCTGGATACCTTTAGGACTTGATTTCTAAGATGGTTGTCAAGTCCAGCAAGGCGGTCATAACCATAGCTTTGGGGTAATCGGACTTTCGACGCATGGTCTAGGTCCGATACGGAGTTTCAGTGTGCTCCCTATGGCAACTGGGTTTTGAAATGGATCCTAGATTTCTAGGCAGTGTAGCATTAGTGATTCTACTCACTTCGGGTCTTGTAATTCGTATAGAAAGCAGTTTTATTTAGTTTAGTACTCAACTAAATTCCGCCCTAATTACGACAGAATAAGGTCTTAGGAAAGTTCTATGCCCCTTTTCGGCACTTTTGGTTAGTATATTATTTTAATTATTTTTCTAATAGTTCGTCATCAAGTTCACTTCATCTCCGCCAAATTTCATAAGATTTCGTATTGTAGAAAAATTCTAAAAATTATAGAAGCAGCAGCTGTCCAAACTAATGATATTCAGACAATTGTCACAACAACCTATATTTAACCATATCAAAATTTTTATTATATTTTTTACTTATTTTTATATGAAACTAGACTTATCAAGCTTCAATCTAACTTTTGAATCACCTAAATCAGAGTTATATCGAGGGAGATATGACTTTTTAAAGTCAGACTGAAAAACTGCTGAAAACGGCAGAAAACGGGTTGCCCGACCCGCTGTGGCCCCCCCGGCCCGCTGGCCGACGAGGCCTCGCTGTCACGGCGATGCCATAGCCACTTGTTGTCCTATCTGGGGTGGTTTCGCCACCCGATATTTGAAATGGGTGTATTTTGCAAAGCGGAATGAGTTATTTGACGTGCAATATATGTTTTTGGGGTAGAAGAAGCTGATATATCCAAATATCCTACTTATTTTGTGAGATTCCAAAAGGTTAATGGTTAAAAACCTATTTTATTTATTTATTTACTATTCATTATAATTTTTAGTTTAAGTATTGTTCTTCATCACCTACACTTTAAGATTTGTGTCTAATATGAAAGTACTTGGAAAATTTTGAAGAGTAAGGTAGTAAATGGTGAGATTTTGAAGGAAATGGGTTGAAAAAAGATTTTATGACTTTGGGATTGAGTTTTTTAAAAGTAATTAAGGTGTTATGATCGACCCATTGCCTAAGGACGTCTAGATCCAAGTTGGCAAAAATTCGGGGCGTTACATATCCTGACTCCCCAAAGCAAACAAGGAAAAAAATAAAGCTGTCATTTCTGTGTAGAAGATATTTTGAAGCAGAAATAGCACATCCATTAGAAGAATTGGTTTTCCCATCTGAAAGTGTTTGATTTCCAATCCAATTCATATCTCTTTGCTATTTTGTGCATTATGAGTACTACTTTCTTTCTTGATGGAGAACAAAAGTGAGCAAACAATTCCATTTTGGCTTGCTCTAAATCTCATGGATTCCAAATAACATCTACAACATTAAATGGCATGAATTACCTACAGCGGGCAACATCTGTTGAAGTTTTTTTCTAATTGGCCAAAGCAAGCTAAATATATTACATCCACTAAACCTTAGGAGGGTAATACTGGTTACAATGATAGGATAGTGGAACATGCCCAGATTCGTACTCCTGTGGATAGTATGGAACCCAGTATAAGTGTCAACACTATATTCTTCAAGATTTCAAAGGAAGTGTCAAATACTTCAGAAGAATGTATTAGGGGAAGAAAAATGTAAGTTGGGCATATGAGTTGTATGAGAAAATTTTAACCCAAACTAGGTGATAAAGTGTTGGAGAGTATTGCTCTGCCCTGAGGGATGGCCTATCTAACACTAGACGGAACAAAAGTAGAGAAATATTGGAAACAAACGCACAATATGAAAGTGAAAGTGAGTACTGTGAAACAAAATTGGTACCCAATGAGGTTTGGGCAAATGGTCTTCACCGTAGGTTTGCTCCCTATAGGTGAGGGTTCGATTCCCCTCCTTGGCTTTACCCGATACACATGGTTGTGGGTGATTGTATGTATCCGCAGGGATTAGCCTCACTTCAAAAAAGAGGGATATATATATATATATATATATATATATATATATATATATATATATATATATATATATATATATATATATATATATATGTGTGTGTGTGCGTGTGTGTGTGTGTGTGTGTGTGTGTGTGTGAAACAAAATTGGTAATTGGATGAGCGGAGCATGAACTCTTCCCTTTACACAAAGCAATGTGAAAAATCCATTGAAGCAGAGCTAAGGGGCATGCTTTGTTCTGGAATAGCCAATGATGAGTAGTCATGAGGTGATGGTGGATTATATTTCTTCTTCCATCGGACATGTTTTCAAGATTCTGATCTGCTATGGAGTAGTTGGGCCAGAATGTTGGGAGAGAAGATAAGAACCACCATTAAAAATAAATAAAAAGGGAGAGGAGAGGAGAGCATTGGAAGAGGCAAACAACGAGAGGACTCCCCCTAAATTGGATAAACAAGAGACTTCACTTGAGACGAATAGAACTATCTTCAAAGAATGTTAAAATGCATAGACACAAACCGTTTTAAAATGATGATAGATGAGTAACACTTGTATCCCTTTTGACTACATGAGTAACCTAAGAAGATACAATTAAGAAGTTTGGCATATAATTGACTCTGTAAACACTATAAACATCAACAAAACACATACAACCAAATACTGTAGGAAGAATAGCAACAAGTTTGATTATAAAACTTGAATTGGTATCTTTCCTCTTGAGATCCTATTGGGCATTATATTTGATCAAGTAAGCAACACTTAAACACCATCAACCCAGAAACCCTTTAGAACATTCATTTCAAGCAAAATGCCACGGGCTACTTCCAAAATATATCAATTCTTTCTCTCAGCCACCCGATTTTTATATGGGGTATATGGACAATCAGTTTGAAACTCCATACCATGGTGTAGCAAGTAAGATTAGAGGCAATATACTCCCCCCATTGTTCGAACGCAAGACTTTTGAGTTTCGTGAAGATCTGAATGATAACAATCTTATGAAAGATCCTAAATATAGTGATAACTTCATCTCTAGGTTTCATAAGATAGATCTATGTGGCATGCAAGGTGTCCCGTATCAGTATCGGTTGGCGTATCGGTGACCTCCAAAACCGATACGGATACAGGGGCGTAACGGCGATACGGGGGCGTAACGGCCCGTAACGGCGCAAAAAATTTTTTTTGCCAAAAAAATATGAAAAAATATGGATTAAATCCGGAATATTCTAAGCATTCCAAATATGCATTCATTTATAAAATGGAACATGTTTATGGGGGCGTAACGGTCCACTCTTTGGTGAGAAGTTGTATCGGACTGTCTGATGAATTTATGAACCAGATAACCTGAATTTGACTACAAAATTCATATATTTAATTTTCTAACTATCTACTACCAATGATAGATATATTAGAATGAATGTAATATGTAAATATCTTACATTAGGTGTGTGTTTGCAATTATTTTTGAGGAATTTCTCGAACATACCTGTGCAGTGTGCAGGTGACTGTGATTCATGTCTATGACCTGTCATCCTCAAGTCAAGAATATTAAAAAAAATAAAATTAGTAGTGTCTGATATACTCCCCTGCAACTTGATTAAGGATTACTTGATTGGTTGTCAGGGGAGCTATTTTAAATACAAGTTCGGCAGTGTCAAGTGTGTGCATAATTGCATGGCTTCTTGCAATAATACTTGTGACCTGTCTGCTGCAAAATGCAAATACTTACCTTAATACAAATATATACTCACAATCACAAGTCACCACCAAAATGAAAATCTGCTTTTTTGTGGTTGCTCGACCTCCACATCATCGTCATCGTCACCATCAGGCTGAGGCTGTCCAATAGGTGTAGGTTCTGCATATTCATAATATCCAGTGCCAGAAGGAAATACTAGATCAACGAAACCAGAGGATGACTGATCCTGACTAGGTAACGACTCTGACCCTGAGTAAGGATATCCACCAGTGCCCGTCGAATAGCCATACTGGTAACCATACTCAGGCTGTTGAGAATCTTGAGATTGAGAGTGCGTCTGCTGTGATGAGTAACTTGGATTTGGATCTGGATATCTATAATCATATGAATATTGATCGGGAGGGCTACTCCAACATGAATGTGATGGAACGGGCTCAGTATAACCATCATAATTATAATCCAATTGACCATAAGAATATCCATCATAATAACCAAGACCATGAGCCTGCTGATGTTCCGGACCTCCCGGACGCGGTGCACCACTAGATGTACCCTCCTGCTGGCTGTATCGTGACTCGGTACACTCGTAGGTTCGACCTCGTGTACCACCTCGTCGATGTTCATCGGCATCGCGATCTGTAGACTGCTGAATAGGGCATTGAGCAACACCAGAAGTGCCAGCACCAGAGGCAGGGGGGTCATCGTCATCATCATCCGACACGGACACGCTACCACTACTCGTACTCTTTTGTTGATCTCGAGGCGTTTCCGTACGTGTCATAAACGCTGCCCCTCTTACTGGGTCCAACACATCTGCACGACTCTCTTGTTGTGCTTTGCGTATTTCTGGGTCATCAATTTCCAATTCTTCACTATCCTCTTCAATTTGCTTTTCCCTTGTTTCCAACCAAGGTAGAAGTGGGTCATCCTCATCATAAATATTGTCCAAGTTTATTGGACAGTAGTCTCCGTCATCGGCAGCTGTAATGCTCCTATGATGTCGTCGCATTCTTAATTTTATATTGTAGTGCATGAAGACAAGTCTATCTAATGTTCTAGTCTGCAATCTATTCCTATTCTTTGAATGAATGAGCGCAAAACAACTCCAATTCCTTTCACAGCTAGAGGAAGATGTTGTCTGGCTCAAAACTTTTACTGTAATTTTTTGGAGAGCCTCCGTACTCACTCTGAAATTAATCCACCATTCGGCCGGTTGCAACCTAGATACTGCATGCTGTGCAAGAGCATCTCCAAAACTACTAAGGCGATTTTCAAAAGTATCTAATTCATTCAACGCCTTTATTTGCAGATCTAAGTCAGGTTCTAATCTCTTTATCATATTTTTTAGCCCGACACGAACTTCATCATCTGCAACAAATGATTGGGCATATCTATACCTAGGATTTAAGTAATAACCTGCTGCATGAAGATCGTGATGGAGTTGTTTTGTCCATCTACTGTCGATCATCTTCCAATAAGTCTCCCAGCTTCTACAATCACGTTGAATTGCAAGCTTTGCCTTATCCATGACATCATATAGGAAGCCCATGGTAGGTGCTTCATCGGTTTCAACAAGACGGAGTACCCTCATTAGTGGCTCCATCACCTTTAGGATCGCCTTAACCTTCTTCCAATATTTGTTGTCCCGTATGGTGTTCACAACGTCGACCGGTGTCCCTGATGTCTTCTTCCCATGTTTTGTGTTGAGCCATTGTCGGGAAGCGAACATTTCACTCAACTCTCCCCTATGCTGGAATAAACTCTCTAATGCTATAAAGTTTGTTGCGAATCTAGTCGCCGCAGGCCTCAACAATTCTCGTCCTTTCGTGAACTTTCTCATTATTGCGACTACTTGATTATGATTGTAAATAAACGCCGTTACTTCCCTTGCCCTTTCGACCATTTCCTTAACATTCTTCTTCTTCCCAATATCTTTCAATATAAGATCAATACAATGGGCAGCACATGGTGACCAAAAAAGATGTTTTCTCTTATTCATCAACAGATGTCCTGCAAGCTTATATGATGCTTCATTATCTGTCACAATCTGAACTACGTTCTCCTCTCCAATCTCATCCACAACTTTATCCATTAGTCCAGTAATATAATCAGAATTTTTTGTTACTTCTGAGGCATCAATTGACTTGTGATATATAGTTCCCAAGTGGCAGTACACCATGAAGTTGATCATGCTGCGTCTGGTTGGGCCAGTCCAACCATCGCACATGATCGTGCATCCTCTGGCTTGCCATACAGGTTTAAAGGTAGCCACGTATGTTTTCACATCCACATACTCTGCATCTGTCCATTTTCCCCTAATCTCCTTAGCCGTGGGAGCTTTTATTCCTTCACCTGCTTCTGCTGCTGCATCAATTACCACCTGCCAATATGGAGAATTGGCCGCGTTAGGAGGTATGTTAGCATGTATAAATAACTTTGCTGCTGCTCTACCTAATTTCTCAACGGAAGTTCTACTCCACATTTGTTTTATCTTCTTTTATTTAGTTGATTCTTTCCTAAACAGGATTGGATCAATAGAGGGTCTCCTAGGCTCATTTACTTCTTCATCCAAATGTATATGGGCATCACGTGAAGATGTCTGTCGTCGGCTCCCAAATATACGTCGTAACCCACCAAACCTACCCCCCCTACCCTCAGTCCCAGCTGCAGAAGCAGTTACACTTCCAGTTGCACTCCCTGTCCCACTCCCACTCCCACTGCCCCCTCTTGTATCACGCACTGACCCATGCGTGCCAAACATGCGGTGACGTTCTTCCTCTTCACGAGCTAGACGCACGCTCTCTCTCCTAGCTATGGTTAATTCCCGATCTGAATCTTCGTCAGAATCAATAATATCTTCATCACGAACGCCCATATATTCAGGACCAAACACCTCCTGTCGAGCTGCTTCTAAAGTATCATCTCTCTTCTTTTGTACAGCAGCACGTTTACCCTTCGACTCATCCAGACTAGCTTGCATTAATAGCATTATCTCTCTCGGTACTCTGACACATGGCGCAACTTGACCCTTTCGATGTGCCAAATGTTGTTTGAGACGGGTAATTCCTCCAGACACTATCCTATCACAATACTTGCACTTTATTTGGTGCCTAGTACCACCAACCCTCTCACAATGTTGCCATCCAATATCCTCACTTACTTGTTGTTGGCCAGACCCAGACATTTCTTTAGGTTTAGGATATGAGTATGAGTGTATGACCTATGTTAATAAAGATAATTTTATGTTCTAACTAAACCCTAAGAAGCTCCAAAACCTGTCCAATATAAGCAAATAAAAATATAAAGTCACTAATTCGAAAATACAAAGAAAAATTTATAAAATGACACCCCAAATATGTAAAATGCACATTAACATATTCTACTATGATTAACACATCATATGGAATGATTAAAACAGCAAAACAACTATTAAAAATTGATTTCTCGAATTTTAAAAAAAGGGCCCAAAATTCTTGCGTAAATAGAAAAAAATATAAAATATATATAAAATGGCACCCCAAATATGTAAAATGCACATTAAAATGTTCTACTATGATTAACACATCATATGGCATGATTAAAACAGCGAAACAACCATTAAAAACTGTTTTTTCGAATTTTAAAAAAAAGGGCCCAAAAATCATGCGTAAATAGAAAAAAATATAAAAAAAAATATTAAATGGCACCCCAAATCTGTAAAATGCACGTTAACATGTTCTACTATGATTAACATATCATATGGCCTCATTAAAACAGCAAAACAACCATTAAAAATTGATTTTTCGAATTTTAAAAAAAGGGCCCAAAAATCATGCGTAAATAGAAAAAAATATAAAAAAAATTATTAAATGGCACCCCAAATCTGTAAAATGCACGTTAACATGTTCTACTATGATTAACATATCATATGACATCATTAAAACAGCAAAACAACCATTAAAAACTGTTTTTTCGAATTTTAAAAAAAGGGCCCAAAAATCATGCGTAAATAGAAAAAAATATAAAAAAAAATATTAAATGGCACCCCAAATCTGTAAAATGCACGTTAACATGTTCTACTATGATTAACATATCATATGGCATCATTAAAACAGCAAAACAACCATTAAATATTGATTTTTCGAATTTTAAAAAAAGGGCCCAAAAATCATGCGTAAATAGAAAAAATGTAAAAAAAATATAAAATGGCACCCCAAATCTGTAAAATGCACATTAAGCTGTTCTACTATGATTAACACATCATATGGCATCATTAAAACAGCAAAAAAACTATTAAAAATTGATTTTTCGAATTTTAAAAAAAGGGCCCAAAAATCATGCGTAAATAGAAAAACATATAAAAAAAATATAAAATGGCACCCCAAATCTGTAAAATGCACATTAAGCTGTTCTACTATGATTAACACATCATATGGCATCATTAAAACAGCAAAACAACTATTAAAAATTGATTTTTCGAATTTTAAAAAAAGGGCCCAAAAATCATGCGTAAATAGAAAAAAATATAAAAAAAATATAAAATGGCACCCCAAATCTGTAAAATGCACATTAAGCTGTTCTACTATGATTAACACATCATATGGCATCATTAAAACAGCAAAACAACTATTAAAAATTGATTTTTTGAATTTTAAAAAAAGGGCCAAAAAATCATGCGTAAATAGAAAAAAATATTAAATGGCACCCCAAATCTGTAAAACGTACATTATCATGTTCTACTATGATTAACACATCATATGGCATGATTAAAACAGAAAAACATATTAAAGAAAGTAAATACCTATTTTTGAAGAATTTCTGAAAAATGGCCCACCGAGCTTTGATTCAACCAAATCCGTAATATAATGTGTTTTTGTCCCAAAAAACTAGCCCAGGTTGGTCGAAATTACTATTAGAAGGAGTGAAAAACAGTTTGGAAGCAAGAAGTTTGGAAAAAACAGCAAAAAAAGTGCTTAAAAAGAGAGAAAAATGTGACCGTTTTCTGACCGTTACGGGTGACCGTTACGCCCCCGTAACGGTCCGATACGGACCCGTATCGGCCCGTATCGGCTGATACGGGCACAAAAAATGGTATCGGCCGATACGCGTATCAGCCTTACCCGATACCGTTACGTATCGGCCGATACGTAACCGATATGGGACACCTTGGTGGCATGAGAACAATCATCAATGAAAGATACAACCGAATGCAGACACAACTGGGGAAGAACCCTACAAATCTAAGTGAACCAAAAAGAAGGAACATCACACTTTTTGTTCAAACTGATAGGATAAGAGTTCAGACAATGTTTTGAAAGTTGACGAGTATCACACTAAATATTGCTCTTGTCAGAAGTAGAAGCTAATGGATGAAGTAATTTCAGGCAAGGAAGAAGAATATGTCCCATTTACAATGCCAGTACGTGACATGTAGACTAAAAAGCAGTATTTGACATCATTCAAGCAATCAAACAAGTACATCATACTCATGGTCATCGCTAATCTTTTATCCAGTCTTCAGGTCCTGAAATACACAAATTAAAAAAGAAAGTCACACCACAATTACGTGACTAGGTGAGTTTGCTAATAAGTAATAGACTAGTAGACAATTTCAGAACATGGAGGACAGAAGACGGACAATGAAGGAGACGGACCAATGGTATTTCTTCCCAAAACATGAGTATATGACCCATTAACAATTTTTACGTAATCGGATTCAGAAGGAAATGAAGATGACGAAAATGAGAATGCATAAGGCAAACCGAACATATGACAATAATTAGTAGATAATTTCAGAACATGGAAGATAAAAACAAAGACAATGAAGGAGACAGACTGATTGTACTTATTCCCTCATCATGATTTATGAGTACATGACCCATTAGCAATATTTACACAACCAAATTCAGAAGGAAATAAAATCTGATGAAAAATGAGAATACATACCTGTCATACGATCAGAAACTCTGGAATCAATGATCCATGATAAACTAGTTGGAGCATTGGACACTAGATTAACAGAAGCAGAGATACCTAGTTGAACTGAGACATACTAGAGAGCTGAAACACCCTCAAGAATAGTAAGACAGCGATTGAGTTCATCCATAAGAGATCTATGAGAAACCCAGAGAATGCATAACATCCAAGTTTGTATGAACAGGTCCCTTAATGCCTGCACTAGCAAAATGGGCCTTCTTACTAGGATTACTGACTAGATGTCAACAGATCATTCTCGCATGCCAAGGTCAAGCGTAATCAGTGCAAACAAGTTCGTGTATGGCACTAGCAGGGGAATACCACTGTCATGGCCTATACCATGAATACGATCACCACCATCACCTTGCCTACGAAAGCCACAACAATGTTCGAAATATCAGTATCGCGTTACATATTGCACCCATGGGATACAGATACGTATCAGTTATCGCATGGGATCATGGTGCGCCATAAAGGCCATTACGGGGCTGTTACGTAAAGGTAACGGTGGCAACCATTACATGTTACGGGGTCATAATGGCCGTAACAGCCATTATGGAAAAAAAAAAAAAAAAGACCCGTAATTGCCGTTAACGGCACGTTACATCCCCTATAAAGACCATAATAGCCCCGTAATGGTCTATTACAGGACATATATAGGTTTTTCATACTTTTTAATCAACATTACAGGGCAAATATAGGTTTTTCGGGGGTTTTTTCAATAAATAAAAATTAAAAAAGAGAGACCGCAACGGCCATTACGGGGCCGTAACAGCCGTTATACCCTCTATCGTAAAGGTAACAGAAGTGGCCGTTACGGCCACCGTTACCGTTACAGAACACCTTGCATGGGATATATCGATTGTATCGTGTAATGTATCGCTATAGTTAGAAACATGGGGAAACATTGAGAAATTGGTCGAATTTTTCAATGAAACTTCCATAATTGTAGAAAAAAAAAAAAAGACATCGATACACACTTATAAATCAAAACATTACAAAAAACAAGTACACATAATAGGTTTTCATTGTATGAGGTCCTAATCTATGCGCTGTCTAACTGAATTGATGCAAGTGTATTTAAAGTCTATTCATATAATTTTAAAATGTAAGAAGACATGTGGAAACACAAGCCATACATTCAAAAGCAAAAGAAGAATCACTAGAACAAGTTACATGTTTAATTCTATGTTTGGACACAGATTGCAACCGATTTGTGAGAAATTGGGAAATCTTGATTTTTTTCAATTTTCCGCAACTCAGCCCATCTCCTCCAACTCTCGGAATCGAAGCTCCCAATTCATGATTTTTTATGTTTTAAAAAATCATGGATTTGTAACAATTTGACATTGATTTAACATGATTTACAAAATTTTTTATAAAAAAATGGATCGAAAATAAATAAAAATGCTCATTGAATCAAACATGTGGGATATATTCAAATACTTGTATGTTTCGTATCGCACAGGTGGGATACAAGATATATCGTGGGATAGATCATCCAATATCAACGATACTTAAAACATTGAGCCACTATTCATTTTAATTGCAATAAAGCATCACAAGCACCTACAAATAATAAATTTTAATGGTACAAGTCTAGTCCACACTAGATAGGACTCAACACATACACAGATTTCAATCAAGACGTACACTACCAACCAAGCATGAATCAATTCAAACTACGCCACTTACACTCCTTCACAAATGAGCGTACACACAGCCCATCACACCTTTTCACCTCTAAGTATTGAATTCCATAGAAAATAAAAATAAAATAATAACAATAATAATAACAATAACTCCAACAATAGGACCAAACAAAAGCCACACATCACAAAAACCTTCATCTCTCTCAAATCTCATCCAAATCACAAGGAACTTCTATCTATGCGAAACACTCACCCTCACCAGATCCATGTGAAGAAACACCACAAAAATCCTCCAAAAAAAAAAAATAATAATAATAATAATAAGAACAATGCAACTAAAATATAGAAAGAAAAATAAATCTAAATCGTCTCTGAACCTTCCAAAACACCAAGGAGCCTAGTTCAGATACTATGGGGCCGAACTGGGAATGACCCTACAAAATAACGAGCACGACCCAACTTGGGACCTATCGACTTGAAGACATTAAGGGACGACCTCTGCCGCATCCATAGAACACCGAGCATCCGAAGACCTACTATCCGTAAAGAATGATCATATCTCAGATCGAAACCCATCAGTCTATTGTTCGAAATCTACAATAATTGACATGTTAGGTCGGAATCTACATGTCTATTCTTCAGAATCTATAATAAAAATCCCGAGGCAGGAAACTTTTAAATTCTATGTGTTGTCTACAATGTTCAGTCTACATAATCTACTGAGGACTTCCCTTAAGTGCAAGGGAAAACAGCCCTCTCACCAATTGTCCAAGCCTTAGAGAAGAGGTCGGACCATTAATCGATTCTACTACATGGCCTATCGAGGACTTCTCTTGGTGCAAGGGAAAAACAGTCATCCGACCCTTAAATAAGAGGTCGAACCACTAATTAATAATGCTACTTGGATTGTGTGATCTACAACGAGGATCTCTTAGTGCAAGGGAAAACAAATCCTCCTAAGCAAATTGCTCGGCCCTCTATGAATGGGTCATTGCAACTAATCCATATGTTCTACAAAGGCAGAATTCCCTTAATGAAATGAAGAGCTCAAGAGCTCGCCCCAACACTCCTACTCGACTAATATGTTCGACCTACCACTATGGTCGACGAACGGCAAACCGACATGCTAAATCTACTTAGAATTCCATACATGACAATTGCTACAAAAAGCTCTCTTTTCATTGATATAAAAGATATTACATATGTGAGAGGAATAAAAAAAGAGGCTAGAGAGGTCTGCTCAAAATCTCACAGAGGTCGGTTGTTCAGCTTCAGCTGGGATCGAGGCATCAGCTCCCAGAGACACCAGGCCCTCAGCAAGGCTATCTTCAAGGCTGTTAAGGTCGAGCTCAAGATATTTTTCCTTAACATCCTCAAAGCATTTCTCATACCCGAGGTTGTAGAGCAGGTCATCTTCTGTCCATTCCTTGGAAGCTTTGAACTCCTCCACTGCCGCTGCCCGAACTGTCGGGATAGATGCCTTGGCTTTAGTCAGTTTTGCTCTAAAATTGACCCTCACCTCAGCCAACTTGGCCTTCCAACGAGCGGCCTTCTCCAAGGCATCCTTCAGAAGCAAAAGTATTGCTTCTAGCTTGGCATTCGTCTGAGCCTCTCTCTTTCGAGCTTCTTCCACCTGCGCCTCCTTTCGAACCTCTTCCGTCTGAGCCTCCGTCTAGATCTTCAGAGCTGCAAGCTCCTCCCCAGACTCCTTCAAAGCAGATCGGAGTTGCTCGGTATCGACGGTCTTCCCTACAAGACTCGCCTCTACCTCCTCATACTCCTTCACAACGCGTATCATATCGCGACAAGCAGACAAGACGACAGGGGCAAACTAAAAAAAAAGACTCATGTCAATCTAAGAACAAAAGGCAACTACTATGAAACAAGGGAAACGTCTTACCTTGTAGAAAAGCGCGGCCACCTGGCCCATAACAATGACAGGGTGCATCTCCATCGCCTTAGAGAACTCGGTATCAGTAATATGCCGAACTATCCACAGAAGGAAGCCCTCTATCGTGATGGATGCGAATTAAAGAACTCCCTGAACCTCGCCCTCTTGGTGACCAACCAAACTGCTCGCCTGAGCTGAGGCTGTGGGGGGCTGAGCCTCAGAGATAGGCTTTGCCCAAACCTCAAAGGGTTAGGCTTCGACATCAGGGATCGCCTCCCTTGCTGGGGCGACCTCAACCACTTCTGGGACCACTGGCGGTCTGAGGTGATGGTGGCAAGAGTGACGGAAGGGTTCGCAGCCGAGCTCGACTGACCTGCCGTGGATGAAGGAACAGTTCTCGTCCTCTTTGGGGGCGGTTTCTGCTTCTTCTGAGCCAGTTCGGCCTAAGAAGAAGCACGGCGTTTGAAGCGAGACTGGTCAGCCATCCCTGCACAGCGAAAGTAAATAATCAGTAACAGAAAGAGATAAAATGATTTCCGACTAAATCAACCTGGATATACCTGATACAGACGAGGCAAGACCAGATTGATAGAGCAGGTCGAGCATGATCAACAACTTCCAAGATCTTGACCAAGCATCCACAGATCTCGCCTCAACAATCCGGTCGCGCTTCGACTCACTCACCCTAGAACGATACTTGGGCAGAACTATCAAAGACCACTACAATTAGAAACGAGACAATAAAAATATAAGCTGAAAGAAATGACAGTTCGGATTTACCCAACCTATATGAGTAAAGCGGGTCGAAACCCGAGGTCATAGCCCGGAAGTTGTTGAAGCCTCCTAGTCTCTTGACACCCAAAACCATTTACTCTTGCAGTTCTTATTTGAAGTCAGGGCATTTGTAATAATGGCCTTGTTTGTCTTCGGCCAGGACAAAAAATGATACTAACCCTCATGATGGGGGTTAGACTTCGCCTGGAATAGGTGGAGGAATTCATTCACGGTCAGCTTGGGTTGTTCGAGCTAGAAACACAAAATAAACGACCCCACCAAGGCTCTCCAGGCATTCGAAATTATCTGCCCAGGAGCCAGCTCTAGGTGCGAGAGGACCTCCCTAATAATGCGATGGAAAGGAAGTCTCAAACAGCACTGTAGGGCGACCAGGAACACGGCCACCTCACCATCCTTAAGATCGCTTGGAATCTCGCCAAGTGCAGGAACTCAGAGCACCACTGAGTCTAGAATGTGGTACTCTGACCAGACCCGCACCGGGTTGGATTCCGTCAGGGTTGACCTAATCGAGCCGGTGTCTTCTAACTCCGACGAGGACAGGACGGCCTTTTCCCTTGCTGAGGCGGACCCCTCAGCACTCATGGGCCGCTCAGTTGAGGACTAAGAAGCCATCCTCGATCCATGAGACGCCGTGAAATCCACATCGCTCATCATCATGAGCGGAGATAGCAAATCCTCTAGTAAGTCCCAGTTCTTCAGCTCCTTATCGCGTTGGAATGTCGTTGATTCCTCCCATTGGTCAAACGGATTTGACATATTTGGCCGAGATTGTGGTCGGAAAACGGGGACGCGAGAGAAAATAAAAGAGAGGAAATGGAGAAGATGAAGCTCACCGAAGAGAAAGGATTCTAACTCGCTGGGAATCGTCAAGTCCGATTGGGCATGCAGAGAGGCGGCAGAAGCAAATGCCCCTCACACTGCTAGGGCATCCCCCTTTTATAGGGAATTCGGTTGTACAGCAATGACTACCCGCATTCAATACAGCAGCCAAAACGACTTCTCAACACTCATGCTCAGCCACATGGGGCTCTCCCACTTGTTGAATGACTCGACTACCCAGAAGACACCACGCGTCAGCGCGCCATAAGTCGAGGACCGAACAGGCGCCCTGCCAACGCACGTGATCTCGAGCCAACACACGCTACCTCGTTCGTGTCGTATCATGATTGCAGATCTGCTCCAATTCCCGCGCATGCCGCCTTATTCCGCATTAATGACGAGCAGGCTCGACACCCACGCACAAAAAGGTCCGACCTCACTAAACTAACTTACTTCCCGGGGTTATTGCGTGAGCTTGAAAGTAGGGGGGCTACTGTTATGGGAAAAAATGGGTTGGCCAAGGAAGAGAGGTCAGCTCGGACTCCTGTGCTCATCGCGTGATCAGCTAGCACCAGTTACGACCAGGAGCCCTTCAACAGCCAGAAAGCAGCAATCCATTGCTGGGAAACCGTCGTACTCCTCGATCTCAGCCATCAGGAGATGAAGTATCTACACTCATCAAATGTCAAGCCCTTCCACAGTCCCATCCATTTTCGAGTTGTTGCTCGGAACATACTTTAAGGTGGCATAAAGTATGTGTTGTCATAAGAAATCAGTCCAATAGTAACATAATAATCACTTAAATCTCGTAAAGCCAATTAATAATCAAACAAACATACATAATGCATTCATACGTTATACATCCATGCATAAATAAGCATATAAGCACAATACACATGCATGATGATTTAACCATCCAACCATCAATCCATCTATCCCATCCAACCATCTATCCATCCCATCCATCCATCTATCCAACTTACACATCCATCCATCCATGCAATCATCCAAAAATCCATACATCCCATTTATCCATCCAAACATCCATCCATCCATCCCATCAACCCATCTAACCATCCATCCATCCATCGAAACATTTTAATAAATAGACTTTTAGCAATATAGATACAGTGGCGATATTATTGAAATATCGTCAATACACTGGCGATCAAGCGACGCTTGGAATTTACATAGTTGAAAATACCGGCACCATACATTAGTGATATCGATATATTGGTGATACAAGTGACACGTGGTACACAGACGAAAATATTGGCAATCATTGGTGATATCAATATATCGGCGATACTTAGCGATATATCACTGATATATGGAATTTCTGATACTACCAGTGTTATCGGTATCACCAAGCTAGAGATACTAATAATATCAGGAATTATCGTGATATCGGGGATACTCTGATGCAATGAGAGCAGGACGGATGGCCCAGTGTAGAATGATGTGATGAGATCATCAATGGATTAACTAGAACAATTTAAAGCACAAAATAATGCTAATCAAGCACAAGCTTGATGAATTCAAGTATTTAACTATACTCTGATTCAAGACTAAATCACAATCTGTCAGTTAAATCTTATAAAACATGATTAGATAGGACCTATGGAATGAAGTACTTATCTTTGTTAGGGTTGATAGGCCAGGGCTGATTTAGAGGTTTAAGGAATTGGAAAATAAGTTCAGATTTCCAGATTTGGGAAAAATAACATTTAAGGATTTGGGGATTTCACATTTGGAAATTAGGGTTTGAGCATTTAGGGATTTGGGGTGAGGGTTTTAGGGATTTAGGGTTTTCTTAGCAAACTAGGTTTAATTTGGGATTAGGGTTTGAATAGAGTAAACAAAGGATGAAAGGAAGGGGGAGGTTGACTATACAGACAGCCCTACAAGTCTGCCCGTATGGGTTGTGGATGGGTTGTGGATGTATGGGTTGGAGAAAGAAGAACAAGGATAGACGTGGGGATTGTTTGTTGATGGGGAAAGAAAAGAAGAAAACTTGAAAGAAAGAGAAAAGAGAAGGAATGAATACGTTTTGATGGAAGAGAATGAAAGAGAATGATAACTAGGAATCACTCCATGGCATCACACCAAATTGCTTTAATCACGGGAGGTTTTACTTCATTACAAAGAAAAAAGAATTTCTTTTATTTCATATGCAATAATGATTATGGTGGGGAAGTCCAATCCTTTTACGGTCTTAGAAAAAGTTGTTTACAAAAAGATGTTTTCAGATTAAAAGTTTCACATAAAGATGTCAATAAAACAAAATTTGTTCCTAACTCCCTGAACTCAGCAAAAATATAAACTAAATCAAAAATAACAAACAAATAAACAATTAAATTGATGGTTATACGGAGGTTGTTAATCGAAGCTTAGGAAATCTACTACGATGTCTGGTGGGAGATCATATTAGGACCTGAGATGCAGTTTTGCCCATAGTTGAGTTTGCATACAACAATTCCATCAATAGGTCCACAAGAATGAGTCCATTTGAGATAATATTTGGGTACAAGCCTAGAACGCCTATAGATCTCATACCCATGTCCATTTCACATAGGCCATCTGAGTCCGCAAATGCATTTGCACGGCATATTCATGATTTGCATAGTGAGATCAAGAAGAGCATTAATGCTAGTAATTAACATTATAAAATCTTTATAGATTCACATCGTAGGTTTAAGGAGTTTCAGGTGGGTAGTTTAAGGAGTTTCAGGTGGGTGACTACGTCTTGGTCCGCATTAGGCCCGAACGATTCCCACAAGGAACCATGAGTAAATTGCATACTCGTAGTGCAGGTCCACATAAAATTTTGACAAGAGTGGGCCCTAATGTGTATGTAGTCAATCTTCTATCTGACATAGGCATTAATGCAACATTCAATGTGGAGGACCTTGTGCCTTTTGATGGACCCACACATCTATCTTCTATCCCACCTGCAAACATTTCTCCTATCCTAGATGATGGTGTCCCTTACCCTATCCCCAGCCCATGGCCTTTACCAGACTTTACTTCCCACCCATTGCCTTCTCTTCCATCACTACCTGGTTGGAAAGAAGAGATCGACAATGTTCTGGACCACCAAGCAGTCTCTACCCACCATGGAGGATATCAGAAATACCTCGTGAAGTGGAAGAATAGGCCAGAGTCAGACAACACTTGGATTACAGAGGCGGAGTTCCATCGCATTGATCCTGACCTCCTCGAGCATTATCACAGCTTTATTTCGCCATTGGCGAATTCTTCTCAACCAGGGAGAATTGATGGGGACATCAGAGGACCAACTCGAGTGTACCAGAGACAGAGACGATCACCCACATCAACACAACTTTCTTTGTGGATGGGAGACAAGTTCTAGATGGGGCCCGCCGGGCCATTTTGAAGACCCCACATGCATTGGACGTGCATCAGGAAAACCCCACTTTGGGATGATGCATATGGGCTACTTAGGAGACTATTTTAGTCATAGAATTTCTATTTCGTGTCGATCCAACCGTTGGATCTTGTCGATTAGGTCTTGTCAATTCAACCATTGGATCTTCCTGATTTGGGCCCCTTGGACTCTAATCTTGCTTTCTTTATATTTTTTTGTTATTTTTATGATGTATTTGATGGTTGGGATTGATAATAAATGTTTTAATTTTCATATTTTGGATGATGGGCCACTTAAGTGAGTGGCATAGTTGTAATTATGCTGAATTTTAATTCCGAATTTTTTAATTATAAAACCATAAGGGGAGTGGAGTTCCAACCCTAGTGGTGTTATTGAGACTGCTTGTTTGGTAGAAGCTTGTTAGGTAGTGAATTCTCCAAGGTATATCGTTCCTTTTTCTCTTCTTCGAAAGGTATTCTTCTTCTTCTTCTCTTGTCTTCCTCTTTTCCCTTCCATTACAACCTTCTAAACCCTAGATATTCAATTTCCTATTTTTCTCAATTTCTAAAAATCCTAATTCCAAAATCCCCAATTCACAGGAACCCTAATTTTTCATATTTCAGATTTTCTCATTCCTAACCCTAATCATAAAACCTACAAATCTGTCCATTACGTGTGGAACGTGCTTATGCTAAATTGGAAGTTCTATCCTTCCATCGGTCCTAGTTTTAATTGATTTATGTGATTTCTTAGCATGCGGGCATGTGATTTAGGTTAAATTAGATTTTATTTCCTATTGTTTACTCTTAATTACTTGGTAGGTTAGCATCTTTTATTAATTAAATTACTTTATGGACTCTTTTATAATCTCCACATTGCATGCTAGCAATAAATCATGTCCTGCATCATAAATAAACTAAATTATTTCATAAAGTAAGTAGCCCACATGTGTCTTCCCAATGTGAGGCATTCAAAGATGCATAATCATGCATGTGGGGTCTTCAATGGGGCTAGGCACTCAAATTGGGCCCATGGGGCCCCATGTATGCATCACCTAACCATAAAGAAATGAGAGCTCTCCTCCTCCTCTGGTATACTCTAATTGGTGCTCAGATGTCCTCATTGGAAGATACTCACAAACATGAACCTATTAATAGATCCAACTCCAATACATTTAGACAAAATAAAGTGTTATGCATCTCTTTGAACAAGTCATCCATACTTTAACAAGACACATGGAAGTTTGATAATTACTAAATATTAAAGGAAGTTCTCCATTAAGAAATGAGGCCAACAAATGCTCCATAATATTTTCGAGGAGATTTTCACCAAATCACTTCATGCCTAAAATCTATAAGCATTCACCATTCTCTTCTAGAGGGGAATGATTAGAAATATGAAGTATAGCTTTAATGTGGTGCAAGGGCTTTTTTTTTCCATCAAACTCGGAATTTAAAAATAAATAAATAAAATGACTCTTGGTGCTTAAATAATCTTAATAAATTGTGATTACTAAAATGGCACTTCTCATTCTTCCACCAACTGTTGCTTAAATTTTTTTCTTGACATGACAATTGATACATGCTAGAAATCTTGAAGAACTGACCATTTGAACATGAGTAACCGTTTCCTGCCACTTTTGTAGCTAGACAGACTTGCATAAATTCCAGATTCAAAAATGGGAGGTTTCTCCTGGGAAAAATAATTAAGGTCAGGTTCTATCGTATACTGTGGGACACACTAGCATGCCGCTACTTATCCATTATAAACATGGCATACATATATACCAATTTGAATTGTTCAAACCATTGACTCCAATGTTCATGAAGCACATCCCATAAACACACTGAATGAATGATCTAAATGCACTATATTGCTCTTTCAAATTTCAAGCACTTAAAAGTTTTACTTTAAACTTACTATTTGATTTTCACCACCTGAATGGTTACCATCATTCAATCATTGCAATTTTGCACTAACACCATCACAATGGAACCCCATGCTTTGTGTTCACTTCAGATCGCTGTGGATGTATGATATATATACAGTGGATGGGTGTAGCACCCTCATGAATTCTGGCCAAATAGATTTTAGCTTTTCCAACAAATAATTACCAGAATCCATATCATCATTCAATCATTGCAATCTTGCAATATCACCATCACAATGGACCCCATGCTCTGTGTTCACTTCAGATCGTTGTGGATGTATGCTATATGTACAGTGGATGGGTGTAGCACCTTCATGAATTCCAGCCAGATAGATTTTAGCTTTTCCAACAAATAATTACTAGAATACGCAAACCAACTTAGCCAGAAAAATGGGCATTATCTAAAACGATTTTCCAACAATACAAATAAACAACTTTAGGACAACTGGCACAATTTTTGGAAACATTTGCAGTACCGTAGTAACATTTTCAAAAAATATTATGCTTTACTTACAGGCATTCAGATTTGATGGGACAAGCGTTGTTGTCATGACAACAAGGCACAGAATCAGCACCTTTATGTTCATCAGGTAAGCCAAAGATACACCTCATAAGAGTAGTTGCACCAAAATCATTGGGCTTCAATTTGTTTAGTATATCTGAATATGGTTAAGGACATATCAGATAACAAGTTCTACAACAATATCAAAAATCTCTAGTCAAGTAATATCATAAACCTCGAATCAAGTTGAATCTTGACAGGACCAAAAAAAAAAACCAAAAAAAAAAAACAAAAAAAAGAAAGAAAGAAACTTCCGATAAAATTTAAATGTGCACTTTCAAGATGTTGAAATTCAAATTTTCTAAAATGGTAGATGTCTGTCAAAGAAACAGCCCATGGAGGAGAATTGTGAAGGGTCTCATAGTATTATAGTGCAAGTCAAGACAATCATAGGAAGCATATGTAGGCATGCCACCTAACATTAGAAGAACTGAAAAGTCATCTGATTGGATCGGATCCAAAGGGCTCATTACCCGATGAAGGACAACCACTTGCAATAAAAGCTCAAACTGATAGAGCGTGACAAATCAATCCATTTATCTCATAGCCAAACCCCCCTCGTGGGCCCCACTTCACATGGGTCTCCTGCCCACCCCGAGTGTGACTTTGATTCACACAAGCCACCCCACTCGAGCCCAGTATGAAGACACCTATTTGTTAATCACCCTCGGTGACAAGTCTCGAATACGAGACCTGCTTTGATACCACTTTCAATGCAGAACAACTAACCACTTGCTCTAAAAGCTCAAATTGATAGAGAGTAGCGAATCAATTCCTTTATCTCATAGCCCAAGTCAGGCCCTTGGCCAAACCCCCCTCATGGGCCCCACTTCACATGGGTCCTACAGCACATGAGCCGCCTACCCTGAGTGTGCCCCTGCTTCACACATGCCACCCCACTCCAACCTAGTGTGAAAATGCCCCTGCATTACTACCCACTCGTGCTTTGCAAACCTACCTGGATTTGAGCTAAAACCCAAAAATCCCAACTCGACACAAACCCGAGTCCACCCCACTTCTATTTTTTATTTTTTTCCAAAGAATGTGGGTGCAGAAATCAATTTTCAAATCCATGTGTCAATGTGCTTTGTGTTCACTACAGATTTTGCACTATCACTGCTCTCCAATTCGGTTCACCATTGGTTTTGATTGTTGTTATAGAGAATGCTAGTGTATTGTGTATGTGGTTAGTGGTAGTTAGTGGCCCCTTTTAGTGTAAGTGCATGTGTACACTTCTCTCCTCCTGCGGTATACTATATGCTTTATTATAATAAAATATTATGTGTTAGGGCAAGCAAGCTTAACACAACATCTCTCCCAAACTCACATTTTTCTTCTTCTCTCTCAATATTTTCCTCTCTTCTTCACATTATCATCATCAAATCATTCTCTACTTGGTATCAGAGCATAGATCTAGGCATTCCGCATCCAACGGATTGAGAGGTGACACGTCACCTTGCTGATGTCAGCGTTGTATGGACACATGGACTCCGTTTGAGCTAAAAGTTTAGGGGTTTGATAGATCTTGATTTTAGAAGATTTGTCATGATTTTTTCAGAATTTATTGGACCTCCTTTCATAGTATTTTGGGCGAAATAGAGAAATTCAAAATCAGGCCCATCTTCTGTTTTTCTTCGATGTACCTTAAATCGGTAAGCTTTTCTTTAGTTTCTTTGCTTAAGATGGACCAAAATCTTTCTCCCAAGTTACCCATGGTGGATTTTTTACTTAAGATCAATGTTTGAGAGGTTTTTAACCTCAAACAGACGTGCGGCTAGGCCATTTTTCACTCTGTTCGGGCTTTTCTGACTGCGTTTCATGGTATTTTGGATGATTAATATTTGTTTGAGGTTTATCTCTTATTATCTTGAAGGATTGAGTGAGATAGAGTAGTTTAAATCAATCTTTCTTTGCATAGGGGCTCTCTTGGCAAAGATTTATCTCTTGGACTCTCCTATGGCGGACAATGGGCCCCATCTCTTGGCATAGGGTCTCTTGAATCCAACCACTTGCAGATTACCTCCACTAAGTTGAATGGTGACAACTATCTTCAATGGGCATAATCTGTAGAAGTATTTTTAGGGGGCCCGTGACAAGTTGTTGTATATTTTGGATGATCCCCCAAGCTCTACAGATGTTACTTACAGGTCTTGGACAAAGGAGAATTATCAAGTTATTGCATGGTTATTGAATAGCATGGATTCCTCGATTAGCCACTCAGTGATGTTTTTATCCTCGGCTAAAGGCATTTGGGATACGCTTTATGATATGTTCTCGGAATCTCAGAATTTTTCACGAGTATTCCAGCTCATTCAAGAAATTGGTCGGTTCCAACAAAACTCCAGATCCTTAAAAGATTACTATTCGACGCTTCAGGGTATGTGAGATGAGGTGGATATGTATCAACCTCTTCCTTCCAAATGTAAAGAGGATCATGAACATGCTCATAAGCAGCGGGATGATACTCGCATCATGCAGTTCCTACTTGGGTTGAGTTCTGATTATCTTCATCTTCGATATCAAGTTATTATGCAGGATCCTCCTCCCCCATTGACGACTGTCTATGTTATATGTCAGCGTGCTACTGTCTCTACTCTTCCTTCTCATTCATTTGTGCCACCCGACCGTTCGGCACATCTTGCTAGCGATCAGTCCTCTCTTGGTCTTCGGGTACCATCCTTGAGTTCAGAGCGCATTTCTGGTTTTGGTAGTCGTGGTAGAGGCCGCGAGGGAGATCGTGGTTGTGGCGGCCATAGTCTTCATAGTTGTAGTGGACGTGGACAAGGACATGATGGTTCCCGCATTTGTTCACATTGCGGTGGAACTAATCACACTGTTGATTATTGCTGACAGATACATGGTCGTCCTACGTATGCCGCTGCTTGTGTTGCATCCACTATTGCTTCTAAGACACAGTCTTCTACCCCGACAGCTAAGCCATCTACTTCAGGAGTCTCTTATCATTTGTCGGGTTGCATATGATGCCCTTATGCGGCTTCACATTCGTGATATTCCTGAGCCTTCTCACGCAGTTTCGGCCCAATCAGGTACTGCCCTTCTTGCGTCATCCTCTCTTACCTCCTAGGTCATCGACTCTGGAGCTTCCTCCCATATGACTAGTAAGTTTCAATTCTTTTCTTCTTATTCTCCTTCTCCTCACACTCAATATGTCACAGTCACAAATGGAACCCAATCTTCCATCTCTGGAATTGGTTCCATCCCTCTCTTCTTCCTTGTCTGTCTTCAATCTTACATGTGCCTTGTTTTTCATTATACTTATTGTCTGTTAGCTCTCTTACTAAATCATTAAATTCTTCCATTACCTTCTGCCCTTCTTATTGTTTGTTTCAGGATCTATAGATGAAGAGAGTGATTAGTGGGGGGCATAAGCGAGGAGGTATTTATCTTCTCAATGATACATCCGTTGCCGCTTCTAGTAACCTTTCTCTAGATCGAGAGTCCATAACTCGGTGGCATTACCGCTTAGGCCATCCATCCATATCTAGATTAAGACTTTTGTTCCCTTCCTCATCTGTCACTAAACCATTATGCTATGATATTTGTAAATTGTCTAAGCATCATCATGTTACGTTTCCTCCTAGCTCTTTTAGGAGAAAATCTCAACCTTTTCTTCTGGTTTACTCGGGGATGTCTGAGGACCAACTCCGGTTACCTTGACTTTTGGATTTAGATATTTTGTTACCTTTATTGATGATTATTCACGCGTGACTTGGATTTATCTTTTGAAATCTAAAAGTGAAGTGTTTTATGCATTTAAAGTGTTTTATGCATTTAAAGTGTTTTATCATGAAGTATGCACTCAATTTCATTGTTCTATCAAATCCCTCCATTATGATAATGAGGGTGAATACATGTCTACTACCTTTCTGTCCTTCTTGCAGGAATGTGGTATTTTGTCTAGGACGTCATGTGCTCGCACACCTGAACAATATGGTATTGCAGAACAAAAGAATCGTCATCTTCTTGACCTTGCTCGCACCCTTCTACTTGGTATGCATTTACCTAAACATTTTTGGTGTGATGCTCTCCTACCTGCTACTTTTTTTATTAATCGTATACCCTCACGTATCCTGTCTTACAAATCTTCATTTACTATATTGTATCCTCATGATAATCCATTTCCTCTACCACCTTAAGTTTTTGGTTGTACATGCTTTGTTCAAATTTTGGATGGGAGTAATGATAAACTTAGCACCAGGGCAATTAAATGTGTCATTCTAGGGTATACTCAGAGTCAAAAAGGGTATAAATGTTTTGACCCATTGACTCGCAAGAAATACGTCTCTGCTGAAGTAACCTCCTTTGAGCATATTTCTTTTTTCTCCTCTCCAGGCCGATCCCTCTATGATCCTCTTGCGAGTCAGGGGAAGTATGACTCTTATCCTCTTTCCACTAGTGATCATGGGAAAACTACTCTCCCCTCTATTCAGCATCTTGTCGGTGATATGGGTGAGCCTAAGCATCTGCAGGTATATCATCGTCGAGATAAATCTTCACGCACTCAGCCATCCGCCCTTCCGCTCACTATGGATGTTGGCTCAGGTAACTCTCCTACCTCAAGTTTAGATCTTCCCATTGCCTTACGCAAAGGGTCACAATCTTGTACTCAACACTCAATTAGTAATTTCGTTTCATATGATCATCTTTCACCATCTTTTCAGTCGTTTGCAGCTTTCCTTTCATCACAAATTATTCCTAGATCTCTCTCACATGCTCTTCAGAGTCCTGATTGGACGAAGGTGGTGATAGAAGAAATGTCTGCTTTTGAGAAGAATCATACTTGGGACCTTGTGCCACTTCCTTTAGGCCATAAACCTGTTAGCGGTCGATGGGTTTAAATGATTAAGTTTCTTCCAGACGGCTCAGTTGATCGCTATAAACCTGTCTTGTTGCTAAGGGTTACACACAGACTCGTGGTGTGAATTACTTCGAGACATTCTCTCCGGTGGCTAAGCTTAATTCGATTCACATTGTGCTCTCCTTGGCCATTAATTTATCATAGCCCTTGTTTCGGCTTGATGTTAAGAATGTATTTCTCCATGGGGATCTTGCAGAGGAAGTTTACATGCATCAACCTCCTAGCTTTATTGCTTCTCACAACCCTGCACTTGTATGCCGGTTGAAGAAGGCTCTTTATGAACTCAAACAATCCCCACGTGCATGGTTAGAAAATTTTAGTCAGGCTCTCTTGGAGTTTGGCTTTGTTTATAGTCATGCCGATCATTCTCTCTTTATATGTCAATGATCGACGGGCATCATGGTTCTCATTGACTATGTGGATGATATTGTTCTGTCTGGTAGTGATTCTGCTAAAATGAGGGAGGTCAAAGATTTTTTTGAAGACCAAGTTTAAGATCAATGATCTTGGTCCACTTCGCTATTTCCTCGAAATTGAAGTTGCTCGCTCATCATCCAGATTGGTCTTGTCACATAGAAAATATGCGCTCGATCTTCTCATGGAGACCAGCATGTTAGGGTGCAAGCCTGCTACCACTCCCATGGATACTTCACAGAAGCTTCGACCAGATGATGGTGCTCTCCTTACTGATCCCGAGATGTATCGACGACTTGTAGGCCGGCTTATTTACCTGACTATTACTCGCCCAGATCTCTCATTTGAGACGGGGCTTGTTAGCCAATTCATGCAAGCTCCCCGTACTTCCCATCTCACAGCTGTCTACCGCATACTTCGGTATTTAAAATCAGCCCCAGGTCTTGGCCCCCGCTTTCAGTTGCATGGTCATCTTCATCTTTCTGGCTATTCCGATGCTGATTGTGCAAGTAGTACTTTTGATTGCCGCTCTACATCCGGCTTTTGTACCTTCCTAGGTGGCAATCTTGTAATCTGGAAGAGCAAAAAGCAACCAGTTTTTGCCCAGTCCTCGGCTGAAGCAGAATATCGTGCTATGGCTAATGCGACGTGTGAACTCGTGTAGCTTCGCAACCTTCTTAAAGAACTTGGCTATCCTCCTTCGGATCCTGTTCCTCTTCACTGTGACAACTAAGCGGCTATCCATATTGAGGTCGACTGTCACTTTATTTGGGAGAAAGTCACTTCTAAGGACATCGTCACTCCTTTTATTCGATCTGGGGATCAACTTGCTAATGTTCTTACAAAATCCTTGAGTCGAGATGCTCTTCATCGTGTTTGTGACAAGTTGGGCATGATCAACATCTATGCTCCAACTTGAGGGAGAGTATAGAGAATGTTAGTGTGTTGTGTATGTGGTTAGTGGTGGTTAGTGGGGCCTTTTAGTATAAGTGCATGTGCACACTTCCCTCTTCTCCTGCGGTATACTATATGCTTTATTATAATAAAATATTATGTGTTAGGGCAAGCAAGCCTAACACAACATCTCTCCCAAACTCTCCTTCTTCTTCTTCTCTCTCAATATTTTCCTCTCTTCTTCACATTATCATCATCAAATCATTCTCTACTGTTGTGTGATCCATATAATGCATAGGGTGTACCTAACAGTATGTGTATGGCAATTAGGAAGGCGATAAGTCAATAGAAATCATTTGATTGCTAGAATGAATAGAAAGCAATCAGACAAAGGCACTAACATATTTAGAAACAAGGGAGAAAAAAGGATACGATTTCTGGGAAAAATAGAACGAGACAGACTAGAAGTATAGAACATGCACTGTCTCTTCACTTGAGCTCCCCTTTCAACGTTTCGTGGCGCTTGCAGCATCAAACAGTAAAAGCACTGTAATTCCATGCTCAAATGGGAAAAAAAAAAATTATACATATGAGATGTAACAAGACAATATACAAATGAAGAAAACCAAAGAAAATACCTAATATATTACAAGAATAGAACTGCTGCAATATCTACATAACAGGTATCCTTTATGAAGATTAACATGGGTTGCTCTCACAAATGTGCAACATGGGAAAAAATGAACATGAAAGAATGTTTCTATATTATCTTAACTCGAAGGGAGATAAACTCCAAGATGTAAACAAACATTGCCTAACAAACTGAAACAAAAGTGGCAAACTTTCAATATGTGACCAAATTACATTTGAGCCCCTTGTGCATCAGGGCAAATCCCTACTATTCCTGACTTTTCACCTAAATGGATTCAAGGGAAAAAGGGCGTTTGGTTTCAAAATCATCAAGGTCAGAAGCCAGAAAAGGTGCTATAAAGACAACATTTCCCAATCCTTTTCCTTTCTTCTCTCGCTCGAAATGAAACAGATAGGGGTTATCCAAACTTATCTAAGCTGGCCCCATCCAAACATGCCTTACGAATTGACCACATGCAACAAATTTATAAGAAAATGCTAAAATTCCTCTCTATGGGAGGATGTAGTTCTCCATTTTAATTAAGAAATTTTTTTATTGATGTACCAGATTTAACAAAGTAGGATTTATCCAACATATAAAAATTAAATTTTAAAAAAAAAATCAAAAATCAAAACAAAACAAAATAAAAGTGCTATTTTCATTCATTTTTGTAAGTGTGTATAGATGGTGAACCATGCAATACATCAACTAGTTTCAGACTTAATTCCAAGTATAGGGAAAAAACAGTTGTTGAGATGGGATGACAACTTTGGAGAATTAAAACTTCTTTCCCATAGACTTACATACGTCATTAAGTTCTGAAACCATATAGGGGTTAACATTCATTCAATTGAGAAGTGACACACATACAATAGAGAACGCTAGTGTAAAGTGTAGTGGCCCTTTTTGGTGTAAGTGCATTTGCACACTTTCCTCTTCTCCTGCGATGTACTATAATGTCTATTATAATAAAATATTGTGTGTTAGGGCAAGACAACCTAACACAACATCTTTCTTAAACTCTCCTTCTCCTTCTCTCTCAATTTCTCCTCTTTTCTTCCCATTATAATCAGCAAACCACTCTCTACTTCATATCAAAGCCTAGATCCAAGCATTTCGCATCCAATAAATTGAGAGGTGACACGTCACCTTGCTAACGTCAGCAGCCGTACGGCTGAAGTCAGCGTTGTACGGACGAATGGACTCCGTTTGAGCTAAAAGTTCAGGGGTTTGATAGATCTTGATTTTAGAAGATTTGTCATGATTTTTTTTTCAGAATTTTTTTGACCTTTTATGGTATTTTGGGCGAAATAGAGAAATTCGAAAAATTCCGTTTTTCTTCAATCTACCTCAAATTGGTAAGCTTTTCTTTGATTTCTTTGCTCAAAATGGACCGAAATCTCCCTCCCAAGCTACCGATGGAGGAGTTAATACCTAAGATCCATGTTTGAGAGTGTTCTAACCTCAAATGGACGTGCGGCTGGGCCGTTTTTCACTCGGTTGGGCCGTTTTTTACTGTGTTTCATGTTATTTTGGATGATTGATATTTGTTGGAGGTTTATATCTTATTATCTTGAAAGATTGAGTGAGATAGAGTTGTTTGAATCAATTCTTCTTGGCATAGCGCCTCTCTCAGCATAAGTTTATCTCTCTTGGACTCTCCTATGGCTGACAAAGGGCCCTCATCTCTTGGCATAGGGTCTCTTGAATCCAACCCCTTGTAGATTACCTCCACTAAGTTGAATGGTGACAACTATCTTCAATAGGCACAATCTGTAAAAGTGTTCTTAGGAGCCCGTGAGAAGTTGTCGTATATTTTGGATAATCCCCCAAGCTCTACAGATGTTACCTACAAGTCTTGGACAAAAGAGAATTATCAAGTTATTGCATGGTTGTTAAATAGTATGGATTCCTCGATTAGCCACTCCGTGATGTTTTTATCCTCAACTAAAGGCATTTGGGATACACTTCATGATATGTTCTCCGAATCTCAAAATTTTTCACGTGTATTCCAGCTTATTCAAGAAATTGCATGGTTGTTAAATAGTATGGATTCCTCGATTAGCCACTCCGTGATGTTTTTATGCTCAGCTAAAGGCATTTGGGATACACTTCATGATAAGTTCTCGGAATCTCAGAATTTTTCACGTGTATTCCAACTTATTTAAGAAATTAGTCGGTTCCAACAAAACTCAAGATCATTAAAAGATTACTATTCGACGCTTCAGGGTATGTGGGATGAATTGGATATGTGTCAGACTCTTCCTTCCAATTGTAAAGAGGATCATGAACATGCTCATAAGCAGCGGGATGATACTCATATCATGCAGTTCCTAGCTGGGTTGAATTCCGAATATCTTCATGTTCGAGATCAAGTTGTTATGCAGGATCTTCTTCCCCCATTGACGACAGTCTATGCCATGTGTTAGCGTGCTACTATCTCTACTCTTCCTTCTCATTCATTTGTAACACCAGAGCATTCGGCACATCTTGTTGGCAATCAGCCCTCTCTTGGCCTTCGGGTACCATCCTTGAGTTTAGGGCGCTTTTCTGGTTTCGGTGGTCGTAGTAGAGGCCGCAAGGGAGATCGCAGTCGTGGCAGTCGTAGTCGTCGTAATTGGGGTGGACGTGGACGAGGACCGCATTTGTTCACATTGCAGTGGAACTAATCACACTGTTGATTATTGTTGGCAGATACATGGTCATCCTATGTATGCCGCTGTTTTTGTCGCATCCACAATTACTCCTGAGACACAGTCTTCCACCCTGACAGCTAAGCAGTCTACTTCAGGGGAGTCTCTTATCATTTTTCGGGCTGCATATGATGTCCTTATGCGGCTTCACATTTTTGATATACCTGAGGCAGCTCACGCAGCTTCGGCCCAGTCAGGTACTGCTCTTCTTGCGTCATCCTCTCCTACCTCCTAGGTCATAGACTCTGGAGCTTCCTCCCATATGATTAGTAAGTCTCGATTCTTTTCCTCTTATTCTCCTTCTCTCCACACTTAGTATGTCACAGTCACAAATGGAACCCAAACTCCCATCTCCGGGATTGGTTTCATCTCTCTTTCTTCTTCCCTATCTCTGCCCTCAGTCTTACATATGCCTCGTTTTCCATTAAACTTATTGTCTGTTAGCTCTCTTACTAAATCATTAAATTCTACCATTACCTTCTTCCCTTCTTATTGTTTGTTTCAGGACCTACAGATTAAGAGAGCGATTGGTGGGAGGGCATGAGCGAGGAGGCATTTATCTTCTCGATGAAACACATGTTGCCGCTTCTAGTACTCTTTCTCTAGATCGAGAGTCCATGACTCGGTGGCACTGCCGCTTAGGTCACCCATCAATAGCTGAAATTTTGTTTTCCTCATCTGTCACTAAACTGTTATGTTGTGATATACGTGAATTATCTAAACATCATCGTGCTACGTTTCCTCCTAGCTTTTCTGGGAGGAAATCGAAACCTTTTGTTTTGGTTCACTCGGATGTCTGGGGGACCAGCTCCAATTACATCCACTATTGGATTCAGATATTTTGTTACATTTATTGATGATTATTCACGTATGACTTGGATTTATCTTTTGTAATCTAAAAGTGAAGTGTTTGATGCGTTTAAAGTGTTTTATCATGAAGTATGCACTCAATTTCAATGTTCCATCAAAACCCTCCATTTTGATAATGGGGGGAATACATGTCTACTACCTTTCTGTCGTTCTTGCAGGAACATGGTATTTTGTCTAGAATGTCGTGTGATCCCACACCTCAACAAAATGGTATTGTAGAATGAAAGCATTGTCATCTTCTTGAAGTTGCTCGCACCCTTCTGCTTGGTATGCGCCTACCTAAACATTTTTAGGGCAATGCTCTTCTAAGTACTACTTTTCTTATTAATCGTATACCCCCACGTATCGTTTCTTACAAATCTTCATTTATTATATTGTATCCTCATGATAATCCATTTCCTTTACCACTTAAAGTTTTTGGTTGCACGTGCTTTGTTCAAATTTTGGATGGAAGTAATGATAAAAATAGCCCCAGGGCAATTAAATATGTCTTTCTAGGGTATACTCAAGAGTCAAAAAGGGTATAAATGCTTTGACCCATTGACTTGCAAGAAATATGTCTCTGCCGATGTAACCTTCTTTGAGGATATTTCTTTTTTCTCAGCTTCAGACCGATCTCTATGTGATCCTCTTGCGAGTCATGGGGAGTATGACTCTTATCCTCTTCCTCTTTCCACTAGTGATCATGAGGAAACTCCTCCCCTCCACTCAGCATCTTGTTGGTGATTTGGGTGAGCCTAAGCCTCTGTGGGTGTATCATCGTCGAGATAAATCTTCATACGCTCAACAGTCCACTCTTCCACTTTGGATGTTGGTTCAGGTGACTCTCCTACCTCGAGTTTAGATCTCCCTACTGCATTACGCAAAGGGTCACAATCTTGTACTCAACATCCCATTAGTAATTTCATTTCATATGATCATCTTTCACCGTCTTTTCAGTCGTTTGCAGCTTCCCTTTCATCACAGACTATTCCTCGATCTCTCTCATATGCTCTTCAAAGTCCTAACTAGACAAAGGCGATGATAGAAGAAATGTCTGCTCTTGAGAAGAATCATACTTGAGACCTTGTGTCACTTCCTTTAGGGCATAAACCTGTTGGATGCAGATGGATTTATACGATCAAGTTTCTTCCAGATGGCTCCATTGATCACTATAAAGCCCGTCTTGTTGCTAAGGGTTACACACAGACTCATGGTGTGGATTACTTAATTCGATTCACGTTGTGATCTCCTTGGCCGTTAATTTATCATGGCCCTCGTTTCAACTTGATGTTAAGAATGCATTTCTCCATGGGGACCTTGCAGAGAAAGTTTACATGCAACAACCTCCTGGCTTTGTTACTTCTCACAACCCTGCGCTTGTATGTTGGTTGAAGAATGCTCTTTATGGACTCAAACAATCCCCACGTGCATGGTTCGAAAAATTCAATCAAGCTCTCTTGGAGTTCAGCTTTGTTCATAGTCATGCCGATCATTATCTTTATATGTCATCGATCGACGGGCATCATGGTTCTCATTGTCTATGTGGATGACTGTCCGGTAGTGATTCGGAATACTTCGCAGAAGCTTTGACCAGATGATGGTACTCTCCTTATTGATCTTGGGATGTATCGACGACTTGTTGACCGACTTATTTACCTAACTATTACTCGCCTAGATCTCTCATTTGCAGTAGGCATTGTTAGCCAATTCATGCAAGCTCCCCGTACTTCTCATTTCATGGCTATTTACCACATAATTCGGTATCTAAAATTAGCCTCAGGTCTTGGCCTCCGCTTTCAGTTGCATGGTCATCTTCATCTTTCTGACTATTCCGATGTTGATTGTGCAGGTAGTACTTATGATCCCCGCTCTACATCCGGCTTCTGTACCTTCTTAGGTGGCAATCTTATAACATGGAAGAGCAAAAAGCAACTAGTTGTTGCTCGGTCCTCGACTGAAGCAGAATATCGTGCTATGGCTAATGCAACATGTGAGCTCGTGTGGCTTCGTAACCTTCTTGAAGAACTTGGCTTTCCTCATTCGGATCCTATTCCTCTTCATTGGGACAACAAAGCGGCCATCCATATTGCTCGTAACCAGGTTTTCCACGAGTAAACTAAGCATATTGAGGTCGATATCACTTTATTCGGGAAAAAGTAGCTTTTAAGGAAATCTTCACTCCTTTTGTTCAATCTGGGGATCAACTTGCTGATGTTCTTATAAAGCCCTTAAGTCTAGATGTTCGTCATCGTGTTTGTGACAAGTTGGGCATGATTAACATCTATGCTCCAACTTGAGGGGGAGTGTAGAGAATGCTAGTGTATGGTGTAGTGGCCCTTTTTGGTGTAAGTGCATTTGCACACTTTCCTCTTCTCCTGCGGTGTACTATATGCTCTATTGTAATAAAATATTGTGTGTTAGGGCAAGACAGCCCAACACAACATCTTTCTGAAACTCTCCTCCTCCTCGTTCTCTCTCAATTTCTCCTCTCTTCTTCACATTATAATCATCAAACCACTCTCTACTCATACAACTCAGATAATAACAAAATTGGAGAAATGTACAAAGACAACTATAGGAAGTACTACAACGGAAGTAACCTTATAGAGTTGGTAAAGTAAATTACAACACATCAAACGGCCAATTATACTATCTCTAACCATAAGAACGTGAGTTTTGTGAGTTCCATTGCAAAAAGGCTCAAAAACTATTCTTGACTTGGCATTTCATGTGAATGGGTTCGCCAACTATCACAATATCAGGAAGGATTCCACACAAGTTCTCTATGTTTATTGTTGAATAAGCATGCAACAGTTTTAGGCTTCCATGCCTCTAGATGTGTGCCCCTAACGTTTTGCCTATGACATGCAGGCCTTCCAGAAATGGGATATGGGCTTCTCACTACGGCTTATAAGTCTCTCCACAATCTTTAGAAATAATCTCACATGCTATATTTGTTATTCCTAAAGAAAAAGAGCAACGCACACGGAAAAAATATGCTAACATGAAATACCAAAATGCCTCCTCCGTGACCATGTGTATTTTGTGCACATCAACATTTAGAAATGTTCGTTGAGTGCGCCGTTGAAGTCCAACCTTTTGTTGATTGGAACTTAGTCATGAGTGACCATTCATGATAAATGAATTTGTTTCATTAGCAAGCTATTCAATAACAGAAATGGCTAACCATTCAACCATTATGTTGCAGGCCAAAGTGGTCAAAAAAAAAAAAAAATTAAATTAAAACGATCTGAAAAAAATATTATTACAAAAGTTCCAAAAAAAGAAATGAGAGAATTCCAAATATGTATTCTTTTCTAGTTTTGAAAATACTAATGACAGTGTAACTGCCATTCTTTTGTAAGAATGTTGTCTCAAGCTGCTTGATGATTTTATTAACCTTAAAGAGGCATAGACCGACTTCAAACCCATATATTTAATTTTCTAAAAATCTACTATGAATGATTCAATATAAATAAGATTATATGAGCATGAATTTAATGATGAGACAATTATATTTAAAAATTAAATTCCAAGGAATAGTGTTGGCCTGATTTAGGACCACCCTAATGCCTCGAAAATAGCCTAAAATGCATGCAATATTTGGAACTATCCCATTAATGCATATCCCTACCCATCTGACACCATTTCCCTCAAGAAATTTGAGGAAATTAACTATTAAATTCAGATGAATGGTGCTGGCCAATTTAGGACCACTCGTATGCTCCTTAAACGGCACGAAAATTATGCAATCTGTGGAACTCATCGCACTAATGAATATCACCTTTGACACCATTTCCATTAATAAATTCGAGGAAATTTTTTAAAATTAAATTCAGATGCATATTGTCAAGCCAAATTAGGACCACTCAAAATTCATGTAATCAATAGGATTCTTCCCACAAACACATTATCCCTAAGCATTTGACATCATTCCCTCAAGAAATTTGAGGAAAAAAAAATTTAAAAAAAATTTGAAGATTAATTAAAAATAAATATAGCACTACTCATTCTAAAAATGACCCAAAATTATAAAAGTAAATAAATAAATACCAAAAATGGAAACGAAAAACACTGAGGGGGCATTTGGCATATTTACAAATAAGAAGTTATTGGCTTATTTCTTAAAAAAGAAAGCTTTTAGACTATTTGGTAAAAGTTTAATCAAAATGCTTATTTTTTTACAAAGTAGCAAATAAGCTCCGATTTTGTAAGTTGGGGAGGGGTTACTTTTTTAAACCAAGCTTATTTGGCTTAAGCAAGTAGACATTTTGGACTATTTTTGGACAAGTTTGTCCTTAAACTTTCGGAGAAATTCCCATCTTACCCTCTTCTCATCTCTTTACAATCACTTTGAGGTAGACCCACATGATGAACGACCCATAGTGAAGGTGGGCCCCACATGATGAATGATCCACATCAAAGGTGGGCCCACATAATGCATGGTCACATCAAAGGTGAGCCCCACATGATGGATGATCCACATCAAACAGGCCCTACCCATTGATGGTCCACATTAAAGGTGAGACCCGCATGATGGATGGTGGACATCAAAGGTGTGCCCTCATGATGAATGACTCATATTGAACATGAGCCCCACATCAAGGTGGGCCCATGTAATGAATGGTTCACATCAAACGTGGGCCCCACATGATAGATAGCCCACATCAAAATGTGACCCAACATGACGAAACATGCACGTCAAGTGGGTCCCATTTGATGGGCAGTCCATCAAAGGTGGGATCCACATGATGGATGATGGTCATTAAAGATGGGCCCACATGATGGTCAGTTGACATCAAAGGTGGGCCAACATGATGAACGACTCATATTGAAGGTGGGACCCCACACAATGAATGGTCCACATCAAGGTGGGCCCACATAATGGACAGACTGGGCTTCACATGATGGATGGCCAAATCAAAGTGTAGCCCCTCATAATGGACAGTGCACATCCAAGGTCTCACATGATGGATGACCCATATCTAAAGTGGGACACATGATAGATGATCCACATAGAAGTTGCACCTCACACAATGAATGGTGGATATCAAAAGTGGGCCTCACATGGTGAACAATCCACTCCGAAGGTAGGGCCCACAGTATGGACACATCAAATGTGGACTCCACCTAATGGGTGATGGGTAGTGGACATTGAGGGGCCCCACGTAAAGGACAATTAGCATTGATAGTGGGCCCCACATGATGGATGACCTATGTCAAGGTGCGTGGGCCCCTAATGATGAATGGTCCACATCCAAGACGGGCCTTGTTTGATGTACGGCCCACTTTGAAGGTTTGGCTCACACAATGGACGATCCACATCAAAGGTGGGCTCTATATGATAGTTGATCCACATCTAATGTACCACATAATGGATGGCCCAAATATCTTAAAATATGAAGATTGTAGTCATCCATTCTTTTGTCATTTAGGGCGTGGTTCATCTTTGGTGAGATCCACCAAAACAACCATTTGGATTGCTCTTATAATAGAGTTGTTGTATCTTTAAAAATGATGTTGACTACCCCTATATATATATATATATATATATATATATATATATATATATATATATTTGAAACTTTTACCAAATATGCTTATTTCAAAAAAGAGCTTTTTTTGGACTTGAAAACGTGACTTTACCAAACGAGCTTATTTAAAACAAGAGCTAAATCAAAAAGAGCATATTAGAGTAGCTCTTATTGAATTAGAGCAGAGATGCCAAGCGAGCCCTAATTTAGTGCATGCATATGTAGATCTAAACTCCATACATGTATTTTAACAATCTATAATCCAAATATTTTACAAAAACAAGACAAGGACATAGGTAAATGAAAAGGGGGGGAGGGGGTTAAAATTTGAAAATTACAAGAAATTACATAAAATCAGCAATAATACCAAAAATTTAAAAATTTTATACAATCATGTAAAAATTGAAAATTGCTGAAAAGTACATAAAAACTAGCAATAATATTTTCTTTTTTAAATGAAAATTTATATAATCACATCCGAATCAAACTCAAATCTAGAAAGATTTGGTTGATTTGGTAATATGTTGAATCGATAAATTTGTATAAAATAAAATAAAAATTTAAAAAAAAAAAAAAAAAAAAACAGAGATAAATTTTACCCATTTTTCAAATTTTCCCAAATTTGACTCTAGATCTTTGCTTCTTCAAAAATGGCTTAAAGCATACATCTAGTCAAAATGGGTTAAGACTACTCTCCATGGAGCTAGTTCAAACTTTGGGAGTCAACCCAAACCCTTTGCTGGTACTCAAAGTAACCAAAAGGACTTTAAGGGTAATGGGGTCGCCAATACCAATTCACAAGGAGAATCTCAATGGTGCTATAACAACCAATATATGGCCATTTCGCTTATGAGTGTCCCACAAAAGAGCAAACTAAGGCCCTCATGATTGCAAAGTAGGAGGAGGATGAAGATGACCAGGGTGACTGTGAAGAAGAAGAATATCACCCTGTAATTGGTGCTAGTGATGAAAATGAAGAGGAGACTGTACCACTTGCAGTTTTCAGGTGTGCTTTATATCAGGCTAAGGGAATTGATGATTGGCGCAGGAATAGCATTTTCTATACTTCACTCAGCCGAACCCCTAGCCAAGATCACCGGGCAAAAAACTACCGACTTCGTCTGGAAAAGCATCATATGTCAGTACGAAATCCCTCACACAATCGTCTCAGACAACGGGAAGCAGTTCGACAACGATCGATTCCGAGGTATGTGAGAGAACCTCAGAATTCGAAACGTCTACTCGTCACCCCGACACCCCCAAGCAAGGTATCCCGTATTGGTACCGGTTGGCGTAACAGTGCCCTCCGATACCGATATAGATACAGGGGTGTAACAGCGATATGGAGGCGTAACAGCCCGTAATGGTGCAAAAAAATATGAAAAAATATGAATTAAATCCGGAATATTCTAAGCATTCCAAATATGCATTCATTTATAAATTAGAACATGTTTATGGTGGTGTAATGGTCCACTCTTTGGTGAGAAGTTGTATCGGACTATCTGATTAATTTTTGAACCAGGTAACTTGAATTTGACTACAAAATTCATATATTTAATTTGATAAATATCTAATTTATATACTTAACAACTTGATATCGTTTCTCCCAATAATTCTTTAAAAAAATGAAATTAAATTCAGGTAGATGGCGTTGCCAATTTGGGGCCGACTTGGAGGACCAATCTATGCTCCAAATCAGCCTCAAATTCATGCAATTTATTGTCATTATCCCACTTATGAATTGGTAGACATTTATTGGACAGTGAATCATGAAAAAAATCAAAAAGCCCGATTTTAAAAAATAAAAGTCCACAAATTAACAATTAAAACTATTCAAACAATTTGATTTTAGCATTGTGAGTTGGCAATTGCAATCCATAATTTAATTGCTAAATTTTAAGTTAATATATGTCTCGTGTACACTTTTTTAAGGCTCGAATTAGGCGGGACTCGGATTGTGAAGTGTAGCACCTGTGTCAAAGTTTTTTGGGCCTCACCCGTGATGAATGTGTTATATCCACACCGTCCATCCATTTTGCCAAATAACAGAGGAGCATCCCCATGTTCTTTAGGCATATCGAAGCACAACCCGAACAGTCACAGGAGAAACCCCTTTCTCCCTAGCCTTTGGAGCAAAGGTCGTTGTCCCAGTCGAGATTGGGCTCCCAAATGCTCGGACCCACTCCTACGACGAACATCAAAACATCGAGCAGATGGCACTAGACCTCGATTTGATCGAAGAGAAAAGGGAGCAAGCCCAACTCAAGGTAGTAGCTCAGCAACAGTAGGTTGCCCAGTTCCAGGGTAAGGACAAGGAGGTTCCGAGCCAGAGATCTGTTACTTCTCAAGACCTTCCAGAACACTAAGGAACCTGGCTCAAGGACCCTAGGGCTGAACTGGGAAAGGCCCTACAAGGAGCGTATCAACTTGAAGACATGGAAGGGCGACCTCTACCGGATCCATAGAATGTTGAGCACCTGAAGATCTACTACCCGTAAAGGCCGACCAAGTCTAAGGTCAAAATCTACATGTCAGCTACTTAGAATCTACAATAAGCGACCGACCAGATCAAAATCCTCATGTTCCCTTCAGAATCTACAATAAAAATCCCGAGGCTGGAAATTTTACTTTCTACTCTTTATCTACAAACGTTCAGCCTACATGAATCTACTAAGGGTTTCCGTTAATACAAGGTAAAAACTGCCCTCACTAACAGTCCGACCCTTAGAGAAGAGGTCAGACCATTGATCAAATGTACTGTGTGGTCTACTGGAGACTTCCCCTAGTGCAAGGGAGAAAGAGTCCCCAACCAGTTGCCTGACCCTAAAAGAAGAGGTCGGATCACTAATTAATAACACTACTCGGACTGCACGATCTACAATGAGGACCCCTTAATGCAAGGGGGAACGATCCTTTTAAAGAAAGTTGCTCGACCCTCTATAAGGGAATTAATGCAACTCGCCCATCTACTCTATGAAAACAAAAATCATCACAAGCGCCTAAGTGTTAACCCACGAGCTCCTGCACGGCCTAAAGGCTCGACCTACTAACAAGTACTAGACCGACCTGACAAGACTAATCAGAAAATTCACTCGCAAAAACCCTAAACCCCAAAAGCACCTTCTTTCCATTAATAACAAAAGGGGGTACATATGAAGGCATATTTAAAAATAAAAATTTTAATTTTTAAAAAAAAAAAAAAAATCATTACAAAGGAAAAAACATATTAGTGCCCCTCCGAGGTAGGTTGCTCAGCTTCTAGAGGAGTGGGCTCTTCCGCAGGGCTATCCTCAAGAGAGGTTAGGACGATCTCGGGATACAACTCCTTCACATCCTCGAGGCACTTGTCATACCCGAGGCTGAAGAGTGCGTCCCTATCTTCCTCAAACTCCTTAGAGGTCTTGAACTCCTCCACGGCCGCCGACCTAGCCCCTAGAATAGTTAACTATGCTTCCTTCAGCTTCATTCCAAAGCTGTGCCTCGCCTCGCTCAGCTCCATCTTCCACCTCGCACCACTCTCTTGAGCCTCCTTAGAAGCGACTTCAATGCTTCCAGCTCGGTCTTCGCCCCCTCCGCCTGGGCTTTCAGAGCAGTGTCCTCTAAACGGTACTGCTCGGACTCAACGGTCTTCCGCACAAGAGCCGCCTCCACCTCTTTGCACTCCATCTTGGCGTGTAATATCTCGCGACGACCGTTTAAGAGGACGGGGCCGAACTGAAAAAAGAGATCCACGTCAGAAGAGGAGAATAAATTCCTAAGTAGTGAAGATGACTATAGAAAAGAAAAATTCTCTACCTTATAGCAGAGTGCCGCCATCTGGCGAACAAAAGCCGCTAGAGGCATCTCCATCACCCTGGTAAACTCGGCGTCGGGATAATGCTAAGATATCCAAAGCAGCATGCCCTCTGTTGTGGCCAAGACAGATCGGAGAGATCCTCGAGCCTCGGCAGCTTGGCCGCTAGACGGACTATCCGCCCGAGCCTCAGAGCCAATAGCGGCCCGAACCTCGGAAGGTTGGGCCTCAACGACAGGGGCTGCCTCCGCAGAAGCCCCGACCACCCCAGAGAAGCTGGCAGGTTTAAAGGAGTGGTAGTAAGAACAATGGTGGGGTCAGCGTCCGCGACCGCCCGACCAGCAGAGGACAAAGAGGCAGCAGCCCCCTTCTTTTTCAAGGTCGGCCTCTGCTTCTTCTGGGCTACCTCAATCATGGAAGGAACTTTGCGCTTTGAGAGATTCTACTCGGGCATCTCTACACAACAAAAGGAAATGATCAGCAAGCAGATGAGAATGAAATAAAATCGACTCTCTCCTAAGGGTATACCTGATATAGACAAAGTGAGATCTGGTTTAAAAAGCAGCTCAGGAGTAATCAGCTGCCTCCAAAACCTCAATGCAGCATCTACCGATCTCGTCTCAGCAATTCGACTAAGCTCCGCCTTGCCCACTCCAGCAAGGTACTTGGGCAGAACTGCCAAAGACAATCACAATCAGAGACGAAGAAAGGAGAATAAGTTAAGGAAAATGCAGTTCGGACATACCGACCTGGTTTAGCAAAGCGAGTTGGGACTTGAGGACGCAGCCCGGGGGCTCCTGGAGCCTCCCAATCTCCCGACACCCATAACCATTTACTCTTCCAATTCTTGTTCGAGGTCGGGGCATCCGTAATTATGGTGTTGCCAGTCTTCGACCAGGTAGAAAAATAATACTAACCCTTGTGGTAGGGGTTGGACTTCACATGGTATAGGTGAAGAAATTCATCCACGGTCAGCTCAGGTTGGTCGAGCTTAGACCATAGGATGAATGTCCCCACCAGCGCCCTCCAGTGATTTGGGATTATCTGCCCAGGAACTAACTCCAAATACACGAGGACTTTTCTGACTATGCGTTGGAGAGGGAGCCTCAAACCACACTGGAGGGCGACCAGGAATATGGCCACCCCGCCGACCTGGGGCTCGCTCAGAAGCTCGCCAAGTACGGGAGCTCAGAGTACCACAAAGTCTGGTATGTGATACCCCGACCTGATCCGTACCAGCTCGGCCTTCGTCAGCATCGACTCGATTGGCCCATTTTCCTCTGCCTCTGATGACGGATCCATTGACCTACTCGGTAGCCGGGACAACCCCCTCGATGTCCTCTGGTCGCTCAGCTGAGGACCGGACGACCATCCTCAACTCGTGGGACACTTGAAAGTCCCTGTCACTCATCATCATCTGCGGTGAGGGTGGGTTTAAAATAGGGTGAAGATCATTTAGCCCACCATCACGCTGGGACGACTCCCCCCACTGGTCCAATGATCTCGACATCTCCTTTAAGCGAACAGCCACCGAAAGCCGGAACTAGGAAGAAAAAGAAAAATGAAAAGGGGAGGGGAAGGATAGGAATAGAGCTCACCGAAGAAGAAGAGGTTGGAAGTCGTCGGAAATCACCCGAGTTTGGAGAGAGTAGAGAGAGGGGCAGAGAGACGATAAAGAAAATAGCTCAAAACGGTGCTAGGGCACCCCCTTTTATAGATGACTCGACTGCACAGTATTTAATGCCCGCACTCATTACGGCAACCAAATCGGTGGCTCAATAACTGTGCTCGAACACGTGGAGCTCTTCCACTTGCTAATTGTCCCGTCTCTCCAGAAGACGCCACGCGTCAACACCCCATAGGCCAGAAGCCGAGCAAGCGTGCCGACAACTCAAGTGACCTCGAGCGGCGCGCATTATCTCGAGCACACTGTACCATGATTACAGATACGCCCCAATTCTTGTGCACACCGCCTTACCCAACATTAATGACAAGCTAACTTAACACCCTGGGCACATAATGGTCCAACCTCACTATTATCAACCTGCTCCATGAGCCCTTTATGCGTGCTCAAAAGCAGGGGGGCTTACTGTTATGGGTAAAAACGGACCAGCCAATGAGATAAGGTTGGGTCAGACATCTGTGCACACCACAAAGCTACTCAACGACGGTTATGATGAAGAGCCCTGTCTGAGAAGGAAATGAGCTCGAGCTCGGCCATGATGAAGACCTCGGCCCCATCCCCAACCTGAGCAGGGAAGCAGGTCGGTCTCAAACGGTTTAAGGTTGGTCGGAAGATTGGCCATCCACTTAACACCAAAGGGAAGCACGACCATGATTCACCAGAGAATTCAAGTCGGCAAATCACTCCACGAAGCAATCATATAAACTCTCTCGGACTCTCCACCTCATTCCTATGTCGACCGCCTCCACTAGTTCCGACTTAGTTCCGACCAACCTCATCCGAGATTCCAAGCAAGGATCTTGGAAGTCGAGCACAACACAGATCCCCTCCAGGATTTCAGACAAGGATCTCGACGAATATACTAGCATTCCCAGATACAAATTCCACTACAAGTTGGTATTTGAATCATACTACAATACGCTCTTACTAAACAAGCAATATCCCTCTTATAAATAGGAGCACCGCTAATGGTGAAAGGTACGCACAATCTTCGAGCCAAAAAACCTTGTTTCCTACCCATATTCCCTACCTGACTTAGGCATCGGAGGGTCCCCTGCTGCAGCCAAGGTCCCCGTTGTCTTCTTTGTGTGCAGGTATTCCAAGGACCAAGGAGGGTTAACCAGATTTTTGCATCAATAACCTTAATGAAGATGAAATACTGGAAGAAGCTTTGGTCATAACTTTGCTACGCGCAGAAAAGATGGGGAAAGGCTCTGGTCCTATCTGTGCATTCGGCTTGGAAGCTGATGTGGCGCACTGAGAGGCTAACAATAGGATATTTCCCATTACAAAGGAGTAATTCAGATGGACCAAGGACATTATTGAGAGGGTGGGGGGATGACTAGGGATGTCTTATGAGATTCAAGATGAAGACGTTTATGATTTATTTTTTTCCAACTTGCTCAGGATTAAGCTTCTCAAGGACTGCAAGATTATCAAAATGTGAAACCCAAGAGATCTCCCAAAGGCTAGAGGGAGCTGTTAAATTTTGTGTGCACCATTAATTATGACTCTACGGCTAGAGCAAGCAGAGCCAAGAGGGCGATATCGGGAAAAGGTGGTGATCAATGATCATTATATCTTGGAACGTCAGAGGCCTGGGGAGCATAGCAAAGAGGGCCCGGGTCAAGAAATTTGCAGAAAATCAAAGGTTGATATCATCACCATCTAAGAATCCAAGCTGCAGTCAATGAATAGAGGTATGATCGATTACATATGAAGGGTAAAAATTTTAGAATAGGTGATTGTTAATGTTGTGGGGGTAGGACGAGGAAATTTTGTTGCGTGGACGTTTGATGTCTGGAGACAAATTGATTCCTTTTCTGGTAGTTTTTCTATTTGACTTTTTCTACGAGAGATTTCTTTAGAATTCCAGTGGGTCTTTACGGTTGTATATGGCCCTTGTTCTTACAATCTGCAAGATCAACTTTAGGAAGAACTAGACAGTGTCGAGTAGAAATGGGCAGCCCCTTAGTGTCGCAGAGGACTTTAATGTCATTTGTTATTCCTTTGGAAAATCAGGAGGTGGACGGGTGACCAATAGCATGTTAAGTTTTTCTAATTGGGTGGGCCGCCATTATTTGGTGGACCTGCCTTTGGGGGGTGGCAAATTCACATGGTCCAATGGCCAAGAAAATCCTATCATGTAGCAGTTGGACAAATTTCTAGTTTTCGTGAACTAGATTAAGCAATACCCTCTAGTTAGTCAGCATAGTCTCCCGAAGGTTGCTTCAGATCATCAGCACATAATTTTAAAAGTGGATAGTGAAAACAGGGGGACCTGTCCTTTCAAATTCAAATTAGCCTGGATGAAGTGGATGGCTTTGATCAACTGGTTGCAAATTGGTGGTCACCCTTTACAGTTGATAGTCATGTTAGGATCAAAATTGCAAGAAATTTAAAATGTTGAAAGAGAAGCTCAAGTTGTGGAAGAAAGAGGCCCTGGGAGGAAGAGAGGAATAGTTCAAAAAAATGGCAGAAGAAATTCATGAACTTGACCTTTTAGAAGAAAGTGAGAGCCTATCTCTAGAAGATAGGTTGAAAAGGACTGGCACATCACTTTAGTATGCTAGAAAGGCTAATGAAGAAGAAATTAAGTGGTGCCAAAGATCAAGAGCAGTTTGGCTTAAGGGGACAAGAATACTCGTTTCTTTCATAACATTGCTAGCACTCCTGCATGTGGTAATAGAATCTCCAGTCTGATTATTGATGGGGGCCCAAACATCGGACAAAGATAAGATCTGCGACAAGATAGTTTCTTCTTACCAAAAGCTACTTCTGGTGAGAAGTGGGTGCACAACCGAGTTTGGATATTCTCCATTGTCACCGGCTATATTCTGAGGACGCCTCCTAGTTTGAAAGGCTTGTCCCAAAGGAGGAAGTGAAGGCGGCTCTAGGATTGTGTGGGGATAAGCCCCCAGGTCCTAACCATTTTCCTCTAGCTTTCTTCCAAAAAAATTGGCATATCGTGAAAAAAGACGTGTTGGACTTTGTTGTGGAATTCTCGGAGGGAGGCCATGCATCTAAAGAACTCAGGGCCTCATTTATTGCATTGATCCCCAGAGTCGAAGGACCCGAGTGGTTGACAGATTTCTGAACGATTAGCCTCATTCAGGGTCCTTACAAAATATTGGCTAAAATACTTGCTTTGAGATTCAGGGATGTTCTTTCGAAAGTGATTTCAATAAATCAAGGTGCCTTTGTGGCAAGTAGGCGGATTTTGAATAGTGCTCTTATAGCTCATGAATGCATCGACACCAAGTACAATGAGAAAAAGAGCAAATTAGTTTGCAAGTTGGACATCGAGAAGGCATATGATCATGTCAATTGGGACTCTTTAGACTATATACTCGATGGATTGGGTTGCGCTCACAAGCGGAGGAAGTGGATTAGAGCCTATGTGCAAACTGCTCCTTTTCTTATTCTGGTTAATGGGTCACCAAACGGGTACTTCAAGGCAACTCGTGGTCTCAAGTAGGGTGACCTGATTTGTCCTTACCTTTTTGTTGTTATTGGATAAGCTCTTAGCATGATGCTTAAAAAAGGCGAGGAGAATGGGCTCTATTGTGGTTTCAAAGGTTCAGGCCATGGGGATTATTTCAGCTATCTTCAATAAGTTGATGATATATTGATATTTTGTGAGAAAGTGGCAAAGTTAGTGGACAACCTTCGAAAAATTTTGGTTTGCTTTTAAGTAGTTTTGGGGTTGAAGATTAACATGGCCAAGTCCGGAATGTTGGGAGTGCATGTTTAAAGGGATGATGTAAGTCGTTTTGCGAGAATCTTTGGTTGCAAAACCAAGGCTTTTCCGTCCTCTTGCCTTGGGCTTCCTCTTTGTATCAAGAAGCCGGTCAAGCACCTATGGGGTAAAGTTATTGAGAGAATCAAATGGAAACTAACTTCTTGGAAGTGTCGTTATCTTTCTTTGGGAGGTCGATTGACTCTTATTAAGGTGGAGTTTTCCAATATGCCGGTTTATCTCATGTCTCTATTCAAATGTCTCTCGTCAGTGCTACATAGACTTGGGAAGTTAAGAAGAGACTTTCTTTGGAAAAGTACAAATGATGGAAGGAAATTTCATCTTCTTAAGTGGGATGAGGTGTCTAGGGGAGTGGGGGGATTGTGAGTACTTCCTCTCTCTATAGAGCTTCGGCAGTTTGGAAAGCGATAGCAGCCACCGAGCATATAGTTTGTAGGGTTATTTCGTACACACTAGGTAATGAAAATTGTATCTACTTCTAGGTTGATGCGTGGTGTGGAGACAAGCTGCTTCGGGATCTTTTCCAGAGCCCATTTAGCTTCTGACCGCTTCGTTGTTGTTGTAGATTGCTTTTCCCTTGACAGAGCGATGGTTGTGTGGTCCCCACCTTGCCGGAGGAACATGATGGACGAGGATATAGTCGAGGTTGCTGGTTTGTTGGACTTTCTTAAAAACATAAAGCCTGTTATTCAGATAAAGGATCGGATTTTTGGAGGTAGCCACAACGGTTGAGGGATATGGTCCGCTTGGGTGCATTGATGTGGTGTACAGTTTTGATGATGTAGATAATATCAAAGTGCACAAGGTGGTGGACTTCCATAATCATGGTGGAGCACCAAAACCCTAACTTCCTTTATTTATGGATCCTATTCTCAAGAGAGAAGTGCTCTAGAAAGAGAGAGAGAGAGAGAGAGAGAGAGAGAGAGAGAGCATCCACCCCTCCCCTCCCCACCTTCACAAATTTTCCAAGGACGAGGAAAGAAAAGAGAAAAAATGGTAGTGAAGAAAAGAAGTCAGTCTTCTCCTTCTGGCATCACGTATGGTACATCTCTTAGGTTGCTCTTAGCCCATGGATTTAGCTCAGCCCTATAGTTAGATCTAGATTTGTTTGGGCATTTGTTCTTAATTGAAGATAGACCAAAGAGAGACTTCTTTGATTCAAAGAAGAACAGCATCATCAATCTCTTCTTCGCCGCATCAATATAAGGTATTAAATCTAGATTATTTGTTCATTGTTTTTTTTTTCTGGAAATTGAACATTACCTTCTTTGGTAGGTCCTGATCCAAAGAATGAGTTTCAAAAGTTATGCTTACCACTAATGTCTTCCCAAAACCCCATCAAGCAAACATGTTAGTCAAGGTATAAATTTCCATAATGTGTAAATGAACAATGGAAAAATAAATCAATAGTCTAAGGGGAGGAATTATGGTGATCCATGATGCAAGGCTTTGCGCAATTTACTCAAGATTTCATTTCTGACAAGTTGGGACACGCCCAAGTTTCAATTATCCATACCAGGCGCCTACCATCCCACCATGGATGGACCGTGTCCTAAAAATCCCTACATGGTAGAATACTAAAAACTGCAGATATATGATACTCAGTTATCCACATTATTGAATGATAATTGATAATAACATTTATCAATTCATTGCACAACTTTGGGGCATTCAAAACTGCAGATATATGACACTCAGTTAAGGATGCAAGTTAAAGTAAAATAACCGGTAACAGATAGCAATGTCAGTTGGTAGATAGCACCAGTGTTTTAAATAGCGGTAGCAGGACGCGTAGCACTCAGCCCTCTATAGCTTGTAGCGTAAATACGTAGTGTGTAGCGTAAGCTACACAATACTTCTATTTTTTAATTTAAAAATAGGACAAATATAATAAATAGTGGAAAAAGGAAAAGAAAAATATATAACTACCTAAAAGATTATTCATTTTATCAATTATAAACATGTTCAAATGATTTATTAGTTATCATTTATCAAAAGCCAATCCACGTATATAAGTCAAATCAAATAATTATCACATCAACAATTTTCTAAGCAAACCACTTTAATTAATAATGTCTAATTAAAACCATAAGTCACAATTATGAAAAGAAATAAAAATCCCATAGGTTAAAAGTATCAAGTACAATACAAGTGTCACATTCCTCAGCATTAGATACAAAGAAAACATGAAAAAAGTAATAAAAAAATAAAATAGTAAAAAAAATACATTGTAGTTTATGTACGCTACGACCATTGTAGATTGCGCTACAGGGAATTTGTGTTATTTAGGACGCTACGGAGCGCTACAGCCATGCTACGCTATGTAGCGTACGCTACGGGCGCTATTTGAAACACTAGATAGCACTAAAACAATCATTAAATATTGTTAGCAAATGTATCCCTCAGATTAGCTTCTTAGAGGGTACCAGACAAGGACATTGCTTCTCAAACTCCTGGGAGGGAAGCACCTTTTGGGGATAATCAATTCTTGAACCAGAATGTGTGACATTGCAGGATGATCCCTTCGACAGATTCGCTGAAGTCCCTTCCAAATATAGCGATTTGTTAAAAGCATCTTGTCTCAAGTTGATTTCTGTACTAATCCAATTGGAGTCGATAACAATTCCTGAAGACAGAGACTTTTTAAAAGCACCTTGTTTCACTTCTAATATTTCTGGACTAACACGAATCAAATCAGAGTCAATAACAATTCCTGAAGATGGGAAGATTATTTCTTCCAGATACATCTCTCTGGGATGTGATCGGTGCAGACTTTCACCGACAATCGTTTCATCATTTTTCAAAGCATTGTATTCAGTAGTGCAAAGTTGTTGTCCTTCCAAGGCATGTTTCTGTGTCACTACATCGCATGACCACTTGCGTTTCCCAGAATAACTTGAGTCAGCATTAGAGCTTTGTTCTAGTTTTCCACTTGAGTTATCTTTAACATTATTAGAAGTGAAGTAACCATTCAGAACATTTACTTCTCGGAAATCCATCATCCTGCGCTTTCTACATCGCTGCCAGCGAAATCGCCTGACACGCTTTTTGGGCTTACCTCCAACATCAGTGATAACAGAACCTGTCAATTTATCAGTGCATAGTGATGTACTGGGCTGCTGCATAGATACAGTAGCATCACACATAAACTTATCATCAATTTCCATTTTAGCTCGCCTCTTCTTTCGTTGTCCTAATGAAAAGCACAAGATCAATCATAACCTCATCAAGTCCTACAACATATATGGAATATAATGGTCCAATCAATTCCCTAAGAAACAAGATGTAGAAGAATGACTACAAGACAAGTGCATTACGATGAAAAGAGAATGTCACCCAACAAATTCAAATTCTTGAAACCACGAATCCATCTTTGTAAGGTGTATCGTGGTTCTTACACCAATCTGAATTGAAAGCACAAATCCATCATTCTAAAGTGAGAACATTAGATAAACGGAAGAATCCTACAAGCTCATAGGTCTATCATTTTCTTCTGATCAATTTTTATAATTCTTACTGATATTTTAATGATTGAACTATGCCAGTCAGAAGGAGAGACTTGGTACAAGTTGAAGGCTCTAAAAGGGCAAGGGGAAGGCCCAAAAGGAAGTGGGTGGAAGTAGTAAGAAAAGACTTGATGGCCTATGGTCTAACTAAAGTTATGGCCCTTGATAAGTGGAATGGTGGAAAAGGATTCATGTAGCCGACCCTAATTAGTTGGGATAAGGCTTAGATGATGATGATGATGATGATGATGATGATGGCTGATTTTTTAATGACTTCTACAAAAGTATTTTTAATATTTGAGTTTAGGTTTTCTGACTCAGTCAATGTCAAACATGTCTATCAGTTTTGTTGATGTGACCGGTTTCAGACCTGAACAAGTCATTCCCCAAAACCAAGATTTTGAACCATGGCCATGACAGATGCTTTCATTGATACCAGTCACATGCAAGCATAGTCTCACCTAGTATTAACCCCAGTCCAATAACTAGTACATGCAGTTCACTAAGAAGGAGCAAGCAAGGTAGTATCACAGACAGCCATCTAAGCAATTAAGATCAAAGCACCACACACAGGAAGAGTCTTGCTCGAGTCGTTTTCTGGAGAAACATAAGGGAACCCACCAAGACATGATTACCAACACAAAGCACATAATAGGACCAAATCCTAAGATGGTATCCCATTCTAATGTATCCAGAGCTTGTTGCCACATGCGTGGAGGCTAATCTAGGGACATAACCATTTTTTGCTCTACTTGTGCGTATATTAATACGTATGTACGTACATGCATACATACATATATGTATATATGCATATGTGTGTATGCATATATATGTATGTACATATATATACATACATACATATATGAGGTCGCAAGTCGGACCACAATTTATCGTCCACCAATGAATAACTTCCCTTCTATCATGTATGTGTGGCATCCAACCCTTCCGATAGGTTGGGCCGACCATGAGGATTATTTTGTGCAAAAATCAGCCCTATCCATCCATCAGGTGGAACATACCATAGAAAACAATTTCTAACCATTGACAAATAACAAAATACGTGTGGTACACACAATGAGTGGACGGGGCTGATTTTTATGCAAGTTGGTCCTCATGGTTGGCACAACCTATTGGAAGGGTTCGATGTCACGTGCACATGATGGAATAGAAGTTATTTTCTGGGTGGACTATAAATTGTAGTCCAACCGGTTGGACTTGAGACCTACCCCACACACACATAGAGGTCGTACATAGTAGAACAGTGTACAGAATTCTACAATAGGCTAGAGTTTTGTAGAGAAGTGTGCAAATCTGTCCAAGGTTCCAGAGTTTTCAGATAAAGTCTTGTAGCTAGATGAGCGTGTAAGAGTCTAGAAGTTCTAGAGTGTTCATGATCGTAGGGTGAATGCTACATGGCATAATCCTAGCCACTTATAGAAGATACCTAGCAAGGTATTCCAAAACGGTTACATAACGGCCGTTATGTAACGGTGACAATGGTAACCGTTACACATTACAAGGTCATAACAGCTGTAAAAGCCCCATAATGGCCATTACGAGCCAAAATGGGTTTTTTTTTCAAAAAAAAAAAAAAGCCATAACGGCCGTTGCATGCATGTATTGTATGATATTTTCTCTGTAGTTAAATATAAAAGAACTCTCCCTCTCATATGTTCTCTAGCATTTTTCAAACACTTGGCCTCATCCCCAACATCCACACCCCACCTTCACCCCCTTGATGTCTACACCTCGTAGGTGCCACCTACTCCCATCGCACCATTAAGAGAAGAAGATGTGTCCGAGCGTCGATTCGGTGCCCTGCAAGAGAGAAAATGGCATTCCTTCACCCTACAGGCTCTCTCTGCTACTCCAACTACTCTTTACCCCTTCCCTGAGCTTCCAAACCTCGCCCCACCGACAATCGGACACCTTTTCCACCTTGATAGGAATAACCACCTGGTCTACTTTAAGCTTAATGGAATCAGGAACAGACATCTCCTTCTTCCTCCTAATAAGCAAGCACTGACCTTTGAACCTACTTCAATCTCCTCATCGACGGCAATGACCTCACCCAAACAAGATCCTAACTCCCTAATCACCTTCGAGAACCAAAGTTCTAAAGGAACTTCCCACAAAAGGAACCAGGCTTCTTCTTCTTCTCCGAACTTGGAGACCTTCGACCACCTTTTGTAATCCACCACCAAACCGTTGCAAGAAGAATAAAGACGGCCGATGTCAACCCCTAGCTTGACTACGACCTAAATCTCGTTCTCCCCTAATGTGCACAAAGAAAATTGGCCATCGAATAGACCACAAGATTCTTTCACCCATTTTTTAATCTCCTCCAGACCTGGCTCATCTTTAGTATACACCACCGTCAACCATTTAAGTAGCTTACTTGAGTCCACCACTTGCGAAGTCATACAGATGGAGAGGCTCTGCCCCGAAGACTCCATATCCAATGGTTCTAGCTGATCCGATTTTGAGCAACCAATTGAGTTGAAGGCCCTACCTCCAGAATCTTGTGAATGGACAGCCTTACCGCCACCTCCATGTGGAAGCGGTTCCCCACCACCTCTTTCGAAAGTTCCTTCGCAGATTTTACTTTAGCTCCCAAGTCCTTACCTTCGAGAATCTCCTTAGGGGGAGGGATGATTCCCCCCTCCTTTTGAGTTGACCTTCTATTGATCTCCCCTAAACCATATTTAGCACGGTGGACAAATTCTACAACCTCTGAAGCTTCTAACGTAGAGGGTATCAATCACCCTCTCCACCTATTCCTCCGTCGCCATACGCACAAACGCAAAGCCCATCAGGCTTGCGGTCTTCTTGTCTCTAGGGATGATTACTTAACATCTCTTACTTTGGTGAAGACCCTAGTGAAGGAATATTGATCCCACTTTGTAGGGAAGGATTCCACAAAAAAGCATCAGAAGTTTCAAACGAGGCGCTCCCAGACGAGCCCCTCTCCTTTGTACTAGCTTCTTCTCTCTCCCTACTACTTCCACCCACTCCTCTTCAACCTCCTCTCCCTCCAAGTCAATTCAATTCTTGAAATCAGTGCCTTCGATCTTCCTTTTCCCTTTCTCTTTCCCTTCCGCATTGACTGTCCTTCTTTCCACTTAACCCCTTCTCTGTGTCCTTTCCCAATTTTTCACTTCTATTCCATCCCCAAAAGCCTTCTCCCCTACCAACTTAGAAGAATGTGCATCCTTCAACTCCAAAGGAGAGTGGAACCAACCATGATTTCCACTACTCTCCATCATGGATGTCTCGACAATCCCTTTCCACCTTTTCCTTTCACATGATGGCACTATCAATGTTGATCTCTAGGCTCCAAACCCTCACGCTGAATCTCTCCTGAGTGATTTCTCCACAAAACGAATTATGAATCTACGATTGATAGTTGATGTGCTTTAAAGATACAAAAAGTGTGTTCTCAGTCGCACCTACAAAAGCATCAAGGGAAATGATGATGTCATGTGAGTGAATTTATTACTTTAAGTAATTAAATAGTATCATTAGTGATTAATAACTACATTCCCCATTTGCACTAATACATACTTCTTATGGATTGGCAGGCGAGTGGTGGGCGATTACGGATGTGACGTTCCCACACTGCAGTTACTCATCATCCGTGCTCTTGCCCTGACTGTCTCCTCTTTGCCATGCAAGAGTAATTGGAGCATATGGTTGCTCATGTACATAAATAAGAGGAACAGACTAGGTTATGAAAAGCCGCAAAAACTCGTATACTACCATTACAATATGAAGACAAAAGAGATGCAGCTACAGGCAAAGTGCGTCATAGAGGCACATTATGACCCGCTAAACATGTTATCAATGGACACACACAAGCACATCTCGTTGATGACACTGAGGACTCACTTTATGAGTAGGTCAAGTCAGCAAATTTAAATGATGCTGGAGGAGGCCCGACTCCACTAGTAACCAAGGTAGTAGCGTCTCCTGGTATTTAATCCACCAAGTCATGAGCGAGCAGAGGATTGAGCCCGACTCCTTCAACACGTTGATGAGGAGTCTTGTATGTCCTCATATGAGTGATGCACATCACAGCCTACTCCTTGACGTCGGATAGTCTTGAGCAATGATGAGACTTTATCAACATCTAGCGGTGGTGGGTGACAGCGGTGGTGGAACTGATGGAGGTGGTGACGGCAAGGATGGAGGCTAGTCCAGCAGGGCAGCAATGGCGACAACAGTAGGGTGGGTGGAGATGGTAGTGCTCGAGGTGGAGGTGACAACAGAGTGGGTTACACAAAATGTCAAAGTTAGTGATCTATTGACTAGTTCACTGAGGGGGGCCACTTTGGCAATGCTACTCAAAACAAAAACCATGGATCTCATCCATTATCCTTGCGGAGAGCAACAGAGCCCAATTAGCATTTCCAACGTCGAAAGGGTGGGAAGAAGGTCACACTCGCTGAGGAGTCTCTGCATGCAACTTGACATTGATGGATATCAGTTTAGAGCAGGGAAACTCCACTTCCATCTCAACTTATGTGCATGGAGGGTATTATGGTTATGGATATGGCAACTCTGATACTCAGTCACAGTCGTCCAACTACAGATACATGCAACCACAGGAAAGCACTTATAGTTACGGGTATGGAGGGGGTATTCGAGGTACCCGTCATATGATTGGGCTCAGTTCTATCCTAAAGTCAAGGTTGGAATCAGTCTGTTTCCTCAGGACCCAACTCAACCACAATCGGTTACCATTACACACTACCCACATCTTGTCATGCTCGCATAGTTCAGGAGGATGAGTACCAAAGATATGTAAAAGAGTACCTCCACTGGTCTGAACAGACGATGCGTGGAGCAACGGTACTTTGGCCTACCAAGTAGGGACGGCAATGACGACTTCGAGCCACTTCGTAACTCCATATGGGTATGACATATGAGGGATGGCTGGATAGGTATGTTTTTTAGTTCCTTCACTTTTTGAATGCCTTAGTTATTATTTGGTACCTACATTTGTAAAATAAAAACTCATTCTGATAACTATTGCACTAATTTTTTACAGCAACACATTCTTTAGGCCTCTACTTAATGGAAACTTACTATATATGATTCGTTTTTGCAATTTTTTTATTCCTAAATATGTAAATGTTTCTTTTAGCATCTCCTAAAGTTTTATTGAAAAACTCCACCATTTTCTCCTCTTTTTTTTCTTTTTCTTTTTTTCTTCTTTTTTTTTTTTTTTTTTTTTTGAGAGAGAGAGGGAGAGAACAACCACTTTATAAAGAAGCTCACAAAAAGCAAGAAAATAATACAAAAGACACAAGAGGAACTAAATGCGCAAAAAGGAACCAGCCATAGCTGGTCTAACAAATAAGGCCCAAGACTCAATCAAAACATTAATTCTTCTAATGACCTCATCGTGGTCCACACAGCGATTCCTGAAGCATCAGTCATTCCTAGCCCCCCACAAGGCCCACATTGTTTTCCCCATGTTTATCCATTGTAGCCATACATTTCCTAATATCGGCGATATTGATAAATGTTTTCATATCCCCGGTCAGTGATACACATAAAGATATTGATGCTACAAACATTACTGATATGTAACTATATTTTAATTTCTTTCATTTGTTAAAAGAATATAGAATGTAACATCAAAACAAATTTAATTTTCTTTATCAGTGTAAATATGTTTTTTTTTTTTTTTTTTTTGTTTTTCTTTTTGTCTTTCTCTTCAAATGATAAACAAGAACTGATTTTTATTTTTATTTTTTGTCTTTTTCCTTTTGAATGACTTTTCTTCATTAGCTTTCCTTGCATCCAACCAAACATCAGAAAAGGGAAACACCCGTGTTAAGGAATAGCATTTCATGCAAGAAAAAAAGGTGAATTATTATATTCTCTTTTAGGCAATCTTCTGCAATGCATGTTTCACTCAGTTTTTGTCTATTTTATATTATAGCCTAAAAAAGATATTATTGCATTAACAATTTTCATGAAGAATAACAAAATGTACTAAAGAGGAAAGAATTCTCCCCACAATTAGATCCATAATGAGATTCGCAAACCACTGTTATCAACCAGCACTCTAACAACTGAAGTAATCTCACATGAAGCCAGCTTACCATAAGAAATAATTACATAAGTGAAATCAAAATACTTTAGTATTTTGTGATTTTATGTAGGAAACCTTTATGAATCAAGCACCAAGACAAAGGGAATACAAATATACAATGGAAAAGATTATTTACAATAACTTCCAAATGAATCCAATTATCCACCAAAAACAGAATGATACCTAAGTATGCACATCTACCACTTCTGAAAGAAGAAAAGATAGACCATTGTAACTCCACTGAGAAACCTATGATACAAAAACGCTCGATTACCATATTCAGCATGGTTTGCTACAGATGAAGGTTGAAAACTTTTGACCCCTGATTGAAACCCAAATGTTTTATGCTCCGGAACCTTGGAAAGTTGACGTCGAGGAGATTCATTGATAGGAGGACCGGTGACCTGAAGGTGATTCTTTCTAGGAAGGGGCAAAAATATAGATGCATATTTCAGGAGGTGAGCCATGAGACAATCCCCAATCTGGAAGTATCATTTTGAACACAGTAAGGGAAAAGAAATGAAAGTCCAGAGCTCAAATATCATTGAATCATGAATATAGCATAGATCACTTACCCTTGTTAAAAGAAGACACCAAGCTGATGTAGTAAGAACATCAGCAATGGGACTGAAACAATGTTGCTGCTAGAAATAAATGAACATTTCAATTGTGTCAGAAGACTTGAAAGTGGTTGGGAAAGAGAAAAAGAAAATGACATCAGCAACACACGTCCTATGAGATTTAAAAATTATGCCATGAAGTAGAACTGGTTAAAATATTACAATCTCATAACTAAATGAAATTTGCATACGAAGCTTGATCAGTGCCAGAAAAATCAGAAAGTCCGTACTTCAATGATCCATGCTGTTAGTGCATAGGTGTCCATGCCACAAGCTTCATTCCTCGTCCATATGCAATATACATTTTTCTCCTAGACATGTTAAAAGAAATTCTTTTTCATGTATTAGTATGCATTTCGATAATTGATTGTGTGAAAATAATGTCACTTCTAGCCCATTGATGTTCACCAGGTTGGGCACATCAGCTTCCAACTACCCAATATGTCCTAGGTTTACAATAAATTGTGCTTTAATCTCTTCTATGATATCGTTTCTAATCATCATTATCATCTAAGCCTCGTCCCAACTAATTGGGTCAGCTGCATGAATCTTGTTCCGCCATTCCACTCTATCAATGGCCATATCCTGAATTAGACCAAGTCTTTTCTTACTACCTCCACCCGTCCTTCCCCTTGCCATTTTAGAGAGATGATTTCATTAATGATGATTTTTATAAAAAAATTTTAATTTTTTTTTTTTTTTTTTTTTTTAAAAGTATGAACACCATATCCGGCTTATAGTTGCATGAAGCATCAGGGAAGCACCATATGATCGGGATGCAGGAGCAGGGAAGCATCAATTCTAAAATGTTAGCATCAATAAAAGGCTTGGAAGCAGGAGGGAGAGCATGGATTCAATGCGGAAGCACGAAGTAGGAGAGCCTGGGAAATGGTTCCAACAACCAAGATCGCTCCGCCTTCTTGACAAAATGTGATGCAGTGGTAATCAATCAATCAGGTCTTTAGCTGGAACTAAGATGGTCAGACCTATTATGCATGTCTAAGAGGATGACTTAGACCTATTATGCATGTCTAATAGGTTGACTTAGTTAACTTTTCAGCTGAGTTGATTTTAAAAAAAATGCTTGTCACAAATTGTCACTTTTGAATAACTCCAACATGGCAATCTAATCACCATTTGTTGAAGCTTTGGCAACAAGCCTAAATGTCATTGATTCTTCGCAAGCCACATGTGGGAACTTCATACACTCTAGTCATGGCTAAAATTATACAGTAAGCTAAAGTGGTTGTTAGCAAGCTTATATGGTCCTTTAGCTTCCTGGTAGCCATGTTTTACATTCCTCAACTTTCTTCTGGACAATTCTTAAAATGGGAAGGGCTAGTCCATTCAATCTTTTACACATACACAAGTGTGACGCCATGGAGATATTTTCTTTTAGATCAATGCAAGAAGTAAATAGGATGAAAACCATGTAAAGATAACATGGCAATGAAATTGCTTTTGGTGATTTTTTTTTCAAAATAACGACTCTTATTCTCACAAGAAGGAAAATTCAGCTTGACAGGACAGAAAATGGCCTTTCATTTTTTCAGAATAGAGTGGGGTTCTATGTGGTTCCTGCAACTGAGTTTGATACAGGTTGAAGGTTCCTACAAGAATCCAGTTGGATATTTGGTCAACAATTTGTTCTGGTTATACCCTGAGAAACCATTTATGTGTCAATATCTTGTGACCCCACAGTGTTGTCAACAAGGACATGGACATCACAATACCCCATTCTAATCTATGATCTATGAACTTGAAAGCAAACATATCCATCTTTTTTCATGATCAATGCAATTTTAGCAATCACTGATCGAATAGATTGTGCTCAGTGTAGCTCACCAGTCCCATCTTTGATGTTCAGTGCAACTTTTGGGAGCATTTTTCTCTATAGTTGCCTAACTGGCTTGGCATTTGCATCCAAAGGTGACAAATGCCCAACAGGGTGCATCAATGTCCCAGATGTCTTCATGGGAGAAACAAGGTGGAACCATGTCCTCACATGTCTTCATAGGAGACTATCCATCGGTACTTCCTGCTAGGCATGAGTCCCATATGGGACTTCTTTTTAGACACAAGGGACTATCCACTTCCTGTTAGACATGAGACCCATGCAGGATTTCCTGTTAAACATGAGGGACCGTCCATTGGGACTTCTTGTTAGACATGAGACGCATGTGGGTCCACACATGTGACATCCCCTATGGAGAGTGGTGCACGTGTAGTTTATTCAGGGTAGGATGTGGTGGACTGTTCATATCTGGAGAAGATTCCATGATCGTGCCTTCCTAAAAACTCCCTCCCTCCCTCTGAGTCCATGAGCTAACCCGTTTCTTGTAAACCCTACAACTAGAGAGAAAAGGGAAGAGATTGCATATCCAATCATCCCTCGTTCACTATTGCAACAGTTAGATCTTGGATACAATCCACCAGTGGCAATCTTAGCCGTAGGATCAAAGGGATCTGCAAATAGATTCCTTCCTGTGTGTTTGGACCATTTGAAAGCTGCCAACAGGATCAGCTGAAAATCTTTGATTATGCCACAGAAATCCACTGCTTCAAACAACACCTGACAACTACACTTTTGTCATCCTCTTTCTTCCCTATTCAAACGCATGTACAAATCACAATAATCCTAGGATTTCTTCCAGGCCCACATCAGTGGCTTCATTCATCTCAGTTGCAGCTTCAATATGCAATTGAATCTTTGAACTACCGATCGAAATTCTGTTTATAGATATGGATCTTCCTCCTTACTTTGTTAACTCATGCATTCCCATTCCATATCAGAAAAGGATGTTGAGCGATTTGTTGGATCCTCAATGTGTGAGACTATATGAAGAAGCCTCGCAATTAAATTCATTTAATCTTCTTAATTGTAAGACCCGAGGTCCCGAAACCTGATTCATACGCTGGATAGTCGTTGGCTGTAAGTCCATTGGCCCCGAGAATGTTTTGACTTGATCATAATGTTGTTCTGTTATCGATCCGCAAGCCCTATTTCAACCCGATGTCCGAATTTTAAGATACGGACTTAAAATTAAACAATCTGAGAAATGACAATTATATCCTTATTTTATCTAGTGGAGCCCCACCATCGAGTTTTCAAAATCCGTTAGGTCCAAGAGCCTAACTGTTGTGGCCGTAGTCAAGTTACGGAGTTACTGGCAAAAACGGCATGCCAATAGGACACCCGGATTGTAAGTTATGCATAGATATGCACATGTATATTTTGAGAAAATATACTCAAATGACCTCGATGTTTTTAAACTCCTTGGAATACGTTAGTTCAAATTACTTAAATAACATTGTTATATTGTTACCATAAGCCTTCACTTCTCAAAAACATCACAAAACACCTCCCAAACAGAAACATGAACATAAAAACATAAAAACACTCTTTCAATATCCCATTTTCAGCACTCTCTTTCTTGTTGAGTGTGAAGTTGAGAAGAAGAAGAAGAAAAGGACATAGAAGTTGAGGTTGAGAACCAATCTTCTGATAGTTACAAGTGAGTGCATGGATTAGGAGCACGCATATTTGTACGTTGGGGTTTCCTTGAAAACCCTATTGCTGAATTTTTTAATTTCGGAATAGGTTATTGCAGGATTTTCTGTTTTAGGGTTAGTTTATTGCCGGATTTTCTGTTTTAGGGTTAGGTTATTGTTGGATTTTCATTAAGAGTTAGGTGATTGCTGGATTTTCTGTTTTGGGGTTAGGTTATTGCTGGATTTTCTATTTTGGGGTTAGGTTATCGCTGGATTTTCATTTAGGATTAGATGATTGCTGGATTTTCTATTTTAGGATTAGGTTATTGCTGGATTTTCTATTTTAGGGTTAGGTTATCGCTGGATTTTCATTTAGGGTTAGGTGATTGCTGGATTTTCTACTTTAGGGTTAGGTGATTGTTGGATTTTCTGATTTAGGGTTAGGTGATTGCTGAATTTACTAATCTAGGGTTAGGTTATTGCCAGATTTTCTGAAGGTTCTTGCTGGATTTTCTGATTTAGTTAGTGAGATTATTAATGAAAGGTTGGATAATAGAGATGATTTAGTTTTGTTTAAATGTTTAAAAGAATTATCCTTCCTCCTTTTGATGTAGTTAATTCTTGAGAAAAAGCAGGCTTATGGCATGAAGTCTTATAGCGAGATGAATCCCGGATTGGAGTTAGATTGGCTAAGTCATGTGCATATCATATGCATGGTTCATAGGTGTTGTATCATTGTATGACTTAGAGTGAATAATTCATATCATGGTATGGTGATCATAGTGGGTTGTATTGCGACAGACGATGTATCTATAATTAGTATGTGAACCGTCTAGATATAGGATGCATTACATGAGACCCCGATGAGACGCTTAAAATTCTTAAGGAGACCACATGAGGAAGGTCATCCTTTGCTTGTCTTGAAAAATATATATATTGTGATTGTGTATGGACTCATGCATATGGTGATTGTAAATGCGATGAAATCAAGGTGTCCCGTATCGGTATCGGTTGGCGTAACGGTGCCCTCTGAAACCGATACGGATACGGGGGCGTAACGGCGATACGGGGGCGTAACGGCCCATAACGGCGCAAAATTTTTTTTTTGCCAAAAAAATATGAAAAAATATGGATTAAATCCGAAATATTCTAAGCATTCCAAATATGCATTCATTTATAAATTGGAACATGTTTATGGTGGTGTAACGGTCCACTCTTTGGTCAGAAGTTGTATCGGACTGTCTGATGAATTTATGAACCAGATAACCTGAATTTGACTACAAAATTCATGTATTTAATTTTGTAACTATCTACTATCAATGATAGATATATTAGAATGAATGTAATATGAAAATATCTTACATTTAGGTGTTTGCAATTATTTTTGAGGGCCAAAATTCATGCATAAACAGAAAAAAATGTAAAAATAAAAAATAAAATGGCACCCCAAATATATAAAATGCACATTAACATGTTCTACTATGATTAACACATCACATGGCATCATTAAAACAGCAAAAGAATCATTAAAAAATGATTTTTCGAATTTTCAAACAAAGGGTCAAAATAAATGCGTAAATAGAAAAAAATATAAAAAAAAATATAGAATGGCACCCCAAATCTGTAAAATGCACATTAACATGTTCTACTATGATTAACATATCATATGACATCATTAAAACAGCAAAAGAATCATTAAAAAATGATTTTTTGAATTTTCAAAAAAAGGGCCAAAATAAATGCGTAAATAGAAAAAAATATAAAAAAAAATATAAAATGGCACCCCAAATCTATAAAATGCACATTAACATGTTCTACTATAATTAACACATCATATGGCATGATTAAAACAACAAAACAACTATTGAAAATTGATTTTTCGAATTTAAAAAAAAAGGGCCAAAATTTATGCGTAAATAGAAAAAAATATAAAAATATATATAAAATGGTACCCCAAATCTGTAAAATGCACATTAACATGTTCTACTATGATTAACACATCATATAGCATCATTAAAACAGCAAAAGAATCATTAAAAAATGATTTTTCGAATTTTCAAAAAAAGGGCTAAAATAAATGCGTAAATAGAAAAAAATATAAAAAAAAATATAAAATGGCACCCAAAATCTGTAAAATGCACATTAACATGTCCTACTATGATTAACACATCAAATGGCATAATTAAAACAACAATACAACCATTAAAAATTGATTTTTCAAATTTTAAAAAAAGGGGCCAAAATTCATGCGTAAATAGAAAAAAATATAAAAAAAATATTAAATGACACCCAAAATCTGTAAAATGCACATTAACATGTTTTACTATGATTAACACATCATATGGTATGATTAAAACAACAAAACGTATTAAAAATATATAAATACATATTTTTGACAAATTTCTGAAAAATGGCCCATCGAGCTTTGATTCAAGAAAATTCATAATATAATGTGTTTTTATCTCAAATACTCAGCCAAAGTTGGTCGAAATTAGTAGTAAAAAGAGTAAGAAACAGTTTGGAAGCAAGAGGTTTCAAAAAAACAGCAAAAACAAAGCTTAAAATGGAAAAAGGTCGATACGGGCCTGTTACGGGCCTGTAACGGCCCGTAACGGCCGATACGCCCCCGTAACGGCCGATACGCCCCGTATCGGGCCCGTATCGGCCGACACGGCTACAAAAAACCGTATCGGCCGATACGACCCCGTAACGTGTAACGGTCACCACCGTTTCCGTTACGTATCGGCCGTATCGGCCGATACGTAACCGATTTGGCATTCCTTGGATGAAATATACTTTGTTATAACTTGAGTTGGACACCACACCGAAAATATGAAATTCAACAGGACATGATTAGAGAGTCCATGGGTGAAAGTCCCTAAACCCTGATTGGTACCATTGGGAGCAACCAATGCCTAGACCAGGTGGAAGAACATAGCGCTGGAATGCCGAAATACCAAAGTAGGCAACGACTCCCACCGACGAGTGTCGATTGGTTGAGAGGTTTGACCTGACTTACTTATGGGCAAGCAAAGATAGGTTGTGTGTAACGAACTCGTAAATTGTCCGCTATCATTTTGCTAGGCGACTTATGACTTCTCGCTGTGAGGCAAATAGTGAGGTTCAACACAAGTGGGTTAGACTAGTTCGGCCCGTGAACTATGTAGTCCCACCTCCGTACTTGACCACGGTGGAAAAGTCTATACGGGTAGCAATCATATGCGAGTCCCACCTCTGTTTCAGGCTTTAGTGATCCAATTGGGAAATATAGAAAGTTGTGGAAACGTTGAAAGAGTATGTATGTTACAAGTGGGTAGAAGTCTCACCTCTATATATAAAAATGATTTGGAACATAAAAAGTGGCATAATGCATTGTATCTTTATTTTATTGTTATAGATCCAGAAAGCCTGTGCATTCCTGAGCATGACAAGAAACATGCATTTTCACTGCACACACGCACTCACTGGGCTTAGTAGCTCAAGCTTTCCTTTCTATTTTTTTTTATAGGTGAGAGTAAGGAGCTGCAGGAGTAGAGGCTACAGACTCCAGTTGTCCTTTTTGTTTTGTACATATCAGTGTATATATTTTTTTGTAATACCCTGAATATGTACATCAGGTATAGTAAATATAACATGGTTTATGTTTTGGTTTTGCCTTGATGTGCTCAGTTGTACACAGTAATATATGTTAAATATGATAAAAATTTGAGAAATGATACGTGTTTGTCGTCTTTACTTTCAGAAATCCTCCTTGTGGAGCCCCGCTTATGGGGCTTAGTATGTGATAGTTGGAAGTCCCAAAATCGGAGTTCTACGGAGGCTGTCAACCAAAATTTGGTGTATAGTAATCATGGATTACCAACACTAGATTTAGGGTCGTGACATTAATGCTCTTTCAGACATGGGTCGCTTTCAACAGTATAGGTGCGCACAAAGGAATAAAAAATAAAAAATCTTTCAATTCATATAAACCTAGCATCATGGGAAAGTGGGATCTAGATGGGAAAAAAATTGTGCATTTTGTTGATGCTTCAGTTCATGAACAAACCATGGATACCAAGAAATAAAATCCCAATCTAGAACCGTTTTAATTTCTTTTACTATAAAGAATCCCCATGTCCAGAACTCTTAATGGTTGCTTAGCAAATGTTTTTAAGCAGATCTAAATCTGATATATCACCCAATCAAAAAAACAGCATAAAGAACAATAAAGTCCCAAACTTGCCTTGTCATAACCACTGCATATCACGTTAGGAGGTTCAGATGATTTGACCATTATCATCTCTATGGTATTTTGGACAATCTGTAACAAGTCATTGATAAGGACTAGATTAGCTACAACTCCAAGAAATCACTCCGTGTAACTAACATTCCATTTAGCAGAAGAGTAAATTCAAACACTGAAAGACAAGAATAATATATGGTTAGCATGGTAGGGAAAAAATTTTGTTGAACAACCAACAACTGATATCTTCACATTCATTAAAAGAAAATTTGATAGAAAATCAGAAACACAAATGATGACATGTCTGTGAATTACAGGTATTAAAATTAGCCAAAAAGAACAAATGCCGCAATTGAAAACCAAATCACTCATAACTCAATGTATGTTTTCATCATTTTGAATGAATTCATCTAATTCTAAAATATATTAGGAATTCCCTTTAATTTTCCCTTGAAAGTACCAGAAGTGTTAGAATTCACCAAAAAGGAAAACAACAAAGAAAAGCCATTATTAAAAACCAAAAATGGAAAAACAAAATAAATAGATGATGACTTCCTTGTAATTTCTTCCTATGGCAACAGAAGAACAAGTCCTAAAAATTGATAAAGATATTTAGCAAATAAAGAAAAAAAAAAATTTCTCAACAAGAATAACACCAAAACAGCAGTGCACAGATCCCTATTTTTATTAGTATATTTACATCATTCCCAACTTTCAAGCAAAGTGGAAAAAAATCTCATTCCAATTTCCAACCCAAAGTAGTGAAGAGACAAGAAAGTCAAGAGGGATTTCTTGTGGGGCAAGAAAGAAGCAGGCACAAATCCATCTCATTAATTGGGGGATCTCCAAAAGCCCAATAAAGAAGTGGGTATTACAGAGAACTTAGCTCTTTTATCGTGATGGTGGAGGTTCAAGAGTGGAAGAGAGATGCTATTGAGGGTTGGGATCACTAGCCAAAAGAAGGAGATTGAGTTTCCAAAAGGGTGGTGAGAGGAGGAAGAGGTTCTCTTGCAAAGAAGGTAGGGTTGTCGACAGGTTGTGTTTGGATTGGATACTAGTGAACCCATATCCGGACCCAACTAAGAGAATTGAACTTGGGTCCTGTAGGATTCAGATATATGCACCACATATCAGGCCTTCGATTAGGACTGTCGATGAGTAACGAGACCAGTGGATACCAATGGACGCAACCTAATCTTAATGGGTTCAAGTCCAATTTCTCAAACCCGTTTAGTAATCGGGTCATGGTTGGGCTTGCCATTTGGACCCGTAGAAAAACTGGTTCTAGTTGGGTCCAAGTCCAGGTCCACATCTCAGACCCGATTAAAATCGGGTCAAATCGGCTCAAGTCTGGTTAATTTAATGGTAATGTTATATTATTTATTATTGCAAAGGAATGAGGTTTGCCAATCCATATCACCTTGCATGTGTCGTATCATATGGATGTGACATATAATCCATCATCCATTCAACTGGGCCGACCATGTGAATGTCCTTATTTGATATGGGGTGCAGCGCAAATCTGACTCAAAACCAAGGCCCAAAGACCCAATGGGTCCCTAAGGGGTAAGAAAAAACCAATCAAATCCAAGTCCGGGCCCTAAAAAAAGACTCAAACCCAACCCGGCAAGACCCAGCTCCGATTAGACTAGGTCAAAGAACTCTAGGGCCTGACATTGACATTTGACAGCCCTACCTTAGATCGAAATCCAATTGGATTCAGGTATCCCCTCAGGACCTGTCAAGTAAAATTAGGATTTAGAACGGATTTGGATCCAAAATTAGGTCCAAACTCACGTAAGAGACCAAATTGTGGTTCAGGTCCATACCAAAGACATGTCTTTTGTATGGTTTTAGATAATAAATACAATTAAATGAAGGATAAAATTTTAAATACATACATCTGAGTATCCAATTGAACCAATTTATAATTAGATCCAAGATCATGGACCCAAATATGACCTGACCACTCATCAGGCCCGAAATCTAGATCAAAATCCTATTAAATCGTGCCAGATACTTTGGGTATCCACGCATCTGGGTACGCATTAACAGCCCTAAAGGAAACCCATTTCAAGTTTGGGGATGTTTGAATTGGGGTCACATAAGCTTTTGCTAATAGGATGAGAGTCAAAGTAAGAGACAGCGACCTTCTTCGCATCTCGAGGATTTTTGGGTTGGTGAAAGACCTCTTACCAGAAGATTCCCCATTCCTACTCTCATTCCTCAAGAAATACACTCATCAAGGATAGTTTCAAAATTCTTGGATGAGATTAGTGAGAAGCTTAAGTTTCCATAGAAAATTATGATATATATATATATCCTACGGAAATGGTACTCTGAGGTTGGCCTCATGGGAGCTTGCCATGAAGTCGAGCTGTGTGGGCCCCACCATGATGCAAATTGAACATCCACATCATGCATTTTGTGGGACCCCTCTGGGTGAAGGGATATCCCAAAAATCAGCCATATCTGGAACTCAAGTGGGCCATACCATCTAAAATTGTGCAAAATCATGCCTAAAACATCTCAAAGCACTTGGTGGGGCCCATTTAAGTTACGGATACGGCTGAAACTTGGTGTGACCCCTCATCCAAATGGGGCACACAATGAATGGGCTGGATGTGTGAACCACAACTCAGTGGACCCTATAAACGATCATGAAGGTTTCAATGGGTGGGTATCCACTCAACTATTGTCGGTAATGTGGCTCACCTAAGTTATGGATTGGTCTGATTTTAGGCCCATGGCCCACCACGGAAGGGTGCATCTGACTAATGGGGTGGATGTCCAATACACATCATGGTGGGGCCCACACAACTCGACCTCATAGTACCTTTTTCATCACATGCACACGCACACACACACACACACACATATATATATAGAGACCTACTCGAGAAGGTAGAGGGAGCTCATCTTCCTCTAAATGAGACAAATGGTCGTGTATAGGTACCTTCCCCATACAAGAATTTTTCTTCCAAAGAAGGTATGTTATTGATTTGCCATTGGAGTCCTTGATTCCCTCTCATGTCTTTAGCCGAATCACCATCAATAATAGGCGAAGGGGCTTGAACCTCCTCGAGAACATGCAAAAGAGCTCAAATTTCTGCCTCATTAGAGCCAGCAATCCCAATAGGAGCACTGAAAGTGATGCAGGGACGTGATGACCTAATCCTATATGCATGTATAATCAGGTTAAAGAATGTTAAGTAAATACACGAATCAACTAACCATTTCCAATCAAAGGGATTAGGTAAATTTTAACACAAAGATGAGGTCATTTCGTCAAGATTACGCCCCTTAGCATAAAATCGCATAAACGGTAAAAAGGGAGGACCTAGGGATATGAGGATATCCCAGATCTAGCATAAGTCAATCCACGGTCAAGTTTGAATCTAATTCTACTGACTAACCATCCCTCTTTTCCATTCAAACTAGAAAGGAGTATCCAGAGAGGAACGAAAGGGATGAAGAATGAGGGGTTCGAGCTGAAGAAAGTACGGGTCCTTTTGTCGTCAAAAGAAAAGGATGATGATTCTTACTTTTTCCTGCACCTCGACGATCTAAAAAAAAGAAAACCTGAAATAGGGGTGAAATCCTCGACACTCAAGGGTAAATCCTGAAACCCTAATCTCTTGAATAAAGAAGAAGAAAAGAGACGAATTTTTATTCATTCAATAATAATGAAAATAAGGTTTCTCATAGCGTATATATAAGCTATGGAAAAAGTAAAAGTGCACTAAAGCCCCCTGAAAACAATAAAAATAATTTTTTTTTAAAACGAAAAAATAAAGCAAGTGCAACAAAGCCCCCTGAAACAAGAAAAAAAAAAAAACAAAAATGCCTAAAGTTAAAACACCCGTGTGGTAGGGTGTAAAATCCAACCCATGGATCTATGGTCAGGGTGCAATCATGCCGCTCCTGCACTCGTAGCGCATCAGAAAATGGGTCCGATGGACGCAGCGTCCATCCACATCAACTCATCCGCTCCGGTACTCTGTCAGCAACGCCTCCTCCTCCGATACACTCTAAAAAGTGCACCACTAATGTACGCATCAGAAAGTGTCACGCAAGTCACCCCTAATCATCACTAACAATTTCACCTATCCCTATCAGACAGTACTTATCCCTTGAGCTCCTCTCAATATATAGTTTCCACATCCCACTTGGCAAAGAGAACCAAGAGTGGTGAGGGCATAGAGATTCCACTCAGTTCCTTTCATGACCTCGACCGATACATCTTCTCATATGATTCCAAGTTTCTTTGTTTTCCTGAATAGTAATTTTATTAGAAAGCATATCATTAATTATAGCATATGAACAGAAAATCAAGAAAAGGTGGAGAAACAAAAGTATCACACCACACTACTCAATTGGGGAGAAAGCATGTATTCACAGCACACCTTTAATATTTCAATCTTATAACCCTTAGAGGGAAAATTCCCAATGCCCAATAAAGCATTCTCCCTTTAACCCTCTAGATCATCATCTCAATGGATACTAACCTATGTTAAATGTCCTGTTATAGAGTTCCCTCCATAGAGACCATATGATCAATAGTATAGACAAAAATCAGGCAAAAAAAAAAAAACTCATTTTACCAAACATCAGCCCCCTCCAAGCTTGAATTAGTCTAGTCACGCATTACCCATTGCACTTTAAAGTGGCCTGACATCCTTCCTAATTACTAGGGAGAAATCCAAGTGAATGAGTAGATGATTTACAGACTCCTCTGCCTTCAAACATAATATACATATGTTTGTATGTTAGCTTTTTAATCGCCTGTTGATATGACTAATTTCTTCAAAAGCCTTAAAAGTTGAAGCCTAGGAGATGAGCGATTCCTTAGCCATCTCAGCCACCTTAGAGATGCTTGAGCACTTGTTTCTGAAAGCCCTGTTGTTCATTCCCTCCACACCGACCACCAAGTCACAGTACGAGCCAAACATCAGAGTATATCGCTGCTTTCCAATCTGAAACCCAACTTCCAAGCCTAAAGAAGACCACCCACTATTTTTGGCATCACCCACACCACATTAAACAAACTAAATATCAATTGCCATAATCCCTAGGTGTCGACAGCATGAATCAAGAGATAGTTGACAGTTTCCGCATCTTTCAAGCATAAAAAGCCTCAATGACAATAGTTCTTTGTCTGTTTTCAAATGATCCATAGTAAGAATTTTATTAAGGCCAGACACCCAACAAAAAAGCAATGACCCTAGGGGGACATGCAAGCTTCCAAATCATCTCAATTGGCAGCCTTTTGATGACCCACCCACCACAAAAAGCATACCATAAAAGAAAGACATGGAGAACATGCCAAGAGTGTTCCATATCCAGATTCTCCTATCCCTGCCACATGAAGGAATGAACAGTCCTTTGAGAAAGAAAAGGAAGCAACATAAGAGTCAAACTTTTCGCCTGCAAGATTTATTACAAACAGAAAGTTCCAAACCAAACGTCCTACCTATCATGAAAAGCAACAATTCACTATAGCGCCCCTTTCCCTAATCAAAACATGAAGATTATGTAATGAAAGGGGTTGTCCTCCCAAATTTGAACTTTTGCATTGTTTCCAACAGCATAGTTAATGCCTGCCTTGAAAATAAATTACATCCTATAGATTGCCCTCCATGTTGCAGAGACTAATTGAGGCAACCTTCGTAGGGGTCCCAGCTATTCTGACTCATTCCATATTTTCCACTTATGACCTTCTTCGACAACATTTCATCCTCCTAAGAAAACACCTTAGCCATTTCCCAAGAAGAGCAGCATTCATAGTTCTAAGTCTTCCAATTCCCAATCCCCCAAAATTTCTGGGTTTATAAAGCCCCTCCCATTTCACTAAAGTGATAATTCCCCTTGCCTTATATCCCTTACTAAAGAAAGTCCCATTTGAATTTTCTCCAACCTTTTCACCCCACTAGCCTGCCACTTAAATAAAGACATAAGATACAAAGGCACTTATAACAAAGCCGCCTTTATGAGAGTACTTCTACCTCCAAATAGTAAGTATTTACTTTTCCAAGCTGCTAATCTTTTCTCCTTTTTCTCAACCTCTGGGACCAATAAATGTTTGTTGGGATTCCCACTAACAAGGATATGACTAGTGGTCGACAGGAACAAAGCAGCCTTACAACCCCATCATAGAAGCAATTGGCACTGCAAAGCCTGACAAAATCTGATACCCAAACATCAAACTTGTGCCAATTAGAATTTCTAATCTAGAGGGTCTCAAAATTTCTAGTCAAGTGGAGAAGCCAGTCAAGATCAGGCAGCATGTGGAAGTCAACTAATGATTCCAAGTGCATCATCTATGAATACAGTGCCATCAAATCAATGAAGTCGAGTTCTTTAAGCCATGGGAATTGATGCAATCGCACTCCATTGCAAATGTACGCTCTACACAAGTGCACAAAAATAGGTGTAGATGGGCACCCACTAGATCAAACGTGGCAGCCTACCAAAAAGAGCTCTCTATTACATACATCATACATGTTCGTTTTATAGAAGTTTCCTTATTATTTCTTTGTTCATACATCATACATGTTCGTTTTATAGAAGTTTCCTTATTATTTCTTTGTTAGGAAGTTATATGTTATTAGGTGTTCCTTTTTCTTATGGCCATGTTTCAATTCATTGAGGAAAAAATTGAGGAAATGAAAAGTCATTTCCTTTGATAGTTTTTGAACAGGATTTTCTTGAAAGATGTTCCTCCATTTCCAAATCTATTGTTTTGAAAAGGAATTTTTTCACGAAAAGTTTTCTTAAAAACAGAAGGTTGCACATGTGCATTGAAGATGGATTGTGACACGTGTCACGTCGTTGCATGTGAAATATCGGCAAATGTGGGACATCGATACATGTGGGATTCTTGAATATGGATGGTAGCACATGTTGCACATGTAGCATGTTGGCAAGTGTGGTGCAAGTGGATTGTGGAGTGCTGAAAGATAGACGGCAGCACATGTGGCACAATAGCATGTGTGGCGCATCACATGTTACACAAGGACATGTAGGATGCATGAAGATGGGAGTGGCACAACACTCAATCTTCGGCTCAAGATGTGGGATCTCCAGCTAAAAAACTTCTTATCGAATGGGTGGCCAATGTTTCTAGTGTTAAGGGCTGTAATCTTTTGTTTTTAGGCTTCTAATCCTGGTTCCGCCATCTCAGTAGAACTCCTTTGTCTGTTTTTTCTCTTTTAATAAATCGTTACTTCTAGGAAAAAAAAAAAAGATGAGAGTGGCACATGTTGCACATGTGGCACATTGACACACAGGGAACTTCAAGATGGTTGGTGGTACATTGGCATATGTATGGTGCATTAAGATGGATGGCAATATATGTGGGACACTTGAAGATGGTCAGTGGCACATGTCACACATGTGAAGTGCTTAAAAATGGACAGTGATTGCACGTGGCTCAATAGCGTGTGTGGCACATTGGCACATGTGGGACGTTTGAAGATGAGGATGGCACATGCTGCATGTGGCACATAGAGACATGGGACACTAAAAGATGGGTAGTGACACAAGTGGCATATTGGTGCATGTATGGTGCTTTAATGACGCAGGGGAGGACGTGAGGTCGAGCACCGTCTTCCTTAAGGGGATAACTGTCCCAAATCCACGGAACTTCTCTGGACTCCTCACAGAGACTCCTTGAATCCACAAGGAAAAGAACAAGAAAATAGAAAATAATTTCTATAAAATTCGAAATTGATTGATGAATGAAATAAATGAGTTCACAACCCTTTAAATAGGGATACTAAGTGATGGGAGAGAAATCAGAATCAAACTACAACTAAAACTCCCAGAATTCGCGACTTGTCATAATGTCTACTAGTGCGCAAGGTTTTTGGCCAAAAATAGTAAGCGTCCTATTTGGCTTCACCAAGCTATTCTCCTAATTATTCTAAGCACTTTTCACGTTGGGCGCGACTCCTAAAGCCCAACAAATGAAGAGTTATAATCAAGCTAAAACTTACTATTTATAGTAAAAACAGAATTATAAAAAATAAAAATAAAATAAAAAAAAGAAAGGGAAACGACAGTTAATCTGATGGTATTTCGCAAATCCGGCTTGCGCAACCTGGTATAGCTAGGTTGGGTGGCTAAAGTAGCTCGTTCTACCCCAAAATCATATATTTTACGTCCAATAACTCATTCTGGATAGCGAGATACACTCGATTTAAGGTCCAACGGTCCGGATCACTTCTATCGTCGACCAGGCCTTTTCTGATCCATCTTGGCCATGAAACTGTCTGCGACCCACTCTACATCATTTAAGAAGGATGGTGACACATTAGCACATGTAGGGCACTTTAAGATGGACATTTGCATGTTTGGGGCACTTAGAAGATGCGTGGAGGAACATGTGACTAACATGTGGGCCACTTCTTAAGGAGGGATCATTTCCTCTCATTTCCCTCAATTTATTGGAAATAACATTTCTTAAATACGGACAAGGAAATGGAAAATAAGCATGTTTCAGGAAATGAGAAGGAACGGGAAATTTATGAAAACAAACGATGGAAATGTCGTTTACATGGTTCCTCAATTTACATTTCAATGAATCCAAACAGGCCTTATAGGTTCCTTGTTTTTATAAACTCTAGATTATGCTAGGAATAGAGATCTTTTCAAAAAAGGAAATCTCGTATGCCTCTCTTTATAAATAAGCCACAGACCATAACAATAAGAAGACTGATGATGCTTTCTTTAAGCTTAAAATTTATTTTTTTTAAAAAAAAAAAAAAAAAAAAAAAGCCATGAGCTTTACTTCTATATGGTAGCAGTATTGAGGGAGGAATCTTGTGATCTCCAAAGCAAGACTAGAGGGAAGTCAAGCTTGTTCACAATCTTTTGTTTCTTCTTTCTACTTGTATGTGGATCTTCGAACACTCTTGTTTATGATTTTAATCATTCGATCTAGTTGGTAGAATTCAATTCCTGAAATTTGTTTAATTTTCTTGATCCTATTTGCATTACAAATCAAAAGCAACAACTACACAAGCAACCTAAGCTGGTACACCTAGGTCTTCTAACTCTCTACTTTTGCCACCAAAAATAGTGTCTGTAACTCCTCTAGCACACAGACAGCAAGAGCCTCACCTAGGCCTCATACTTCCCTTCTAATTTATACCTGGAACGCAATACCCCCCAAAACCAACTTTACATTGTCGGAATTCAACCCTTGGTTTTCATGCTAACATTGAGCCAAATGAAGCTCACCTCATCCCACTTTCTAGCAATCATAAGCTTTCTTCCATATAAAGCTTTCCACAACTATAGTAAGGCTAGAAATGGGCCCGACCCAAAGGCCCAACCTGATCAATTCAAAATCCAAGCATGGTGCGTCGTAAAGGCCGTTACATAAAGTAATGATGGCAGCCATTACACGTTATGGGGTCATAAGGGTCGTAACGGTCATTACGGGAAAAAAATGACTCGTAAAGGGCGTTACAGCCCCCGTAATGGCCCCGTAACGATCCATTATGAGGTCGATCCAAGTTTTTTGTTCTTTTTTTTTTAATAAGAAAAAGAGACCGTAACAACCGTTACGGCCTCCGTAACATTCGTTACAGCCCGTATCATAAAGGTAGCAGTGGTGGACGTTACGGCCATCATTACCGTTATAGAATACCTTAAATCCAAGCCCAGCCATTGCCAAGCCCAAACTATTGTGACTATACCTACCTTAACACCCATTGATCTTGGAATTGATGCAAGGATTAGCAAAGAGGGTGTTCCATCTAGGATTTGGCAGTCTCTGATGATGAGGGTTCTTCTTTGATGATGAAGGATTTGGCAAAGAGGTTCCAAGGTCCTTACCTCTAGGCTTCAACCAGTTCTCTCGGGTAATGTCTCTTAAGCCCAGTGTGTTTTTGTGGATAATTGGCAAATCCTCGACTATGTCCTCATTGCCGACGAATGTATCAACCCTCATAATTGGGAGGGTAGGAGTGTAGTTTGCAAGCTCGACACTAAGAAAGCTTTTTATCATGTAGATGGGAGCTACCTCGCCAACTTATTGAGTCGGTTAGGCTTTGGTTCTAAATGGCATAGATGGATCTGTCTCTGCATCTCCTTGGTGTAATTCTTTGTTCTAGTTAATGGATCCCCAAAAGGATTCTTTCAATAGATTTGAGGCAGGGTTAACGTCCCGAATTTTTTGCCAACTTGGAGATAGATGTCCTTAGGCAATAGGTCGATCATAACACCTTACTGACTTCTCATAACTCAATCTCAAAGTTTAAAATCCCTTTTCAACCCATTTCCTTCAAAATCTTACCTTTCACCACCTTATTCTTCAAATTTTTCCAAGTACTTTCGTATTAGACACTAATCCTAAAGTTTAAATGATGAAAAACAATAATGAAATTAAAATTTACTATAAATAGTGAATATATAAATAAATTAAATTTTTAACCATTAACCTTTTGGAATCTCACGAAATAAATATGTTATTTGGATAGAGCAGCTTCTCCTACCCCAAAATCATATATTCCATGTTAAATAACTCATTCTGGTTTACAAGATATGCTCATTTTAAAAATCACATGGTAGAATCACCACCAGATAGGACAGCGAACGGCGATGCCATTGCCACAATGGCAAGGCCTCGCCGTCCAGCGGGCTGGACGGGCCACAGCGGGCCTAGCGGCCCGATTTCTGCCCCATTTTCTGCAATTTTCGTCCAACTTCAAAGAGTCATATCTCCCTCATTATAACTCCGATTTAGGTGATTCAAAAGCCAGATTGAAGCTTAATAAGTCTAGTTTCATATAAAAATAAGTGAAAAATATAATAAAATTTTAATGTAATTAAATATAGGTCATTGTGACAACTATCCAAAAATCATTAGTTTGGACAGCTGCTGCTTCTAGAATTTTTAGAATTTTTCTACAACACAAAATCTAATGAAATTTGGTGAAGACGAAATGAACTTGATAACAAACTACTAGAAAAATAATTAAAATAATATACTAACTAAAAGTGACAAAAAGGGGCATAGAACTGCCCTAGAACCTTATTCTGTCGTAATTAGGGTGGAATTTGGTTAAGTACTAAACTAAATAATTGATGGATTTGGCTTGAACCACTTTCTATACGAACTGCAAGACCCAAAACCATTAGAATCGCTAACCCAACATTACCTAGAAATCTAGGATCAATCTCAAACCCCAGTTGCTCTCGGGAGCATCTTGAAACTCCGTATCGGACCTGGACCGCGCGTTGAAAGTCCGATTACTGCGAAACTCTACGGTTATGACCGCCTTACTAGGCTTGACAACTATCTCGAAAATCAAGTCCAAATAGTATCCCGAAACGCACAACTTGAGCCCAGAGCAAAGTGTGTGAGAAACACGAATATCTTTAGAAAATGAACTAAAACTTAAGCGATTTGGGTCGTTTGCTTGCAGGCCAAATTTAAGGTTTCAGGCCGTCAGATTCTGACCCAACTATACCCTTAGATCAGGGAAATTTTCCTACCCATGTCAATGTACTTGTGGCCCTGATCGAGTGGTTATGACTGTTGAACTGAAACTGGTCCTCCGCGAGCGATCCACAGTTCCGATCGGACCAAAATCTTAACTTGGCATAGATCCAATGTCAGGGAACTTTCCCCAGACCGTTTGCAGGAAATGGGCCTCCAGATGAGCTCCGTTGGCCCGAAACAGTCGACTTTTGGCTATAACCTAAGTATACCATGGCCCTGGGACCATTACCATCAGTTCTAGGCCTATATAAGGGCCTAAACCCACCCCATTTCTATTCCATACGATTTTCTCCAAACTCTAGGAGAGAAAAGAGAGAAAAGAGGGGAAAAAAGTGAGGAGAGAAGGGAGAGTCTGGGAGAGCGTTGCAAGGATCCTCCCACACGACTCTACGTGCTAGATCGTCGTTTTTTTTCACTATCAAACCCTCTTCCGTCTACGATTTTGGTAAGAAACCCTAACCCTAATATCGTTATCGAGATCCAGGTTGATACTTATCGAGCTAGCTAACCCATTTCACCGTATAGGTACCGTCGTTCCGTTTTCGGGAACGTTGTGTTGGAACCGACTTCAAATCGGGTATTCCGACAAAAGGTGCAGACTATAAATGCTTAGGTTATGGTTTTCAAGGCTTTCAATGTCAGCAATGATTCATGTCTAACTTGATTGCTGCCATATGAACTTAGTTATGATGTATCTGATAAACTATACATGTGTACTATGTAGATATAAAGTGCATTCTATGTGTTTGTTGAAATGTTTGAATGAAAGTAAAATTATGGTTCATGTTGGTCATGCCTATTAACCTCAAATACATGTTCGTTGTATGTGTGGCAATTCCTTTGCGAAAGGATTTATCATAATATATGTTATAACTAGATTAGTTCTTGTATGTGGTATTATGTAGCCTAAGTGTTCGATAAACTGTTTAAATGAGTGTGAAATCCTGTTTTGTGCTTCTCATAACTATTAATCTAGGATTCATGTTTGTTGTATATATAACAATCCCCTTGTGAAAGGATTTTCCATAATATATGTCGTAACTAATGTAGTCTATGTATAAAGTAGTGTGTAGTCTAAGTGTTTGTAAAAATGTCTGAATGGGATTTTGTTAATGGATTATACGTATTAAGTGTATTAAGACAAGATTCTTAGTTTCCTTAGTCATATGAATAGTTTCCTTTGTATAGTGTAAATTACTACTATGTGATTTATGGGTGAAATGCATATGTATAACATGTTCAGTGAGTTTGATAAAATGCTCAAATGAGATTTATTTTTGAATTGATTGTTAAATACTGTTATGAATATCACATGTATCCACATGCTGCATTTGAGTATGATTGGGACTACTACGTAGTCCAAGCAATCAGTAACAATTCCTGTTTGAGTGGCCGAATTAGTCTCGTCACACTTGATGCGTTCGGTGAATCTGAGTCGTACGATGATTGTTGACAGTGGTACCATGTCGATTAATTCACCATACGCTCGTACTAGTCGAACTTGTCTAATAAACCAATTGGCATATTGTGTGTTTACCATGTATGGACGCCACCACTGGAATCTAAGGTAACACTTACCAATGTAAAACCCGTTGCAACCTTGGTACCATGATCCACTAAGACTCATGAGCCGGGCATGGTGGTATGGGACACTATGGTTGAGCTGTCGGCCTATGCTAGGGCGACGAGCCTCCCCATAGTGACCAGTGAGCAACTCAAACTCGTGAGTCGAATACGGTGGTATGGGACACTGTATTCGAGCTATCGGCCTACACTGGCGCAGCCTGGCTGTGGTCCCCAGTCGGGTTGGTGACGAGCCTTCAAAAATAGACTGCCAGTTGGTAGGGCATTAATGGAGTGACCTCGAGTATACACTAGGACTACGCTAAAGTGACGAGACTTTCCGTAGTGACCTAGAGTATAAAATAGGCCTGCATTGAGGTGACGAGTCTCCCCGTAGCGACCTGCAACTACCCATCGTATGCGATTAACTAGGATTGACGACCCTAGATGGATCATTATTTGGGTAAATGATATAAAGAGAGGTATCTTAGCTTCTCAAACCTGCTTTATGAATAAGTCTAATTAAGAACTTGGCTAATCACGCACATGCACCGCATTGCATGTGCCTTTGGCATTGGAATTGAGCACAGCAGGAGTGTTGCATGCGCAACCGTGAGATGATGTCGTAGAGGGAGTGCAAGAGAGGGCATGCATCATTAATACATATCATCCCTGCATTAACAAGAGTAGCTAGGATTGTTTAATATATTGCTTTATCATTACTGCTTGACTGATTTGATAACATATTAACCTTTGCTTTATAGTTCCACTAAATTAGCTACTTATTCCCACCTGGAATGGTGTTTTAAAACACCAACCAAACTAATGTATATGCAGGTTCTGGCGAGGTCTGCGCAACGGAGCCAGTCTTCATAGACGAGGAGTTCTCCTATGCGCAGCTCTCGGGCAGGTCTATGTAGACCTCATGCCGCTTCAATGGGATCAAGGATACTGGATTAGTTGAACATTTACATTTTTAGCATTTTGTAAGTTGAAACAACACTTATATATACATTCAACCCAGCTATATGATCATACTCTGGAGGTTATGAAACACGTACCTACACTTTTTATATTAAATTCAGTCTTCCGCTTGCTTAATTACATTAACTTTGGAGTGTAATATGTTGTTTTGGTGTAATCTCACTCATGTTTACTGTACTAATATGGACAACATTTAATCATCATTATCTATGTTGCATAAGTGATGCATTGGAACTCGGGAGCGGAGCTTCTGCTCGACCCTCGATTTTCAGGGCATTACACAGGGTGACCTGCTATCCCCTTTTCCTTTTCATCATTACTATCGAAGATGTTACGAGAATGTTGGATAAAGGAGTGTATGTTGGCCTCATCAGTGGTTTCAAGGTAGTGAGTGCAAGTCCACTTGTCACCCACATTCAATTTACTAGTGAAACTCCTCTTCTACGATGCTAAAGAGGTGTCTGTCAAAAACCTTCGAAAAACCATGCCTTGTTTTGAGGCGATCTCTGGCCTTAAGATTGACCTATCCAAAAGTGAGATGCTTAGTATCAATCTCTCTAGGTTGTCTTCAGATGCAAAGTTGGCTCCTTCCCTTCCTCATATCTTGGCCTATTTTTGTGCATTAGCAAGCATACCAAGCATTTGTAGGATGTGGTCATTGACCAAGTTGAACGGAAGCTTTCCGGCTAGAATAGTCGTTCCTTGCCCCTCAGGGTGGTGTTTTACACTCATTAGATCTACCCTCTTCAACTTGCCTGTTAACTTTTCATCTCTCTTTTGATGCCCGTAGTCTGTTTTTAACAGGTTAGATAGGCTCAGAAGAGACTTCCTGTGAAGCGGAAGTTCAGATAGCTGCAAATTTCATCTCCTTAACTAGTTGGAGATCTGCAAGCCAATCTCGAAAGGTGGCACAAGCATTTGGGAACTTGCCTCGATGAATTTGACCCTTCTTGGTAAACTTTGGCTATGAAGGAGGTAGCTAGTGGAGAGATCATCGCCAATAAATATGGGGCATGAGGAGGGTGGAAAACAAAAATTTCTCTCTTTATAAAGCATCTTGTGTTTGGAAGGACATTGCCAAAATGGGCCCTCAAATGCAACAACTGGCTCACATCACCTCAAACAGGTCCATTTCTGTAGCCAGTTACTTCTCTGATGTTGGGTCTAGGGTTTGACCTCCCCCTTCTAGGAGAAACCTTTTGGACTCAGAATTGGAAGATTTCCTTCGGCTTCTAGAGCTCTTAAGAGGCATCTGTCCTTCCCCGAGTGTTGAGTATTCCCTTTTATGGTCATTGAGCAGATCGGACAAGTTTCCAGTCAGCACACCCCACCCCAAACAACCCCCCCCCCCGCACACCCAAGGCAACTTGTGTTGTCTCCCTTAATCCTTCATGGGGTCCTACGAAGCTCCTCGGAGAGTTGTTGCCTCCATCCGGCTTATTGTTAGCCAGATGGAGATAATGTACATATGGCAAGGACAGAACCATGAAAATCAAGGAAACCATTGTGGATGTAGCATAACCAAATATACATTGATCAGGCAATTATAACCATCCAAATGGTGGATATTATAGACAGATATACGAACAAATAAAAGCCTTGTAACCGGATTGCGAAAATTGTCAGATGAGTGTGGGTTTCAGCCATACTACATCCACATAGGCTCCCATAAATGGAACGGTCCAGATAGCTCTAACCAACATTTTGAAATCAACAACTACCTAAAACCAGTATCATAATGGTGACAAAGGAAAGAAGAACTGACACTATGCTGTGGCCACCGCTGATCAGGAGAGAATGCGGCAATTAGAGGCGTGTCGTCAGATAAGACGGCGAAACCTTGCGTCAGAATCCGGCGATAGTCAGAGGTGTCCCCGTCCCTCACAAGGAAAGGCCGTCCACTGCAGATGAGGCAGCACCGGCCTTTGCACCGGCATTCTTCTGCCGAAGGCAGTGGCAACAGAGATAGGATTGTATCTGCTAACGTGCGCACGCGGCTACCATACGCCCTCCGGAGGACCTCAGGGGCGGCTCTTTTCTTCTTCTTCTTCATAGAGAGAGGGAGAGAGAGAGTGTGTGTGTGTGTGTGTCGCTGTTTACTAATAAATAAAGCTTCTTTCTTTTGAACCCTTTGAAACCGCGAAGCTCCACAAACCGACCAACGACCCTCCGAAGCTAGGTCGCGCCCACCGTGATGTTGGTGAGAAATCGACCATTTCCAACTGTTTTTTTCCCAAAAAAAAAAAAAAATTGAGGCACATCCAAGAGTCAAGTGGGAAACGACAGGAAGCGGGTAGGGAAATGCCTACCGTTGAAGCCTTCCTCTGGTTCACACAAACCATTCACAACTCTATTCCAATTGTGATGAACTTCTCATCTAAGTTTGAGATCCGTCTCACTTTATCTGGTTACGATATCTTAATGTGAGCCGAAAAAAATGATGGACGGGATCGATTTCTCATAAACATGGCATTGTTCATCCACGTTATCCTCGTTTCATTAAGGGCCCGTTTGGACGGGCGCATTAGGGTGAGTACACAGTATTATTTGGTTAGAGTGCACATAAAAGGAAGAGAAAATGACCACTGTCGGCAAAACCTTTTATCCAGCGGTTTTTATCGAGGAATACAAACTTAAGTTACCAACTTAGACTAGCACGTGCGGACAGCGACTTTGAGGACGAAACTACCCCTCCTCTTCGCTGCGAAGATGAGAGCTGACGCTCCTCCAACTGAGAGTTGTACGAACGGTTTAGGAGAGATCAAAGTTACATAGCCCCTCAGCTTATGTATTTATCAAATTCACAACGTTCATCCATATTTCAAAATCATTTCGGAGCATTATCCAAAAAAATTAAATTCATATCTATAGATCAATGGACCACACCGCAAAGAGCAGCGGGAAAATTAATTTTCACTGTTAAAAATTTTGTAAGGCCCATCATAACATTTATTTTCCATCCAATCTATTCATAAGGTCACAAAGGCCTGGATAAAGAGGAAAAATAAATTCCATAATGATCCAAAACTTCTGTAACCCCTAAAAGGGTTTCAATGGTAGACATTCAATTCCTCGTTACCTTTTACTATGTGGTCCACTTGATAGCTATATCTGTCTTATTTTTCATCTCAAGCCTTTATATAAATTCACCGAATAGATATACGGTTTAGAAATAACATATACCTCATAATGGGACCCACAAAAATCGGTGGGATTACAACAGGAAAAAAGAAAAAAAAAATGAAAAAGAAGCCAGTGAGTTGGGGTCGACCGGGTCAACCCGGTTGATGGGGTAATAGCTTGGCCTATGGCTACGGATTATAACCGTAGCCATAACTATAATGCTATACACTCTTTTTTATTTTTTATTTTTTTTTATTTTTATTTTTTACATGGAGAACTTTATTGTACCTACATTTTTCTTTAATACATGTTTATAGAAATGTGTGTGTGTGTGTGTGTGTGTATTTTTCTCCTTTTTTTTTCATTTCTTTCTTTATTCATTTAACAAGAATATCTTCTAAAGTAAAATTAGTTACTTGACGTACCATATATGATCTTGGGGTAAGAGAAGCTACTTTAGCCAACCAACCTAGTTATTTTCCAAGATTCCATCAGGTCGATGGTCAAAAATACATTTCATTCACTTCACGGTCAATTTCAATCACTTCATGGTCAAACTAGAAATTGAGCAAGGCAAATATGAAATTGAGTGAGAATAGGTTAAGGTTTAGGTTTAGGAAATCGGGTTCGGGTTTGAGATCGAGTTTAGTTTGGGTTTTCAAGTTTAAGTTTAGGTTACGGAGTTGAGATTAGGATTAAATGTAGGTTTAGGTTTAAGGATTTGAGAATACATTTAGGTTTTAGGTTTAGGTTTAGGTTAAGGTTATAGGTTTAGGTTAGGTTTAGGTGTAGGTAATAGGTAATAGGTTATAGGTTATAGCTTTAGGGAATTGAGAATATGTTAAGGGTTTAGGTTATAGGTTTTGATTTAGGTTAGGTTTAAGTTATAGGTTTTTGGATTTGAGAATGGGTTCGGCTTTAGGTTATAGGTTTTGGTTTTAGTTTTGGTTATAGGTTTAGGTTAAGGTTTAGGTTTAGGTTATAGGATTTTGGATTTGAGAATGGGTTCGGGTTTAAGTTATAGGTTTTGGTTATAGGTTTTTGGATTTGAGAATGGGTTCGGGTTATAAGTTATAGGTTTTGGTTTCGGTTTAAGTTATAGGTTTTGGTTTTGATTTAAGTTATAGGTTATAGGTTTAGGTTAAGGTTATAGGTTTTTGGATTTAAGAATGGGTTCAGGTATAGGTTATAGGTTTTTGGATTTGAGAATGGGTTCGGGTTTAGGTTATAGGTTTTGGGATTTGAGAATGGGTTCGGGTTATAGGTTATAGGTTTTGGTTCCCAGGATGTTGTAATCACATGGATCTTAAGACAATCGAGAAATTTAGGACTGTGGACCCCACCTTTTAGCCAGTTGTTTTTATGGAGGAATACAAACTTTGTTTTGCAACTTAGACCCGCACGTGCGGATTCAGAATTTCAGGACGAAAATGCTCATCCTTTCAAGGAAACGGATTGGGTACTCCACCTGCCACCAGCCGTCCATATGTGGGCCCCATCTTGATGTGTGCTTTTCATCCATGCTGTCCATATATTTTTCCAGATCATTTTATGGTATGAGACCAAAAATGAGATATATCCAGTTCTCAAGTGTACCACATTACAGGAAACAGTGTTGAATGAGCATCAACCATTAGAAACCTTTAGGGGGCCCACTGTGATGTTTGTGAGAAATCCTCCTCGTCTAAGTTCATTCATAGGGTCAAAAAGACCTGGATGAAGAGGGAAAAAAATTTCATAATGATCCAAAACTTCTATAACCCCTAAAAGGGTTTCAATGGTAGACGTTCAATTCCCCACTGCCTGTTACAGTGTGGTCCACTTGATAGTTAGATTTATCTTATTTTTCGTCTCAAGCCTTAATATGAGCTCATAAAATATATGGACGGTTTGGATATAACACGTACATCATGATGGGACCCATAAAAGCAAAAAAAAATAAATTCAGTTTGCCCCGCTCGATTTCTAGTTTGCCCCACTTAATTTCCAGTTTGCCCCGCTCAATTGAGCGAGCCAAACTGGAAATTGAGCTGGGCAAACTAGAAATTGAGTGGGGCAAAATGAAATTATTATTTTTTTTTGATATGTTACTTTTGTGGGTCCCATCATGATGTATGTGTTATATCCAAACCGTCCATATATGAGAGGAGTAAACTGGAAATTGAGCGGGGCAAACTGAAAATTGAGCGGGGCAAACTGAAAATTGAGCGGGGCAAACTAGAAATTGAGCGGGGCAAACATGAAATTGACCTCACTATTAAAATATAATTTGCCCACCTTTTATCCAGCTGTTTTTATGAAAGAATTCAAACTTACTTTTGTAACTTAAACCTCCACGTGCGGAGACCCAATTTCAGGACGAAAATACCTCTCTTTTTCACTGTTGTCCACTTTTCCTCTCCATTTTCACTGTTTGACTTTCATCTCCCTTTTCACTGCTGCTTTCACGTTGCTTTCACCTCCCTTTCCACCCTCCGGTTCCACGAGAAAGATGAAAAAAACTCATTTAGTGGGCCCCCCTTATTAACATTTTGTCTTCTTCCGAAAATGGTCAGTCCAGGGAAGAAATCACGCATCAATTAAGCCCACATTGAATGTATGTAGTATAGGAAACGGATTGGCTACTCTCCCTGACACCAGCCCCGTGGCTAGTGGTCAGTGCTCTGTGGGCCCCACCATGATATATGTGTTTCATCCATTCCGTTCATTCATTTATAAAGATCATTTCAGGGCTTCATCCTAAAAATAAGAGGGATATAAATCTTAGATGTACCATGCTATAGGAAAACAATAGTGATTGGATATCCATCATTTAAATCTATCAATTCAAGTTTCTCCCGCTCAAAATTCAAATTTCCCCCGCTCATTTTCTAGTATGCCCTGCTCAATTTCATGTTTGTCCCGCTCAATTTCATGCTTAACCTGCTCATTTCCTAGTTTGTCCCGCTTAATTTCATGCTTAGCCTGCTCTTTTCCTAGTTTTCCCCACTCAATTTCATGTTTACCCCGCTCGTTTCCTAGTTTGCCCCGCTCAATTTCATGTTACTCTTGTTGAATTTCTTGTTTGCCCCACTGAATTTCTATTTTGACCGCTCAATTTTCAAGTTGTCCTGCTGAATTTCATGTGTGCCCCGCTCAAACTGATAATGCTCCCCTTGCTCAATGGCATGATAGAAAGCGTAACAAAATTAAACAAGCACCACTCATTTTTCATGTTTCCCCCGCTTAATTTCTAGTTTGCCCCACTCAATTTCATGTTTCCCCCGCTCAATTTCATGTTCGCCCCGCTGATTTTCTAGTTTACCCCCACTCAATTTCATGTTTGTCCCTGCTCAAAACTTAAACTTAAACCTAAACCTAAACCTAAAACTTAAACCTAAATGTATTGTCAAATCCCTAAACCTAAACCTTAACTTATTCTCAATTCTCTAAACTTTAACCTATAATCTAACTTAAACCAAAACTTATATTGTATACTTGTAACCTAAAACCTAAATGTATTCTCAAATCCCTAAACCTAAGCCTTAACCTAATCTCAATTCCCTAAACCTTAACCTATAACCTAACTTAAACCTAAACCTATAACCTATACTTATAACCTAAAACCTAAATGTATTCTCAAATCCCTAAACCTAAACCTACACATAATTCTAATATCAACTCCTTAACCTAAACCTAAACTTGAAAACCCAAACCTAAACCTGGTCAAGACTAAAATAGAGTATATGGAGTGTAATTTCAGTAATAATGAGAATGAGAACAAGGAATTAGTTAAGATTGCTTACTTGGATTGACAATTCATGAGAGTGGATAGATTGAGAAGGATGTTGCTCATAGAATTCGGGCAAGGTGGAAGAAATGGAGATATGCCTCTGGAGTTGTATGTGATCTTCGTGTACTCACTTAAATTGCCCCGATCCCATTGACTAAGAATCGAGGCAAGAAAGAGCCCTGTAGCAAGAGAATAAATTGAAGAGGCACATAATCTCCCCTCCCCTCTTTCCTTACCATCATCGTCAAAGGAAAGTAGAGTTGTTGTTGCTCTCTACTTCTGCTTGTAGACTTCTTCTCCTTCGTGCTTCAAGTGACAAAATGTGAAGTAGAGGTAAGTGAAGAACATGTGGTCCCTAAAAAAAATGGTTATGAAATAGATGTTGAATAACGAAGTTTGATTTTAGAAAAGCACCATCACTATGGGAATGTACACACGGTAAAAAAAGTTATGTCAATCTGTTGAGATATGGTATGCTACAAGTGAATATTTGAGACAAAAAATGCATCCTAATTTAGGATGACCGATCCTTCAAATCTAGTCCATATAATGTCCTTTTCAGGAGTGTACATGTGAAGAAATGATCAAAAGGGTCGTATTTGTTAGGAATTTGGGAGTTTTATACTTTTAACCTAAAACTATTTCCAAATCCCAAAACCTATAACCTAAACCTAACCTAAACCTAAACTTAAACCTATAACCTATAACCTTAACCAAAACCTAAACCAAAACCAAAATCAAAACCTATAACCTAAACCCGAACCCATTCTCAAATCCCAAAACCTTATACCTAAACCAAAACCAAAACCTATGACCTAAACCCGAACCCATTCTCAAATCCCAAAACCTATAACCTAAACCTAAACCTAAACCTTATCCTAAACCTATAACCTATAACAAAAACCAAAACCTATAACCTAAACCCGAACCCACTATCAAATTCCAAAACCTATAACCTAAACCTAACCTTAACCTAAACCTAAACCTATAACCTATAACCTTAACCAAAACCTATAACTTAAACCAATACCAAAACCTATAACCTAAACCCGAACCCATTCTCAAATCCCAAAACCTATAACCTATCATTAAACCTTAACCTATAACCTAACCTAAACCTATAGTTATAACCTAAAACTATTCCCAAATCCCAAAACCTATAACCTATCATTGAACCTATAACCTATAACCAAAACTAAAACCAAAACCTATAAACTAAACCTGAAGCCATTATCAAATCCCAAAACCTATAACCTAAACCTAAACCTAAACCTATAACCTATAACCTTAACCAAAACCTATAACCTAAACCAATACCAAAACCTATAACCTAGACCCGAACCCATTCTCAAATCCCAAAACCTATAACCTAAACCTAAACTTAAACCTTATCCTAAACCTATAACCTATAACCAAAACCAAAACCTATAACATAAACCTGAACCCATTATCAAATCCCAAAACCTATAACCTAAACCTAACCTTAACTTAAACCTAAACCTATAACCTATAAACTTAACCAAAACCTATAACCTAAACCAATACCAAAACCTATAACCTAAACCCGAACCCATTCTCAAATCCCAAAACCTATAACCTATAACTTAAACCAAAACCTAAACCTAAACCTATAAGCTAAACCCGAACCCATTCTCAAATCCCAAAACCTATAACCTATCCTTAAACCTTAACCTATAACCTAACCTAAACCTATAGTTATAACCTAAAACTATTCCCAAATCCCAAAACCTATAACCTAAACCTAACCTTTCCCTAAACCTATAACCTAAACTCAATTCTCTAAAGCGAAACATACACCTAATCCTAATCTCAACTCCCTAACCTAAACCTAAACCTAAACTTAAAAACCTAAACTTAAACCCAAACCTAAACCTTATCCTGGAAAGGGAGATGAAATTCAAATAGTAAAAAGGGAGAGGAAAAGTGGACAGCAGTGACAAGGAGGGGTATTTTCGTCTTGAAATTGGGTCTCCGCACGTGGAGGTCTAAGTTGCAAAAGTAAGTTTGTTTTCTTTCATAAAAACAGCTGGATAAAAGGTGGGCAAACTAGATTTTGATAGTGGGGTCAATTTCATGTTTGCCCCGCTCAATTTCTAGTTTGCCCCGCTCAATTTTCAGTTTGCCCCGCTCAATTTCTAGTTTGCCTCGCTTCATTTTCAGTTTGCCCCGCTCATATATGGACGGTTTGGATATAACACATACATCATGATGGGACCCACAAAAGCAACATAGCAAAAAAAAGAAAAAATTCATTTTGCCCCGCTCATTTTCTAGTTTGCCCTGCTTAATTTATAGTTTGCCCCGCTCAATTGAGCGGGGTAAACTGGAAATTGAGCGAGGCAAACTGAATTTATTTTTATTTTTTAACTTTTGTGGGTCCCATCATGATGTATGTGTTATATCTAAACTGTCCATATATTTTACGAGCTCATATTAAGGCTTGGGACGAAAAATAAGATAGATCTAACTATCAAGTGGACCACATTGTAAAAGGCAGTGGGGAATTGAACGTCTACCATTGAAACCTTTTTAGGGCTAAATGTATTCTCAAATCCCTAAACCTAAACCTTAACTTATTCTCAATTCCCTAAACCTTAACCTATAATCTAACTTAAACCAAAACCTATATCGTACACTTGTAACCTAAAACTTAAATGTATTCTTAAATCCCTAAACCTAAACCTTAACTTATTCTCAATTCCCTAGACCTTAACGTATAATCTAACTTAAACCGAAACCTATATCGTACACTTGTAACCTAAAACCTAAATATATTCTCAAATCCCTAAACCTAAACCTTAACCTATTCTCAATTCCCTAAACCTTAACCTATAACCTAACTTAAACCTAAACCTATAACCTACACTTATAACCTAAAACCTAAATGTATTCTCAAATCCCTAAACCTAAACCTACACCTAATCCTAATATCAACTCCTTAACCTAAACCTAAACTTGAAAACCCAAACGTAAACCCGGTCCCGAACTCGATTTCCTAAACCTAAACCTTAACCTATTCTCAGTTCTTTAAACCTTAACATATAATCGACACTTATAACCTAAACCTAAAACCTAAATGTATTCTCAAATCCCTAAACTTAAATCTCAAAAAAAAAAAAAAAAACACAATTTTTTTTTTTTGCAAAAGATGCAAACTTCGATATTATTGACATAAGTTGTAGATATTATCTACATATCATCGATATATCGATGTAAGTTGTAGATATTATCTACATATCATCGATATATCGACGTTAGTTATAGATAACAATTTTTGATACACTTTAGCTACGGATTATAACCGTAGCTATAATTACGTTGATATACTTTTTGGATTTGAGAATGGGTAGGTTATAGGTTTTGGTTTTGGTTTAAGTTATAGGTTTTGGTTTTAGTTTTGGTTTTGGGATTTGAGTTTAGGTTATAGGTTTTGGTTTAGGTTTTAGGTTTAGGTTTAGGTTTGGGTTTGGGTTTTGGGATTTGAGAATGGGTTTGGGTTTAGGTTACAGGTTTTGGAATTTGAGAATGGGTTTGGGTTTAGGTTATAGGTTTTAGTTTTGGTTTAGGTTATAGGTTTTGGGATTTGAGAATGGGTTCGGGTTTAGGTTATAGGTTTTGGTTTTGGTTTAGGTTATAGGTTTTGGTTTAGGTTTTAGGTTTAGGTTTAGGTTTGGGTTTGGGTTTTGGGATTTGAGAATGGGTTCGGGTTTAGGTTATAGGTTTTGGTTTTGGTTTTGGTTATAGGTTTTGGGATTTGAGAATGGGTTCAGGTTTAGGTTATAAGTTTTGGTTTAGGTTTAAGTTATAGGTTATAGGTTTAGGTTTAGGTTATAGGTTTAGGATAAGGTTATAGGTTTTGGGATTTGGGAATAGTTTTAGGTTATAAGTATAGGTTTAGGATAAGGTTATAGGTTTTGGGATTTGGGAATAGTTTTAGGTTATAAGTATAGGTTTAGGATAATGTTATAGGTTTTGGGATTTGAGAATGGGTTCGGGTTAGGTTATAGGTTTTGGTTTTGGTTTAGGTTATAGGTTTTGGGATTTGAGAATGGGTTCGGGTTTAGGTTATAGGTTTTGGTTTTGGTTTAGATTATAGGTTTTGGTTAAGGTTATAGGTTATAGGTTTAGGTTTAGGTTATAAGTTTAGGATAAGGTTATAGGTTTTGGGATTTGAGAATAGCTTTAGGTTATAAGTATAGGTTTAGGTTAGGTTATAGGTTTTGAGATTTGAGAATGGGTTCGGGTTTAGGTTATAGGTTTTGGTTTAGGTTATAGGTTTTGGGATTTGAGAATGGATTCGGGTTTAGGTTATAGGTTTGGGGATTTGAGAATGGATTCGGGTTTAGGTTATAGGTTTTAATTTTGGTTTTGGTTTTGGGATTTGAGTTTAGGTTATAGGTTTAGGTTTAGGTTTGGGTTTGGGTTTTGGAATTTGAGAATGGGTTCGGGTTTAGGTTACAGGTTTTGGAATTTGAGAATGGGTTCGAGTTTAGGTTATAGGTTTTGGTTTTGGTTTTGGTTATAGGTTTTGGGATTTGAGAATGAGTTTGGGTTTAGGATATAGGTTTTGGTTTTGGTTTTGGTTATAGGTTATAGGTTTAGGATAAGGTTATAGGTTTTAGGATTTGGGAATAGTTTTAGGTTATAAGTATAGGTTTAGTTTAGGTTATAGGTTTTGGGATTTGGGATTTGAGAATGGGTTTAGGTTTAGGTTATAGGTTTTGGTTTAGGTTATAGGTTCTGGGATTTGAGAATGGATTCGGGTTTAGGTTATAAGTTTTGGTTTTGGTTTTGGTTTAGGGATTTGAGTTTAGGTTTAGGTTTGGGTTTTGAGATTTGAGAATGGGTTTGGGTTTTAGGATTTGAGAATGGGTTCGGGTTTAGGTTATAGCTTTTGGAATTTGAGATTGGATTCGGGTTTAGGTTATAGGTTTTAGTTTTGGTTTAGGTTATAGGTTTTGGGATTTGAGAATGGGTTTTGGTTTAGGTTATAGGTTTTGGTTTTGGTTTAGGTTATAGGTTTTGGGATTTGAGAATGGGTTTGGGTTTAGGTTATAGGTTTTGGTTTTGGTTTAGGTTATACGTTTTGGTCTAGGTTATAGGTTATAGGTTTAGGTTTAGGTTATAGGTTATATGTTTAGGATAAGATTTAGGTTTAGGTTTAGGTTTAGGTTATAGGTATTGGGATTTGAGAATGGGTTCAGGTTTAGGTTATAGGTTTTGGTTTTGGTTTAGGTTATAGGTTTTGGGATTTGAGAATGTGTTCGGGTTTAGGTTTATAGGTTTTAGTTTTGGTTTAGGTTATAGGTTTCGGTTTAGGTTATAGGTTAACGGTTTAGGTTAAGGTTTAGGTTTAGGTTTTAGGTTTTTGGATTTGAGAATGAGTTCGGGTTTAGGCTATAGGTTTTGGTTTTGGTTTAAGTTATAGGTTTTAGGTTATAGGATTTGAGAATGGGTTCAAGTTTAGGTTATAAGTTTTGGTTTTGGTTTAAGTTATAGGTTTTGATTTAGGTTATAGGTTATAGGTTTAGGTTTTGGTTTTGATTTAGCTTATAGGTTATAGGTTTAAGTTTAGGTTATAGGTTTTGATTTAGATTATAGGTTATAGCTTTAGGTTTAGGTTTTGGTTTTGATTTAGGTTATAGGTTATTGGTTTAAGTTAAGGTTTAGGTTAAGGTTTAGGTTTATGTTATAGGTTTTTGGATTTAAGAATGGGTTCGGGTTTAAGTTAAGGGTGTGGTCCTTGCAAATACAAATATAAACACGGCCTGTCCAAATGGCCAGGCCCTTCCAATACCGTCCATAGGAAATGGACAGCTTCATCATGGTCATGATAGCGGTTCATACCTTCCAGGGACCCCTGCTCATCCGGATAGCTCCGACGCACATCCGGGTCTGCTCCATTAATTTCGAGCAAATACATAAACACGGCCTGTCCAAATGATCAGGCCCCTCCAATGCCGTCCATAGGAAATGGACAGCTTCATCATGGTCATAACAGCGGTTCTCACCTTCCAAGGACCCCCACTTTTCCGGAAGCTTTGACACACATCTGGGTCTGCTCCATCAATTTTGAGCAAATACATAAATACGGCCTGTCCAAATGGTCAAGTCACTCCAATCATGTGCTTTCTTGACAAGAGACGTACCAGATGCTTGAATCTAAAATATGCAGCTCCAATCCTCGTACATGCAACATCCACCTGAAAGAATGCGCATAACCGTCATACTTGAGTAATCAATATAGGAACTGCACCATGACCATGTCAGTGACAGGAGAAGTTAATTGATGAAGGTAACAGTGCTTACTGTGCTTAATAAGAAATCATGTATTTCACTAACACATCCATAAAACATTTGAATGTACTTGGAAAGTATTCCAATGGTTCAGTTCGCTGATACATGGTCTAAATGAGCAAGTGTTGCATTGCTAGTCTAAACAGGCTTATTTGGAGGAGAAAACCAACTATGAAGCAGCCAATTGTATGGTAGAACACAGGACATCTTCTATGATTTCAAGCACTAACAACAAAGTGAAGTTCCCATTGCACCATTCCACAACCTCTTTGATCCACAATTTCCAAATGATCAAGAATAGAGCGAGGAAAGCAAGCAATACCATTAGCTGAATTAGGGGCTGTTGGAAAACATTATTGAAGATTTTGGGATGTTTGGTGCATTTTTCGATTTTAGGCCAAATCTTTGCAGATTGTTATTATCTTAAATAAACAAGATTGATCTAAAATCAATACAATAGTTGGGAGTTCTTCATTATATCTTCATGGGCATTGTCTTTTAGGATCTATAAAAAAGGGGTGGTGTAGGAGATGTGGCCAAAAACAACCTAGGAATTGAGCGAGGTAACCTAGGAATTGAGCGAGGCAACCTAGAATTTGAGCAAGGAATGCTAGAAATTGAGCGAGGGAACTTAGAAATTGAGCGAGGCAACGTAGGAATTGAGCTAGGAATCCTATGATTTGAGCGAGGAAAGCTAGAAATTGAGCGAGGCAACCTAGGATTTGAGCAAGGTAACCTAGGATTTGAGTGAGGAAAGCTAGAAATTGAGTGAGAGAACCTAGAAATTGAGCAAGACAACCTAGAAATTGAGTGAGGCAACGTAGAAATTCAGCAAGGTAACCTAAGAATTGAGCGAGGGAAGCTAGAAATTGAGCGAGGTAACCTAACATTTGAGCAAGGCAACCTAGGATCTGAGCGAGGAAAGTTAAAATTGAGCGAGGGAACCTAGAAATTGAGCGAGGCAACCTAGGAATTGAGCGAGGAATCCTAGGATTTGAGTGAGGGAAGCTAGAAATTGAGCGAGGGAACCTAGGATTTGAGCGATGCGACCTAGAGGCAACGTAGGGATTGAGCGAAAGAAGCTAGGAATTGAGCGAGGCAACGTAGAAATTCAGCAAGGAATTCTAGTTATTGAGAAGGGAACTAAGAAATTCAGCAAGGCAACTTAAGATTTGAGCGAGACGAGGGAAGCTACAAATTGTGCGAGGGAACCTAGAAATTGAGCAAGGCAACCTACGAATTGAACGAAGAAGCTAGAATTTGAGCGAGGAAACCTAGGATTTGAGCGAGGGAACATCAAAATTGAAGCGAGGCAACTTAGGAATTGAGCGAGGGAAGCTAGAAATTGAGCGAGGCGAGTGAGGAAACATAGAAATTGGAGCGAGGATTGAGCAAGGGAACCTAGAAATTGAGCCAGGGAACCTAGGAGTTGAGCAAGGTAACAAAAAAAATTCAACGAGGCAACCGAGAAATTGAGCAAGGGAAACATCAATTTGAGCGAGGCAAGCTTGAAATTGAGTGAGGCTAACATGAATTAGAATGAACTTTAAATGTAATTGGCCTAGACTAACAATTTGCTTTGTTGAATTTGACTGATCAGTTAATGAAATTGACCGAGATTTACATGAAATTCTCTTCGGTGAATTTGATCGAGCAATTAATGAAATTGACCGAGCGGTTCGTAAAATTTTTAGTACACACTTATAGTACTGAGTTAACTAAGTTGGGCACACCCAGATCCATAGCTCAATTGGCAGACTGAGTAGAGATACCTCATGTCAACATTTGAGGTCCTGGTATCGATTCCTAGCAGGGGTGGCTAACATGGAGTGTGTGTATTGACATGGGTGTGTACTAACAAGCTAACTTAATAAAACTAAAAAAAAATTAGTAGTAAAATATTAAAAAAAATAAAAAATAAAAAATATTGAGTTGGGCCCGCCTTGAATGTATGTGGACTATCCATGACGTTCATCTATTTTTCCATCTAAAGCAAGGGTTTCATCCCCAAATGGTGGCATATTGAAATATCAAGTGGATCACACCACAGGAAACAATGTTTCCACCGTAGAAACCTTATTATGCCCATACAATGATGTTTTACTTGTAATCCAGCATGTTCATAGGATAATTTTCGCATGGATGAACCGAAAACCAAGATGGGAGCTTCATTCGGCATTTTAATGGCCCACAAAAAATTTACGCCTTTTAGGTAAATGTATATTATACCTGTCATGCGTACTTTCTTCCGTGGAGGGACCATATTCAGGAAAAACGAGATAATGTTGATGAATAGAGAGGGTGGGATCCAGCTAGAGCGTGGTACGATCTAAGCAACAGATGTAGCGGTGGAGTTTTCATCCTTTTTTTAAAAAATGGAGTGAGAGAATGGAGGGAGGGGAAAAGCAACGGAAGTAAAAAGGAGGGGTAGTTTCGTCGCTGTCTGCACGTGCTAGTCTAAGTTGGTAACTTAAGTTTGTATTCCTCAATAAAAACCGCTGGGTAAAAGGTTTTGTCTACAGTGGTCATTTTCTCTAAAAGGAAGCAATTTATTAAATGTCAGTGGATTGTCTCCTATCCAATTGGAGTGACAGTCCAGCGCTCGTCCAGTGTGCACTTTTGGACGGGCCAACGATTTCACATTGTAAATGCGGAGGCATGTTTGGTCAGGCATGAGATTGCATGCAATCCAACGGACTGAGTGTTTGCAGGGTCTACGAATGCCTTTGATTTTTCTTGTTCTTGTTCTTTGTTTTTGGCACGTGGTATTCTGGGTATTTGGTGGGCCCCACCATTGTCCAATGTAAAAGTACGATCCATTTCCGGACATGTTGGGAACTTTCTCTTTCAATGCCTGTTTAAAGGGGGCAGAGTTAAATGATGCTCAGGCGCACAACACGCTTGATGTGCGGGCACTCGGAAACTGTATACGTGGCATGCATGAGCTCAAGTTAAACCGACTAAATTGTGGAGCCCACTATTCCAAAGTGACCATCCTAAAATCATATTGGTGGAAAAATTCTGACGTCGTATTTTGGGACAATTTTTCATCGAAATAAGACTGTGGGATATTTTTAATTTTTAACCGTCCAATAAATGTCCACCACAATGATAGTCAGATAAAAAAATGAGCTTAATCCGGATGTTCATGCTACATCTAGACTAGGAATCACAATTTGGATGGCTTAATTTGACTATCTGTACTTGTTAGAATGCATTTTCTAAAGTACTTGTGTATTATCCATCATTGTTTGAAATGGACAACGGTTGAAAAATGTTAACTTCTGATTACACTATGGGCCGCACATTCATGGATGTGTTCCATCCATTCCGTTCATATGGTTATTCAAAATAATTAAGAGATCCATGTCAAAATAAAACTAGAGATGTAAAGAGATATCAATGGCACAAAGAAAATACAAAATACTACACGCAGACTATACGATAAGAAGGAGTCACACGGCTATCATCCACAAAAACCATAAACATCAATTGCAAAAAGTATTCAAAGTTACAGCCGTCATATTTAGAATTTAATAATAATAAGTAATGCAAAAAAAAAAAAGAACCACCAGGCCTACAAAAATCACAATGACTTTCTTGCTATCCGATGTCGCCAGATCATCAGTCGATGTCGCCCTCTCCACCACCTCCTGTCTTGTCTGGGTCGACTGATAGGTAGATGAAGTTGTAGCGTGCTAGATCTCGATCTCAGCAGATGCAGCAGCAACCTGATAACACGGAGACTCTTGCAGTAGTACGGATGGCTCACAAGCCTTACGGAAGAAATTCTCCCAGCATGCTACGGCCTCCTTCCAGTTCCGAAACGCGCGGTACCTGCCGCCACTATATTCATCAACTTCTACTCGCGCCTCATCCCAAGTGTGATATATGCTGGGGCGTCGCCCAACAAGGATAACGTAGAACTTTTCTTTACCCATCTATGACGGCATGCATGGATTATTTTTGTGATATATCAAAAAATGAACATCCGTAATTCAAATAAGCAATTATAAGCCGATTTTTTGAATGTCAAAGTTGTATGTACGTACCCTTCCTGCATTATATGAACTGATTAATCCAATCCGAATTAATGTGCGCAATACAAAAAATGTGAGTAGATGTATATGAACAACCTCTAAAACATATTTAGTCATTCAAATAGCAGCCATCATGGTATACATTAGGCATATATACCCGACACTAAAATCCAAAATATCAAAAAAACATAATGTCAGAGTATATGGAACCAAACATCACAACAGTGGAAGTTATTACATGCCACCAAAATAGAAACATTACTATAAAAAACCCTAATAACCACACCCTGTCAGACAAAACCGAGACCTCCATCACCGAAGTGATCACGCAGTTTTTTCTTTAACCAATCCACTCAGTGCTCGGGTCGAAGACTAACAAAGAACGATGCCAACACCTTGTCCTTACTCAGGATCTCACCAACATCGATAAATTCTTTGGTGGTCAGGCCTTTCACCTCCTCGAGCATATCAAGTACTTTGTTAGTATGATTAACCTATTTGCCAAGCCCAAATTTCATCATTGACTCGACAACGGTATTTAATGAGGCCCCGAGTATATCACATGGATGAGCTGGGCGCGATCGTTTCCTTGTGACTATCCCTCTGCGAGTGCCATCGGAATTAGGAGTGCGAATGGGAATGCCACGGGACCCGTGATGTCCCACCGCTGGACTATCCGATGGTAATGGAATGGTCCCTATGGAGTCTGTTACGTAATCCTCTGATAGATCTATCGTATCATTTATAACGTCATCAACAAAATTCCATGCTTCATTGAGATCTCGCTGCAGACGAGAAGAAGATGCTGATGCGGCTATACTCCTGCTGCCTTGTACGTAGCAGCCTGTGGCCTGGTTGGATCCGCATATCACTGCGAGGTCATCCATCCTATCGATTCATTTACCGCGGAGTCTTACAGCATTTGGGTGAGACTGCCAGAGGAATAAGACAGATGAAATAATGGGTAAATAGTACATAGAGATTGATGATAGACAATTCAAAACCAGTAAAACATACCCTCAGATATTGCTCCCAGACTTCTTCAGGGGCTGTCACAACCATCCTCTCAGAGTCCCAACCGAAGCCACTTGCTGCCAGCATATCTTTCACTGCAGTATACTCTCGCTTGTAATATCTCAATTGATTGGACACATTTTGCCATATGAAAATTACCTCAGTGTGCTTTGTAACTTCGTCGGCCGTAATCTAGTACGCCTCTCGCTTGAATCCGTTATCGGCCTTACGGCCTAGTGCGACCTGTTCAAGGAATGTGTCGAACAATATCTGGTCTATAACACTTGTCCATTTGATCTTCGGTGCTCTACATGAAGGCTTCGCGAGAGATTTCATGGTTTTAGCCCATGGTGAACATCGGGTGGCTACTGGTAGTGTTTTTGCCGGTGACTGGGTCATTTTAAAAGCGTCTATCATTTCACCTGAATATGAAGATTGTATGATTTTTTTGTAATTTGTAACTATACTTGTTAGAACAACAAATATTAAGATAGACTTATATAACATAAATTCACTGGTCCTTTTAAGTATCCAATAAACAGCCAAGTTTGTAACTCGATGACCATTCATAATTTTTTAAAGTTTAATAAACCTTAAATATAGCATCACCAACTGAAAGTATGAAAATTAGATAGAAAGTATCATCATCTACTCCTACTATTCTGTTGAGCATCTGCCCACATTCTGGTTTTAATGTCATTGCGCATTCGATTCCAATCATCCTTTTCTCGCTGCGTTGCTCGAAGTAACCATTGTTGCTCGTTGTTTCTTGATAGCTCTTGTGGTGTTGGGATACCCTCCACATCGACACTAGATATAGCAGCAAAATCACTGTCTTGTGGAGACTCAATTTGGCCAAGTATATAATTGTGTAGAACACAGCAGGCTATCATAATTTGAACTTGTGTTTAAAAGTCATACTGCATAGCGTTCTTCAAGATGAAAAATCTACCTTTCAATAAACTGAAACATCGCTCGATTACATTGCGCGATTGTGCATGTCGGTAATTAAACAACTTCTTCATGTTTGCAAGAGCTCTCCCGGTTCGATATTCCTGTAAGTGATACCGAACACCCCAGTATGGAGCTATAAATCCAGGTGAATAAGCGTATCTAGCGTCGACAACATAATATTTTCTTATACATTCGAATCAATGTTATATTAAGTGAGAAACTGGATACCGTCATAGTTAACAATTAGATAGCTACTTTCATAACAAATATACAGTACCGTTCGACACATGCAAGGGATCATCTGATCGGGTCAATGCGTTGTGTAGCACTCTCGCATCCAAAGCAGAATCCTCCCAACCGGCCAATACATATGTAAATTTCATATCAAAAGAACATGCTACCCTGACATTTTGGGAGAGCACCCCTTTGTGATTGAGGAAGCTTGTATGGTCAACCGCCAACACATGCATTGAAATATGTGTACCATCAATTGTATCGACGCAATCCTAAACGTGAAGAATCAACAACCATGAAACGACCGTACATTGGAGTGAAGTAAATAATACAGGCTTAGAAAACACACCTATTGCAAATATACCTGAAAGTAAGCAGACCAATTCAGATTTTTTTGGATCTCTGATGGCGTCTCGGTGCCGGCCGATTTAACTAAATCAGGGTACATTGATATAATGCCTCTAGCACACGGTGAAAGTGTCGACTGACTGTCTCACCCGATCGAATAAATCTGTGACCTATGACCCGGTTATGAGCATTGTGCCCCAACGTGTGAAGAAAAATCACTACTTGTTCTTTAATACTAACATTACATGTATCACGGAGTCGTGTCTTCTCGCGTAGCAGCGTACATAGTTCAAAAAATGATTCTCGATTCATCCTAAGCTGATCTACACAATCTCTGTCGCCACGCCTAATAATGGAATTGATGAACCTTGCTCGCTCATCATCCCCATGACGCGCCGATTGTTTGAACAAGTACATACGACAATATTCCCCAATAGCTTGTATGCAAGCTGCCACTGCTTGAAACACAATTATATATTTGGCGAGTCCTCATCTGAAGAATCCATCGCCAACTGATAACCTACACTATCACATGTGTATTTCTCATAAATATACATTGCAAATAACAATGGGTACATATATAAATGTTAGATGAAGGGATATAATATATATATATATATATATATATATATATATATATATGACTACTTAGACCTCCATGGTCGGACGCCAACAGTCGCAATAGTGCTTATCTATGTATAAATATAATAGTATTCAAGTGCAGTTGATTCTACGAAATGATCTCATAAGTTAAGCAGATCATTACTGAGTGGAGATACATCATTTCAACACTTGGGGTCTTGGTATCGAGGCTAACATGGAGTGGGTGTACTGACATGGGTGTGTACTCACAAGATAACTCCAAAAAAAAAAAGAAAAAAGAAAAGATCCAGATGATGAATGACCATTAAATATTTATTGCGGGCTATAAAAGGATTTAAATGAGCCTATCTTTGTATCTTCCCTATATCCAGGTTTGATTGACCTTACCAAGGGGTTTGATGGAAAATAAACATTCCTATAGGCCCTACGAAAATTTTTATTGAAGTTCAATCACATGGTCCTTATCTATAGTGTGGTCCATCTGAGATTTGTATATGCTTAAATAAACAGTTTTATTGCACCTTAAATTCATGCTGGGTGGCAGCCAACTATAATATTCAACATAATATTTGACCCTTAAGCCTAGCCCTTTAAGATCATAAACCCATAGAAAATTTTGCAAGACCTAGGCTTGGCCCTTCCCATAGGAAGTTGGTGCCTGACCTGTGTTGGGAATTAGAATAGGTGGGACCGTTGATGATCAGGTGGGCCACCATGTGGATATATTTGTAAATGATAGGTCAACTTCTACTTTGTTAGCCATTCAAGATTTATCTAGCTCACAAGTACGGTTGAGGTTTTATACATGAAGAACCCAGTGACAGCTTAGATGGTCACAAGTTATCCAATCAATGTGATTTAGGCGTTTAAACTGTCCACGCGATGTGGCCATTAGATCAACGGTCCTCAGTGTAGGCTAAAAGCTTGTTTGGCAGATGTCAAGGACTGGCAACCAGCATCATGTGGTCCAACCGAAGCCAAAAAAGGGCATGATCTATTGATAGATGTCTCTATTCCACACTAACCAGATGGTTTAAATCATATTGTTGTATTTGGGTATGGATACTTAGAAGAAAGTTTTCAACTTGGGGACACAGCAGCGTAAGCATTCATCTGGAATGATTATGGGGAAGTGCTTTTCAAGCTGGGAAATTACCATAATGCAATTATTACCAAAGAGCATTCAATTTCAGTCCTAAACATGTATGAACCAACATATGCTTATCAAAGTCAACATATCCTTTGTTTTCAATTTGTAAAAGAAGACGGTAAAAGGACGTTACTGGACTAGGTTGACAGACTATGTTGGTACTGCAACAAATTTTGATATTTACCTGTCATTTGGTAAAAAATAAGTGAATTAAATAAATATCATATCATATATGGAGAACCAAATAAGCAAACAGCCACATTCTCATTGTTTATCATGTGAGCCCTGTATATCTTGTGGGATCAGCTATATGCTGGCCACTTTCTACCATTAATGCTGAGAAAATAACCTACAAATCAATGAAACGGATGTTCTTTCCTCTATCGTATCATCCATGTCTCCTCTCTCTTGGAAATCAAACAACGATCGAAAAAACTCAATGGTCGAAATATCTAAGAACTCATTTCAAAATCCTCATTGACCGCCCTAAATAGCATCTCAAAACACCTTAAAGCAGCTTCTATTAAGTGAAATCTCCCCCACCATTTGCCAGCACTAGTTCCTTCGGGGAAATCTCCAAACATTCATACATGTAGTAGAGCTTATTGAAGAGACCCTACTCAGCAAGATCATAAAGCCAGATTGTCTGAAATGATTTTTCTCCAAATGAGATTGAAATGCCGACAATCTGGACTCACAAATCAGAAATCAAGAACAGAAAATGAGATCGACAGGCGAAAATTCAAGAGAAGAGAATCTTTGACTTTTTCTAGGAGCCATAAAACACAAGATGAAAATAAAAAAAAGCAGGCAATGTGTGAACAGTTGAGTACCTATTATCTGGAAAAAAAATCCATTCATACTCTGGTAGCTATGTGCCATCCAAACACAAGCACATAGCCATTTTTCACGTGAGATGAATGCACCAGAATCCAAATTGTTCAAACAGTAGGTCCCATTCTAGAAATGTAACAAAATAGAAATTTAACTGTAGGCATATTGTGACTGGAAGGTAGAAAAATTGAATATAAAATACACAAGTTGCATGTCAGCATTTATCAGCGGCTGAATATGATTGTAAGGATATGATCCATCTGTGGGTGCCCCACTATTTTGATGGTATGATTTTTATTTTGTGTATACATGGTCTAAAGAAGCATTATGCATGTAATGGATGAGCATAATCTGTCAGAGTAGCAAAGGACTTCCAATGTGGGAGTACATAGACCCACATGTAGATATGTGAGTAGAGGTAGCATTATAAGACTTCTATTGGCATTACAAATTTCAGAAAAAAAAAGTCACAGATTCTTCAGGTGCATACTGAGAGATTGTAAGGATCATAGGTTGATTTAATGATCAAAATAACAAATTATTCATTTATATTAGTTATTTATTTTATATGGAGTTGGTTTGGTGCCTCATGGGATCTTCACTGCAGGCTTACTTACCATCTATAGCAGGGCCCACATGATATAACAGGGCACCATTATCGCTATAAACACCATATGTGAAACAGACTTATCAAGTCATTCCCGACTTCAATCCAAACCATCCCCCATCAGTCTGTCCATGCATATTTCTAAAAGACTCCAACTACCTTGTAACACCCAAATTTACCTTCTGGACTGAATATTTATGGAATTCGAAGTTTCATTTTCTAAAAGACTCTAATTGTCCAGAAGAAAATAAATAGTCCTGCAGCTCTGCACCATTTGACACATGTGGGCATATATCGAAAAGATTCATGACTACCTTAATAGGTCTTGGACAATGGTTAGACCTAATAATTACATCAGACTGTCACCTGTAAGGAAAGATGCACATATATCGAAAAAATCCACATGACTTACCAAACATAGAGGTTAATAAACTTTGTGTCTATAACGAATCACCTCTAGGTTCCATAAATGTGTACAAGACTTAACAGTCTTAGATAACCAGGGAACTTTCTACATATGACCATGTAAAGAGATTCCATTTGAAAACAACAAATTTCACAACTGGCATCCAAGTAAGACCACTATAAGTAATGGATGTTCCATTTGCACGGCCATAGAGATTTCACGAGTAGCATCCAAGTTGCACCAAGGTTTGAATAAATTAGGAGATGGAAGTAATAAATCCAAGATTTCAAAACTTGCATTCAACTAAGGAGATGACTAGTAAGGAGAATCCATTTGCAATGACAGATATTCGGAACTGGTAACCAAATATTACCAATACTATGCAATAGATTCCATTTGCATAGATTAAGATTTCACAAGTGGCATCCACAATGCACTGAGCCTAATAAAGCGATTCAATTTGCAAACCAAAGGTCTTAAAACTGACATCTAAATTAGGAGATTACTAGGAAGGAGATTCCAGTTGCCAAGCCACATTTATCACCCAAATAACTCAACAAGGTAGTAGAGACAAATATAATAAAAAAAAATCGAAGCAAGTTTTGAGAAAATCGTAGGTTATCTGACACTTTGAGAAATAGTAAAGAAATATAGATGATAGTGACCATAACTGAGATCTGTCTTAAAACAAATTGAAGAGATCATTGACTTTCAATTCACTGGAACCATGCTGCAATGGTCCCAAGAGATTTTCGCAAAAAGCTAAATAACGTTAGGCATATATACTCAATGTAGTTGAAGTATAAAGATGGTTTCCAACTGCACATATGTATTTAGAAACCAAGTGACCTGATAACCTTGACAGGTCCTGGACAATGTTTAGCTAAAAAAATAGAATATCATCCTGAAAAGATATTACATTTGAAAACAACAGATTTCATATTTTCCATCCAAGTAATAGCAGTACAAGTAATGGATATTCCATTTGCAATGCCTAAGATTTCATGGCTTAACCCATCCCAGAGATCCATAGAGGCCAACAAACTAACAATTTCAGGATGATAGCATGATTCGTTAGCATTAACAATGGTTCATACTACAACCACAAACTATATAGGTTGAAATCTCATTGAAAACAGGAAGTAATTGCTTGTCAGCATCAAGTCCATGGTAGATGCCCAAGTAACATACAGACAAACAACAAATTTATTCCTCCTTCCAGTGCAATCAGATCATGGTCATCCATTTAAATGGAGTCAATTTGTTATGACCATGTATTATGCATGAAGCAATGAATTTATTAAACTCATTGTACACAAAGATATTCATTTGAAAATCCATACCAATATATCAGCAATAAACAAACTTCATTACAACAGTCATCTAGGTATGCACCATTTCCAAAGGGTGGATACCTCTTCACAGGATGCAAACACTAACCATCATCCAAGCTACAAATATATTCGAAAAAACCCACTCCCTTTGCAATCCAAAGAATCGACACATACCTTATAAGCCTTTCACTCTCGTACGAGTATATAAAATCCATGAACAACAATACGCAGAAAACCCATATACCGAATGAAGAACAGTTTTCACATAACCCAAAAGCCCCATTTTCAGAAGAAACCCCTTTTTTCTAAAAACCCCAAATAATCGAAGCCATTATAGAAAATATCAAAAAACCCGAATGACCATACTCCAACAACAGGATTGAAGTGGATGCAGAGTACATTTACCAAGTATAAATGAAGTTTGATAGTAAAATCCAACATGCACCCCTAAAATACAGAAATCAGAATGCATGGCATCCAAGCAGACAATACACATGCAATTGGGAGGGCCATCGGCCTGTGATAACAAGCGTATATCAGTGTCATGAAGAAACCCTACTCGGCCTCTCAGAAATGACAACAAATATAGTGGTAAAACAACATGCATGAACAAGTCCAAGCATTTTCATGGCATTTTAATGGGCTAGCGAGGAAGGAGATCTACCTCAGGCCTCAAACAATCCGTGAGATCACGATGGGAACGGTGGTAGATGAAAATGACCATCGCGATCTGCAAGCAACTTACTTATAGGAAGATTTCGAATGAAAACCAAGACTCGCGCCACGCCTCCCGCCATGACTGCTCCATCTCCAATCCCATCCCTCAGTCCGTACACTGGACAATAGAGAGACTGGGTTGGGCTCGAGAAGTATTCTAGCACAGGACGGGCATGATCCCATCAGATTCTGGAAATCTAGTAAAATATTCATCGAAAACCCTCTCCTTCTTATCCATCTTCCGCCCAAACAGGCTGGCGTACGATCGCACTGTGACTTGACGCTTCAATCCCGCTTAAGCCGTCCGACTCCCATTCAATCCACCTGTCCAAACGGGGCCTAAAGAACCAGTCAGGGGAACTACTTGTGATTTATATGGATCTGTGCGAAGCATTGAAGTGTGTGTGTGTGTGTGTGTGTGTGTGTGTGTGTGTGTGTGTGTGTGTGTGTGTGTGTGTGTGTGTGTGTGTGTGTGTGTGTGTGTGTGTATGGAAAAGGTTCTATAGGGTCGAGCTCATGAAAACTCCCCATGAGGTTAAGCTGTGTGCGCCCCACCATTATGTATGTCAAACATCTACCCCATCAGTCAGAAGCACCATTCCATAGTGAACTTAGGGCTTATAAATCAAGTCAATCTGTGACTTATGTGGGCCACACCACATACGAAAGTTGAGAAGGGTTACCCTCCATTAAAACATTCATAATCATTTTTTAGTTACACCAAGATGTGGTTCACAAATTCAGCTCATCCATTATGTGTGTCCCACTTGGATGAGGGCTCAGACTAAGTTTCAAACGCGTCCAAATTTCATGTGGGCCCCACCAAATACTTTTATATGTTTTAGTCATGTGTTCACATGATTTTAGATGGTATGGCCCACCTGAGTTCCGCATACGGCTGATTTTTGGGATATCCCATAATTTAAAGGGGACCCACGAAATGCCTGGTATTGATGTTTAACATACATCATGGTGGGGCCCACACAGCTCAACCTCATGGGAAGTTCCCATGAGCTCGACCCCATAGAACATTTTCCATATATAAATATATATATATATATATATATATATATATATATATATATATATATATATATATATATATATATATATAAAAGATTTCTCGATAATCACAGTTAGAGCATATCCAATGGTGCCTTGTATTACTTGAGCGGTCGATGAAGAAGTAATCGTGTGAAAGCGATTACATGACAGGTGGCAAGAGGATAAATAGATAAGTTCAAAGTGGTGGTTGTTATAGGGAAAATAGGCCGACCAGTGATTAAAGTTCAGGTCGAACCCTCGCATACCTCTCCAAGTCAAACACTACAACGGGTTAAATCCCATATTCAAAACCCGAGCTCGGGGGAAGATCGAGCTTGGCACCTTGTCACCAAATTAGAACATCTGCCGACTTGTCCACGCACATGAAAGAGCACTATCTCCACCAGTTCCAAGATCCTCAGAGTTCTTTAGGGACATCTCACCCCATTTCTTGACTAAGGAGACAGGTCGGCATAGCATAGGTTGGCACGACACTCCCAGGTCAGGTCAGCCAAGACCATCTCAGCCTCCCATTACACGTCTCTAATGATTGCGAATAATCAGGTCAAGCCCAAGAGAAATCCGTCTGGGGTCTTCTCAAAGGATCTTGGAAGATATCTGCTACATGCTCGGACCCCCCGAGATCTTTGACGAGGATCTCAGAAGATCCTCGTACTAATTCAGGATCTGAATCCACTTCCAATACACCACAGACTCTCCTAAACACTATAAATAAAATACCTCTAATGGTGAAAGGTACGGACAATCTCTAGCCCTAAGCCCTCGACACTCAACTAGACCCAAATTCCTAACTTAGGCATTGGAGGGTTCCCGGCACGAGCCAGGGTCTTCCTTGTCTATTCTTTGTGTAGGTTCGCGAGTCTAAGGAAGGATAACCAGATTTCTGCATCAACAGTTTGGTGTCATTTGTGGGAATGACATTGAAATTCGTTCTCATCCCACTGTATCTCAACAATGGCGAAGGGGAAGAAGAAGGCTCCCAGCTCCTCTGTTGCACCTGATCTCGTGCCACCGGACCAGTCTGCCAGCCACCGGGATTCCTCTTCCCAGTTGCAGGCTGATTTCGCACTTGTGGCGCCGGCGCAGCGATCTCGGAGTTAAGGATAACTTATCTCCCTTGAGCAACAAGTTGATATGTTGAACAATAACATGAATTCTATAAAGAAGCTATTGGAACAGCTATAACCCAGCCTTGCATAAGGGGGCAGGCCAATGGTGGGACCAACAATTTAAGAACTCCCGGAGCCATCCGAGGTGTCTACCGCCTCCTACAAGAGCCAATAGCTTGGAATGTCAAGGCCGACACCTTCTCACACATCTGGCACCACCGCTCTAGTAGCTTCCGATCTGCGTCATGAGCTGGACAGGAAAAAGTGCAACAAGGCACCCGAGGCAGCCTTTAAGGCCATAGCTGAAAGCGGAGACCCTTGGAAAGCCAAGCTCAATGACCTACGAGGTCAGATCGATGACATACAACAAGCTTACTGGTCGAACGTCTCGACCCCCGGGAAGTCGACCTCAGTGGAGGCAATACTAAAAGAAACTAAGCCTCTGTTCACTACCGACATCATGCATGCGCAACTCCCACTGTCCACCGACCCTGCTGAGCACTTAGAATCTTTCAGGGCTTGGATGGAATTGCACAGTGCATACACCACGGTCATGTGATGTGCATTCCTGCTAACTCTGATAAAAGCAGCTCGGAAGTGGTTCCGACAACTGAAACTGCAATCAAATAACTATTTCACTCAGCTCAACAAAGTCTTCATCATCAACTTCATCGAGGGGAAAGAAAACCCCAAACTGGCTTCCCACCTCCTCCATATCGTTCAAAAGGAAGGCGAGCTGCTCAAAGACTACATCAAGCGTTTTAACCTGGAAATAATTTAAGTACAGGCACATTCAGAGTCAATTGCTTTGACTGCCATGATGGTAGGTCTAAGAGAAGGAAGGTTTCTCTTTTCACTCAACAAAAGTCCTCCTATGACGATGGCCGACCTTAGAGCTGGGAAAAATAGATCCGATCCAATGGATCTGACCTGATTAGACCCTATCCGACCTGATCCTAACCAAACCGACAGTCTGGATCGGTGCAGATCAATTTATATATTACATATCTGAATGATTTTTGGATCAGGATCGGGTCGTCGTCAATTCGGATTGATCCGGTCCGAAACCCAATCCTAACAGATCCAACTCGATCCAGAGCCTTAGGAGGATTTTAATGGAGGATATCCAATCATTATTGTTTTCCTGCGGTGGGGTCCAGTTGAGATTTTTATCCCTCTAATATTTTGTATCAAGCCTTTAAATGATCTGTAAAAATGGATGAACAACATTGGTGAAAATCATACATCATGGTAGGGCTCACTGATCACAGACGAGCCCACAAATCACGGACACCAATGCTGCTTTTCGTTAGAGACATCATACCGCTCCACTGACACCAGCTACTTCCCTAGCCTAGGCTAGCTATAGTGCTAGGTACGTGGTGTGCAAAGACGGGATGCGGATTGCGTACTACCCCCATCCGTCCTTAGCTCCGAACAGGCAGTTATGTGGGCGGGCCCACCATAATGTATTTGTACATCCAAACTGTCTATCCCTTTTCCCAGATTATTTTAAGGAATCAAAACAAAAATGAGGCAGATCCAACAATCACATGGAGCATATCACTAATGACTCTTGCATTTAATGCAATTGACATTTAATGTTGTGTGCATTTTAATGAAACTAAGCTTATTATTTGGTGTGGTCCACTTGAGCGTTGGATATGCCTCATTTTTGTGTTGATGCCTTAAAATAATATGAGAAAAGGGATTGCCGGTTTGGATGTACAGATACATCACGGTGGGCCCGCCCACAGACCTGCCGTTTGTGTTGAAACTAAGCACGGGCGGGTGCAGTACGCAATCCGCGTTCGCAAAGTCGAGACTGATGCTCCTCGAGCTTCGAGTTGTACGAACAGTTCAAAGGAGATCAAAGTTATATGGGCCCCACAGTGATGTATTTATTACATCTACATCGTTCATATATTTTTAGAGATCATTGGAGAGCATTATCTAAAAAATGAATAATATCTAAAGATCATCTGAACCACACCATAAATAGCAGTAGAGAATGATTTTCACTGTTAAACATTTTATGTGGTCCACTTGATAGTTAGATATGTCTTATTTTTTGTCTCAAGCCTTATGACGAGCTTGCTAAAAGGATGGACAGTTTGGATATGACACATACCCCATGATCAGACCCACATAACTTATTAACGTCGTTACAGGCTTACAGCAAGGAACTTGCGTGAAAAGTATTAACTGTACTTTCGTGTAGTGAACATAACATATGTCTGGTAAAAGTATATATACGATAAATGAGAGTTCTTTTAGATCCATGCGGGGCCCACCTTGATGTATATGTTTTATTTAAGTCGTTCATCCATTTTGGCGTATCATTTTAGGCATTGGGCACAAAAAGGTAGTATATTAAAGGTTGAATTAGACCGCACTACATGAAACAGTTGGATTAAATTCATACGAACCGAATTCTATCGAACCCGATTTGACTCGATTTCATTGACCGAGTTGGACTCGGTTCGGGTTAGGTCAACCATCCGTCGGATTAGTCTGAGTCAGGTGACCCGGACTCGGTCCCAGATCGGATCGAGTTCAGATCAGTCCATTGAGACTTCGGATCGGGTCGAGTTGGACCCAATCCGATCTAATCCAGACCGATGCCCAACTCTAGCCGACCTCCTCAACAAAGCTAAGAAATACTCCAATGCCGGGGAAGTAGCTAGCCTACGGAGGGCAACTCGGCACAATGAAAGCTCAACCAAGCAGAAGCGGCCTAAGGAGGAACTGACCTCAACTAAAAATAATAAGAGGAGTAAAGACGATGAACCTCCTAAAGGCTAATGCTCTGGTAGACCTGACAGTAGGTTTAGTTCGTACACCCTTCTTAATGCGACGATTGAGCAAGTTCTTATGGAAGTCAGAGACAAACATATCATCAAATGCCCAAACAAGATGAAATTTGATGCGGACAGACGAGACAAGTGAAAATATTGTCACTTTCACTGAGACCATGGTCACTTAACTAGTGACTATTTTGACTTGAAAGAGGAAATTAAAGCTCTCATCCATAACGGGCACCTACGTGATTATGTCAGTAGAAAGGAAGAACGAGCTGACCCAAAAAATGAGCAGTCCATCAACAATGAACCAATTGGGGAAATTCACATGATCTTTGAGGGGCTTGCACGAGGAAGCGACTCGAACTGAGCTCGAAGAGCCCATGCCAAAAGCATCAACTGCTCCATCTCAGTACACCAAATCCTCGTCACCAGCAGACCCCTAAAAGAGCATAAAGTAATGCTTTGTGATCTAACCTTTACCAAAGAGGACACTCGACGTGTTCACCACCCTCATGACGATGCATTGGTGGTGATTATGACTATAGCTAACCGCAGAGTGTTTCGTATCCTATCGGACACCGGTAGCTTGACAAATATCCTCTTCCCCAAAGCATTCGTCAAGATGGGAGTTGGGCGACCTCACATCCAAGCTGTCAAAACTCCCCTACTCAGATTTGCAAACACCAGAAGGGTCGACCCAACTCCCTGTCACGATTGGAGAGGGGAAGAACTAGACAATGACCATGATTGACTTCTTAGTGATAGACTACCCCTCCGTCTAAAATGTTATTCTCAGACAACCTTCACTCAACGCCCTTCGGGCCTTTGTGTTAACGTACCACCTCATGATGAAATTACCTACCGAACATAGTACTAGACTAGTCGAAGGAGATTAACAAGAAGTTTAACAGTACGCTACTCGATGGCACTAAGGACTCAACATCAGACAATGGCCATAAATTCTCTCGATCCCTGAGAAGACTCTATTGAAAGAGGGTGCCCCATGTACTTGTCCCACTCAACGACTCTTATCCAACTCGAATGATACAAATTGGTTCATCCTTGACGCCACTTTTATGAAACAAAGTTATGGGCCTCCTACGACGATATGCCGACATATTCACATAGTCTCACTAGGACATGCCTGACATCAGCCTGAAAGTTATGGTCCATAGATTGAATGTCGATCCCGACTATCGGCCACTCTGACAGAAACAAAGGGCATTTGAACCCGAACAATATGCTGTAATCGTGGAAGAAGTCAAAAAGCTCCTCAAGGCTAACTTCGTCAAGGAAATTTACTATCTAGACTGGATAGTCAATGTCGTCCTAGTTAAGAAATCTAATGGGAAGTGGCGGGTCTGTGTTGATTACACCGACCTGAACAAAGCCTTCCTCAAGGACAACTTCCCCCTCCTCAGGATCGACCAGCTAGTCGACAACACAATCGGACATGAACTCTTAAGCTTCATGGACACGTACTCAAGCTACAACCAAATAGTCATGCATCCATATGACAAACAGAAGACGACTTTCGTCATAGACAAGATACTCTACTGCTACAAGGTTATGCCTTTTGAACTGAAGAGCATTAGGGCTACATATCAAAGGCTCGTAAATAAAATGTTTACCTGCCAGATTGAACCCTCCATGGAGGTTTACGTCAATGACATGCTTGTTAAAAGTATTAAAGTCACGGACCATATCTTCGACCTTGATGAAACATTCATGATCCTACGAGAATATCATATGAGGTTGAACCCCAACAAGTATGCCTTTGGCGTCAACTCTGGGAAATTCTTCAGATTTTTGGTCAGCTAGAGAGGGATCGAGGCTAACCCTGAGAAAATCCAAGCTTTGCTTAACATGGGCTCACCCAAGAAGACGAAAGAGATCCAATGTCTTACGGGATGAATAGTGTAACACCCCGAATTTTTGTCAACCTGGAGTTAGACGTCCTTAGGCAATGCGTCGATCATAACACCTTAATTAACTTCTCAGAACTCAATCCTAAAGCCTCAAATCCCCTTTTTAACACATTTTTTTCAAAATCTCACCTTTCACCACCCTATTCTTCAAAGTTTTTCAAGTAATTTCATATTAGACCCTAATCCTAAAGGTTAAATGATGAAGAACAATAACGAAATTAAAATTTACTCTAAATATTGAATATATAACTAAATTGAGTTTTTAACCATTAACCTTTTGAAATCTCATGATATAAATAGGTTATTTACATAGATTAGATTCTCCTATCCCGTAATCATATATCGCATGTTGAACAAATCATTCCATTTTGCAAAATACACCCATTTCAAATATCAGATCGGTAAAACTACATCAAATGGACTTGGAGGCCCAAACGACGCAAATCAGGGGGACCCGAGGTGGGTACCGTACATTCCCAACACCCCGGGGGGGGGGGGGGGGGGGGGGGGGCATCACCCCTGGAACGATCCATTGCCCCAGGGTCCAGTGGTCGGCGAGGACCTCGCCGGTTCAGCGAGGCCGCAGCGGGCCAGGTAGCTCGTTTTCAGCCACATTTTCTGTAATTTTTATTCAACTTTAAAAAGTCATATCTCCCTTGTTATAACTACGATTTAGGTGATTTAAAAGCCAAATTGAAGCTAAATGAGTCTAGTTTCATATAAAAATAATTAAAAATTATAATAAAATATTTAATATAGTTAAAAGTAGGTCATTGGGACAATTATCTGAAATCATTCGTTGGACAGCTGCTGCTTCTGGAATTTTTAGAATTTTTCTACCACACAAAATCTCATGAAATTTGGTGAATATGAAGCAAACTTGAAACTTTGTATAGAACTACTAAAAAAATAAATAAAATAATATACTAGCTAGAAGTGCCAAAAAGGGGCATAGAATGGCCCTAGGACCTTATTCTGTCATAATTAGGTCATACTTTAATTAAGTACTAAACTGATTATGATAGCCTTGCTAGACTTGACAACTACCTCAGAAATCAAATTCTAATAGTACCCAAAAATGCACAACTTGAGCCCGAAGTGAAGTGTGTGAGAAACGTGAATATCTTTAGGAAATGAACGGGAACTTAAGTGAATTGAGTCTGTTCACTTACAGGCCGAATTTAAGGATTTAGACCATCAGAATCTAACCCAATTACACCCTCAGATTAGGAAAAATGTCCCACACATGTTAGTGCACTTGTGACCCTGATTAAATACCGGTGATCGTTTAACTGAAACTGGTCCGCCACGGGCATTCTGTAAATCTGATCAGACTGAAAACTTAGCTTGACCTAGATCCAATGAAAGGGAGCTTAAGTCTGACCGCATTCAGTAAAAGGGCCTCCAAAAGTGCTCCGTTGGATCGGAACAGACCCTATTTGGCTATAACCTAAGTATACCTTAGCCTTGGGGCCATTTCTATCAATCCTAGACCTATATAAAGGCCTAAATCTACCCCATTTATATTCCATATGAATTCTCTAAAACCCTAGGATAGAGAAGAGAAGAAAGAGAAGGAAAGAGAGAGAGTGTGAGAGAGAGTTGGAGTTTATTCCTGGGATTATTCCCTGTTGCTCCACGTGCCAAATCCGTCCATCTGTATCACTATACAACGATTCCAATTCCGTAATTGGATAAGAAATCCTAACCCTAACCTATTTTAGAGATTTAAATAGAACAGATAGTGGCATAGCTAATGTATTCCCTGTTATAGGTGGTCGTTGTACCGTAGACAAAGGCTTGATCTACAAAATGAGTTCAATACTTGTCTATCGGCGTAAGGTGCAGACTATAATTGTTTAGGTTATGGTTTTCAAGGCTTTCAATGTCAATAATGGTTTATGACTGACTTGATTGTTGTCACATGTGTTTAGCTACGAAGTTTTTCATATATTACGTATAGATATAAACTATATTGATTTATAATGCATTCCATGTGTTTGTTGAAATGCATAAATGAGTATGGAATTGTGATTTATGCTTGCCATGTTTACTGACTAAGAATACATGATTGTTGTACGTATGGTGAACCCTTTAGAAAGGGATTTGCTATAATACCTGTTATAACTACTTTATTACATGTATTTGATAAGTGTAGCCTAAGTATTTGATAAAATACCTGAATATGAAAATGCTTGTTTAAATGTATGTATTGAGGGCGTGGAGATGAGATTCTCAATTCCCTTAACTATGATTTAGATTATTCTTCATATAGCCTATCTTAGTACTATGTGATGTATGGATGGAATGCCTATGTTTGATAATATGTTTAGTATGTGTTTTATGAAATTTCTCGAGTGAGATTGATATCTAGTTTCAGTTGTCACATGCTATTCTGGATTACTACATGTGCATACTATAGTGTGGAGTGTGATTGGGGCTACGATGTAGTCCAAGAAATCGATAAATGTCTGTGATTGGTGGTTAAACTGTTTGACCACGACGGACACACCCGATGAATCTGAGTCATACGCTGCTTGTCGGTAGTGGTAAGGCCACAAGGAGTTGTTTGCACACTCCATACCGATCAGCTCGACGTATGCTCGTACCAGTCGAGTTTGTCAACTAACCTGGTTGACCCAATGTATGGATACTACTGCTTGAATCTAAGGTACCAAACTCATCAGTGAAGCTGTTTAACCTTAGTACCTCAATCCGTTAAGACTCATGAGCCGGACATGGCGGTATGAGACACCATCGTTGAGCTGTTGGCCTACGCTGGGGTGACGAGCCTCCCCGCAGTGACCAGTGAGCAACCCAGACTCGTGAGCTGAATACGGTGGTATGAGACACTGTATTCGAGATGTCGGCCTACACTGATCAGGTGATAAGCCCTTTGTAGTGACCTCGAGCATACTCTGAGGTGGCGTTAAGGCGACGAGTCTTTCTGTAAGAACTAGAATATAAACTAGGCCTGCATTGATCAGGTGACGAACCCTTTGCAGCAACTTAGAACTGCAACATCGTATGGATTTACTAGGACTGACGACCCTAGAATGGATCATTATTTGAGAATTGATATAAGAGACGTACCTTAGCTTCTCAATCCTGTTGTATGAATAAACCTAAGAACCTGGCTAAGCATGTGCATGCACCGCATTGCATGTGCTTTGGCAAGGAAGAGCACTTTCGGGAGGATGTAATGCGTGCCGTGAGATAAAGACGCTAAGGGAGTGTAGGCGAGGGCTTGCATCATTATCGTATATCATTCTTGCATTAACAAGAGTACTTTGGACCTGATTATTGTATTGCGTTATCATTATTGCTTGGCTAAATTGATAACATGTTAACCTTTGCTTTATTGTTCCACTGAGTTGATCACTCACTCCCATATTATAGGATGGTGTTTTAAACACCCACTAGACCCTGTTTTAGTTTCAGCTGATGGCGATGCGTATGAGGCAGAGCTAGAATTTTATGATGATGAAGAGGGTTTCTCCTATATGCAGCTATCAGGCGGGTCTATGCAGACCATGTTCTGATCGATGGGGTTACAGGGATGCCGATTAGATGCCATTTACACTTGTTATTTTGTACTTTTGGAACACCCGTGTATATTCATTTTGTACATTTTTGGAGTATACATGTACATATTTAACCTGGTAACGTGCTCACACTCTGGAGACTTACAACAGTTTATATATTTTTTATATATATCACAGTCTTCCACTTGCATAATTTAACTGTCTCTGGAGTATGATATGTTGTTTTGGTGTAATCCCACTCATGTTTAATGTACTATATACGAACAACATTCAATCATCATTATCTATGTTACATAAGTGATGCGTTGGAACTCGAGAGCTGAGCTTCTGCTCGACCCCTGATTTTCAGGGCGTTACAAATAACCTCATTGAACCACTTTTATATCTCAAGCAACCGACAAATACCTTCCATATTTCAAGAAATTGAAAGAAAAGTAGACAACATAATAGATGAAAGAGTGTGAGCTCTCCTTTCAGCAACTCAAGCAATACTTGGGATCGCCACCACTGCTCTCTAAGCCCAAGAAAGGAGAGCCATTACCGTTATACCTAGCCATGTCAGCAGTGGCAGTTTGCTCAGCCCTTATTAGAGAGTAAGAAGGGACACAACTTCTAGTATATTACATCAACAAAGCACTGGTCCCTACTGAAACTAGGTATTCAGACATAGAAAAGCTGGCCCGGGATCTAGTCATCTCGTCGCGTCGCTTACGACCGTACTTTCAAGCCCACACCATCATCATCCTAACTAACCAACCTCTCCGCCAGGTGCTTCAAAAGCCCGAGGTATCTAGAAGACTCACAAAATTGACAATTGAACTAAGCGAATTTGACATCAAGTATCAGTCCCGGACAACAATCAAAGACAAAAAAGTGGCTGACTTCATCGTCAAGAACATACCCGATTCTGACTTAGGTCCTGCTGAGTTAGGTCATGTCAAGTTGGGACCCTATTTTATCCCTGACCCGGGTCATGCCGACCTGAGTAAATCCGAGCTGATCGAACACAAGACGAGCGACCCAGGACTGTCGACGTGGACGCTGTATGTTGATGGTTCATCCAATTCTAAAGGCAGCGGGGCTGGTATAATCTTGGAGGCTCCTAACCAGACATGCATACAATATGCCTCGAGATTTGAATTTCAAGCATCAAACAACGCTGCAGAATATGAAGCATTGTTAGCCTGGCTTAGGCTAGCATGGTCCAAGAAAGTCCAACATTTGGAGATTCTCAGTGACTCACAGCTCGTCATCAACCAGGTAGCCAGCGAATATTAAGCAAAAAAAAGAATGAATGAAAGCCTATCTGGAGAAAGCCCAAGAGCTGATCAGGAAGTTCTCGAAGTGCAACATCCACCTGATCCCTAGAGTAGAGAACTCTAAAGCTTACATGTTGGCAAAACTAGCCTCGACAGCCGAGGATGACATCTCAAAACTGATCCGATCGAGTTTTTAACCGAACCGAGCATCAACGAACCCGACCCAAGTGCAGTCCTCCTGATAGGCTCGGAGCCGACTTGGATGAACCCAATAATTAATTACCTCAAAGAGGGAAGGCTGCCTAAAAGTCATCCAAAGGCACACATGCTTCGAGCAAGAGCGGATCACTATACCATTATTGGAGACATTTTATACAAAAAAGGATTCTCTCTCCCATATCTCAGATGCCTCTGACCTGATGAAGCCGAATATGTTCTAAAAGAAGTCCATGAAGGTATTTGTGACAACCACTCCGGTGAGTGAGCCCTCACCCACAAGGTCATCCGGTAAGGATATTTGTGGCTAACCATCCAATCGGATGCACAATAGCTTACTCAGAAATGCGACAAATGTCAGCGGTTCACTACGATACCTTGACAACCACCCGAGCAGCTAACTCCTATGACTGGCCCATGGCCATTCACCCAATGGGGGATCGACATTATTGGTCCCTTACTGACTGGCAAAGGGCAAACTAAATTCGCTGTCATCGCAGTCGATAACTTTACCAAGTGGGCCGAGGCCGAGCCACTAGCTAAAATCACTGAGCAGAAAATCACAGATTTCGTCTAGAAAAACATTATATGCCATACAGAATTCTACATACTATCATCTCGGACAATGGAAAATAGTACGACAACAAGTAATTCTGAGGAATGTGCAAAAATCTAGGGATGCAGAATGTCTACTCATCACCCGGCAACCGCAAGCCAACGGTTAGGTTGAAGCAGTCAACAAGATCATCAAGAACCACATCCGAACGAAACTCAAAAAAGCTAAAGGAGCCAGGGTAGAAGAGCTCCCCAACGTCCTCTGGGAATACCAAACTACTGCCCGGACGGCCAAAGGAGAAACCCCTTTCTCCTTGACCATTGGTGCAGAGGCTGTTATCTCAGTTGAGATCGGGCTACCGACTGCTTGGACCCGCTCGTACGACAAACAATAGAATCTTGAGTAGATGGTACTAGATCTCGACCTCGTTGAAGAAAGAAGAGAATGAGCCCAGATCAAGGTCACATTCCGGCAACAGCAGGTCACCCGTTTCTACAACTCCAGGGTAAAGACAAGAAGATTCTGAGATGATGACTTGGTTCTCCTCAGAACCTTTCAAAACACCAAGGAACTTGGCTCCGGAACCTTGGGACTAAACTGGGAAGGACCCTATGTGGTAATAAGTACAAGCTAACTAGGATCCTACCGACTTGAAGACTTGAAAGGACAATTGTTACCACATCCATGGAATGCTGAGCATCTTAAGATCTACTATGTATAAGGGTCGACTTGGCCCGAGCTCCCAAAATCTACTTGTCTACTACTTTTTATCTACAACGTTAGAACTATTGCAATGAAAATCCTTAAAGTCGGGACAATATTTCACTTTCTACTTCGACGTCTACAAACGATCCATCCACTAAAAATCTACTAAGGGCTTCCCGCAATATAGGGGAAGAACAACCCTCACTAATAGGATGACTCTTCAAGAAGAGGTCGGGCCATGAACTATCACCACTATTCAAGCCAAACAACTTGCAGAAAAAATGATAATCCAAAAATATAGGAGTATCTGACCTAAAAAAAGGCCTGACTAAGAATCATAGATTCATATAAAAGGACTAAGGGTTCAACCTTGACACATGATGTCGACGTGCCCGTCACAAAATCTACTATTCCGCTCAGAACGACCAACACAATAAACCAAAAGTGTCATTTTATTAAAAATGACCTGGGAGAGTACATCGCAGAAAATAAAAAAATTATAACGAGAAGGAAAGAGGTGAAAATCTTGGTATCGAGGGGGGGGGGTGGCTTGGAGGGTAAGTCCTCTGGAGGAACCTCGGGATCTAAGTCAGCCTCCTCATAAGCTGAAAGGTCAAGATCAGGATAGGCCTCCTTTATATCCTGGAGGCACTTCTCATACCGACAACGTATAGGATGTCCCTATTCTCCGTGTATTCCTTAGAAGACTTGAACTCCTCCACAACGGCCACCCGGGCCGAAGTGACAACTGCATGGGCCTCTTTGATCTTTACATCGTAAGAGCGCTTTAACCCAGCTAGGTCTAACTTCCACCGAGCTCCCCTCTCCAAAGCCTTGGTGAGAAGCTTCTCTAAAGCCTCTATCTTAGCTATCGAAATTTTTGCTTGAGTCTTCAGGTCGGATCGAAGATTCTTGGCTTCAGCGTTGGACTGTGCAGCCTCGGCGTGAAGTTGCTCAGCTTTGATCCCCTTCCACAGTGATATTTTAATTTAAACCAATCTGATTTAAATGATTTTAAACTCGCAAGTATACGAATCAGATGTAAATATGGTATGTATTACGAGATCATTTTCACGAGGACTGGTTGTCACAACTCAAAATTTAAGGCTCTTCTTAACTAATCCAATGAATGGTTTAACAAACTATTAAGTAAACTGTAACACCCCAGATTTTTGCCAACCTGGGATTAGGCGTCCTTAGGCAATGAGTCAACCATAACACCTTAGTAACCTCTCAGAACCCAATTCCAAAGCCAAAGAAATCATGTAGAACCAAATTCTTTAGAATTTAACGAGAATTAGCCAGCGCTACACTAGATTACCTGTGAAATAAGCACCAACCACTTTAAATACGATCTGTAAGACCCAAAACCTCTAGCATCGTTGATGCTACGTTACCCTAAAATCCAAGATCAAACTCTAAACCGGTTTGTTCTCAGGAACCCTTTGAAACTTTGTATTTGATTTAGACCGCGCATCGGAAGTCCAACATCTACAATCTTAGACGGTTATGACCACTTAGCTGGACTTGACAATCATTTCAAAAATCAAGCCCAACCGATGTTTTGAGGCTATTTCATTGAGCCTGGAGCGAGGAGTGTGAGAAAGAGTGAAATTCATTTAAAATTAAATGGGATTTAAATAAATCTGGCACGTTTCGCTTGCGGGATCAATATAAGCATTCAGACCGTCAGAATTTGACCCAAATACACCCTCGGATCAGGAAACATTTCTCACTCAGGTCAGTGTACTTGAAATCCTCAATCGAGTCTCTGTGACCGCTGAACTGAAACTGGTCCGCCACGTGCGATCTGGGAACTCTACCGGTCTGAAAACTTGATGTGAGCAGGATCTAATGTGCATGAGCTTAAGTCCGACCGTGTTCGGCCAGGGGACCTCCCGAAATGCTCTTTTGGATTGGAAAAGTCCCGATTTGGTTATAACCCAAGTATACTTTGTTCCCAAGTCTATTTAGATTAGTTTTTAGCCTATATAAGGGCTTTAAACCCTCTCATATCTCTCCCATCCGAATTTGCTTGAAACCCTAGATTGAGAGAGAGAGAAAGTGAGAGATTGTGAGAGACTTTGTGAAAGAACTTCCTGCTGTTTGCTCCATCCTTTGCACGTACCAAAGCAACGTATTCAAATCACTTTTCCAGTGATTTTCAACGCACTTCTAGGTAAGAAAAACCCTAACCACTTGCTGTTTTAGGGTTTTTTCGATTTAAATAGCAACATAGCTTATGTATCTTGTGCATTAGGTCGCCTGTACGCCGTTGATGAAGCGTATACGTTCCGTTCAAAACGATACACGTCTAGGGCAAAAAGTGAGGATTTTAGACGCTTAGATTGACTGATTTCAAAGCTTTCAATGTCGTTTAATAGTAGATTATTGACGACAATGCCGTTTGACCTGTACAACATGCTGTCTATTTTCCGTTTTGTAAACGTATGGTAAATATGAGATTTAGGGTATTTTAGGCATTTATAGAAAATACGGTATAAGTCCGTATTTTGCTAAAATGATTGCCATGGCTATTTGTCATATTATGATATTAGAAATGCGTGCATGATCTGTTTGGCGAAGAGATTTACCCTAACGCACATATTGGCTGACATATGCTATGTGGACTAATGTGTGTAGACTAAGTGTTTGTTGAAATGCCTAAATTAATATGATTTATGCCTGCCATATATATTGAATGTAAGAACATGACTGTTGTGTATTAGACATCTCCTTAATATAAGGATTCGTCATATTATATGTTGGAATCAACATACGTAACGTACGTTGGAGTTTTGTAGTCTGGTTGTTTGTATAAATGATTGTATTAGTATGTATTTAGCTAATGTTGTTGTAGCTTAGCTTTGAGAATGAATTCTCAATTAATATGATCATGTATATGATTTCCACCATGTTGGCTATATGAATTGCTTTCATGATATATGTGGAATGCAAGTGTTGGTTGATTTGCTTACGTGGTATGTTATAACATGTGTCAACATGCTTGTATTGTTTATATTCATTTCTATGACTATCATATGATTCTTAATGTTGTTTACAAATGCTTGGGGTTGTACGTTAGTCTAGGCGGTCGGTAACAAATTGAATTCGTGGTTGGTTTCTATTTACCACGAAGGACGCGTCGATGAACGCGAGTCATGTTTTGGGTTGGCGGCAGTGGTTAGGCCACGCGAAGTATTTTATGCACTTCATGTCGTTTAACCTGAGGTGCGATCGTACTAATCGAGCCCGTCAAGTAACCGATTGGCCTTTGATTGTTCATCTTGTATGAGTCATAACTGCTTGAACCTAGGGTACACCATTGAAAACCCTGTTAACCATGGTACCTTGATCCATAAAGACTCATGACTGGGCATGGTGGTATGGGACACCGTGGACGAGCTGTCGGCCTACGCTGGGGCCACAAACCTCCCCATAGTGACCAGTGAGCACCTATGACTCGTGAGCAGATTATGGTGGTATGAGACACTATATTCTTACTGTCGGCCTATACTAATCAGGTGATGAGACCTTTGTAGTGACCGCGAGCGTATTCTGAGTCTACGGGAGGCGACGACCCTTCCGTAGCGATGAGAGTACATTAGGCCTGTATTGATAAGGTGATGGGGGTGCAGTGCAACGAGTGCGAGCAACAGCCCTAGCAGCCCTTGCAGCGACATACAAATATAACGTCGTGTGAGATTACTAGGAGTGACGACCCTTGACAGGATCTGTGTTGGGATTGATATAAGGAAAGTATTTTAGTTTTCCAATCCTACTGTATGAAAAAGACTAATAACAACTTGGTAATCATTATCCATATCGCATTGCATGTGCCTGGAAGATGTGGAGCACTGCGGGAAGAAAGCATGCCGCGGGCGTAAGATGGTGCCGTATGAGGGAGTATGTCGGTGAGGGCATCCATCATGTCATTCATGCATGCATTAACAACAGTATCTAGGAATGTTTGATTATTTTCTTTACTATTATCGCGTCATTGATTTGATAACATGCTAATCTTTGCTTTATGATTCCACTGAGTTGATTACTCATTCCCATGTTACGGGATGGTGTTCCGGACACCCACCAGTCCCTATTTTAGTTTCAGATGATGGCGCTGCTTGTGAAGCGGAGCCGGACTTGATGATGATGAGGAGGATCCCTCCTTTATGCGTGTTCTGATCGACGGGATTACAGGGAGGTTGAGTAGACGCCTTGACACTTGTCATTTTATATTTTTGGAGCACTCATGTATATTCTTTTCTTTCCATTTTTTGAGTATACATGTATTTAATTAACATGGTAACATGTTCATACTCTGGAGACTTACAATTACTTATATATTTTATGTATTTATCACAGTCTTCCGCTTGCTAATTTAACTGTCTCTGGAGTATGATATGCTGTTTTGGCTTAGTCTCAATCTTGTTTAATGCCATTCTACAGACAACATGCATTTATCATTATCTATGTTGCATAAGTGTCATTCTGAAACTCGGGAGTTGGGTTTCTACCCGACCCCCGATTTTCAGGGTGTTATATAAACTAACATAAATCTATGAAAAATAACTACGAACAATAATGAGGAAGATCCAATCAAGGAGGAGACTAGGACTTTCAAATCCACCCCTAATTATCTTAACCCTTATTTTACCTTTTGATTCACCCTAATTCAGATTGATATCAAAATAAATAAAGCACACTCTATGTCCTTGGTCGGGCACACAGAATGTATAATCCTTTAAAGCATATTGATCACATCTTTCCATCCATGGTCAGGCATGGAGAGATGAAAATCCTGTTTCTTCCTCTATAGGAGACCTGTTCATGGTCAGACACAAGCACCTAGAATAATATTCCAAACAACATTGAAAGGGCCTAGCTATATGCCCTAGAGGGGGGGTGAATAAGGCAATGCCAAATAAAACTAATAACAGCGGAATAATAAAAGAAATAAAGCACGATGCTGAATTTAAAGTAATCTCAATAGCCTAAAATAAAGAGAATGATACTTTATCAGTTCTAAGGACAACCTTACACCAAAAACTAATGGTTTAAGGTAGGATAACCTTATTTCTAGAACGTCCTTTGTATCACAAATCAATGAGTAAATAAAAAGCAAGGAAATTAAAATAACTTGTAGAAATAAATCCTAAGTTATTACAACATTCCCCACACTTTCTTGGAATAAAAGGATTACAACATTCATCCACAAATACAATCCACAAAACTGAATGAATAAAAGAATGAAAGAATAATGCACATCTACAACACAACGATATATAGTGGTTCGCCTGTGTGTACACCAACTGTTATCCAACAGCCACACAAAATGCTACTCCACTCCTAATATCCTCACACAGGGGATATTAGCATGCACTATCAAAATAGGTTTCACAGGTTCACCTAAAACCTTCACAATTGTGTCTTTGATCTCGGGCTTACACAATCTAAAAACCCCATAATCTGAGTTTTTTGGCTCTCCTCAGATAACCAATAACAATGAGATTTTTCTGGCAAATCTCAAACAAAACCAAAGAAAGTAAATTATAAAAATTTAAAATACCTGAATCACCTTTTGAAGTAGCCCGGTAGAATCAATCAGAGTAGAAGTTCGATTCAACGTTCAAAGTCCAATACTCACTTTAAGAATGGTTCTAAGTCTAATTGATTTTAAATCAAAAAGGCTAGTTCTATTTGATTTTGAATCCAAGAAGAAGGAATATCAGAAATTCCCCTTTTCTAATAAGATTGGAATGTTGTTCAAAATCAAATAATAAATAAGCTAGCAAAAGGAATATTAAATAAGCACAAAGTAGCTTAAAACAAACACAAACTTATCTCAGAGTATAGCTTAAAGAATGCTTGAATAGAGTTGAATTGAATTGCTAACACTCTGAAGTTCGTGCTCAATTTATAGTCTAAAAAATTCCGTCTACGACTGGTCTTAGGATCCTAGCACTGGTCGTAGCTTCAAAGATTTTCAAAGATTTCTATGGGATAAGATTTTTCTATTCCACGACCTATCCTGAGTGGTCTACGACTGGTCGTGGGCCACCTACGACTGGTTGTGGGTCACCTACGACCGGTCGTAGGACACTCAATATAGTTACTGGAGTTTGAGTCGTAGGGCTATGACTGGTCAAAGGATGAGTCGTAGAACTCGCAGGACTGGTCGTAAGATGTCCAGGACTGGTTGTAGGACAACCAGAAAGATCTGAAAATCTTCAACAACCTAGAACTGGTCCTGAAAAACTTAAGACTGGTCGTAGCAGAGCTAGGACTGGTCTTGAAGTCCCTAGGACTGGTCTTAGAACAACCCAAACAAGCATATTAAAATATATGAGTTATGTATCCAGAATGACCTATAGTAAAGCCCATCCTAAGGTCAATCTAAGGTCAAACAAACCTTAAAAGTGAGATGGATATTTGAAAGTCTGTACACTCAGATGACCCTTAAGAGAAGCTTGAGAATATACAAATCTTGTAGTAGGCCTTCTTGAGCTTGATCTTGACTTGACAAGGTCTTCTAATATACTTGAACTTGATTGAATCTTGAATATTCAAACTTGAAGACTTCTATTCTTGAATTCTTCATCCATGACTTGAAATGTTCTTCAATTAAGTTCTTGTCTTGCAATGCGATGCCTTGATTGCAATGAATAGTCTCAAACATGAAACACAAGAAATACAAGACATAGATATAGGTTTTGGTACCACAAAATTTGACAACTAAAGGGATATGAAATCATAGCACTTACAAACATCCATATCTAGAATGTGGTCGAGCTCATAGAATGGTGAAGTACAGAAATCTCAGGAAAGCACACTAGAAAAAGAAACAAATCAATCAATTAAATATGAATTCAACACTAAACAAGAGTTAATCAAATTAGGGGCTTCATCTTAGCCCTAACTAAAAGTTTAGCAATCCATAAAATTAATTAGGAAAAAGAAAATATAATATTTAAACAATGAAAACATCCTTCCCTTCTTTCTTCCTCTCTCTCTCTCTCTGACTCTGGCTCTCCTCAAGCTCTAGATCTTCCCAAGGTCTGAATCCCCCTATTTCACATTTTATAGCTCTTTTTATAGTTACTAGAGTGGTTGGAGTGGTGGAAATCAGATTTGGAAAGCTGTTGCACGCGCAACGAAAGCCTTTTCGTAGCCAAGTTTGGTGCCTCAAAAATTGCCACTTTCCTAACTCAATTTTTAAAGAAACGCCGTCTCTTAGGACTTTTTTGGGTCCTCTACATGATAGACGGTTCAGATCTATCATATGATCAAAGATGGTGGGCCAAAATCGCCTGGAAAAGTCAGTTTTCGTGGATGTGCGAAACCTCTCGCACTCTTTCGCTGTCGTGATCGGTGGGCCCCACAGAAGCATTTTATGGAAAATCCACTCCGTCCATTGGATTCAGGATGAAATTTCAATTAAGAAAGAGTGGTTTTGAACGTCCATTGACTTGTCCCAGAGAAGAAATCACTAAAAGATCAGATTTGAACGTTGCAGGGCAGCCCTTTTGTGGCCCCTGTATCGTACACGTGTGCTTGCATGGCTGAAAACTATCAGCTAGGTTTTGTAGTATTCACAGCCATCTACACGGTGGACGGTGCGGATTGGACGTACGGCCAATGTGTGGGGCCCACTATCTTCCGCAAAACGGACGCAGGCCGTCCATTCGCTGACGCTAAAACGGAAGTTTCCTTTTCTTTTTTCTTTTTCTGTCAGAGACGGTTAACCGTCTCTGCCGTTTGCCATGCACACCAAATGCACTTGTGCACTATGCACACTCTATTCATGCGGGGTCCACTATGACGTTTTTTGCAAAATCCACTCCAGTCATTCAATTAGTCTCCCTACTTAAAGCACTGAGACCAAATTTGAAGCAGTTCCGGATATCAGGTGGGCCCATAATCAATTGTTTATGGGCTGATCTGTCAGTTGGGGCACTTTCATAGTGATCCAATGGCTGAAATTTTACGTGTACGGTTAATTTATGGCCCTCATCCCATATATGAAGTTTCAAGACAATCGGATGGCGGGAACCATGTGATCTTGCATTTTGGACCAATTTCAAGCCTCTGTAATGTGAACGGCTTGATTTCCTTGGATCCCTAGTGTGTAATTTCTTCAATATTGGTCTTATGGAGTCCGTCCTTTGCTTTGGTTGCTTCAGAGCATCAAATTCATACTTTTAATATCCTTTTTCAATTAACGCTCTCTATTACATCCTGCAACAAAAACATATTTAAAATATGGCATTAGGCATTATCATGTACGTAAAATCTGACAATAATCAGGGTCTAATATGCAATATTTGACCCTCATCACAACCCCCAACCAGCATTTTGCTAGTCCCGAGCAAAACATGCGAAAAATAATTTCAGAAATAAAAGACAATTCCTGTAAACCCAAGCGACTTGTGAACATATATGGTTGAGATGTGAGAATTCTAAGATTCATGAATGGTGTGTGGAATTTTCTCTAGGAATCAAGCTCACAGTAAACTACATGAACAAGTTCAAAATATTAATCCATTAATTAGAAAATTCTAAACATTGAGTTCCATGAGTGTATAGTACAATCTCGGCTTACCACTGTTAAGAGATCCAATTGTCATTTTCATGTTATCATTGGTAATTAACAATGGAATTCTAGACAACCAAACCTGAAACCAACACATGCCAACAGATTAACTTTTCAGTCTACTAGCCCTTGATTTTTTTGCATGAACAGTAACACCAAGGAGGGGAATCAAATCCTCACTTATAGGGAGCAAAAGTATGGTGAAAACTTGTCGCCTAACTTTTTTTCACATGTCAACCATGGGAGATCGAATCCTCACTTATAAGGAGCAAACCTATTTTGACGATTATACGACTTACCCTTTCAATTCAAAAAAAGTTTTTTTTTTTTTCAGGCTGGTTCTTTCATACTTAGTGATTACCAAGTTAATCATTCAATGTGTAAGCGAGATGTGTCCTGTGAAATCATGACTCAATCAATGTTTAAAACTTCTAATCATGGGTTAACAATTCAAACTTAACTATGCAATCTAACATATACTAAATCCAAGAGTCATAAATTACCAACATCACGTATCTTATAATTCTAATTCACAACTATCCTTCAGAATCACTTCAAATTCACAAGAAATTTTAGAAAAATTTTAAAAATTTTCATAATATTGCTCAAGACCAAGAAAATACTGATTAGATAACCTAATCTCCCACCCCTAACCTAAAATCTACATTGTCCTCAATATAAAAGAAATAAGCATGCAATGATATGGGACAACGAAAATAAAAGAGGAGTGATGGAAAGATAGTACCTGGATGAAGGGATCAAGAGAGATTTTTCAAAGATATCAATGTAAAAGCGAGTTAGCACAAGAGAGAAATCAACAAAAGAAATATAATTAAAAAAATCATAAAAAAAAATAATAATAAGCTTACCTATACCACTTTCGCAGGTACTCTCGATTGCATTTAGCGTATGCAATAAGCCTTTAAACCCCTAGGTTGCCCCTAGTGGACGAGTTGTAGTCTCGTGAGAGTTTGCAGCAATGATACCCACAAACATTGAACTAACTAGAAAAAAAAATAAAAATAAAAATAAAAGCTGGGTTACCTCCCAGGAGCGCTAAGTTTACCATTTATCCTAAAACAGCATAAAACAAACTACCCTAGTCCTATAAAAGCAGGAAAAAATTACTCGATCATGCCGCAAGGTTCCTCTTCCGGCCAATATCTTGATAAGTTTCTTAGTAAGTTCCTCAACAGGATTATCCCAAAACCCTTTTTGTAATAGGCTTGGGCACCCTAGAGCATGACTTTCTAGAGAGACTTATGTACCTCATAAGAAATTTTCCATTGAATTACTTGAGGTATCCAGAATGTATATGATTCACCTGTGATAGAAAAATTTTTAATGTTAGTATCCCATGGTGAATCAGAGACTACTCGTAAATGAAATTTAGAAAAAATTGTAGTACGTGGTGTAGTCTCAACAAACGCCGATGTTTTACACTGTAGTTCAATTTTCAACTCTTCCTCATTTAATGATAAACATTCAAGATCCGAGGAAGGAGGTACTTAAGAATACGGGTTCTCTTGATTCATGACAACTGCCGAGGTATCATTTTGCAAGGCATTCACTATTTCTTGTAACAGAGGATCGTTTGAATATGCAAAATACGCTAAGCAATCATCTAAAGAGTTGGAATGTTCAGCTAAGCATGATTTATTTTTCACATTGGAGATTGTGATGATCTGCCCAAGGAATCCATCGTCTTTGAAAGTGGATGAAAGTACACTCTCTTGCTCCAACCCTGCGCAAACAATTTGATGATCAAGAAATGAAGTATTGATGTGAGGACTCTGCTCATTGATACTACTCAGAAGAGGTATTGAATCGTCAAAAGTGTATGACTTAAATGGTGGCCTCAATTGGGTAGTTTGAACTTCCAGAGTCATATCTAGTGGTTCGTTCATTTCCCAAATCATATCATCATCCAATTTAGGGGAGTGGCCCAAACATGTTTCATGAAAGTTAGAAGGGTCGGTTGTAATGGGCTCATCCTCCACTTTTAAATCAGACATATTAGATGAGAGGAGTGACTCATTTTAACCGACCACTTCGTGTACTTCTTGATCACTGACCTAGACCATACTTGAGATTGATTCAGGAGAAATTTGGGTTAAACATTCATGATCATCATCCCAATACATATCATCATCTAATTCCCCGTCATGCACACTTGGGATGGGATTTCTTTCCTCACATTCTATTCCTAAATTGGGTGGAGGTTCAACTAAACTGACCTCTTCATCATCATTAAACTCGAGTGTCTCATGTGAGTGAAGTATATTATCATCATTGTATTCGAAAGACACTCATGTCTCTTCATCATTCCTTTGAACTGTCATCGAGATCAATTCATCTGAAAATTGAACCATATGCTCATTAACATAATTCAACTCTTCATCCCAAATTTTAGAGTGTTTTAAAAGTGAGTGAGGATCACCTTCCTTGCATCGCATTTCTGGATTGGGTTGTGGCTGAGATGAACTAGCTTTCATTAGCGCATTATAAGTAGGGAATCCAAAGGAATAATCAACGGGTTGCGGTCGGGATGAATTAGTCTCCATTAGTCTATCAATTCGTGATTCAAGTGCATATAATAATTTCATTATGTCATAGGCTGTGTAACTTGGAGATGACTCTTCTTGGATCGTTTCTGGTGGATATTCAGAAGTAGGGAACCCAAGAGAATAATCATTATAACATGTTGTTGCTTCATTTTCCCAATTTTGATGTTTCCATTAATTATAGTCATACGGATCATAAGTGGGAGAATCTGATGATTGATAATAGTCTTCACGCCTATAGTTATGATAATCACGACACTCACGTACTGTCTTATTAATTCGTGGGGTGTAATTATTCTTCCGTATATGATCGAGTAAGGACTTCTTAACTGGTGGATCATTAGATTCTGATTGGTTCTCGATGATAGTTTCAGAAAAGTTTTAAGACATTGGTGGATTTCTATCATAATCATCATCTCAATATATGTTATTATTCTCAGCATACTGACATTCCCACTCATGCATATACATGATGAAACCCTAACTCTGAATCTAATTGTAAAGGAAAAATCCTACACCAATATAGAAATAGGAAGAGAAATAATTAGAAAGAAGTTACCAATTTGGAGATCTATGTTAGAATCCTGCAAAAGAAAACAAAACAAGTTAGTTTCTAAAAAAATAAAAAATCTAAAATTAAAAATTTTCTAAAGAACAACAAAGAAGAGTTAGTTTCTAAAAAGGAAGGAAATTCTAAAATTAGTAAGTTATAAAAAATAAAAATAGAAAGTTAGTTTATAAAAAAAAAAAAAGTTTCTAATCTTAGAAATAAAAAGCTAAGTTAGTTTCTAAAAAGGGAAAAATTTCTAAAAATAGAAAATAGAAAGTTACTTAAAAGAAGAATCTAAATCTAAAATTAGAAAATAGAAAATTTTTAAAAAGAAAGCCTAGACTTAGAAAATTTCTAAAAAATAAAACCTTAATTCTAAAAATAGAAATTAGAAAAACTAGAGAATTTAGAAAGGGATTACCAAATTAGAAGTTCAAGTCAGGACCTTACAAAACAGGAAATAGGTTAGTTTTTAGAATAAAATAAAAAAACTTTAACCTAAAGTTAGTAAAATCCTAAGGCTATGAATTATGATAAGAGAGAATCGTAAATCCAATTTGGACCGAAACAGTACCCGGCAACGGCGCCAAAAACTTGATGTTTTATTTTAAACCAATCTGATTTAAATGATTTTAAACTCGCAAGTATACGAATCAGATGTAAATATGGTACGTATTACGGGATCGTTCCCACGAGGACTGGTTGTCACAACTCAAAATTTAAGGCTCTTCCTAACTAATCCAACGAATGGTTTAACAAACTATTAAGTAAACTAGCATAAATTTATGGAAAATAACTACGAACAATAATGAGGAAGATCCAATCAAGGAGGAGACCAGGACTTTTAAATCCACCCCTAATTATTTTAACCCTTATTTTACCTGTTGATTCACCCTAATTCAGATTGATATCAAAATAAATAAAGCACACTCTATGTCCTTGATTGGGCACACAGAATGTATAATCCTTTAAAGCATATGGATCACATTTTTCCATCCATGGTCAGGCATGGAGAGATGTAAATCCTATTTCTTCCTCTATAGAAAACCTGTTCATGGTATGGTCAGACACAAGCACCTAGAATAATATTTCAAACAACATCCATATCTAGACTGTGGTCGAGCTCATAGAATAGAGAAGTACAGAAATCTCAAGAAAGCACACTAGAAAAAGAAACAAATCAATCAAATCAATATGAATTCAACACTAAACAAAAGTTAATCAAATTAGGGGCTTCATCTCAGCCCTAGCTAAAAGTTTAGCAATCCATAAAATTAATTAGGAAAAAGAAAATATAATATTTAAATAATGAAAACATCCTTCCCTTCTTTCTTCCTCTCTCTCTTTGACTCTGGCTCTCCTCAAGTTCTGGATCTTTCCAAGGTCTGAATCCCCCTATTTCATGTTTTACAGCTCTTTTTATAGTTGCTAGAGTGGCTGGAGTGGTGGAAATCGAATTTGGAAAGCTGTTGCACGCGCAACGAAAGCCTTTTCGCAGTCAAGTTCGGTGCCTCAAAAATTACCACTTTCCTAGCTCAATTTTCAAAGAAGCACTGTCTCTTAGGACTTTTTTGGGTCCTTTACATGATAGACGGTTCAGATCTGTCATATGATCAAAGATGGTGGGCCACAATCGCCTGAAAAAGTCATTTTTTGTGGATGTGCGAAACCTTTCGCACTCTTTCGCTGTCGTGATCGATGGGCCGCACAGAAGCATTTTATGGAAAATTCACTCCATCCATTGGATTCAGGATGAAATTTCAATCAAGAAAGAGTAGTTTTGAATGTCCATTGACTTGTCCCGGAGAAGAAATCATTAAAAGATCATATTTGAGCGTTGCAGGGCAGCCCTTTTGTGGCCCCTGTATCGTACACGTGTGCTTGCATGGCTGAAAACTATCAGCTAGGTTTTGTAGTATTCACAGCCATCTACACGGTGGACGGTGCGAATTGGATGTACGGCTAATGTGTGGGGCCCACTATCTTCCGCAAAACGGACGCAAGCCGTCTGTTTGCTGATGCTAAAACTGAAGTTTCCTTTTCTTTTTTCTTTTTCGGTCAGAGACGGTCAACCGTCTCTGCCGTTTTCCATGCACGCCTAGTGCACTTGTGCACTATGCACACTCTATTCATGTGGGGTCCACTATGACATTTTTTGCAAAATCCACTCCAGTCATTCAATTAGTCTCCCTACTTAAAGCGTTGAGACCAAATTTAAAGCAGTTCCGGATATCAGGTGGGCCCAGAATCAACGGTTTATGGGCTGATCTGTCAGTTGGGGCACTTTCTTAGTGATCCAATGGCTGAAATTTTACGTGTACGGTTAATTTATGGCCCTCATATATATGAAGTTTCAGGACAATCGGATGGTGGGAACCCTGTGATCTTGCGTTTTGGACCAATTTTAAGCCTCTTTAACGTGAACGACTTGATTTCCTTAGATCCCTGGTGTGTAATTTCTTCAATATTGGTCTTATGGAGTCTGTCCTTTGCTTTGGTTACTTCAGAGCATCAAATCCATGCTTTTTATATCCTTTTTCAATTAACGCTCTCTATTACATCCTGCAACAAAAACATATTTAAAATATGGCATTAGGCATTATCATGCACGTAAAATCTGACAATAATCAGAGTCTAATATGCAATATTTGACCCTCATCAACAGTAATGCGACCTCCGCCTCCTTGGCTTCTGTTTGAAGGCACGTCATCTCCCAATGCATGTTGAGCAAGGAAGGAGCATACTATAAAAAATAAAGAGAGGAGGGATAATAATTAGACCAAAGCAGGAATAAAATGACAAGCCATCTTAAAGAAGATAATCTGACCTTAAAGAAGAGCTTTGCCAGTTGGCCATTAACTCCATTGGGCTGCGTATCCATAAAATGGGCAAACTCAACATCAGGGACATGCCAATCAACCCAGGGCAGAAGGCTCTCCAGCGTGGCCCGAACCGACTTAGGAGACCTCTGACCCCCTCTGCCTTGTCCACTAGAGGAGCCCCCCGCTCGATGTACGGGAAGCTCAGCAGATGCCCCTGTAACTGCTTGAGCCTCAGCCAAACTAGCCTTAGCGAGTGGAACCAACTTGCCAAACTCCCCTCCACCTTGAGAACAACAGGGGCAAGATCCAATTTCGGTACTCCCTCCACTACCCCTTGGGCCATAGAGGATGGAGGCCCAACCTTCCCCTTGCTTTTGGAGGTTGACTTCTTCTTCTTCTTCTTCTATGAGCCAGCTCGACAAGAGGAGGCACCTTTTCATTTTGATGACCTTGTCTCCAGCATATGTGCACAACTAAAAGGGTTGGCAATAAATTCGTAAAATATGCTAAGTCCCAAAAACATACAAAAACTATACCTGTCAACATGGAGTCAAGACCTAATTTAAGCAAGAGCTTGGGTGCGAGAAGCTCCCTGTAAGACCTTAGATCGGCCTTCATCGACCTTGCCCCTGCTATTGGAGTGAGAGCTTCCCGACCCAACATGGTAGGGTACTTAGGAAGAACTGCCAAAAAAGAACACAAGTTAGAAGAAACATGGGACCAAGTGAAATAAAAAAGATGGAAGGGAAATCCAAGTTCAGATATACCGACCTGGATCAGTGAAGGAGGTCAGGACCCATGAATGCATCCTGGCTATCCCTGGAGTCTCCCGCTCTCCCGACACCCAAAACCACTTATTCTTATACTTTTTGTTCGAGGTCGGGACATCAGTGATAATGGCCTCGCCAGACCCCCGCAAGGAGGAGAAATAATACTAGTCCTCGTGAATAAGGTTAGACTTCACCGGGTATAGGTGGAGAAATTCCTCCACGATAAGCTCGGGATGGTTAAGCTCGAACCAGAGGATGAACGACCCCACCAGTGCCCTCCAAGAGTTCGGGATTAACTACTCAAGAGCTAACCCCAAGTACGCTAGCACCCGCCTTACTATCTACTTGAGAGGAAGCCTAAGGTTGCACTAGATGACGACCTAAAAGATGATCACTTCGCCCTCAGGGGGTGCATTAGGAAGCTCAACTGGTGAGGGAGCTCAAAGCACCACAGAGTCTAGAATGTGGTACCCTAACCTAATCTACACCAAGTCGGCCTCTGTCAACATGGATTCGAGTGGCCCTTTCTCTTCCTCTTTTGATGAGGACCTAACTAGTCCCTCCTCCACTCCCTCCTGGTGCTCTGCCGAGGACTATTCGACTACCCATGATGCATGGGACGCACGAAAGGCACTGTTGCTCATCATCATCATTGGTGATGGTGGGTTTGACATCGGGCAAAGGGTTTTTATCCCACCATCACAACCGGGGATCCCCTCCCACGAATCTAAGGTTTCTGGCATGGCAGCGGGCCTAAATCACATCGAAAAATTGGAAAAAGAAAGAAGAAAGAAAAGGGAGGGGAGTAGAAAAGTGAGAGCATAGCTCACCGGAGGATAGTACCGCTTGGGACAGTCGCTTAAAATCGTCTGACACTAAGGGGGAAGAAGCACACGGAAGAAGGAAGAGGCAAGTAACCCCACCCAACATTAGGGCACTGCCTTTTATATTAATGACACACGTGTATGAGTGTTTAGTGCTCTTAATCAATGCGTAGTCAAGAACGACTCCTCGAATCTCTCGTTTCAACATGTGGCACACTCCCACTTGTTGCATGACTCCATGCCCGAGGTCAGGCCACGCATTGCTGCCTCATTTGCCTAATGCTGAAAAGGCACCTTGACACCCACATGACCTCGAGCCATGACACGCCACCTCGAGGGTACTGTACTATGATTATTGATATGCCTCGATACTTGAGCCTAACCGCCTTCCTTTGTAACTAATGGTAGAATGACTTGACGACATGAATGCATTGTGATCTGACCTAGAAAAAATTGATCTACTTGTTGAGCCCACTGCATGCCTTGAAAGTAAGGGGACTTACTGTTGTAGGGAAAATAGGTCGTCCAGTGATTAAAAGTCAGGTCAAACCCTCTCATACCTCCCCAAGTCCAACACCACAACAGGTTCGATCCCATACTCAAAACCCGAGCTCGGGGGAAGATCTAGGTTGGCACCTCGTCACCAAATCGGGACATCTGTCGACCTATCCATATGAGTGAAAGAGCACTACCTCCACCAGTTCTAAGATCCCCAGAGTTCTTCAAGGACATCTCACCCCGTTGCTCGACTAAGGAGACAGGCCGACATAGCATAGGTTAGCACGACCCAGGTCAGCACGACACTCCCAGGTTAGGTCAGCCAAGACCAGCTCAACCTCCCGTTATGCATCTCTAATGATCGTGGATAATTAGGTCAGGCCCAAGGGAAATCCGTCCTGGGTCTTCTCAAAGGATCTCGGGGGATATCGGTGACACGCTTAGACCCCCGAGATCTTCGGCAAGGATCTTGGAAGATCCTCCCACTAATTTAGGATTTGAATCCACTTCTAATACTTATATACTAAACAGGGAAATTCCATCTATGCCACCGCCTCTTCTAAACACTATAAATAAGGTACCTTTAATGGTGAAAGGTACGTACAATCTCTAGCCCTAAACCCTCGACACTCAACTAGACCCAGATTCCTAACTTGTGATATAGGTGGGTGATCCAAGGAGCTAAAGGAGCTAAAGGAGTGATATAGGTGGGTGATCCACCGTTGATTTTCAATTTGATGGCCCACTTGTGATGGGACCTAGTTTGATCTGTGTTGTAATCATATGAGGGCCCCATAGTGGTGGGGTCCGTCCACTACACCAATCTCTCTCTCTCTCTCTTGATGTGTGGCCCACCTGATGATACATGTATGTTATCCATGCCGTCCACCAAGTGAGCCCACCCGATAGTCCGTTTAGATGGACCTGATTGAAGGAAAAACATAAATATCGGCTTGCTTCAAGGCTAGTGGGCCACGCTGATGTGGACCCCACCTCATATCAGCAGGATCGACATTAGAAAATTCTGGTGGGGCCCACCTTGTATGCATGTGTTGATAATCCAGGCCTTCCATCCAGGGGACTGGATGGTGGAACCACCAGGAAGTATGTGTTTTATCTCTGCCATCCTCCATTTGGCTGACATGCGGGGCCCACCCCACACGTGTTGCATGTGCAGGATGGGACGCACCTTGATGTACATGTCTTACATCCCTGCCATCCGTCCAGACCTGAGAGGTGGGGCTACTGGATGATGCAAATCCATCCAGGTTGTTCGGCCATGCACCCCACTTGATGTGTGTTATCCACACACGTCGGTCCCACATGATTCTTGTGAGATATCCACACCGTCCAATCTATGGACGTGTGGACTTCACCGTGATGAACAAGCCGTGAGACCCACCTATGATGTAAATCTAGACCGTTCAGGGGACGGTGGGTCCCAGCAGCATGTAGCTGCATTGACTGTCAGCAAGTTCTACAGCTCTACCATGAGGTATGAGTTATATCTGTACCGTCCGTCCGTTTGGACGGTGGGACCCCACATCGATGTATCTGTTCTACATCTGCATCGTCCATTAGGACGACGCAGTGGGCCAGCATGATGTATGTATTTTATACACACCGTCCATCCGTTGGAGATAAGGGCCCACCCCACATGTCTGACACATGTGGGGGTGAGACCCACCTTGATGTAAGTGTCTTATATCCACACCGTCCTTTAACGGTGGGACCCACCGCTGATGCATATGTGATCCATATTGTCCAACCCTTTGTAGAGATCATTTTTTTATAGATCTGGAAATCTAGATGGGTCCCACCCGTGGTGCACGTGCCTGAAATCTAGGCCGTACAGATTACGGTGGGCCACGCCTTAATGTATATGTTTTATCCAACCGTTTGTTTGGTGGACCGCACCGTAATAATAAGTGAAGATTGAACATCCACCATTGAAGCTGTTTGGTGGTCACAGAAGTTCTGGATCAAATGATATTTGTTTTCCTCTTAAATTAGGTCTTTGTGACCGTATGAACAGATTGGATGGAAAATAAATGCTATAGTGGACCCTGTGGAGTTTTAAAGGTGGAAATCATTATCACCACTGCTATTTGTGGTATGGTCCAGATGATCTTCTTATATGATTCTTTTTTTATGGGTAATGCTTTAAAATAATGTCTAATAATAGAAGAATGGTGTAGATTGGTGCGGCCCATTAATGCACCCCACTTGATGTATATGAGGTCCATTGGTGTGGCCCATTGATGCAGCCCACTTGATGTATAAGAGGCCCATTGGTGTGGCTTGTAGATTCGGCCGACTTGATGTATATGAGGCCCATTGATGAGGCCCATGTGATGTGGCCCATGATGATGTATATTAGGCCCTTGTGTGAGGTCATGAGCCCACTATATATTATGTTAGGCTCTATGTGGGCCACTCCTTGGGAGCAATATTAGTTAAATGTCTACATTGATGGGCAACAATGGTTGAATGTCCATATTGTGACCTTTTCTTAGGCCTTGTTATGCCCATTCTCACCGGGGTCGATTATCGATATTGATTATTGGTGCCAGATATCGATACCAATTATGAGTATGTGATAGCATAACATCATGATAAATGCTCATAAATATCATCTACATGTTTGTTATGAGATGTGGTTGACTATTGCATATGCCATAGGGTAGGTTGTTTATGGAACTCCCTGATAGGCGGAGTCATCTCACATGAGCGCACAATATGCGCACGATTGATGTATGATTAGACTATGTGACTCATGCATCTTGCATTTTATGATATAACTACTGTACACCTTGACAACATCAGGGTTGTGACCTCTACAGGCATAATGTGGATGGCCAGATGGGACACCAAAAATCTTTTTACATGGGGTGTCATAGATGTCCCTAAGTGAAAGTCCCTAAACCTCCATGGCCAGGAGACTCTCCAACATCTAGATTGAGTGGATACATGAGTGTCTGAGTGCCAAATACTAGTAGGCCGCGTCTCCCAGTATGTTGTGGTTGGTTGGAAGGGGGTGTGGCTTTACCCGCCTGAGCGTAGGGGCATAGCTAGGATAAGTTTGACCAGCTCATAAATAGGTCCGTTATCGACATGCTGGGTAGATATTGGTTGACTACTGGCCATGCAGATAGTGAGGTCTCTTCCACTTGCAGGGTTGTACGTCCAGTAGGCAAAAATTACGTGTAGAGTGTATTAGACCCCCGTGATGATCCCATAGATGTACGATACTGATATGTGGACTTATTGAGCAGGAGTTGTATACTTAGTATTTTACTCATTTATTCATTCATTCATTCACTATCCACTTGGGATGGTGGTGCGTAATTAATTATAATATTCCTTCGCAATGATCAGGATTTTAGTTAGGGCACGCAAAAAACCTGAGATTAGGAGTCTACCATATTGAGTTTGACTATCCAAATTTAGGTATGAGACTGATTTGGATAGAAGTCCCTTGTGATGAAAACCATAGCCTATGATACTACGTACTATCATCTCGACTTCACACTCCAGCTTGGTCATTTCATTCACATCGCATATTACATTACATCTACGGCATATGGCATTTTGGTTTGTTATGTTTCTTTATTTGTATGACCTAGATGATCCTGACGGTATTTGTGGATTCATCAAGATTTGCATATTGCATTACATTCTCAGTATATGATATCTGGCTTACTATGTCTCTACATTGCATAGCTGATCTACATTACTTTCTCAGTATATGATATTGGTTTATTACGTTTTGCATCACATAGCCTGGATAAGGTTGATGATATTTATAGACTTACTAGCATGTTTTCGCATTACTCTGATATTATACAATTTATGGATTGCCAGTATTTCCACTTCGATATTTACATACTTGCCACGTGCATTGCACATACATACACCACCCTCCAAGCTTTCTATAAGCTTATGCACAATAGATGGGTTCAAGTGTCATTAGGTCACAACAGCATTGAGCTTGAAGCATGCAGGTATCTTTTAAAGCTTTGATTTTTAATATATGCATTTCCCTTTCAGCACTGTATTCAACTGTTAATATTAGTAGATATGTGGTGATATTGTTGCCTTTGTGATTTGGGTAAAGTTGTGGTTATGCTTATTACGAGGTAAATGTACATTGAAAAATCCTCCTTATAGGATCATAGGATCAGAATCTGGTGTATGGGCGTTGGGAGCCGAGAATGGGGTACTACGGAGGCTATTGGCACCGAATTCGGTGATCAGGAATTTTGTGAGCCCGGTTTTTGAGTTTGGGGCCTGACACAGTGTCTTCCTTGTTTGTTCACTGTGCAAGTTCTCGAGTCCAAGGAAGGCTAACCAGATTTCTATAACAACAGTGGCGAACGGTTATGGTAATCGTTAGAACATGAGAAGGATCTAGATGGCCATATTAAGGCTATAAATAGAAGAGGAATGCAAGAAGTAAAATTGTCTCATACCAACCCAAACAAAGCAAATCTATCTTTCAATTACCTTTCAAATTAACAATCAAAGTACATTTCATGGTGTAATATTTTACTTTTCCTGTCAAGAAAATTACATTTCTTAGTGTAATCTTTCACTTTTCAATTTAGTGTTTACATTTCGTAATGTAATTTGTAGCGGTAATCAAATAACTTATCATTTTTAGCTATAATTTGAGTCTACGCTCGTACATTGTGTTGAGTATCAAATATTGTATATTTTTCCCTATTTACATCTTTGTTTTATGAACATAATAACACTTAATGGGTATATCTTATACATGTTTGTGTTGCAAGGTGAATCTGAGAGCTTGGATTGAAAAGAAGGTTAAAAGCATAGATTTGATGCTTAAGATTCACCAAGGCAAGGGATGGATCATAGGAGACCAAGATTGAAGATTTCAAGACCCCATGATTCACAAAAACCAAGTGGAGAAGGAAAGAAGTCGAAAGTGCAAAGTGTAGAAATTCACAGAATTTGAACTTCACTGTATATGTCAAAGTCAGTGTTCGATGAAATCAAAGAATTACAGAAAATCAAGTCTGGTTGTTGGACAAATTTGATGCAGTTCTCGATGACATCGAAGCCTTATTTGATTGCTCAAAAACCTGCTCGATGACATCGAAGGTAGTTTGATGACATCGAGATTTTTATGAATTTTTGGAATAACTCACTGGAACACTCTGGACATATTCTCGATTCATCAAAGGCAATTCGATTACATTGAAGGACTATTTGATGATATTGGAGGTATATTCGAAGACATGAAGAGTTACACAGTGTGAAAGGTGTTACAGAGTATGAAAAGGAGCGACTTCCGGATTCAAGTTGCGTTCAATGACATTGAAGGCATTACGCGAAGTGCGTAAATTTGAGGTGGTTTCTAAAGACGATCAAACGAATACTATAACTATGAGTTTTTTGAGGAGTTCTAAACATGAATTAGGTTTTGATAAGCAGAGCCAAAGGTTGAAGCATCCTCCCAAGATTTTTTCTTCATTTATTTTTCTATTTTTAATGCTTTCTTTTAGGGTTTTAGATCCAATCATGCCTAGCTAAACCTCTTAGCTAGGGCTAAGAGGTGAAGCTTGTAGTGTGTTGGGATGATTTTTATACTTTGATTCTTATTTTTCTTGAACCTCATTGATTTTTAGTTTGAATTTAAGAAATATTTTTAGTTTTTTATGATTTATTATGACTCAAATTACAATAGATGCTGTGATAGCTTTGGATATCTTCTTTTCCTCTTTTGAGATTGTGAGATTGGTCAATCTTGTTGTTCACAATCATCTCCTAGGCATGGTAGGATGATGGAATCCCTTCCAATCACCATAATAGTCCTTCATTGAAGACTAGATCAATGAAAAGTTCCGAGATTTGATTTAATTGCTTTATCTTCATATTGGATAAGATAAGACTCCAATTTCAATTGTCTCTTGAATCAATGTAAGGTAGCATCCAGATAGCTACAAGTGGATCCTTGGCACCCTATTTCCCACCTTTCAATTTATAGTTTAAATCAACATTATTCATGATTACTCTTTTTTATTCTAGATTTAGGTTTAGATCTTCCTCTAGTTCTAGTTCTAGTTATTTTCAGAATACGTACAAGTTTAGTCCCTGTGGATTCGACCTCAGTCTCACCGAGTTATTACTACATCATGACCCTGCACTTGGGGTTGTGAACAAGTTTTTAGTGCCATTGCAGGGGACTACGACTGCAGTTTTTAAGATTAATTGGTATTAGAATTAGGTTAAGATTAGGGTTTATTTTTCTGCTATGTTTTTTAGTTAGGATTTTTTTATGAAATTATTTTTAGAAACTAACATTGTTTTCTATTTTGTAGGATCCTAATAGCAGCTCTTATTTGGTAATTTTGTTCCAACCCTCTCTCTTGCCTTTTCTAGACCTCTTATTTGTTTTAGTTTTTCTAATTTTCTTTTTAGGTTTAGTTATTTAGTTACTTAAGGGTTGAGAGTGTTTTTGATGAGCAAGTGGGTTCGTGGTAACACCCTCCGTCTCTTGAGTGAAGGAGGATTAGTTGAAGGGTTACCTATTCATCACTGGATTAGACACCACCTAAGATCCTTTGAGTCAGTAGAGGTAATGACTGCACATTAACCTCAACACTCAATTGAGGAAGTCGAAGATGAGAATGAGGTGCATCATGCACCCTACCTCGTACTCTACAAAATTATTTATAGCTAGTGGAGATGAGTACACCTTCTTGCATGATATTCCCATTGAATGCAGGAACTGTGGATGTTAAATCGGGGGTAATTCAGCTCCTTCCTAAGTTTCATGGACTAAAATCTGAATCTCCATACTTACATATGAAAGAGTTTGATGAAGTAATATCTACGTTACAATTTCCAAACGTGTCTGAGGATACAATAAGACTAAAATTGTTTCCTTTTTCTTTGAAAGAAAAGGCTAGTCATAGTTACATTCCTTAAGACCACGATCCATTGGCACATGAGTTGAGATGTCAAGGGAGTTCCTTAAAAAGTTATTCCCATATCATAAAACAAATACATTAAGGAGAGCTATCATGAATTTTGCACAAAAAGAAGATGAGACCTTTTTCAAATGTTGGGAGAGATTTAAGGATCTCATAAATTCATGTCCACAATATGGCTATGAAACATGGAGGATAACAAGTTTTTTCTATGAAGGATTGACCTCATCCATGGGCCAATTTGCGAATTCATGAACAAGGAAGTCGATGATGCGTGGGATTAGTTTGATAAACTCGCTGAAAATGCGTAATCATGAGATGCATCCTGAAGAACTACCACTTATAAGCCTACTCAATCAAAGGAAAGGAAAGGAATCTATGTTTTAAAAGAGGTGGATGATATATATAAGATTTGCCAAACTCATAAGAAAAGTCGAGGCCAGGGAACTTAAGAAGGCAGAATTCGAAAAGGCTACGAAAGTTGTTTGTGATATTTGTGCTTGCAACATATATATAACTTTAAATTGCCCAACAATTCCTGTTTTTCAAGAGATATTGAATGAGTAATTGAATGCCTTGAACAACTACCAAAGACCTTTTAGTGGTCCCACCTCAAATACATATAACTCAAGTTGGAGGAACCATCCAAATTTCAGATGGAGGAATAGAAAAACTGCTACTCCTCAAGGGATCCTTAACCAATTTCTAAATCAAAGGAAACCTCAAGAGGATCCGGTCTTAAAACAAATGTAAAACCAAGAGATTTTTAATCAGGGTATCCTGCAAGCCTTTTAAGACCTTACAAAGGCCATACAAGGTCTTGATACAAAAAATTCGATTGGGGAGAAAGGGATCCTTCCGGCCCAGCCTCTCCTCAACCCAAAACTGCAATATGAAATAAGTTACCCAAGTTCTTCAAATTAGCTAGATGGAGCAGGTAAGTTTATCACCACTCTTAGGAGTGGGAAGATTATTGATGAAACTATTCTGGCAAGGGCTGAAAAGCCTAAGGACCTAAAAGAAACTGAGAATGATAGACCTAGCAATGCCCCACATGAGGAACAACCAGAAAGAATGAGTAAGTCGATTACGTCATTCCCCCAGCGGTTGATTGCACCAAGACCTCTAGCTAACTCACAGGATATTCTAGAGGTGCTAAAATAAGTGAAAGTCAACATTCCTTTGCTGCATGGGGTGAAATAAATCCCCTCTTATGCCAAATTTCTAAAAGATCTAAACACTAACAAAAGACGGCAAAACATTTAAAAGAAAAAATTTCTGACAGAAAAGGTGAGTTCCATCCTCAAGCAAGATGTGCCACAAAAATATAAAGATCCTGGTAGCCCAACTATCACCTGTATAATTGGGAACCACCAAATTGAGCATGCACGTTTTGACTTGGGGGGTGAGTGTAAATCTGATCCCTTACTCAGTTTACGAACAATTAGGTCTAGGTGAATTAATACCCACCTGGACCACATTACAACTTGCCAATCGCTCAGTTCGTGTATCGAGAGGGATGATTAAGGATGTATTGGTCTAGGTAGATAAATTCTACTATCCAGTAGACTTTATTATTTTAGATACTCAACCCATCATAGATATGAGCACTCACATTACAGTCATTCTTGGTCGTCCATTCCTTGCTACATTAAATGCAATCATTAATTATAAGAATGAAATTATGAATTTATCTTTCGAAAATATGACATTGGAGGTCAATATATTTTTCAACATGAGAAAACAGTCAGAGGATGTTGATGATATCCATGACAATAACTTGATAGATCCTTTCGTGGAAGATAGAGCACTTTTAACTCTATACTCTGACCCTCTAGAGATGTGCTTGACCTACTCCCCTGAGTTAGATGATGACATGATTAGGGAGATGGATGCTTTACTTGATGCCTACACTGGTACTTAAAGTTAACTAGTGGAGGCCACAATTTGAGAAATTGCCCCAAACTGATGCAGTTAGGGGTGCACATGGGTCGAATCGGGTCGAACTGGGCTTAACCCGGCCCGGCCCGGTCACTAGCCACACCCAGCTCGAACCTGGCTTGGCCTGGTCATCGGGCCAACATGTCCAGCCCAAACCCGACCCGACGGCAATCGGGCGAGTTCGGGCCGAGTTCGAACCTTCGAGTTTAGGTTAATTTTGAACTTGAGTTCAGGCCAGTTTCTGACATTATATGCCGATTCACCATGATAGTATCCCACTAGTAAAAATTAAACTCATTTGCATCCAAAATAAGATTGAATGGAACATGTGCCAAAATGGATACAATAAATCAAAGAAAACCCACATTTTCGGGTTGAGATTTTAACTATTTGAATTTGAATGGTATTCTCCATCATTTCTTCTTCTAGTAAGTGTAGGTAAAAGTAAAACACGAAGTATAGAGGCGCAGAGAATCTCCATGTGCTTCAACAATATTGCTTATGCCTGTATGGAGTAAATTACTTTTTCTTTTGGAAGTGGATTGCATAGTGTGCCACTTTGGTAGTGTGTTGGCATCATTAAGTTTTGTGGGCCCTACCATGATGCATGTGTTATATCCGCATTGTCCATCCATTTAGGGAGATCATTAAAGTCACGGTATAAAAAAAATTAACTGAATCAAAGCAATAGATCACATGATGAAAAGTAGTGCATATAATTATTTTCACTGTTGAAATCTTTCTAAGGCCCGCTATAATATTTATTTGTCATCCAAGTCTATTTATGTGGTTACACAAATTTGGATAAAGGAAAAAAAAAAAAAGAAAAGAACAAACATTAGATTTATCCAAAATTGCTATAGTCACCAAGAAGTTTTCAACGCTAGACATTCAATTCTCATTACTTTTATGTGGTATGGTACACTTGGACTTTGGATTTGTTACATTTTTTTTAGCTCAACCTCTAAAATAATCTCATTAGATGGACAACAGGTTAGATATAACACATTCATTGTTATGAGACTGGAAAAACTTAGTGGCATCAATACACTAATAAGGTTATACAATTCACTTTTTTTTTCACTAGATTAAAAGAAACTATAAATATTACAAAGCTTTTCTCTCTTACGTTTATCATACACTAAAATATCTCTCACATAAAGATGCATATGTTTGACTCACATAAAGATTACACAATCATAACATAACTAACATTCAATTGAAAGAGAAATTTCGGATTGAGTCGGATCGAGTTGAGTCGGGTTTCGGACCAAGTCGGGCCGAACTGAGCCCTATCCGAACTCAGCCCGAACTCAGTTTCGGGCTGAGAAAAATGGCCCATCCCGAGCTGAACTCAGTTCCGAGTCGGGTCGAGTCGAGCGAGCTAACCAGGCTAGCCCAGTTTTTGTACACCCCTAGATGTAGTGCTTCTACCGTTTAGCCTCAAAGCACTCAAATTTGACTTAAAATCTTTACCCTCTAATCTTAAATATGTTTATTTAGGTCAAGATGAGATACATTCGGTGGCGATTTCTTCCCATCTTGAGAAAGAACAAGAGAGTATGCTTATTTTCACTCTCATTAAGCATAAAGGAGCCCTTGGATGGTCGATTGCGAACCTCAAGGGAATTGACCCTTTGATTCGTACTCACCGCATTCATCTTGAGGATTATGCAAAAATCTCTCGGCAACTATAACTTCGATTAAATTTAAACATGAAGGAAGTGTTTAAGGCTGAGGTACTTAAGTTGTTGGATATGGGTGTCATATACCCCATATCCGACAACTAATGGGTGAGTCCAACTCAGGTGGTTTCTAAGAAGTCCGGAATCACCATCGTAGCCAATTCCGACAATGAACTCGTGCCAAATAGAGTCACTACAGGTTAGAGAATGTGCATTGACTAAAGAAAGTTGAAACCATCATAACAAAGGACCACTTTCCTTTACCCTTCATTGATCAAATTCTTGAAAGGCTTGCTAGTCACTCTTGCTACTATTTCCTTGACGGGTATTTGCGCTACAATCAGACTGATATAGCCCTTGAAGATCAAGAAAAGACAACATTCACATGCCTCTTTGACACCTTTGCTTACCCAAGGATGTCATTCGGACTGTGTAATGCCCCCACCACTTTTCAACAATGCATGTTGAGTATATTTTCTGACATAGTAGGGTAATATTTAGAGGTCTTCATAGATGACTTCTCTATTTTTGATCCATCATTCAACGAGTGTTTGGAAAATATTAAAAAGATACCGAAGTAATGTGAGGAAAAGAATTTGGTTTTGAATTGGGAGAAATGTCATTTTATAGTTCCCAAGGGGATTGTTCTTGGACATATAACTTCGTCTAAGGGAATTGAGGTAAACAATGCGAAAATTGATCTTATCTCTAATTTATCTCCACCCAAAAGCATACGTGATGTGTGAACCTGAAATGGCCTAGCTATATGTCCTTGAGGGGGGGAGGGGGGCATAAATAGGACTATGCCAAATTAAAAAAAATAACAGCAGAATATACAAAATAAGATAGCCAACAAAATAAAGGAAACAAACCACAATAAAGGAATGTAAAGTAACCTCAAAATTCAAGTCTTGAGAGGTTGATACAAATATTGTTCTAAGGACGACCTTACACCAAAAATCAAGGGTTTATGGTAGGACAACCTTATTTCTAGAAAAGTCTTTGTATCAAGAACTCAAACTGAGGAGGAATAAATAAATGAATGAATAAAATGTAATCTTAAATATTGATTGTTCTAAGGACAACCATACACCATAAAAATGGCAGGGCAACCTTACTAGAACAAATAAAGAAACTGAATCTCAAAGTAATAAAGGAATAACAAGAAGTAAATTCTAAACTATTACAACATTTCCGACAATGCTTAAAATAAAATGATTACAACATTCACATCCACATATACATCCCACAAATGAATAATCAAAAATAGGAAATATAAATCATGCAACCACAAAACACAAGGGATTATAGTGGTTCGCCTGTGTGTACACCAACTGTTATAAAATAGCCACACAGCTACTCCACTCCTAATATCCTCACACAATGGACATTAGCATTCACTATCAAAATAGGTTTTCACAGGTTCACCCAAAACCTTCACAATTGTGTCTTTTTAAACTTGGGCTTACACAATCCAAAAACCCACTTTCTGAGTTTTATGGCTCTCCTCAGATAACCACCATAATGAGATTTTTATGGCTTATCTCAAAATAAACCAAAAAGAATGTAAATTACAACAATGTAAAATACCTGAATTTCTCCTTTTTGAAGCAGCCCGGAAGAACCAATCGAAGTAGAAGTTTGAATATAAAAGTTTATTGTCCAATACTCACTTTAAAATGGTTATAGGTTCTAATTGATTTTAAATTAAACCAAATTGGGCTTAGCTCTATTTGATTTTGATTCCAAGAAGAAGGAATACAACAATTCCTCTTTTCAAATAAGATTGGAATATAAAAATAAAATCAAATACAAAAGCTAACAAAAAGAGAATATTAAATGAGCATAATGCAGCTTAAAATAACCACATACTTATCTCAGAGTGATCCCTTGATTTTACTTAAATTTTTCTTATCAAACACCGAAATTCATCGTCTATTTATAACTGCAGAAATCACACCTTCGACTGGTCTAGTGGACACTTCGACTGGTCGTAGGAGAACGGATTTTTGAAATTTTTAACGCGATTGGATAAAACTGACTCACGATTGGTCGTAAGGTGTCTACGACTGGTCGTAGCCCCTCTACGATTGGTCGTAGGCTCCATACGACTGGTCATACGACCGCCTAATTCATTGCTAGAGTTTGAATCGTAGAATCAGGATGAGACGAGTCGACACTGTTCACATGACCAGTCGAGTAGAGTCCAGGACTGGTCGTGAACGAATAGAAATTTTAAAAAAATTACAACAAACTTAGGACTGGTCTTGGAATCTCTTGGACTGGTCAAACTAGTGCTAGGACTAGTCGAACAAGGTCTAGGACTAGTCTTAGAACAGACTAAAATCATATAAAAATATTTAGCTTGAATTATGTATACAAAATGACCTACCCTAAGGTCAATCTAAGGTCATTCATACTTGGGACATGAAGTATGAACATTGAAACTTCATTCTTTTCGATGAAGGTTGACCTTTGAAGCTTATGAATCTTGAGATCTCTACTTGATGTAGATTGAACTTGAGATCTTCTACAGCTTGAAATTAACTTTCATCTTGAGTGACACTTGAGTCTTGAATAAACACTCTTCGTCTCGATGTAGCTCTGAACATTGAAGCTTATAGAAGAGAACAAAATACATGACCTTACATTTCTTTCTTGAAGTCGATCACCATACTTGACTTGAAGTATTGTGATGCAGTGTCTTGAACATATATTAACATACAAACACAAGACACGGATAAAGGTTTTGTTAACACAAAATTTGACAACCAAATGAGCATAAAATCATAGCACTTACAATCTCCCCCTTTGTCAAATTTGTGACAAAACACTCAATAATAATATAACCAATATGAATACAAAGAATTATGCATGGGTAATAAAAGGAAACCAGTAACAACCTGGTTAAAGAATCATGCACCAGTTTTTCATGCACTAGATGCATCAACAAACGCACATCACACATCAAGATGAAGTAGGAAAAATAAATGCACTTACATTCCACCTCCTTTTTCTTACTCCCCCTGAATTACTCCCCCTGAGTAGCACATAAAAAAAATACTTGCAATGCTACTACTCACAATCCAAACCATAAATTCTTTCTCTTTTTGGCACAATATGACAAAGGAAGAAGAAAATAAGGGAAAATGATAATAAGCAAGGAGTAAACAAGGAGACAAGATATAAGTAAATAAAGAACATAACCATTAAGACTGAAATAGTGCAATCCATAGTCAGTAAACCATAGTCAGCAAACCAAATCAAGTTCACAATTCACCAAAAGTAAACTTAAAGTTATTACAGACCAAAGATCAAATCACTCAATCTGAACCTGAAGACGGAGTAGGTATGGTAGGATTAAGGTGATGCATGCCCTTGTTTAAGCGCCTAAGATACTTGCGCATATATTTAAATTGTAAATCTTGGGCAACATTCATGTTTTCTACTTTCTCCTCAAGTACATGCAGATGCGCATCAAACTCAGATGGCTCAAAATCAAGATCATTAGCAGAATTAGACTCAATTTCATCAAAAATATCATCCATGTTTATGTCATCAGGAGGAAGATCATCAGCTTCTTCTTCATTCCCAACTCTAGCTTCATCATCACCATCCACTTGGCCAGGAGCCAATTCCAACTTCATTTTGTTTATATTTGAGTTGTTAAAAATCAGATTATCGATAGGAGCCTCTCCAATAGGCATAGCGACCAACATATGTGATGCCAACATAGTCATGAGATAGGCAAACGGTATATCACTATGACCTAGATGGAGACGAAACTGAATGATGGAATGACAAATTAAAGATGAAAGATAAAATTTAGTACCAGAAACAACTGAGTGCAAAACACGAACCATAAATGAAGTCAACTCTGTTTTATTACCAGATCGCAGATATAGATTTGAAGTAAAGATTCTATGGAGGACTCTGTATCTGGGTAATAAATACCTTGAGGGGAGCGCATTCCCTTTATGAGTCCATTGCACATTCATGTTACACAATGTTTTGGTAAGCTGTCGTTTTTCTGTTTTTAAGGGTTTTTCAGTTAGAAGATGAATGGGGAAACCCTCATCATTAACAGGTATTTCCATAAGGCCAGATATTAAATGATGGTCTACATTAAAAGGGCCTTCTCTATCATCTATTTGAAATGTTAAATTTTCAGCAGAAAAAGTAGAGATGCAGGCAAACATGGATTGTGCAATAGATTGGTATACAGGCCCTCCCCAATGTAAGATGTTATCCCATCCTACAGCCTGAAGGAGAGGAAGGATACCAAATGGAGCAATGTGGTTAAGATCAACAGCTTTCTCAACAATAACATTGCGCAAACGTAAATTCCGAACGTATGAAGGATCATTTTTGGGTGAACGAAGATGGTGTTGAGTTATTGGAGCTGATCTAGGGGATGATGGACCATGAGTAATTTTCTGTTTTCCCCTAGCATCCATTTCTTCAAGGAAATACAAAGGAACAAGAAAACTCAAAGGAAGTAGAGATGGGTTTTCTTAGATCAGTAAATGTAGAAGAAAAACCCTAAAATCTCCACAAAGCTTGTAATCAAGCACTCCAAAGCAAATAAAGAAGAGAATCTAACTTGAATCTGACAAATAGACCAATAAAATGCACTAACCTTGAAGATCAGGTCGGTGGGTTCGACTTGTCAGACGTTGGCTCGTTGGAGAGGAAGTTAGAAATGAAGAAGATGAGATTTTTTCCAAAATTTAAAACATCCAACGTGCTCCCCGACCGGTCGTACCAGGACCGGTCGTGTACACCCACGACTGGTTGAGTACCGACTAAAAACATGCAATATTCATATAAATTTAAAATTTAAACACATAAATTCTCAAAAATATTTACACTATGATACACCTAAGCATGAATAATCAATTTTGAATACACATACCAAGATCAAATTTCAATTTAGTAAAAATGTCAGCAAGTTGAGTCTCTATTGGAATGTATTCCAAAGATATTATTTTTTCTTCAACTAATTTACGAATATAATGATACCTAATGTCTATGTGCTTAGTACCTGAATGCTGGATTGAATTTTTTGAAATATTTATAGCAATGAAATTATCACAATGTAAAGTCATTAAATCCTGTGTAATTTCATAATCACTTAACGTACATTTCATCCAAACGAGCTGAGTACATGCATTTTCGGCTGCGATTTATTCAGCCTCAGCAGTAGAGAGTGATATAAAACTTTATTTTTTACTAAACCAAAAAACCAAGCAATTTCTAATATAAAAACAACCACCACTGGTTGATTTTCTATCATCGATATTTCCAGCCTAATCAGCATCAGTATTCCCTACCAACTGAACATTAGTATTATATGGATACCAGAGACCCAGATTAACTGAACTTATGACATATCGCATAATCCGCTTAACAGCAGTTAAATGTGATTCTTTAGGATTAGACTGATATCTTGCGCAAATACCAACATTGAAAGCAATATCAGGTCTACTAGAAGTTACATAAAGCGAACTGACAATCATGCTACGATATAATTTAGTATCCACATCTTTACCTGTAGAATCCTTTAAGAGTCTTAAGGTTGTACTCATAGGAGTATCAAAATTCTTACCATTCTCAAATTCGAATCTTTTAATCAAGTTCAGAGCATATTTGGTCTGAGAAATAAAAATTCCATCAGGTTGTTGTTTTACTTGCAACCCTAAGAAATAATTTAATTTCCCAACCATGCTCATTTCGAACTTAGATTTCATTAAATCTGTAAACTCAATAGTCATGTTAGAACAAGTTGATCCATAAATAATATCATCAACATAGATCTGAACCATTAAGATATCATCGTTATATTTCTTAACAAAGAGTGTCTTATCGACACTGCCCATTTGAAAACTATGACCAAGTAAAAACTTAGTCAATTTCTCATACTATGCCCTGGGAACTTGTTTTAGACCATAGAGAGCTTTTTTAAGATGGTATACATGATTAGTAAACTTAGGGTCTTCAAACCCTGTAGGTTGTTCAACATATACTTCTCATGTAAATCGTCATTTAAGAAGGTACTCTTTACATCCATTTGATAAATTTTAAAAATTTCTAAAGCATGCAATGGATACAAAAAGTCTAATTGATTCAAGGCGAGCAACTGGTACAAAGGTTTCATCGTAGTCAATACCTTCAATTTGGGTGTACCCTTGTACAACCAGTCTTGCCTTATTTTGAATTATATTACCAAGTTCATCAGACTTATTTTTGAATATCCACTTTGTTCCAATAATGTGTTTATCTTTAGGTCTAGGAACAAGAAATCAGACATCATTTCGAAGAAATTGATTAAGTTCTTCTTGCATAGCAACTATCCAGTTTTCTTCAGATAGAGCTTCTTTTACGTTTGCAGGTTCTATCTGGGATGTGAAACATACGTAATTACATATGTCTTCAAGTTATCTACGAGTCTGTATACCAATGAGAGGGTTTCCAAGAATCTGAGTAGTAGGATGATCTTTAACAGTCCTCAATTCAGAATCAGTTTGATTTGATGAAGTATCTGGTTTATCGATTAAAAGAACTTCATCATAATCTGAACTTGGGGTAGATGTATTCAAGCGATCGTCTATGACCACATTTATAGATTCTTGAATAACACCGGTCCTTTTGTTCAATACCCGATATGCACGACTATTTAAAGAGTATCCTAAAAAGATCCTTTTATCACTCTTAGTGTCAAACTTTCTCAGATTTTTTCGGTCACGTAGAATATAGCACTTGCTACCAAAAACTCGAAAGTATTTGACAGTAGGCTTCTTATCGAACCATAGTTCATAGGCCGTTTTGTTATTAGATTTAGAAGTATAAACCTGGTTAATAATATATTAGGTGGTATTCACTGCTTCAGCCCAAAGATTTCTAAGGAGCTTAATACTATTCAACATTACGTTTCTCATTTCTTAAAGCACTCTATTTTTCCTTTCTACAATTCTATTTTGTTGTGGTGTTTTGGGCGTAGAGAATTCATGTGATATTCCCTGATCACTACAGAATTTCTCAAAACTTCTATTCTCAAACTCAGATCCATGATCCTTTTTCAATTTGAATACGTCTGATAATCTTTTTCACTTCATTAAGGGTTTTTGACTTATCCCTTAAGAAAGCGACCCAAGTGAATCTTGAAAAATCATTCATGATTACCAGGATGTATTTTTTGCCACCTCGACTCTCTGTCCTAGTTGGTCCTACAAGATCCATGTGGAGAAGCTCGAGTGGTCTTGATGTGGCATTGGAGTTCACCTTCTTGTGAGAGCTCCTTGTTTACTTGCCTATTTGGCATTCGTCACATATTTTGTTTATCTTTTGTAATTTAGGTAGACCTCTTATTAGTTCTCTTTTGTTCAATATGTATAAATTACAGTAGTGTACATGTCCAAGGCGTTTATGCCATAATTCTGTCTCGTCAATATGGACCATGTAGCACGTTTGACTAGAAGCGTTACCATCACTTACAATATAGCAGTTTTCAGAAGTTCTGCGACCAGTTAATATTACAGATCCCTTTTTGTTTATGATTTCACAACCTTGATTAGAAAATTTCACACTATGATTGTTATCGTATATTTGAGATATGCTTAACAAGTTGTGTTTTAGTCCCTTAACATATAAAACATTCTTGAATAAGGGAAGGTTATAGAGTTGAATCATACCTTGGCCAATAATCTTGTAGTTGCTACCATCACCAAATGTGACTGACCCATCAGTAATATCTTTGAGATCGGTGAATAAAGCCTTGTCGCCTGTCATATGCCTTGAGCATCCACTATCTAGGTACCACTTTGAATGGCTTGTTGTCACGCCCCAAATCCTGAAATTGGATTCACAGGAATTTCGATCGCTGAATTCGGTGCCGACAGTCTCCGTAGTACCCCATTCTCGGCTCCTAGCGTCCATACGCCAGATTTCGATCCTGGGATCCTACAAGGAGGATTTTTTTTTTAACGTGCATTTAACTCATAATAAGCATAACCACAAGATTACCCAATTTACAAAGGCATCATTGTCATCACATATCGACTAATATAATCATTTGAGTATAATACTGAAAGGGAAATACATAAATAGAAAATCAAGCTCCAGAAGACCACTGCACGCTCCAAGCTCAACACTGCTATAATCTAACTCACCTACACGCATCTATCGTGCATAAGCTTATAGAAAGCTTAGAGGGTGGTGTAAGTGTGTGCACAAGGTAAGTGCCAAGTATTCGATACAATGCCATAATCATACAATACCGGAAGTATTGGTAATCCATAAATCGTGCAATATCGGAAGAAGTAGAAATACTGGCAAGATCAGGAATTATCAGAGTAAACAAAAATACTGACAAGATCATGAGTCATACAATATTAGAGTACGTAAGATAAATCAACTATGCAAATGAGGAATCATAGATAGCCAAATATCAGATGCAAATGATGCAATGCAATATACATTCCTGATGAGTATCACAAATGGCATCAGCCGTACCTGGACCATATAAGTGCAGAAACACAATAATCCAAAATATCGTATACCACGAATGTCATGCAATATGCGTTACAAATGGAATGACCATGCTGGAGTGTGAAGTCGGGATGATAGTACGTAGTATTGTAGGCTATGAGGTCCATCACATGGGACTTCTATCCAAACCAGTCCCATGCCTAAATTTGGATAGTCAGACTTAATGTGGTAAACTCCTGATCTTAGGTTAGTCGCGCACCCCAACCGAAATCATGGTCATTGCGAAGGCACACATGAAAAATAGTTGCGTACCACCAGCCTGAGTGAATAGTGAATGAATGAATGAGTATGCAACTCCTGCTCACTAAATCCACATATCAGTACAGTTCATCTCTGGGATCATCACCGGAGTTTAGTGCACTCCTATGGCACTGTCTCTCTCCCAGTAGCACAGTCCAAGAGAGCATAAGAAACCTCACTATCCCTGGTCAATAGTCTGCCAATACCTATCCGATACGTCGATAGTGGATCCATTTATGAGCTACTCAAACTCAGCCTAGTATTATCCCCTACTCTCGGGCGAGTAAGGTCACACCCCTTTCCAACCAACCACGACACAGTGGGAGATGCGGCCTCCTGGTATTCGGCCCTCACGCGCTTATATATCCACTCGGTTCCGATGTTGGAGTCATCTCCTAGCCACGGAGGTTTAGAAATTTTCACCTAGGGACATCTATGGCGCCCGTATGTTAGAACCAAATATTTCTGGTGTCCTGTCTGACCATCCACGATATGTCTGTGGAGGCTAAGACCCTGATGTCGCTAGGGCGTATAACACACAATGCAAGATGCATGAGTCATATAATCCAGTCATACATCAATCCTGTGCACGTTGTGCGCTCATGTGAGATAACCTCCGCCTATTAGGGAGTCTCATATTAACATGCTAAATGACATATGCAATGATCAACCACATCTCATAACAAATATGCAGATGATGCGTATGGGCATGTATCATGATGTCATGTTGTTACATACTCATAATCAGTATCAATAACTGACATCGACAATTGGTGGCCAACATACATCACAATGGGCTCCATCTCCTGGCCCTCAAATGCATTATAATAGGCCTCATCACATAGGCCTTAAACACGGGCTAAATACACATCACAACGGGCCTTAATTATAGGCCACATGTACATCATATTAGGTCCCGACAATCAAAATTGAGAATCGGCCACGACAAATCAGAATCGGTAAGCGGCCTCGATCGATAATCGACAATCGGCCTAGATAATCGGTACTGATAATAAACATCAGTAATCAGCACTAACGATAAGCATCGATGATCGGCCATGACAACCAGCATATATAGACAAGGCGAGGTCCATAAATGGACAACCAATCAACCATAATGTAAAGATCAACTTTCGAACGTAGTTATATCAAATCCGATAGCACGGAGCCATCCGTCTGTGGCGAATGGGGCCCACTTATTTGGGTTAACCCACAAAGAGAGTGGGCCTAACAAGGCCTAAGGGAAGGTCACAATGAGGACATCTAACCGTCATTGCCTATCAATGAGGACATTTAACCAACATTGCTCCCAAGGAGTGGCCCATATAGGGGCCAAACATATAGTGGGCCCATGACCTCATACAAGGGTTTGATATACATCACAATGGGTCGAATACATGGGCCTAATATACATCACCATGAGCCATGACCCATGGTCCTCCGATACATCATAATGGGCTACGACCCATAGACCTCAATATACATCAAGTGGACTGCATTAATGGGTCTCATATACATGACAGGTGGGCCCTGCACATGAGCCTTAAACATATAGCATGTGAGCCCTACACATGGGTCTTGAATACATCAAATGCGTCACGTACTTGGGCCTTGAATACGTCAAGTGGCTACACATCATGGGCCTAGTATATATCACAATGGGTTTTGCCCATAGGCCACAATACAACTTATTGGGCCTCTTAAATACAATGAGTGGGCAGCACAAGTGGACGGTATGGGTGAAACAGGCACAACATGGTGGGCCCGTATAGTGTAGGCAGGCCTATCACATGCAGGAAGTGGGCCCTATGCCATCAAGACGGGTAGATAGCGCGGATATCAAATGCATACATCAGGATGAATCCCACCATTCAGTGGCTAGATGGTGCGGATATACAATACACTTATCATGGTTGAATCATACATTGAAATGGGCCTTATATACATCCCATTGGGCCCCGACCCATGGGCCTCAAATACCAAGGTGGGCCTCATAACATGGGCCTCATATATATCAAAGTGGGCCTCAACAACGGCCACAAATACATAAAGATAGGCCTAGTCACGTGGGCCTCATATATATCAAAGTGGGCCTCAACAACAGGCCACAAATACATTAAAGTGGGCCCAATAAATGGGCCACAAAATACATCAAAGTGGGCCCGACAAATGGGCCACAAAATACATCAAAGTGGGCCCGATAAATGGGCTACAACCAATGGGCTTCAATGCATAATAGATGGGCCCTACACATAGGCCTCAAATATATACAACCGGTGGACCCCAGTTACATTAAATTAGGCCTCACTCAAGGGCCATAAACATATCATATGCATCACTTTTGGGCCACATCCCATGGGCTTCATACACAACGAGATGGATGGGCCCTAGGGAGAGTGACAATGCGGACATTTAACCAACATTAATCTTTCAATGTGGACGTCAAACCATCATCGCTCCCAAGGCACGGCCCACCATAAATATTGTTACACGAACCATGGTGGAATCACACATTGCAATGGGCCTTATATACATCCCAATGGGCCTTGGCCCATGGGCTACAAATACAACAATGAGTTGTAACACATGGGCCTCATATATATCAAGATGGGCCTCCTTAGATGGGCTTTATATATATATATATATATATATATATATATATATATATATATATATATATATATATATATATATATATATATATATATATATGTATATATTAAGGTGGGCCTACATAAAGTACTCACATACCTCTCATGGGGCCTCAGATGGGCTGAGCAAATGGGCCGATCAAATGGGCTGAGTCGAGTAGGCCGAACCAAGTGAGTCCCCAAATACATCAAATCGAGCCTTAACCCATGGGCCCCAAATATGTCATGTGGGCCGATTCCAACCACACCATTCATCTACTACTAGAGATTAGTTTAGAGCATTGTTTCAAAATAAATGAATCATATCCAAGGATCATCTGGACCATACCACATATGGCAGTGGTGACAATGATTCACACTGTTAAAATTTAGAGGGCTCACCATGAAATTTATTTTCCATCCGAACTACTCATAAGATCACAAAGATCCATATTTAGAAAAATATCATATGGATTCATAACTCCTATAACCCCAAAAAGGGTTTTAGTGGTGGGTGCCCAATCCACTGACTCCTATAGTGTGGTCCATCTGATAGATGGATCTGTCTTGTTTTTAGTCTCAACCCTTGAGACAATTTGTCAAATGGATGGACGGTTAGGATACAACACATGTATCATGGGGGATTACATGTATCATGGTGGGGTCCACAGACGTCACTGTCTCAGGTGGATTTCCACCATTCATATGGAAGTTGGAACGCAACACATACGGTGGGGTCCACAGAGTTTGGTGACGTCAAACAACAGCTGAACAGCTGCTATGAGACATACCTGCCAACCCTGCCTACACATGGGACCAATGCTTATTTATCATTCAATCTGTTGATAGGGTCACACGTACCCTGTAGAAGAGGAAAAATAATTTCATATTGACCCAAAACCTCTATACTGCCCAAAAGGGGTTTCAATGGTAGTTGTTTAATCACCACTGTTTCCTATGATGTGGGCCACCTGCGTTCTTTTTATGGCTGAGTTTTGGAGAATCCCCATAAATAAAGGGAACCCATCAAATGAACGGTGTGGATGCTCCACATGCATCACATTGGGGGCCTGAAGTGGGGCCCACTCTCCCTGCCCGCTCACGTCCAGCGCAGGACGCCTGCGCGTCTGTCCTCAGGGAGGTCAGCAACAGCGCCTGCTGCTGCTACTCTTTTTGTTTTTTTTTAATTTTTCTAAGGTATTTCAAGGTGGGGCCCACATCAAGATAATCCACTCTATTTACTGGATTCTATGGCTCATGTTACATCCAACGAGTCCAATATTAGATTTTTTTGACGCACAGAAACATCACAGCAGGTCTTGATAAATTTTAACCATTCAAATAGTTCTCTAAATGGTGTGGCCTACCAGAGTTTTGGATCAGCTTCATTCTTCAGCTCAACGCCTAAAATGAAATGGAAAATGGTGTGGACGGTGTGGATTAAATACCTGCATCATGAGTGGGGCCTATTGTGGGTCCCACACTTCTCCCTTCTACTAGGGGTATACTGGGGCGCTGCAGCCCTGGACGATGGCAGGCGTCCTTAGCCTCCCTTTGTAACAGGAGGGTATACACCACCCCTCACACTGTAGTGGGATATCACCACCTATGTGGGCCCACCTGATGGACGGTATGGATAGTCCATTGGATAACGTGGATAGAATACATACCACAAGGTGGGCCATTTTATAAGGGAAAGATAGAGAGAGACATGTAGAGAGAGAGAGATCGGTTATGGGAGGGGCCCCGCCAATATGGACCCCTCATCCATGCATTCAAACCATTAAGATCACATAAATCAAACCTTGAAAAACACCCACAAACAATGAAGATTGACCCACCTTTCTTGCTTCTTCTTGGATCAATGGCAAGCTAAGCTCCTCGGCTACCACTTTGATGGAGGATGATGATAATTTGACGGTGGAGATTGAAGATAGGGAGGTGGGCCACACCAAGCTCTCCTCTCTTGGAGATAGCTTGGACGTGGGTTGCTCTCATGGAGCTTGGGAGAGAATGAGAGAGAGAGAGAGAGAGAGATGAGAGAGAGGTGATGTGAGTGATGGAGTGATGGGGAGAGAGATGGGTGAGGTGATGGGAGGGTTGACTTTTGGGGATGGGTAGTTGTACTTGGGGATGGGTGAGTGATGTGTACTTGATTGATGAGATTGATGGGATTAATGTGATGGATTCTCTTAAGTTTTACAATGCGCAGCATTTTCCTCGAACTAAATGCAGGCCCACATTTCCTACCATGGGTATCGGATCGGTGGGAGAATCGCGGCATTAGAACTGCGGCGACGGCGTGGTCACTATGATATAAGTCTCAGGTCAAGCTGACTCAGACTGATAGGATCCGTCTCAAGATCACACGCAGACGCTAATTACAGATCGCGAGTCGTCAAAATTTAACCGTGAGGACCGCGAAGGTATACAGAACAGTACGGGCTAGGATACAGGTCTTACACTTGTAGCTTTGAAAGCAGTGTGGGCAACCAAGCAGGTAACCTTAGGAACCCATTTCATAACAGTTTTGGGTTTAGGAGTATAATGGGTCTTTTTTTATTGTAGTTATAGTTAGAGTGACCCACTGAGTTAGATTTTAAGAGCTCTTTAAGAAGATCAACTATTTTCTCAGCTAAAGGGTTTCGATTCTAAAATTTATAAATGCTTTTCGGTTTTTGAAAAGTAGTTTTAGAAAAAACTTGATTTGTACTTTTCCCTTTTAAGTTCAAGGTCTCTCCTTTTACAAACTTAGGAGATATATTCTTATGTTTAAGAAGAGCATTTTTCTCGTAGCCCAAACCGGATCGATCGCCACATTTCCTTGATCCAGATAAAAGTTTTTCTAACTTTGGATCTCCTTTAGCATACTTCCAAGTATCCTTTAAACTTAAAAGAGAAGAGACTTCAAGTTTAAGATTTTCATTCTCAGATTTCAGACTTTCAATCTAAGAGTTTTTGAAATCCAAATCACATTTGCATTTTTCATAATAGTCTGAAATATGGAATTTTTCTAAAATAAGAGATTCAAAATTTTCTCTAAGCTTTGAAAATCTTTCTTTTTGAAGTTTAAGTTTAACAACAATTTTACAACTTTCCTTATATAAGGCATTGTAAGCATCTTGAAGATCATCGTCATTTTCACATTCATTATTCAGATTTTCTTCACTTGTTGAATCATTATCTGAAAACGTGAATTTGGCTAGAGTCATAAGGGCTTTCACTTCGTTACCCGACTCGATTTCAGAATCTTCTGAATCAGAAGTGGCTTCAGAATCAGAGGATTCATCCCAAAACGTACTCTTCTTTTTGGGTTTGTCCTTTTTAGGACACTTGTTTCCCAAATGCCCATATTCTTTACAATTGTAACATTGATTCTCTTTTAAAGATTTTCAAGGCTTAGATTTAAATTTTAATCTTTTCTTCTCATTAGCTTTTTGAAAATCAAACCTCTTTTTACTTTTGAAAATTTTATATAAATTTTTCGCTAAAAGGGCCATATCATCTTCAGAATTTTCTAAATCAGAATGGTTTTCTTGAGAAATATCTTTAGAAGACTTAATGGCAATAGATTTTCCTTTAGGAGCTTTAAAATTTAACTCGTAGGTTTGTAAAGATCCAACTACTGCAAGAAGCCAGGCCACACTGAGGTGACTTGTTTCACCAGGATGCGAGATAATGGTTTCTCGCCACCTCAGAGGATCAACCATCTGATGCCTCAGGTTATATCAGAACCACCCCTTCGATCAGCACCATCTCATCCTTCTTTCAGACCACCCACACCTCGGTTAAGGCCGCCATAATGGTCCATGGTACCTCCACCGCATCACCCACAGCAGGCTCGGGTTCATGAACTTATAGTTGAGGCGTCCGAGGCAGATTCAACACCGACATCTTTTGAGGTCTTCTTATTGGTGGACACTGGGTCCATTATTTTGATCATCTCTTGCGTTGCGGTCAAGCAGCTAGGTTTGGTTACGGCTCCTACAAAGGGAGTGAGACTCACGACAGCTACGGGGGGCCTTTTCTGACATTACGTGGACCTGTGAGTCTTGCTCAGTAGATTTGGGTAGTAGGACAGTGATCGTCGACCTGATTGTCGCCCCACTTTGTCACTACGACGTCATTTTCAGGATGGATTGGCTCACCAAGATGAGAGGAGAGATTGATTGCGAAGCCAGAGTCGTGACAGCCTATGGACCTGAGGGAACGGTCTTTACATTTCCAGTTCAGGTCAGTTGGTCATGTTGAGTTAGCAGCTACGCTTCTTTGTTAGAGAGTTCTGATGATCCGATGTTGGGAGTTATGCCAGTGGTTCGAGATTTCCCTGATGTGTTTGAGAAGATCCTGGGAGTTCCTCCTCGGCACGAGATTGACTTTACTATCGATCTTGTGCCCGATGCAACACTTATTTCCTTGCCGACATATCGTATGCCTCCATGTGAGATGGAGGAATTGAGGAGACAGATTGATGTATTACTAGAGGTAAGCTTTATTCGACCGAGTGTGTCACCTTGGGGAGTGCCTGTATTATTTATGAAGAAGAAAGACGGTTCCCTGTGATTATGTATTAATTATCGTAGGTTGAATGAGGTGACGGTGAAGAACAAGTATCCCTTGCCCAGGATTGATGATCTATTTGATTAGTTGAAGGGGGCACGTTATTTCTTAAAGATAGATTTACAGTCTGGGTATCATCAGTTGTGCGTCAGGGATGAGGATGTATAGAAGACTGGATTCAAGACCAGCTTTGGTCATTACGAGTTCCTTGTGAGGTCGTTTGGACTCACAAGTGCTCCGGCCGTGTTCATGGATCTGATGAACAGAGTGTTTTAGCCGTTTCTGTTTCGATTCATCATCGTCTTTATCGATAACATTTTGATATACTCCACGAGTCGAGAAGAGCACGAGCAGCACCTGAGAGCAGTATTGAATACTCTCAGGGAGAATTAGCTTTTTGCGCAGTATAAGAAGTACAATTTCTGGAAGGAAGAAGTCAAGTTCCTAGGACATGTGGTGTCCAAGGAAGGTATAGCAGTTGACCTTGTCAAAGTAGCCGCGGCTCGAGATTGGAAGCAGCCCAGTTCAGTTACTGAGGTGAGGAGTTTTCTTAGTCTGGCAGGTTACTATCAACGATTCATTTGAGACGTTTTCAAGATTGTCAGACCATTGTCTCAGTTGACACGGAAAGATTTGAAGTTTGCCTGGAATGAGAATGCCAAAGCAGCTTTTCAGGAGCTGAAGGACAAGTTGACATCCGTCCTGTGCTAGTATTGCCAAAGCAAGGGGTTAAGTATACTATATACACTGACGCGTCTCGCGTTGGTCTAGGTTGTGTCCTTATGCAGAAGGATAGGGTAATTGCTTACGCCTCGAGACAGTTGAGGAAGCACGAGGAGAATTACCCTACACACGACCTAGAGTTGGCAGCCATCATTTTCACATTAAAGCTTTAGAGACATTACCTTTAAGGAGAGGAGTTCGAGCTCTTTTACGACCACAAGAGCCTTAGATACATATTCTCACAGCGAAACTTAAATATGAGGCAACACCGATGGATGGAAACCTTGAAGGAATTTAAGTTCTAGGTCTCCTACCATCCGGGCAAGGCAAACCTTGTGGCAGATTCGTTGAGCCGCAAGAAGACTATAGAGTTTGCGGCTCCGCTTATGATTGCAGAATGGGATATGGTGGAGTTTGTGCGAGACTTTGAGCAGAAACTCAAGGTAGAGGAACCGTATGAAGTCGTCGCACATGTTAGTGTACAGCCCCTCATTGATGGCAGGATTATCAAGGCTTAGGCTGACGATGAGCTTTTGGTGTAGATGAGAGAGCGAGTTAGTACAAATGAGGACTCGGAGTGGACATTTGGTATGGATGGGGGCTTACGTTATCATGGCCGTCTATGCGTCCCAGACGTCCCTGACTTGAGACGAGAGGTTCTCGACTCAGCCCACAGTTCGAGGCTTGCGATGCATCCAGGTAGCACAAAGATGTATCAAAACATGAAGAGATCGTACTGGTGGGACAATATAAAGGTCCACATTGAAGAGTTTGTGTCCCGTTGTCTCACATGCCAATAGGTTAAGGCAGAGCATCGCCGACCTCCTGGACTGCTTCAACCCATGCCCATAGCTGAATGAAAGTGGGACTTCATTTCTATAGATTTTATTTCAAGACTGCCTAAGACACAAAAGGGACATGACTCTATTTGGGTGATCGTTGATAGGTTGATGAAGTCAGCTCATTTTTTACCAATCAGAGTTATGAATTCTACAGACGAGTTGACCAAATTATACATCAAGGAGATTGTATGTCTACATGGAGTTCCTTTGTGTCAAATCGAGACACGCGATTCACTTCTATCTTCTAGACTCGTATTGTAAGACCCGTATCTTAGTCCGTACCATTCCGTAGACTTTTCCAGTCTTACCGGTCGAATTTTGGCAACCATCGACCCTTAATCGATATTTACGCGTGACCCTGATTCATATGCCGTTAACCCGTATCGACTCAACCCAAGACCATTACCATAGCGACCGCGCCGTCGTTGCGGTTCCTATGTCGCGACTCGTGCGCCGAGGTGATACCCTGGTCAAGAGATGTGGGCCAACGTTCGGTGCGAGGAAAATGCCGCACGTTGCGAAACCCAAGAGAATCTCTACGAGGTATCACATCAATCCCATCAATCAATCAAATCCCATCACATCACATGTCAAGTACACATCACCTTTCACCCGTACCCAAGCAACCACAAAAGTCAAAAAGGTCTTACAAGCCCATGCTTTTCTTACACAAAAGGCCACCAAAGTCAACAAAGCCTTACACACCCATCTCTCTCCCATCCATCACTCCATCACCCCATCACCTCACATCTCCTTACAACTCTCTCTCTCTCATTTCTCATCTCATTTTCTCAAGCAACCAAAAATTCCACGTATGAGCCTCTCCCCCTGTTCCAAAAACTCCAAGTGTGGCCCACCTCTCCATCCTAAGATCTCCCATCCTAGCCATCCATTTCTCATCTCCTCCATTAAAATCAAAGCTAAGGTGCTAAAGAACCCATATGAGCAAGAAGATCGAACGATGGGTGCTTGATAATGGTAGTTTTTTCTGTTTTTGAGATGGGCCAAGTAAGGCCAACCGGTCAATGGTTTGGATCTTACTTGGGACCCTAAAATGTGGCCGATCACCCACTTTAATCATCATGATCATTCCATGATGGGGCCATTCTCCATGGACCCCATCATGATGTTTATTTCATGAAATTATGAAGGTCATCTAGACCGTCCATATTGGTGGGGAAAGGATCCCCACTGTTGATTTTAAATTTTTATGGTCCCATGTGTTAAGGAATTCATTTGATGTATGATTTGTTTTACAAGGGAGGGCTCATAGTGGCGGAGCCCTCCATCACAAGCGTGTCCCACTCTCTACCTCTCTCTCTCCCTTTCTATTTAATTTTTTTTATATTTAAAATATGGTTGTGTGGCCTACTTGAATGGACCCCACCATGAGGCATATACTCTATCCAAGCTATCTACAAGTGTGGCCCACTTTGTGGGTGTTGTATTTACACCATCCTCCATGAGGTGGCCCACCTAATCAGGGCCCACCTCTAATGTAGCCGTTATGTGCAACGTCCAGCGTCCCTGGACGCTAGACGTGGATGGGAAGAAAAAGACAAATACTAGCTTGATTTCCAAGCTTCTAGAGTGGTCCACTTGTATAGGCCCCACCTTGATGAATGTATTCAATCCATGCCATTTATTCCGTTCCCAAGACCATTTGAGACGTTGAGCTGAAAATTGAGGTCCATCCGATCTTCAGGCGGGCCATAACCTGTAAAATATGGGATTCAACCATTGAAAGACACCCTGGCATTTCTATTCACTGGAAAAACATCAAATATTAGACTCATTGGGACGGTCTTGAGCCACTAAACACAATGGACGGGGCGGATCTACTTGATGCGGGCCTCAGATGCGAAAAACCCCAAAAAATGGGTTTTCCCAAATTTTTTGAAAAGAAGGTACAGAGGCTCTGCCTCTGCCTCTGAAGAGCTGCAGCAACAGCACGTTGCTGCATGCAGTGGGCGGGCGACCAGCCACCCACGGCTGCTGCCGTGGGCCCCACCATGATGTATATGTAACATCCACGCCGTTCATTTGGTGGGCCGCTCCCTGAAGCGGGTCCCCTCCAAAAATGAGGCCGATCAAAGACTCGAGTGGCCCACACTGTAGGAAACAGTGTGATTGTACATCTACCCTTGAAACCCTTCTCCTCGGCCACAGAAATTTTGGATCAAAATGAAATTTGTTTTTCCTCCTTATCCAGGTCTGTGTGACCTTATCAATCGGTCGGATGGAAAATATAAGTTAAGGTGGGCCCCACATGGGACCCACAGTGATGTATGTGTTCTTCATCCATCGTCCAGGCGGACGGTGGTACCCACCGTGATATATGTGTTTCAGCTCCACCGTCTAGTGGACGGTGGAGCCCACTGGGTGTGTGTGTACGTGTGCATGCGTGTGGGTGTGCGTGTACGTGTGGGGTTGTGCATGTGTGTATATATTATATGTATATTATATTATATATAATATTGTATATATTTTATATATATAATATGTAGTTTATATATTATTTTATATATAATATACATGATGGTGGGCCTTTATGTGGGCCCCCACCCTTGTTGCAGGTGCTGCATCCAATCTATCCACCCATTCTATAAGCTCATTTTATGAAATGAGTTAAAGAATGGGCCAAATCCATAGTCCGAGTGGACCCCACCTTAACATATTATAAGGCCTATGGGTTTAGGCCCATTTGATATATAAGGCCTATGGGTTTAGGCCCATTTGATTCATATAAGGCCTATGGGTTTAGGCCCATTTGATATATAAGGCCTATGGGTTAGGCCCATTTGATAAGGCCTATGGATTTAGGCCCATTTGACACATAAGGCCCATGTGATTTGACCCATTATGATGTACTCTGAGGCCCATGGGTTATGTCCCATTGCAATGTACCTAAGGCCATTGGTGAAGCCCAGTAATGCGGCCCATTTGATGAACGTAAGGCCCACTTATGTAGCCCGTTTGATGTAATGAAGGCCCGATAAGATGTACCTAAGGTCCATTGCAATGTGTGAAACTAACATGGTTTGTGTAACGATGTTTACTAAGGATTATGGCTTGGAAGCAATGGTGGTTTGACGTCCATATTGCAAGTATAGTGTTGGTTAAATGTCCGCATTATGACTCTCCTTAGGACCATTGATAGGCCAGAATTATTGTGTGTAGGCCGTCTAGGCCCATCTGTGTTGTAAGAATAATTCATTACTTTGTAACATGCTTAGTATAATTTCATTACTCATGACCATACACATCATATGAATGCTTGATATGAGGAATGTTTGATCATCGCATAAGCCGTTGGGCCGAGACATTTACGGGACTCCATATGAGACAGAGCGTCCCACATGAGCGCATGGTGTGCACAAGATTGCTGCATGATTGAATAGTATGATTCATACATTTCGCATTGTGTGATATGGTTACTGTACGCCCTAGCGACATCGGGACCGTAGCCGCCACAAACGCATCGTGGTTGGCAGGATTGGATACCGAAAATTTTATTCTACATGGGGTGTTATACATATCCCTGGATAAAAGTCCCTAAACCCTTATGGTACTAAGAGGTTGCTCCAATGTCTAGACCGAGTGGGTAGATGAGCGTTGAGTGTCGATTTCCAGATGGTTGTGCTCTCCACTGTGTCGTGGTCGGTTGGAAGGGGGTGCGGCCTTACCCGCCCGAGTGTAGGGGGCAATGCTAGGCTAAGTCTGACCAGCTCAAGGAATGGGTCTGCTACCGACGAGTCGAGCCCGATATTGGCAGACGGATAGTGAGGTCTCTTCCACTTACCTTATTTTATGCGATGAGGCGGCGATCTGGTTTAGAGTGTAGTAGACCCCGGTGATATCCCAGATTTGAGCTGTATTGATATGTGGACATAGATGGGGATTTGTATGCTTGAGTTGCATTTCACATCGCATGGCCTTGGGATGGCTGATATCATTCATGTCTTGCATCACATAGCTTTGGTACGGCTAATGATTTTTATGGATCCATCTGTGTATTTCGCATTACTCTGATATTGCATGTTTATATTACTACCTTGCGCACACACTTTCACCACCCTCTAAGCTTTCTATAAGCTTATGCACAACCGTTGCGTGCAAGTGACATTGGCTCGCAGCAGCGTTGAGGCAGGAGCGCTTAGCAGATCATTTTGGAGTTTTTTATCATCATTGTATTTTCCCTTTTATGCTCATTGTACTTGTAAAGTTTTTGATCATAGTGGAAATGTAATGGAGTTCTTAGTTGTTGTTTGTGGGTTATGCCTTTGGTTATTCTTATTACGAATTAAACTGACGTTGAAAAACCTCCTCGTAGCATCTCAGGATCCGAACCTGGCGAATGTGCGCTGAGATCCGAGAATGGGGTTCTACGGAGGCTGTCGGCACCGGATTCGGTGATCGAGAATTTTGTGAGCCCGGTTTCTGAGTTTGGGGCGTGACACGTATCTAAGAAGCGATGGGTGTGAAGTTAAAGTTCAGTACCGTGTTCCATCCACAGATAGACGGGCAGACGGAGCGTGTAAATTAGGTGCTAGAAGATACGCTACGAGCTTGTGTGTTAGATTTTAAGGACAGTTGAGATGACTGTCTTCCTTATACAGAGTTCATGTATAACAACAACCTTCAGGGGAGTATTGGCATGACTCCCTATGAGGCAATGTATGGTCGCCCGTGTAGAGCGTCGCATTGCTGGGCAGAAGTGGGTGAGAAGACTCCGATTGGCCCAGAGTTGGTTCAGGCGACCTCAAAGAAAATCATCATTATTAGGTGTCGACTGCTATCAGCATAGAGTAAGCAGAAGAGCTACGCCAATACGAGACGGCGACCGCTTGAGTTTGAGGTTGGGGACCATGTATTCCTTAAGGTTTTCCCGATGAAGGGAGTCCTTCAATTTGGTAAGAAAGGGAAGTTCACACCTAGATTCATTGGCCCATTTCAAATACTTGATCGAGTGGGGGCAGTAGCGTATCGCCTTGCTTTGCCCACACCACTCGCAGGCGTACATAACGTGTTTTATGTGTCCATGTTGAAGATATATGTTCCTGATCCTTCACACATTATCAGTTGGGAGCAGGTGGAGTTGAGCGAGGATGCCACATATGAACTGCGACCGAAGCGTGTTTTGGATAGGAAGGAGCAGGTATTACGTAGCAAAGTTATCCCACTTATGAAGGTGCTTTGGACGCATCACAATGAAGAAGAGGCTACTTGGGAGGCTAAAGCTGAAGTCAGAAAGAACTACCCTCAGATCCTCGAGGAGTATGAGAAGGTATAAATTTCGAGGATGAAATTTCTCTTTAAGGGGGATAGATTGTAACATCCTAAAAAAATTCGTACATAGACCCGAGTACCACCTCTAGCAGAAAACCTTTAGAACCTAATCCTTTAGCAATTTATCAAGAATTAACTAGTGCTAAACTAGATTACCTGTGAAATTAGTACCAATCACTTTAAATACGATATGCAAGACCTAAAACCTATAGAATTAGTGACGCTACATTACCCTAAAATCTAGGATTAATCTTTAAACCCAGTTGCTCTCGGGAGCATTCGAAAACTTCATATCGGACCTAGACCGCACGTCGAAGTCCGATAGCGATGAACTTAGACAATTATGACCGCCTAATTGGACTTGACAATCATCTAGAAAATCAAGACCAGACGATGTCCTAAAGCTATTATCTTGAGTCCAGAGTGAAGAGTGTGAGAACGTGAAGGTTGTTATAAAATTAAATATGAATTTAAGTAATCTGAGTCGTGTCGCTTGTACGCCGATTATAAGCATTATGACCGTTGGTTTCTGACCCAAATTCACCCTCAGATCAGGGAAGATGGACCACACATGTCAATATACTTGTGGCCCTGATCGAGTTTTGGTAACCGCTGAATTGAAACTGGTCCGCCAAAGTCGATCTAGAAACCCAATCGGATTGAAAACTTAACTTAATCAAGATCCAGTATCTGTGAGCTTAAGTCCGACTGCATTTAGTAAGAGGACCTCCAAAAACGCTCCGTTGGATCGGAATAAGCCCGATTTGGTTATAACCTAAGTATACCTTGGTCCTGGGACTGTTTTCGTCAGTCCTGAGCCTATATAAGGGCCTTAAACCCTCTCTCACATATCCCATACGAATTCTAAACCCTAGCTAAGAAAGAGAGAGAAAAGAGAGAGAAAGTGAGAGAGAACTTGGTGATTTATCTTGGGATTCTTCCCAGTTTCTCTACGTACCAAATCCATCGCATCTGAATCGTTATTCGGGCGATTCTAATTCTATTTTTGGGTAAGACAATCAAGCCCTAACCTATTTTAGAGCTTAGAATGGTCTAAGTGTTGTTGTAGGTAACCTATTTCATACTTTAGGTTGCCTTTCCGCCGTTAACGAAGACTTATCGTCTAAATCATATCCGTTACGTGTTTTTCGGCTTAAGGTGCAGGCTATATACGTTTAGGTTATGGTTTTCAAGACTTTCAATGTTAAATAATGATTTATTGGACGCTATTACACATGTTAAATGCGCTATCTGTTTTGTTTTACGTATATATATAACCTACGTTGTAAATAGTGTATTTTGTGTGTTTGTTGAAATGTTTATGTGCATAAGGAATTTGATGATATGATTGCCATGATTAATTGTCATTGATATATACTTGTTATGTATGTGACAACTCCTTGGCAAAGGGATTTTCCCTAATACGTAATACGGCCGACATACGTGATGTATGTTGGAAAGTGTAGTCTAAGTGTTTGTGAAAATGTCTGAATGAGTTAGTAGTTAGTAAAGTGTGATTTATAAGGGTGTTGAGATATGAATCTCAATTACCTTAACTGTGTGTATGATTTCCTCCATATACTGTATAGTTTGTTTATTCATGTTTAAATGTGTGTATGATTTCCTCCATGTACTTTGTATTCATATGTAAGTTATATTCCATAACATGTTCATATGATTGTAGGATTTGACTTGAATATGTATTATTGAGATTATACGTGGTTGGGACTATATAACAATCCAGGTAATCGGTAACAGTTCTCGATCTGGTGGGTGTGATTACTTTCGCCACTCAGGATGTGTTCGACGAATCGGAGCCGTACTTGGAATGTTCGATAGTGGCTAGGCCACACGAAATGCTAATGCATTTCATGTCGATCAACTCAACGTGCGATTGTTCTAGTCGAGCTCGTCAATTAACCTGATTGACCGATGTATGTTCACCATGTTTGGACGCTACTGTTTGAATCTAGGGCACCAAACTCACCAATGAAACCCTATTAACCATGGTACCTCGATCCGCTAAGACTCATGATCCGGATATGGTGGTATGGCACACCGTGGTCGTGCTGTTGGCCTATGCTGAGGCGACGAGCCTCCCTGTAGTGACCAGTGAGAAACCTAGACTCGTGAGCCGATTATGGTGGTATGGGACACTATATTCGTGTTGTCGGCCTACATTGATTGGTGACGAGCCCTCTGTAGTGACCTCGAGCATACCTTGACACCGCAGACAGGCAAAGAGCCTTTTTGTAGTAACTAAGGTATACTAGGCCTATATTGATTGGTGACGAGCCCTTTACAGTGACCTAGAACAGTAATATCGTATGAGATTTACCAAGACTGACGACCCTAGAATGGATCATTGTTTAGAAATTGATATAAGGGAGGTGCCTTAACTTCCCAATCTTGTTGTATGAAAAGGACTAATAAGAACTGAAAAATCATGTTCATAACATCGCACTGCATGTGTCATTAGCATTGGTGTAGAGCACAGTGATAGTAATTCATGCCGCGATAATTAGATGTTATCGCAATAGGGAGTTTGGGTGAGGGTATGCATCATTTTCTCATATCATTCTTGCATTAATAAGAGTATCTAGGACATGTTTGATTGTACTACTTTATCATTACTGCTTAATTGAATTAATAATATGTTAACCTTTGCTGTACAGTTTCACTGAGTTGATCACTCACTCCCACGTTCTGGGATGGTACTTAAACACCAATCGGACTCTGACTTAGCTGCAGGTGATGCTGATCCCTACGAGGCGGAGCCGGAGTTCGATGAGGACGAGGAGGCATTCTCGTTCATGCAGTTCTCAAGCGGGTTCATGTGAGCCATGTCCTGATTGATGGGGATTCAAGGCTATGTTTGCAGTGGTTTATCACATTTTGATATATGTAGTTTGAGACATGACTTGTACTAATTGACCAGGTAGAGCACTCATATTTTGGAGATTGTATTGGTTTATATATTTATTTCAGACTTGTACGATCCTACGTGTAACAATACTTAGGGTTTGGTCAAAAAACCCGTCCAAGCTAGATGGACGATTCAGATCATGAATATGGGCCCCGCTGGTGGGCCACCATCGTAGCAAATGGACGGTGTCCGTTCGCTAGCAAAAATGCAGAGAGAGGGGGAGGTGTCTCCCCTTTTTAAATATGACATGGGTCAGCCTGCTTTGACCACTCCCACTTGTACGGTGCATGTCTTGCACATCGGCTGAGGTGCACACGCACCTCAGTGTGGGGTCCATTGTGATGTTTGTGACCAATCCGCACTGCCCATGCATTTTTTCAGGTCAATTTAGGGCCCGGCCAAAAGAATGAGGTGGATATAGGGCTTAGGTGGGCCATATCACCTAAATCATGGCCACTAAGTGCTAATTATCATTGATTCGGGGTAGAACATGGTCCATACCTATGATCAGCACCGTTCATCTAGCTAGTAAGCCACCCAGGGCCACTTTCCATTTTAAATTATACAATAGAAATATATATACATATTTGTTTAGTATAATATATTGATTGTTATTGATAAGTATTTATTTACAATCATTAATACTTATAATGTATTTTTGTAATGCATATATAGTATAGTAAAACTAATATTATGTGATATATATTTTATATATATGGTATATTATGATAAAATATAGTCAAAATTATAAAATGTAAGTGTTAATTAATATACTTCAATTATATAATAATGTGTTGGTATACGATTTATTTTATATATAATTTAAATAATGTGAAATAAATAGTATACCTAATTTGAATAATTTAAGTAACATATGTATTATTACAAATAATTTAAGTAGCATATATATTATTACAAATAATTGTAAATTTATTTTGTATTATAATACATATATATATATAGATATATATACAATTATATCCCATTTAAAATGAATCATTTGATCTTCATGGCAACACCCGAGTACTGAAAGGTAAGGGTGTTACAATCTACCCTCCTTAAAGAGAATTTTATCCCCGAAATTCAATACTTCTACCTTAAATGGGGTGAAGAAAATATTTTTTCTCTATCTCTAACCATTCACTATTTTTCCCCGTGAAGCATGTTTGTATGAATAAGCATTCGTGTTTGACTAAAGGACTGGGGTTGTTACATATTAATTGCATATTGAATTTGGGTCAATGTATAAGTTTATAGGCTTTTCTTCAACTAGTCATAGTCATTGTTTGACTAGTCTAGGCACTAGCTTGACCAGTCCAAAGTGTTTCTCAACCAGTCCAAGATTTGTTAAGAATTTTTGAGAATTTTTTGTCGTGGCTCAACCAGTCATGCACACTACTCGACCAGTTGAGGGAACCATCTCAACAAATCGAACAGTGCTTGACTCAAAGTCCAGCAAGCTTTTCTGGTCCCACTCGACCAGTCGAACAGGTCACTCGACCGGGTTTATCCTATCGTGCCAGAAATTTTGAAAATTGGTTGGTTCTTCAACCAGTTGAACCGACCCTTAGACCAATCGAGGGAACAAAATTTTTACCTATAAATAGAGAACAAATCTCAGAGTTTTTCATTCATTCCAAGCCTAATCAAGCCATCACCCTGAGAGATAAGTCCCTACAATTGTGAAGCTATTACTTATTCATTTTAGATTCTTTTTATAGTTTTTTGTATTTGATTTTGTGATCTCTTTATTCAACTCTATTGTATTAAAAAGGAGAATTGTGATTTACCCTTTTGAGATCAAAATCAAATTAAGGTAGCCCTAGGTTAATTTAATTTAAAAATCATTTAGACCTATAACCCTTTCATTTATGAGATTAGATATTGAACATCTACGTTTACATCAAATTGGTTTTATCGGGATACATTGGAATCTTCAGATAAGTATTTCAATTTTCTGTATTTTTGGTTTGTGAGATTTAGGCAGGAAAATCTCATCTTTTGATTTTATCAAAGATCAACTAGAAAATCTTAGAGTGTGGGGTTTTTGTGATTGTGTAAGCCTATTTGAAAAACACAATTATGAAGGTTTTAAGGTAAACCTTGAAAAACCTTATTTTACAGTGAAAGTCAATATCATGTGGGTGTGGATATTGGGAGTGGAGTAGTTGTGTAGCTATTTGCGAACAATTGGTATACACACATAAACCACTATAATTCTCGGAGTTTAGAAGATGGTTGTGATGTATGTGATGTGCTGAATGTTGTAATTTTCTTTTTGCACTTGGAGTGAATATTACAATAATTTAGTTTATTTCCTTCGCCTCATTCTCAGTTTGAGTTTTTGATACTTACCAATGTTCTAAACATCAGGTTATCTTACCATAAACTTTAGTTTTTGGTGAAAGGTTGTCCTTAGAACTCAGTTTGTATCAACCTCTCAAGACTAGTGCATTTGAGGTTGCTATTTAATTGTACTATTTGTCTTTGTATTCCACATTTATTTTTTATTTGGCATAGTTCTATTCACCCCCCCCCCCCCCCTCCCCCTCTAGGACTTAGAGCTTGGCCTTTTCATGGACCTTCTACAATGTCATGTCAACGTCTTCACATGGTTCCATCAGGACATGGCCGACATAATTTTGGAAGTAATGGTACACAAGTTGAATGTTGATCCCAACCACCGACCAGTGAGGCAAAAATGATGGGCGTTTGAGCCCGAACGGTATGCAATCATTGGAGAGGAGGTTGGAAAGCTCCTAGAAGCTGGGTTCATTGAACAAGTCTACTACCTTGACTGGGTTGCCAATGTCGTCCTAGTAAAGAAGTCCACTGGGAAATGGCTAGTCTGTGTGGACTACACTGACCTGAAGAAGGCCTATCCCAAGGATTGTTTTTCCCTTTTGAGGATCGACTGGCTAGTTGACAACACAGCAGGGCACGACCTCTTAAGCTTCATGGATGCGTATTCTAGCTATAACAACATCGTTATGCACCCGTACCACAAGCAGAAGACAACCTTCATCACTGATAAGGGCCATTACTGCTACAAGGTTCTACCCTTCGGGCTGAAATTCTGGAGTCACATACCAACAGCTCGTCAACAAGATGTTTTCCTAACAAATCGGGCACTCCATGAAATTTTACATCGGTGACATGCTTGTCCAGAGCATCAAAGTAGTAGGTCATACCTGACCTCGAGGTGATGTTTGCAATCCTATGAGAATACCAAATGAAGTTAAACCCAAGCAAGTGCGCTTTTAGCATCAGCTTTGGAAAACTCTTGGTTTTCTAGTAAGTCAGAGCGGAATTGAGGTGAACCCTGACAAAATTTGAGCCCTGCTAGACATGAGCTCGCCCAGAACAATGAAAGAGATTCAGTGCCTCATCGGCAGGGTCACCACCCTTAGTCGCTTCATCTCTCAAGCTACTGACAAGTGCCTTCCATTCTTCTAACGATAGAAAGGTAAAATTAAGGCAAAATGGACCGAGGCTTGTGAGCTAGCATTTTAATAGGTCAAGGAGTATTTAGGCTCGCCTACACTGCCCTCCAAGCCCGAGCAAGGAGAGCCACTACTGCTCCACTTGGAAGTCTCAACCGAGGCAATCAGTTCAGCTCTTATCCAAGAACAAAAGGGGAATCGACTTTTGATTTATTAAGTTAGTAAAGCATTGGTCTCAATTGAGACCAGATACACCGACATCGAGAAGCTTACCCAAGCTTTGATTGTGTCATCTCGTCGCCTTTACCCTTACTTCCAAGCCCACACAATCATAGTCCCGACAAACCAACTTCTTTGTCAAGTGCTCCAAAAGCCTAAGGTATAAGGTAGGCTCACGAAATGGGCAATCGAGCTCAGCAAGTTTAATATTAGATTTCAGCCTCGGACCACCATCAAAGGTCAGGTAATGGCCGACTTTATTGTTGAATTCACCAATGGACAGAGCCTGGAAGCTTCAAATGGTCCAAGCAGTAAAGCCGACCAACCGGTCTGGACATTGTACATCGACGACTCTTCCAACTCTAAGGGCAGCAGGGCCAAGATAGTCCTTGAGGCACTCGACCAGAACTAGTGTAACATCTCAAAATTTTGCGGCTCGAGTACATACTCATGCCCGAGAATCCTGAGTGTTAATAATATAAAGATTTAAGTGTCTCAAGGTCTCACATTGATTTTCTTTTCAGTTAGATCACACCCAGTTACATTCACAAAGTGTAAGTGTTATAATGTTCAAAGCAAAATTCACACTTTGTTTGTCAACTTCCGTTTAGTCAAAACATCTTAGCAAGTGATCTTCAAGTTGGTTCAAGATCAAGGTTCAAGCCTAGATCGAGTTGAAAATCAAGCTCAAGTTGAAGATCAAGCTCAAGCTCAAGTTGAAAACCAAGCTTAAGCTCAAGTTGAAGATCAAGCTCAATTTATTAAAGTGCTAGTAGCAGATCAAGCTCCTTAGAGAAGTTCTAGTTTACTCCAACTCTATGAAGTTCAGCCCATACAGGTATGATAAACCCTAGAAAGACCTTAGGTTTAGGTGCTTTCAAAATATATTTAAAATTAGATTTTTATACTTATATTAGGTTGATTTTTGACCAGCCTAAGTTTTGGCTTGACCAGCCTAAGAATTTCTCGACCAATCCTAATTCTAAACGAAGTAAAAAAGAAATTATGTTACTCCTTCAACTAGTTGAGTGGACTCCTCGACCAGTCGAAGGACACTCTTCGACCAATTGAGTATTTCTCGGCTCGAAGTCCAGCAACAAATTCAATTCAGATTTTATCTCCTTCGACCAGTCAAAGATTCATTAAATCTTATCCCGCTCAAATCTGAAAATTTGTTGGAATTGAATCCGGTGCTTGGGTCAGTCGAAGACTGTCTTAGACGAGTCAAAGCAACAACTTCTTGCCTATAAATTGAGGTTCTTTCTCAATCCAAAAATACAATTCAAGTCTATCAAAATCCTTCTATAAGAGAGAGAGAAGCCTCAGTTATTGTCAAGCTATCAAGCAGTATTTATAAATCATTTTATAGTTTCTTTTATTTAATTCTTTAATCTCTAATTCTATCATTATAATTCTAAAAAGAGAGAATATTCTTCTTTTTGAGATTTAAAGGAATTAATACAAGTAGCATTGGTTTAAATCTAATTAAAATTAATAAAACCCTGGACCATTTCTATCGGACTGAATATTGAACATTCAAAATTCAAGAAAAGCTGTTCTTTAGCTACAACTTCTACGGTGAAGATAAGTATACATTTACATTTTGTATTTAGTTTTTCTCAGATAGCCAAAAAATCTCAATGTTGGTTTTTCAGAGATAAGCTAGGAAATCTCAGTAAGGGATTTCTTCGTTTGTGATAGCCCAATAAAACCACAAGTGTATTAGGTTTTAAGGTGAACCTATGAAAACCTTATTCATAGTGAAAGCCAGAATTATGTGGTTAATAATCTTAGGAATGGAGTGGGTGTGGTTGTTTGAGAACAATTGTTAACACACAGAACTACTATACTTCTTGGTGTTGTGGTAAATGTTTTTATTATTTTTGTGGTGAATGGTTGTAATTCCTTTTATGCTAAAGTGGTGAATGTTTGTAAAAGTTAGTTTTTATTACTCTTGCTCAGTTTAGAATTTTGATTCTTTTCAACGAATGTCCTACCTAAACTTGTTTGGGTAAAGGTTGTCTTACGAATCAGTTTGAATCAACGTTTCAATACTAGTGCGATTGAGATCTATGATTTATTTATTATTCAGCACTTTATTCGATTATTTGGCATAGACCTATTCACCCCCCCTCCTAGGACTTCTTAAGCTTGCCTTTTCACGTAGTATCAAAGCTAAGTTGCTCATTTTTTAGATTAATTTCTTTGAGTTAAATATCTAGAGCTTTCTTATCTCAAATTTTAATAGTTTATCTATTACCAGGCCACCACCTTTTGATGGCTCTAACTATTCATACTAGAAGGTCAGAATGAGGAATTTTCTAAAATCCTTAGATGAAAATGTGTGGCAAGCCATTGTGACTAAATGGAAACCTCCTATAATTGAAGTATTAGGCAGTGATAGAACTAAATTTATGAGAGAAACTGTATTATATTTATGGACTACAACTCAGAAAAGTGAAAATAATGCTAATGCTAAAGCTTTAAATGTCATAACTTGTGCTCTATCACCTGATGAATTCAAAAGAATTATTTCATACGATACAGCTAAGAAAGCATGGTATATTCTCGAAATGACACATGAAGGAACTTCTATATTCAAGAAATCAAAAGTTCAAATCCTCACTATCAGATTTGAGGAAAATCAAATGAAAGAAAATGAAACTTTCATAGACTTCTATACCAAACTAAATGACATAGTAAATTCCATGTAGGGTCTAGGAGATGGAATCCCAAAAAGCAAGGTTTACACAAAAATATTGCGATCTCTTCCTGAGAGATTCAATTTTAAAGCTATTGTCATTCAGGAATTGAGAGATACTGATCTTATAAATGTTGAGAAGTTAGTTGTTTCTCTTCAAACATATGCGTTGAATTTTAAGACTCCTAAACCTAAGTCTGTTGCTATTAAATTTTCTAAATCTATTTCAAAAGAAAATATTTCTAATTCTGATTTTGAAGAAAATGAAGATGGTATGGCAATGTTAGCTAAAAAATTTTATACACTTTTCAAGAACAAGAAAAGATCATATTTTCAAAAATAAACTGATAAAAGAAAAGGAAAATTTAATTGTTGGAAATCTAAAACAAAAGACAATCAATTTTCAACTATCATGAATATGAGAATTTGACTAGTAAATGTCCTAAAAACTATAGGTCAAAAACAAAGAGCATGATAGCGACTAGGGATGAATCATCTAACTCTGAAAGTTCTTCTGAGTTTGATGAATCAGAATAAGAGAATGCAAATACAATCGATGTAAAGCTCTTACCACTATAACCAGAGTCACTTCCTCGGATAGCTGTAATATATTTGACTATGAAAATCTCAAGAGTGACCCTGAAAATGAAAACGAATGCGACCTTCAAGATGCCTACAATGCCCTATACAGAGAAAGTTGTAAAATTGCTGTTAAATTAAAAATTCAAAAAGATAAATATGTTAAACTAAAAGAAGAGCTTGAAAACACAGTTTTAGAAAAATCTCGTTTTTCAAATTGTCTTGAAAAAATAGATTAAAGTTTTAAATCTTCTAAATTGCAAAATCTCAAAATTAAAAATGAGAAACTAAAACTTGAAGTTTCTTCCCTTCTGAGTTCTAAGGATACTTAGAAATATGCCCAAGGTGACCAAAAATGGAAAATTTGTTAACATTATCTAGAAAATGTGGTGACAAGTCTGGTTTGGGTTTTATTAAAAGTAATTCTTTAAAATCCAAGGATTCTGCTCCTATATTTGTAAGAGGAGAATCCTCGAACTCTAAGGATAAAACTTTAAAAGATTTTAATCATAATGATTTCAAAAACTCAAAACCCTTTCAAGTTTTTAAAAACAATAATGCCATCAACTATAAATATCAAAGTATAATAAATCTCCCTTAGCTAAAAAAATTGTTGACTTGCTTAAAGAGCTACTAAAATCCAACTTAAATGAATATGGAGTTTATAGTGAAAAGAGAAATCCTAACTCCCAGATGCAACGAAAATCAAGAGTCACTCCAAAACCTAGAACCGTAATGAAATGGGTTCCAAAGGTTAAGTGTTTTGTTGTCCACACAGCTTTTAAAGCTATTAGCCACTCAAAATGGTACTTGGATAGTGGATGTTCAAGACATATGACAGGTGACAAGGCAATATTCAGGAATATCAAAGAAGTTAATAGTCACTTAGTTACCTTCGATGATGGAAGTAACTACAAGATAATAGGCCAAGGTACTGTACGACTTCCTAACTTACCTCTTTTTAAAAATGTGCTTTATTTTAAAGGTTTAAACAATAACCTCTTAATCATATCTCAGATCTGTGATAATAAATAGGTTAAAATTTTCTGATCACGGATGTGAGATAATAGATAAGAAGGGTAATGTAATATTAAATGGTTGCAAAACCTCTAATTATTGCCATATTATTGATAACTCTTGCTCATCTGTTCACCACCCCAAGTATAAGGTCACGATGTAGTAATAATCTTGATAAGACCAAGGTCGAATCCACAAGGACTGAACCTTATACGTATTCTGAAAACAACTAGAACTAGAAGAAGATGTAATCTAAATCAGGAAAATTAAGAGAGTAATTATGAATAGATTAATTAAAAACTAATAAATTCAAAGGTGGAAAACTAGGGTGCCAAGGATCCACTTATAGTAATTGGGAAGCTACCTTGCATGATTTAAGGACTAGAATCAGAGTCCTATCCTATCTAATTGGTAAGAAGAGATTTGTCAGATCTCTGAAATTCTCATGGATCTAATCATCAATAGATGAGAGTGGTGAAGATTTGGAAGTAATTTCGTCACCAAACCATGCCTAGGAGACAAGGCAGACAACAACAATTTATCAAACCCACAAATCATAAGAGAATTAAGAAGATTAGGAAGATTCCATCACCCAACCATGCCCATGAGATGATGGTGAACAACGGGATTGCTTAATTTCACAATCTCGATACATGAAAAGAGGATATTCAAAGCAATCACAGATCCATTGTAAGTTGAGTCACAACAAACCATTAAATACTAAAAATATTACTTAATAATAAAACTAGAATCCATAAGGTTTAACAAGACATGAATCAAAACAAAGCAAACATCCCAATCACACTACAAGCTTTACCGCTTCGCCCAAGCTAAGAGGTTTAGCTAGCCATGAGACATGATTAACTAAAGCCTCTTAAAAAACATTAAAGGAAAGAAAAAGAAAAACAAGGAGAAGGAAGAAAACTCCCAACTGTCGACCATGATCTCTCTCTCTCTCTCTCTCTCTCTCTCTCTCTCTCTCTCTCTCTCTCTCTCTCTCTCTCTCTCTCTCTCTCTCTCTCTCTCTCTCTCTCTCTCTCTCTCTCTCTCTCTCTCTTCTTCCACGGTCTCCACGTCCCTGGATTAATTTTCCTCCACGTTCTCTCTCTCCTTTTATAGAAAAAATGTAAGTCGGTGGGAGCTTTCGCAGCCAGCTGTATGCGCAGTGAAAACACAAAGGCAGCCTTGCGTTTGAAGTGGCTTTGGGACAGCAGATCGTCCCAAGATTCTATTTGGCCTTCATGAATGGGGTCGTGGCCCCCTGCTTGAGATTTTGGATGGTCTGGATCTTGCATCCAACCCTGATTGAAATCACAGAACGGCCCACAGCGGCAGGGCATCCGGACGCACGTCCCTTGCGGGCGTTCTTATACTGCGAAGCTCAGTGAGCCCCACAGTGATGTTTTAAGAGAAATCCACCTCGTCCATTGGATTCCTGGCGAGATTTCTGTCAAAAAGGGGTGGTTTGGGTTAAGTTTTGGTACAGCCCACTATATCTTTTTTCTCGCCGTCCATCTTGCATTTTGGATGAGATTTCCGTGTGTACACGTGCATGAATGCACAAGATCACCAAGGTTTTGGTTGGTGCCCTCCCTCTGAAACGAATGGACGGTTCAGATCATCATTTGGAGGATCGTGGTGGGCCACCTATCATCACAGCGGACGCTCGTTTGCTACTATGTGTGAAAGGAGAGAGAGAGAGAGAGAGTCCCTCTTTGATCGAGTTAACGGTCATTGACTGGGCTGGCTGGTCCGATGCACCTTCAGTGCATATGTGTTGTGCACATGCACACCATATAAAGTGGGTCCCACCTTAATGTTTCGAGAAATCCATTCTGTCCATCCACTTTCTTATCTAATTTAAGAGGTTGAGACCAAAATTGAAACATATCCAAATATCAGGTAGGCCCCAAATCAGTGATTTAGTGGTTAATCTATCCGTTGGGTGACTTCCACGAAGATTCAATAGCTGAAATTTTACATATATGGTTGTTTTATGATCTTCAAGCCAGATAAAAAGTTTCAAGTCAAACGGATTCTAGGAACCCTGTGATCTTGCATTAAGGACGATTTTCAGGCTTCTTTATCTTCAATCACTTGATTTTCTCGGATCTTTGGCGTGTAAATTCTTTAATTTCGGTCCCCTAAGATCCGTCCCTTGCCATGGTGATTCTTGAGCATCAAATCCATGCTTTTAGCACCCTTTTTAGTCCAAGCTCTTAAATTCCCTTACAACACAAACATGATTAAAATAAAGTGTTAAACAATATCATGTTTATAAAATCAGGTAATAACTGGGTCTAAGATGCAATATTTAACTCTCAACATCATCAAACCATTCATGTTACATGGTCCAAACAGACGAGATTGAACTATGGCATAAACGTCTTGGACATGTTAACTATAAAGATCTGTATAAATTGAGCAAAAGAGATCACTTATGTGGCTTACCCAAGCTGAAAAGGATAGAAAAAGTATGTGGCGCATGTCAAATTGGCAAACAGATCAAGAGTACTCACAAGAAAGTGAACTCCTTAGCCACGGTCAAACCTTTAGAACTACTCCACATAGATCTAGTAGGATCAACTAGAACGAGGAGTAGAGGTGGAAAGAAGTATTTTTTAGTCATTGTTGATGATTTCACCAGATATATATATGGATAGCCTTTTTTAAAAAAAAATCAGATACTCTCGATGAAGTCAAAAAAATTTTAAAGCGCGTTCAGACTGACAAAAAGATGTCTGTGGTTAAAATTAGAAGTGGTCATGACATCAAATTTGATAATAGCATTTTTAAGAAATACTGCAATGATCATGGTATATCGTATGAATTCTTTGCTCCTAAAACACCTCAACAGAATGGAATTGTTTAAAGGAAAAATAAGGTTTTACAGGATATGGCTAGTGTAATGTTGAATAGCATAAAACTATCAAAAAATTTATGGGCTGAGGCTATCAATACTGCTTGTTACATTATAAATCATGTATACGTTAGAAAAGTAAAAAATAAAATAGCTTATGAACTTTGGTTTAATAAAAGGCCAACTGTCAAATATTTTCAGACTTTTGGAAGTAAATGTTTTATTTTACGCGACCGAGAAAATTTGAAAAAGTTTAAATCAAAGAGTGATGAACAAATATTTCTAAGCTATGCACTAAATAGTCGTGCTTACCGGATTCTTAATAAAAGAACTGGGGTGATTCAGGAATCAATGAATGTAGTAATTAATGACCAACAAATCACACCCACTCCAAGTCTAAATGATGATGAAGTGATATAATTGATATACCTGACTCTTCAACCAAATCAGTTGATACTGAAATAAGATCAGTCAAAGACCATCTGACTGATCAAATACTTAGTAACCCTAGTACTAGTGTTCAGACAAGAAGATAATTAGAAAATATCAATAATTATGTCTACTTCACTTCCCAAATTGAATCGGCTAATGTAAATGAACCACTTACCGATGAAAGTAGGATAATTGTCTTGCAATAAGAATTAAATCAATTTGTCAGAAATGACGTGTGATACTTAGTTTCTAGACCTACTGATAAATATATAATTGGAACCAAATAGATTTTTAAAAACAAAACTGATAAATTAGGTAATATTATCATAAATAAGGCTCGACTGGTCATACAAGGATACACTCAGATAGAAGGTATTGATTACGAAGAAACCTTTGCACCAGTTGCACTCCTTGAATCCATAAGATTATTTATTTTGATTGTATGTCATAAAAATTCAAAATATATCAAATGGATGTTAAAAGTGTGTTTCTAAATGGTGACTTACATGAGGAAGTATATGTTAAACAACCTAAAGGCTTTGAGGATCTCAAACTTCCAAATCATGTGTATCATCTTAAAAAGGCATTTTATGGGTTGAAACAAGCTCCTAGGGCATGGTACAAAAAGTTAACTAAATTTTTTACTTAGTCATAACTTTATTACGGGAAGTGTTGATAAAACTTTATTCTTTAAGAAATATAATGATCATATACTGATAGTTCAGATCTATGTTGACGATATATTTGTGGATCTACATGCACTAACTTATTTATTGAGTTCGTAGATCCAATGAAATCCAAAATTAAAATGAGTATGGTTCGTAAACTACACTACTTTCTTGGATTACAAGTTAAGCAACTTAAAGATGATATATTCATTTCACAAACCAAGTATACCTTAAAACTTCTAAAAAGGTTTACGTTTAAGAATGGTAAGAATTTTAAAATTCTAATGAGTACAACTCTTAAACTCTCAAAGGATGAATCAGGTAAAAGTGTAGACTCCCGTCTATATTAAAGTATGATTGGTAGTCTCTTTGTAAGCCCCGTATCCTAGACCGTACTGTTACATAGACTTCTACGGTCTTACCGGTCGAATTCTGGCAACCTTCGACCCTTAACCAATATTTGCGTGCGACCTTGATTCATATACCGTCAACTCGTATTGACTCAACCCAAGACCTTTACCATAGCGACCGCGCCGTCGCCGCGGTTCCGATGCCGCGACTTACGCGCCGAGGCGATACCCTGGTCAAGAGATGTGGGCCAACATTCGGTGCGAAGAAAACGCCGCGCGTTGTGAAACCCAAGAGAATCTCTACGAGGTGTCACATCAATCCCATCAATCCATCAATCCATTAATCCATCACATATCAAGTACACATCACCTTTCACTCATTCCCAAGCAACTACAAAAGTCAAGAATCTCTTACAAGCACATACCTCTCTTACACCAAAAGCCCTCAAAGTCAAAAAGTTCTTACACCACCCATGCTTTTCTTACACAAATGGTCACAAAAGTCAAGATTTTCTTACACCCATCACTCACCACATCCATCACCCATCTCTCTCTCCCTTTACAACTCTCTCTCTCTCTTTCTCATTTTCAAACTCAAAAAAATCTAAGGAGAGAAATCTCATACGTATGAGAATTCTCCAAGCCTCTCCCTCTCTTTCAAAACTTCAAGTGTGGCCCACTTTCCTACCCCATGATCTCCCATCCTAACCATCCATTCCCCATCTCCTCCATTGGAATCAAAGCTAAGGTGCTAAGGAACTCATAGGAGCAAGAAGATCGAACGGTGGGTGCTCCTCTAGATGTAAAAAAATTTGATTTGTATAGCCTAGATATTTTTTTTCTTTCATAAGGAAAGTGTAGGACCCACCAATCAATGGTAAATATCCCACACAATCTCATGGTTGTGGCCTAATGGCCTACCTTATGCATGCATGATCCATGCATGGGGCCTTTCTGTATGGGCCCCATCATGGTAGTTTTATTTCATATCATATTATGTTTGGGTCATCTAGACCTTATAACCAAGGTGGGGATGGCATCCTCACCTTGCATTTTAATTATAGGTCATACATGTGCAAGATCAATGCTGTAAATGTAAATCTATGTATGATGTGCGGGTGTGATTGATCTTGGGAGGGCTCAATAGTGGTGGAGCCCCTTTCTCTATGGCCGGATTGTCCTTCTATCTCTCTTTTTCCTCATTTTATTTCCTGATGTGTGTGGCCCATTAATGTATTTCCCTTTTTATTTAACTTATATAATAAATTTTATCTAAGTATATGTTGCTGTTCAGAATTTTCTGAACAGTTTCTGGTTATTTTTGGACCAGATTTTGGGACTGTTTGGGGGACTATTCATACCTATTAAATATACTTTTCTGAAAGGTGGGAATCTCATCATGATGTCCCCCAAATATCAGCCCCAATTGACCTTCATTGGGGTCCCAAAGGTGTGGTCCAAGTGAGGTGGATAGTCTGGATTTTCTGCACTGTTCCAGCAACATTCCACCATGAACAGTTGGACTTTTAAAATTTCTTAAAATACCTATGGGTGTTTGAAAATTATAAAAATTTTCAGGGGGGTGGCCTACTTATGGTAGGACCCACCTACAAAATTTTGGGGCCAATGAACACCTGTACACACCATGGTGATGGCGGGACCAGCCCATTATAATATGGTGTCCAGATCAGTCTAATTTTCAGGATAGATTGATTTATATAAATAAATTAAAATATTTATAGATGTCTAAAAATTCTAAAATTTTTTAGGAGTATGGTATACTTATGTTATAACCCATATATCAAATTTCAGGATTAATAAACCCTTGTACACACCGTGGTGAGGGCCAGACTGGCCCACCACGTTGGAACGTCCAGGTCTATCCGATTTTTCTGGACAGTCTGTTTTGTTTAAATTAATTAAAATACTTAGAGATATCTAAAAATTATGAAATTTTGTGGGGGTGTGGCCCACCTATGGAAGTATCACTCTGTGAAATTTCAGCCTCAAGTGACCCCATTTGGGTATCCAAAAGAATGGGCCAAGATGGTTGGACTCCCAGATTTTTTCTATTGTGCAGTCCAGCAATATGCCTTGATAAAAAACTATAATTCAAAAATATTTCTTCAGATGGTGGGCCACCTTTTTGGGTTTCCTCTCATTGCATGCATGATGAGGGACCTTGGCCCTCAATTTTTAGAGTTTTAGAGGCCTTGGACCACTCCAATAGAGTGCCCAAATTTAGGACAGCAACATGTTATAATTATGCTGGCCTTGGGCTGAAATTTTGAGGAGTGGGACCCACCATATTATAAAGATCTTAGAGAAAATGATTTATACCTTTAGTTTCTTAAATTTTGGGCTTAATGAATGCACTTTTGAGGCCCACCATAGTTAAATTTAATTGGGCCCATGAATGTAGCTAGTTGTTAAACTATTTAAGGCCCATAGAGTGGACCCATTTGATGTGTTCCAAGGCCCATGGGATTAGGCCCATTTGATGTAATTTAAGGCCCATAGAGTGGACCCATTTGATGTGTTCCAAGATCCATGGGATTGGACCTATTTAATGTATTTTAAAGCCCATGGAATTAGGCCCATTTGATATGTATAAGGCCCATGGGTCGAGAACCATTTGATGCAATCTAAGGCCCACGGGTTATGACCCATTGCAATGCACATAAGGCCCATTGGTGCGGCCCACTGATGTGGCTCATTTGATGAGTAAAAGGCCCATATGACATGGCCCATTTGATGTATTTAAGGCCCAATGGGGTGTACCTAAGGTCCATTGCAATGTGTGATTCCAACATGGTTTACGTAACGTTATTCACTACGGGCTACACCTTGGGAGCAATGTTGGTTTGATGTCCACATTGCGAGTATAATGTTGGTTAAATGTCTGCATTGCGACTCTCCCTAGGGCCCATTGGTAGGCCCGTACTTGTTGTATACAAGCCGTCTAGGCCAGCTGCATTGTAAGGATAAAGCATTACTTTACAACATGCTCAGTATAACTCTATGACGCACAGCCCATTTGTATCGGTCCATTTGATCAGCCTGCTCGTATCGGCCATTTAATTGATTTAGCCCATATGATTGATTAAGCCTATCTTGATATATTTGTGGCCTGTTGCTAAGGCCATATATGAGGCCTGTTGTTGAGGCCCACCTTGATGTGTATGAAGCCTGTTGTTGAGGCTCACCTTGATGTGTATGAGGCCCGTTGTTGAGGCCCACCTTGATGTGTATGAGGCCCACCTTGATGTGTATGAGGCCTGTTGTTGAGGCCCACCTTGATGTGTATGAGGCCCGTTGTTGAGGCCCACCTTGATGTGTATGAGGCCTGTTGTTGAGGCCCACCTTGATGTGTATGAGGCCTGTTGTTGACGCCCACCTTGATGTGTATGAGGCCCGTTGTTGAGGCCCACCTTGATGCGTATAAGGCCCGTTGTTGAGGCCCACCTTAAATATATATGAGGCCCATGTTGCAAGGCCCATTGTGATGTATGCAAGGCCCATGGGTCATGGCCCATTGCAATGTATGGAAGGCCCAATTGGTGTGGCCTATTCGATATATTTATGGGGTCCATGTCATTAGGCCCATCCTGTTGTATTGGTGACCCGTCCATTGAGGCTCACCCGTGGTATATATTTGAGGCCCATGTGTAGGGCCCACCTATTGTGTATTTAAAGCCCATGAGTTGTGGCCATAGTGATGTATATTAGGCCTATATGATATAGCCCATACTAATGTGTATTAGACCCAGGTATGTGACTCACCTGCGAAGTATATTTGAGGCCCATTGTGATATATCTGAGGCCCATGGGTGCGACCCTTCCAGATGTATTTGAGGCCTATGGGTAAGGCCCATTGTAATATGTGTTAGGCCCATGACCAGGGCCCACCTGTTTCGTATATTTGGCCCTTGTGTGAGGCCATGTACCCATTATATATTTGATTCTATGTGAGCCATTCCTTGGGGGCAATGTTGGTTAAAAGTCCACATTGTCGACGTCGGTTATTGATACCGTTTATGAGTATGTGACATCATAACAACATGATACATGCCCATTCGCATCATCTGCATGTTTGTTATGAGATGTGATTGACCATTGCATATGTCATTGGGCAGGATGATGTGAGACTCTCTGATAGATGGAGATTATCTCACATGAGTGCATGACATGCGCAGGATTGATGCATGATTGGATTGTATGACTCATGCATCTTGCATTGTGTTATGATTACTACACGCCCTAGTGACATTAGGGTCGTAGCCTCCACAGGCATATCGTGGATAGCCAGATGGGACATCAAAAATCTGTTCGAGCATCGGGCCGCCATAGATGGCCCTGGGTAAAAATCTCTAAACACCCTCGTGGTTCCAGAGGATGCTCCAACGTCTAGACCGAGTGGGTAGATGAGCGTTGAGTGCCGATTACCAGATGGTTACGCTCTCTACTGTGTCGTGGTCGGTTGGAAGGGGGTGCGGCCTTACCCGCCCGAGGGAGTAGGCATGGCTAAGCTGAGTTTGACCATCTCGAGGAATGGGTCCGCTATCAGTGAGCCGGATAAGTATTGGCAGACTACTGACAGGCGGATAGTGAGGTCTTTTCCACTTACCCAGTTGTGCGCTTGATTGGGGCGGCAGGTGGTGTGAAGTGTAATAGACTCCGGTGATTTCTCCAAAGAGGAACCGTACTGATATGAGGACTGACATGATATTATGACACCCCGTCACTGTTGTGCACGTAGGAGGGCGCACGTGGGCGGACGCTGATGTGGGCGGGTGTGATGTGGGTGGGGCTGAGGCCTGGACAAGCTACCACACTGGGCGAGCTACCAGCGGTTGGTAGGCTACTGTGCTGTCAGGCTACTGAGTAGGAGTTGCATACTCATTCATTCATCCATCCATTCACTATCCACTCGGGCTGGTGGTGCGTAACTAATTGTTGTATATCTTTATTATGGTAAGGATTTCGGTTGGGCGCGCGACTAACCTGAGATCAGGAGTTTACCACGTTGAGTCAGACTATCCAAATTTAGGTATGGGACTGGTTTGGATAGAGGTTCCTTATGGTGGACCCAGTAGCCTGCGATACTACGTACTATCATCCCAACATCACACTCCACCATGGTCATTCCATTAGCATCATATACTGCATATTCCATTACATCTTCGGCGTGTGGCATTGTGTGTTGTTATGTTTCTGTATTCCTGTGACTTAGATGAGAGTGATGATATTTGTTAGCTCTTTCGAATTATGTATTACATTATATCCTTGTCATTCGACATTTGATTATCTATGACTCATCATTTGCATAGCTGTCCTATATTACGTATTCTGATATTGATTAACTTATGGACTTGTTCATACTTTCTCTTATTCTGTTATCGCATGATCATAATCTTGTCAGTATTTCTGTTTGCACTGATAATTTCTGCTCTTATCAGTGTTTCTGCTTATTCAGTCATTATATGGTTTATGGATTAATATCTTTTCAGTATTGTATGATTATGATATTGTATTGAATACTTGGCACTTATCTCGTGCACACACTTACACCACTCTCTAAGCTTTCTATAAGCTTATGCACGATAGATGTGTGTAGGTAATGTTAGGTTGCAGCAGCATTGAGCTTGGAGCGTGCAGCTATTTTCTGGAGCTTTGATTTTGACATATATATTTTCCTTTCAGCATTATATTCAAATGATTATATTAGTGGATATGTGATGATGATGTTGCCTTTATGATTTGGGTAAACTTGTGGTTATGCTTATTACTAATTAAATGTAAAAAAAAAAAAATCCTCCTTGTAGGATCCCAGGATCGAAAATCTGGCATATGAATGCTAGGAGCCGAGAATGGGGTACTACGGAGGCAATCGGCACCGGATTCGGTGATCGGGATTCCTGTGAATCCGATTTTCGGGTTTAGGGCATGACACTCTTATACTTAACTACTAATATACCGGATATTGCTTTTGGTGTTGAAATATGTGCTAGATATTAATTTAATCTTAAGGAATCACATCTAATTGTTATTAAACAGATAATCAGATATGTCATAAGTTCTACTAATTTAGGACTTTAGTATCTACAAGATACATCAATACGAATTGTTGGATATACTGATGCAGACTGGGCAGAAAATATTGGCGATAGAAAATCTACCAGTGGTGGATGTTTTTACGTTGGGAACTGTTTAGTATCCTGTCTCAGCAAGAAACAAAACTCTATATCTCTCAATAGCTGAGGTTGAATATATAGCAGCTGGTAATGCTTGCACTCAGCTTATTTGGATGGAAAAAATGTTAGCTGATTATGGCACTGCAAAAGATACAATGACATTATACTGTGAAAATTTGAGCGTAATTAATATTTCAAAAAATCCAATCCAACATTCTCGTACTAAACATATCGATATTCGATACCATTATATTCGAGAATTAGTTAAAGACAAAAGTATTGCACTAGAATATATTCAAACAGAGAAGCATCTTGACATGAATAAATTTTTCAATTTAAAGCATGATATTGGTTTGTGTATTTATAATTAATCATATTGTTTATGCATTTATTTGTTTTATGTTTATATTGATCAAATACATAAAATAATAAAATAAAATAAAATGATGATAAAATTAATTAAAAAAATTATTGTGAAAAAATCAGATTTTTTGTGTTGCTCGATGGGTCGAGTACATGCTCGACCAATCGAACCCTCGATGAGTCGAGTACATGCTCAATTGGTCGAGAACCACACGATTTCACATAAAAAGGGGGAAAATCATTTTTTTTCATTTCATTTCCACTTTCTTCATCGACTAGCCGGTGTTCCTCTCGATGAACCTAACTTCCAATCTAGCTTGTAAGTGGTTATTTGTTAATTTCTTTCAAGTTTTGGGTACATTCTTGCTAGTCAATCTCATATTTAGGGTTTATTTTTAATTTCAAACCCTTTTTGTAGTAAGTTTTGTGGAAAATCTGATCTACCCACAATCCTGCTACTCTCTTTAATTATTTCTTATGCAAACAGTAAATGGAGCACCGTACTAAAAGAACAGCAACACGCAAGAGTCATGGTAGCTCATCATGTAGGCTGACTCTAGTTAATGTGAGAACCCTAAGGGGCCCCGAAGAAGATTCAGAGCAAGTTAGGGATTTCAGATCAAGAGATATAATTATAGAGCATATTGTCAATCTTGCTCACATTGCACCATTTGAACTTGTTCCTCTACTTTTCAATGTTGGTTGGGAAGGCATATTTGGTTAGGGTGGACCGGCTTACCGTTCCATAACATAAGCGATGTATGCTTCTATTTGTGATGTGTCTTTAGAAGACCTTACATTTACGATTAAATTCGTAGAAGACACATTCATTGTAAATCATTATACAATCTCAGCATTAACTGAGATTGTCGTTGCAAATGATGTGATTCTAATTGATAATTTAATTGATAAAATGACTCATATTGAACGACAATTGATTACTCATAAGTTATGTCGTTTCGATGCTGAATGGAAATCAGGTAATTCTCTAGTACTAACCAGATGCTCCCCAAATACCGAGTTCTTCATAGGATCTATACGTCTAACGTTTATGCTAGATCGAGGAATAAGTCGGAACTCACTCCCTTCATGACTCGTGTCCTCCATTTAGTTGCATCTAGTATCCAAGTCTGTCTTCCTTCTCTCATATGTTACCTCATTATTCAGTTTCTTCTTCATCTTGGTCATAGTTCTATTCCATTTTCCTACCTCATGCCATGCGTTGCTTTACATTGTAATGTCTCCATTCCTTTGTTTGAGGCACCAGAGTCGGAATTACCATTTAATAACACCAATTTGAATAAGATGAATCTGGAATTTCTTCCTAGTCAACATTACGAAGAAGAAGAGGAAGAACCTACACCTGAAGACACTTCAATGAACAACATATTTGCTGAGCTCGATGAGTCAGATGATCTAGAAGATCAAGACTATCAAACTTCTTAAGTTGATGATCAGCTTAAATTGTTGGAGGAGAAGGTCACTGCATTACAGGTTTCTCAGGATAACCTGGTTCAAACTCAAAAATCATCTATGAAGTACATGAAAAAGTACTTTCATCGTATCTCAAGGATTTTGTATCAGCTTGATCCCTCTATATCAGCTACTTCATCATTTGGATCTGACTAAGTTCATTTCAGTTTACTTCTTATATTTCTAGGGTTGTATAACTTTCACTTTACTTGTTTTGCTTGATAACTTCTTTACACTCTCCTAAACTTGGATTATTATTTTCCTATCTTGACTATTTCATATGCTATTTTCCTTAGTATATTCATGTATTTTATTTCTTCTATTATGTTTCTATGGTTATGATTAAATATCTTAGTTATCATATTCCTTCCCTTGACAAAAAGGGGGAGAGGCTTATTTCTATATTTATGACATGCATGTTTTGAATATATGATCATATATATATATATATATATATATATATATATATATATATATATATATATATATATATACATGAAAATGAATGATTTCGATGATGAATGATACATAAATGCTTGGAGAATGCTTTGGAATGGAATTCGTATGTCATAATATAGGAAAAGTATAAAGTGAGGGGGAGTACTAAATATTTTGCAATCTTCAACAAATATTCTACAACATAAGTATAAGAATACAAGGGCTCATTCTGATTATTCTAATACTAAGTGTTTTGTCATGAAATTAACAAAGGGAGAGATTGTAAGTGCTATAATATTCAAAGCACGCTTCACACCTTGTTTGTCAAATTTTGTTTAGTCGAAACATCTTAGCAAGTGATCTTTAAGTTAATTCAAGATCAAGGTTCAAACCTAGCTTAAGTTCAAAATCAAGCTCAAGCTCAAGTTGAAGATCAAGCTCAAGCTCAAGTTAAAAACCTAGCTCAAGCTCAAGTTGAAGATCAAGCTCAATCTACTAAAGTGCTAGTAGAAGATTAAGCTCCTTAGAGAAGTTCAAGACTACTCCAAGTCTATGAAGTTCAGTCCATATAGGTATGATAAATCCTAGAAAGACCTAAGGTTTAGGTGCTTTCAAAATATATTTAAAATTAGGTTTTCATACTTATATTTGGTTGAGATTCGACCAGCCTAAGTTTTGGCTCGACCAGTCCTAGTTATAGCCGAAGTAAAACAGAAATTATGTTGCTCCTTCAACTAGTCAAGGGGACTCCTCGACCAATCGAAGGACATTCTTTGACCAGTTGAGCTTTTCTTGGCTCGAAGTCCAACAATAAATTCAGTTTGAATTTTGGCTCCTTCGACCAGTCGAAGCTTCATTAGAACTTATCCCACTTAAATTTGAAAATTTGTTGGAACTGAATCCGGTGCTTAGGCCAATCGAAGACTGTTTTAGACGAGTCGAAGCAACTTCTTTACCTATAAATTGAGGTTCTTTCTCAATCCAAAATTACAATTTGAGTCTATCAAAATCCTTCTGCAAGAGAGAGAAAAGCCTCAGGTATTATCATGCTATCAAGCGGTATTTATAAATCATTTTACAACTTCTTTTCTTTAATTCTTTAATCTCTAATTCTATCATTATAATTCTAAAAAGAGAGGAAATACTCTTCTTTTTGAGATTTAAAGGAATTAATACAAGTAGAATTTGTTTAAATCTAATTAAAATCAATAAAACCTCGGACCTTTTCTATCAGACTGAACATTGAACATTCAACATTCAAGAAAAGTAGTTCTTCAGCTATAAGTTCTTCTACGGTGAAGATAAATGTACATTTACATTTTATATTTGGTTTTTCTGAGATAGCCAGAAAATCTCAGTGCTGATTTTTCTGAGATAAGCTATAAAATCTCAGTAAGGGGTTTCTTTGTTTGTGATAGCCCGATAAAATCATAACTGTATCCGATTTTAAGGTAACCCTGTGAAAACCTTATTCATAATGAAAGCCAGGATTATGTAGTTAGTAATCTTGGGAGTGGAGTAAGTGTGGCTATTTGAGAACAATTGTTGATACACTGAACCACTATAATTCTTAGTGTTGTGGTGAATGCTTTTATTATTTTTGTGGTGAATGGTTGTAATTCTTTTTATGCTAAAGGGGTGAATGTTTGTAATAGTTAGTTTTTATTTACTCTTACTCAGTTTGGAATTTTGATTCTTATCACATTCATGAAATAAGGATGTCCTACTTAAACTTATTTGGGTGAAGGTTGTCCTACGAATCAATGTGAATCAATGTTTCAATACTAGTGCGATTGAGATCTCTAATTTATTTAATATTGAGCACTTTATTTAATTATTTGGCATAATCCTATCCCCTCCGTCTAGGACTTCTTAAGTTCGCCTTTTCATAAAGGTAATCATCTACGAGAGTAAAATCAACTGTATTTATCATTGCATAATAAGATAATTAAATAAATTTGTCAAATGCCCTCTCAATGAGAGCTTATTACATTATCAAAGTATGTAACGAAAATAAATAAAACTGAATCATAAAACTATCTTCCTATTTATTAAGTATAATCCTCTACAAGGAGATGATCCTCTAAGCCTTTTACCTTTATGTCACCTGCATCATCCGTACGGTTGGAGAGGTTCAATGCCCTACTCATAATGATGGTTGTCCTTTAAGATTAGCAGTAATTGAAGAGATTCATAAAAGTAACGTAAGGGTTCTGATACGTCTCGTACTTTCCCAGTACGAGAGGTATTAGTATGCGCAATCAATATGTATATGAATGCATGCCTAACAAAGGATGTGCGGCCCATCATATGTATTAATCATTACGATGTGGAATATAATTCATAGAAAACCAAACTCGCCCCACATCCCATAACTACAGAGATTCACGGCATGTCTAATGTTACTGTGGATTTATGTGAACATCTCAAGGTGACACAACGACATGGTTGGGGGATTTACATAACGTGATGTATTCATGGAAGGACTATTTGTGATATCTAATCCCGAAAAAAATGATGTAAGACGTATGGCAATTTACTTACATCGATTGTGCAACATGCCAACCAACCTACGAAATTATGTGCTGACTAAGAGGGCCACTGCCCATAACTCATTACATCCACGATAAATATTGAATCACTAGTTGTGATACCTCTAATACATCGCTTGCATTTATAGAGCGATAAATTGAATTATGGGAGTTTTGGAATTCCAAGACATATGCCTAAGCCGTAAAGGTAGATAACACTAAGCTAACAAAATAAAGAGGAGAGTAGTAATGGCTAACTCAACAGAGAGGAGAGTAGCAAGGGCTAACTCAACAAAGAGGAGAGTGGTAATGACCAACTTAACATAGAGGAGAGTGGCAATGGCCAACTCAACAAAGAGAAGAGTAGCAAGGGCTAACTCAACAAAATTGGTAAGGGCAAGGGCAAGGCTTGTATCCATCGCCCCACAAAAATAATGAAGATCACTCGTAATTAACATCGTACCATAATTCCCAATGATAAATAATTGTTGGTGGTAAATTAACAACTGCAAGAAGAGAATCATAATATTATGAAAGCATGTAAAAGGCAAGATAAATCATATTAACTCAAATTAATGCAAGCTTAAAGGAATCACTCACCTTTGAATTTGAATTGTTTCCTGACTAAGGCTAGTTATTTACTACGTCGATCCCAACCTTATCCTAAATCACGCAATTTATAAGGTTACAATCTGGTATAGGGTAGTATTTATAATATGGGTTTAAGATTTAACTAGTTGTTAGTTGGAGAACTTTGAATTTAATATTTTATTATTAATCCGCTAATCCTGTAATTTAACGACTACTATCACGGATCTAGTTTAGCTTAATTTGGTATTATTGCTACACAATAATTTTATCTATATAAAACCCATTTGCAAGGGAACTTTGATTCTCTACTTACCTTAGAATTGCTGAACTCGGTCCGATCCTAAACCCGAGTCAGTGGCTCAGTGGTTCGTGGTAACAGCACCAGCACTTCGTCAAAAGCTGGTAGAAGTTGTTGCCTCTCCTCTGTTTCTTCTCTCCCCTTCTTTCTTTCTTGTTTCTCCTGTCTCCTGCTCTCTCTTTCATTTATTATCTTTCTTTCTCTCTTTCTTGTTGGTGTACTTTCTCGTGTGGGAGCTTGTGGCATTTATACCAATCTAAACTTCTAGAGTTTTTTTGTGTATGTTGTTTGCAGAGCATGCCCTACGCGATCAGATTGCGTAACTACGTGTGAGAATCTTGTTTTAAAGTGTTTCTTCTCCTCTCCTCCATTCTCTTCTGGCTGATCTGGATCATTCCTTAGATGGGGTCCATAGATGTGAGGCTGTGATTGCATTCTTGGGTGCAGGAATGTCCAGTTGACCGATCAACGGTGGCCCTACAGAGAGGTCTACTTGGACGAGCTTCCCGAGTTTTGCAGTTACCTTACTTAGAAATCGGGGAGTGTCAATCCCTCTGGACTACTTCCTTCCTTCATTGTCAACGTGGATGCGGTCAAAAATCCTTCCTCTTAGCTAATGGCTCTAAATTTGGAGTCAATACGTGTTCCGATGGCCCCCGTGATCGATCATGGTGTGTATCATGTTCTGTCATTCGCTGAGTCTTGGTCGGCGGTGGGATCTGCACATGATGGATGGTCCAGATTATGTAGATGGACGGTTGTGGTGGGCCATGGCATGTCCCAATAGACATTGTCTGTTCGTCCAGACAACAGCGAGAATTTCCTTTTAAAAGGAGTCGAGTCAAATTCCCTTTAACCGGTGTTGTGTTTTGGTGTGGTGCGGGTGTGCACTTCCCTGTGCACACGCATTGTCTAATGTGGACCCTATGTGTGGTTCAAGTTAAATACACTCCATTCATTCGCTTTGGTTAGCTCGCCTTATGGCCCATATCAGAGTAGGAGGTAGATGTCAGCCTTGGGTGGGTGATGTTAATGGATTTAAATCCTAGTCCAGAAAATGGATCGCTACAATCTACCCAGGCCTAGAGGACCATCTCCTTGTGGAGGATTATACTAAATAAATAGGAAGATAGTTTTATGATTCAGTTTTATTTATTTTCGCTACATACTTTAATAATGTAATAAGCTCTCATTGAAAGGGAATTTGATAAAATTATTTAATTCTCTTATTATATAATGATAAATACAGTTGATTTCACTCTCATGGATGATTGCCTTTGTGAATGTAACTAGGTGTGATCCAAATGGAAAGAAAATCAAGGTTAGACCTTGGGACACCCAAATCTTTACATTATTAATACCCAGGATTCTCAGGCACGAGTATGTACTCGGGTCGCGAAATTTCGGGACGTTACAGTTGGTATCAAAGCATGAGAATGAGATTAATTGACCTAAGAGGATGGACCACCATAAGCGTTACGCAAATAGGATAGGATCATAAATTAGGTCTATATACTCAATTGAACTCCCTATAAAACCAAGAAATTAAGGAAATTAGAAACCCATATTTTAGGCCCCCATTAAATTACTAGACGTTGAACTCTAAAAATGACAAATCCAAACACCCCTAGATTAAATCCCCAAAATCCTAAATGAACATATTCTGAAACAGAGCCATAACTGAAAAGGCCGAGCTATATGTCCTAGAGGGGGAGGGGGGGGGGGGGGGGGGTGAATAGGACTATGCAAAATTAAAAAATAAATGCAGAATTTAAAGAATGATAGCACAATCAAATAATAAATAAGCACAAGTAAATAGCAACCTCAAATGTACTAGTCTTGAGAGGTTGATACAAACTTAGTTCTAAGAACAACTTAACACCAAAAACCAAAGGCTTATGACAGGACAACCTTACTAGAATGTTTGTAAGTATCAAAAACCCAAACCAATAAAGAGGCAAAGGAAATAGCAAATAAAATAAACTAAGTTATTAAAATATTTCCACAAGTACATAAAATAAATTACACTATTCACCACAAATGCTTAAAGAAAATTACAACATTCATACACATAGGCACATTCAATCATCCACCACAAGTCTAGAAATTATAGTGGTTCACTTTTGTGTACACCGACTGTTGGAAAACAGCCACACAACTACTCCACTTCCAATATCCACTCCCTTGGGATATTAGCGTTCACTATGAAAAAGGTTTTCGAAGGTTCACCTTAAAACCTTCACAATTGTGTCTTTGATCAGGCTTACACAATTCCAAAAATCCCACATTCTGAGATTTTCAGGATCACCTCAGATAAAACCAAAAAGAGATTTTTCTAACACAATCTCAAAAACTAAAAAGGAATATACAAAATGTAAATGTACTTATCCAGAAATTCTCCTTTGAAGAAGCTCGATAGAACCAATCTGATGTCAACAAAGATGTTCAATGTCCAGTCTCACAGATGAAAAGATTTTAGTTCTAAATGATTTTAAAACTAAATCAACTTGAGCTAGCTTGATTTGATTTTGATCTCAAGAAAGGGGAAAACATAAATCCCTTCATAAAGTAAGATTGGAATAAAGATCTCAAAATTAAATAATAAAAGCTAATTAAAGAGAATATTAAATGAGCACAATATAGCTTAAAAATATCACAAACTTATCTCTCAGAGTGGTATCTTGATTTTGCTTTTATGAATGAATAAACTCTAAAATTCGTGCTCTATTTATAGGTAAAAATTTTATTCTCTCAACTGGTCTAAGGATCGATTTGACTGGTCGAAGGACCAACAAAATTTCAAATTTCCTGGCACGATAAGGTAAGACCGTTACTTAACTGTCGAGTGGCTTGCTCAACTCGTTGAGTGGCCTGCTCGACTAGTCAAGCAATGCATTCGACTGGTCAAGTGGGACCAAAAAAGCTTGTCGGACTTGGAGTCGAGCCTACACGACCGTTCGATCACTATTCACTTGACTGGTCAAGCAGTCTCGTAAACTGGTCGAGAGTCCAACAGAAAATTCTAAATATTAGCAACAAACCTTGGACTGGTTGAGAAAACTCTTAGACTGGTCGAGCCAGTATATGGACTAGTCGAACAAGGTCTAAGACTAGTTGAGAAAATGACCTACAAACATCTACAATGACCCACATAAAATTTGCAATGAATATGACACAACCTAAGGTCAATCGAGGGTCATGCAAACCTGTTTGTGTAGGAACAAATGAAACACCATTCGCTTTCAAATCTTGATATCTTGTGATACTTGAAGCTTGAGTTCGATCACTTGAACTTGAACTTGAGCTTGAGTTACGCTTGAGATCTTGAGTCTTTAGCGAATATGAGTTGAACTTCAAACTTGAACTTGAGTTCTTGAATTTGATCTTGAAACCATGAACTTCAGCACTCTTCACTTTAATTCGAAGATGAGGGCAAGTTCGATGAAGATCCAGAGAACTTTGAAATGTATGAACATGATCACTTCAACTCAAAGCATGATACAAATACTAAATGGTTTGGCACAATAAAATTTGACAACACTACGGGTGCTAGATTTACACAATAGCATTTATAATAACCAAGAAGAACCTATACTCACCACACTAAAAAATCTTAGGACTATAGTCACCACTCTAATCAAAATTCCCTATCCATAGATGTAACGCCCGTGAAAAATCCATACTTGGGCTCGAGTACCAACTCGACCCGAAATTGCGTAGAACTCATTCCTTTAGAAAATATGACTAGGTTAGCTAGTGCAACGTTAGAATAGCTGGGAAATGGTCCCTGATCACTTTAAATACATTCTACAAGGCCCGAAGCGAGTGGAACTATGGGTGCTATAATGCTCTAAAGCCTCGGATCAAACTCTAAGCCGGTTTGTTCTCTGGACCACTTTGAATCTTTGTATTGGATCTAGACCGCACGTTGAAAGTCCGATACCTCCTATCTTAGACCGTTAGAACCGTCCAGCTGGACTTGACACTCATTCCAAAAATCAAGTCAAACCGATACTCACAGGCTATTTCATTGAGCCCGGACCGAAGAGAGTGTGAATAGGGACATAGTTGGAAGTTCAAATTCAAATCTGGCACACAAATTTGACGCATCAGTATTAAGCATTCTGACCGTCAGAATGCAGCCAAATTACACCCTTGGATCAGGAAAAATATCTATTATATATCACGAGACTTATAGGCCTGATCTTGGTGCGGTGACCGTTAAACTGAAACTGGGCCGCCACGTGCGATCTGGGAACCCAACCGGTCTGAAAACTGGATGTGTGCTAGATCCAGTATGCATGAGCTTAAGTCCGACCGCATTTGGCCTGGGGACCTCCGGAAATGCCCTTTTGGACCGAAACGGCCCTGATTTGGTTAGGCACCAAGTAAACATTGTTCCCAAGCCTATTTTGGGAATGTTTTAGGCTATAAAAGGGGTTGAAACCCTCACTCCTCTCTCCCATCCGAATTTGAGAGAAGCCCTAGCTTGGGAGAGAGAAAAAGAGTGAGAGATTGTGAGAGAGTGGGAGAGTTCTTCCCGCCACTTGTGCTACGTGTTGCACGTGCTTAAGCAACACTCCTCTACCGCTTTCCCGACGATTCCACCGCAATCCTAGGTAAGTAAAAACCCTAAATAGTTGTTGATTTGAGTTTTCCCTCTTTCCATAGCGATGTAGCTTATGGATCTTATGTATTAGGCTCCTTACTCGCCGTAGACGAACCATATACACTCCGCTTCGATTCCCGAGTCTACAAGACACTAGGTGAGGATTTTAGACGCTTGGATTGACGGTTCCCAATGCTTTCGATGTCGTTTAATAGTAGATTCTTGACGGCATCGCCATTTGACATGTACAAAATGCTCTCCGTTTCCCGTTTCGTAAGCTAACGAAGAATATGAGATTTAGGGCATTTTAGTCATTTGTAGGAAGTACTGTTTACATTCATATTTTGCTGATGTGATTGACATGGTTTGTTGTCGCATTAGGAAGTTAGGAATGCGTGCATAATTAGTTTGGCGAAGAGATTTGCCTAGTTGCGCACTTTGGGTCGACATACTATATGTAGACTTAAGTGTGTAGTGTATGTGTTTGTATAAATGCTTGTATTAGTATGTATTGAATTAAATGATGTTATTTGATAGTTGTGATTGATTTTTCAATTATTATGCTGACCTAAATGATTTTCTACATGTTGACAAAATGCATGATTTCATTACATGCATGGGATGTATGTGCTTGAGGATTTGCTTAAGTTGAATATGCATGGGAAGTATGCCTTGAAGATTTGCTTAAGTTGAATGTTATAACATGTGCTAACATGCTCACATGATGTATTTCAATTTCAATACCTTTCATATTGATTCCATAGATGTGTGGGACTTGACTTAGTCCAGGCAGTCGGTAACCGAGCGAATTCGTGGCTGACTGGTCATAGCCACGAATGACGCGTCGATGAATGTGATTCGTGTTGAGAGTTGGCGGCAGTGGTTAGGCCACGCGAAGTGTTTTACGCACTTCATGTCGTTCAATTCGAGATGCGATCGCGCTAGTCGAGCCCGTCAAGTAACCCGACTGGCCGATGTTTGTTCACCTTGTATGTATCATAACTGCTTGAACCTAGGGTACTGAACTTACCATTGTAAACCCTATTAACCGTGGTACCTTGATCCACGAAGACTCATGAGCCGGGCATGGTGGTATGGGACACCGTGGTCGAGCTGTCGGCCTACGCTGGGGCCACAAACCTCCCCGTAGTGACCAATGAGCACCCTGACTCGTGAGCAGATTATGGTGGTATGGGACACTATATTCTAGCTGTCGGCCTACACTGATCAGGCGACGAGCCCTTTGTAGTGACCGCGAGCGTATTCTGAGTTCACGGGAGGCGACGACCCTTCCGTGCAGTAGAGTACAGTAGGCCTGTATTGATAAGGTGATGGGGGAGCGGTGCAACGAGTGCGAGCAACAGCCCTGGCAGCCCATGCAGTGACCTACGAAATATACATCGTATGAGATTACCAGGAGTGACGACCCTAGACAGGATCTGTGTTGGGATTGATGCAAGGGAGGTACCTTAGTTTCCCAATCCTGCTGTTTGAATGGACTAATAACAACTTGGTAATCATATCACCATAGCATTGCATGTGCCTGGAAGATGTGGAGCACTCTAGGGAGTGTGGCATGCCGCGGTCGTAAGATGTTGCCGTATGAGGGTGATCGTCGGTGAGGGCATACATCACGTCATATCATCTTGCATTAACAACAGTATTAGGACTTGTCTGATTTACTGCTTTACTATTATCGCGTGATTGAATTGTGAACATGCTAATCTTTGCTCTATGATTCCACTGAGTTGATCACTCATTCCCACGTTACGGGATGGTGTTTGCAACACCCACCAGACCCTGTTGTAGTTGCAGGTGAGGACGAGGTCCAGGAGGTGGAGCCGGAGTTTGACGAGGACCAGGATGAGTTCTCGTATATGCAGTATCACGACGGCTTCCCGTAGGTGACCTGGATCGCGGGGGACTTCAGTGGGACTATTTTGAACTTATTCTTTTGTCTATTTACATGTATATGAGACTCAGAGATGTAGTCATACTTCGGAGACAGTTGAGATTACTTTGTTTTTTTCCATACAGTGATATATACATTGTTTAGTCTTCCGCTTGCTTTTATCACTGGATCTGAAGTATGAATTGCAGTTTTGGTATACTTTTACTCATGTGAATGCTTTAAATCAGACAACATTGAATCATAACCATTTTTGTTGCATAAGTGACGGTCTGGAACTCGGGAGTTGAGTTTATTCACGACCCCCGATTTTCAGGGTGTTACAATAGAAGATATGGCCCCTAAGAGAAAGGTTACTCAAGCAAATTCTGTACCTCCAAAATGTACAACTGAGAATGGCACCCCTCTGGAAACAGTTGTGGGAGAATCGACACCATCTCTATCAGCAACCCACCAAGAAGACGCGCTCTCAGGGCCACCCCCAGGACAGGCACCCCCTGATACCCAAGCATAGGCACCGTTCTATTCCATCCTAGGACGAATAGAGACATTCATGCAAAGGACCCAACAGACCATGGACGACCTATGACAACAAGTTCACAATACCCTCTCAAGGTCTACGACACCTCTGGCACCACCTACTTGTGTCACCTCACTAGCCCCCCCTCGCCTAGAGCACCACGATAAGTCCTTCATGTTAGAAAATTTCTTGAAACTACAATCCCTTGAGTTCCCAGGCACTCCCGGTCTAGTGGCAGCCGAACATTGGGTAAAACAAACTATGAGGACATTAAGGACCATGGGATGCCCAGAGCACCTTAAGGTTCCCCTGGCAACGTTTAAGTTCGAAGGAGAGGCTGTTAATTAGTGGGAGGTAACAGAAAGGACCATTCCTGAGAACCACACCTGGACCTGGGAGGAATTCCAAGAGAAGTTCTTCAAGAAATACTTCCCAAAGTCATATTGAGATAAAAAGATGTCTGAAATTTTTAAGCTTGCCCAAGGCGAAATGGCCATTGCACAATACAAGGCCAAGTTCACTGAATTGTCGTGATACGCACCGAAATTAGTCGAAGATGAGGACTTCAGAATAAAACAATTCAAGGATGGTCTCAGACCCTCAATTCACTCCAAGATATGCTGCTTAGATTTATTTAGCTACGCCAACGCAGTCGATAAAACCACTCGAGCAGAAAAAGATGATGATCATAGGACACGGGCTAGATTATAGCAATACAAGACGAGGAAGAGGCTCAAGACTAACCATATTACACCGCAGATGCCGAATAAAAGGCTAATAATTACTCCACAACAGAATGGCATCACCGAAGAGAAGATGCAATAGGACAGTAGTCCTAGATGTGGCTACTGCAAGAAGATGGGCCACGAAGTGAAAAACTGCTTCAAGAAAATGAGAGACGAAGGTCACCTCATCCCGACCCAGATGCAACAATCCACCCCGATTGCATCCCAAAAAGCATAAGGCCACCTATACACCATGATGTCACCAGAGGACTCGGACACTACCCCCAGCCTAATAGAAGGTACGACCTTTATCAAAGATGTACTAGTCATCCTCTTATTCGATTATGGGGCTACTTTATCTTTTATCTCAACTTCCATAGTGGAACGATTAGGCTTAGAAGTAAAAAAGAATGAAAGGGCCCATCACATTGGCTTCACCCTTGGGTAAGATAATAAAACCGACCAAATATTGTGAAAACTACCCCATCTCCATGGCAGACGTAAAATTTTTGGCCAACCTAGTAAAAATGAACATGAAGGGATTCTATGTAATCCTTGAGATGGATTGGCTTGATGAGACTAGGGTGATTATAGAAAGTAAAGCTACAAGAATTGTAAGGCTCGTATCCTAGTCCATACCATTTTATATACTTTCTCGATCCTCCCGATCAAATTTCAACAACTCTCGACCCGTATATAGCAATTACGCTCGACCCTGAGTCACATCCTGTGAATCCAAGACGGCTTAACCCGAGACCGATGCCACTACGACCGCACCGTCGCCGCAGTTCCAACGCCACATCTCGTGTGCCGATTCGATGTCTAAATCATGACATGTAGACCACACATTATAATGGTCGTGGACCGCATGTTACGGGACCCACCGACACCATTCCATAGGTGGGTGATGTCATGTCCTTGCACAAATAATGATGGCCTCTCTTCATAAGTCAACTATTTTTATATGTAATAATGACATCTCTCTTCCCCAAGTAATGATTGCAATAGCCCATAATTGCTAGCCACACCCCTCTTACAAGTCATGATGGCCCTACCACCATCATTACAACTACCCCTCTCTCTCCTTAACTCTTTCTCCCACTCTTTCTTCCCATTCCAACAATAAGAGCTCCCAACATCCATGACCTCCTTCCATTTTTAACTATGTTGAGAGTTTTACACCCCACCATCTAATCCCTAGAATCTCATCTCAATCCTCCATTCTTCATCAACCTTTATCAAGATCAAAGACAAGGAGCATATGAGTCCAAGGAGCTAAAGAAGAAAGCCGATAGGTGGGTGATCCACCGTTGATTTCAAATTTTAGGGCCCACTTGATGTGGGACCCATTGATGCATGCATTGTATCGATAAGGCCCATGAGTGGTGGGGTCCCACTCCTTCACATCTCTTTTTTTTTCTCTCTCTCTCTCTCCCTCTCTTGTATGTTGTAGAGGTGTGTGGCCCACCTAGTGTGTGTGTGCGGCCCACCATGAAGTATGTGGTAAATCCATGTCGTCCATGTGCTGGATCCACCTTATTGGACTATCCAACGGGCAGGATTGCTGCCCATCCATCTAGACAGACATGGATGGAGGAAAAACGCAAATGTTAGTTGGATCCAGAGTGGGTGGGCCACACCACGTGGACCCGCCTTGATGCTATGACCCCCCTCACCATTCAGATCACCGTCCAGATCCCTGGACGGTGTAATATTCAACGGCAGGTAACTGCCCAATGTCCAGCAATCTGGACGTTGGACTATTTTGTAAAAAAAAAAAACATATAATAATAATAAATAATATATATAAATATATATGTGGGAGATGGCCACCATGTGGGACACATGTGGATCTGCACCGTCCAGATGGATCTGGATGGTGGATCTAGGCAGCCACTCCCCCTTAGATATATATATATATATATATATATATATATATATATATATATATATATATATATATATATATATATATATATATATATATATATATATATATATATATATATATATAAAAGATATGTTATATTACATTTAAGTATATATTATATTATATGTATGATACGTTATGGTGGGCCCACGTGGGACCCACTAGACGTATATTTAATATACATATATATATATATATATATATATATATATATATATATATATATATATATGTTGTGGTGGGTCCACCTTGCTGCATTTATCCAAAGCCGTCCATCTATTTGACGTGTTGGACCACGCTTCTGGACCCCACCATGATGCAGGTGTTGTATCCCAACCATCCACCTATCTGGCGTGCCAGGAACAGCCCCACCATGATGGATGTTTTCCATCAAAATCATTCATTCATTTGGTGGGCAGCCATGCGCGTGGCCCTCACAACGATGTATATGCTTTATCCATGCTGCCCATCAATGGACTCCATGACGTCAATAATCTTGTGGGGCCATTGTTGTATGTATTGCATCTAAACCATCCATCCATTTGGCAAGACCGTATCAAGGCTTGAGACTAAAAATAAGACTGATCTAGCTATCAAGTGGACCACACTGCCATAACAGTGGGGATTAAACGTCTACCATTGAAACCCCTTTTGAGTTACAGAAGTCTTGAACCAATACGATATTTATTTTTCCTCTAAGTTCAGGTCTCTATGACCTTATGAACTGACTGGATGGAAAATAAATACTTTGGTGGGCCCTCTTAATTTTAACAGTGGGAATCACTATCACCACTGTTATGTGTGGTAGGGTCCAGATGATCCTTTGGATATGATTTTTTTTTTAATAATGCTTTAATATAATCTCTAACAATAAAATGAATTGTGTTGATTGGTCCATTTGATTCGGCCCATTTGAATCGGCCCATTAATTCGGCCCATTTGATTCGACCCATTTGATCAGCCTATTTGATTCGGCCCATTTGCATTGGCCCATTTGATGCAATTGAGGCCCACGATGATGTATATTAGGCCCTGGTGCTAGGTCGTGGACCCACTGTATGTTTGCCCCTATGTGGGCCACTCCTTGGGAGCAATGTTAGTTAAAGGTCCACATTGATGGGCAATAATGGTTGGATGTCCACATTATGACCTTTCCTTAGGCTTTGTTAGGCCCATCCTCATCATTCTCTAGTGGGTTAACCCAAACACTTGGGCCCAATTAATTTTAATTGATCCATCATCGGTCGTCCATTTATGGACCCCGCCTTGCGTCGAGGTTGATTATCGATGTTGATTATCGGTGTCGATTGCCGATACCAGCTACCGTTATCGATTATGAGTTTGTCATAACATAGTATCATGGTACATGCCCATACGCATCATCTGTATGTTTTGAAAGTGCACCTACTAGTGCCCTGGTTTGTCAATTACGGTGTGAGTTGAGTCAGTCAGACTACAGAGCCTAACAGGAAGAACAATTCAAGCGTCTGCCTCAACTAAATGTGTGGAAGCTCGCCATAGGTAAATCATAGCCTCACATCCCATGTCTCAAATTACTAGGTGATTAAAACCCTTAAAAATAATTAAGAACATATGAGGGTTTTTGAGTAAGTAAACTTTTTCAAACATAAGAAAATCTCTAAGTTTGCTTGCCCTGTCGATTGTATCAATAAATATTTCGATATGATCGACCTGCTCTGTCGATGTCCTCGATACTTAATCGATACTATCGATAAGAGGACTAAAAGTGTCCAGCAACCGCATACTTATCTAAACGGATTTATCGATATATCGATATACCTATTGATATCATCGGTATTCAAACATCGAGTCCATTGGAAATGGCTCGATAATATCGACAGGAAAATTTTCGGCGCCACTGTTTTTCTTAAGAGAACTACTATGTGCTTCAATATATCGATACATTTTTCGATTTAATCTGAATTCAAATATCATTCATATTGGAAGGCCATTGATCATATCGACAGTGGGCGTAAATTTCTTCCAGCAAATATTTCAGGATGTTTTTAACTTTGATGGGGGGCCACTCGAGGAAATCGATATTCTTATGTTGATGCTATGGAGCCCTGGTCGATTACATCGAAAACTGGACACAAACTATCCAGCGTGCTTATAGGTAAATCTATACGATTTACCAATCCCATCGACACGGCCTCGATATCATCGATATTCAAATTCTGATGACATCGGTTAACCCTCGATCATATCCTAAATAATATGAAATATTTTAGGCTAGTCTCTCTCATTTTTCAAATGTCTATAGATCGATCCTAATATCAATGAAATCAGAGTTCAAAATTCGATGACATCGACACCAGTATCGATCCCATCGACCAGCTGGCAAAAGGTTTCAAAAGCGTATGACATTTGAGTTTGTGTTATTGAGCGGACAGTCGATCCCATCGAGAGCATACGCTCGATGATATCGACCCTATTCGATGATATCGAATTCTGTCATAAACATGACCGTTTTATATCCATTGGAACTTTTTGCCTATATATAGAGAGACCTGTCCATATTGCTGGTAGAGAAAGAAGAGAGTGCTTTTGTGTGTTTTACCTGTAGATCATATACCCAAAGTCCTTTCTCTCACAGGAGTTTATTTTCCAATACACTCTCATTCATTCACATTTAATAGAGTGGATTGGGAAATTAACTTCTGCATTCAAGGATCCTTCAGCAACTAGCATATCATTAAGCTGGGATGCCTTGAATGAATAGAAGATGAAAATTGCTCTATCTTTCATATAGGAAAATTCTAAGAGAGTAGATTTTCGTCCTAACCTTGACCCAACTCTAAGCCAAGTACCGATATATCTTTTGTGTTGCGGATCAAGGGAACTGAAGACTCTTCAACAACAAGAAGGTGATCTTCATCACTATGCTAAAAGGGACTCATCAACTTATCTGTAAGTACCTAGAGTCCAGAGGACACTTGTGATCATTCCTTTCTAGGATTAGGTCTTAATTGTTGCTCACCCTTTGAAGTCCTCATAGGAGGCCTCCGGCGGGAGTGTACGCTGTGGGTGCATTGTGTGGACCCTTGCTATGTGGAGAGCATAAACATCCGGGTGCGTTGTATGGACCCTTGCTCTATGTGGGCATAAACATCTGGTTAGGAGTGCATCAGTAAAACTCCAGGGTTAGAGGTGAACCGAGTAGAAACCCGCATGTAAAGGTTGAAGGTAATCCTGATTTAAAATCTCAGGTTTGAGGTGAACCCTATAAAACCTCCTTAGGAAAATTCGGTACACTCAAGCGTTGAATGCGACAGCAGAGAGTGGAGTAGACAAGTAGTCGAACCACTATAAAAATGACTGTGTTTGAGTTTATTATTATTTTTTATTGTATGATATTCTTTACATATTTTATATTTGATTGTCTAAGATCACACCTCATATACACACACAGTCTTATCCATCACAATCTTGTATGAAACTTGTTTATCTTTCAAACAGTTTGTGATTGAATCTTCTACAAGGCTTGGAAGCCAGTAGAGTTACATTTGAGTAATCCTGATAATTGTATATCTGATAGGATTAGTGCAATAGGATTTTAAATACATCATAAAACTTTAAAAAGTCCTATTCACCCTTCTCTAGGATATATTGGCATATTCTTACTTCGACTCAAGTGATCTTCATCGCTATTTCAATTGGTATCAAAGCGGGTCTCTCTTTAAGGGCTTCACCGCCTAGAGAGTGATCTTGACTGAGGTTAAGAAATATGGTCAAAGGAGAGGGCTCATCAGTTACTAGACCTCCAGTATTTGATCGTTCAAATTATGTATACTGGAAGGCTAGAATGCACTATTTCCTAAGATCTTTGGATCATGATGTTTGGGATGTAGTTGAAAAGGGATATGTGGTACCATCTAAATAAATCGCACTTGAAGATGAAACTACCATCACTAACCCAAACCCAAGGAAAAGTGGACGGCGTTCGACAAAGAACAACGAACTGCTGAAGCAAAAGCAATGAACGCCATCTACTGTGCCGTGTCTCAGGATATATTCAATTAGATAAGTATGTGATAGAAGCATACCGCAGAGCTTCAGGATTTTTTGGTTATTATCACCATTATATTTCTCTTTGTTCACCTTGTACTCAAAAGTTTTTTATCATAGTGGATTTAGTGATGGCGTTCTTATTGTTATTATTCGTGGGTTATGTTATAGTTATGCTTATTGTAAAACAATCTTATGCTGAAAATTCTCCTTGTAGGATCCCAGAATTGGAACCTGGCAAACGGGTGTTGGGAGCCAAGAATGGGGTACTACGAAGGCTGTCGATGTCGGATTCGGCGATCAGGAATTTTGTGAGCCCGGTTTCCAAATTTGGAGCATGACAAGAATCACCCTCACCTTATCCGAACATTCCCCCATCACAATACAAGGGAGAAAGAAAAAAGAACCCTTGGCACGAGTACTAGGCTTAGAAGAAATCTATGTGGACCAAATTCCATTAGTCAGGGAATTCCCTAAAGTGTTTCAAGAAATACCATGATTGCCATCTATATGCCAAACTTTCGAAATGAAAATTCTGGAAGGAATATGTCAAGTTTTTAGGATACGTCGTAAATCACCAAGGTATATCAGTAGATCCATCAAAGGTCGACGCAATACTTCAGTGGGCTAAACCCAGTACTGTGACCAAAGTCAGGAGTTTCCTTGGCCTGGTAGGGTACTATCAGTGCTTCATCAAGGGATTCTCCACAATAACTTGTCCTTTAACTATTATAACAAAGTAAAATGCCCGCTTCCAATGGGATGAGAAGGCCGATAAAGCTTTCGAAGAACTTAAGGATAGACTCACCTCTTCGCTCATGCTCACGCTGCCTAAAGGAATAGAATTTGTAGTATACACGGACGCCTCACACGAAGGATTGGGATGCATACTCATGCAAAACAATAAGGTGATAGCTTACGCATCTCGACAATTGAAGGTTCACGAACAAAACTATTCGACCCATGATTTGGAACTGACAGCCATCGTATTTGCTCTTAAAATATGGAGGCACTACCTGTATGGTGAATAATTCAAGCTTAACACAGATCATAAGAGCGTCAAATGCCTATTCAACCACAAGAACTTGAACATGCGCCAACGCAGATGGATGGAGACCCTTAAGGACTACAAATTTGAAATACAATACCACCCAACGTAGTGGCAAATGCACTCAGCCTCGAGAAGTCTCACGCCTCGGCAGCCACACTGGCACTAAAAGAATGGGAAATGATGGACATCATAAAGGACTTTAATATCCAACTAAACATAGGAGAAGATAACACACTACTTGGGAATCTCCCCATGGAACCATCATTATTACGCCAAATCATCGAAGTGCAAGGACAAGATGAAGAACTACTAAAATGTTATGCAAAGGCCCAATAGAACGAAGATCCACGATGGCAAGAGGGTTTGGACGATGAAATCAGGTGTCGCAATAGGATATGTGTACCAAACAGACCCGAGTTGAAACAAGCCGTGTTGTACAAAGCCCACCGTTCCAAACTTACCATCCACCCTAGGAGTACCAAGATGTACCAGGATGTAAAATGTCACTATTGGTGGAATAACTTCAAAAGAGAAATAGCTGCATATGTGGCTAAATGCCTCACCTACCAACAAGTAAAAGCATAACATTAGAGATTGGCATGGTTCTACAACGCCTCGAAATACCCCCATGGAAATGGGACTCTATATCCATGGACTTCATAGTAGGACTCCCCAAAAAAGAAGAAATCATAATTCAATATGGGTAGTAGTGGACCAACTAACTAAATCCGCCTACTTTATGCCCATGAGGATCACCGCTTTGATGAACAAACTGACAGAGATCTACATAAAGCATGTGGCATGACTCCATGGGATCCTGACCATGATTATATCGAACAGAGACTCCTGCTTCACCTCAAATCTCTAGACCAAACTGCAAGCCGCACTAGGGACATCCTTGAATCATAGTACTACTTTCCAACCCCAGACGAATAGACAAATAGAAAGAATAAATCAAGTACTTGAGGACATGCTGAGAGCCTGTATCTTAGACTTCATGGGTAGCTGGGATGATTACCTCCACCTTGCCAAATTTTCCTACAACAACAACTTTCAAGTAAGCATTGGCATGACCCCATTCGAGGCACTGTATGGACGTCCTTGTTGCACTCCACACTGCTAGGAAGAAGTGGGAGAGAAAAGTGCCCTAAGACCCGAAATCGCCCAAGTTACCTCTAAGAAGATTGACTTAATAAGGAAACGCTTTCAAGCAACGCAAAGCAGGAAGAAAAGCTACACGAACATACGACGACGTAACCTTGAGTTCTTTGAAGGAGACAATGTATTTATAAAAGTCTCCCCTGTGAAAGGTATGATGTGCTTTGGGAAGAAGGGCAAGCTCGCACCATGATACATTGGCCCATTCAAGATACTAAAAAGAGTAGGAGAGGTAGCTTACCGCCTCGCACTTCCCCCCGGCTAGCCAATGTCCACAACGTCTTCCATGTCTCCATGCTAAAGAAGTACGAACCTGACCTATCCCATATCATCAGGTGGGAATAGATAGAACTAAAGGATAATGCCACCTATATAGAAGAATCCGTACAAATCCTTGATCACAAGGAGCAAATTCTTCGAACAAAGGTTATCTCGCTAGTGAAGGTTCTGTGGTCACACCATGATAAGGAAGAAGCAACATGGGATCGCAAGGAAGAAATGAAAGAAAAATACCCCAATCTCTTCAACAAGGACTAATACATATGGTAAAGAAAACTAAGGACAAGATTTCTCGAAAGGGGAGTAAATAGTGATAGCCCCAGTTTTGATAGCTATTCATACATAATTTTACACATATATGTATTAGTGAATGCTTAGTAACATCGTTAATTAGAGCATCCTCTCCACCGTTCATGATAGATGTGTTGAATTTTGGGGGCAAAATTATCTTTAAGGGGGGTAGACTGTAACGACCCATATTCTGGACTAAGATATAAATCCATTAACATAGCCCACCTAGGACTAGCATCTGCCTCCTACTCTAATATGGGCCCTAAGGTGAGCTAACCAAAGCGAATGAATGGAGTGGATTTAACTTGAACCACACGTATGTCCCACATTAGACAGTGCGTGTGCACAGGGAAGTGCACACCCACACCACACCAAAACACAACACCGGTTAAAGGGAATTTGACCTGACTCCTTCCAAAAGGAAATCCATACTTGCATCTGGATTAACGGACAATGTCTGTTAGGACATGCCATAGCCCCACGACCACCCATCTACACGATCTAGACCATCCATCACGTGCTGATCCCACCGCCGACCAAGATTCAGCGGACGGCAGAACATGATACACACCGTGATTGATTGCGAGGGCCACCAGAACACTGATTGACTCCAAATTTGGAGTTGTTAACTGAGACCTCTCTACCAAACTAATGAATGAAACAAATCTTCTAAAGGAATAGTAAGGGTGGGTCCCACGAACTCCAGCTAGAAATGAACCAAAACCTTCCGCACTCTTCCCGTTTTTCTTTTCGCAAACGACGCAAGAAACTAAACGCAATTCAAACACTCTCACATAGGAAATCCAAAGAGAACTCCCTGGCTCCAATCTGAGCTATCCAAAGCTAAGAGGAAGGATTTCCGACCGCATCCACGTAGGCAGTGAAGGAAGGAAGGAGTGCGCAGTGATTGACACTCCCCGATTTCCAAGCAAGGTAACTGCAAAACCCGGGAAGCTCGTCCGACCACTTTGCAAGGCCATCGTTAATCAGTCGACTGGACATTCTTGCACCTAAGAATGCAATCACAGCCTCCCATCTGTGGACCCCATCCAAGGAATGATCCAGATCCGCCAAAAGAGAATGGAGGAGAGGAGAAGAAACACTTTAAAACAAGACTCCCGCAAGCAGTTACACAGTCCGATCGCGCAGGGCCTGCTCTACGTACAACATACACAGAAAACTATAGAAGTTCATATTGATATAAATACCACACGCTCCCACATTGGGAAGCACGCCAGCAAGAAAGAAAGAAAGAAAGAGAAGAAATGAGAAAGAGAGAGAAGGAGAGAGGAGAAACAGAGGAGAGGCAGCAATGGCTACTAGCTTCTAACGAAGTGCTGGTGCTACAACCACGATCCGCTGAGTCATCGACTCAGGTTCAGGATCAGACCGAGTTCAGCAATTCTAAGGTAAGTAGAGAATCAACATTTCCTTACAAACGGGTTTTATATAGACAAAATTATTATATACCAATAGAACTGAATTAAGCTAAGCTAGATCTGCGCTGGTAGTAGCTAAATTACAGGATTAGCGGATTAAGTATAAAACATTGAATTCAAAGTTCTCCAACTAACAACTAGTTAAATTCTAAATCCATATTAAAGATACTACCCTATACCAGATTGTAACCTTACAAATTATGTGATTTAGGATAAGGTTGGGATCGACGGAGTAAATAACTGGCCTTAATCAAGAAACGATTCGAATTCAAAGGTGAGGGATTCCTTTAAACTTGCATTAATTTGAGTTGATATGATTTATCTTCCTATTACATGCTTTCGTGATATTATGATTCTCTCCCTGCAGATGTTAATTTACCACCAATAATTATTTATCCTTAAGAATTATGGTATGATGTTAATTACGAGTGATCTTCATTATTTTTGTGGGGCGATGGGTACAAGCATTGCCCTTACCCTTACCAATTTTGTTAAGTTAGCCCTTTCTACTCTTCTCTTTGTTGAGTTGGTCATTGCTACTCTCCTCTTTGTTGAGTTGGCCATTGTCACTCTCCTCTCTATTGAGTTAGTCATTGCTACTCTTCTCTTTATTTTGTTAGCCTTATGTTATCTGCCTTTACGGCTTAGGCATATGTCTTGGAATTCCAAAACTCTCATAATTCAATTTATTCCTCTATAAATACAAGCGATGTGTTAGAGATATCATAACTAGTGATTCAATATTTATCGTAGACGTAATGCGTTACGGGTAGTGGCCCTCTTTGTTGACATGTAATTCTGTGGGTTGGTTAGCGAGGTGCACAATCGATGTAAGTAAATCATCATGCATGTTACATCATTTTTTTCGAGATTGGATGTCGCAAATAGTCAATCCATGAACACATCATGTTCGTAAATCCTCCAACCACGTTGTTGTGTCACCTTGAGATGTTCACCTAAATCGACGTTAATATTGGACACGCCGGCAAATCTCTGTAGTTATGGGATGTAGGGTGAGTCGAGTTTTCTATTAATTATATTTCACATTGTGATGATCACTACGTATGATAAGCCGCACACACTTACTAAACATGCATTCATATACATATTGATTGCACATATTGATACCTGTCGTAGTGGTGGAGTGCGAGATGTATTAGAACCCTTACGTTACTGTTATGAATTTCTTGAATTACTGCTAATCTTAAAGGACAACCACCACCATATGGCATTGACCCTCTCCAATAGTACAAATGATGCAGGTGACGTACAGGTAGAAGGCCTAGAGGACCATCTCCTTGTAGAGGATTATACTGAATAAATAGGAAGATAGTTTTATGATTCAGTTTTATTTATTTCCGCTACATACTTTGATAATGTAACTGTTCACTCCCCAAGTGCAGGGTTGTGATGTAGTAATAACTCGGTAAGACCGAGGTCGAATACCAAGGGACTGAAACTTGTACGTTCTCTAAAATTATCTAGAACTAGAACTAGGCTAAGATGAAATCTAATCTGATTGAATTTGAAGGAATACTGGTGAAATAATTATCTAAACTTGAGAAAAATCAGAAGAAGGGAACTAGGGATTCAAAGGATCCACTTGTAGAGATCAGGGAGATCTTATGCATGTTTCATGAAAATTAACTGAACTGTCATTGATCTAGTTTTCAAGAGATGAAAGGTATATGAATTAGAATGGATTCTATCACCAAACCATGCCCAAAAGACTATGGCAAACAATAGAATTAAAGTAATTACCACCCAATCACATGTATGAAAGTTAGGAAGGGTACTGTCATCCAACCATGCCCAAGAGACTATGGTGAACAACAGGACGTCCTGACGTCACAAACATAAAAGTAGAAGGACATGATCAAAGCCATTACAGACCCATTGTAATTTTAGTCACAACAGACCATTTAAGACTAAAACATGTCATTAATTAAACTAGCATCAACATTAATTCAATTCATAAATTAAATAAAAAAAATTCATAAATTAAACTCTCCCATCTCACTACAAGCTTCACCTCCTAGCCCTAGCTAGGAGGTTTAGCCCAACATGAATAGGCTAGATATCTCAAAATAAAATAAAAATAAAAGAAATAAACAAACTCAACTCTCTCTCTTGCAGACGTCCGACTGAGCCTTCCTTCCCAGCTCTGAATCTTCCTCCCAAGACCTGAATGAATGCTCCCCACGTCCAAAACCTCTTTATATAGCTGCTAGAGTGGTGAAAATCGGATTTGGAAAGCTATGCATGCCCATTGAAAGCTTTTTCGCAGCCAAGTTCGGTGCCTTGAAACACGCCACTTTTCTCGCTCAAATTCCAAAGAAACACCGTCCCTTATGATTTTATGGGGTCCTCTACATGATAGACGGTTCAGATCTGCCATATGATCAAAGATGGTGGGCCAAAACCGCCTGAAAAAGTTGATTTTCACGGATGTGCGAAACCTTTCGCACCATTTCGCTGTTGTGATCGGTGGGCCCCACAAAAGCATTTTCTGGAAAATCTACCCTATCCATTGAATTCAGAACGAAATTTTAGTCAAGAATAGGTGGTTTTGAATATCCATTGGCGTGTCCCAAAGAAGAAATAACTAAAAGATCAGATTTGAACGCTACTGGGCAGCACTTTTGTGGCCTCTGTATCTCACACGTGTGCACGCATGGGTGAAAAGTGTCAACATGTTTTTGTAGTATTCGAGCCCCTCTATACGGTGAACGGGTCAGATTTTCCGTGCGGGTGACGTGTGGGTCCCACAGAGGTTCGCAAAAATGGCTAGTGGCCAGTTACGCGGCACGTAAACTTTTTTTTTTTTTTTTTTTTGAATTGGAGAAGGAGACGTCGGTCAGCAGCGCTGACCGACTTTGGGAATTCACGTGCACGGCTAGTGCACATGTGCACTATGCACACTCAATCTAAAGTGGGGTCCACTATGATGTTTTTGTGAAATCTGATCCAACCATCTGATTGGTCTCCTCATTTAAGGCGTTGATACCAAATTCGAGGCAATTCCAGATATCAAGTGGGCCCAGAATCAACAGTTTATGGGCTAATCTATCCGTTGGAGCACTTTTATAGTGATCCAAGAGCTGAAATTTGAAATGTACGGTTAATTTATGGCTCTTATCTCATGTATAAAGTTTCGACCCGATCAGATGTCGGGAACCATGTGATCTTGCATTCTGGATGCGTTTCAAGCCACTTGAGCTTCAGTTTCTTAATTTTCTCAGATTTCTGACCGTGTATATCCGTCAATCTTGGTCCTTTGAAGTCCGTCCCTTGCCTTTGGTGTCATCAGATCGTTAAATCTTAACTTTTAACATCCTTTTTCCATCCATGCTCATAAAATCACCTTGCAACACAAGAATGAGAAAACGAGCCATTAGACAGCATTATATTCGTAAATCCAGACAATATCTGGGGTCTAATATGCAATATTTGACCCTCAACACAACCCCCAACCAGCATTTTGCTAGTCCCGAGCAAAATATGCGAAAAATAAGTTGAAAATTAGAAGATGATTCCTATGAACTTGAATGATTCTTTCGAAAAATAATTCAGATATTAGAATTTTAAGATTCATGAATGTTGGGAATTATTTTCTCGTGGACTCAGGCACCCATTAAACTTCATAATCAAGTTTAAGGTATTAATCCATCAGTTAGAACAATTCTAAACGTTATGATCCATGAGTGTATAGTGGAATCTCAGCTTATCATCATTAAGAGATCCAATCGTCAATTTCACGATATCCTTGGTAACCGACAAAACAATTCATGATAACCAAGACTTAAACCAAAATTTGCCTTACAGGTTATCTTTTCATTTTCTTTCAGCCTTTGAAAAGTAACGTCAAGAAGAGATATCAAATCCTCACCTACAGGGAGAAAACCTATGGTGAAGACTGTACACCCAACTCTTTTTCACATATCATTCAAGGAGAAATAAATCTACACCTATGGGGAGCAAACCTATGGTGAAGATTATTCGCCCAACCCTTTCTAAAGGTATCTTTTTCTTCTTTCTTTTTCTTGAATTGATCATGACAAGCAATTTTCAGACTGGTTCTTTACATGCTCAGTGATTACCAAGTTAATCCTTCGATATGGAATTGAAATCGTAATGTGTAAGCGAGACGTGTCCTGAAATCATGATTCAATCAATGTTTAAAACCTCTAATCATGGATTGATAATTCGAACTCAACCGTGAAATTTATCAGGCAGCTAATCCAAGAGTCATAAATTACCAACATCACGTATCTTGTAATTCTAAATCAAAGATAGATGTCAAAATCACTTCGAATTCACAGGAATTTTAAAAAAAAAAAAAAAAAATTTTTTTTTTTGCTCTTCACTCCCCAAGTGCAGGGTTGTGATGTAGTAATAACTCGGTAAGACCGAGGTCGAATCCTAAGGGACTGAAACTTGTACGTTCTCTAAAATTATCTAGAACTAGAACTAGGCTAAGATGAAATCTAATCTGATTGAATTTAAAGGAATACTGGTGAAATAATTATCTAAACTTGAGAAAAATCAGAAGAAGGGAACTAGGGATTCAGAGGATCCACTTGTAGAGATCAGGGAGATCTTATGTATGTTTCATGAAAATTAACTGAACTGTCATTGATCTAGTTTTCAAGAGATGAAAGGTATATGAATTAGAATGGATTCCATCACCAAACCACATGTATGAAAGTTAGGAAGGGTACCGTCATCCAACCATGCCCAGGAGACTATGGTGAATAACAGGACGTCCTGACGTCATAAACATAAAAGTAGAAGGACATAATCAAAGTCATTGCAGACCCATTGTAATTTTAGTCACAATAAACCATTAAAGACTAAAACATGCCATTAATTAAACTAGCATCAACATTAATTCAATTCATAAACTAAATAAAAAAAATTCATAAATTAAACTCTCTCATCTCACTACAAGCTTCACCTCCTAGCCCTAGCTAGGAGGTTTAGCCCAACATGAACAGGCTAGATATCTCAAAATAAAATAAAAATAAAAGAAATAAACAAACTCAACTCTCTCTCTTGCAGACGTCCGACCTGAGCCTCCCTTCCCAGCTCTGAATCTTCCTCTCAAGACCTGAATGAATGCTCCCCACGTCCAAAACCTCCTTATATAGCTGCTGGAGTGGTGAAAATCAGATTTGAATCGGATTTGGAAAGCTATGCATGCCCATTGCAAGCTTTTTCGCAGCCAAGTTCGGTGCCTTGAAACACGCCACTTTTCTCGCTCAAATTTTAAAGAAACACCGTCCCTTAGGATTTTATTGGATCCTCTACATGATAGACGGTTCATATCTGCCATATGATCAAAGATGGTGGGCCAAAATCGCCTGAAAAAGTTAGTTTTCGCGGATGTGCGAAACCTTTCGCACCATTTCACTGTTGTAATCGGTGGGCCCCACAGAAGTATTTTCTAGAAAATTCACCCCGTCCATTGGATTCAGAACGAAATTTCAGTTAAGAATAGGTGGTTTTGAATATCCATTAGCGTGTCCCAAAGAAGAAATAACTAAAATATCAGATTTGAACGCTACCGGGCAGCCCTTTTGTGGCCTCTGTATCTCACACGTGTGCACACATGGGTGAAAAGTGTCAACATGTTTTTGTAGTATTCGAGCCCCTCTACACAGTGAACTGGTCAGATTTTCCGTACGGGTGACGTGTGGGTCCCACAGAGGTCCGCAAAAAATGGCCAGCGGCCAATTACGCGGCACGTAAACTTTTTTTTTTTTTTTTTGAATTGGAGAAGGAGACGTCGGTCAGCGGCGCTGACCGACTTTGGGAATTCACGTGCACGGCTAGTGCACATGTGCACTATGCACACTCAATCTAAAGTGGGGTCCACTATGATATTTTTGTGAAATCTGATCCAACCATCTGATTGGTATCCTCATTTAAGGCGTTGATACCAAATTTGAGGCAATTCCAGATATCAAGTGGGCCCAGAATCAACGGTTTATGGGCTGATCTATCCGTTGGAGCCCTTTTATAGTGATCTAAGAGCTGAAATTTGAAATGTACGGTTAATTTATGGCCCTTATCTCATGTATAAAGTTTCGACCCGATCACATGCCGGGAACCATGTGATCTTGCATTCTGGATGCGTTTCAAGCCACTTGAGCTTCAGTTTCTTAGTTTTCTCGGATTTCTGACCGTGTATATCCGTCAATCTTGGTCCTCTGAAGTCCGTCCCTTGCCTTTGGTGTCATCAGATCGTTAAATCTTAACTTTTAACATCCTTTTTCCATCCATGCTCATAAAATCACCTTGCAACACAAGAATGAGAAAACGAGCCATTAGACAGCATTATATTCGTAAATCCAGACAATATTTGGGGTCTAATATGCAATATTTGACCCTCAACAGTTACAAGCTCCCATTGAGAGGGCATTTGACAAATTTATTTAATTCTCTTATTATGAAATGATAAATATAGTTGATTTCACTCTCGTAGATGATTACCTTTGTGAATGTAACTAGGTGTGATCTAAATAGAAAGAAAATCAATGTGAGACCTTGAGACACCCAAATCTTTACATTATTAACACCCGAGATTCTCGGGCATGAGTATGTACTTGGGTCGTGAAATTTCAGGATGTTACACCTGTGCACAATATGTCCTGAGATTTGGATTCCAAACGTCAAATAATGTGGCTGAATATGAAGCATTGCTCGTTGGACTCAGATTGGCAACAGCAATGGGAGCCTAAAATCTAAAAGCCCACAATGATTCACATCTAATCATCAACCAGGTCACTAATGAGTACCAGGCCAAGGAATAAACAATGATCGTCGATCTTTAGAAAGCACGAGAACTCATCGACGAGTTCTGAAGATGCGAAGTTGTCCTAGTTCCCAGAGAGGAAAATTTCAACGTAGATGCATTGGTAAAATTGGCCACGGCGACCGAGGATGACATCCCAAGATCAATACCTATTGAGTTGCTATCAGACCCTAGCATCAGCAAGCCCGACCTAAAGATAGCTTGTCTCATCATCTAGACCCCAAGCTAGATGAACCCGATCATTAAGTATCTCCAGGGAGGCAAGCTACTCGAAGACAAGCTCGATGCACATAGGGTCCATGCCAGGTCAGCTAGGTATACCATAGTGGGAGACATCCTATACAAAAAAGGTTTTTCTTTGCCTTATCTGAGGTGTCTCCGACCTGAGGAAGCCAAGTAGTTCCTGAAAGAAATACATGAAGATATTTGCGACAATCATTCCGGTGCGACCCTCCGAGAAGATGCTAAGCAGTATACCCGAAAATGCGATAAGTGTCAGAGATTCACATCAATACCTCATTAACCACCCGAGTAGCTGACCCTCATGACCGAACTATGGTCATTCACCCAATGGGGGATAGACATTATCATCTCATTGCTGATGGGTAAATGTTAGATCAACTTCATTATTGTCGCAATCAACTACTTCACTAAATGGACCGAGGCCGAGCTGCTAGCCAAGATTATCAAGCAAAAGAGTACTGACTTCATTTGGAAAAATGTCTTTTGCCGGTATGAGATTCCATATACAATCGTCTTAAACAATGGTAAATACTTTAACAACGATCGATTCGAAGGCATGTGTGAAAATCTCAGAATTTATAATGCTTATTCGTCACCTCAGCATCCTCAAGCCAATGACCAGGTAGAGGCAGTTAACAAAATCATCAAAAACCACCTCAGAACTAAGCTTGAGAAGGAAAAAGGGGCCTGGGCTGAGGAGCTTCCTTACATCCTCTGTGCATACCGAACTACTACTCGGACATCTATAGGAGAAACTCCCTTCTCCCTAGCCTTCGGGGTAGAGGTCATCATTCCAATTGAGATAGGGCTCCCTACTACATGGATTCAATCACATGAGGAATCTCATAATGCCGAACAAATGGCTTTGAGCTTCAATGTACTGGAAGAGGAGAGGGAGCAAACATGGCTAAAGACTGCAACTTGCTAGCAGTAGGTCGCTCGGTTCTACAGCTCCCAAGTGAAGGTACGAAGGTTCCAGGTGGGGGACCTATTCTTCCGAAGAACATTCCAAAATACTAAGGAGCCCGGTTCAGGGACCCTAAGACCGAACTGGAAAGAACCTTATAAGATAACATGTATGGCCCAGCCAGGGACATATCGACTTGAGGATGTGGATGAGCGACCTCTTCCGCACCCCTGGAATGTGTAACACCTAAAGATCTACTATCCGTGAAGGCCGATCAGGTCTCAGGACAGAAATTATTGACCCATGAGGTAAGAATGGCATGTCTACTTATGTAATAGAATCTGCAATAAAAGTCCCTGAGCTTAAGGAATTTTAAATTTCTACTCAAACTACATGGCCTACTATGAGGACTTCTCTTAGTACATGGGAAAATAATCCTCCCTAGGCAGGGCTTCCTCAAAGAAAAGGGAAGAACTCCGTAACACTTCGACTATTAAGACGGTATGATTGACCTACTAATATAATTAATATGCGACGACTAACTTGCTAAAACTTAAAAAGAAGAATATGCACACCAAAAATTGTACTTTCATTGATAAAAGAAAAGAAGCTACATTAAGAGGAGTATAGGGAAAGGGTTAAGAGAGACTAATTCCCTAAAGGGGCTACTCGACTTCTGCTGAAATCAGGACCTCAACTTCTGCTGGGGTCAGGTCATCGGTTCCTTATGGAGTTGGGCCCTCAGCAACACTGTCTTCAAGGACACTCAGGTTGAGCTTGGGGTATCTTTCTTTGATGTGCTCAAGACATTTATCATACCCGTAGTTGTAAAGCAGCTCCATTTTGTCTGCTCGCTTTTTTGAGGCCTTGAATTCCTCTACCACTATCGCCCGAGCAGAGGGGATAGAGGCCTCGACTTCAGGAAACTTCACTTTTGAGCTGACCTTCACCCAGCTAGTTCAGCCTTTAGCTTGGCGACCTTAGCCTTTGCCCCATTCAGATGCGACTGCATCGCCTCCAGCTCTGCTTTTGCCTGAGCTGCCTCCTTCTTGCCTCCTTCGCTAGATATTCAGAGCCCCCAACTCCTCCCTAGATTTCTACAAAGAAGAGTGAAGCTGATTAGCCTCAGCAGTTTAGGCGAGTAGCTTCGCATTCTCCTCGCTCTCCTCCTCGACATGTATCATCGCCTGATGAGCAAACAAGATAATAAGGGCGAGCTGAAGAGAACACGTAGGAATACATAAGATAGAATCAAATTGTGAAAACTAGTATAAAGCATGGAAAGAGCTCTACCTTATAAAAAGTCACGGCCACCTTGCCCAAGAAGTTGACCGGATGCATCTTCATCAAGGATGTGATCTCAGCCTGAACAACATGTCGGGCCACCCAGGGGACCATGTTCTACATATAATGCCTGTGCGGAAGGGGGCCCTCCTGAGTTTCATCCACCTTCTGACTAGATGAACTGCCCTCTTGGCCGAGGGGGACCTCCTGTGCAGAGGAGGGTTCCAAGTCCACTATCTCTGGAGCCATTATAGGATTTGTGCTTGTGGGGGCTCCCTGAGCCCTCCCTTCGATGATAGTCGAGTTCAATTGCTATGTGGCAAGCTGATCAGCGCCCAATGTTGACCTCCCATCCGCCACCATGGAGGAGCTTGCTCATTGGTTGGTGGAAGGTATAATCACCCTCCTCTTTAAAGGTTGTTTCTTCTGGGCCAGCTCGGCATCAGAAGGGACATTAACTCTTTTGGGGGGATGAGGAAGATCAACCATTACTGCGTGATCAAAAATACCGATTAGAATTAAAACAAAAAGGAAAAAAGAAAAGTTCATAAGAAATGATAGTTGATTTACCTCTCAAGATGGACGAAGTAAGACCAGACTATGTGATCCCGGTCCTTTATAATACCACTTGTGCGCACACATGTCCCAACTCGCAACGTTGATTCGTTGCACCCTAGCGCATCAATAAACCCCACCTAAATGATTTGTCCTGGATTGCCTTGAAACCTCTGTCATGTGGACCGCGTCGGCGCTGCAGACGCAACGGCGAAAACCGTGTGTCAATTCAATACTCTGTTAATGAGATACAACCCATCGAATCTACGACCCAAATTACTAATCTTATAACAATAAGCAACCTTTATTATGCTAGGCCCATTGAACTTAGGCACATGTAGGCATAAAGCCCACTTTCTAGAACATGAAAATTATCACAAGATAGGACAATCACTACATGATAAATGAAGATCTAGCACATATAAGACAATGCACAATGACACAAAAATGGGTTCTACCCCAAAACCCATCATTAGCTCTCTCCCTATGCATTAGAAACTAAACATGGCCCATGTCCACCTCATCCTACACATGCATCCAATGTCTTGTTTTGTGCCACATCACTTTAAACAACCAATCATAACACTCTACTCTATCATTCACCATGCATCAAATACAACCCACAATTCTTATCCATCCATTAGACAATGCATGCCTAGATTTCTTCCACCTTGGTCAATACATGCTTAGCACCATCCACCTCATCCATCTGCTATCTGTAGCATACATCACCTTCCACCTCACTTTTAATATCAATAAGACCACATAAACTTGCCACATCATCTTGTCACATCAACTCCCCATTCTCTATATAAGAGTATCGTAAATGCTATATTGTAAATCTAACACCCAGAGTTGTCAAATTTTATAGTGCCAAATCATTTAGAATCTATATCATGTGTTGATGAGATGAATAGATCAACTTTATGTACTTAAAAGTTGTTCATGTCTTCGTCGAACTTTTTTTATGTATTCAATTTGAAGAGCATTGTCGAAGTTCAAGATTTCAAGCTCAAGTACAAGTACAAGTTCAAGGCTTAAGTTCAAGGTTAATCTTCAAGTTCAGTACCTTAAAATCTCAAGAACTCAAGCCCTAGTTCAAGCTCAAGTTTAAGATTTTGAAGACAAGCTTCTAGTATTTCAAGTAAATGAGTTCGCAGAGCGAACGATGTTTCAATTGTTCAAACTCACAAACAAGGTATGAATGACCCTAGATTGACCATATGTTGAGTCATATTCATTGCATATTTTATGTGGGTCATTTCATAAGTTTATAGGTCATTTCCTCGACTAGTCCTAGTCTTTGTTTGACTAGTCCAAGTTCTGGCTCAACCAGTCCAAGAGTTTCTCGACCAGTCCAAGATTTGTTATGAATTTTTAAAATTCTCTATTAGACCCTCGACCAGTTGTGGAGACTAATCGACCAGTCAAGTGAACAGTACTTGACCAGTCATGCAGGCTCAACTCAGAGTCCAACAAGGTTTTTTAGTCCTACTCGACTAGTCGAGAAGGCCACTCGATCAGTCAAGTAACAATCTTATCTTATCACACTAAAAATTTTAAAAATTGGTTGGTCCTTCAACCAGTCGAACCGACCCTTAGACCAGTCAAGTGAACAATATTTTCTCTTATAAATATACGACAAATTTCAGAGTTTTTTATTAATTTCAAGCTAAATCAAGTCATCACTCTGAGAGATAAGTTCCTGCATTTGTTAAGCTATATTGTACTCATTTTAGATTCATTTTAATAGCTTTTGTTATTTGATTTTGTGATCTCCATTCAACTCTATTTCATTAAAAAAGGGAATTGTGATTTACCTTCTATTGAGATCAAAATCAAATCAAACTAGCCTAAGTTGATTTAATTTAAAATTAATTCAGACCTAGAACCCTTTCACTTGTGAGACTAGGCATTGAATATCTTCGTCTACATCGAATTGGTTCTACTGGGCTTTATCAGAAGAATAATCTTTAGATAAGTACAATTTAATTTTCTGTATTTTAGTTTGTGAGATTCAGCCAAGAAAAACTCATTGTGGGGTTTTTGGAATTGTGTAAACCCATTTGAAAGACACAATTGTAAAGATTTTAAGGTGAACCTTAGAAAACCTTATTTCATAGTGAAAGCCAATATCCCGTGGGTATGGATATTGGGAGTGGAATAGTCGTGTGGTTGTTTGCTAATAGTTGGTGTACACACAAATGAACCACTATAATTCCTAGAGTTGTGGTGGATGTTTGGATTTGTTTATGTGTGTGAATGTTGTAATTTACTTTATGCACTTGTGGTGAATGGTGTAATTTACTTTATGCACTTGTGGTGAATGTTGTAATAACTTAGTTTATTTTCTTTGCCTCTTTATTGGTTTGAGTTTGTGATACGTACAAACGTTCTAGTAAGGTTGTCCTGCCATAAGCCTTTGGTTTTTGGTATTAGGTTGTCCATAGAACTCATTTTGTATTAACCTCTCAAGACTAGTGCATTTGAGGTTGCTATTTACTCGTGCTATTTTATTATTTGTTTGTGCTATCTATCTTTGTATCCCGCGTTTATTTTTTAATTTGGCATAGTCCTATTCCCCCCTCCCCCCTCTCTAGGACTTTAAGCTCGGCCTTTTTAAGTATGAGCTCTCTTACACTAACACTTATACTTCTGCTATACTATCAACCTCGAGGAGGTTTCAATGATAGTGATTTTCCTACCCACCTTTTTCTTTAGTGCAGCCCACTTAAGTCTTGTATCCTCCTCATTTTTTGTCTCAAGTCCTAAAATAATCTCAAAACATGGATAGACAGATTAGATTTATCACAAACTAACGGTGGGCTCCACCTAAGATTCCAGCGCAGGAACTTCCTACGAAAGGCATTTGCATATAATTCGCACCCTAAATATGGGAGGGGAATGCATACTACCCCAACAAGATTTACTTAAATATGGGCAGTTAGGGGCTTTGTAGGGCCTACCATGATATATATGTTTTATTCATGCCGTCCATTTATTTTTTTTCATATTATTTTAGAAATTAAGATAAAAAACAAGGCAAATCTAAGGCTTAAGTGGGCTACACTATAAGAAATTGTGGGAATTGGGTGCCTATCATTGAAAGCTTCTTGGGGCCACATAAGGCTCTAATTAAGCTATTTTTTGTGTTTTTCCTGCATCTAGGTATGTGTGACCTTATAAAGAGATTTAATGGAAAATAAACTTCACGGCGGACATCATGAAGGTTTTAACGATAGTCATTCCTGTCCCACTACTTTATGTGGTGTGGTTGACTTGAGCTTTGGATGTGCATCTTTTTTCAGATCATGCTTTAGAATGATATAGAAAAGGTGATAGGTAGTGTGGATCTAACACATAAATCATGGTGGGCTAGAGAAGTGCTCCATGTTAAAAGTTGGGATGTGTACAATGAGAGGGAGAAAATCTTTGTTATAAAAGACAATTTTGGATTAAAAAAATAAATCATGGAGCACATTCTTGATTTGCCATTAAGCTATACTCCTATCATGGAATTTTTTTTGCATAAAATGGTAGAGCACTTTCCATTTTCCGCGTTAACAAACACTACTAAACACCATTAAACATGGAACATCTTTTAAATTCCGCCTTAGATACAAAAATTCAGAGTTAACGAACGGGCCCTAAATCAACTTACTCTAAGGGCCTGTTTGGATGCCTATAACTTTTCTAAAATGTAAGTAAGTTACATGTGACTTTGTTTCAGTTGGCGTTTGGGGGAGGAAAGTCACAAGTGACTTTCTCTCAACCTGTAACAAAGTTACAGGAGAAAGAGCTGAAAATCTTATAGGCGCTAGAGTCATTTTTCAAGTTACCTGTAACTAAGTTATGGGTAACGGTTGAAATTTTTAAAATGAAAATCCTTGGGAAGAATCACACCTGCATTGAAGAAGCATACCTCCCTTCTTAGACGGAGTGAAGGCCTCCGTTTCCCTCTCTCAGTCTCATTCTCCCTCTCCCAGTTTCCTTCTCCCTCTCCGATCTAGCTTCAGCAGGGTTAGAAAACCCCTTTCTTTCTTTTCTTATTTATTTATTTATTTATTGGGGTTGACGGAGGCAGTTTAGCTAGATGCGTGGGTAACGTCTGATGGTCTGTGGGGTCCACCATCTCGTATTTGTTTTATTCATGCCGTCCATTCATTATTTTGGATTGTTTTAGGGCTTGATTCCAAAAATGAGGCATATTTAAATCTCAAATGGACCACACCACACAAAATAGTAATGATTGAAAGTCCACCGTTAAAATTCCTTGGGCCACTGTAATGTTTGTTTCACATCCAACCTGTTGATTAGGTCAGAAAGACCTGGATGAAGGGAACAAAACAAATATCAGTTTGATCCAAAACATCAGTGGCCTACCAAGAGTATTTAATGGTGGGCATTCAATCAATATTGTTTCTAGTGATTTGGTCCACCTGGGATTTTGATGTACCTTATTTTTGGGTTGATTTCTTAAAATGATCTAGAATAATGGATAGATGGTGTGGATAAAACAAATACATCGCAGTGGGGCCCACATTCCATTATTCATTTTGTATAAGTGAGGCTTGTTGGTCAGTGCAACTTGTCCCTGTGTTGGTCCCAAATCTGTTTTAACATATGGTTTTTTAAACACTCCCAAATTTTATTTGCATTGAGATTCCTCAAGTCTTCAGGTGTTTTGAAATTGAGTGCCCACTGCATTGTTAACATATCCATTTTCAAAGAGTCCCTGGTTCCATTTGCATCTGGATTCTTGCATGTTGTTAAATGGTGAGAAATTAAGGGTACATCGAAGTGTTAAGATATTTGGTTTTAAACAGTCCCTTGATATTGGTCCATTTTAATAATATCTCACTTTGAGATTTTAACTGCTAATGCAGAATTTTGTGGAAGCAGCTTCCTATGCTTGTGATTTCTCTTTAACTGTTCCTTGCCAACAAGAGTCACTCTTGTGAGAAAGTTTTGCTTGGATATCTTAAGTTTTTTTTTTTCCCTATATTACAAACATTTTGAAAACGGGAGTCCACTTTTATAGCTCACCCGTTAATTTATTTAGCCTAAGAATCAACCAAACTATTCATTTATATGGGCTTGATAAAATGAAATAATTTTATCTAATCTTTTTTACATGTAAACTGATTTTTCAATGATTCCCTCCTTCAAGCTTTACTTAGTGTGAATATGCAACTTATTACTTGTAATAAAGTTACAAGTTATCCAAACATAAAAAATAAGTTACCTGTAAGTAAGTTACAACTTATATCCAAATAGAATTATCTATAAGTTACTTACACCTGTAAGTAAGTTATATGTAACTTTCTTACGACTTAAAAAAGTTACAGGCATCCAAACAAATCCTAAAATAAGTATAAAAAAAAAAGTCTTAATTCTCTAGTTCTCCGGAAGAAGCTCTCATGGGATGAGATCGGACGGCATGCAAAAGGAGCCTTAAACATTAGACGATAGATTATTGGTTGAGTCCGATTTCTAAGGGCCCCCGGCCGATTAACAGCTACTGTATGTTTTTGTAATCGTACGCCTCGCTAGCCCGTGCGTGCTTGGTTGAGTAGTCTTAAGCACCACTCCGGGTGGAAAAACCCCATACTGAGCGCCGCCTCTGACACGAACAACTCCGACCAGCCTTCCCTCTCTCCTTCTCCATGGATGACGAGGATCCCCAGTTCCACAACCTCTCCATCCCGGGACCCACCCTAGCATCCCTCATCCAACGTTCAATTTCATCATCGACGGACATCGATGGGCTCCTCTTCGGCCACGTCACCCACTACACGCCTTCTTCCCTTTCCGACTCGCCAACCCCAAATCCAACCCCTTCCCCACGCCTCACCGCCACCGTAACCTCTTTCCTCTCCTCATCCAACCCACTCTCCTTTTACAACTCCCTCGGCATTGTTCATCTACCTTCAATCCGTCGAATCCTCCCTCCCTCCGTCGTCCATCCGTCCCCTACCATCCTCGGTTTCTTCATCTCTCGCCGCAGCACCCCTCTCCGCCCTTCCATGCGAGAGCACGCCATTTCATGTTCCCTCGCCCAAACCCTAGCTTCCCTCGCTACAAATACCGACGACCCTCTCTCCCATTTCATCTCTCCCTCCTCTCCTCCTCATCTCTTCCTCCTCCTCATCTCTTCATCCTCTCCCTCCCTCTCTATCCACACGCACGAGTACCGGGCCTTCCAGCTCCGACGCACTTCTCATCCCGTCCTCGATCCAGTCTCTCTCCATGTCATCAACATCGGTCCCGCTTTCCGAAGCCATTATGGCGCATTCTGCCCGAGTTCGCCATTCCCATGGCTCCCGTTCGGAACGTCCTTGGAGGAGGCAGACAGGGAGAGTTTGAACCATGTGAGGCGGACCTCGAAGGAGCAGCAGGGGTTGGATGCATGCGCGGAGGGGTTTGAACTTGGGAGGTTAAGCCGGTTGATAGGATCTGAGGCAGGAAATTACACTTCGGAGGTGGAGTATTTGTATTCGAAGATGCTGGCAAAGCTGGAGGGGTTAGCAATGGCCGTGGAGAAGAGCTCGGCGAGAGTGCTTGATCAGGTGAGGGGTAGATACAGCGGGACAAACAAATGGATTTTCATTCCTTTTCTTGTGCTCAACGTTACTTGAATTAGTGTGCATTTTACCAGTAGTTTGCCCTGATCTCTCAGCATGGGACTCAGTTAGTTATTCGGTCTGGTCAACCAGCGACTCAGCCAGGCGGATCAACAAAATGATACACACACACACACACATAATAAAAGGGTTTTGCTAACATCTCCTCCCCAGAATGACGTGGGACGCCCAATCATCAATTGGTAAAGGGTTGGTTTGTTGCAGCCATCTGTTTTTTATGAGCCATATATCACATGTTTAGAATTATTAAACTAGGGTGCTGCTTTGGAATCATAGGCAATACATAGTGAGACCGGGATCTATCGAATGGATGTTTCAAGATGATGATTGGAACTATCCTGTTTCTCCTCTCAATCTTGACTTTCCATTGTCCATGCTATCAGTCAGATGCTTAGGATCATATGCTTGGCGTGTTTTTTACACCATTGCCTTCTCTTAGTTGTATGAATGAATGAATGCTTTAAATTGACGATAGGTCCTATTTGTCATTTAAAAGCTTTGGGGATGTTGCTAATGTCCCAGTGAAGGTGGGGATGTTAGCAAAACCCATAATAAAAATACCACAATTTAATAATAATTAAAAATAAAACTGCAGTTATTCCTAGATTCCAAAAATTCCTAAATAACCGTAAAATGTGAAAAAAAATCACATGTTTAAACTAATAAAAACATGAGATTTTAATCTCATATTATTCACATTTCCAAGATTGGGACATCATGTGGGCACTGGGCAGTCTTAATTTCGCCCATAAAAATGTCAATCTTAATTTTTTAAAAATTCCAAATAGAACTAGAAGTCATTATTACTTTATATACAATGACTCTCATCTTCCAAAAGGATTTCAACATCTATTAGAATCGAAAGCTAATTGAACTCAAACCCATTAATTAGTTCGAATATGAATCTAAAATAGAAAATCCATGACTATCATCATTTAACCCCATCAAATAATCTACATCTCCTTTTCCTAGTGTGACGTGCTAAGTGACATTTTCATCACTGTTGCCTTGTCTTGGACTCCATAACCTGCCATGACATAAATCATCTTAGAGGCATAATGAAAGAGAAAGAACAACAGCGCAATAGTGTTGTTTTAAGTTTAACCCATGCATTTGACAATCCTCCAATTGCAAGTTGTAGTGGGCATGCATTCGGTTGTAAGGTGTTATTGCTTTAAATGGCTTCTCTTCTTTGATAGATTTAGTTGAATGTATACCAGTTTCTTTCAGTCTGAAGATGTACAAATCTGACTTAAAATATGAATGATTATTTTGTAGAATGACTGCATAGGCTATATGTTTTTATTTCTTTTAAATAGATTAATAATTTTCATAGGTGCATAATGGCTAATCTATTTGCCATGTTTTCACTTTTGATTAATCTCCACTTCTTACAGTACGATTGGTGCCAAAATCTTCTTAGACTTCTCCTAAAATGGCAGTCTTGCTAGTTCCAATAATTAAATTCATATTAGAAGTTAACTACTAACAAATTGTCAGACTAAAAAGCTAAATAATCATACTCCAAATGCTTGTCTTGATTTGTTACCTCATGTATTGAAAGCTGTAATCAATTCAGGTTGCTGAAATTTATTCAAAGGATAAGTAATTACTTACATTTGATGTTTGAAATCTATTGACATTATCTAGTGTCTTCCCCACCACCATGTGGCTGCTGCATTATCTGTCACAAGCCATAACCTTCGCAGCAATCTCTTCACCCACCTCTTCAATAATGCCATTCAGCATCTTGAACATTGTTTCAGTATTTTTTTGTGATGTTAGATGAATTAACTGATTCTGTGAAGTATACCTGAAAGGGCAATGAAAACAATTTATTTATTTATTTATTATTATTATTATTATTATTTTTTTAAATTTTTTTATAAGAGTTTGTCCTTGTCCATTGTTCGATCCATTTGACATCATCATACCTTCTAGTCGATTGACATGGTTATGCCAATTCTCTTAAAGATTCAATTTCCTTAGTGTCATCTTTAAGAAACTTTCCACTAATTTCTTTATTTGTCGGACACTTCAAATTTGGACCAAATTATCAAGTAATTTCAAACATCTCTTAAAAATTATTTTGAAATTTCTGCATTAAAAGGTACAATTGCATGAAAAAGATTGATTGAACACCTTGCAAGCCTTAAATCTTTCTTTGTCCAACAAAGGCTTCAACGTCATTTGTTTATATGACTTCTTTTTTCTCGAAAGAAAAGTATTGAAAGAGGTAATTATCTTTTCTTAGATCCATTACTCCCAAATTTTGCGCTTCTACCTTCATTAACCCTTTTTTCCTTTACGCCTTATGGTTTCCTCCTTTTCTTTTTCAAAGTCTTTTGTTATTTTTGCTAAATGAGCTTCTTCTTGTTCTTTATGTTTTCTTTTCCCTCTCTAAAATTTAAATATTTGTTTTCTTTTTGGTTCAATCACCTTACAACAAGTGTCACATCCCAACCCCGATTTTTGAGCGCCCTTGGCCCATCCACCGAGATTACTGGGCGTGATGATGAGGATTATAACTATTTGCATTTATGAGCACACATTTCAAAACACACAACCCAAAAATAAATAAATTGATAAATGAATAATGATCAATAAATGAGTTCAACAATAGCTCAATTGGTCTCCAACACTTATTCCCAAAATCAAATGGATAAATCAACTAAATAAATCAACTAAAAGAAGTATTTATACTTTCTAACATTTTAAAACAAATGCTTCCTCGTCCTGCCCCGAATTTATTACCGCTTCGCTTCAAGCTTTGTGCAACTATAGTTATTGTAGAAGGTAATTATTCGATAAAAGAAGTATATTATATCTAATATAATGATTTTGCCATCTCCAGAATAATGCCAATCCAACCCATTTATGAAGAAAATATCACCCAATGAACCAACCAATAGAACTACTAGTATAACTTATAAATAACGTCTTGTTGGTGAATCGAAAAATATAAACATTCACTAGTTTGGCTAATGTTTAACTTGGTAAAATGAAATGGTTGAATAGTTGAAAAATTGAGATTATTTAGGAATACCAATGTTTTCAAATGGCATAAGTGATCTCGTAGACCCTAGGGGGCTGTGACTGTGTGCTTATGCGATGGCATAATCACATGTGTGATCGCACAACCTTCCCAATCATTGTTTTTTGAAAAAAAAAACAATTAAGTGAAAAATTCAAGGAAAAATGAAAAAACAAAAGAAAACTATTTAAAAAACCTACAAGTTTGGGGAATTTTTTTTATAGTTTCATTAGACTACTAGACTATTACAAGTCAACTAAACTACTTGAATGCATATACTAAAAAATGTGAAAAAAAAACAACATAGGAATTATATTGATGTTATTTTGAGAGAGAGAGAGAGAGAGAGTCTTGATGGTCAAAGATTAGAGTGAGAGAGAGAGAGAGAGAGAGAGAGAGAGAGAGAGAGAGAGAGTCTTGACGGTCAAAGATTTGACATTGGGAGGTTCAATAATCGCATGAATATGGCTTATGCAGTCGCATGTCTCTTGACGGTCAAAGATTTGACCATTGGGAGGTTCAATAACCGCATAACTATGGCTTAGGCAGTCGCATACGTCTTTGTGAGATTGTGTAAGACCTAATGACACAATAACCATATATGCTACTGTGGCACATGTGGTCCACTGGTCTAAAATGGCATATGTAATGGCATAATCGCTTACGTGATTGCATATGACAACACTGAGGAATGCACATCGAATATTGAGATTATGCATTGAATTTCTAGTAGTAGATCCATAATAAAAAGGTATTTGTGATTATTCTAGAAGAAAAGAAACAAAAGATACAATAGAACTAGGAAAACTATTGTGTGGGGTCTATTGAGCATAGGTGCATATATGAACTTCATGGGTTTGCATTTTTACTTGATATGTGAAACAACCAAGGTGTCCCGTATCGGTATCGGTTGGCGTATCGGTGACCTCCAAAACCGATACGGATACGGGGGCGTAACGGCCCGTAACGGCGCAAAAAATTTTTTTTGCCAAAAAAATATGAAAAAATATGGATTAAATCCGGAATATTCTAAGCATTCCAAATATGCATTCATTTATAAAATGGAACATGTTTATGGGGGCGTAACGGTCCACTCTTTGGTGAGAAGTTGTATCAGACTGTCTGATGAATTTATGAACCAGATAACCTGAATTTGACTATAAAATTCATATATTTAATTTTCTAACTATCTACTACCAATGATAGATATATTAGAATGAATGTAATATGTAAATATCTTACATTAGGTGTGTGTTTGCAATTATTTTTGAGGAATTTCTCGAACATACCTGTGCAGTGTGCAGGTGACTGTGATTCATGTCTATGACCTGTCATCCTCAAGTCAAGAATATTAAAAAAAATAAAATTAGTAGTGTCTGATATACTCCCCTGCAACTTGATTAAGGATTACTTGATTGGTTGTCAGGGGAGCTATTTTAAATACAAGTTCGGCAGTGTCAAGTGTGTGCATAATTGCATGGCTTCTTGCAATAATACTTGTGAGCTGTCTGCTGCAAAATGCAAATACTTACCTTAATACAAATATATACTCACAATCACAAGTCACCACCAAAATGAAAATCTGCTTTTTTGTGGTTGCTCGACCTCCACATCATCGTCATCGTCACCATCAGGCTGAGGCTGTCCAATAGGTGTAGGTTCTGCATATTCATAATATCCAGTGCCAGAAGGAAATACTAGATCAACGAAACCAGAGGATGACTGATCCCGACTAGGTAACGACTCTGACCCTGAGTAAGGATATCCACCAGTGCCCGTCGAATAGCCATACTGGTAACCATACTCAGGCTGTTGAGAATCTTGAGATTGAGAGTGCGTCTGCTGTGATGAGTAACTTGGATTTGGATCTGGATATCTATAATCATATGAATATTGATCGGGAGGGCTACTCCAACATGAATGTGATGGAACGGGCTCAGTATAACCATCATAATTATAATCCAATTGACCATAAGAATATCCATCATAATAACCAAGACCATGAGCCTGCTGATGTTCCGGACCTCCCGGACGCGGTGCACCACTAGATGTACCCTCCTGCTGGCTGTATCGTGACTCGGTACACTCGTAGGTTCGACCTCGTGTACCACCTCGTCGATGTTCATCGGCATCGCGATCTGTAGACGGCTGAATAGGGCGTTGAGCAACACCAGAAGTGCCAGCACCAGAGGCAGGGGGGTTATCGTCATCATCATCCGACACGGACACGCTACCACTACTCGTACTCTTTTGTTGATCTCAAGGCGTTTCCGTACGTGTCATAAACGCTGCCCCTCTTACTGGGTCCAACACATCTGCACGACTCTCTTGTTGTGCTTTGCGTATTTCTGGGTCATCAATTTCCAATTCTTCACTATCCTCTTCAATTTGCTTTTCCCTTGTTTCCAACCAAGGTAGAAGTGAGTCATCCTCATCATAAATATTGTCCAAGTTTATTGGACAATAGTCTCCGTCATCGGCAGCTGTAATGCTCCTATGATGTCGTCGCATTCTTAATTTTATATTGTAGTGCATGAAGACAAGTCTATCTAATGTTCTAGTCTGCAATCTATTCCTATTCTTTGAATGAATGAGCGCAAAACAACTCCAATTCCTTTCACAGCTAGAGGAAGATGTTGTCTGGCTCAAAACTTTTACTGCAATTTTTTGGAGAGCCTTCGTACTCTCTCCGAAATTAATCCACCATTCGGCCGGTTGCAACCTAGATACTGCATGCTGTGCAAGAGCATCTCCAAAACTACTAAGGCGATTTTCAAATGTATCTAATTCATTCAACGCCTTTATTTGCAGATCTAAGTCAGGTTCTAATCTCTTTATCACATTTTTTAGCCCGACACGAACTTCATCATCCGCAACAAATGATTGGGCATATCTATACCTAGGATTTAAGTAATAACCTGCTGCATGAAGATCGTGATGGAGTTGTTTTGTCCATCTCCTGTCGATCATCTTCCAATAAGTCTCCCAGCTTCTACAATCACGTTGAATTGCAAGCTTTGCCTTATCCATGACATCATATAGGAAGCCCATGGTAGGTGCTTCATCGGTTTCAACAAGACGGAGTACCCTCATTAGTGGCTCCATCACCTTTAGGATCGCCTTAACCTTCTTCCAATATTTGTTGTCTCGTATGGTGTTCACAACGTCGACCGGTGTCCCTGATGTCTTATTCCCATGTTTTGTGTTGAGCCATTGTCGGGAAGCGAACATTTCACTCAACTCTCCCCTATGCTGGAATAAACTCTCTAATGCTATAAAGTTTGTTGCGAATCTAGTCGCCGCAGGCCTCAACAATTCTCGTCCTTTCGTGAACTTTCTCATTATTGCGACTATTTGATTATGATTGTAAATAAACGTCGTTACTTCCCTTGCCCTTTCGACCATTTCCTTAACATTCTTCTTCTTCCCAATATCTTCCAATATAAGATCAATACAATGGGCAGCACATGGTGACCAAAAAAGATGTTTTCTCTTATTCATTAACAGATGTCCTGCAAGCTTATATGATGCTTCATTATCTGTCACAATCTGAACTACGTTCTCCTCTCCAATCTCATCCACAACTTTATCCATTAGTCCAGTAATATAATCAGAATTTTTTGTTACTTCTGAGGCATCAATTGACTTGTGATATATAGTTCCCAAGTGGCAATACACCATGAAGTTGATCATGCTGCGTCTGGTTGGGCCAGTCCAACCATCGCACATGATCGTGCATCCTCTGGCTTGCCATACAGGTTTAAAGGTAGCCACGTATGTTTTCACATCCACATACTCTGCATCTGTCCATTTCCCCCTAATCTCCTTAGCCGTGGGAGCTTTTATTCCTTCACCTGCTTCTGCTGCTGCATCAATTACCACCTGCCAATATGGAGAATTGGCCGCGTTAGGAGGTATGTTAGCATGTATAAATAACTTTGCTGCTGCTCTACCTAATTTCTCAACGGAAGTTCTACTCCACATTTGTTTTATCTTCTTTTGTTTAGTTGATTCTTTCCTAAACAGGATTGGATCAATAGAGGGTCTCCTAGGCTCATTTACTTCTTCATCCAAATGTATATGGGCATCACGTGAAGATGTCTGTCGTCGGCTCCCAAATATACGTCGTAACCCACCAAACCTACCCCCCCTACCCTCAGTCCCAGCTGCAGAAGCAGTTGCACTTCCAGTTGCACTCCCTGTCCCACTCCCACTCCCACTGCCCCCTCCTGTATCACGCACTGACCCATGCGTGCCAAACATGCGGTGACGTTCTTCCTCTTCACGAGCTAGACGCACGCTCTCTCTCCTAGCTATGGTTAATTCCCGATCTGAATTTTCGTCAGAATCAATAATATCTTCATCACGAACGCCCATATATTCAGGACCAAACACCTCCTGTCGAGCTGCTTCTAAAGTATCATCTCTCTTCTTTTGTACAGCAGCACGTTTACCCTTCGACTCATCCAGACTAGCTTGCATTAATAGCATTATCTCTCTCGGTACTCTGACACATGGCGCAACTTGACCCTTTCGATGTGCCAAATGTTGTTTGAGACGGGTAATTCCTCCAGACACTATCCTATCACAATACTTGCACTTTATTTGGCGCCTAGTACCACCAACCCTCTCACAATGTTGCCATCCAATATCCTCACTTACTTGTTGTTGGCCAGACCCAGACATTTCTTTAGGTTTAGGATATGAGTATGAGTGTATGACCTATGTTAATAAAGATAATTTTATGTTCTAACTAAACCTTAAGAAGCTCCAAAACCTGTCCAATATAAGCAAATAAAAATATAAAGTCACTAATTCGAAAATACAAAAAAAAATTTATAAAATGACACCCCAAATATGTAAAATGCACATTAACATATTCTACTATGATTAACACATCATATGGAATGATTAAAACAGCAAAACAACTATTAAAAATTGATTTCTCGAATTTTAAAAAAAGGCCCAAAATTCTTGCGTAAATAGAAAAAAATATAAAAAATATATAAAATGGCACCCCAAATATGTAAAATGCACATTAAAATGTTCTACTATGATTAACACATCATATGGCATGATTAAAACAGCGAAACAACCATTAAAAACTGTTTTTTCGAATTTTAAAAAAAGGGCCCAAAAATCATGCGTAAATAGAAAAAAATATAAAAAAAAATATTAAATGGCACCCCAAATCTGTAAAATGCACGTTAACATGTTCTACTATGATTAACATATCATATGGCATCATTAAAACAGCAAAACAACCATTAAAAATTGATTTTTCGAATTTTAAAAAAAGGGCCCAAAAATCATGCGTAAATAGAAAAAAATATAAAAAAAATTATTAAATGGCACCCCAAATCTGTAAAATGCACGTTAACATGTTCTACTATGATTAACATATCATATGACATCATTAAAACAGCAAAACAACCATTAAAAACTGTTTTTTCGAATTTTAAAAAAAGGGCCCAAAAATCATGCGTAAATAGAAAAAAATATAAAAAAAAATATTAAATGCACCCCAAATCTGTAAAATGCACGTTAACATGTTCTACTATGATTAACATATCATATGGCATCATTAAAACAGCAAAACAACCATTAAATATTGATTTTTCGAATTTTAAAAAAAGGGCCCAAAAATCATGCGTAAATAGAAAAAAATATAAAAAAAATATAAAATGGCACCCCAAATCTGTAAAATGCACATTAAGCTGTTCTACTATGATTAACACATCATATGGCATCGTTAAAACAGCAAAAGAACTATTAAAAATTGATTTTTCGAATTTTAAAAAAAGGGCCCAAAAATCATGCGTAAATAGAAAAAAATATAAAAAAAATATTAAATGGCACCCCAAATCTGTAAAATGCACATTAAGCTGTTCTACTATGATTAACACATCATATGGCATCATTAAAACAGCAAAACAACTATTAAAAATTGATTTTTCGAATTTTAAAAAAAGAGCCCAAAAATCATGCGTAAATAGAAAAAAATATAAAAAAAATATAAAATGGCACCCCAAATCTGTAAAATGCACATTAAGCTGTTCTACTATGATTAACACATCATATGGCATCATTAAAACAGCAAAACAACTATTAAAAATTGATTTTTTGAATTTTAAAAAAAGGGCCCAAAAATCATGCGTAAATAGAAAAAAATATAAAAAAAATATTAAATGGCACCCCAAATCTGTAAAATGCACATTATCATGTTCTACTATGATTAACACATCATATGGCATGATTAAAACAGAAAAACATATTAAAGAAAGTAAATACCTATTTTTGAAGAATTTTTGAAAAATGGCCCACCGAGCTTTGATTCAACCAAATCCGTAATATAATGTGTTTTTGTCCCAAAAAACTAGCCAAGGTTGGTCGAAATTACTATTAGAAGGAGTGAAAAACAGTTTGGAAGCAAGAAGTTTGGAAAAAACAGCAAAAAAAGTGCTTAAAAAGAGAAAAAAAAGTGACCGTTTTCTGACCGTTACGGGTGACTGTTACGCCCCCGTAACGGTCTGATACGGCCCCGTATCGGCCGATACGGGCACAAAAAATGGTAACGGCCGATACGCGGCCGATACGCGTATCGGCCTTAACCGATACCGTTACGTATCGGCCGATACGGCCGATACGTAACCGATATGGGACACCTTGGAAACAACATACAACGGTGGTCCCCATGAGCTAATTGTTCTACACTTCTTACATGGCGTAACTTGTTACATCTATCATGAATGGGAACTTAATTTTCTGTCAGAGGTGCATATTCAACTCCTTTTCCTTAGTATTCTTATTTTGTTTCCTGTGGTTTTTATAAAATTTCAGACATCGTCATCAGTGTCGTAGTTATCATCATAATCATCATCCTCATTGTTGTCATTGTTTCCAATGAATTGTGGTAAAACCAGGGAATTCGGAATCGGTTATGTATCGGCCGTATCGGCTGATACGTAATGGTTTGGGCTGTCACACAATACGGGGTCGAAATGGGCACCCCCTCGATTCCGTATGCCTAACGGCCGTTACTGCCCCGTAACGGTCAGGGCGTAATGGTCCAATAACGGCTAGTTTTTTTTTTTTTTTCCTTTTTAAGGTCCAATTTTTCACTTTTTTTGATACTTCTTGCTTCCAAACTCTTTCTAAATCATTCTATTGTAATTTTCGACATCTCTTAGCTTGAAATTACATATAAAAATAACTTATATTAAAGATTTTCCTGATTTGAAGCTGCAAGGGCCATTTTTTAGAAATTCCTCAAAAATAAGTATTTATACTTTTTATTCAATGTATTGCTGTTTTAATGGTAGAATATGATGTGTTAATCATAATAGAACATATTAATGTCCATTTTATAGATTGTTGTTGTGATTTTATATTTTTTTATAATTATTTTCTATTTACGCACTATTTTCAGCTTTTTTTTTTAAAATTCAAAAAATCAATTTTTATTCAACGTGTTGCTGTTTTAATGGTAGAATATGATGTGTTAATCATAGTAGAACATATTAATGTCCACTTTTACAGATTCTTATTGTGATTATATATATATTTTTATAGTTATTTTCTATTTACGCACTATTTTCGGCCCTTTTTTTAAAATTCAAAAAATTATTTTTTATTCAATATGTTGCTGTTTTAATGGTAGAATATGATGTGTTAATCATAATAAAAAATATTAATGTCCATTTTACAGATTCTTATTGTGATTTTATATTTTTTTTATAATTATTTTTTATTTACGCACTATTGGCTCAACACAAAACATGGGCAGAAGACATCAGGGACACCGGTTGAAGTTGCGAACACCATACGAGACAATAAATATTGGAAGAGGGTCAAGTCGATCCTAAAGGTGATGGAGTCATTAATGAGGGTACTTCGTCTTGTTGAAACCGACGGAACGCTTACCATGGGCTTCTTATACGATGCCATGGATAAGCAAAGTTGGTAATTCAACATGATTGTAGAAGCTGAGAGTCTTATTGGAGGATGATGGACAAGAGACGGATAAGACAACTCCATCACGATCTTCATGCAGCAGGTTACTACCCAAATCCTAGGTACAAATATGCCCAATCATTTGTTGTGGATAATGAAGTTCGTGTCGAGCTAAAGAATGTGATAAAGAGATTAGAGCCTGATTTAGATATGCAAATAAAGGTGTTGAATGAATTAGATACATTTGGAAATCGCCTGGGTAGCTTTGGAGATGCTCTTGCACATCATGCAGTATTTAGGTTGCAACCGGTTGAATGGTGGATGAATTTCGGAGAGTACGAAGGCTCTCCAAAAAATTGTAGTAAAAGTTTTGAGCTAGACAACATCTTCTTCTGATTGCGAAAGGAATTGGAGTTGTTTTGTGCTTATTCATTCAAAGAATATGTATAGATTGTAGACTAGGACATTGGATAGACTTGTCTTCATGCACTATAATATGAAACTAAGAATGCGACGACATCATAGGAGTATTACAGTTGCCGATGACACAGAAAACTGTCCAATAAACTTGGACAATATTTATGATGAGGATGACCCGCTTCTACCTTGGCTGGAAACAAGGAAAAAATAAATTGAAGAGGATAGTGAAGAAATAGAAATTGATGACCCACTAATACGCACAGTGCAACAAGAGTCTTGCAGATGTGTTGGACCCAGTAAGAGGGGCAGCTTTTATGCCAAGTATAGCTTAAGATCAATAAAAGAGTACGAGCAGTGGTAGCGTGACCGTGTCGGATGATGGTGATGATGACGCCCCTGCCCTTAGTGCTGACACTTCCGGTGTTGCTCATCACACCATATAGCCGTCTACAGATCGCGATGCCGATGAACATTAACAAGGTAGTACACGAGGTCGGACTTATGAGTGTACTGAGTCACGATACAAACAGCAGGAGAATGGTAGGTCTAGTGGTGCACCGGGTTCGGGAGGTCTGAAACATCAACAGGCTTATGGTCTTGGTTATTATGATGGATATTCTTATAGCCAATTGGATTATGATTATAGTTATACTGAGCGTGTTCCATCACATTCATGTTTGAGTAGTCCTCCCGATCCATATCCATATGATTATAGATATCCAGATCCAAATCCAAGTTACTCATCACAGACACTCTCAATCTCAAGATTCTCAACAGCCTGAGTACGGGCACCAGTATGGCTATTCGACTGGCACTGGTGGATATCCTTACTCGGGGTCGGAGTTGTTGCCTAGTTAGGATCAGTCCTTTGGTTTTGTTGATCTAGTATTTCCTTCTGGCACTGGATATTATGGATATGCAGCACCTCCACCTATTGGACAGCCTCAGCCTGATGATGACGATGATGATGATGTGGAGGTCGAGCAACCACAAAAGGCAGATTTTCATTTTGTTGGTGACTTGTGATTGTAAGTATATATTTGTATTAAGGTAAGCATTTGCAGTAGACAACTCACAATAGTATTATTGCAAGCATCCAATCACACACTTGACACTGTCAAACTTGTGTTTAAAATAGCTCCCCCAACAATCAATCAAGTAATCCTTAATCAAGTTACAGGAGAGTATATCAGACACTAGTATTATTTTATTTTTATTTTTTTAAATATTCTTGACTTGAGGATGACATGTCACAGGACAAGAATCACAGTCACAGCCACAGGTATGTTAAATTGTTAATAACTTAATATAGAATAAATTATGAAAAATAATTGCAAACACCTACTTTCATATTACATTCATTCTAATATATCTATCATTGATAGTAGATAGTTAGAAAATTAAATATATGAGTTTTGCAGTCAAATCCAGGTTGTTTGGTTCACAAATTCATCAGATAGTCCGATACAACTTCTCACCAAAGAGTGGACCGTTACACCGCCATAAACATGTTTCAATTTATAAATGAATGCATATTTGGAATGCTTAGAATATTTCAGATTTAATCCATATTTTTTCATATTTTTTTGGCAAAAAAAAATAAAAAAATTGTACCGTTATGGGCTGTTACGTCCCCATATCGCCGTTACACCCTTGTATCTATATTGGTATCGGTGGGCACAACACCGTTATGCCCACCAATACCGATACGGAATACAAGACTTGTTATCTATTTTGGGCCATCTGCGAGAATTGAATCCATGACAACATGGTTAAAACCCAAAAGTTCCACTGGCTGAGCTAGGGTGACTTCCCAAAGAGAGAAGATGAATTAAAAGGAAAAAGGTAAAGAAGATACGTTGTAAATTTTCAGTTGATTCGAAAGCTACACTTCGAAGGGGTGTGAAGAGAACTTTTATATTGATCTGAGCCTTTATTTCACCTTTGTAATCTTCTTCTTTTAGACATTTTCATTGTACCTATTGCACACTTTCTCTCTTTGGTAAAATCTCTCTCTTATCAATTAAATATGCACGCAATATTGTTGTGTCCCACCCTCTCTAGCTATGTTGCAGAAGGCCTTTGATCATGTCTGTGGTTATGATGGGTTATTTCATGATGATAGTGTTTATTCTTCTGGATTTTATGTGGGTTTGATCGGCTGTTATGGGCTAGTTACAGAAGAGGTAGGAAGAGCTACATTGTTTTGGCTGATACTTTTACCTATACGATTGTTTCCCCTCTTTGCTGTAAATTGAATCTCTTGAGGCGATTTGTTGGATTGGATGGGTTTTTCTCCTCAACAACTCTGCCATCTTTGGTAGATGATGTTTCCAACCAACCTCATGGGCTTTCGAGCTCACAAAGAGGGGACTTCAACTATATTTTGTCTGGCAATCATTTCCTTTGGATGATGGTATTCCTTCTTTGGTAGATGGATACCCATTTGGTGAGTGGATGCATATGCTATTCTGAACTACTAATGGATATATTTATGCTGTGGGAGATTGGATGACTAATTTATGGGGTCTTTTGCCTATCTATTATTTGATGTTCTCTATTAATATATGAAGTTAATTTTGAAATATATGGATCTTTGTGATGTACTCGTATGTATATTTAGTAAAAGTAGCTAAGAGTTGTGGAAATTAGTGACAGTAACTAATCGTCTCATAGCGTATGTTTCCATGCAACTTTGTCCGACTCAGCCAAAAATTTCTCGATCTAATTTTTAGGTCTACAATGTGGACAGTTCGTTCAAAGTATTTAGCATTTACTTCTCTGTTTTTGACAGGAAAATCGAAATATAAAGTTACAATGCAAAATTTCAGGAATAGAATAAGTCGGATGATTGGAGGCATTTTGCTTTTACATGGTGGTAACATTTTTCTTTCCTCCAATTTGTTCTTATTGCTATGGCATTATTTTGTGTTTAGCTTGCCTTGGGCAATGAAAGTGTCTTCCATCAATTTTTGGATTTCAAACTGTTACTTAGCCAATCTTCTGTTGTCATCAAATATTCTCCATTTTGCGAGCCATACAGCTCACCATTACCTACCTGAATTTATGATGACAAATACCCATAAAATCAGATCGTAATGTTGGGTTTGATTGCATCATTGAATGTAACTCTTTTTTGGGTCTTCTTATATGCTTCACGAGTTGTTGTGCTTAAGATGAGTGCATTTAATATGCGTGGATGCTTTTCTCAACAAAATGCAGGAAACGTGTTTTAAAACATGGAACATGTTTACATGTCCCACCTCATATCTCTACTCCATATAATGGAAAGAACGGGGGCAAGGCAACCTTTTTCTGCACAATTAATTTTCTGAATAGCTAAAATCAGTGTTGTTAAATATTATGAGAAGGATTTTATAGCAAAAGGATGGGCATTTAGGTTGTTAGGTGAGTTGTTGGGCCGCTGGACGCATTCCTGCTTTTCAATATGAGGAGACTTTGATACTCTAATAGAGTGTGGTGCTTGACACACAAGCACTAAGAAATTGTTCATATGCCATATAGCAAACTCAAATTAAACCATACAAGTCGTAGGCCCTGATTCAGATGGCTTTTAAACCAAAAATTACATTGATTTTTTCCCCAACTGGTTAATTGATAGATATTTAACAGAGGGTCAAAATATAAACAGTCGGTGGTTCAAGTTTGATAACAAGTGTTTACTAATTACAGGTTACGATTGTTAATTAATTTTAATTTCGGACGATGACCTATCAAAAGTGCGTCCCATGACTTTTGGGTATAGTTGAGTTGATGTACAATTTTAAAGTACTGGAGTATTAACAATCCCACTCTCTTGGAGTATGAAATAACTCCCTTTCAACGGCCTCCATTTTCTCCCATGTCTCGCAAATTGCTTACTCTCTCACCACATGCATTGCAAGTGCTATATCTACTAGTTTTATATCAATCATAAATTGAAAATTTAGATGTCGACTCAAGTATACGTGTAGGGTTTATAACTCAACTCCAAGGTGTTTTAGAATGAAGTATATTTAGTTCTTTTTGTGTAAGTTCGGAGTAGAAATTGTTGATTAAATTTTTCTCTTGCTATTATCAATTTCTTGGATGCCTTGGTTCTTAGATCTTTATGTGCATCTTCTATTACATTATATTAAATTGGAATGTTGATACTGCACGTAGGGGATAAAAGGTGCCACATGCCATTTGGGTGGTTCATATATGTGGTGGAAGCCACTCATTTGATTGTGGTGGGGCGTTTTTCGCTCCACAAGCATGAGGGAAAGTAGACCTAGATGGTTTGGCCATGTGCATTGGAGTCCAAGAGGTTCATCGGTTAGGAGTGAGTTGTTAAGTTGAAGCTATAAAAAGGCAAGGGAAGGCCCAAAAGGATATGGGTGGAGGTTGTAAGAAAGTATTTGATGGCCTATGGTTTAAATGAGGACATGGTTCTTGATAGATTGGAAATGGCGGAACATGATTCATTAGCTGAGCCAATTAGTTGGGATCAATGTTTGAAGTATCAATATTGCTACAAGTTTTGATGGCCGAGGATACAGAAACAATATCAATATCGCTGATAATTGGAAATGTGGGCAAACATTAGGGAAACATGGGGGAAACAGTGGAAATTTTTAGTGAAACTTTAGGAGATACTAAAATACACATATTTGCATATTTAGGAATTAAAAAATTGCAAAAAGAATGCATACATAATAAGTTTCCAATTAATGGGGGCCGAAAAGCATGCGTTACCATAAGAAATTAGTCCAACCATCCCATCCATCCCATCTATTCATCCAACCATCCCATCTATCCATCCAATCATCCATCTAACCATCCAGCTTCCCATCCAAACATCCGTTGATATTTCGGAATATTGACAACACACGATATGTCGTCAAGAATCGTTGACAACTAGAAAGGAAAGGAAAGATTGTGGTCTCGATATCGCCCATGTTGCAATAACAATAATATCGCGATATTATTGATACTATTGTCAACAAATTGAACATTGCATACAGGTTTAAATGAGGACGTGGTTCTTGATAGATTGGAAATGGCGGAACATGATTCATTAGCTGAGCCAATTGGTTGGGATCAATGTTTGAAGTATCAATATTGCTACAAGTTTTGATGGCCGAGGATATAGAAACAATATCAATATCGCTGATAATTGGAAATGTGGGCAAACGTTAGGAAAATGGTGGAAATTTTCAGTGAAACTTTAGGAGAAGTTAAAATACACACGTCTGCATATTTAGGAATAAAAAAATTGCAAAAAGAATGTGTACATAATAAGTTAAAAAATTAATGGGGGCCGAAAAGCATGTGCTACGATAAGAAATTAGTCCAACCATCCATTGTTCACACCCCAAGTATAGGGTTGTGATGTAGTAATAATCTCGGTAAGACTGAAGTTGAATCCACAGGGATTGTACCTTGTACGTAATCTGAAAGTAACTCGGAACTAGAACTAGGCGAAGATGTAATCTAATCAGGAGAATTTAGGAGGATAATGGTGAAGTATTTAAACTAAAACTTGTAATATTTAAAGGTGAAAAACTGGGGTGCCAAGGATCCACTTGTAGTAGTCGAAAAGTTACCTTGTATTGATTCAAGGACACAACTGGAATTAGAGTCCTATCCTATCCAATTGGTAAGAAGAGATTTGTCAGATCTCTGAACTTCTCATGGATCTCATCATCAATATATAAGAATGGGAAGATTTGGAAGTGATTCCGTCACCTAACCATGCCCAGGAGACGATGGCAAACAACAACAATATACCAATCTCACAGCCATTCATAAGAGAATTGTGAAAGTTAGGAAGGATTCCGTCATCCTACCATGCCCATGGGATGATGGTGAACAGTGGGTCTTACTAATTTCACAATCTCAATAATGGAAAGAGCATACTTAAAGCTATCGCAGATTCATTGTAATTTAAGTCACAACAAACCATTAAAAACTAAAAGTATACTGTATACCTTCATAATCAAACTAAAATCGAAGAGAATCCATAAAACATGAATTAAAGCAAAACAACCATCCTAATCACGCTACAAGCTTCACCTCTTAGCCCCAGCTAAGAAGTTTAGCCTGACAAGATCACGCTAAAGTCTCAGAAAACATAACGAAATAAAGAGGAAAAGATAGAGAAAATCTGGCCGTCCTAAGCTCTCTCTGTCTCTTGCTTCTCGTTCATGTCCTGGCCTCCACGGCTGCATAAGATCTGATTCTCCCACCTTGCCTCCACGGCTGCATAAGATCTGATTCTCCCACCTTGCCTCCACGGCTGCATAAGATCTGATTCTCCCACCTTGCCTCCACGGCTGCACGTCTAATGGATCCCGCGTCCAAGATTGGATGCCTCTCTCTCGTGTGTCCCTCCTTTTATAAAGTTAGGGAGGTCAGTGGCATAAGGATCTTACGTAATCTGGTTTTGGTGCGGCAACCCTTGGAAATCGACTTGCGTCGGATCAACTTTTGGATGGCAGATTGTCTCGATTTTCTGATATGGCTTCTTGGATGGGGTCGTGCACCTTGGGCTCCTCTTGGACAGTTTAGATTGTAGATCTGACTGCGATTGTGTACGTATAATGGCCCACAGTGGCCGGACTTCTCGGACGATTGCAAAACAGGGCCTGCGTAATCTTTTGCGCTGTGAAGCTCGGTGGGCCCATGATCGGTGTCTTCGTGGAAATCCACTTCGTCCATTAGTTTTCCCTCGAAAAACCATTCGGGAAGGGACGGTTTTGGTGTGGCCTACAGAATCTTTTACTCCGCCGTCCGTCCTGCATTTGAATCCCCATATACATGCAATGTCTGAGAAAATCAGGCCTCCGATCAGGGTACGGTCGGTTTGGCCTCCTGATTGTAATGAACGGTTCGGATCATTAATCTGGATGATGATGGTGGCCCACCTGCACCCGACCGCAAGTCCCTGCTCGCTGTTACGCGGGCGGGGATTTCGGATTTTTGAAAATAGTCGGGTCAGCGCACACTAACCAATTTAGTGTGTTTGGTGCACCGTGAGTGCATGTGTGATGTGCACACGCGCACCACTCAGGGTGAGGTCCATAGTGATGTTTGGTTAAATCCACACCCTTCATCTGCTTCCTCATCTAATTTAAGGGGTTGAGACCAAAATTTAGGCATATCCAGAGATCAGGTGGGCCCCAAATCAGGGATTTGGTGGCTGATCTGTCCGTTGGGCCACTTCCGCCAGGATCCAACGACTGAAATTTGACGTGTACGGTTAATTTATGGTCCTCAGGCTAGATATAAAGTTTCGAGCCGAACGGATGGTAGGAATCCTATGATCTTGCATTCTGGACAATTTTCAGGCCTCTACATCAGTGATCTCTTAATTTTCTCGGATCTTTGGTGTGTAAATTCTTCGATCTCGGTTCCCTGGGATTCGTCCCTTGCCTTGGTGACTTCGGAGCGTTAAATCCATGCTTTTAGTACCCTTTTTCGGTCCAGACTCCTAAATACACCTTCCAACACAAACACGATTAAAATAGGATGTTAAGCATTATCGTGTATGTAAAATTAGGTAATACTTGGGGTCTAATATGCAATATTTGACCCTGGACACAATCCTCAACCAGCATTTTGCTAGTCTCGAGCAAAGTATGCGAAAAATAATCGTAGAAGTACAAGACAGTTTCTATAAACCCGAGTGAATTTTTGAAAAACAATCCAGATACTAGAATTCTAAAATTCATGAATGTTGGGCATTACCTTGTCCTAGACTCAAGCGCACGGTAAACTTCATAGTCAAGTTTATTAATCAATTGATCAGAACAATTCTAAACATCGAGTTCCATGGGTGTATAGTGAAACCTAAACTTATCACAATCAAAGACTCAATTTTTTATTTTCATGATAACATTGATAATCATAAGAGCATTCAGGATAACCATAACCTAAACTAAAAATTGCCTTACAGTTCAACTTTTTATTCTTCTAGCTTTTGATTTTTTTTATTGATGGCTTTCACATTATGTCAACCTTTTAAAGGTACCGCCAAGGAGGGGAATCGAACCCTCACCTATAGGGAGCAAATCCATGGTGAAGATCATTCTTCCAACCCTTTACGAAGACAACTGTTTTTTAGCTAGTACTATTTTTTCTTTGAACATGATGGACAAATTTCCCAGGTTGGTTCCTTCCATGCTTAATAATCACCAAGTTAACAATTCAATATCAAATTAAAACCTTAGTGTGTAAGCTAGAAGTGACATGTGAAATCATGACTCAATTAATGTTTAAAACTTCTAATCATGAATTAATAATTTAACTGTAAAATCTAACAGGTACCTGAATCTAAGAGTCGTAAATCACCACCATTACGTATCTTATATTTCTAAATTAAAGATGGCCGTCAAAATCACTTCGAATTCACAAAAATTTTTAGAAAATTTTAAAAATTTTCGCAAGTTTGCTTAAGACTAAGAAAATACTGATTAGGTAACCTAATCTCCTATCCCCAACCTAAAATCTTCATTGTCCTCAATGAAAAATAAATAAGCATGCAATGCACATGGGACAACGAAAGTAAAAGAGAAGTGATGGAAAGCTAGTACCTGATGAAGGAATCAAGAAGCTTTTTCCATAGAGATCTCAGCATGATGGTGGTTCGACATAGAACTCAATTCAACAAAAGCAAACTATCCTAAAATAATTGGCAAGCAAACTATCCTAGTACTATCAAAGAAGGGAAAAAACTACTTAGTCATGCCGCAAGGTTCCTCTTCCGGCCAATATCTTGATAAATTTTTCAGTAGGTTTCTCAACAAGATCATCCAAAAGCCTTTTTTTGCAATAGGCTTGGATGCCCTGGAGCATAAAATTCCAGAGAAATCTATATACCTCATCAAAAATTTGTCGTTGAATCGCTTGAGGTATCTAGTGTATATATGATTCACCTAAGAAGAAGTTTCAGAGTTAGTATCCCATGGTGAATCAGAGACTACAGGTAGATATAATTCATAAAAATTCTCAGCAGATGATGTGGTCTCAACACAATCCAAAGTTTCGGACTCCGGTTCAATTTTCAGCTCCTCCTTTAATAATAGACATTTAGGATCTGGGAAAGGAGGAGTTTCAGAATAAGGGTTCTCTCAGTCCGTGACAACTATTGAGGTACTGTCTTGTGAGGCATCCACTAGTTCTTGTATCATGGGGTCGTTTGAATCTGTAAAGTGTGCCAAACAATTATCCAAAGAGTTGGAAAATTCAGCTGAGAGTGACTTATTTTCCTCATCGAAGTTTGTGATAATCTGCCCAAGGCTTCCATCGTCTCTGGAAGTGGATGGACACATGCTCTCTTGCTCTTGCCCTGCACAGACAAATTGAAAATCAACAGGCACAAAATTGATGTGAACACTGTTCATTGATGCTACTCAGTAGAGCCATTGAATCGTCTAAAGTGTACAATGGTGGCCTCAACTGGGTGGTTTCAAATTCTAGAGTTATATCGAGTGACTCGTCTATCTCCCGAATCATATCATCATTCAATTCAGGGGAGTGGTCTAAACATGTCTCACTAGAGTTAGAAAGGTCGGTTGAAATGAGCTCATTCTCTACATTTAAATCAGTCATGTCAGATGGGTGGAGTAAATCATTATGGTCAACCACTTTCTGTACCTTTTGATCATTGACCGCGACCAAACTTGAGATTGATTCCAGTGAATCTTGGGCTGTGCTCTCATGAATCTCATCCCAACACTCATCATCATCTAATTCCGTGTAGTACATACTTGGGATGGGATCGCTTCCCTCACATTCTCTTTCTAAATTGGGTTGAGGTTTGAATAAACTAACCTCTGCCTCATCATTGGAATCAAGTGTGTCATGTGAGTGAAGTATGTCATCATCATTATATTTGAAAGACACCCACATCTCGTGATCATTCTTTTGGACTTTCATCGAGATCGACTCTTCGGAAAATTGAACCATATGCTCATTAACATAATCCAACTTTTCATTCAAAATTCCAGATTTCTTTAAAAGCGAGTTAGGATCACTTTCCTTGCATTAGATTTCTGGATTGGGTTGTGGTTGGGATGAACGAGCTTCCTCTATCTTATCGAGGTGCGAATTAAGCACTTCCAACGTTTTTCTAATTTCCGCAAGACAGTCCATGTTACGCTGAAATGAATCCTCTTGGATCGTTTCTGGTTGGATCTCAAAGGTAAGGTATCTAAGAGAATAATCATTATAACATGTTGGTTCATCTTCCCAATTTTAATATTTCCATGGGTTTTAGTCATACTGATCATATGTGGGAGAATATGATGGTTGATAATAGTCCTCATTCCCATAATTATGATCGCGCAAGGATTTATTAACCGATGGAGCATAATATTCTAGTCGGTTCTCGATGATGGTTTCAGAAAAATCTTGAAATATAGGTTGAATTACATCGCAATCATTATACATCCCTCCCTAATATCTCTTATCCATCTCAGCATAGTGATGTACCCACTCTTCCATGGTGAAACCCTAACTCTAAATTTAATCCTAAGAAAAATAAAAGAAAAGATCCCACAACAGTATGAAAAGTAAGAAGAGGAGAGTTATAAGGAAGTTACCAAATTAGAAGTTCCTATATTAAGATCCTGCAAATGAAAACAAAAGAAATTAGTTTCTAAAACTAGAAATCCTAAAGTTAGAAAGCTCTTACAACCTAAAAATAGAAAATAAGCTAGTTTTTGAAAATAAAAGAAATCCTAGAATTAGGAAGTTTCTAAAAATAGAAAATAAAACCTAATTTAAAAATAGAAGATAGAAAAATTAGAAAATTAGAAAGAGATTACCAATTTAGAAAGTCTATGTCAAGATCCTACAAAACCGGAAAGTTAGGTTAGTTTCTAAAAATCAAATAGAAAAACCTAGACTTAAAATTAGAAAACTAGAAAAACCCTAATCTTAACCTAATTCTAAAACTAGCTAATCTCAGAAAAACGCAACCGTCAATCCCCGGCAATGACGCTAAAAACTTATTTACACCCCAAGTATAGGGTTGCGATGTAGTAATAATCTCGGTAAGACCGAGGTCGAATCCACAGGGACTGTACCTTGTACGTAATATGAAAGTAACTCGGAACTAGAACTAGGCGAAGATGTAATCTAATCAGGAGAATTCAGGAGGATAATGGTGAACTATTTAAACTAAAACTTGTAATTTTTGAAGGGGGGAAACTAGGGTGCCAAGGATCTACTTGTAGCAGTCAGAAAGTTACCTTGCATTGATTCAAGGACACAACTGGAATCAGAGTCCCATCTTATCTAGGGTTGTACATGAACTGGGCTAGCTTGATTAACTCGCTCGACTCTGCTCGAAAAAGAACCGAGTTCGGGTCGGGATGGGCCATTTTCTTTGGCCCGAAACTGAGTTCGGTCCGAGTTCGGATGGGTTCCAGTTCGGCCCGACTCAGCTCGAAACTCTACTCGACCTGGCCCGACTCGGCCTATATATATCCCTAAATTCTTACCTAGTTACCCTAACCATTTACAACAATCTAGGTCGTCCAAATCGTGGGTCCCTTTGTAGATGGAGCAAAGTCCCAAAAATCTATGACAAAAGCCCTTCCCAAAAATCAAGGCCATTCAAGTTACCTGCCAAAGCTCTTCCCATGGAGTAGATGGAGCAGAGTAAAAAAAACAAGGCTGTCCAAATCGTGGGTCCGAAACTGGCCCGAACTTAGCCCAAACTCGCCCGATTGCTAACTGGGCAGGGTTCGGGCTGGTGACCAGGTTGGGCTGGGTTGAACCTAGTTCGACTCGGTTTGGCCCAATGTACACCCCTAATCCTAATCCAATTGGTAAGAAGAGATCTGTCAGATCTCTGAACTTCTCATGGATCTCTTCATCAATAGATAAGAATGGTGAAGATTTGGAAGTGATTCCATCACCTAACTATGCCCAGGAGACGATGACAAACAACATCAATTTACCAATCTCACAGCCAATCATAAGAGAATTGTGAAAGTTGGGAAGGATTCCGTCATCCTACCATGCCCATGGGACAATGGTGAACAACGAGTCTTATTAATTTCACAATCTCAATAATGGAAAGAGCATACTTAAAGCTATCGCAGATCCATTGTAATTTAAGTCACAACAAACCATTAAAAACTAAAAGTATACCTTTATAATCAAACTAAAATCGAAGAGAATCCATAAAACATGAATTAAAGCAAAGCAACGATCCTAATCACGCTACATGCTTCACCTCTTAGCCCCAGCTAAGAAGTTTAGCCTAACAAGATCATGCTAAAGTCTTAGAAAACATAACGAAATAAAGAGGAAAAGATGGAGAAAATCTGGCCATACCAAGCTCTTTGTCTCTTGCTTCTCGTTCACGTCCTGGCCTCCATGGCTGCACAAGATCTGATCCTCCCACCTTGCCTCCACGGCTGCACGTCTAATGGATCCCGCGTCCAAGATTGGATGCCTTTCTCTCTCGTGTGTCCCTCCTTTTATAAAGTTAGGGAGGTCAGTGGCGTCAGTGGAGTTGGTGCGTAAGGATCTTACGCAATCCGGTTTTGATGCGACAACCCTTGGAAACCGACTTGCATCGGATCAACTTTTGGATGACGGATTGTCCCGACCTTCTGATATGGCTTCTTGGATGGGGTCGTGTGCACCTTGGGCTCCTGGACGGTTCAGATCGTAGATCTGACCGCGATCGTGTACGTATAATGGCCCACCGTGGCCGAACTTCTCGGACGATCGCAAAACAGGGCCTGCGTAATCTTTTGCGCTGTGAAGCTCGGTGGGCCCATGATCGGTGTCTTCGTGGAAATCCACTCCGTCCATTAGTTTTCCCTTGAAAAACCATTCGGGAAGAGACGGTTTTGGATTGATTTCGGTGTGGCCTACAGAATCTTTTACTTCACCGTCTGACCTGTGTTTGAATCCCCATATACATGCAATGTCTGAGAAAATCAGGCCTCCGATTAGGGTACGGTCGGTTTGGCCTCCTGAGTGTAATGAATGGTTCAGATCATCAACCCGGATGATGATGGTGGCCCACCTGCACCCGACCGCAAGTCCCTGCTCACTGTTACGCGGGCGGGGATTTTGCATTTTTGAAAATAGTTGGGTTGGCGCATGCTGACCGATTTAGTGTGTTTGGTGCACCGCGAGTGCACGTGTGCTGTGCACACGCGCACCACTCAGGTGAGGCCCACAGTGATGTTTGGTTAAATCCACACCGTTCATCCGCTTCCTCATCTAATTTAAGGGGTTGAGACTGAAATTTAGGCATATCCAGAGATCAGGTGGGCCCCAAATCAGGGATTTGGTGGCTGATCTATCCGTTGGGCCACTTTCACGAGGATCCAATGACTGATATTTGACGTGTACGGTTAATTTATGGTCCTCAGGCCAGATTTAAACTTTCGAGCTGAACGGATGGTGGGAACCCTGTGATCTTGCATTTTGGACGATTTTTAGGCCTTTATATCATCGATCTCTTGATTTTCTCGGATCTCTGGCGTGTAAATTCTTCGATCTCGGTCCCCCGAGGTTCCCTTGCCTTGGTGATTTCCGAGTATTAAATCAATGCTTTTGGTACCCTTTTTCAGTCCATACTCCTAAATACACCTTGCAACAGAAACATAATTAAAATAAGACGTTAAGCATTATCATGTATGTAAAATCAGGTAATACTCGGGGTCTAATTTGCAATATTTGACCCTCAACATCCATTAGATCTTAGTTTCACTTATTTAATAGCCCTGTAGGATGATGCTTGTTAACCTAGGCTAGAATCATGCTTGATCTTCTCTTAGGATTTTGATATTTGTGATGATAACAAGTTTTGTGCTTTTTTTTTTTAAAAAAAATTAATTAAGTTAATTTTACTGATTGTTCTCACAATATTTGAGTTCATGCATCAGTCTTACATCAGGATACGTGTCAAAATGATAGTGCGATGGCATCATCATCTAGTGCTGACTGTGGTTTGGATGGCTAGGAAATCTTGGGCGTTGAGTGGGTCTAATCACATGGACTACAATAGATGCAATATTATAAGCAACTAGTTTATAAGAGATAGTGATTATGTGTGCGAGATGTGATCAATTAGATGCCTAACATTCAAGCCAGTTAAGCATTCATATGATTCAATTAATTAAACTCATAAGCATGAATAGAAATGTGCACAAATGACCATCCCAAACACAAGCATGTATAGTGGTTCGGCTACTTGCCTACTCCACTCCCGTTAGACGCGCTCTCCTCGAGTGTACCGGATTTTAAATCAGGTTCACCTTTAACCTTTACAATGTTTTCTCCTAGGCTTAACCACTAACCTACACGTATACTTCCATGTCGGAGGAACACGTTTTCACCTATGTCGGTAACTCCCACGGAGACTTAGTTGGTTTTCTATTTGCTAACTAACAACTACTAGTAGTCCTAATACAAGGCCCTACGTGCACTCCTGTCGGATGCTCCCATGGAAACTAGGATGTATGCACCTGTGTCCAGTGAATTTAACCCTACACAAGAGCTTAGGTTCTACACAAGAACCTATTCGAGTTTAGGTCACAAACTCTACACTCAATCCTATACAAGGAAGGAGTGTGAATGGACTCTATAATTGATAACTTGTCGGATTGAGCTCGTTGTAGTACTTTGCTTGATATGCTTGATTGGTGCTCTCCTGTGCTTTAATTACATTATCAATTGCCCTCATGATCCTTGATGCTGATGATTCAACTCTATGATCAAACACCTTGCATGCGATATACCAATGAGGTGACTAAGGTGATGGGAGGATGGTAAAATCTCCTATAACTAAAGATTATAGTTGGTTCCTAGTAGGGATTCACCTTGATGGATGTTATAGAGTATTTTGACAAGGATATACCCATAGGCTTAATGTCTAATCTCTAAAAAGGGGAGAGTTCATCCACATCTTCATAATGGAGCATGGAATGCTCATTAGAGTGAGTAATCACAAGAAGATTGGCATTAAACTCTTTGGTATAGAGTATAGGATGCGGGATATGAGTGGGGAATTTCGTAGGCTCTACTTGCACAAAAAACTCATCAAAACGCCCAAGGTCTGAGTGCCCTCTATAAAGGAATCAAGTTCCAACAGTTAAAAAAAGGGGCTTATATTGGAACCTTCGATCGATTGAACTCCCATTCGATAAGATCGATAAACTCTAGCTTTTCAAACAGTTTGCTGCTTGACATTTTTTGCCATCTTCGATCGATTGAGCGCTAAGCTTCGATTGAGACCCATCGATAGCCTGTTGATGGAATCAAGATTCACTCGAAAACTGTTGTTTGGGTAATGTGTTTTACCTGAACCTGTTCATTAAGTGTCTAAGGCTTGGCTTAGATGAATCAAATGTTTACCTATGGGATGATTCATATAGAGGTGGTTTGTTTTGGTTCTTAAGGTGGTCTAGGGCTAGGTTTGCCATGACACCTCATGCTTTATCTGTTGTTTTCAGCCTTGATGCTTCAAGTCTTCAGTCTTCAATGTCTTCCTATGGAGGCTCAACCAACTCAAGACACCCCAGCGTACGTCATTGACAAAACCGAGCCACTAACACTAACCTCACATGTGCGAATCTTTAAATTTCTGCTCGTGTTGATTGCGCTCACGTGTGACAACTTCCCGATGCACTCTTTTAAAAGAAGGCTCTCTTTCGAAGCCTTGAAAGCTTTTTCTTCTTGGGATCAGTTTAGTAGCGTGGGATGGGCAGGTCGGGATAACTTAGGATCAATGGAGCAAGGAGCTTTGGTGGCGTCGTTACTCTACGTGTAGAAACGGTTTTAGAAGATCTGACCTTTGCAGATGTGTAATGGGGTTTCGATCGCTGAAACTTCTCCATCCCAGGCTAGTAATGGGGATGATCATAGAGGAGCAATTCCAGTGGACGAAGGATGATCACAGAGGAGCAATTCCAGTGGACAAAGGATGTCCTTGTCAGGGTTGGGGGATTAATATGTATGTCTTATGGAACGAGGGATGAGGATGTATATGATTTCTATCAGCTTGATAAAGCCAAGATAGTACAACGACAGTAATCCAGACAGATAATGAGGCCCAGGAAATGACCAAAGGGGTGGGGAGAGGTAATGAAATTGGAACGCTCCATTAATTATGATGCCTCTGGTAAAGGAAGTGGAGCGAAAAGGGCATGATTGGGCAAAGGGAGTGACCAATGATTATCATGTCTTAGAACACTAGAGGGCTAGGGTGCAACGTAAAGAGCCTGGGTTAAGAAGAAACGTAAGCAATATTGTCAAATGCGATCGCATATTCGCATTTTAGTGGGTCGATCGCATATGCGGCAGTGGCATATGCGATCTGGCCAGTATGCGATCGCATATGCCACTTGAGCCAGCATATGCGATCGCATATGCGATGTATGCGATCGCATACTGGCCAACGGTCAGATTTCTGACCGTTTTTTGACCCTTTTTTTTTTTTTTAAATTCAGATTTTTTCTCTATAAAGATGCATTCTAAGCATTCCTAAATGCAAAAAAACCTCAAACTCTCTCTCTATTCTTTATTTCTCTCATTCCTATATACATTCTAAGAGTCTTACAAGTTACATGATTTACTCCTCTCCATTCAATTCCATTTCCAATTTTTCATATTTCTTTTCTTTTCTTTTAACATTCAAGAATTAAGGAAGGGTACAACTACAAGTGTACAAGTACAACCATACAAGAATCAAGAATCCACCAACAAGATACATGATACATCATTGATCCAAATTATCCAATCCATATTCATTGTTCAAGAATCAAGAATCAAGATTCAAGACAAGAGTCAAGACTCAAGAGACTTCTCACTCTCCAATCTCCATCCACTAAGTTTTCTAATTTCCAAGTTTCTAATTCTAAACTCTAATTTCTAACAACTTCTTTCTATCATTTTTTTTTTTTATTATTTAATTTATTTTTTTTGTTAATTGATTCATTTGTTAGTTGTTAGTTGTTAGCAACTTAAAAGTTTGAACTTTGAAGTTACAACTTACAAGTTACATTACATCTTACAAGTTACTAGTACAAGTTACAACAAGAATTCAAGAACAAACACAATACTCAAGTGAAGAGGCAAAGGTGAAGAGAAGACAAGTAGACAACTTAGACAAGAATTTGGAATTTTGGAAGTTAGAAGTTAGGAACCCGAACCTCTTTTAGATTTGTAATTTTAATTTTATTTGTGTAAATCTCTCCCTCTCTCTCTCTATCTCTCTCTCTCTCTCTCTCCTTCTCTTTCTACAAGTGTAACAAGTAACAACTCTCTCTTTTCTTTTTCTCATTTTCTTTTCCCTCTTCTTCTCCCTTTCTTCAAGTGTAAGTGTGTAACTCAACTCTCTCTCCCTCTTCTTCTCCCTTTCTTCAAGTGTAAGTGTGTAACTCAACTCTCTCTCTCCCTCTTCTTCTCCCTTTCTAGTTTCTACAAGTGTAAGTGTGTAAGTGTAAGTGTGTAACTCTCTCTCTCTCTCTCTCTCTCTCTCCTCTTTCTACAAGTGTAACTGTGTAACAACTCTCTCTTCTCTTTTTCTCATTTTCTTTGCCCTCTTCTTCTCCCTTTCTACAAGTGTAAGTGTGTAACTCTAAGTCTAACTCAACTCTCTCTCTCCCTCTTCTTCTCCCTTTCTAGTTTCTACAAGACTATAAGTGTAAGTGTGTGTGTATGTAAGTGTGTAACTCTCTCTCTCTCTCTCTCTCTCTCTCTCTCTCTCTCTCCCCCCTAACCCTAAGTCCCAAGTTCTAGTTTTCTTTTTATTTGTAGTTTACTTTTTAGTTTCTAGTTAGTAGCTAGCTAGTTACTTTTTAGTGCTAATAGATACACCACCATCCACCATCATAATGTCTTCTTCCCAATCTTCCTCTTTGAGGCCCAAGTCAAATGACCTGGGTTGGAAGTATGGGCACTATCGTAGTGCTACCGAAAAGACTCATATAGTATGTGATTTATGTGGATTTGTGAGTTCCGGTGGCATTGCAAGGCACAAGCAACACCTTGCACATTTACCCGGGTCCAATGCAAAAGCATGTGAGAAGATTATTCCAGAAATCCGAAGGGAGATCGTGGAGTATATGCAAAAACAATCAAAAAAGAAATACGATAGTGCCATACGTCAGGAGGAATATATGGAACAAGATGCATATGAAGATATAAATGTAGTAGATGTCGATGAAGCTAGTCTCACTCCCCCTACTTCGACAGGCCGCTCTAGACCACAAGTACAACCATCGAAAAGAGCCCGAGGGCATGGACCCTTAGATGGTGTAGACCACACCCCGAGGATGTGGTCGACCAATGGGGTAGAGGGAAAGGGCCGGCTCAAACAACTTTAGAGAACCTGTATAAACAAAAAGATAGGAAAACCACAATTCAATATATTGCTAAGTGGTTTTATCAAACCGGCGTTGCTTTCAACGCCGTTAAATCGAAGAGCTTCAAAGTAATGATTGAGGCTATAGGTCAATTTGGACCTGGGCTTAAACCTCCTTCATATCATGAAATGAGGGAGACATGCCTTAGAATTGAAGTTGAATATACACAATCCTTCATAGCTGAATATAGGGAATCATGGAAAATATATGGTTGTTCACTAATGGCCGATGGATGGACCGATAAATCCGGTCGGTCTGTCATTAACTTCTTAGTAAATTGTCCAGCTGGGACAATGTTCTTGAAGTCAGTGGATGCGTCAGGTCATTCACACACAGGAGAATATTTGTTTAACTTACTAGATAGTGTAGTTGAAGAAATAGGTGAGGACTACGTTATACAAGTAATTACAGATAACGCAGCCTCGTATGTAATTGTTGGTCGTCTTCTTATGGAGAAGAGGCGACATTTATTTTGGACCCCCTGTGCGGCCCATTGTATTGATCTCATGTTAGAAGATATAGGTAGATTATTTATAAATGTGATTGCAAGGGCTAGAAGAATCATGGTCTTTATGTACAAACACGCCCTTCTTCTTAGTCGAATGAGAAAACACATTGGGGGTAACTTGTTATGTCCAACAGTCACCCGTTTCGCTATAGCCTTTTTAACACTACAAAGGGTACATGCAAAGAAATCAGAACTTAGAAGCTTTGTAGTGTCGGCTGATTTTACAAGTGGGCCTTGGTCAAGGAAGGCTGAAGGGAAACAAGTTCAACAAATAATTCTTTCTCAAAGTTTTTGGACTCAAGTGGTAAAGGCGCTAAAATCATCCGAGCCCTTAGTCACTGTGTTGCAATTGGTGGACGGGGATGAGAAGCCCGCAATGGGCTATATATATGATGTGATGGAGAGGACGAAAAATAAGATCATGAAACATTTTAACTATAGAGACCGTGATTACAGGCCAATTTTAGAAATTATAGATAGAAGATGGGGCAGCCAAATGTCATCCCCATTATATTCGGCTGCTTACATCCTTAACCCAACCTGTTTATTTGCTTCTGCTGATCCAGCAGAAGCACTAACTATGCATATAGTTGGATTTATTGATGTCTTGGAAAGAATGATTCCAGATAGAGGAGAATAGGACAAGATCTCAACTTTGCTGGACTTCTACACAAAAAGTGAAGGGATATTCTCAAGGGATATCGTAATAAGACATCGGATAATGAAATTACCCAGTAAGTACTTCTATGAATGAATGTTAGTGTACACTGTCAACTGTGTACTGAACTCTTACAAAAAGTTTTTCTACGAAGTGTCTCTAAGAGATCTAACCTATACTTAAACTGTTTTTCTCAGCTGACTGGTGGGCTGCCTATGGAGTGGACCTAAACAGGAAGGATCCAGCTCTAAAGAAGCTGGCTATGAAGATTCTTGGACTCACGTGTTCTGCTAGTGGTTGCGAGCGCAATTGGAGCACGTTCGAGGCGGTAAGTTTAGACTATTTAGTAATTTTTTTTTTGTATACTTTAGTTTTTTAGTGGCCTAAGCTAGTAAGCTAAATTAATTACCTAAATAGCTAATGCTAAATGCGCTTTCTTTCTTGCAGATTCATACCAAGAAAAGGAATCGCCTCGAGCAAAAAAAGCTCAACTTGGTTTTCGTTCAATACAATCAAAAATTGCGAGAACGATTCCAAAGTAGGAAAGAAAAGCCCGACTTCTTTGACCCTATCTGCTTAGATGAGTTGGATGCAGATAACGAGTGGCTCGTAGAGACGAAGGACCCGGTATTTGCTGGAGAGGATCTGACATGGGCACAAGTTGAAGATGCCGCATATGGATCGACACCTGGTGAAGGTAGTAGTATCACTCGAAGGCGAAGGACGGGGGGAAGCCGGGGGGCAAGTAGTAGCTGTCAACTCGTTGATGAGATTGAAGAAGGAGAAAGTGATAATGATGATCAAATTGAAGACCATCCACCATTGGATGTTGATGAAGTATTAGTACGTACAGATGACGAAGAAACGGATGAAGAAGAAGTGTATGTGGAAGAAGGAGATGACTCGAATGATGATGATGGTGGTGGTGGTGGAGGACCTGGTGGTGATGTGCCACAATGGATGCTAGAACAATGTATATCACGATTATTGATTAGATAAATAATAAATACATAACTTCTTAATTTTGTTTAATGGTATTAGTCTCATAAGTCTAAGTGGTTTCATAGGTATATTCCTTGTATTGTCCCCTTGGTTAACCAGTGGGGCCTCCCTAGAGTGACCTCTGACCATCGCCCAATTGTCCTAGAGGTTGTTGAAGAAGATTGGGGTCCCAAACCGTTTGGGTTTAAGGCTACGTCTGGAGGTGGAAGGGTTCAACAAGCTCGTGGAGGAATGGTGGTGATCCTTTGTAGTTGATGGTTATGCTAGTTTTAAAATCTTTAAAAAGCTTAAGCTTGTTGAAAGAGGAGATCAGAATGTGGAAGAAAGAAATCCTGGGTAGACGGGAGAGAGTTCGACAAACTATCAGAAGAAATCCATGAGCTTGATCTATTCGAAGAGGAAGGGGCTTTATTTCCCGAAGAGTGTTAGAAAATGGCAGATCTTTCTTTCGCCTTCACGAAACGGGTCAAGGAGGAAATTAAATGGCGTTAGAGATCGAGGGTGGTGTGGCTGAAAGCAGGGGATAAAAACACATGATTTTTTCACAATTTCGCTAGTGCCTAGGCCTGCTTTAGTAGGATTTCGTCTCTCATGGTTGATGGTGCCCTTACGACAGACAGAGATGGAATTTGTGATGCTATTGTCTCTTATAAACAATTTTTGTTTGCTGATCAGTGGGAGAGGTTGAAGCTGGATAATTTAGATTTCAAATCCATATCCCTTGAGGAAGCAGTGGAATTCGAAAAGCCATCCTCAGAAGAGAAGGTGAAAGCTATTATCGGTTCGATGTGTGGAAACAAAGCCTCGAGTCCTAATGAATTCCCAATCCTATTCTTTTAGGAAATTTGGCCGATACTTAAGAAGGATACTATGGATTTTCTTATGGAGTTTTGGGAAAGAAATTGCCCGTCTAAGGAGCCGGGAGCCTCTTTTATCATTCTTATTCCTAAAGTTGAGGGAGTTGGACTCTTGAAAGATTTCAGGCCAATCATCCTAATTGGAAGCCCCTACAAGATTCTTGCGAAATTGCTTGCGTCTAGGTTTAAAGCGGCCTTGGCTTTCTTTAATTTCAGAGAATCAGGGGGCGTTTGTTGTGGGAAAAATTCTGGATTGCGCCTTAGTAGCCCACGAGTGCATTGATTCAACATTCAGAGGTAATGAAGCAGGGCTTGTTTGCAAGTTGGATATCGAGAAGACATATGATCACGTGAATTGGGTCTTTTTAGACTGCATGCTGCGTATGATGGGATTTGGTTAGAAGTGGAGGGGATGGATTAGAGATTGTGTGGAATTTGCATCTTTTTCTATTTTGATCAACGGTTCGCCAAAAGGTTTCTTCAAAGCATGAAGTGGTATCATGCTGGGAGATCCTTTTTCATCATACGTCTTTGTTGTTATCGAGGGGCTATTAGTGTTATGCTATATAAAGGTGCTGCAAACGGATTGTTTAGAGGGTTTGAAACCTCTGTTAATGGAAGGCGGATCACTCATCTCCAGTATGCGGATGACACTCTTTTTCTTTTTCTTCTTCTTCTTCATTTTTTTTTTCCTGCGATGCAAGTGAGATTGCTGTGGATAATCTACGAAAATCCTGGTTTTCTTTGAAGAGGTCTCGGGCTTAAAGATCAATGTGGCTAAATCTGAAATGCTCGGAGTGCATGTTGGTGAAGGCGAGCTGGATCGATTTGCTTCCATCTTTGGTTGCAAGGCGGGGGCTTTCCTCTCCACTTGTCTTCCTCTATGCATTGGAAAACTGGCCAAACACCTCTGGGATAGGGCAATTAAGAGCATGGAGAGTAAGTTAGCTTCCTGTCAATGTCACCATCTTTCCCTGGGAGGCCAATTGATGCTTTTGAAGACGACTTTTTTCAATATGCCTATTCACTTCTTGTCTCTCTTTAAATGCCCAAAGTTTGTTTTGAACAAGCTGGAGAAATTAAGGAGAAACATTGTGGAACGACTCGAGTGACAACAGGAAATTCCATTTCCTTAAATGGGTGACATGAACATTGTGCTTCTTGGAAAGTGGAAGAAGAGAGGCTTTGGAGGCAATTGATAGCTACAAAGTATGGCACATGTGCGGACGACTGGTATGCGAAGAGCTCTTCACTTTATAGGGTGTCGACCATCTGGGAGGCAGTGGTGGCTACTGCACACTTGGTTAGACATGGGATATCTTTCAGAATTGGGAGTGGCACTGGCATTCGCTTTTGGATTGATCCATGGTGTGGTGACCAACTACTTCAAGCCTTATTTCCTAGATTGGCCCGGCTTGCTCTTGACCGCTTCATTGGTGTGTGGCGGATTGTGTTTCCATTGTTGGGGGACTCGGTTGTTTGGGCCCTACCGTGACACGAGAATCTTTTGGAGGGCGAGATCGTTAAGGCTGCCAATCTCTTGAACATCCTTGTAAGGATGTCAGGCCCGCAGTTCTAGAAGATGACATCATGATATGGTTGAGGCATCATTCCAGTAAGTTCTTGGTTAACTCATTCTATGAGCTTGTTTTGAAACATCCTTCGCATTTGACCCCGCCCCATATGTTCCATTTATGGTTTTATGGAGCTACCCCCTCGCGTGGCGGTTTTTGTTTGGCTTCTTGGTTGCAAGAGATTTCTCACAATAGACGATTTGCAGAGGAGATCTTTAGTTCTGCCCATTGTTTTAAATAGTGAATAGTGAGCAGTGTAACGCTTACCTCTCTGAAGCGTGAGGTGTAAGCTACATAGCGCTACATGCTACTAGATATATTTTTTCAAGGTCGAGCTCAGTTACACCAATCTCATGATATTCTGCACCAAATTATATTGATTAATAATGAAATTTAACAAAATTGCATCATATTTGGTGCAACCAAGTGCAACCTAAAGTAATAAGAAAGGACAATGATTTAAGTATAAAGGGTAAAGAAGGGTAACAAAATTGATTTAATATTGTTACTTAATATTATTTTACTAAAAGCATTGAAAAGATTATCAATTTTTTATTGAAAATAGAAAAAATGTAATAAATCATAGAAACATTAATTGATTTTAATGTTGTAGTGAAAAATAACTTGTAATGTAAGCTACATAGTGTGTTGCGCATAGTCTTTGTAGCGTGTAGCGTATGCAGATTATCATGTAGTGTAGGTAGTGTTTTAAATATCAACGATATCAACCGATATATCCCACAATATATCTTGTATCCCACCTGTGCGATACGAAACGCACAAGTAGTGCCAATATATCCCACGTATCCGATCCAATGAGCATTTTCAATTTTCGATCCATGTTTTTATTGTAAATTACATTAAACTAGTGTCAAATGGTTACGAATTTATGATTCTTCATGTTTTTCATGAAATATTATGGATTTGGAACTTTGATTTCGAGATTTGGGGGAGATGGGTCAAGTTGCGGAAAATTAAGAGAAAACAAAATTTCTCACAAATAAGTTGCAATCTTTGCATCCAGACACAAAATTAGACATGTATGTAACTTGATCTAGTGATTCTTGTTTTGCTTTTGAATGTATTGCTTGTGTTTCCATACATGTCTTCTTACGTTTATAAATTATATGAATAGACTTTGAATATACTTCTATCAATTCAGTTGGAAAACACATATATTAGGATCCCATACAGAGGAAACCTCTATTATGTGCACTCTTTTTTTTTTTTTTTGGTAATGTTTTGATTTCTAACTGTGTTGATGTCTTTTTCAACAATCCCTGAAGTGTCATTGAAACATTCGACCAATTTCCCAATGTTCGCATGTTTGCCAACAACAGTGATACATTACGCGATACAACCAATATATCCCATGCGATAACTGATATTTATCCATATCCCAAGTGTGTGATACATTACGCAATAATGATATTTAAAACATTGAGTGTAGGCTACACGTGACTAGAGCTATTTTCATGAGCTACGTAGCGTTAAGGCTAAGCTACACTACGTAGCGTAAGCTACACACTACATAGCGTAGCGATTTAAAACACTGGTTCTGCCTAATCTATGCTTGATGTGCATGGCAAATGAGGAGTCTTTCAATCATCTCTTCATCCATTGCTTCTTTGCCAACAGAGTGTGGAGCCATCTCCTCAAATCTCATCAAGGTAGGTTGGGCGATGCCAAACTTAGTTGACGAATTACTTTGGGCATGGCACAAGGGAGAATTTGGTAGAGTTGGAAAGGCTGTTTGGAGATTGCTCATTTTGGCTGTTTTTTGGACCCTGTGGGGAGCTAGGAACGGGCCTTTTTTTAGAAATAAGTGTATAGGTGCTGAGGAGGTCATTTGTAAAGTGAAAAGTTTAGTGTCCAGTTGGGTGGCCTTGCTTATGCCTGCTGATGGCAGCCTTCCTTTTCGATTGTTTTGGCTGCTTGGTGTTGTATTCTTTGTCCACCTTTGTGGCTTTTAATAAAGTGTTGTTGCAGGCAAATGACAAATGGCATTTTTTCAAAAAAAATAAAAATGAGGGAGATGGAAACAATGTTTTTAGGAAATTTACAAAAACAAACCACAAAAATGTCATTTCCATGGAAACATTTCTTAATTTACGTTTTAGCTAGTCCAAATAGGCCTTGAGAGAAGAAGGAAGAATAGAAGGGGGTGGATTCCCTTTCTCTTGTTCTTTTATCTTGAAGTTGAGTTTGATCAGTGCCTGTATCACTTGCGGATCTCTCAATTTCAAGGTTTTTGTCTTCCAGCATGTCTTTTTGTTGCGATCAAGTATAAACTTCTAGGAATAAAGAGTAGGAGCGCAAGTCTGAAGCGTGGATTAAAGTGGGAACAACACCGAGTTGGAAGGATCTTGCAGCTAAACTCTCACACAAATCATTTGAGTGCAAAGTTGGCATTTAGCACGTACAAATTTATTCTACATGCATACTTTATGAGCTGCTTGTTTTTATCCATTTGCATCATATTTGCAACTTGAACCTTCATCTCTGTCACTTCCCATGCTTAATTCATAGGGATTTTACTGCAAAATTCCTCAAGAATTCTGATTTTACCAACCAATGCCTTGATTTCTTAAAAATCCTACAATGTGCTTCCTGGATTGTGAAATGGCCAGAATCCCCTCATCTATTTTCTAAAAGTTGAGCTAAGGACTGTGGAGCCCACATGGCGTGTGTGTGTGCCATCAACTCATCATGTATATTCAATGCACCTTGACTATTAGATGAACCAAAAATCAAGCTGATCTAGATACTCTTGTTGTTGCCACTTGATATGGCATGAGAAGTACACCACTTATTTTCACACTAGACATCTTTCTAGAGCAGAATCTTGAACCATCTCCAAGTGCTACCATCAACAGCCATTGAAAACCCCCTCCAACCCATGCAACTTTTGAAACTACTGAAGCTCTACCACCCTCTTGCTGGCGTCCATATTTGCAATGAATTACATGTTTCCACAAGCTATCCTCTACTCGAAATCTTCATTGCAACTTGCTGAGAAGCACCTTATTCATATAAATTAGAGAAGTAGGGTCACCCTAAGCACTACCATGCCTTTTTTGGTTTGAACACTTCCACACAAGGAGATGAAATTTATGCTTATTGCTCAAGCCATTTCATAAGAAATACAGTCAAATCTTTTTCAACCTATGCACAATGCTTACCAAACATCTTGAGAAGTGACATGTGTGATACACTGACAGTGTAAAGGGCGAGGTACTAGATGATGGCATGCGAAGTTGCTACATTAGTTACCTCTTACAACTTAAAGGTAGTTTTCATAATTTGATCGTAACTGTGAAGCTAAGGGAAAGATTATCTATTTCGCAGGCAAATGGTAGGCCATGTATGGGAGTGATGGCGAGCTTTGTAGCGGTTGACTGTCCATGTACTCGCATAGATGGTGTCCTCCTCACCGTTGAAAAGAAATTGGAGCACATTCTCTCTCATTCACATGAACAAGCGCAACAGATTTGGGTACGAGAGGCTTCAAAAGCTAGTGTACTGCTACTACATCATGAAGCTATAAGAGAGGCTACTATGCACAGAAGAAATAAGAAAAACACAAGGAGACCCATTGGACTTGATGACAATCGGTCAGAATGCATATGTTGAAGAGGATATAGAGGACCCACTTTACGAGTGGGTTAATTTGGTTTATTTGGACACTTCAGATGGACCAAATTTGCATACAATGGAGGAGGTAGCGTCACAGGGGATTGATGTTGATGCTCATGTATTGCAGGCTAGATCTCTTGAAGAAGCTTTTCTCTGATTGAGGAGTCTAAAGGGCAGCCTGCGGTAGTCATTATCATGTGGGGCATGCGGTGGCGAGACTTTATCTGACACTTAAGAGCGATGTTGGTGATGGGTCTAGTGATGGTGATGACGATGATGATGGTGGTGACAGGGATGGTGGTGGCAGCAACACAACTCATTCTGGGAGTTAGTCTTAGAGGCCTCTTAGCCTATTCATTGGGGAGAGATTTTGATTATGCCACCTAGGACACTAACCATAGTTCTCGCTTACAAGAACTATTGCCCTGCCTTGTCATTAATAAAGCATACACACGTTAGAAGCGATTGAAGAAGAAGCAGACCTAGGAGTTGACAAATTTAGATGAGTTATTAGCAAAGTGTATGGGGGACTTATGTTGATGAGAGGCAATGTAACCACTTGCTCTAAAAGCTTGAACTGATAGAGCGTGGCAAATCAATCCCTTTATCTCATAGCCCAGGCCCCACATCCTTTGGATTTGGTCCCCGGTCGAACCCTCCTCGTGGGCCCCACATCACATGGTTTCCACCTCACACGAGCCACCCACCTAGAGTGTGCCCCTGCATCTCACAGGCTACCCCACTTGAGCCTGGTGTGAAAATGCCTCTGCATTAATCATCCTCGGTGAGGAGTCTTGAACATGAGACATCTCGCTCTGATACCGCTTTGACGCAGGATAACTAACCACTTTTTTTAAAGGCTCAAACTCATAGAGTGTGATGAATCAATCCCTTTATCTCATAGCTCATGCCCCACATCCCATGGGTTAGGTCCTCGGTTGAACCCCCCTCATGGGCCCACAGCACATAGATTCCACCTCACACGAGCCACCCACTTCACACGGGCCGCCCACCTCGAGTGTGCCCCTACATCTCACAGGCTTCCCCACTCGAGCCCGGTGTTGCCCTTGCACTATATAGTTTGGATCATGGACGAGGGAGGGTAGCTTGAGTTTTATGCCACAGTATGGATATGGATTACAAACATAGGAGGGATAGCTCGAGTTATGTGCCACAATATGGATATGGACACAGACTTTGGATATGTGGTGACTCCCACAATTGCGGCACATCATTTTTTGACTATAGTTAGGAATTCACTTTCACATACGAATAGGGATATCCAGTTTGGATACCATGCCAGCCACTGGTTGTGATGATTACGCAGTGCCCACAAATGAGCATGTTGGTCACCTCATAGAGGATGAGTACTAGCGTTATATCGTAGAGTTTCTTCGTTAGTACCATTCTACTACGACCTGGGCACAATAATGTTGATTTGTGGGGCAACAGTACTATTCCTAGCCATATTGAGATGAAGATGATGAGTTTGAGCCTCCTCATAGCTCTATGTGGGTCTGAACCACATCCGCACACATTATTCACAGTTATATTTATAGTGTACTACTTTTGCTTTTAAATGTGTTGCTTATATTTCCATACATGCCTTCTTATATTAAAAGTTATACGAATAGACTTTGAATATACTTGCATCAGTTTTGTCAAACAACTCATAGCTTAGGACCCTATACAAAGGAAACCTATTATGTGCACTTGATTTTTGTGATGTTATGATTTAAGAGGGTTTATTGATGAATTTTTTAACAATTTCGCAATGTTTCCTCATGTTTCCCAAGTAGTGTGATAAATTCCGTGATACAATCGATATTTCCCATGCGATAACCGATATGCATCCGTAGCTCAAGGGTGCGATATGTGACGCGATATCGATATGGGAAACACCATATCAAATACAACGTTCATCATGAAGAACTTTGAAAATCTGCCTCTTTGTGGACCGTAACCTGATTAGTGAAGAACAATGTAGAAAATTTCGACACATTTCTTGCTGCATCATTCCTTCCCGTTAATTTGTGGTTTAGAGTGGTACATCAACAAAAGCTACAGTGGGAGTTGAACCTAGGTTGGGGGTTAAGGGTGTGGTGCCACTCTTTCATGGATCATAGGGTTCTTGTTTGAACCTAGGTTGTCTGGTGATCAAATATTGATCACAAGGTGGTGTGGTGCCACTCTTTCATGGATCATAGGGTTCTTGTTTGAACCTAGGTTGTCTGGTGATCAAATATTGATCACAAGGTTAGAAGGGCAATGGTATGAGACAACAATGGAGCTAGGTATAGACAATGGGAGTTAAAGAGAGATTGAGTGGACTTAAAGAGGATTATTTCATCTTCTCAATTCTCTTAACTAAGAAGTCTTGCTTCAACATAGTGCTTAATGAATTCGAACACAGATTGTTTTTGGGGCAAGTGGGAGATTGTTGGAGTATGTTCCCTGGAAAACTAATATTATCCCTAATCCACTAGCCATGTGGATGGGATAGGGCTTCTCTCCACCATAGATCATGATGACCATGCGTCCCTTATGGACACCTTGATGTGCCTTAGTGTGTGGTGTCACCCTGAACTATTTATAGGGAAATGGTGCTATGAGGTCGATCTCATGGGAACTTCCCATGAGGTCAAGCTGTGTGGGGCCTTGGGCCTACCGTGATATGTGTCAAACATCTACCCCATCAGTCAGATGAACCATTGAATAGTGGGCCACGAGCTTAAAAATCAAGTCAATGCATGACTTGGGTGTGTCACACCACATACAACAGTTGAGAGGGGTCATCCTCCCATTAAAACATTCATAATCATTTATTGGGCCCACCCATATATGGTTCACAAATCCAGCCCATCCATTGTGTGTGTCCCACTTGGATGAAGGGTCAAGCCAAGTTTTAGCCGCATCCAAAACTCAGGTGGGCCCCACCAAGTGATTTTATATGTTTTAGGCATGTCTTCACATGGTTTTAAATGGTATGGGCTACCTGAGTTCCGTATATGATTGGTTTGTCGGATATCCCATAACCTAAAGGGGACCCATAAAATGCATGGGGCATAGCTTGACCTCATAGAACCCCCCCCCCCCCCCCCCCCCCCCCCCCAATTGTGTGTGTCCCACTTGGATGAGGGGTCAGGCCAAGTTTTAGCCACATCCAAAACTCAGGTGGGCCCCACCAAGTGATTTTATATGTTACCTCATAGACACCCCCCCCCCCCCCCCCCCCCCCCCCCCCCCCCAACACACACACACACACATTTATGCGTTGGTTTAGGAGCAAATCCTCTGTAGGCCTTAAGATCTAGGGATTAGTCATGATGGTCATTGCTCGGGGAGAATCTTGGTCCACGGATTTTAGTACCCTATATATGCCATGATTGCTACACGTATGTAGGACACACCTGTGGTCATCTTATCATGAGATGTACAATTGTCTTGTGTAAGGGAACAAACTTGGGTTAGGATGGACAATCTCCACCATCAGGGATCCAACTTGGTATTAGCGTGCCTTCTCTTTTAACCCACATAGAAGTGTGAGTGTACCATGGATACACGATCAAGGTCGGACCTTTGGGACACTTACATTGGTTGGATTGAGTTCAAGTCATTGGTTTGGGGGGCCATTAGCTTGGATCAGATGATCTGGACTTGATGTTGCATGCAATTGATTAATCCTTTACTTGAGGACGTGTAAGGATCACGACCCTAATTGGTCAGCTTTGGCTCTTCCCACGAGGCTACCTAAAGGTCATTAGAAGTGGATGGGGTTGGGTACTTCCATTAGGAATCATTGATTCTTGCATGGGTCAACAAGGTACCCACTTAGTTTTACTTAGGGACTGTTTATTGGCTAGATCTATTAGATCAAGAACCCAAGAAGTGATTTTTTCTTCTAGGCCTAGCTCTTGAAATGTTTTGATTGGCTTTTCAAGGGTTTTCAACCATTGATGTTTTGTTTTGACCGCACTTGATGATTGCCTGATAGTCTAGATTGGATGGTCCACTCTTTGATCAGCATGGGATATAGATCTCTAATGGATGGCCATGACAGTGGGAGGATTAAATCATTAGTACATGCATGGATGAGGCATATTGCTACACCTCCCTCACAGTAGGTTACAAAGTTGTGCATAGAGTAGTGGAGCACTTTACTGGGACTCCCATGGAACCTTATCCTCCTGCTTTATATTCAGATGCTACCCTAGAGGGGAGCATGTGAGCAACCCTGGATGTCCCAACCCTTGGGAGTGTGAGATAGAGAGAGTTTAGGGGGAGAGCAGAGAGAGGAGTTCTCCCTTATTCCACCATCATCTATGTGGTCTATTTCTATGGATGGTTGAGTTCTCCTTGGCACATATTAGAGGAGTTGCTTCGGGTTAGTGATCTCTTCGGTACCGAGATAGATTAGGGAGAAACATCTTAGGTTGGAGGGTCATCATTGGCATGTGATCATTCTATGTTGTTGGATCACGTCTATAGGTATATTATCGATCTTTTGCATTTAGATTCCTATAGAAATCTGATGTATATGTCATTGGGAGATACTGGAAGATGGGATTTTGTGTTTTGATCGAAGAAATATAAAATTCCGCCGCGATCTCTGTGAAATCCCATCACGATGCCTTTGAACCTCATTGTTGCAATGCCTTAGGCTTTGCATGGAGCACTTCCACATATTATCCTTTAAATGGTGTTCTTTCATTGCTAATCATGAGCTGTTTGAAGATAAATTGTGGCGCACTGGTGAAGGATTTGATTTTTGAAATTGGTACCTTTTTATCCTCTAATCGGAAGTTTAGATTGTTTGCCAGACTTCCTACATCTATTTTGGTAAGAGAGCAACCTCCCAGCTTTCCTCTAGCCTTGTTGTAACTAGTGTTCTAAGTATCGGCAGGAAACGCGAGGAAAACGATGAAATCTTGAAAAGGCCAAGCTGTATTAAAATGATAACAGCATAATTTAAACAATTAAATATAAGATAACACTATAAACAATTCACAATACTGAAATGTAAAGCCACCTCAAATGTATGAGTATTGAGAGGTTGATACAAATGTTGTTCTAAGGACAACCTTACACCAAAAACTAAGGTTTATGGTAGGACAACCTGATTTCTAGAAAGGCCTTTGTATCAAAAACTCAAACTTGATACAGAGGAATAAATAACAAAGAAATGAAATCTAAGTTATTACAACATTCCCTACAATGATTGAAATGTAAATATTATAACATTCACATCCACAAATACATCCCACAATATTGAATGGAAAGAGATATAGAAAATAAACCACACATCCAAACACAAAGAATTATAGTGGTTCACCTATGTGTACACCAACTGTAATACAACAACCACATAGCTACTCCACTCCTAATATCCTCACACAGTGGATATTAGCGTTCACTATTCAAATAGGTTTTTCAGGTTCACCTAAAACCCTCACAATTGTATCTTTCAAGTAGGCTTTACACAATTTTTAAAAAAACCCCTCTCTGAGTTTTCTGGCTCTCCTCAGATAACTGAAACAATGAGATTTTTCTGGCTTAATCTCAAAAGAAACCAAAGCAAAGGAAATTACAATAATGTAAAATACATGGATTTCTCCTTTTTGTTGTAGCCCGGAAGAACCAAATCGGAGTAGAAGTTCGAATAGAAGTTCAATGTCCAATACTCACTTAGAAATGGTACTAGGTTCTAATTGATTTTAAAATAAACCAAGTTGGGTTAGCTCTATTTGATTTTGATTCCAAGAAGTGGAATATCACAATTCCTCTTTCAAATCAGATTAGAATGCAGAAACAAAATCAAATATAAAAATCTAATAAAAAGAGAATATTAAATAAGTACAATCTAGCTTAAGAACTGTACAAACTTATCTCTCATAGTGATGCCTTGATTTTACTTGAATTGAATATCAAACTCTAAAAATCGTACTCTATTTATAAGTGCAGAAGTCGCACCTTCGACTGGTCTTGTGGACACTACGACTGATCGTAGGTCGAACTGATTTTTGAATTTTTGAGCGCGATCGGATGAAACCATTCCACGATTGGTCGTATGCCATCCACGACCGGTCGAGGGACCTCGACGACTGGTCGTGACCTGTCCATGACTAGTCGTGTGGAGCCTGGAATAGTCGCTGGAGTTCGAGTTGAAGTTGTAGGACTAGTTGAGGACGAGTCGTGCACTGTTCACACGACCAGTCGAGCAGTCTCCAGGACTGGTCGTGGCTCAACAAAAAATTTCAAAAATTTTCAACAATCTTAGGACCGGTCGAGGAATTTTTTGGGCTGGTCGAGCCAGTGCTAGGACTAATCTAAGAACAGACCAAAACACTTATAAAATAAACAATTAAATTATGTATCTGAAATGACCTACCCTAAGGTCAATCTAAGGTCATTCATACCTTAACCAAGAAGTATGAACATTGAACCTTCTTTATCTTCAGATGTTGGATGGTCTTTCAAATTCATGAAGCTTGAGTTCTTGAACATATGATGACGCTTGAACTTGTGATCGTTTGAAGCTTGATTTTGTAGTACTTGAGTTATACTTCATCTTGACTCTTGAGTACTTGAATCACTTGATTTTCGATGTTGCTTTGAGACATTGAAGCTTAAGGTGAGAACAATGTACTTGATTTTGCCTTACTTAAAGCAGATCTTTGACCTTGTCTTGAAGCATTGTCCTTGTTTTGTCCTTGTATTGTCCTTGACAATATAAACAATGTGCTACACACGACACAGATTGTGGTTTTGACACTACAAAATTTGACAACCAAAGGAGTAGAAACTATAGCACTTAACAATTTTTCAGTGAAACTTTAGGAGATGCTAAAATACATATATTTGCATATTTAGGAATTGCAAAAATAATGTACATATAATAAGTCTCCATTTAATAGGGGCATGGGATATAGATCTCTAATGGTCCACTCTTTGATCAGCATGGGATATAGATCTCTAATGGATGGCCATGACAGTGGGAGGATTAATTCATTAGTACATGCATGGATGAGGCATATTGCTACACCTCCCTCACAGTAGGTTACAAAGTTGTGCATAGAGTAGTGGAGCACTTTACTGGGACTCCCATGGAACCTTATCCTCCTGCTTTATATTCAGATGCTACCCCAGAGGGGAGCATGTGAGCAGCCCTGGATGTCCCAACCCTTGGGAGTGTGAGATAGAGAGTTTAAAGGGAGAGTAGAGAGAGGAGATCTCCCTTCCACCTTCATCTATGTGGTCTATTTCTATGGATGGTTGAGTTCTCCTTGGCGCATATTAGAGGAGTTGCTTCGGGTTACTGATCTCTTCGGTACCGAGATAGATTAGGGAGAGACATCCTAGGTTGGAGGGTCATCATTGGCATGGGATCATTCTATGTTGTTGGATCACGTCTATAGGTATATTATCGATCTTTTGCGTTTAGATTCCTACGGAAATCTGATGTATATGTCATTGGGAGATACTAGAAGATGGGATTTTGTGTTTTGATTGAAGAAATATTAAATTCCGCCACGATTTCCGTGAAATCCCATCATGATGCCCTTGAACCTCATTGTTGCAATGCCTTAGGCTTTGCATGGAGTACTTCACATATTATCCTTTAAATGGTGTTCTTTCGTTGCTAATCATGAGTTGTTTGAAGATAAATTGTGGCGCACTGGTGAAGGATTTGATTTTTGAAATTGGTACCTTTTCATCATCTAATTGGAAGTTTAGATTGTTTGCCAGACTTCCTACATCAATTTTGGTAAGAGAGCAAGTTCGTTCTTGGGTCTTAGTGACCCACCTCCCGGCTTTCATCTAGCCTTGTTGTAACCAGTGTTAGTATCGGCAGGAAATGCGAGGAAAACGACGAAATTTTTCAGTGAAACTTTAGGAGATGCTAAAATACATATATTTGCATATTTAGGAATTGCAAAAATAATGTACATATGATAAGTCTCCATTTAATAGGGGCCTAAATGCATGTGTTGTTGTAAGAGATCAGTCCAATGATCCCATCAATCCCATTTATCCATCTAAACATCTATTGATATTTCAGAATATCGACAACACGATATTTCATCGAGCCAGAGATATGGATAATATCAGGGATATTTCGATAATATTGGAGATACTTTGAACAATGGTTGTAACTCACACCTTCATTCCCAAGCACTAAACCATCTCAATTTTTTGTAAATTTCAGTCCTTAAATTTCTCGAAATTTCCAATCGTACACTCCAATTTTGCCAAACCCCCAAATTTCTCTAACGAATTAAAATTTGGCCAAAACCCTGATATTCCTCTTGACTCTAAAATCCGAATTTGCCAAAAACTCTTATTCTTTGAAGGCCAAAGCCCAAAAAAATAATTTCCCCAAATTCTCAATTCTACCAAAATCCAGAAATTTTGTCAATGATAAACCGTAAATCGTACCCCAAATCTGCTCAAAGGTGCACCCTTGAACCCACTCTATAACCCTGTTTAGCCCCAAGAATATATTATCCAAGGCTTCTAACATAACCTAGTCTGTCCTTTTTCTTTGATCGGCAAACCAAATCTCAATCCTTAACCTCTAAACATCCTATAAACCCAATCGTATCATTACAAACAGTAAATTGACAGCGAATGGACTCTAATCACTGTACAAATAAGAATGTATTTATCCATCGACAAGCCTTGGAGAGGTGGATGCTTCCACGTCTATACGCTTATTCCTAACTGAACTGCTGTGTTATTATTGTTCTTACCCATAATTCGCTCCTATTGGGGCTACCCTGAACGTGACAATCATCCATCTTATCACCCAATCCCTTCTATTCTACGTATAATTTGAGCGACATGCCATATTTCCTAACCTTCTCATTGCTAAGTATGCCACAATATGTTATTCAGAAATACCCCATGAAGGGAAGCCATTTGATGGAATATCTCTCTACGCCAACAAAAACACTGCCAATTCCTCTTCACTCTCTGCATTTTTGTAAATTGTCAAAAAGGAAAAATTTCATTGATTGTTGGTCTCCCTAGCATGAAGCCAAAATGATTATTTGACACCCTTGCTTCTTGTCTTAGTCTATGCTCCATCACCCATCCTTAGTTGCAGGATCCTTCTAACCAGATGTCACTCTCATTTCGAATTATTTTCCAGACTTCGACTCCCACTTTGTCACTCTTAGTATTTGCTAACATTTTCAACCAGATGTTGGAGTTCATGAGCCATCTTTTCATCACCTGCCTCTTTGTGAGGGAGATATGATGGAGGTTCCTTGAGCTCTCTGGCGTGGTTTGGATCATGCCATGTTTGGTTGGGGAGCTGTTTCAGGCACAGCATAGTGGTGTGAGGAAGTGCAAAAGGAAATCCATCCTGTGGCGAATTTCTGTTCTTGCTACTTTGCAGTCAATATGGTTTGAGTGAAACTTGCAGTCAATACCTTGTCCTCATTCCCATAACAAAAACCGGCCTGACCCACAATCTGGGTGACCTTGGTTGGAACTTGCAGGTTTGTGCATTCTCCTTTGTTCTGGTAAATATGTTATCTCCACCCATCTGGCATTTTCTTTGACTATAACAATTTGTTGCCAAAATGGTAAATAATAGGTTTCGTATGGAAAGCTCGTTGAAAGCACCAATTGTTCGTTTGAAACTAGAAGCTGTATGACTCAATGGAAATTGGTATAGTTTTGGAAATTCTCTGGTGGATGTGTCCAAATAGCTCTTTTTAACAGAAAACCAATCATTGTAGGACATTGATTAAACATGAAACCATTGTGGTTGGGCTGTCGGGACACTGATGATTTTTTTTTTTGATCAATTTACATGTACCACCATACACAGCACGTGTACCATGTGTATGGTAGCCCTCCCATGTCAATCTTTGCCCCTTTTTTTTTCTCTCTTTATGAGTTTTATGTGCTCCACTGACGAGAAATAGGTTTTAAGTATTCGGTGACTCTTCAATGGAAATACTTACCTTCAAGCAGAATATGACAATGAAGCTGAAGATGCTTTTGTTTGCCTTTAAATAGTTGTTGGTTTGAACCCTAAATTGTCTGTGCAGTGCGGTTATAAAAGGTGATGGAAGGACTTCGGGAGCCTCAAAGAATCAAATGGAATTCAGCTAGAAAGATTCATTCAAATGCATACTCAAGCTCCTGTAGGAAGACTTAAAATGTTTTCCTACACCTGAAAGTAGCAATTCTCTTTCCATCGCAATTGGACTAGATGATTTTGAGTTACTTTTTGATTGCTTCTTTGATGAGAATATTATTTTCTTGATTGAGACAGATTATCCGCAATCTTCTGCTGAAATCAGTTCATTTGTGATAATACGTGGCACATGGCAGTGTCATATGTGCTACACAACAGAAGATGAACAATGGAAAGTTGGCACTTGTGACACATTGTAGGCGTTTTGTACATGTGGGGCCCAAGTGAAGATGGATGGTGGCACGTGGCAGTGTCATGTGTGTGATACAACAGATGATGGACAATGGAAAATTGGCACATGCGGTACATTTGAGGTGCTTTTTACATGTGGGGCCCAAGTGAAGATGGATGGTGGCACACGTGGCATAGTGGCACGTGTGTGGCACAATAGAAGATGGACAGCAGAACATTTGCACATGTGAGGGGATTGGAGATAGTGGCACTTGTGTGGACGAGTCTTGAGAAGTTCATTTTCTTTCAATTGCAGAAAAAATCATTTCTGAGGGAGGGGAAAATAAATTTGTTGATTTTTCAACAAAAAGAGGAAACGAGAAATGATGTTTCCCTATATTTCCTTAAAAAAATAAAAATAAATAGAAAAACATTTTCATGGGAAATGGTCTTTCCTTTCCTTTCCATGAATCCAAACAGGACCCGAAGGGAAACAACTTTTCCTTTCTCATAGTTTCCTAAGAAGGGTGTTTGGCAATAAACATAATCCCCCCACGCTAGGAAAGGTGGGTAAGCTCATCAGTTAACCCATCTGCCGTGATTGAAAAGATAAAATAAAAAAGTGACTGAAATTCAGAACAATTTTCAAACGTTCTCCCAGATGGCCCACTTGGGCGGTGCTGATGCTGACGTGCAAATAGGTGATCACAAGGCCAGCAGAAGCTATGGTTAAGGTTAGAGTAAGTGGCAGTTGAGAATATAGATAGAAGTATATTCCAAACCCCCATGTAATGCAGGTGTTGAACAATAACCATCTATCTAGAAAGCAATAAAATTTAAGAGGCGAGGAAAATGAGTGATTATGGTTTTGAGTCCATCGGCGGTTACCCATGCCCCCAACCTCACCCCCCATCGTTGAATTATATTGTCGCAGCTGCTTTGGTTCTTGATCTAGGTGACTGGGGATGTTCAAACGCTACTAGAAACAGAGCAGTGGCCTTAAAAAGTCGTGTGAGGCAAGGATGTGCCTTCTCAGACCTAGCTTTGGGCACTCAATCCATTCTCTGACCCTTCCAGATGAATAATGGGTTCTACTCGTGCCTCATTCAAACCATAAAAAGATGGTGGTCATGGCTCGACAAGTATCCAATTGCAACAAAGATTTCTTCGACCTCCTTCACTACCCAATACTTTATACAGGCTTTTTGAGCTTGAAATTGGTGATGTCTAGCTTTTTCTCTCTCGATCAGTCTCTAATTCTTCCAAGTGCAAGACATTGTTCGTGTTCGGAAATGCAGATTGCATAGGATAGAGTCTCTTGATCGGCTTCCCTAAGGGTATCAATGGGCCTTGCTAGCCTGTTGGGCTTGGTTTAACCAAGCCTCTTTTTAATCGGTAACCTGGCTTGACTTGATAGGGATTGTTATGGGAAATCTGAGCAGGACCAATAAGGGTAGACCTAGGCAAAATGAACCGATTCATAGGGCTTTAGAAGGAAAATATTACATAGGGCTTTAGAAGGAAAATATTACATCGGGTCCGATCAAGCTTCCGAACTACGGTCCTGGGTCGGTCGAGCCGAGCTCTTCTCCAGGGAACTACGACCTAGTCGAGCTCTCCTTCGAGGAGTCACAACTTCAGATCAGATCTCTCATCTGAAGAACTACGGTCTTGGGTTGGTCGAGCATAACTCATCCTTGACCCAGAGGCCGAGGACTAAGACCAGAACAGGTACGCCTGGTGGACTCCGATTCCTGTGCTCCGACTAAGACTCGACCATAGGCTCGGGGACCGAGTTGTGGGACTAACCCAAGTATGGACGTGACTGAAGATCACGCCCCTTAGATACGCTCCATTAAGGCATACGGGGGAATGATCTGGCGCACGATCCAAAGATGGAGGCTGATATCTTTGCGCACGCGACATCCGCTTGATTGAGTAAATCGTGCTGAGATTGATGGCCATGATCCCCTCGTCTCACATGTATAAAATATCAGAGAAACCCATTGCAATAGGTACACAATATTTCGCACCTCCCATCTACTCTACACAACTTAGACCCAGTTTTGCTAGCTTGACTTTGGCATCAGAGAGTCCCTTGTTTGAGCCAGGGTCTCCTTTGTTAACCGCTTTGTGCAGGACCAGGGCGCGGTGGAAGGTGTTCCAGATTCTTGTATCAACATTTTGGCGCCATTTGTGGGAAGTGAAATAAAAAGCTAGAAAGCTTTTACCAGAAATGGCGAGAGGAAAGAAGGTGACAGCAGTGGAACCCGAACCGAGTGGATAACATCAATCGTCTTCACTGTTGCATACTGAATCAGCTCTGATAGGGCCGTCCTAGCGAACTCGAAGCCGATGAGGGAAATATAAAGCGCTGCAAAATGAAGTTCAGATGCTGAGGGATGAGAACAATCGGATGAAGATGCATCAAAGTTGGCAGCCGCCTCTCAACCTGGTGGGAGCGGCCTTGACGCCACCACAGTAAGTAAATTCTCGGGTGTAACACCCAGGTTCCCGGAACCCGAGTACACTACTCGTTTTTCAAAAAACCCAAGTGTTAACCTTTAAAATATTCTGAATTTTCAAGTACATATTTTTTCTTTTTATCAGGGTTAATAAACTAGCGGAATATGAGTAAATCAAGTACAAGAGGGAGTCCAAATATATATAACTAATTAATCAAATGGCTACCCGACAACTTATACAAACTAATGTCTTAAGTTATAATAATACATGGTAGTACAACTTAATTTCAAGTGAAATCAGGAATAGAGAGTCGTAAGATCATCTGGCTCCTCTTCCACATAAACACTAACATGTGCGTCATCTGCGTTTTCTGCACATTGAGTACAGTTTGATAGCGTCAATGTCTATCCAGTGAGGTGTAACTCCCAAGATTTATCGTATCATCAAGATAATTATGCATAGTTATCAGAGACTGTATAATAAATATTACACGATGATTATCATGTAAATCAGATAAGATTCATCAGATACACATTCATTAAATAAATTTCACAAAGATGGTCTTGTTTAAATGCATGGATGCATGCACATGCTCACAGACTCGGGGATGCACATCTAGCTTGTAAAAAGTGGCTCAAGAAAAACTAGCCACCCAGAAAAGTATTCAAAGGTACGCCTAAGGAGAACTAACCACCCGGAAAAGATTATGATATATAGATCGCCCAAGGAGGATTAGTCACCTTGAAAAGTATACCAAGGTATGCTCAAGGAGAACTAACCACCCGAAAAAGACCATAAGAATATATAGATTGCCCAAGGAGGACTAGTCACCCGAAAAAGTACACAAAGGTACGCCCAAGTAGATCTAACCACCCGAAAAAGACCATAATATATAAATCGCCCAAGGAGATCTAGCCACTCAGAAAAGTACTCAAGGTACGCCCAAGGAGAACTAGTCACCCGAAAAAGACCGCATGCCATGAAAATGCATGATTAGCCCAACCATTGTTATTCCAATTTCAAACAATCCATTTAGGAAAGCTCAAAGGTCACTATGGGGGGTTTGTCATTCAACATAGGCCGACAGCTCAGGCATAGTGTCCCATTCCACCATCCCTAGCTTATGAGGCTAATAATTATAATGTTTAAATGTAATCTCCTCAACTAGTGGCCAATTGTAGTTTTATAAGTGGAACTTATCATTGCCGGGTTATATGAAGATGTCTCCTTAAAGAAATACATGCCAATTATTAATTCAATCCGCATAGGGCAACAACCCCATCCCAAGGATGTAATAAAAGGGGATTATCCCACAAAGTCACTTAGACATCGGACATTCCATAAGATGATAAGTCCACCTCAAATATTTCATTTAATTTATTAGACAGAGTGGCCATTAGTTCTAAGACCTCCCATCATTCCATCAAGTAACCATAAATGATAAATTTGTTACGTATAATGTTGATAATACATGCATAGCTAAAGTGTTGTTCTTGAAGCAGGATAGAGGTAATTGAAATTCATTAAATATTCAAATATTTAGATTTAAACTCAATTCATCAATTATTCATAAAACTAGAATTTAGTATGAGCAACCAACCGTATTAAGCAATCATTAAAATACATGAACGAAAACAAATAAACAAGCCAACTATCTAGATGTAGAAAAACTTGAAGGGTAATCCTCACCTTCCAAGAGTCGAATCGACTTCCTGTGTTGTCGGAATTGGTTGCACATGTTCAAGAATCCAATCCTACTGTAATTTAGACTATTGAAGCGGGGATGTAGAAGAGTACGCAGTAATTATACAGCATGTTTCTTTTCCTTATGAAAGATATAGACTGCACAAGGCATTGCATTTTAATTCGGTTACTGTAGCGATTGACGACATTATTGACAGAATAATTACAGATAAGCCTACTACTGACATGATGCAATATCTCAAGCCGTTGTATATATTAGCCCATTTAGATTGGTGACATGTTACTAGGACTTTAGTAGATAACGAGGCCGCAATAAATCTACTACCAAAGAGAATGATGGCCAAATTAGGGAAAATTGCGGCTAATCTAATTCCATATGAAGTAATTATTAGTAATTTTGCTGGTCATGTTACCAACACACATGGTGTTCTAACGGTTGATCTCATTGTAGGCACTAAGTCCGTCTTGGCACCATTTTTTGTAGTTGACACATCGTCAAGTTACAATGCTTTATTGGGGAGAGACTAGATTCATTCTTTCGCATGCATCCCATCGTCTCTTCATCAATTTGTCGTCTTTTGGAATCAGGATAGGGTCGAGCTTGTTTTGGCAGATAATAAACCTTTTCTGGCCACAACGAATGCTGACAAGACATATTATTACAGTGAAGAAATAGGGCCCATCAGGTTCACTTGAAGGAATAAATACAGCCGCCCGATTGGCATTACAGTAAAGAAGAATCAGAGCAGCATTGTGTGAGAGATGCCAACTCAGCAAAACGAGGCTCAGCCAAAGGACATTGTCCTTTATTGGTCGGTGGTAAGCTGTGTTATTGAAGAAATATCATGATTGTGACGGCCAAAGGCATAGTGTGCAGGGCTGACTTTGCGGCCATATTAAAGAGGCTTGAGAAAAGCCTGAAATAAATTGACGAAGGAGTCTTGGTGGACTTGGCTGACGGACTGGCCGAATAGGATAGCCTGGGGATGAAAGATCTACTAGGAGAAGTGGAATAACATCGACCACAGGTTCAAGACCCATTGGATCCTTGCTCTTGCTCGGGTGGTAGACTCTAAGGAGTTTTAACACCAGGTCAAGGGTTCGAGTATCCATCAGTGGTGAAAGCCCATTACGGCGCGCGCGCGCGTGTGTAAAAAAAAAAGGTTCAAGATTCGCTGGATGAAATAAATTTGGGAACGGATTAGAATCCAAGACCCATATTTGTAAGCAATCTGTTGGGACCGCCTAAGCAGGATGAAGTAATTAGTCTGTTGCAAGAATTTGTGGACTGTTTTGCATGGGACTATCCAGACATGCCTGGGCTTGATAGATCTTTGGTTGAGCACATGTTGCCTACTAAAGAGGGGCATCGACCATATAAACAGCCTCCAAAACGGATGACAGCCAAAGTCACTCTTAAGATCAAAGAGCAGATCGAACGACTCTTAAAGGCTTGGTTCATTCAACCAATCAAATATGCCGAGTGGATGTCAAACATAGTCCTAGTAATGAAGAAGAATGGTAAGTTGAGAGTGTGCATCAATTTAAAAAATTTGAATTTAGCCACACCTAAAGACGAGTATCTCATGCCTGTGGCCAATCAGTTAATCGATCGGGCTGCTGGGCATGGGATTGTGTCCTTCTTGAATGGGCATTCCAGGTATAATCAGATTTACATAGCCTTGGATGATGTACCTAGGACTGCGTTCAAATGTCCTGGGCCCTTAAGGACTTATTGTTGGGTGGTAATGCCCTTCGGCTTGATGAACGCAGGCGCTACATACCGAAAGAGCAATGAATGCCATCTTTCATAATATGATTGGCTGTTTTATGGAGGTCTATGTAAATGATGTAGTGTTCTAGTTGACCGATGCAAAAGAACATCTGGTCCACTTTCGCAAGTCTTTTGAACGAATGAGACTCCATAAATTAAAAACGAACTCCATGAAATGTGCTTTCGGGATATCGGCCGGTAATTTCTTAGTATTTCTTGTGCATCAAAGAGGAATCAAAATTGATCAGAACAAGGCTCAAGTTGTGATTTACACACATTCGCCAGGGAACAAGGCTGAGTTACAAAAGTTTCAGGGCCACCTCAATTTCTTACTATGTTTCATATCTAACTATGCGGGCAAGGCTAATGTTTTTTCCTCATGGAAACTGAAATAGGAGGCCGAATTTGTATGGGAAGTAGAACATCAACTGGCTTTTGATCGAATCAAAGAATATCTGATGAAGCCGCCCGTATTAATGCCTCCTATCAAGAATCGACCGCTTAAGTTATATATAGCTGCTTCCGCAGGATCGATTAGCGCCCTCCTAGCACAAGAAGATGACTTGCGAAAAGAAAAAGCAATTTATTATTTGAGCCGAATGTTGCTTGATGCAGAAACACAATATTCGGCTTGGGAAAAATTATGTCTTTGTATTTCGCAGCCACCAAACTTAGATATTATTTGTTGGCCAAAAGAGTTAATTTGGTATCTGTAACTGATTTAGTCAAATATATGTTAAATTGTCCTATTTTAACCATCCGTATTGGTAAATGGGTATTGGCATTATCAGAATTTGACTTACACTATTTGCCGCAGAAGGCGGTGATGGGTAGAGCCATAATAGATTTTTTAAATGATCACCCCTCGGATTTCGGAGAGCAAATCTCGCCAGACATTGCAGATTTATACTGTGTATAACTCACGCCCTGGAACGTACTCTTCAATGGGTCGAGAATGCATGAAACATCGGGGGCCGGTATACTGCTGGTCACTCCCAATGGGAATCAACAAGAGTTTGCATTTCAATTAGAGTTTGAGTGTACTAACAATCAGGTCGACTATGAGGCTATGATAATCGATCTACACATACTGTTAGAATTACGTGTGAAGGACGTAATGATCATTGGGGATTCACAATTGGTGATAAATCAAATGGCAGGATTGTTTAAATGCATCAGTCCATCCTTATTAATGTACTATATTTTGGCCACCCAATTGCTCGAACAATTCAATGATGTCCAACTGATGCATGTCACTCGAAATTGCAACGTGGATGGATGCCAATGAAATCACACAATTAGCAGCAGGTCTTGAAACATGGAAGGGAGGGGCCTGACAGTCGATCATAGTTCAGAAGAGGTCATTACCTTCTATTTTCCAAAGGGGAAGTATAGCGAAAGTCTATTTGATTGAGGCAGAGAAGGATGATTGGAGGGCTCCCCTTATGGGTTACTTACAAAGTCCTTGGACCAAGGTTGATAGAAGTACAAGGATATCGGCCGTTAATTATGTAATGGTCGATAACAAATTATATAAAAAAGGGGTCAATGGAGTTTTGCTTAATTTTTTGTCAAAAAAATGAAGCTATGTCAGTCATAGGAGTGCATGAAGGCATTTGTGGAGCTCACCAGGTGGGAAGGAAAATGAGGCTTATGCTTACGTGTTACGGATACTTCTAGCCAAAAATGATCGTCGACTATATCCGATATGCGAAAAGGATGTTGTTGAGTGTGAAATATCGCATATTTCTCCCTATTTATGCCTTCATTTTATAAACATGACAATGCTTAATCGATCGAATTATGCATGCTTTCATGTGTGAGGTGATTCAGAAGCCTATGATGAATATGCGCTTAAAAGATGGATTTAGAGCTCAAAAGAAGATAATGAAGAATTGGAGATTTGAAGTCATTAATGAAGAATTCACATGTCAAATATCCAAGGAAACCGAGTGAGGAATGAAGAGAATCGAAGGTTTGAAATGAAGAAAAGAATCTTGAAAATTGGCTAGAAAAATGATATTCTGGAACACCGAGTCTAAAAGAGAAATTTCTAAAATAATTCTCAAAATAGACTTCAATGGCATCAAAGTGACTTTCATGGCATCGACAATTTATAAATTTTGGGCTCAACTCGCTGGACAGTTCTGGATGATTTTTGATGACATTGAAGGTGTTATCGAAGGTCTTCAATGACATCGAAGTTTGCCATCGAAGATGCACAGAGTGTGTAAATTCGAGGAAGTTTGTGAACTTTTTTGAGGTGGTGTGAAAGTTTGAGTTGTAAAACTATTTAAAGCAGTTCCTAGGCTATTCTAAATAATCTTCTAGGGTTTGGAAAAGGAGAGAAGACATAGGTGAAGCGCTGACAACGTTCTTTCACTTCGATTTCTTTATGGATCATAGTATATCTTTTAGTTTTTCTTTTGTTTTTGAGTTAACTATGACCAACTAATCTCTTAGTTAGAGCTAAGAGGTGAATCTGTAGTTTATTTTAATGTTACTTTACTTTGATTCAAGTACATGTTGGATTTTTATTAATTTTTGGTTTGAATAAAGGAATATTTTTAGTTTTCTATGGTTTATTGTGATTGAAATTACAGTATATGTTGTGAAAGCTTTTAATATCTTTTCATCTGTTTTGGAAATGTGTGGTATGTAAAATTCGTGATTCACCGTCGTTTATACGCATGGTGGATGGTTGAATTCCCTGTAATTATCACATGGATGCTTCATGAGAGAACTATGTTAATGGAAAATTTAGATTTTTAGGTTTTTGCTGCTCTATCATCCAACTGGATAGGATATGACTCTAATTTCAATTGTAGCTCTTTGAATTAAGTAAGGTAGCATCTTAATAGCTACATGTGGATCATTAGTGCTCCAGTTTTCCTTTTATTATTGATTGTTAAATCATTGATCTCTCAATTCTTCAGATTATTACTTAAATCTAGTTCCTAGTTCTAGTTCTAGTTTATTTTAGGAAGACACACATGTAAGTCTCTCTGGATTCAACCTCGATCTCATTGAGTTATTGCTATAGCGTAGCCTTGCACTTGGGGTTGTGAACAAGTTTTTGGCACCGTTGCCGAGGACTTCAGCGATATTTTTTTAAGATTAACTAGTATTGGAATTAGGTTAGGAATATGATTAATTTCTGCCGTAGGTTTTTTTGATTTTTTTTTTTTAAATTTTTTTTAAAGAAATTAACCACTCTTCTGTTTCGTAGCAGTTAACATAGTAATTCCAATAGAGCAATATCCGCAAGTCCCAAACATTACGTTTTGTGAAGTTCTGGGAGCCCAAGCCTCCCTTTTTATATTCGAGATGCATTAAAGGGAGAGTTAATGCACTTAAAGAAGCAATGTCTTTTGGGCTTTTCGAGATGAAATGTAGTTGTTTCGGAGATGTTAGATTTCAATGAAATTAACTCCTCCTGATATGATATATCGTTGCAAGCAAAGATGTGACGAGTATGATGGGAGTGGCTAAGTATAGGGTACCCATACTACTATACAGAGGCCAAGTGGATCGTGAAGTGATCAATCAACCCATGCATGTGCGTTTAAGGTAGAAAATATGTGACATCTGAATGTTGACCAAGCACTTAAAAGTTTATTCATTATTATGCCGGTCATCGACCGTTCGGTTACAAAAAAAAAGAGAATAAAAACGCTAAAGGCAAATAAACAAGTCAGAGCTTTAATCTGTCAAATTCTGCTAAGAGGGCTTGCATCTCTACTTCAATTTTCTCTTTAGAGGGCCCCCAGCAGCTTCCCTCGTCAATGAAACTTGACAAGAAGCGGAGTAGTTGATCAACATGAACAAAAATAAAGTGCACTTCACCTTCGGCCACCCTTTTATCAGTGCGACTTATCACCGAGGAATTCAGTATAGGTGAATATGCTCGTTTATGAACTCTTAAGTCCATTGGATTAGTCATTTCCTTCGCATAAAAGGCACTGCCTCGTTCCCGTGATTCATCCATCAAGCCAAAGTGATAGGATTGCAACATCCTGAGCATTGACCGATTGAATCGATGTACCTGAACACATCGTAACTTGTTGTACCAAGCTTTTCATATTTGTTACTTATATCGGCTGAGTCCTTCATGGCCGCATCTCGCTGTTCTAGGTAACATGTATGCACCCCATGGAAATAGCATGATTTTTCATAATGATCTCCTATATTTGCTAATTGCTTTAGCTTTGCAAGTAGACTCTTGAGTCTATCATTTAGCTCAACCGAAGTATGAAGGTCAAGTGAACATGAAGCATCACAAATCTCCTTACGTCAGATGGAAAAAAGGAGAAAGCAAAATCTTTCAGTCTTTCATCGAAGATTCCTTTGAGAAAGGAGTCAACACCAACGATGAGGGAAGGTAGCTCGATAGCCATGGGAACGCTTGAATTTGGAAGGTAATGATGAAATTGGATGTTCAATGCTATTTAAATCGTAGGCTCTGAAAGTCCACTATTCATAAAAAGTGGCTAGAAGGAGTTTGAACGTCTTAGTTTGTGCGACGTGCGGAAGTTATGGTAGAAAAATTCGGAAGCAACCCACAACTTAGCTAGAGTTCAAGAAATGGTCTAAATAGTTGTTCAAGAAAATGAAAGTCTTAAAGGTGGCTCAAAGGCCATTCATTCACATAAAGCATTACATATAAGAAGATAAGAATTGTTGAAAGAATGCCTTGGTCATCACCATCCATTTTCTGGCTGCACATAACGACGCTTCTCCCCTTGCCATTGACCGAGACGCCTGATTCATTTCTTCTGCTTGCGAGTGTGTTGTAGCGACTAGCTGGGAAATCTCATTTGTAGTCTTGAGTTGTTCCGCACGTTCATCAACTAAATGCTGATTCAATGCAATCAGTTCGACTTCTAAAGCATGATCCTGATCTCTAAATTTCCAATCCTTCTTTCAAAAGCCTTAATTGCAACATTTTTGGTTGTGAGTGTGTGGGTAGCCTCTTACACACTGGTTTTCTTGAAGTTGGTCGCTTGTTTTTCCACTTCAAGACGATTGACAACTGCCTTAGCTTAACAATACATGTCGAGCATGCCCTGAAGCTACATAAGAGATGATATCTTGATGGCCAAGGTTGGATCTGACTAGGACAACACGTACACTGAATCAACCAATCGGCCAATTTTGTCGGTCAACTTGGCATCAAAGGATTCAGATAGTCCTTTTCGGAGAAGTTCATGCTGCTCGACCTATAGATGTTGAAAGTCATCGAGGAAGAGGAGATGTTGCCGCATGTATCTCCCCAGCGAGAGCCTTTCAAGTACAAAAAGAGCGTCATCGATCGAAGAAAGATTGACGAAAGCCAATGCATCATCTCCAGGAACAGTTGTTGAGGAAGAAGGGAGAAGAGCTACGTTAACTGCTTCTGTCTCGGTCAATGCCATTGGAATCTCGATCGGAGCAGCTTCAACTAGCTGCTCTATGTCTACTGATTGTTGTTTGGTAACATCAGGTAAAATTTCTTCAACCATCTCTACAGAGGTAATGACGACTGCTGCCTCCTCAAATGCGAATCTCTTAGTCTCGACTGATCTTTCAGACGTCGCTGTCACATCGGCTATTGCAGACCCGGTCGGAGTCGATATTTCACCAATCGTTGCAAGGAATGAAGGAATTGGTGGAGTCAGGGTCAGCTTGAAGGGTTGAGTGGGGTAGATTAGAATTCTTCGATGAACGATTGAAGCGGGCGGAGGAGTCTGCTGAGGGTGCTTTAAATCAACTAAAGGAGCGCTAGCCTTGGACGGACTACTAGAAGGAATATCATTTGTACAAGTTGTGGTATTCGAACCCACCACCACTGTAGCTGCAGGGGTAGGGTCTCTGAGGAGCAACTAGCGCCGTGGCCGTCTCGTCTGTAAATGCTGAGGTTGTCGTAAGAATTGCAGTTAATGGAATCACTGGTATCGGCTGCATGCTCTGCTCTTGAATCGATGCTATTTTGGGTAGCTCTCGAGTCACTGAAAGGATTAAATGAAGATGATGAGCATGTGGGTAAGAATACTAATTTAAACAAAAGTATAAGAAAACGATCTCCACCTAAGTTAGATCAAATTGTGTGTTTGACTGGTAGGCCTTGGATGGATTTAGGATTGTTTATTATTGTCGCCGACTGTTGAGCTGAAGTAGGGAATGGCGGTGGCTGAGGGTGATAAGGTTTGAGATATTTTTTAAATGGAAGGCCAGGGTTATCTAATTTTTCTTTATCTAGAGTCCATTTGTTCCAGCATTTATTGAAATGGGTATCTTTATGTCGCCATATGTCTTCGGCTATTTCTCGAGAATAATCGGCCATGCCATGCTAAGGTGAGGCCAATATTGTGTTTTAAAAATCTTTTTAAATGCTGCAATGGCCTCGGTAGAAGTACTTGTCAGTTTTTTAGCCCTCTGCAGTGGTCGACGTTTTATTGGTGAAGGAGGTTTGGAAGGAGCTGTTTGTTGGAAAGAAAGAACAAAGAGATTCGGGGGAGGACTGATACCTCCCAAGTTGGAGATCTTCCTTGGAGCCATCTGTTGTGGTCGAGAGGCCGTCAAAATATCAAGATGTTCTCGGGTAATTTGTGGAACGTTTGGAAAGGAAATTTCAGCTGTCGAAACAGGAGGAGCAGTAACCAGTTTCATCTTTGCTCTCGTTGTCCTCTTTGCAATAGTACCTGAGGGATCAGGAATATTTCTCTTTTTACTCTCCACCAGGCCTAGTTGGGAGCAAAGTTGAAGCAAAAGCTCTGTGGTGCTTCAACCGCTCAAGAACTTAATGTATTGACGATCCCGCCATGACACGAAGCTGCCCATCACTTTGGGATATTCTGGATAGATTGACATATGGAGGGCGATTGCTTCTTTATGATAAGCGAATTCAAGAGAGATATAAATCTCTTCATTGGAAATTATTACTCAATCGAAAGGGGGTTGATTGTTCGTGATATGAGTAAGTGGACAAGGTATGTGCTGCACAAAGCCCAACTGACAAGCAAACAGAGAAGTGTGATATTATTCGATCCCTGTTTTCGCATTCTTACCTTTCTCAATTGTGCTGCCAAAGGCCAAATCTCGGCTGATGATATAGCAGTTCCAAGCATGGTGCAGTTGATTGACCGCATACTCTTCCTTGGGATCAATTTGTCTTGTGAGCCAATTTGGCCTGTAGGTTTTCTTCTATGCAAAAGGCACAAAGGATGGACTGTTATTTGAGTTGTTGAGGGCAAAGAATCCTCGAAGATACTCATCGACTATATTCTTCTCTAGAGCAATGTGAAGGATTCGATCGCCATAAGAAGTAAATGATAGGTTGACGTCTTCTAAACTAAAGAGGAAAGGTTGGAAATACGCAACAAACCACATCCGTGCAAGCCATATGGTTCCCTTGGCCGAATACAACCCTTTGACATTGACCTCATAGAGATATCTATACATATGACTTGGAACAAATGGTGTCAATGCCATCCGTTGTCCTTGAACAAGATTCTTAGCCAGAGCAACGTACTTAGTCGTGATTTTCTAAGCATTGACGCACAAGAGGTGACGATAGATTCGAAAGAGGAGGAAGGCGAGATGTTCAATTTCTTCCACCAGTCCCTCCGAGTTGCAATACGCGGTCATAAAATTGGTGTACCCTTTTGCGTTCTTATTGGGAAAGTTCTTGCATTGCCTTGTTTTGGCCTTCGCATGATAGATCATTCCAAAAGAAAAAATCTCGATCAGGTGACAAATGTCTTTGATGGAAATGCTCATCGGACTGCAGCCAAACACAAAAGTATTGGTAGAAGTACTCCAAAACGATGTCAAGGCAAGAGGGAGAGGAATGTTAGGTGATTATTCCAAAAGTGATAGTTTGATGCATTCATAAATACTAAGATTTCTCCATAAATCTTCATATTGGGCCGATAATTTGTTAAACCGGTCTTCCCATCCTGGAAGTGGATTCGGCCACATTCTTGGTACCTTTAATGCATTGCTTGCTTCAGGAACAACTTCGGATTTGATAAGAAAATTTTCTCACAGACGGATTGGGAAGAATGGATCTAAGGGCCGCAGTGCTACGGCCAAAACTTCTGGTGAAAATGAAGGACCCAAGTAGAAGGCGTCCTTATGGATAAGAGATTTGAAGATTATCCCCTCTGTACATCTTCCTTCAAACAGATCTATTATCGCCATTATATCTTTTTGGTCGAAAGATGGGTTGGACAGTGAAGAAGCCATAGTTAAGGAACATGAGCAATGAAGAGTTCAAAAAAAGCAAGACACAAAGGAGGGATTTTAGGAAGTATAATGGATTCAAATGCGAAAATCGTGTATATGTGGGCAAACAAAGGGAGGCATGTATGGAGAAATGATGCCTATTTCGAAAGAACGGCTCTTTCGAGACACGTATTTATTCAGGATATATCCGATGCCTCGAATCTACACGGCCTATGCTAGTGATAGCCGTTGAAGATAGTTCGCATTTAGGTAACATGTGTGAGCATTTATGACATCATTAATGAAACCTCAAACATCGTAGTCACTTTCTTTGAAAGGACATCGACAAGGGGGACAATGTTTATACCCTATCTGACCAATTCCTATTTTCAGCCATTCAGGATTGAACACATGCAAGTTGTACATGCGTGTTTTTAACTTCACAGGATTTTCTGTGCATACATAAGATTGCGTTTCAAAAGGAGGCCACAATGTGTCAATTGCATTAAAAGCGATTGACATAGGTGCGATTGAGTCCGAGTGGCTAAACAGTGAGTAGCCAATGGCTAGGTTCGCACAACTATTGAACGTATGTATGAAGACTACTAGGAGTAAGAATGTGGGAAATTTCTAGAAGTAGAACGGGGGGGGGGGGGGGTGGGGAACGGTTACAATAACCGTCAATACATGGGAAGCATCTAGAGCAATGGAGTAATGTTATAAATAGAAGATCATGCAAGCATGAAAATTTGTCTCACACTAACCTAAACAAATCAAGAAATCAAATTATCTTTCAAGTGATTTCGCCAAATTTACATTTCATAATGTAATCATCTTTCCTTATCAAGTAAATTTGCTTAGCGTAATTATCTTCTTTCCGCATTTACAATTTACATTTCTTAGCTTAATTCATAGCATAAACACAATAACTATTAATCGTAGCTGTAATTGAAGCACTCTCTAGCGGTCGATTGTAAGTTTCTCTTATCCCTCTCTCTGCACGAAAAAAGTCCTTTCATACGGAAGGCAAATAAGTAACCCATCATCAAAGGATGAACCCCACCCTCTGACTATCACCTGATCCATTTACATTTTGAGCAAGTGGCTGAAAAGGTGACCGATCTCCTTAGACCTCGGTCATACTTTGTGTTTGCCTACTGTGGCACTCAGGGTCATTGTTGTTCGGTTTGAATTGGAACATGCCCGCATGCCACCCAGGCCAGAGAAGGATCACAAAAACCACGACGAACAAGAACATGTCATTGATATGAGTCGTCTTAATAGAATCAGAGATAACAAGCCTTGAATGATGATCAAGTACTACATTCTCTACTCCTTTCTTACCCCAAATCTCTATGTCAAATTCCTAGAGGAGGAGGATTCATCTCAACAATCAGGGCTTAACATCATTCTTAGAAAGAAGGTACTTCAGTGCCGAGTGGTCCGTGAATACTATGATCTTGGATCTGATCAAGTAGTATCTAAACTTGTCTGGTGTAAAGATTACGATTAAAAGCTCCTTTTCCGTAGTAGAATAATTCATCTAGGCGAAGTTTAGCATTCTACTTGCATAGTAGATCACATATGGCTTTTTATCTTTTCATTGGCCTAAAACTGCCCCAATAACATAATCGCTCACATCGCACATAATCTTAAAAGGAAGGCTCTAGTGTCACACCACGAAATCCGGCACCTGGGTATATTCGACCCCGATTTCGTATATAAAGGCATGACTTATGTTCTGTATATTTACATTTCATAATCTATGCATATATTGACAAAATGATTCTCATTCATAAACTATAACCATTCAAAAATTAAATAGTCAAACATTTATTTAGAGAAGAATAAAATATCCATGTTCCGACTATTTAAGATTATCATCAAACACATGTCATCACCATACTATCATACTAAATGTTTATTACATTTATTTAGAAAATGCAAAAAATAAAATAAATAAAATAAAATCTCTTTAAGTGCCTCCACGAGATCGTAATCCTGAAATTTTAAAATCCCAACAGGGTAAGCTGCGAAGCATAGTGAGTGATCTTAACACAGGTTTCAAAAATAAACTCATATAATCTGAATAAAATATACTAAAACATACAATACCTATGTACGTAAAGCAATAGATGAGGAGATTAATAAACAAGATTTTTCAATGTAAATTCAAAGAAAAATGAATGAATGAAATCAACATATGATATAATCCATAATAACAAGTGCGGTTTATTCTTTTTAACACAAAGGCCAATTTGCACCGGTTGGCCAACACCTGCGCCAATACAACACCTAATTTGACAATGAAAACCTCTTGGATGACATGCTCACCCATTCAAAGGGCACTTAGTGAGTGACCAATTCGTACGTTAGCTAGTCAAACTACTACCCTACCAAACTTGACAGTGGGAACCTTTTGCAATCCTGACATGCTCACCCACTCAAAGAGTATGGTAGAGGTTCCAAGAGGTACCAGTTGGGTTTCTGGGACTTTCAACCCAAGGATCTTGATCGCCCTACCTATTTACACTTTATAGATTTTCAACCCAGGGGACTTGATCGCCCCACATATTTTCTGGTGTTCTAAAAACTATTTTGATGGTGCATGATTTTAATAATTTCATGGACCAAATAAAAATAATAAAATAAATAAATAATCTTTCATGATTGTTATTCCTCGATTGAATTTATGATACGTGGTGTACATAATTTTTTAAAAATGTTAATAGCTGTAAACTAACTGTTAGGGCATCATCAAAATCCCATGTAGAAAAATTAAAATGCCACATAATTCATCAGATTGAAGAGTCTGAAAAAAAAAATTCTATATGAATTCAAAATTTCTAAAATAAAAAATAAAATCTAAATATTATTATTATTTTTTTAAAAACTTATATAAAAATAATAATAAAAGAATAATCAATGCATGGTTAACAATAATCCAAATTTAATGTTGAATTAAAGTATGCTAGTTAAAATAATGCCAACTAAATAAATAATACAAATCCAAATGACATAATTACAAATTTGGTAAATAACCACAAAAAAATAAAAAATCAAACAAATGCATAATAACTAAGATGAATTATTCATATAAAATAAAATGAATTTAATGGCAATCAAATGAATTTAATTCTAAGAAATAAATAACAAACAAATAAATAATTTAATTAAAAAAAAAACTCCCTTTGTTTCACTCTTCCTTTATCTTTCACTTTTTCTTTTCCTTGCTTTCTCACCTAAGCAACAAAGGTATTATTTTTTAAAATTTTTTTCTCTCCTCTCTCTTAACATCCCTCACGTTAACAGTAAGGGAACTTTCGCTCTTTCTCTCTCTTCTCACTTCCTCACCTCACCTCACTTCACGTTTCACAACCTACCACCCCACATAACTACTCTTTTCCTATTTTTAGTGATTCATTTCATTAGTTATTACATACGTGAGGGAGAAGGCAACGGTAGTTGCTTCCGTTTTGCATTTCTTTTAATAACGCTTTTTTTTTTTTGCAACGTGGGCTGGTCTAGTGCACATGTGCACCATGGCTCTCCTGTGTGCCACATGCATGTACCATGTGTGCGCATGCAATATGTGTGAGAGAGGGGTGTGCATGCAATTGTTGTGCATGTGCCACATGTATGTGTAAGCTATGATACATGCATTAACCTATAGTTGTGATTTATTCAATGGTACATTAATGGATGGATGGATCGATGTATACATAGATGGACGGATGGATGTATGGATAGATGGATGGATAAACGTACGGTTAGATGAGTTCATGTGTGATCTGGGGATGGACTTCGTGATGTACCTGTGGATTGGTGGTGAGATGGACGAGTAGAATTGTAAGTGGCCACATGACCAACGAGATGGACGGTCAATTTAGATGGATGGACAAGTATTCCGATGATTTCAGCATATAAATGGTTTGATGGTTGTATCGTTGGGTGGATGGTTAAATGTATGGTTGGATGTATTAGTAATTGAACAGTTGGATCGGATATGTTCAAATCAATGGTTGAGATTGAACCAGTTGATCTTGCAGATCAACAGTCATATCAAACTAATTGGGTACATCGATCAATGGTTAAAATAAGACGGTTAAGATTAATTTGGGTTATAACATTCTACCCTTCTTAAAAGAAATTTCGTCATCGAAATTTACATACTTATAATGCGAATAAGTGAGGGTATTTCTCTTTGATATCAGCCTCTCGTTCCCAAGAAGCTTCTTCTTCAGTATGGTGACTCCACTGAATCTTTACTAATTGTATAACTTTGGATTAAACTGGTCTTTCCTGTCAAGAATACACACTGGTTGTTCGATGTATGAAGCATCTTTCTGGATCTCTAATGGTTGTCAGTCTATAACATGAGAAACGTCTTGCTCATATTTTCTTAATATTGACACATGGAAAACCTCATGAATACTGGACAACTGAGGCCGTAAAGCGATCCTATATGCGACAATACCAATCCTTTCCAGAACCTCAAACAGACCTATATACCTTAGAGTCAATTTTTCCTTTTTATTGAATCTCATGGTGCCCTTCATAGGAGAAATCTTTAAGAAGACGTGATCTCCAATTACAAACTCTAGGTCTCTTATGCAGTTGTTAGCATAACTCTTCTAACGACTTTGGGCTGCGCCTAAATGGTTTCTAATGATAAAAATCTTCTCTGTTGTCTCTTGCACAATCTTTGGTCCACACAAGGTACTTTCTCCAACTTCTGCCCAACAATTTGGAGATCTACAAGGCCTCCCGTACCATATGGTTCCATGCCGATACTCACCTGTTGGCTATTATTATAGGAGAACTCGATTAATGGTAAATGGTCATCCCAACTCCCTTTGAAATCAAGCACAAACGCTCGGAGCATGTCCTCAAAGATTTGATTCACTCGTTCAGTCCACCTGTTAGTCTAAGGGTGGAAAGCGATGCTGAAATCAAGAGTGGTTCCCAGTGCCTTTTGTAAACTTCTCCAAAAATGTGATGTGAACCTAGAATCCTGATCGGATATGATAGATACACGCACTCCGTGCATTCTAATTATTTCTTTAATATAGAGCTTACATAATTCTTTTAGGGGATAGGTAGTACATATAGGAAGAAAATGTGCGGACTTAGTTAACCGGTCGACGATGACCCAAACTGCATCATGTTTATTACGTGTCCGTGGTAATCGCATAATGAAATCCATGGATATGTGCTCCCACTTCCACTTGGCAATTAGCATCGATTGTAACATCCCTGACGGCTTCTGATGCTCTCCTTTCACCTATTGACACGTGAGACATTTGGCTACAAAATCAGTGATCTCCCTCTTCATATTATTCCACCAATATTGCCTATGCATATCACGATACATCTTCATACCTCTAGGGTAGATTGTGAACTTAGTGTGGTGTGACTTGTCCATAATTTTCTTCTTTAATTCAGCCACAATTGGTATACATAATCTTCCTTGGAACCTTAATCCACCATCAGTATCAACTATCCATTCCGACTTACCATAATTTTTCAGCTTCTATTACATTGGCTTGTAGCCATGAATCTTGTTGTTGAGCTTCTATAACCTTACTAATTAAGGAAGGTTGAACTGCTAGATTAAAGAGACAAGCTATAAACATTTGCGGATTTAATTGGACATCAAAATCCTTCACCGTATCTAACATCTTCCATCACTGAATCATGAGGTGAGCGATTTCTCCGTGCGGCTTACAACTTAAGGCATCCGTTGGGGTGCCTGATAATGTGGCTGCTGAGGTGGTCGTCTGTAAAAACGAGCAGAGTGACCCTCTATTCCGCAGTTATAACATTTACCTGTAAATCTGTTCGTTGGTTGAGCAGGAGTTGAGGTGTTTGGTACCGTCATCTTCTGCTTCTCGAAAGCATCGCCTTGTGCTTGAGATGTATTCGATGTAGCCCTAGCATTGCTCTTTGCTTCTCTCTTCTGGTTACGACTCTTCCAAAATTCTTTATTGTCTCGTTCTATCATTAGGGCCCGTTCTACTACATCGGCATACAATCTAAGCTTAGGGGGAGTCAGCTTGTTACAAATTGATCCTCTTAGACCACGCTCAAACTTCTTAGCTTTGTAAGCTTCATCCTGAATCATATATGGGACTCAGCAGTGACATGCTCAGGTTGCTCTCGAACTCACTCTCTATTCTTCCCTTTTATTTTCCTTCTTTTCCTTGGAGAACCAATGATGATTGCTGGACTCAAGATTTGGTTGTCCGACGGACTCAAGCTCGGCCCGTTCAGCCCAGACCGAGCTTGGTCTAGAATTTCCATGGGGCTATAGGGAACGACGTCAAAAAGTCTACACCATTTCTCTTTCTTTCCCTTCTTTCTCTCCAATTTCCTCTCTTGTTTTCTCTTCGTCCTTCTCTCTGATTCTTCCTCCGTTCAGCGGTGTTTATGGTCTGCACTGACCCAACTCGAGCCAATCTGGCCAGTTGACTTGGTGCAGTGCGGTACTAAGTTTCACCTGTGTCAGTATCCACTTCTTTCCCCTCTTTATTCCCTCTCTCTCTCTCTCTCTCTCTCTCTCTCTCTCTCTCTCTCTCTCTCTCTCTCTGATTTTCTCTTTCACAGTGGTGTCTACGGGCTACACTGATCCAACTCGATCTGATTTGGACGGTGGACTTGGTGCAGTGTGGCACCGAGTTTCAACTGCACTCTCTCTCTCTCTCTCCCTCTCAAAGTCTCTTGGTGAGAATCTCGAGGGGATAGGGTCCTATTTATAGGGCTAGGGTTAGCTCATGGCCGCTCCTACCCTTATAACGAACGGTCCAGATCAGTGGTTTCGTTTTGGCCTCTCTCTCTCTCTCTGTCTTGCATGGAGGTGATCCGTCAGTGAGATGGACCTTTTATAACCATGACCCATCTGATGAGCCTCTTTGATATGGGAATGGGGCCCACTGCATCGTGGTGGGTTCTTCGACTAAATGGAATAGATGGGTTGCTTGCTAATGGCAAATTTTTATTAATGGTGTAAGATGGTAATCCAATCCATCTGGATGGACCAGATGGGACCTCTGATCCTTGCGGGGCCCACTTATCCCATCAGCAACCGTGATTCTCCAAACATCTCGCGAGATCTTCAGCCGCAACCATCTTCTCGTGGGATAGAAGCTCTTTTTGAATGGAGCCGTTGTTGCCCTAGTGGGAACGGTCGAGATCTATTTACGGAGCTTTGCGGAAGGTTCGGATCGCGCCAGCGCAACTTTCCCAAAGTGAAAAGGCTTCCCACGCCGGTTTTACCTTGCAGTAGGTTGCCTGCCCATTTTTGGCGCTGAAAGAAGTGCTGAGATATCATCAGAGGGAACGACTGGGATGGAAATGGGAGAGAGCACACGGATCTCCAGGGCAGCAGACGGGAAAAACTAAAATGTTCCATTTTCGGGAGATGCCGCGCCCACACGTCCATTACACTGGAAATCGTGTGCATGCACACGTGCTCCAAGGTGCGAAGCTGGGTGGGGTTTTCCTGGACGCGGGTCCTCTATCAGATGGACGGTTCGGATCACGCATGTGGGACACGATGGTGGGCCACCGAGCGTAGCAGATGAACGTCGTCCATTTAAAAATGCCCGCGGGCGGGAAAAGGAAGAGAATTCCTTTCCATTTATGGAATTATCGGGTCAAACTCGTTTGATCTAGAATGGTGGTCTGGTGCACCGCGGTGCACACATGTTATGTACCCACACTGCCCAAAAGTGGGGTCCACAAGTGGATTTAATGAAATCCACACCGACCATCTGGTCAGGAGGTCCAATTATGGTCATCTGACCGGGGATGAGGCAGATCTTAAACTCAAATGGGCCACAACTAGTGATTACACGACCAATTACTGATTCTTGCTAATCCGATGGTCGGATTTCTTATAGATTTGATAATCATCGATAAAAAGGTCCTAAAGGCCCCTAGGACTCCATATTGTGATTAGTAGTGGAATTTAAGGCCCCAATCATGAGTTCTCACACTCTTGGAGTTAATGAACAACAACTTGGTGATACAAGCCCTACAAATGATGTTTTCTAAGATCCACACCATCCAGGAGGCTCTATCGGTTCCTTAGGGTTTTTGATACATAGGTGTACAGTAAGAATCCTAGATCCACTGTCAGATTGGATTTTGATCGAAGGTGGAGTACCCACAGGGCTTCTTCACAAGGATCTATGGTTGGATGATTTGATTGAAGTGAAACAAATGATCTTTTGGGTCCCTTAGGATCCTACTATTGTGAATGCATGGACACGCCCTTAAGTTGACACGTAGTTCATGTAACTTATAATTAGATTGTTTATAAGCAATCGATTTATGGTCTTAGGGCCTCTTAGGAAGGTCTAAATGGAATCAATCTACTTGATCCAAAATTAAACGGTTGTATTAATGTGAATTTTAAGTAGGCACGGTATAGATCAGATTTAATGCTGAATCTTGTGGGTTTAGTCCTGAATCTAGTAGTGTGCGGTTGAAATAGGTAGATTATAAATGATTAGACAGTGTGCCCCACACACATACGTACTTAGATGATAACACCCGAGTATCGAAAAGTATGGGGCGTTACAATCTACCCCCCTTAAAGAAAATCTCGTCCTCTAGATTGGTAACGAGGTGTACCCTATTTCCTATATGTCTAAGTGTGAAATTCCAATGCTATATTACAATTTACCACAACCCTTATGTCTCTAATCTAGCAAATCAATTGATGCGTTTAGGTTCAGCTAAGGGTTAGAAACCACTCCAGTAATAACCAGAACTATGGAATTATTTTAATGCTTATCTACATCAAAATGTCCTATCGCCTTTCCTAAGATTACAAGTTTACTTAGGTGGCAACTAATAATACTATTATATCTTTCCTTTCTATTTCCTTTTACCTTTAATGATTGCTTTCCCCTGTCCAAGGTACGATACAATTTTTCACTTTCACTGTTTGAGCTAATACAGATAGGTGGTTGTAGTGGGTTTGAGCCCGATACATCGATCCTTTGCCTACGTAGAACATATGATTTAATGTATCATTTCCTAATCCTGGTAAATCTCGACCTTTTGCCTGATCAGGGCATTGAGATCATTGGAATTTGTTAGGATATGGAATTTGGATCAAACAACGCAACTTTGCTTAAATATGGTTCCATCAACCTGTGATCCCAATTATTCTAGACTCCTAGGGAATATCATGTGATCTTCTAAATTGATAATGAGAGTGCCCGAAATCTACGTGAATTGACACAAACGACCATCACGCTTCCACTACGCATTCTAGTCAATGCCCTATTTAAAAATTCCTGGACCAAAATTCATACATGGAGACTTGAGTTTGAAATTGTTAAATTTTATCCAAACTCTCAAATCTAGTCCTTATAAGCTCTACCTAGGGTTGAAAATTTACCTAAAATTCTATAACTTCACCTCTAATTAATTTTACGTGGTGGAATTGTGGGAAATGTTATTTCTAACTAAATAGATATATTAGTGAATTCAAAGTACAATTCTTAGTGCAATTCTTAAGTTTAGAGAGCACTTGTGTTCAATCAAATGCACAATCTGGTGATCAAGGAAATTCTTATGAAGCGTAAGTTCATTTCATTCGTTAAATATTGTGATAGTTTTATTTCTAACTAATGATATTTTGGGAAATTTCAAATTATGGATTTCTTGAAACTTGTTCATTGAGAGCCAAGTTCAAGGAATGCTCTTGTTTGTTCTTATGTACATCGTAGTGGGTATTTGTTCTCCCACGACATTTAGGTTTAGTTTCTAAGTTTATTCAACTAGCTCGATGTTCTACAATGGGGACCTGGGTTTTGTTTATGAGTTTCAAACAACTGTTATAGTAGTTTATAGGGGAACCAAAGTTCTTATCCTTGAGTTTAAATGGCTCAGCCCAAAATTTCAAAAGGAGGCTAAAGTTTTGGATATCTATGTTCTCTAATTTTCCTTATTTCTGATGGAATTTCACATAAGTCAGGATTTCCATCCCAATCACTTCTAAGGGAACTTAAGTTTGGGTTTCTATATTTTTAAAATTTCCCCAAGTATAGGAGGATTCACTTAGGTTCAAATTTCTAATTCCAGCATCCTAACTTGAGACATTTAAAGTTTATATAAGTTCATTTCCCCAAGGCTTGGGTGGTCCAAACTTTCTGATACCAACTGTAACGCCCTGTGTTTTTAAAACTCGAGTAGATGAGTCGTTTTCCAAAAACCCGAGTGTTAACCTTTAAAGATACAAATTCCATATATATATATATATATATATATATATATATATATATATATATATATATATATATATATATATATATATATATATATTTCTTTTCTTTATCTTTCAGAGTTACCAATTTAGCGAAAGCTGGACAAATTAAACATAAAGATAAATTGCATTTACATTTAGAATTTACAAGCAGTTGCCTATAATGACTTATGCAAACCAATGTCTCAATGATAACAAATACAATAAATACACAATTTAACACATGAGAAATAATAAAATGCATATAAACTTGGGCCGCAAGATCACGCAACTTCTCTTGGCAGATACCGTCTTAGATCCTTGATAATTGTACCCTGCTCTTTATCAATATGGACATGAATATTTTTTAAGCAACTTGTATTACCTATATGGTTATATATTCGATGAATGAGTGACCCGCTCAGTGTGAATTTTCCTCAAGATTACACACTGCCTTATTAGTCAAGCATAATTTTAAACAAAAAAATATTCAAAATAATACATGATGCAGTCTTATTAAATGCATAGATGCGTGAGTGCACATCAACTGGGGATGCTCATCCAGTTGGCTTTTGGGCAAAACTCATGCATATGGCCGGTCACCAGCGAAAGTACATTGTACATGCGTAGTGCCAAGCTCACCGAAAGTGGGCCGATAGTCGGTGGTTTGTGAGCTAGCGAAACGATACCCCAACCAAATCCCATAGGCACATGCTATAACATCCAAAATTAGCCACTCGTCATCACCTGTATGCTATGAATGCATGATTAGCCCATCCATTATTATTCCATTTGCAACCAGTCAGTTTAATAAAGTTCAAAGGTCACTACGAGGATGTTTAATGGAACATCATCGACTAGTGGCCAAATTGTAGTTTGTCAAGTGGAACTTACCATCACATGGTTATACAAAAATAATACATCGAACCCTCATAGGGCAAATACCAAAACTGAGCCACATAGGGTAAATATCAAAACTAAGCCACATAGGGCAGATATTAAAACTATGCGATAAAAGACTATCCTCGAAAACCACTTAGACGCAATAACCCATGGATGGTAGGTACACATCAATATTTTGTTTAACCCATCATTCAAGTTACCACTAAGTCCAAGGTCCATTATAATCACGATCAATCAAGTTACATCCTAAGTCTGAATGTACATCTATAAGTGGGGTTTCCCTATGATGTACCAATTCAAGTTTCACAAACAATCTACAAGCATGAGTAAATATACAAGTGCAGCATATAGATGTTCATGCGGGATAAATATTGAGCACATAATCTAGAATTCAATTCCAACAATTGGTATAAATAATTATGAGATAGAAATATCAATTATCAACCAAAATTAAAGCATAAACTATCACTTAAACTAACGGAAAAATTGAAAGCTCATGAGGAAGAAATCATCACCTTACGAGTCGATTCGCCAACTAATGTCGCTAGGATGTGTATACACCCTTAAAGTCGAATCCTACCACAAATTATGAAATTGTGCGGTTAGATCAAAGTTTTTCACACTATCTATGGTTATGATTATAGCCTAGGGTTTGAATTACCTAGATCTACGGTTTCATCCTAGAGTTTAGTTTTAGGCTTAGCTTTTAGGATTAAATGTTGATTGATGTGTGATTAAATACTAGCGATGTAATTAATAGTAGTTATCTGATAATAATAAGCATTATGAAGATAATAGATATTATGATCTACCATTAATGATAATATTTAAGACTGATAAATAAAATATTACTATTTAAAAATAACTAGTTTTAGTATAGATAACCTACCAATGGCTAATCGTTGTTAATAATAATAATAATAATAATAATAATAACAATAATAATGATAATAGTATATCAAAACAAGTTTTACTTGGGATGAAAATGTTGACTGGCATACGTAAACTTGGCTCAACTTGATGCGATTTAATGTGACTTGAGACAATTCTCGCCTCTTAACTCGATCAACTTCTTCCCTTCTTTCTTTATCTTTTCTTTCCCCCACTCACTCTCTTCTTTCTCATGATGTAAGAAGGTTTGGGCTTGTTCCAGACTCAGATTCCACTCAACCGAGTTGACTCGACGAGTCAAGCACCATTGCTTCTTCTTGCTGCTTTCTTCCTTTTCTTTTTCTTCTCTCCTGCTAAAATGACGTACAACTTACTAGTCATGATTATTATAAGAACGAGTCAGATTTGGCAGCTAACTCGACTTGACTCGGTTCAGCGAGTTGATGACTCACTTAACTTGGCAGCAAGTCGAGCCCTGACCTCCTCTCTTTCTCTCTTCATGCTGATTTCTTCTTCTTCTTCTTTCTGTTTTTCCTTCATCAGACCTGTCTAACAGGTTTACTGGACTATAACTCGGCTCGCCTCATGTCTCAGCTAGTTGAATCCACTCGACTCAGTAGTGACATGCTCAGCTTGCTCTCGAACTCACTCTCTATTCTTCCCTTTTATTTTCATTCTTTTCCTCGGGGAACCACCGATGATTGCTAGACTCAAGATCTGGTCGTCCGATGGACTCAAGCTCGGCCCGTTCAGCCCAGACTGAGCTTGGTCTAGAATTTCTATGGGCTAGTAGGGAACGACATCAAATAGTCTACACCATTTCCCTTTCTCTCCCTTCTTTCTCTCCTATTTCCTCTCTTATTTTCTCTTCATCCTTCTCTGTTTCTTCCTCCTTTCAGTGGTGTCTCCGGTCCGCATTGACCCAACTCGAGCCAGTCTGGCCGGTCGACTTGGTGTAGTGCAGTACCAAGTTTCACCTGCATAAGTATCCACTTCTTTCCACTCTTTTTTTCTCTCTCTCTCTCTCTCTCTCAGTGTCTCTCTCTGATCCTCTCTTTCACAGTGGTGTATACGGGCTGCACTAATCCAACTCGATCCGATTTGGACGGTCGACTTGGTGCAGTGCGGCACCAAGTTTCACCTGCACTCTCTCTCTCTCTCTCTCTCTCGCCCCGCCCCCCCCCCCCCCCCCCCCACTCAGAGTTTCTTAGTGAGAATCCTGAGGGAATAGGGTCCTATTTATAGGGCTAGGGTTAGCCCGCGGCCGCTCCTACGCTTCCAACAAACGGTCCAGATCAGCGATTTTATTTCAGGCTGTCTTTGTCTGTCTTGCATGGAGGTGATCCGTTAGTGAGATGGATCTTTCATAACCATGGCCCACCTGACGAGCCTCTTTGATATGAGAATGGGGCCCACTACATCGTGGTGGGTTCTTTGGCCGAATGGAGAAGATGGGTTGCCTGCTAATGGCAGATTTTTATTGACGGTGTATGATGGTAATCCAATCCATCTGGATGGACCAGATGGGGCCTTTGATCATCGTGGGGCCCACTTATCCCATCAGTAACTGCGATTCTCCGAACATCTCGCGAGATTTTCAGCCGTCACCATCGTGGGATAGAAGCTCTTTTCGAATGGAGCTATTGCTGCCCTAGTGGGAACGGTCGAGATTTGTCTACGAAGCTTGGCAGAAGGTTCGGATCGTGCCAACACAACTTTCTCGAAGTGGAAAGGCTTCCCACGCCGGTTTTGTCTTGCAGTCGGTTGCCTGCCCATTTTTGGCGCTGAAAGAAGTGCTAAGATATCATCAGGGGGAACGACTGGGATGGCAATAGGAGCATGCAGATCTCCAGTGCGGCAGACGGGAAAAATTAAAACTTTCCATTTTTAAGAGATGTCGCATTCACATGTCCATTGTGCTGGAAATCGTGTGCATGCACACGTGCTCTAAGGTGCGAAGCTGGTTGAGGTTTGTCTGGATGTGAGCCCTCTATCAGATGGATGGTTCAGATCACGCATGTGGTACACGATGGTGGGCTAACGAGCGTAGCAGATGGACGTCGCCTGTTTAAAAATCGGATCAAACTCGTTTGTCCGGGAAAAGGAAGAGAATTCCTTTCCATTTATGGAATTATCAGATCAAACTCATTTGTCTTGGAATGGTGTTCCGGTGCACCGCGGTGCACACACGTTGTGTACCCACACTGCCCAAAAGTAGGGTCCACAAGTTGATTTGACAAAATCCACACTGACCATCTGGTTTAGAGTTCCAATTATAGTCATCTGACCAGGGATGAGGTAGATCTTAAACTCAAATGGGCCGCACCTTGTGATTACACGACCAATTACTGATTCTTGCTAATCCGATGGTCGAATATCTTCTAGATTTGATAATCACCGATAAAAAGGGTCCTAAAGGCCCCCAAGACTATCCATATTGTGATTAGTAGTGGAATTTAAGGCCCCGATCATGAGTCCTCACACTCTTGGAGTTAATGAACAACAACTTGGTGATACAAGCCCGACAAATGATGTTTTCTAAGATCCACACCATTCATGAGGCTCTATGGGTTCCTTAGGGTTTTTATGCATAGGTGTACAGTTAGATTCCTAGATCTATGGTCAAATTGGCTTTGGATTGAAGGTGGAGTACCCACAACACTTCTTTGCAAGGATCGATGGTTGGATGTTTGATTGAAGTGAAACAAATGATCTTTTAGGTCCCTTAGGATCCACCTATTGTGAATGCATGGATACGCCCTTAGGTCGACAGCTAGTTCACGTAACTTATAATTAGATTGTTTATAAGCAATCAATTTATGGTCTTAGGGCTTCTTAGGAAGGTCTAAATGGAATTGATCTACTTGATCCAAAATTGAACGGTTGTATTAATGTGAATTTTAAGTAGGCACGGTATAGATCGGTATAGATCGAATTTAATGCTGGATCTTGTGGGTTTAGTCCCGAATCTAGTTGTGTGCAATTGAAATAGGTAGGTTATAAATGATTAGATAGTGTGCTCCACCCACATACGTACTTAGATGGTGACATCTGAGTATCGAAGAGTACGGGACGTTATAAGCTGCCAAGATATCGAGATATGCTTGGTTGATTTGTGGAACATCTAGGTAGGGAGGTTCATCCACCGATGCAAAAACCACACTAGTTAGTCTTGTCTTCACCCTCGTCGTCCTTTTGGCAATGGTAACAGGGAAAGCAGAAAGGGCCCTCTTTTTACTCTCTATTATGCCTAGATGAGAGCAGAGCTGATGTGAAAGCTTATCAGTCCTTCGACCGCCAAGCTTGGCATACTGACGCTTCCACCAGGATAAAAAGTTATTTAGCACTATGGGGTGTTCTGGGTACACTAGCATCTGAAGAGCGACTGTTTCTTTGTGATAAGATAAGATACATGTAAAATTCTTTGTCAGTGACTATCACATGGCTGAATGGAGGTTTTTTATTAGTTATGTGAATGAGAGGATGTGTTGTGCAAAGCTTACTGAGCAAACAAAGAAGGATGATACTATTCAATTCCAACTTTCGTGTTTTTTTTTTCTTTCTTAATCACGCCTCCGAAAGACAAATCTCGACCGACAACAAAACAATTCCAAGCATGATGAAGGTGACCGACCACGTGTTCGTTAGTAGGGTCAAACTGTCCGGTAAGCCATTCTGGTCCATAAGTATTTTTCTTTGCGAAGGGCATGAAGGACAGACTGTTGTTAGGAAGATTGAGAGAGAAGAATTCCTGCAGATACTCACCAACAGTAGCGATTTCTATAGGGATATGTAAAATTCGGTCGCCATATGAGGAAAATAACTGACTGATGTGTTCTTGGCTGAACAGTTGTGGTCAAAAATACGCAACAAACCGCATCTGTACAATCCATATAGGGCCCCTAGCTGAATATAATCCTCTCGAATTAACTTCACAGAGACCCCTATACAAATGGTTAAGAAAAAACGATGCCATTTCTATTCGCTAACCTTGGACAAGGCATTTTGCCAAAGCAACGTACTCGGTTATAACTTGTTGAGCATTAACACATGAGATAGCGGAAAGTCTAAAAAAGAAGGAAAGCAAGATGTTCAAGTTCATCGACCAGTCTTGTGAGTTTGTGATAAGAGTTTATGAAATTAGTGTACCTTTTAGCATTCTTGTTGGGAAAATTCTTATCCTGCCCGGCTTTAACTTTTGCGGGTAGGGTATAACGAAAGGGGTAAGTTTGGTAAGGTGGAAGATGTTCTTGATGGAAACACTCATCGGACCACAACCAAACATAAAAGTGTTGGTAGAGATGCTCTAGAATGATGTTAAGGCTAGAAGAAGAGGGATATTGGGGAAATATTCAGAAAGAGAGAGTTTGATACATTTGAATTTGCCGAGTTCTTTACATAGATTTCTATTTTGGGCTGCTACTCTGTTGAACCAATCTCCCCATCTAGAAAGAGGTTTCGTCCATAACCTCAGGATTTTAAATGCATTCATTATATCAGGTATATTTCCAGATTGGATTAAGATATTGCTTCCTGGACAGATCCGGAAGAATGGATCTAAAAGTTGTAACGATTTGGCGAAAATATCTGGAGAGAATGAAGGACCTAATCCATAAGCGTCTTCGTGAATCAAAGACTTGAAAATTATATTCTTCGAGCAATGGTTTGAAAAGAGATCCATCATGAACATGATGTCGTTTTGGTTGAAAGTGGGTTCAAACGAAGAAGAAGCCATGATTGAAGAGAAAGAAGAAAGAAATGAGGAATTGTATGAAGTGCAAAAACAAAGCTATATAAGGAGTTTAGAGGCAGCATTAATTAGGGAGCACGCCTCTTCGCAGCAGAACGAATCTTTTTGAAGACACGTGTCTATTCAAGATGCATTCGCCATTTTATATCAATATGATGGATTCTAGTGACATGTGGGAATATATATATATATATATATATATATATATATATGTGTGTGTGTGTGTGTGTGTGTGTGTGTGTGTGTGTGTGTGTGTATAAAAGACTCAAATGTCCAGCCCCTTCTTCAAAAAGAGAGCAGTTAATGGTCGAAAGATTATTTCAAGAACGTGTGATTGAATCTCAAAAGAATGCTTTCATGTGCTGTGCGCATGATAAGTAGTCATTGTGGCACGACTGAGTTCAAGCGGCTAAAAAATCAATTAGCCAATGGTCAAGTTCATATAGATGTTGAACAAATGTCAATGCAAGATCGTGGAAAAGATCTAGAGCTGTACACGGGTCGAGTTCGAGTTAAGCTAGGCCAAGCTCGACTCGACTCAACCCCACCATAACCCGAGCTCGAGCTCAGCTCGACTTGGTCTTCGACCTCACCTTTTGAGCTCAACTCGGCTCGCTAGTTTGAGTTGAGTCGAGCTGGGATCGAGTTGGGTCGAGCGAGCTATTCGAGTCGAGTCGAGTTAATATTATTTTACAATGATAAAAAATCAAGATTGTTGGAACAGAAACAGGTGCAATGGCAGTGCATAACAAGTTAATATAAGCTAGCAAATAAAAATATGAGAATGTTATAAGAAAACCATAAACTCACTCAAATTCATCAGTATCTTGTTAATATGGTCCATATGAGGAACGCTTTCCCGACCATCGGATAAGAGAGTAATCACCTTCATCTGAACCCGATCTATCGCTTTTGTCAACATGAAATATGTTTGTAGAACCAAAAGGGTTATCTTCTTCATGGTAATTGTTTACTTTTTCTGAATCGAAAGTTCGTGAAACTTCACCATCATGTTCCTATATAGATTTAGCTTACTTTTTCAATCCTTTTTTATAAGCCAATTTCTAAGGAGTTCCTAACATCTTATAGAATGATGAGAGCCTGGAGAGAAACTTTGATGTTTTGTGGCTCTTCTTTGTATCTATGCTCGGCTCTACCTCGACGTCATGTTGTTTTGGAGGACATTGATATCTAGATGCCTCCGCTTCTTTCCTACTTATCTTCATGGTGAGTTTCAGTTATTATTCGTCTATAGCTTTTAATCTGGCATTTTCCTCTTATTCTTTCTTACTAATTTGTTGCACTCTCTATTTTTGAATCTTCATCTATTATAATAGGCTTGTTATGATATTCTAGTTGAATTTGGCATGGAGGGGGTGGGAGTTTTCATATTTGAATATAAGAGAGCTTGGAAAAGAATTCGTATTTCCTGTGAGGCATTAGGACATGGTTTTGTGTCTCCTCCCTGACCAGATAAGTGTATTCTTATCCGATTTGTTTTGTTGACGAATTTGTCTCCACACAAACAACATTTAATCTTCATTCTTTCAAATGTTGGAGAGTAAACTTGGGTATCGTAATCCCAAATGTCGACGGATGGGTCATTAGACGAAATTTCTGCATAAGGATTTTTGTTAATAAAGAGTACTCTTTTTAGGAGTGTAATTTTTAAGAAATAAATTTTAGTATGTTCAAAATTTTATTGTTAATGATAATGTCAAGTACTTCAAAAATAACAAAAATTAAAGTATTACAGAACAAGTAATAAGATCAAGATGTCCAAAATATTTAAAACTGTGTTTAAACTTTCAACATATGAAGGTGCAGTGCCAGTCTTGTCTAGACTCTTGGTCTCGTCCTCTTCATCATTCTCTTCATCAAATGAATGCCACCTCAAACTGAACGTAACCAATCTTGTGTACAAACGAGTGCTTCAATTGTTTTAGGTGCAAGAGAGCTTCTATACTTGTTCACCACCCTACTACCGGTGTTGAATGCAGACTTTGATACTACTGTTGTTATCGAAATTGATAAAATATCTCGAGCGATCAACGACAGTGTAAGGTATTTTCCTTTACGAGCTTTAGTCTTCCACTAGTCTAAAATGTCAAAGTCTTGGTTGGAGACCTTCACGACCGGCTCCTTGAGATATAGTTCTAATTCTGACTCATTTGTTTGCTGACTCGCTCCATCTTGTTCTAAGGCTGAGAAGTACTCATCGAGAAAATTGTCATCACCTGTAGCCGAACTGGAGCCGCGTTCATTTATAAGTTGTGTGTCTTGACTTTTGGAAGAATTACCTACATAAGAAAAGTACAATTCTTCAATTGCCACACAAACATTAGATATTTCAATGGTAGCCTTGTCAAACATATAAATCTTCTTATAAACTTAACTAACCAGTCCCATTTTGTAGTGAGGATCAAGTACAACAGCTAAAGCCATCAATAGGTGACATTCACTCCAGTACTTTTCAAATTTCACCTGCATGCTTAATGCCATGTTCTGAATATAATCTGGACCCGTTATGACACTTCTTTAAAGAGCATCCTTAATCTTTTAAAGCTTTGGAAGAAACAGATTTTTCGTTGGATGTTTATTTCCTGAAAATAGCTTTGTGCAGTCATAATAAACTTGAAGAAAACTATGAATATTTTCAGCTCTTCTCCAATCATCTTCACTAGGTAACCAAGCATATGCTTTATCACGAAATGCAAATTCTGGGAATGCAATTTTCAACTCCACTGCCACATCTAATATTTCATATGTTGAATTCCAACGGATGCACACATCTAACTTCAATGTTTTTTGAGTTTCAACATTTAAACGTTGGAGTATGTCATTCTAGACGCTAAGTCTTGATGGTAACCCCTGTATATACTTCACGCTTTCTTTTATGTTCTCTATTGTGCCGTCAATTATTTTTAGTCCCTCTTGTACAATTATATTCAGAATGTGACCACAACATCTCACTTGAAAATTTTTTTCCCCAAAATAAAGATTCCCGACTGTCTTGAATTGGTTCCGCAAAAAAGAAATCACAACGTCATTTGTAGATGCATTATCTAGCGTCATTGAAGATATTATACTTTCGATGTGCCACTCATGAAGACAATTGTATACACATTCTGAAATAACCAAACCAGTATGAGGGGGAGGAAGGTGACGAAAGTTTAATATAGTTTTACGTAGATTCCAATATGCATCCACATAGTGTGTAGTTAGCAACATGTAACCCTTTGGTTTGATGTCGTCCACAAGTCTAAAGTGAGACTTATACGTGAGACGGATGACAGAATGACTTTCATCTTTGTCTTCTCATTCATATACATCTTCGTGCATTCTCTTTTCACCGTGACATGTAAACACTGCTCAAATCTTGGATTCAAGTATATGTTGTATTCGCTAAAAACTTTGCTCTCTATAAACCTAAATGGTTTCTCCTCAACAATAACTATTCTTACAAACTACTCTTTTAGTTTGTCTTTTTCAAATTTATGAGTGATGAAAGCAGCTTGCATGTTAGAGTTGCTTCCTCTAGATGAGGCAAATGAGAGCAGTTGTTCGCCTGAATGTGGGATTTTTGGACTTTAAACACAATTAATCGTGTATCTACGATAATGTGAGGTTGATCCCCCAGAATGCTTTGTGAATGTTCACTTGTAATGCTTATATCTAACCTTCATAACATGGTTAGAGCCTTCTTTCACCTCAACCTCTTCAAAATCATCTCCAACTATTAATCTTTTTTTTTTTCCCTTTATTTGACGCATCTGAGACTGAATTTAAGTTTCTCTCATCCCATTCAACATCAACAACTAGAGGGGATGTGGTAGATGCACCATCAACAGGGGTAGTATGGACATCCTCACTAGCCATTTTTAAATATAAAAATAAGAAAACATGTGTAAGATATGTGAAGTTCGAAGGTGTGATTGTAATATGTGATTGTGAGTAGGCATTTTCTAACATTTTCTAACTTTTAATTTCACTTTTTATCCCATTCAGTAATATATCATGTATTCTACTCACACAATTTACATGCGATTCGAAAATTCAGTAGCATCTCCCCATAATTCTCCAAATATATGTAAAAATTTTCTATTGTTTGGGTGTCATCACCATTATCTGTTATTCACAGTCACAGATGGGAGGCAGTTAACCAATTGAGAACCATATATTCAGAGAATAAATTTGGTTGACGCACCGTATCTCAAACTTCATATAAATTGTGTAAGCAACATTAAGGGCCCGTTTGGTCAACTGCATTAGGTGGAATTAAGGTGGATGGAATTGTAAAAGTAACAATAAATGCATGTGTAAGGTATTGTCCTTAGATTGGGTGTATCCCATGTTTTCTAATACCTTGTTTGGAACTTATGCATTAAAAAGTATATCCCGGGATTTACTTTCAAATTACACTTGGATTGAACTTGGATAAAGGAAAAATTCATCATCCATGGGATTTGTAATCCCATCTCACACTTTTCAACACAAGGCTCATTTTTCAAAGTCTATAAAGTTAATTTTAATCCCATTTGATACTCCTTTCAAACATGCCATTCCCAATTTTGAAGTGCGATTAGCAATTCAGTCTTATTTAATACAACTTAATACCACTGACCAAACTGGCCCTAAGGTATATGATATATTACCAAATTGTCCAACATGGACAATTTAAGAATTCATATATATATATATATATATATATATATATATATATATATATATTGATTTGAATATAATTTATCGTATATGAATTCTTAAACGAGTAGATAGATTGTTGTCAAGTGTGTCAAGTGTCAAGTGGAGTAAAACTAATTGATTTCTGTTTAATTGAAGTATAAAAATATAAATCATACATTAAATATATGATTTTTAGTTGAATATTTGAATTAAGCATAAATCAATTTCACGTAATCAAAATATTCAATTTCAAGTAATCAAGTAATTAAAATAAAAAATTAATAAATTATATCAAAATATTCAACTATTCATGTAATCTAACTAATTGAACCCAACTCGACACTGACGCTAACCCAACCTTGACCCAACCCAACCCTGACCTAACCCGCCTAACCCTGACCCAACCCAACCCAACCAACCCGACGCTGACCCAACCCAACCCTGAAAGTGCCCTTGCTAGTGCCCTGATTTGTCAATTAGCATGTGCGTTGAGTTAGTCGGACTGCAGAGCCTCACAGAAAGATCTATTCAAGCGTCTGCCTCAACTGGATGCGTGGAAGCTCGCCATAGGTAAATCTAAGCCTCACATCGCATGTCCCAAAACACCAGGTGATTAAAACCCTTAAAAATAAGTTAGAACATATTAGGGTTTTTGGGTAAGTGAACTTTTTTAAACATTAGAAAATCTTTAAGTTTTCTTATTCTGTCGATTGTATCGGTACACATAGATATAATCGACCTGTGCTGTCGATGTCTTCGGAAGCTGAATCGATCATATCGAATGAGGACGTAATGTGTCCAGCAACATATATATTTAGACAGAATTATCGATATATCGATACACCTATCGATGTCATCGATAATTGAATCTCGAGTCAATCAGAAGTGACTCGATAATATTGACAGACAAATTTCTGGCGCCCCTGTTTTTCAAAGAAAATCTCAAAATTCTTCGATATGTCGATGCTCTTCCTGATAAGATCTTAAATCAAATCTCGATAATATCAGAAGTCCATCGATGATATTGATAGTGGGTGCACATATCTTCCAATAAATATTTTAGGTCGCTTTTTATCTTTCATCGAGGGCCACTTGAGAAAATCGATATTCATATGTCGATAATATCGAGGCTGCGTCGATTACATCGATACTGGACACAAACTGTCCAGCGAGCTTACTGGAAAATCCATGGGATTTATCGATGCATCGACACTGCCTTTGATATCATTGATATACAAATTTCGATGACATTGGTTGACCCTCGATTATATCCTAAAAACCTGAAATATTTCATGGTTAGTCTCTCTCATTTTTCAAATGTCGATAGATCGATCCAAGTATCGATAAGATCGGAGTTCGAAATCCGATGATATCGACACTTGATCGATCCCATCGACCAGTTGGAAAGAGGTTTCAAAAGCATATGACATGTGAGTTTGTGTCATCGAGCAGACCGTCGATACCATCGAGAGTATACGCTCGATGATATCGAACTCTGTCATAAATGTGATCGTTTTATATCCGTTGGAACCTTTTGCTTATATAAAGAGAGACTTGTCCATATTGCTGGTAGAGAAAGAAGAGAGTGCTTTTGTGTGTTTTACCTTTAAATCATATACCCAAAGCCCTTTCTCTCACGGGAGTTCATCCTCCAATCCACCCTCATCATTAACATCTAATAGAGTGGATTGGGGAATGAACTTCCGCATTCAAGGATCCTTCAGCTACTATCTTAATGGCAAATCATTAAGCTGGGATGCCTTGAATGCTTTGATGATTGGAATTGCTCTATTTCCTTTATAGGAAAACATTTAGTGAGTAGGATTCCATCATAACCTTGACCCAACCCGTTGCCTTATATTGGTACATCATTTGTTGCGGATCAAGGGAGCTGAAGACTCTTCTTCAATAAGGAGGAGATCTTCGCCACTGCGTTGAATGAGACTCATCAACTTATCTTTAAGTATCTAGAGTCCAGAGGACCCTTTGATTGTTCTTTTGTAGGATTGGGTCTAAGGTGTTTCTCACCCTTGAAGTCCTTAAGGAGGCCTCCGGCGGGAGTGTACGTGGTGGGTGCGTTGTGTGGACCCTTGATTTGTGGAGAGCATAAACATCTGGTTTGAGGTGAACCAGTAAAACCTTCAGTTTGAGGTGAATCGGGTAAAACCTACGGTTTGAGGTGAACCGGGTAAAACCTTGGGTTTTGAGGTGAACCAAGTGAAACCTCTGTTAGGGTCTTAGGGAAGATCCTTGGCCAGTGTGCCTAAATGTGAGTGCGATGTGTTGATCCTTGCTTGTAAGAGCATAAACAGTTAGCCTCAGTGTAGGTTGTAAAGGTTGAAGGTGAACCTGATTTAAAACCTTAGGTTAGAGGTGAACCATGTGAAACCTCCTTAGTAAAATCCGGTACACTCAAGGGTTGAGTGCGGTTACCGGGAGTAGAGTAGACAAGTAGTCGAACCACTATAAAAATGACTGTATTTGCGATTACTATTCATCTATGTATGTGTTTATGACAATGCTTTCATATATACTTATCTGAGCACACCTCACACACAAACACAGTTACATCTATCATAAACTAAGCTATATATTGTTGTTTCTTAAATAGTTTGTGATTAGATCCTATACCAGGCTTGGAAGCTAGTTGAGTTATATTTGAGTAATCCTGATAATTGTCTATCTGAAAGGATTAGTGTAATAGGATTTTTACATACATTATAAAATCTTAAAAAGTCCTATTCACCCCCTCTAGGACATATTGGCATATTCCTACTTCAACTCAAGCAGTCTTCACCATTATTTCAAACCCAACCCAACTTAACCCAACCCGACCCTGACCCAACCCAACCCAACCCGACGTTGACCAAACCCTGACCCAACTCGACAGTAACACCACCCAACCCAAACACACACCTCGACCGGTTGACCCAGCTCGATTTTCATTAAAAAAATTACTCAGAGCTTGAAGGAGAGAGACTGAGAGAGAATGAGAGGTGGGGCTGCTGCTGGATTTCTGCTCGAAGGTGGGGTGGGATGGAGTCCCTGACCCAACTTGGAAGCTCAGCTCGTTGGGAGGGTGTTATGCTGCCAGATCTCTGCTCGGAGGTGGGATGAAGTGGAGTCATTGACCCAACTCATTCGCTCAGCTCATCGCTCGGGGGGTGGTGCTCAAAAGTCGGACGGCCGCTCGCTTGCTCAGTTGGTTCGGGTACTAGTAGGGTAGTGTTGCAAAAGGAAAAGGAGGGGAAAAGTGAAAAGGGTTTTGGGGTTTTAACTTTTAACTTTTTTTTAAAAAAATATTATATATATATATATATTAATATTAATATATTTTGAGCGAGTTGGGTTCGAGCTCTGTTTTGAGTTGGTCGAGCTGGACCAAGCTTGAACTCGACTCATTTTTATTCGTGCTGGGGTTACTTGCGCTTTGCTTGATTCCAACCTTCATGCGAGTCGAGTCGAAATGAGCTCAAACGAGTCGAGTCGAGCGAGTTTATCGAGCTAGCTCAACTCGTGTACAACTTTAGAAAGATCTAGAAGCAGAGTGAGGGCAGAAGTAGTTGGTATAACCGTCAGATCATGGGAAGGATCCAGAACGGCTGGATCGAAGTTATAAATAGAAGAGGACTTACACAGAAAAAATTGTCTCACACCAACCCAAACAAACCAACAAATCAATTATCTTCAATTATCTTTCAAATTATCCTGTGAATTTACATTCAATAATGTAATTGTAACTTTTATTAGGTAATTCATTTCCTTTAGAGTAATCATTTACTTGCTTTCTTTAGCATAATTTGTAGCATAAACATAATAGTCGATAGCTGTAGATGTAATCTAAGCACTCTTTAACGGTCGATTTCAATTTCTCTTTTTACATTCCACTCTTCATGCATTAAGGAAGTCCTTTAGTATGCAAGGTAAGGAGAAACCTATCATCAGAGGACGAACCCCACCCTCTGACTATCGCCTGATCCATTTACACTTTGAACGAGTGGTTGAATAAGTGACCGATCTCCTCAGGTCTCGGTCATACTCGGTGTCTGCCTACTTTGGTGCTTGGGGTCATTGTTGTTCGGTTTGAATTGGAACTGCCATCCCAATTCTGGAGAAAGGTCCGTCAAATCAGCAGCGAACAACAAGCATCTTAAGTATGACAACGAATAGCCTCTGTTGTAGAGTATGTCCTCCATTATGGTATACCGAGCTTATCTGTTTTTGACCTTGCCAGCTTCGAGCTTGTCGTTGGGCAGGTCTCCCTTCCGTAAGTAGCGTATGATCGGATCCATCTAGCTTTGTGATTGGTTTATTAGGAGTGCCTCCTTCTAGTTGGTTTGGTTGATATTGGGATCGAGCAAGAATTCGATAGGCACTGTCTTGGCGAGGTCGTCATCGACCGTTGTGGCTAATTTTGCCAGGGCACCTGCTTTAGAATTTTCTAACCTGGGAACTAGGTTGACTTGGCACATGTTAAACTCACCAAGTAATTCTTTCACTTTCTATAGGTAAGCGATCATTCTTTCTCCTCTGGCTTGGTATTCCGTGGTGTCCAGGTTGACGATGATCTGAGAATCATTGTAGACTTTTAAGGCTCGGGCTTCTATTACCTTAGTTAGCCTGAGAGCGGGGATGAGCACTTCATATTTTTCTTTGTTATTGGAGGTTGGGAATTTGAATCTTAGGGTGTACTATATACTGGTCTGATCGAGTGTGACGAGGATCAAACCTGCCCCACTGCCTTTCGAGGTTGATAATCCATCAACGTCGAGGGTCCATTCTTGTAGATTAGCTTCTGATCCATTCTCTGCCTCTTGAAGAGGTACTAGATAGGTGAACTCAGCGTTGAAGTCGGCCACAACTTGTCCTTTGATGGTAGCTTGGGGTTGGTATATGACATCAAACTCCACGAGCTTGATCGCCCACTTCGTTAGCTCTGATGCTTTGGGCTTTTGGAGTACTTGGTAGAGCGATTGATCAGTTGGGATAATGATGGTGTGAGCCTGAAAGTATGGTCGGAGACGTCGTGATGATATGATCAGTACACGGGGAGCTGTTTGTTCCCAACCTTACGTACTAAGGTCAAAATGAATGTTGTGGTCGAGACTACTAAATATAGCAAAAGTGGTTCTCTTGGTTCGGGTTTGGAGAATAGCAGAGGCGACCCCAAATATTCCTTAAGTTATTGAAATTCTTGCTCGCAGTCACATGACCAGGTCGGCTTTATGTTTCCTTTTAGTTGCTTGAAGAATGTTAGACACTTATCTGTGGCTCCAGAGATGAACCTGTTTAAGGCTGTTATCCTACCTGTGAGGCATTGGATTTCTTTTGTAGTTCTTGGGGAGTTAATCTCCAGAAGTGTTCGAATCTTATTAGGGTTTGCCTCTATTCCTCTCTGATTGACTAGGAAGCCAAGGAACTTTCCCAAGTTGAGGTTGAAAGCTCACTTTTTCGGGATTAATTTCATTTGGTACTTTCTCAAGATCACTAACATCTCCTCCAGGTCTGCCACGTGATCTGTCGCATTAGTACTCTTGACTAGTATGTTGTCGATGTAGACTTCCAGTGTGCTATCGATCTATTTGGCAAACATTCTATTGACGAGGCGCTGGTAAGTTGCTCCAGCGTTCTTTAGTCCCAAGGGCATGACTTTATAGCAATAAAGCCCTTTTTCAGTGACAAAATTTGTCTTCTACTTGCCATGCTTGTGCATTGAGATTTGATTGTACCCTGAGTATTCATCCATCGTGCCCGACAGAACTATCGACCGGCTAATTGATCCTCAGGAGAGGAAAGATGACTTTCGAGCATGCCTTGTTTAGGTTAGTATAGTCGATGCACACTCACCATTTCCCAATAGCCTTCTTTACTAACACAACATTTGCCAACCAATCGGGATAGTAGATTTCTTCGATGAATCCGGCCTCGAGGAGTTTGTCGACCTCCTCACTGATGGTTGCATACCATTTTGGGTCAAACGCACATTACTTCTTCTTTACTGGCTTATGATCTAGGTCGACCTTCAATCGGTGGACCATCACCTACGGGTCTATGATGGGCATGTCTTGGTGGGACCTTGCAAAGACGTTAATATGTTGTCTCAATAGGTGGACAATCCCTACCTGTTACTCTAGCTCCAGTAACGAGCTGACCTGGATTGTGCGGGTTGGGTCACTTTCACAGAGAGGTATTTAAAAAGGGCGAGCCCCAAGTCCTAGAGACTATGCCGAATAAAAATTAAATGCGGAAAGATAACTCAAATAACAGAAATCTAAAACAACCTCAAATGCACCAGTATTGAGAAGTTGATACAAACGTTGTTCTAAGGACAACCTTACACCAAAAACCAATGGCTTATGGTAGGGCAACCTGATTTCTAGAACGTTGGTAAGTATCAAAAACTCAAACTGATATAGAGGTAAAGGAAATAAATTAGGCTATTACAACATTCACATTCATCACGTGTACATGAAAATAAATCAGCACATCACATACATCACCACCATCATCATCATCATCATCCAAACTCCGAGAATTATAGTGGTTTGGGTGTACACCAACTGTTCTCAAACAACCACCCTACTCCACTCCCAATATTCGCAACCCACGGGATATCGTCTTTCACTAAGAAAGAAGGTTTTTCAAGGTTCACCTTATAACCTTTACAGATGTGTTTTTCAATGGGCTTACACAATAAAAAAAAACCTTCACACTGAGATTTTCCTAGCTGATCTCAGTCAAAACCACAAAAAGAGATTTTCCTGGTTGAATCTCACAAACCACAATACAGAAAATAAAATCAATATTTATCTGAAGAATGATCTTTGATGTAGCCGGTAGAATTCCCTCTTTGTAGATGAAGATGTTTAATGTTCAATCTCACAGAAGAAGGGGTTCTAGGTCTAGATGATTTTTAAATTAAATCCAACCTTAGGCTACTTGGATTCAACTTCTTAGATCTCATAGAGGGTTAAATCAAAATCCCTTTATATCAAATGGAATGGAATCACAAGAGATCAAGCAATTAAGAAACCAAAAAGCTATTTAAAATGATTGTAAATAGCTTACAATAGTTCATAATTGGCTTGAAATGAATGAAAAAAATCTGAGAAATGTCCTCAATTTATAGACTGCAATTCGATTCTCTCGAGTGGTCTAAGGTTTGGCTTGACTGGTCTTGGCAGAACCAACTTTCAAATTTTTTAGCGCCTTCAGATAAAACAGACTCTCGACTGGTTAAGTGGCCAACTCGACTGGTTGAGTGAATTAAATTAGTATTTCTGGAGTTCGAGTAGAGTCCTGCTTGACTGGTTGAGTGAATTAAATTAGCATTTCTAGAGTTCGAGTTGAGTTCTGCTCGACTGGTTGAGTATGTCTCCACGACCGGTCGAGCAGGGTATTCGACTGGTCGAAGACCAAATAGCCTTATCCAATTTTTTGAGTAAAATTCTGAACTTGTCGAGAAAAACCTTGGACTGGTCGAGCCAGTGCCTGGACTAGTCGAACACTGATCAAGACTAGTCGAAGCAAAGCCTAAAATAAGTATTCTGACCCAAATTAAACATGCAATGTTAATGACCTAATCCTAAGGTCTTTCTAAGGTCATGAATACCTTAAATGTGAGTATTGAAATTGAAACATCAGTCGCTTCGGTAGATAGGTCACTTTGAAGCACATGAAGCTTGACCTCATATACTTGAGCTTGTGTCTAGAACTTGTGTCTTGAGCATGTGACTTGAGACTTAAGCTTGATTAAATGTATTTGATCTTGAACTTGAGCTTGAACTTAAGCTTGAACTTGAGCTTTAACTTGAGCTTGAAATAGTGCACTTGGACTTGAGTACTTGAACTTGGTGAACTTCAACTTGTTCTTGTAGTTGGACATGCACGCTTGAAGTAATTATAACACACTTAATGTTGATGAAGATAACATGAAGCTCATCTTCGAATGAAGGTGAACTTTCCATCTATCAAAACAAGTCAAACATTCCGAAGTATTTTGACACAACAAAATTTGACAATACAGGGTGCTAGATTTACAACATAACACTTACAATCTCCCCTATTGTCAAATTTGTGACAAAACCTACTTACAGAAGATTAACATATTATAATACACAAATTCACTCGGTTCACATTAAATTCAACAATCACAACTCCCCCTCAACTTGAGCTCAATAGAGACCTGTATAAAGATATACATATATATATATCCAAAAGAAATGCCACATGCATACATGCATATCCACATCTCTATATCCACTCCAGAACCACATATAATAACATAATAACAAACAAATTAAACAATAAGCAATCTATACCCAATTTTCTCTCCCTTTTTGTCACAAAATGACAAAGGAAGAAAAGAATGAAAAATATGCGAATGTGGTATCTAAATATGTGAAGAGAGTAAGAAAGAGTGTAAAAGTTAGCAAATTAAAACATAATAGAATAGAGTATCTGCATCACATAGTTAAAGAGTAACTAAGAAGAGTAAAGTAGTTAATATAATTCTAACAAAAGAAAGAGATCTAATCAGAACCAGATGAAAATATTGGAAAATTTTCAGTCCATCCACTTTCTCTTCCAGTGAGCAAAGGCGCTCATCAAAATCAGAAGGCTGAAAATCAGGATCAGCCTCAAGATCATCTTCTTCCAGTTCATTGAAAATGTCATCCATCATGGTGTAAAAATAAATTACAATAATATACAAAAATATAAGCATGTAATCATGAAAATCTCAAGTAGAATTACACATACCAATATCCATTTTTAATTTAGAAAACCTGTTTCTGTCAAGTGGTTTAGTGAATATGTCAGCAAGTTATTTTTCAGTCTGCACATAGTCCAACGAAATAACTTTTTCTTCCACTAATTACCGAATATAATGATACCGAATATCAATATGTTTGGTACGAGAATGCTGGATGGGATTATTAGAGATATTGATTGTGCTAGACTTATCGTAATATAGAATCATTGTGTCTTGCGCAATGCCGTAATCGTTTAAGATTCTTTTCATCCATACAAGCTGAGTACAGGGATTTTTGACTGCGATATATTGAGCCTCAGCTGTGGATAGGAATACGAAACTTGGTTTTTTGCTATGCTAGGAAACCAAACAGTTCCCAACATCAAAGCAACTACCGCTAGTGGATTTTCTATTGTCTATATTCCCAGCCCAGTCAGAATCCGAGTATCTAGCTAATTGAACATTATATCATGTGGATACCATAGACCTAAATTAACTATACTTGCGACATACCTAATAATCCTCTTGACAGCAATCAGGTGCAATTCCTTAGGATCTGATTGATATCTTACATAGATACCTATGCTGAATGCAATATCTGGTCGACTCGCAGTTAAATATAACAGACTACCAATCATACTGCGATACAACTGAGGATCTACGCTCTTACCTGATGCATATTTAGAAAGCTTAAGAGTTGTACTCATAGGAGTATCGAAGTGCTTACCATTTTCAAAACCAAACTTCTTAACCAAGTTTAAAGCATACTTGGTTTGGGAAATGAAAATATCGTCTTTAAGTTGTTTCACTTGTAGGCCTAGGAAGTAATTTAGTTCTCCAACCATGCTCATTTCGAACTTGGTCTTCATTAACTTTGCAAACTCAGCAGACAGGTTAGGACATGTAGAGCCATCGATAATGTCATCAACATATATCTGCACTATGTGTTCATTGTTTTTCTTAACAAATAAAGTTTTATCAACACTACCCATAACGAAGTTATGACTTAGTCAAAACTTAGTCAGTTTCTCGTACCATGCCCTGGGAGCTTGTTTTAAACCATAGAGTGCCTTTTTCAGGCGATACACATGATCAGTGTGTTTAGGGTATTCAAAAATCCTTTAGTTGTTCTACATAAACTTCCTCATGTAAATCACCATCCAAGAAAGCACTCTTGACATTCATTTAATAAATTTAAAATTTTTTGAAACAAGAAATATGAATAATCTGATGGATTCAAGACGAGCTACTGGGGCAAAGGTTTTATTATAATCGATCCCTTCTATCTGTGTGTACCCTTGTACAACCAGTCTTGCCTTGTTTCTTATGATATTCCTTAACTCATCAGATTTATTTTTAAAGATCCACTTGGTTCCAATGATATGTTTATCAGCTGATCTAGGAACCAAATACCATACATCGAATGAATTGATTCAGTTCATCTTGCATGGCTACTATCCAGTTTTCATCAGCAAGCGCCTCTTTTACATTGGCCAGCTCAATTTGGAAAGTAAAACACATATAATTACATATGTTTTCTAATTGCTTTCGTGTACGCACACCAATGAGAAGGTTATCTAGTATTTGATCAGTAGGATGGTCTTTAACTGATCGAAGTTCAGTGTTGATTTGACTAGATGAGGAGTCAGGTTTGTCTATTATATTGACTTCATCATCTTCTGAACTTATAGATGGTGTATTTAGGTGATCATCAATAACCACGTTTATGGATTCCTGAATGACACCAGTTCTCTTGTTGAGAACACGATACACTCGACTATTTAGAGCATACCTTAGGAAAATCCCTTCGTTACTTTTAGTGTCAAACTTTTTCAAATTTTCGAGTCACGTAAAATATAACACTTACTTCCAAAAACTTGAAAGTATTTAATTGTGGGCTTCATGTTAAACCCCAGTTCATATGCTATTTTATCCTTTGATTTTCTCATATAAACACTGTTTATTATATAGTATGTAGTGTTCACAGCTTCAGCCCATAGATTTTTAGGTAACTTCATTCTATTTAACATAACATTAGCCATTTCTTGAAGCACACGGTTTTTCCTTTCAACAACCCCATTTTGTTGAGGTGTCTTAGGTGCAGAAAACTCATGTGATATTCTATGATCGCTACAGAACTTCTCAAAATTGCTATTCTCAAACTCCGATCCATGGTCATTTCAGATTTTAAGTATATTCATTTCCTTTTCAGTTTGGATGCGCTTAAGTATCCTTTTCACTTCATCAAGAGTTTCAGACTTTTCTCTCACAAAAGTTCATGTATATCTAGTAAAGTCATCCACAATTACCAGAAAGTATTTATTTCCACCTCGACTCTCCGTTCTAGTTGGTCTAACAAGATCCATGTGGAGGAGTTCAAGGGGTTTAGATGTGGCAAAAGAGTCCACTTTCTTGTGACTACTCCTTGTTTGTTTCTCGATTTGACATTTACCGCAAATTTTGTCCATTTTCTTCAATTTGGGTAGACCTCTTATTAGATCGGCCTTGCTCAGTCTATATAAATTCCAATAGTTTACATGTCCAGGCATTTATGTCATAATTCGGTATCATTGGTTTGGACCATGTAACACGATAATTTAGACGAGCTAGAATCACTTACAATATAGCAATTCTTAGATGTTCTTCAACCATTCAATATCACACAACCTTTCTCATTAGAGAACTCACATCCTTGATTAGTGAATTTAACACTATGTTTATTATTGCAGATTTGTGAAATACTCAAAAGATTATGCTTAAGACCTTCTACGAATAAAACACTTTCAAAATGAGAAAGATTAAAAAGTTGAACCATACTGATGTTTTGTTTAAACCAACCTGATTTAAATTGATTTTAAACTCGTAAGTATACGAATCAGGTGTAGACACGGTATGTATTACAAGATCGTTCCTACGAGGACTAGTTACAATTCAAATTTAATGATTCTTCTTAACTAATCCAACAAATAGTTTAGCTAGTTATTAAGTAAAATAATAAAAATTAATAAAAAATAACTAAGAACAAGAAGGAAAATTCACTCAAGGAGAATACTAGAACTTTTAAATCCACTCCTAATTATCCTAACCCTTGTTTTACTTATTGATTCACCCTATTTCAAATTGATATACATTCAATAATTAAAGCACAATCTATGTCCTTGTTCAAGCACATAGGATGTATAATTCCCTTGAAGCACAAGTGATTTTTCCCTTAACATCAATTGTCCCTAATGCATGCAAATCAATTGTCATGTATATATAGGTATTAAGAATCAACCAAACTACTTAAATCCACATCCACCATCTAATATCTTGATTATGAATAACAAAAGATGAAATTGGGAAAAAATCTCAAGGATCACATCTTTCCATCTATGTTTAGGCATGAATAGATGTAAATTCCTACTTCTTTCTCTGTAGAAAAATCTGTTCATGGTCAGACACAAGCACACCTAGAATAAAATTCCAAACAACATCCACTTCTAGACTTTGGATAAACTCATAGATTGGAGAGGTTTGGAGTTTTCATTTAATCAAAGTAGAGAAAGAAATAAATCAATCAATTCCGAATGAAATCAACAAACAACAAGAAATATTCAAATTAGGGGCTTTATCTCAGCCTTAGCTAAGAAATTAAAAACTCATGGGAAGTAGCATAGATTCAAATGAAAAGAAGAAAAATATAATTGATAAAAAGCATATCCCTTTGATTTCTTTTCAATCTCTCTCTTTCTTGTTCTATGCTTCACTCTTCTTTCTTCCTCTATCTCTCTCTCTCTTTTCACTCACGTCCACAACACGCCTTGGATTCCGCCTTCATGGATGGAGCCGTGCCCACCTGTTACAACAAATGGATGGTCCAGATCGTCCATCTGATCACCGCTAAGATCAAGCAGTGGGCCGCAAAAGCCAGGCAGCGTCTGGACGTGAAAACAGAGCCGCTCCTTGTTGCGTTGCTTGGTGGGCCCCTAATCAGCATCAAAAGTGAAATTCACTCCGTCCATTGCATTCTCATCGAAATTTCGGTTGGGAGGGGACGGTTTTGGATCAGATTCGGTGTGACCCACAGAATAAATCACGCAACAACGGTTTAAACGATGCAAAAAAACTTGCTTGTGACCTCTGTAAGGGGCACATGCGTGTGCATGGTTAACAATGGTCAGTGTTGGTTTGACTATTTTGAGCTCCTCTACATGATGGACGGCTCAGATCGTTTGCATGGGCCATGATGGAGGCCCACTAATGATCAAACGGCGCCCCTGTTTCACTCTAGAGAAAACGGTAGTTGCTGTTTTTGAATGCATTACGGGTCTAAGGCGGTTTGACCGTCTTGGACTAGTCGTGCACATCTGCTGCACATGTGCACAGTGCAAACACAACTCAGGTGGGGTCCACGGTAATGGTTATGAGAAATCTGATTCGTCCATCCCTTTTCTCATCTCATTTAATCTGTCGAGACCAATTTTGAAGCATATCCAGATATCAGGTGGCCCAAAATCAATGGTTTATGGGCCGATCTATCAGTTGGGCCACTTCCAGAGGTATCTAATGGCTGAAATTTTATGTGTACGGTTAATTTATGGTCCTTAGGCCATGTATGAAGTTTCGAGCCGAATGAATAGTTGGAACCATATGATCTTGCATTCTGGACCAATTTCGGACCATTTTAATTTCAGTTTCTCGATTTTCTCGGGTCTCTGGCATGTAAATCCGTCGATCTTGGTCTCCTGGGGTCCGTCCCTTGCCTTGGTGATTCTGGAGTGCTAAATCTATGCTTTTAGTACCCATTTTCAGTCCACGGTCGTAAATACACCTTACATCATAAACACAATTAAAATATAACATTAAACAGTATCATGTTCGTAAAAGCAGGTAATAACTAGGTTTTAATATGCAATATTCAACCCTCAATACAACCCCCAACCAGCATTTTGCTAGTCTCGAGCAAAGTATGCGAAAAATAATTTCAGAAATACAAGACAATTTATGTAAACCCGAGTGACTTGTAAAAAAATAGTCGAGATGCGAGAATTCTAAGATTCATAAATGGTGAGTAGTATTTTCTCCTAGAATCAAGCTTACGGTAAACTTCATAATCAAGTTCAAAATATTAATCCATTAATTAGAACAATTCTAAACATTGAGTTCCATGAGTGTATAGTGTAATTTCGGCTTATCACTATTAAATCTCGGCTTATCACTATTAAGAGATCCAATTGTCCATTTCATGATATCATTGGTAACCAACGAAGGAATTCATGACAACCAAAACCTAAACTAACACTTGCCTTACAAATCAACTTTTCATTCTACCAGCCTTTGATTTTTTCATGAACAGTAACGCCAAGGAGGGGAATCAAATCCTTACCTATAGAGAGCAAACCTATGGTGAAAACTAGTCTTCTAACTTTTTCTAAATGTCAACCATTGGGAATCGAATCTACACCTATAGGGAGCAAACCTATGGTGAAGTTCGATTGCCCAACCCTTTCCGCAGGCAGAGCTATCTTGTAGATGGGTATTTCCTCTTTCTTTCATTCTTCTTATTGAACATGATGGACAAATTCCCCAAGTTGGTTCCTTCCATGCTTAATGATCACTAAGTTACAATTCAATATCGAACTGAAACCTTAATGTGTAAATGAGATGTGTCCTGTGAAATCATGACTCAATCAATGTTTAAAACTTCTAATCATGGGTTAACAATTCAAACTTAACTGTGAAATCTAACAAACGGCTGAATCCAAGAGTCATAAATTACCAACATTCTATATCTTGTAATTCTAAAATCATGACTATCCTTCAAAATCACTTCGAATTCACAAGAAATTCTAGAAAAAGTTATAAATTTTTTAAATTTTTTTACAATTTTTGCTCAAGACTAAGAAAATACTGATTAGGTAACCTAGTCTTCTACCCCCAACCTAAAATCTACATTGTCCTCAATGTAAAAGATATGGGCATGCAATGCACATGAGACAACGAAATTGAAAGAGAAGTTTTGCTAGTCCTCAAACAAAATAAAAATAACAAAAATAAAATCCTACTTACACCACTTTCACAAGGACTCAATTGCATTTAGCGTATGCAACATGCCTTTAAACCCTTAGGTTGCCCCTAGTAGACGAGTTGTAGTCTCGTGAGGGTTTGCAGCAATATTACCCACAAACATTAAACTAACTAACTAGAAAAAAGAAATGAAATGAAAGGTTGAGTTGCCTCCCAGAAGCGCTAAGTTTAACGTCTTCAGCTAGACAAGCAATAAAAGCAACCATGGACCATGAATTAATCAATCTTGATAACCTGGGTCCTCCAAATAAATTTCCTCAACATCTTGATTAACCAAATCCTCTAAATATGGTTTCAGTTGTTGACCATTTACTTTGAAAATATTCCCGTCATTTAGATTTTGAATCTCAACTGCTCCATGAGGAAATACTTTTACTACCTGATAAAGACCATACCATCGCGAACGTAGTTTTTTAAGAAAGAGGCGTAACCTAGAATTATACATTAATACTTTCTGGTCCAGTTCAAATGTCTTGCGAAGAATTAATTTTTCATGAAAAAATTATCTGTTCTTTATGTATTTTTGTATTCTCATATGCCTCATTTCGAATTTCTTCTAACTCATTGAGTTGAAGTTTATGGTGTGATCCAGCCTTGTTTAAGTCAAAATTAAAATTTTTGATGGCCTAATAAGCATGATGTTCTAATTCCACAGGTAACTGACATGCTTTCCTAAAGACAAGCCTATAGGGAGACATTCCAATTGAGGTTTTGAAAGCCATACAATATGCCCAAAGAGCATCATTCAAACGTTGCGACCAATTCTTACGATTAGGGTGAACTGTTTTCTCTAAAATTTGTTTAATCTCTCGATTCGAAACCTCTACTTAACTACTTGTTTGTGGATGGTATGGCGTTACAACTTTATGGGTGATGGAATATTTCTTCATTAAAGATTCAAACGGTTTATTGCAAAAATGAGTACCCCCATCAATTATAATTGCTCGCAGAGTACCAAAACGAGAAAAGATATTTTCTTTCAAGGAGCGGACCACAACTTTATAATCATTCGTTTTACATGACACTGTTTTAATCCACTTAGAGACATAGTCGACGGCCATAAGGATATACATATAATCGAATGACGAGGGAAATGAACCCATGAAGTCAATACCCCAAACATCATCTCTACAATAAGAATATTGGTAAGTGGCATCATGTTCCTGCGGGAAATATTACCCGTACATTGGCATCTATCATATGTAGAACAAAAGGCGTGGGTGTCTCGAAAAAGTATAGGCTAATAAAATCCACTTTGTAAAACTTTTACTGCTGTTTTCTTTGAACCAAAATGACCACCACATGCATGGTCATGACAAAAGGAGATTATACTATGAAACTCACTCTCAGGCACACATCTCCTAATAACCTGGTCAAGACAAAGTTTGAATAAGTATGGATCATCCCAAAAGAAACGTTTAACCTCAGCAAGAAATTTGGATTTATCCTGTTTAGTCAAATGAGAAGGAAATTGACTTGTAACAAGATAATTTACAATATCCGCATGCCAAGGTAATTGAGAAATAACTAAAGGTTGTTCATCAGGGAAAGACTCGTTCATTGGCAAAGGATCCATTGTGGACTCCAAGAGAAGTGGTCGGCTACCACGTTTTTTGAACCCTTTTTATCCTGAATTTCAATGTTCAATTCTTGTAGCAAGAGAATTCAACGAATCAATCGAGGTTTAACATCTTTTTAAAAAAAAAGATATTTCAGTGCTGCATGATCTGAGAACACTATAACTTTTGATCTTATGATATACGACCTGAATTTGTCTAGAGTAAATACCACTGCCAACAATTCTTTTTCAGTGGTAGAGTAGTTACGTTGAGCATCATTTAGGTCATACTAGCATAATAAATGACATGAGGCATTTTGTTCAATCTTTGCCCCAAGACGGCTCCAACAACATAATCAGAAGCATCATACATAAGCTTAAAAGGTAAGCTCCAATTAGGTGGTTGGATGATTAGAGAAAAAGTTAATAAATGCTTTAACTTATCAAAAGCTTTCCAACAATCATCATTAAGGACAAATGTAACATCTTTAGCTAATAAATTGCATGAGGTTCAAAATTTTTTGCTAAAATCCTTAATGAATCTCCTGTAGAATCCTGCATGCCCTAAGAACGATCTAATCTCCCTCACCGTTCTGGGTGGAGGAAGACTATAAATTAAATCAATGTTGGCTTTATCAACTTCAATGCCTTTAATTAAAACAGCATGCTCGAGTACAATCCCTTTTTGAACCATAAAATAACACTTTTCCCAATTCAATACCAGGTTCATTTTTTTACATCTTTTCAAGACAAGAGATAGATGGTATAAACATTCATTGAATGAAGAGCCAAAAATTGAAAAATCATCCATGAAAATCTCGAGGAAACGCTCAACCATGTCTGAAAAAATATTCATCATGCATCGTTGAAAGGTAGCAGGCACATTACACAACCTAAATGGCATATACCGATAGACATATGTACCAAAGGACATGTAATCCTTGGGAGCAATAAGAATTTGATTATACCTGGAATAGCCATCCATGAAACAATAGTAGTTATGCCCTACCAATCTCTCAAGCATCTGATCTATGAAAGGAAGAGGAAAGTGATCCTTGTGACCAGGTTCAGTTTACGGTAATCAATACAAACTCACCAACCCGTAGTCATGCAGGTTATCACTAATTCATTATTGTCATTTTTGTTCACCGTAATCCCAGACTTTTTGGGAACAACTTGAACTGGGCTGACCCACGTGCTATCTGAAATGGGATAAGTGATACCAACATCTAACAATTTAAGCACCTCCGCTCGAACGACCTCTTTCATATTAGGGTTAAGCCTCCTTTGCATTTCACGCGACGTTTTTACATTTTTTTTCAAGATGAATACGATGCATACACACAGTGGGTCTTATTCCCTTTATGTCAGCTATTGTCCACCCAATAGCTACCTTATATTCTTTAAGAACATTAAGAAACTTATCCTCCCGTTCCTTATCAAGGTTAGAAGCTACGATGACAGGCAGGGTCTCAGAAGGACCTAAAAATGCATACTTAAGAGTTTTAGGTAATTGTTTAAGGTCAAGTTCAGGTGGTTTCTTAACAGACGGGACCGGTTTAGACTCAGATGGTGGAAGAAGTTCCACTTTAGCTTTCCATTTTGTAGTATCCATTACAGGATTAGAGTCAAGCAATGTATTGACTTCTTGGATGGAACTTTCTATGTCAAAATCTATGCCAAAATGTGCTAAACAAGTCTCATGAGTGTCTTCGAAAGATTTAAGGAAAGTGTCATGCACTAGACTCTTAATCATGTTCACTTCAAATATATCATCCGAGTCTGACGGTTGTTGTCCAGCATTGAAAACAATGAGTTTAATCTTTATGTTACCAAAAGACCACTTCATAACTCTATTCCTGCAATTTATGATAGCATTGGATGTGGCTAAGCATGAACGTCTCAGGATAATCGGGATTTGACTAGTAGGATTCTGGAAAGGCTGAGTATCTAGAACAATGAAATCCACTGGAAAATAGAACTTATCAACCTGGATTAGCACATCCTCAAGGGGCACCTTGACAGATCTATCAACTAGTTGTAGTGTTATTTTGGTTGATTTCAGCTCACCAAGTCCTAGCTGCTCATATACAGAATATGACGACAAATTAATACTTGCCCCTAAATTAAGCAATGCCTTCTCAGTCTTATGATTTCCTATGACACAAGAAATGGTGGGAGCTGTTGAATCCCTAAATTTAGGAGGGGTGTTGTGTTAAATCATAGAGCTGAGTTGCTCTGCAAGGAAGACCTTCTTGTGAACATTCAGCTTACGCTTTTGAGTGCATAAATTTTTAAGAAACTTAGCGTAAGCAAGGACTTGCTTGATAGTATCAAGCAACGGAATATTAATTTGCACCTGCTTAAACATGTCCAATATATTATTAAAGTTGTTTCCTTTCTTAACTGGTGACAGATGTTGAGGAAAAGGTGCTTTAGGCACATAAGATGACACATGAGTGGTTCCTGAAGAGTCAGAGTGCTTTTGGACTTTGGATGCACTAGTATGTCTCTTAGCTTCATTTTGGTCTTCCGATTTAGAATTTGATTCTTCCCTAGGCATCTCTACTTTGTTCTCAATTTGTTTGCTGGACCTAAGGGTAATGATTGATTTGGCTTGCTCATGATATTGTTCATGGTTTGAATTAGAGCCAATCTCATACTGTCCTTTTGGATTTGCACAGGCTGGCTAGGGAACTTGCCCTTCTCTCTCTCACTCAATGTCGTAGCAAGTTGGCCCAACTATACTTCCAGCTTAGGAATGGATTACGGATTTGCATGTAAGCTTTGCTGGTTAGCTTGTAGAGTTTTTTGGGTGTTTTTTTGAAATTGAAAAGAACTTTGCATAAAAAGATTGAGTGTATATCTTCAAGAGATGGTTTCCTTGATTGTGAAGGAAGTTATTGATATTGCGGAAACTGTTGAAGTTGTTAACTGCCAACTTGGGGGTAAAGGTTTCATAAGAGGATTTCCAGATGGTCCTCCTTGTTGTGGTCCTTTTGCCCAGGAAAAATTTGGATGTCTAACCCACCCTGGGTTATAGGTGTCTGAGTAATGATCATTCCCAGTTCTCCGAAAAGTGTTCATAGCGTGCACTTGTTCAGAGAGAAATTTTGAAAATGCTGCACCAGATGGAAAAGACTGCATAGGATGGGCGGAACTGGAATATATGGCACATGACTCGATTTGAGTTGTTTTTAGAGGTCCATTATTTAACATCAAAGCATCAACTTTCTTTGTCAGGCTATCAATCTTGGCATAAAGATCTGGCATGACTCATATCTCATATATGCCACATTTCTTCTATGGTTGGGGACTTCTTTCACCTCTATTTGAATAGTCCAATTGCTGAGAGTTTTCACACAAGGTTTCAAAGAAATTCTAAGCTTTGACATCACTTTTGGTCATGAATGACCCTCCATTGGTGGCATCAACCATGCGACGATTTTGGGGTGTCAAACCGTCATAGAAGTATTGAACCTGTTACCACTTCTCAAAACCATGGTGTGGACATTTAAGAAGCAAGTCCTTTCATCTTTCCCAACATTCATGAAAGTGCTCACCCTCTTTTTATGTGAAATTAGTAATTTCTCTACGGAGAGCATTAGTTTTGTAAACAGGGAAGAACTTGTTTAAGAACTTCTTAGACAGTTGGTCTCATATAGCGATAGACCCAACTTCTAGAGAATTCAACCATGCTTTCGCCTTATCCTTCAAAGAAAAAGGAAAAAGGCACAAACGGATCGAATCATCTGAAAAGTTTTGGAACGTAAAGGTAAACCAAATGTCTAGGAATTCTTTCACATGATGATATGGATCCTCCTTATCTAAACAATAGGAGGGCAACAATTGTATGACCCCATATTTAAGTTCAAAGTGTGCTACCGTGGTGGCTAGCAACACTATGCATACAGGTGCATTAAATTGGATAGGGGCTGAATAATCTCTAAGAGCTTTAATTCCATTCTCATCCGCCATTTCAAATAGAATGTTTCTCAATCTTCTATGAAATGTTCTTTCTGTTTCAGGATCAAAAGGTGCCAGTTCTATGTTCAAAGTTCTACGCCCTAACATAAACTGAATTACTGTAATGTAGGAAAGAAAGCTAAACTAAGATGCAACCTAAGAGAAATAAAACTAGAGCTAAAAATCATAAATTCTTAAAAACAAGATGAAACTATGCGAACAAGAATTGGAAGAAAGAATCTGGAAAAGGAGATGATTGATTTCCGAAGAATTGGGAGCTCCTTCACTTTGAAGACAGTTTTTTTTTTTCCAACTTCCTTCCTCAATTCCTGTAGAAAATAAAAAAAATAAATTAAGTTTCCTAAAATTTGTGAACTGATGTGAGAAAAATCCTAGGGCTACGAATTATGATAAGAGAGAATCCTAAATCTAATTGGACTAAAACAGTCCCCAGCAACGGCGCCAAAAACTTGATGTTTTATTTAAACCGACCTGATTTAAATTGATTTTAAACTCGCAAGTATACGAATCAGGTGTAGACACGGTACGTATTACGAGATCATTCTCACGAGGATTGGTTGTCACAATTTGAATTTTATGATTCTTCTTAACTAATCCAAAAAATAGTTTAGCTAGTTATTAAGTAAAATAATAAAAATTAATGAAAAATAACTGAGAACAATAAGGAAAATTCACTCAAAGAGAACACTAGGACTTTTGAATCTACCCCTAATTATCCTAACCCTTGTTTTACTTGTTGATTCACCCTAATTCAGATTGATATACATTCAATAATTAAAGCACAATCTGTGTCCTTGTTCAGGAACACAGGATGTATAATTCCCTTGAAGCACAAGTGATTTTTCCCTTAACATCAATTGTCCCTAATGCATGCAAATCAATTGTCATGTATATATAGGAAGGCCCCGTTTGTTAAATCTGAAGTCTAAAGTCTGAATCTGAAATCTGAAGCCTGAATATGAAATCTGAAGCTGAATCTGAAATCTGAAGTCAAAAAACTTGTTTAGTAACTATGGCTGAAGTCTAAAAATTAAGTACTCAATTTGAAACAATCTGTTTGTTAACAAACATCTGAAATGTCTGAAATATGTTAATTTGACACATTTGCCCCTATTTATCTCCTGTTTGGAAACGCTTTACATTATAAAGAAATTATTTCGGAGTGTATCAACCACTAAATGAGCATCTTGGTCATCCTTGGGAGATCGGAGCCCAAACTTGACCCATGGGAAGAGCACGAAAAACGGGGAATATCTGCCCAATTTTAAAGTAATTGGACGGTGCATTCCGGCAAAACAAACATTAAAAGTTGGATGAGAATTAAATGACAAATTTGTAAATATATGCATGCATGGCACCAAGCATATGTGGTAAGTGGATTTTGGTTATAATGGCGAGTATTGTCTGCGCATCCGCTAAGCGTGTGGCCCACCGAAGACTCAGATCAGCCCCATATTTGAGCATGTGGATTTTTATGATACAATTAACATGATGAAAGGAGTAGATCCTCCGAAAAGTACCAAGGGTGGACCCCACCTATTTTGAACAAACCACCTAAGAAATGTCTTTTCAGAGTGTTAACACAAATATTAGCATGATTCAAAAATTCAATGGCCCCATGAATATTTCAACCGTGGACGTTTAGTTATCACGTTTTTGGCCCACCTGAGCATTGGATACAGTTCATCTTTGGCCTCATGTCCTAAAATGAACTCACAAAGCGGATGGACGATGAGGATTTCTCACAAACATCCCAGTGGTCCCACCTGCATTCCTAGTGCAGGAACTTCCCGCAAAAGCCCTTCGCAGGAGATCTGCTTCCGGAACGGATTGGCTACAGTAGTCCCACCTAATAAACTGTAGTGTTTATTTGACATCCAATCTTTTTATTAGGTCATATAGGCCCAGATGAAGGGAAAAAACAAAGATTAGCTTGATCCAAAACTTTTATCGCCCCCAAAAGGTTTTTAATGGTCGACGTTCATTCAACACTGTTTCCTGTAATGTGGCCCACTTGAGATTTTGATATACCTAATTTTTTTGTCCCATACCATGAAATGATCTGAAAAAATAGATGGATGGCATGGATGAAACACATACATCATGGTAGGGCCCATAGAGCACCGACCACCAGCCATTGGCCAGTGGCAGTGGGAGTAGCCAATCCGTTCCTGTCTTCTGTCCAGGACAAGGGACGCGGATTTCCTGCGAAAGCCTTTCGCAGGAAGTTCCTGCGCTGGAAAACTGGGTGGGGCCTAATGTGATATTTTTAAGAAATCCACTCCGTACATCCATTTTCTGAGCTCATTTTAGGACTTGAGACCAAAACTGAGAAGGATCCAAGACTCAAGTGGGGCACACTAGAACAAAAGGTGGGTAGGAAAATTCCTACCGTTGAAAACTTTCTGGGGTAAAAAGTGATGTTTACATGACATCCGTACCGTTAATAACGTCATTCCTACTTGGATGAACAGAAAACACAAATATTAGCCTGATTCAAAACTTCTGTGGCCCACGAATATTTCAACTGCGTACGTTGAATACTCACATTTTAGGTCCACTTGATTACGGCTCATTTTTAGCCTGTTATCCTAAAAATATCTCGAAAAACAGATGGTCAGGGTGGATTTCTCAAAAACATCACGTTGGGCCCCACCCAAGTTTCCAGTGCAGGAACCGGCTTTCGCAGGAAATCTGCGTCCAGCGTCTTGTTGTATGAGGATGCGGATTGCGTACTGCTCCCATTCGTCCGTAGCTCCAAACGAGTAGTTTTGTGGGTGGGCCCACCGTGATGTATCTGTACATCCAAACCATCAATCCCTTTTGTCAAATTATTTTAAGGCACGAACACAAAAATGATGCAGATCCAACGCTCAAGTGGACCACACCAAAAATGATGAGTATCGAAATTGAAACATCGGTCGCTTTGGTAGATAGGTCACTTTGAAGCACATGAAGCTTGACCTCATATACTTAAGCTTGTGTCTCGAACTTATGTCTTGAGCATGTGACTTGAGACTTAAGCTTGATCAAATGTATTTGATCTTGAACTTGAGCTTGAACTTAAGCTTGAACTTGAGCTTTAACTTAAGCTTGAAATAGTGCACTTAGACTTGAGTACTTAGACTTGGTGAACTTCAACTTTTTCTCATAGTCGAACATGCACGCTTAAAGTAATTGTAGCACACTTAATGTCGATGAAGGTAACACGAAGCTCATCTTCAAATGAAGGTAAACTTTCCATCTATTTAAACTTTAATCTATCAAAAAAAGCCAAACATTCTGAAGTGTTTTGGCACAACAAAATTTGACAATACAAGGTGCTAGATTTTCAACATTGCACTTACAGTATTGACATGAGGTATTCCACTAACGATCCCCTCTCGTTTGTAACGTCCTAGATTTTTGACATTTTGGATTTCCAAAAAAACCCTTGAAAATTTTTATTATAATTAACCTACATTGTCACTTACTAACCCTTGATGCTCAAGATGAGCATATACATGGGTGGTACCGGTAAAGGACCGCACAAATCTAATTAATCAACCGTAGGAAGCCAATGAATCTGCCAAATCACTTAAACATCGAGTTTAGCCTTGTAATTTGTTTATCTAGGCCTAAATCTAGCTGACTTACCATTGACTAATTAAGAGGATCGTAATTAAATAAAGACCTACCAAAAGCCAAGACAACTAGGGTTCAGATCTTAATTAACAAATCAAATCAATTCAGTTACTCCTTTAGCCTAAAAGATAATCGTTTAGGGTGATTATAATCGAATCACCATTTTCGCTAATTATGAATAGGCCATACTATGAACTTACCTAATATAAATCCTAATCATTGACACAAAAAATCTCAATACACAATTCATTCCAGAAATGCCCTGATTATCCAAACAAGCTCTAGATCAGTCGTTGGTGGGCCACTATACCCAAGGCTATAGAAATATGTTCATCTTAGTGGGCTTGAAGTCCGTCATGAGCCATCGAGCTGAGATCGTGTCTCGAATTGTTCAATTTGGACTTGAAAGTCAAGTGCTCAGGTTGTGTAAATACCTTATATGAAAATATGAAACTTAAGTGAAATAAGTCCATTTATTTTTTCACAAAGTTATAAGTCTTAGATCGTCAATTCACGACTAAAGTTGAGGTATCGATTAAAGATATTTCTCCAAACATACCTGTATAGCTACGGCTCCGATCGACTTTCAATGACCGTTGAACAAACTTCTAATTATATTTGTCAATCAGTGCATCCAAATGGTGGGCTAATCATATCTATACATAGATCGTCATAAGGGCTAACTATCCTACAGTGTATATCAACATGTACACCCCATAGTGGGCCCTAAAGATTAGAAACACCCTCCCAAGTGGCTAGTATAATGAAAACCTAGCCCTTAGGGCGATTTGTACAACTTTTGAAACTATATAAGGCCTTCAGTTGGGCACCCTATCTCTCCATACAAATTTTACCCAAGAAGGAAAGAAAGAAAGAGAGAAGAAGGAAGATCTTGGGGTGTTCTTGATGGATTCCCTTCAATCAAGCCCTAGCTTCGACCGTTCTTCTCCATTTCTCCATCGATTCCATCCCACTCATGATCGAGATGTAAGAAATGAACCTTATTTCTCAACCTAGGCTTTTCTACATTGAATTGTATGAATCTCACCTAGTTGCTTTGAAATTGGTGAAGGAATTATTTTTTCCCAAATTCCTAACCCTAGGAGCTCAAAATCAGAGATTTCTTCTTAAAGGTGCGGACCATTGTGCCTAGGTTTCCGTAGCTAATGATTTCTTATGGTGAATGATTCGTAAATGGCTAATATGTTCATATTTTGTGTTTGATTATAATATGTGTGATTACTTTTTTATGCATGCTCACATGTTTGATGAAATGCTTAAGTGATTGAATGTGTTATTCTATTGATGCTCACATGTTTGATAAAATGCCTAAGTGAACGTATTGCTCTATTGATACTCATATGTTTGATGAAATGCCCAAGTGAATGTATTGTTCAACTTATGCTCATATGTTTGATGAAATTCCTAAGTGGATGTGTCGTTGAATCCATGCTTCATATGAATCTCGCTATGACTACATAATGAATTGCTAAGTCCGTAGCGATGTTTAGGATTGCTTACAATGATGAGATAGTCGGCTAACCGTCCAAACTAAGGGGTGGCCCGAGTTAGGTCGGTTACCCCGAGCTTGTTCGATTGACCTGGGTCGAACACGAATAACCAACAGTAGGTGGATTACATGGGATGCTCACACCTAATGCTGATTGCGCCAGAGTTCTCCAAGTCAATCGAATTAGCCTAATAGTCGACTGACCACATGTGTTCATTGTTAGTGGTACGATCCATAAGACTCATGGGCCGGGCATGGTGGTATGAGATACTGTGTCTGAGCTGTCGGCTAACGCTGGGGTGACAGGCCTCCCCATAGTGACCAATGAGCAATCAAGAAGGCTACGAGCCTGGTGCATCTAACTGTAATGATATTGTGACCGCTTCACATTTGTGTTTGGGTGATGACTCTTATATCATTTGTAGCGCCCTTCACCCATCGATGGGTCGGCTAACCCTGTGCGTCCGAATTGTGTCATTAGGATCCTTAGTGATCAGTTGGGCTAGTGTTAGCCTCACATTAATTGAGGAGTTGTCGTCTGGGTAGTAATCCTGAATACAAATCATGGGACGCAGTTGAAGAGCTGCTTCGGCCACCCCAGGCCTAGTGATTTAATTGAGACCACGATAAAATGAGGGTACCTTAGCTTTCTCAATATGCTGGATGAATGGAACTTAATAATCACTCGGCTAATATGAACATTCATCATATTAATTTAGGTTGGCGACTCAACAGTCGAGGTCACATTGAGAGAGTGTTGGTCATATCCGAACGTATAGATAGAGTCGCTTAAGGGAGTGTTGTTTGCAAAGAGCATACATCATGTCATATCTTTATATGCGCATTTAACAAGAGTATTTAAGAAATGCTCGTTTGGTTGTTTATCATTAATTGCGATGATTGGGTTGATAACATGTGTAACTTAGAACTAATGGAACCACTGAGTTAGCTACTCACTCCCACCTAGGAAGGTGTTTCAAAATACCAACTAGGCATTGTTATTGATTCAAGTTCTATTAAGGCCTCCGACAGGAAGGCTTGGATTGGCTTGCGCTTTTCACCATGATGCCTAGGGAGTGTGGGGCGAAGCTAGAAGAATTTTCTTTTATTTTTATTTTATGCATGATATGTTAGAGTCCATGATCGGGCATGCTTTATGTATAAATTTTGTTGTATATTCGTTGTGGCCTGTATAATCCCTATTTTGGACGATCACAACCATTTGAATTTTATTTTTTACTGTTAGCCCTATATTTCTGAATCTTTTTGTTATCTCTACCTCACTTTGTATTTTCTAAGTTAACTTGCATTATTTTGATTATTTTTATGTGAATCTGAATGAAGACATGCACATTTGATTAAGTTAACACTCAAAAACTCAAGATCAGAATCTATGTACTCGAGTGTCGATTTTCGACGCGTGACATCGATAGACTCCTCTCGTGGGTCCAAGGAGGTGATATTCATTATTTGTTGCCACCGTGCTTTTGCTCGGAGTATTTTCAAATAGCATTGTCACGCCTCATGTTAATCACCCTTGACTTGGCCAGCACCGTACTCGGTTTGGAATTTCATTGCGAGGTGGTAAGTGGATACCACAACCCTCATGGTGTTAAGAGATGGTCTGCCCAAGATTACATTATAAACTGATGGACAGTCTACTGTGAGGAAATCGATCATGGTGGTTGTCTGTTTGACACCTTTGCCAGTAGTTATGGGTTGTAGTATACTCCCTTCAAAGGTCACCTTCTCTCCTATTAAGCCAAGTAAGGGAGTCTTGACAAGTCGTAGTTTAGACCTCTCGATCCCCACATTGTCGAAGGCGGCGATGAACAACATATCGGTCGAGCTACCAGTGTTGACCAGTATTTGGTGTACCTTGTGGTTGGCCACAATCATGGTTACCATTAAGGTGTCGTCGTATAGGTGGTGGTGTCCTCGGGCATCTTCTTCTATAAAGGTCAAACTACAAGAGCTCAACCTCTGTTCTTTTGTAGTCCTTCCGGTAAGTTAGACATGATGTTCCTTATTGCTATTACTCTCGCTTTAAGCATGTACTCGGTGTGTCCTGTTCGAGTCTTCACAGCCAGCCTATCCTCTGAATATGGTGCGTATCTCATTTGTTACTTTGTTGTTGTTTTGGTTGTCATGTCGCTCGTCCTGCCTGGTTGGTTGGTCATCCCTTCCTTTGTCTATGAACTCTCACAAATGTCCCTTCCGGATGAGGGACTCAATCTTCCTTGAGGTTGAAATACGCCGTCATATTGTGACTGTGATCTGGGTGGAAATGGCAATATTTTCACATGTCTCTCTTCTCGGCATTAGCCTTCATCTTGCTCAGCCATTTTAAGATTATTCTGTGACGTACTTCCATGAGCACTTTCTCCGGCATAGTGTTTAAAGGAATGTATGAGTGGAATCAACTCTCTGTCATTGGCTTGTACATTGGCCCTTACTCTAGTCGTCTTCCTTTTTCCTCTTGTTATTAGTGTCTGATAACTCCACTTTTTCTTTTCACCACTTGTTCTTAGCCGAGTTGTTTATGCTTCTAGTAGCTCTCCGTGAACTGAAGAGCTCCTCTGTGTTTGAATATTTTTTTTAGCTCGGTTAAGTAGGTTGGCGAGAGCAGTCGGGGGTTTTTACCAATCGAGAAGAGGAGCTTTCCCTACTTAAGGTCAACTACCATGGCGGCGAGAACTATCTAGTCAGAATAACCATCGACCTGGATTGCCTCGGCATTGAAGCGAATGATCTATTCTTTTTAGCAACTCATCCTCCCACTAAGTAGTTGTGAGAAGGCAAGTTGACGACTTTCTCTTGTCTTTCCCGTTGATGAGCTACGTGATGAAGGCCTTGTTGAGTTGAGTGAAGGAGTTGATGGACTACAGTTTCAGGTGTCAGTACTATTTACGTGTAGCCCCCAACAAGGTCAAGGAGAATGTTATGCACATCACAGGCCCAAAAGCACTGTGAAGTTCTATCCAGGCTCTGAAAGACTCTAGGTGTTCAGCTGGGTCTCTTGATATAACACTTTAGTTTTTAAAACTCATGTATGGTACTCCTTTTTGAAAAATCGGGTGTTTAGCTAGAATGCAATTGTACGTATGATGCACACCTGTAGAAATCAGAGTGCGAGAGAGAAAACTAAGCATGGTACGTTATTAAATATCACATATAACCAAATCCTAGTCTGCTCAGCTGGGGACTTAGTACAAAACCCACATTTGTAAAATGTTTTAACCCAAAGCTAAAAGGAAATAAACTATGATTTACTGGTTGAGCCTATAGAGTTCAACCATGTCTTGATGGGGGTCCTCCTCAAAGGACTCCTCTCCCACCCTAGCGAGGTCAACATTAGGGTCTGCTTCATAAGTGCCATCATCCAGAGCTACGCCTACATTATCTATACAGTTGTATATTCAAAGAATGAGTGGTCAACTCAGTGTAAATTGTCCCTCAAGATTACATACCAGCACATTAGTTAAGTATAGTTAAATAGGGACGTATACAAAATAATCCACAATGCAATCTTATTTAAATGCATGGATGCGTGAATGCACATCAACTGAGGATTTTCATCCAGTGGTTTTTAGGCAAAACCCATGCATGTGGCCAGTCACCAGCGAAAATCATCAAGTGAAAGTGCCCTGATTTGTCAATATACGTGAGTGTTGACTCAGTTTGTCAAGCGAGCCCCAAATTGAAGACCACAAGATCAAGGACTCATCAACTGAAAAAGTTTGAGCACTCCACATAGGTAAACAAAGCCTCACTTCCCTACCCAAACCCTTGAGGTATATGACCCCATTCATAAGAACCTAATCTTACCTACAAATGTTTTTGAAAAATCATTGGTAAGCTTAGTTTAAGATATTTTAATTACGGGAGAAATTATGACCTATATGAGAAAATTTTATATCTCGTCGATTGCATCGAAGTGCAATCGAGGATAATTTCGATGGCATCAAACTTATTCGATTACATCGTAAAACATGGAAAAATACTCCAACAACAAACTTAATATATTCTGAAAATTGTCGATTACATCGAATGATGTTCAATGGCATTGAAATAAAAGTTTCGATGACATCGATCCTACTTCGATAGCATCAACCTTGGCATCTTGCCTCCACTATACTTAAAATACTCTAAATGCTCTTTGATGCAATCGAACTTCTGTTGATAGCATCGAGATAAGTTATCGATGGTATCGAAGGCTGTTCAATGGCATCGAAATATGGACCAGTTTGTCAAGCAAGCTTTCAAGAAATATTTCGATTACATCGACAGAAGTTCAATGACATCGAAATTTAAAATCCGATGGCATCGAAGGTATGATCGATGGCATCGAAATAGGGGATAAACTTGCCAAAGAGCTTTTATATAGGAAAATCATTTTTCTCTTGATGGTATTAAAACATAATCGATGACATCCTCGATGGCATCAAAAGTTGCTTCACGACATTGAAGAAGGCATCAATTAGCCTAGTAACCAAAGTGTATTTTTTAAAGGTATTCCAATGGCATCAAATCATCCCTCGATGGCATTAAAGTGCACGTTGATGACATGGAAGTTTGCTCAATGAAATTAGACAAAATTTGTCATGCACCTAACTGAATATCTTGGTGCAGGAAGTCGATGCAATCAGAGTAGATTCAATGACGCCGAAGGAAACTTCGATGACATCGACAATGTTAGAAATTTTCCCCTTTTTTTTTACCATTGAGATTTGTCTTTATATACCACTTGGGTTGCTTCTTGGACTTTTAAGCTTATATTGAAGAGAGTTTTGAGAGAGTAATTGCCATAGTTAATACCCTTATCCTCAAGCTCTCTTTCCCATAGGAGTTCATCATTCAATCCATTGCTCAAGCATTTATTGATATATTCAATGGCTTGAATGGAACTATGACAAATTATTATGCTGGGATCCTTGAATGCTAAGCTCATGGAAATCTTCTCTAGATTTTTATTACATATCATTCATTAGAGTAGATCATATTAAACCCTATACCGAACAAGATCACACCGACGATTGGAGCATCTACAAATGGTTGTGGTTAAAGGGAGCTGAAGACTCTTCATCAACAGGAAGATCTTCAACAAAGTATTATAACGGGGCTCACTCACTTATCAGTAAGTATATGGAGTCCATTGAGTCTGAAGCCCTTTCTTTATGTAGGACTGGGATTCAGAGTTTGAGTTTCTAACTCGCTAAGACCTTTTGTAGGCCTCCAACAGGAGAATACGTATAGGCCCTTATGTAGGTAGGACTTTGGCCTATGTGGCCTAAATCGACAAGTTCTTCTGTATGACCTTTGTTCTTATGTAGGATATAAATCTAGAGTCCTTTTGTAGGGTTGTGAAGGTTCGTGGTCAACCTGATTTAAAACCATTGGATAATGAAATATGGTACACTATAGGAGAGAGTGGATCCGCTAGGAGTGGAGTAGGCAAGTAGCTGAACCACTATATATCAATGTGTTTGTGATTATTGCTTTTTCTCATGTATGTTGATTTGTGATATGCTTACTTCATGTACAGTACATGTTTGACACAATACAACTCATTTATGTGTTTTGCTATCCTTACCTTTGTGTGTGAATGGTGTTATGTTAATCTTGCTTTATTTTGTATAACTAAACGACATTAATTTTTAAGCAAGATTAAAACCTTAAAAGTCCTATTCACCCCCTATAGGGCCCTTGGACTATTTTTCATACTTCAATTAGTAGTCTCAATCGCAATTTCAATTGGTATCAAAGCGGGTTCCTCTTGAAGGGTTTAACAACCTAGAGGAAAATATCTTAACTGAAGTTGAAAAAATGTCCAAAGGAGAGGGAACGTCCGTCACTAGATTGCCTAGTTTTGATGGTTTAAACTATGCGTATTAGAATGCTAGGATGAGTATATTCCTAAAATCTTTGGACCATGATGTTTGGAACATTGTTGAGAATGGTTATACGCCACCAATGGAACAAATTGTTCACGAAAATGGCACTACCACCTCTCAACCCAAATTAAGAGAATTTTAGACTGACTATGAGAAACAGTGGAAAAAGAGTGATGCTAAGGCAATGAATACAATTTATTGTGCTATTTCACCAGAAGAATTTAATCAAGTATGTACATGTGAAACTTCTAAGCAAGTGTGGGATTTATTGGAAACTGACCATGAAGGAACAAGCATGGTAAAATGCTCAAAGCTACTGCTCTTAACAGTAAAATTTGAGAACATAAGATGGAAGAACATGAGACCTTCATGGAGTTCTACACTAAACTGAATGACATTTGTAACTCCATGTGGGGACTTGGAGAGAAGGTTTCGGTACTTAAAATTTGTAGGAAAATTTTGAGATCCCTATCGGAACACTTTAACTTAAAAGTTACCACTATCAAAGAATGTAGGAACATTGATGAACTAAAAGTAGAAGAATCAGTAGGTTCCTTACAAACCTTCGAGTTGCATTTTAAAATCCCATATCAAAATCCAAAAACAATGTCCTCAAAACCTCAAAAAAAAAAAAAAAAAAAGAATCTGAGGAGGAAAATGAAGAAGTTAATGGAGATGAGGAGGTAGCCCTTTTGGCCAAAAGATTCAAAAAATTCTTTGTAAGTTCTAAGATGTTGAACACACATTAGTTGTCAAAATTCCTAAAGACAAACCAACTTGATCAAGAGAAGATCAAGCTCAAGACTAGTCCATACTCAAGAGAAAATCAAACTCAAGATCGACTAATATTCAAGAAAAGATCAAGCTTAAAGTCAAGATGAAGTTCCGAGACTTAGTTCAAGCCAAAGAAGATTAGATATTTGATATATCTCAGGTGGTATAAAATCCAAGAAAGACCTTAGGATTAGGTGTTTTCAAAAATATATTATTTTGAGTTTTTATGCTTATTTTTCTTGAAATTCGACCAACCCAACTTTTGGTTCAGCTAGCCTAAGCTTTCTCGGCCAACCTAACTTCAAGCCCGAAGCTAAAACTGATTTTTGTTGTAAATTTGGCTAGCTCAAGAAAGTTCAGGTCAAATTCCAGCAATATCACCTTTTAGAATTCGAGCAAATTCGGATAGCCAAAGGGAAAATTCGGCTAAACAAACTGGGGTGTTCGACTTGCCAAAGTTGAACTCGGGCCAACCGAATTTTGGATAAATCTTATCCTGCGCATTCCGAAGTCCGTTGAACTAACTTCGGCCTGTTAAGGCTAGTCAAAGATTCAACTTCTTTACCTATAAATTGAGTTCCTCTCTCATTCTGAATTACTCAAATTAATTATCAAAATCCTTCTATAAGAGAGAGAGAAGCTTGAGTTATTAGCAAGCTATTGAACGGTATTTACAATTTAATTTATAGCTTTTTCTTTTCATTCCCTTAATCTCAGAACTTTCAAGTTTGATTTTAAAGAGAGTAAACTATACTCTTTTTTTGAGATTTAAGAGAATTGATTCAAGTAGCTTATTGGGTTTAACTTAATTAAATCAATAGAACCCTAGACCCTTTCTATCTAACTAAACAAAGAACAATATACATTTAAGAAAGAGGTTCTACTGCCACAAGCTTTTGATACGTCTTCTATGGTGAAGATAAGTATACCTTTTAAACTCTTTTAGGTTTTTCTGAGATAGCCTGTTAAAATCTCAGTTTAGGTTTTGTCTGAGGTAGCCTGAAAATTTCAGTGTGGCTTTGATTGTGGTAGCCTGTGAAAATCACAAGAATTGCATACGGTTGTTAAGGTGAACCTGGGAAAACCTTTTTATAGTGAAAGCCAAAATTACGAGGGAAGTAATTTTGGGAGTGGAGTAGGCGTGACTGTTTTTAAAGCACTAAACCACTATAATCCTTTGTGTTATGTGGTGAATGCCTTTATTTTATTTATGGTGAATGATTGTATTTAATTTTAGATTGAGTGGTAAATGTTGTAATATTTTAATTTACTCTTGGAAGTTTGAGATTTTGATTTTAAATATATTCGTGAAGTATTGTTGTCCTGCTTAAAACTTTAGGTGAAGGTTGTCCTACGAATTATTTGGAATTAATATTTCAATACTTAAGCAATTGAGATCCTTACTTTATTTACATATTTAACACTTAGTTCGATTATTTGGCATTGTCTTATTCACCACCCCCCCCCCCCCCCCCCCTAGGACATCTTAAGCTCTCCTTTTCAAGTGGTATCAGAGCAGGTTGCTCTATTTTTTTTTGGATTTACTTCCTTGAGCTAGATCTAGAGCTTTATTATGTCAAATTTTGACAGCTTGTCCTTTACCAGGTCACCTCCTTTTGATAGCTCTAACTATTCATATTAGAAAGCTAGGATGGGGATTTTCCTCAAATCCTTAGATGAAAATGTGTGGCAAGCCACTTTGACTGAATGGCTCCCTCCTATGATAGAAGTAACTGCTGTTGATAGAACCAAATCAATGAAAGAAACTGCATTTACTTTTTGGACCATAGTTGAGAAAAATGAAAGCAGTGCTAATGCAAAAGCCTTAAATGCTATAACTTGTGCTCTATCGCCTGATGAATTTAAAAGAATTATTTCTTACAATATGGCTAAACAAGTATGAGATATTCTTAAAATGACACATGAATGAATTGCTATTATAAAAAAAATATATAAAATTAAAATCCTCATAACCAAATTTGAGGAGATTCATATGGAAGAAAATGACTCTTTTTAGACTTCTATAGGAAATAAAATGACACGGTAAATTCCATGTGGGGTCTTGAAGATAAAATCCCTGAAAGCAAGGTTTGCGTAAAATACTACGATCACTTCTTGATAGGTTCAATTCAAAAGTTACTACTATATAGGAGTTAAGGGATACAGATGTTATGAAGGTTGAGGAGTTAATAGGATCTTTTCAAACTTATGAGGTGAATTTCAAAGTTCCTAAAGTCAAGTCTGTAGCTCTTAAATCTTCTAAATATAATTCAAAGGAAACTAATGCTAATTTTGATTTTAAAAATATTGAAAATGATATAACTTTGTTAGCTAAGAAATTTTATAGAATTTTCAAAAACAAGAAAAGAACATATTTCAAAAACCCTTTGATAAAAGAAAAGGAACTTTAATTTTTTGAAAATCCAAAAACAAAGACACTCAATGTTTCAATTGTTCTGAATATAGACATTTGGCTTCTAAAAGTCCTAAAAAGGATAAATCTAGAAGAAAATGAATGATAACTACTTGGGATGAATCATCAGAATATGAAAATTCTGATTCTGATGAATTAGACCAAGAAAATACAAACGATGTGAAAGCCTTTATGACAATAACAAGAGTCACTTCATCAGACAACCGTGATATGTCTAATAATGAAACTCTAAGAAGTGACTCTGAAAATGAAGACAATCTTCAAGATGCTTATAATGGCCTATACAGAGAGAGTTGTAAGATAGCTATTAAATTAAATATTCAAAAAGAAAATTATGCTAAATTAAAAGTAGAACTTGAAAAAGTTGTTTTAGAAAAATCTCATTTTTTTCGATTGTTTTGAAAAAACAAAATTAGATTTAAGATTTAAATCTTCTGAATTGCAAAAACTTAAAATAAAAAATGAGAAACTAAAACTTGAAGTTTTTTCCCTTCAGAGTTCAAAGGATACTTGGAAATATGCACTTGGTGACAAAAGACTAGAAAAATTGTTAACCTCATCAAGGAGATGTGGTGACAAGTCTGGTTTGGGTTATATTAAAAATAACTCTTTGAAAACTAAGGATTCTGCTCCTATCTTTGTAAGAGGAGAATCCTCGAACTCTAAAGGAAAGACTCTAAGAGATTTAAATTGTAAAAGGAATGATTTCAAAAACTTAAAAACTTTTCAAGTTTCAAAAATAAATAATAATGCCATCTGTCAGACCCATAATCTAGTATCCATTTCATTAGGTCTCGTGGTCCTTCCGGTGGCATTCTCGTGACCTGCGACCTATAAGTAGCATTTGCGATCATCCCTAAGTTCCGCCCTGTAAACCTGAACCGATTCAACTTGAAACCTATGTCATTACGACCGCATTGTCGCCGCGGTTTCAACGCCGCATCTCGTGTGACAATCCGAGGTGTAGATCAAAAGATGTACCCTGCGTAATATTTGGACCATTGATCATGATGTGAGACCCACCTTGTTGCTTGTGCATGTTTTCCTAGATGGGTGACTTCACCCTAGTTTCATCATTACATATAGCTACCTAGCCTACCTATGATGGCTACCTAGCATATTACCTATAGCCCTAGCCTAGCCTAGCCTATCCTCTCTTACAAGTCATAATTAGTTTTCTTCCCAAAAAGCAACAAGTGTTTTTCTTCCCAAAACTCATTATCACCTTATATTGCTATGATGGCATTTATACAACACTCCTTCTCCCTCTATTTCTCCTTCATTTCCTCCTCTCCATCAATTGCTAGAGAGGTTGGAATGTCCAACCCTCCCCATTTCTCCAGCCCCTTTCTCCCTTGATTCCCATCAATCTAACCCTCCTACACCCATCTCCACCATTCAAATTACCCCATTGGAGCTAGAAAACCCAAGGATAGAAGAAGAAGGAAGAGCTTTGAGGTGGGCGCACTCCTAGGACTAGATTTCTTGTTTTCTTCCATTGAAACTTGTTTTTCTTTCATGGGAACATGTAGGATGCACCAATCAATGGTGGAGATCCTACTTGAATCCATAGGTGTGGCCAATGGCTCACCTTTGTGCATGCATGAGCCATGATGGGGCCATTCTCCATGGACCCCATCATGTATTTTCCTTTGATCCATAGCTTGATGGATCATCTAGACCCTAGATCCATGGTGGGGACGGTATCCCCACCTCAGATTTTTAGTTGTAGGGCCCATGCATGCATGGGACCCATGTATTATCTTGATGTATGGTTGTGATTGGTTTAGAAGGGCTCATAGTGACGAAGCCTTTCCTATGGCCGTGATCTTCTCTCTCTCTTTCTCTCTTATTTTTCTTGATTGTGTGTGGCTTACCTGGTGCGTCTAAGACGCCCAGACCATCCAGCAAGGTGGGACATCCTTGCTGTCCATTTTCTAGATGTTGGGCATCCCACTTGTTGTCCATTTTTAGCATGCAAAGAGATCTAATATTGGAGTCTTGGTTTTTGGGGTCCACTAAGGTAGGCCACACCATGTTTTATTTGAAGTAATTCTCCCTGTCCAACAACTTATGGGCTAGAATGTCTAACAACATATTGCTGTCTAGATTTTTCTGGGCCCTTGTTGCTGATTGTTGTATGGAGATTAGCCCTGTTTGTAGCCTCATTTTCTTCCTAATGTGGGGTGTTTCTCTGAGGTGTGGACCCCACCTTGATGTATGATGAAACCCACTCCATCCATCCCTGATGGGACGCCCATGGAGTAGGCCCAAGAGGGCTGGATGGTCCATGTTTTTGAACCGTCTAGCAATCTTACATGGAGGGAAAATGTATATATCAACTTGATTTTTAGAATGGTGGGCCACTTTTGTGGACCCCACCTTGCTTCACTTTCATGGGTGCTTGTTAACCGTCCATTTTCCTCTTGTTTAGGCAAAACCTGGGCCCACTCCATTGGGTGTACAAATCAAGGACAACAACAATTACAGCAACATTTTATTTTTTATGCCTTGTTGTCCAGAATTTTTATTTAATGTTGTATGTGTTCTTAGCTTCTCCTTTCATCTCTATTGTAGCCCACTTAGCTAAGACCCACCTCAGATGCATGCAAGAAATCTAAACTATCCATCTATGGGACGCCATCAGCTGGGCCAACGTCCAGCAGGGGCTGACCGTCCACCCCTTTTGAGGCCCACCTTAATGCTATTTATAACCCGCACCGTCCTCCATTTGTGTGGCCCACCCCCTAGTGGGACGTCCACAAGGGGGCCCACCTTGAGATCAATAGGCTAGCCGTACAGGCCCCTTGGGACGCCCCAGGTAGTTAGGTGTTGTTGGACTTGCAGTCCAGCAGCAGGCCCACCATGGTTCTTGTGTTGTGAGTATGCCTTCCATTTAGTGGGTCCCACTGTGACATGTATAGGTCACCATGGAGTATCTATTTTCTTTAGATTTACCATCTGTTGGACCCCAGCCGGCCCAGGAAGTTGGGCGGGATGAATGTTCAAGAAGGCCTTGAAGAAATTTTTGCGTGTAGCTGGATGTTGTGAAGATGTGAGGCCCACCAGATTGAGAGTGTTGTGTACACATACCATACCTGTATTTTCTGAGAATATTAGGCCCCATTAGTGCCTTGTGAGGCCCACCGTTTATTTTATTAATTGAGGACTATCAGTCTAGATTTTTGGATGTCCAGCCTTGAGCCCAGTTTTGTGTATGGGCTGCTTACCTATTGTGTTGGACCTTGTTAGCTGATAAGTTACATGTAATTGGATCCTTGTTGCCCATTTATCTTGCCCAGTCTTGGGCTGAATTGTAAGGCCCAAGAGGCCCATCATAATGCATGCATTCGTTAGCCATATGGGCTGCCCATGAGGCCCATCATAATGCATGCATTCGTTGGCCATGGTACTTAGGCCATGGTTTGCCTCATTGAGCCCACGTTGATGTACGTAGGATCTGGGCCGTTTCTTGAGGCCCATCATGTGGTATGAGATGTTATAAATTGCTACCCATTTTCTTTTCAAAGTTGTATTCGGGCCATGGGCCTTGTTTTAGCTAGATTCCTTATTGGGTTGTCTTTTAAGGAACAATAATGGTTCAATGTCCACATTGTGAACCTTTATAGGCCCTTTGTTAGGACCTTTCTCATCTATTGGGCCCATAGTATTGCATACCTAGACTTTGTGGGCTACCTCAAACCATTGGGCCCCCACTATTGGTTATGCTTCTTCCATACCATGTAAAATCATCTAAGTACCTAAACCCGACCTTGCCAAGAGGAGAGTACATCATCACCGCATGTTATACTTAGTTATCTTCATGATTCATTCTCATGCGCATCATATGTATGTTTAGTTGAGAAGTGATTGATTATGGTATGTGCCATTGGGCAGGTTATTTATGAGATTCCCTCAGTTATGGAGTTACCCCACATGAGCGCGCTGTATGCGCAAGAATGATGCATGGTTGATTGGCATAATTCATGCATCTCGCATTTACATGACACGGTTATTATTCGCCCTAGCGTCATCAGGGCCGTAGCCTCCATCGCCACATCGTGGATGACCAGATTTGGACACCAGAAATGCTTGGTTCTAGCACTGTAGGCATGTAGGTTGTCCTTGGGTGAAAGTACCAGAACCTTTTGGTAAAGGAGATGCTCCAATGTCTAAACCAAGTGAAAACTTGAGCGCCAGTGCTGCATACTATTAAGCTGTGTCTCCCACTGTGCCGTGGTCGGTTGAAAGGGGGTGTGGCCTTATTTGCTCGAGTGAGGGGGTTATAAGCTAGGCTTAGTCTGACTAGCTCGTAATGGGTCCGCTATCGACAAGCCGGGTAGATTGGCAGACTACTGGCCAGGTGGGTAGTGAGGTCTCTTCCGCTCGCTGGGTTGCACTGCTAGGCAGGCGGTAGTCAGTGTGAAGTGTATTTGACCCTGATGATTTTCTAGAGAGGAACTGTACTGATATGTCGACTGACATGATCGCATTGCATATTGCATATGACATTTGGCTATATAGGCCTCACATCACATAGCCTTGGTATAGTTTATAGCATTCATGCTTGGTGTAACATAGCCTTGGGATGGTTGATGGAATTCCTGTCTTCTATTGCATTGCCTTGGTATGGCTGATAGCTTTTGTGCCTTGTATTGTATAGCCTTGTTACCGCTGGTGGTATTCATGGTCTTGCCAGCATATTCTGCATACTTGGCACCTGTCCTGCACACACTTACACCACCCTTTAAGCTTTCTTTATGTTTATGCATGATTGATGTGTGCAGGTGATGCTAGGCAGTAGCTAAGCAGGAGCAGGAGCAGGAGCGTGCCGCGGAGCTTTTGGAGTTTTATTACAGCCATTGTATCTTTCCCTTTATATGCCTTATATTGTAAAAGTTTTTATTCTTAGTGGATTTTGTGATGATGTTCCTATGATTATTATTTGTGGGTTATGATCTTGGTTATGCTGATTATGAAACAGACTTATATTATAGAAATCCTCCTTATAGGATCCCAGGATTAAGACCTGGTATATGTGTGCCAAGAGCCGAGAATAGGGTACTACGGAGGCTGTCAGTGCCAGATTTAGCGATCGAGAATTTTGTGAGCCCGATTTCTGAGTTTGGGGTGTGACAGTAGTTGGTGTCAGAGCATAACCTGGGGATAACTTAGGATAACATCACATATCTGCTTCGAGCTTAGGACAAGTGGTGTCCTGAGTGCGTACTCTTTTGATTTGGTTGTCTAACGTCTGAGCATTCGAGGGTTCTGTTCTCAAGGCTGATGGATTCCTTTGTTCTTTCTGTAGACCACGCCACCTAGACGAGGCACGAGAAGCACCCATGGTACCTGGGCGACCCGAGCACATCCTGCTCCACCTCTTGAGGATCCTATTCCCGAGGTTCTCATTCCACCTCCAGTTGCTCTCGTTCCGCCACCTGAGCTTGTTGTACCTATGCTAGAGGCCCCACAGTTCCTACGCCTCTGCCTGACGCCAGTGCAGCCCCCACATTCCCTACCATACCTGTTGGAGCAGACCAGTTGTAGTAGATGCTACAGGCTATCACAGCAGCCCTCCAGGTGCAGGGAAGACATCCAGGGGAGACTCTAGAGCAGACAGAGCAGTTGTGCGTGAGTGCTCTTCTACGAGACTTCTGTTAGCATGATCCCCCGTGTTTCCAAGGTGAGCCAGACCCTGCAACAGATGAGTTATGGCGCTCTAAGGTGGAGAAGATTTTCAACACCATGCGATGCATGACTTAGTAGTGAGTCATGTTGGCGATATTCCTTCTTCAGGGAGAGGCTCAGCATTGGTGGGCATCCGTTTCCTGAGCTGGGCCAAATTTTGTGTGAACTTAGGAGGACTTTGTGGACTGGTTCGACCAGAAGTTCTTCCTCAAGCATGTTCAACAGCAGCGTGCATTGAAGTTCAAGATGCTTGTCCAGGGGGACATGACCGTTTCACAGTATGAGGCATGTTTCCTCGCATTGTCCAGATTTGTGACTTATCTTGTGGATGATAAGAGGCAGAAGGCCGGCCGTTTCGTGAATAACTTACATCCCACCCTTAAGAGTCGTGTGGTCAGACACCTGCTTACGACGTTCAATCAGGTTGTTCCCATCAGTAGTAAGGAGAAGACCAGAAGAGGAAGGCGCCCTGGTTTACGAGGATGATTGGGCCACCTTGTAAAGGACCCGTGACTAGGGAGGAGACCGGAAGAGGAAGGCGCCCTCTGGTAGCTCCCATTAGTAGTAGCACCATCAGTGTATGGCTCGCCCAGGATTTCGAGCACCAGCAGTGCATCCAGCATCATCTTCGTGACCATTCACAGGTGTTTACTTTGGTTGTGGTAGGATTGGACATCGTAGGCATGAATGTCTCCATTCTCAACAGCAGCAGCAGCCAAGGGCACCACAACAACCCCCGTATCAGCCTCCACAGCAGCAACAACAACAATGACCACAACACCAACCTCCAAGGCCTCCCCTGCAACAACAGAGGTAGCGAATTAGGCCACCGCAACAGCAGCAGCAGCAGTAAAGACCGCAGAGGGGACAGACACCTCCCCCGCCGGCCTAGGGCAGATTTTATGCCGCTCAGCAGGACCCTCAATCATCGGGAGGGGTGGTCGAGGGTATTCTTTCTGTTTTCGCTTGCATTGCACGTGTGTTGTTTGATTTTGGAGCATCTCGTTCTTTTATGGTCGAAGAGTTCTGCCGATCGACTGGTTTACCATTGGAGTTAGCTAATGAGGCTTTGTCGCTTCTAATCCCTTAGGAAAGACTGCAGTATTAAGCCGATTTTGCTCATCTTGTACCTTTCTAATTGGGGATATCTTTCTGCCTGTGGATTTATTTGTGTTGCCGATATCCGAGTTTGATGTTATCCTGGGCATGGATTGGCTCCCCGAGTACCATGTCGTATTGGATTGCTTCACAAGGACAATCACGTTTTGTATACCCGGCTTGCCGCTATTCCAGTTCGTTGTCTAGCCTAGAGGAGAGCTGGTGTCTAGTTTGATGGCATATGCAATAGAGGAGTCAGTGGCTGTGAGGATTGATCAGTTGCTAATTATCTATGATATCCCCAACGTGTTCCAGGAGATTCCGGGGTTGCCACCGCATTGACAGATTGAGTTCTAGATTGATCTTATGCCTGGTACCGCGCCTATCTTGAAGGCTCCATATCGTATAACACCGATGAAGTTACGGGAACTGTAGGAGCAGTTGGACGAGTTACAGGAGTTAGGCTTTATCCATCTGAGTAGTTCTGTGTGGAGACCTGGTACTATTCGTGAAGAAGGATGGCTTGTTGAGGCTCTGCGTGGATTATGACGAGTTCAAGAAGGTCACAATCAAGAATAAATACCCACTCTCGAGGATCGATGATTTATTTGATCAGCTGCAGGGTGCACAATTCTTTTCAAAAATTGACCTGCGGTTCGGCTATCATCAGATTCGGGTCTAAGAGGAAGACATCCAGAAGACAGCCTTTCAGACGCGCTACTGTCATTTTGAGTTTCAGGTCATGTCCTTTGGATTGACCAATGCGGTTGTCGTCTTTATGCAGTTGATGAACGAGGTCTTCCAGCCTTACCTTGATCAGTTTGTTGTGATCTTTATCGATGACATTTTGATCTATTCGAGGACTCGTGAGGGCCACGAGTAGCATATGTAGATTGTTTTGCAGACCCTCCCTGTCCACCAGCTCTATGCGAAGCTGGAGAAGTGTGAGTTCTGTTAGGAGAAGGTGAAGTTTCTCAGTCATATAGTGACGAGGGAGGGTGTCGTTTTGGACCCCTCGAAGATTGATGTAGTACGTCAGTAGGGCTAGCCCACGAACGCGTCCGAGATTCGTAGTTTTCTTGGTCTAACGGGATATTATCAGTGATTTATTGAGGGATTCTCCCGCATTGCAACACCGCTGACCAGGTTGACTCGGAAGGGCGCCGAGTTTGTCTGGAGTGACGCATGTGAGCAGGCATTTATGGAGTTGAAGGACCACCTCACGTCTTCTCCTGTTCTCACTCTTCCCTCTGGGAGTGATGGATTTGTTATTTTTATTGATGCCTTGAGAGTTGGATTGGTGTTGTCCTGATACAGTACGAAAACTAGTGGCTTATGCGTTATGCCAGCTCAAGGTCCATGAGCTGAATTACCCATGCATGATCTGGAGTTAGCAGTAGTTGTCTTCGCACTAAAGGTGTGAAGGCACTATCTTTATGTGGTTAGGTTCAAGCTCTTCTCTGACCACAAGAGCTTGAAGTATCTATTTTCTCAATCAGAGCTGAATATGAGACAGGCGTTGGATGGAGCTCCTGAATGACTACGATTTTGACCTTCAGTACCACCCGGGCAAGGGGAACGTGGTGGCGAATGTGCTCAGCAGTCAACCATGAGGTTTGGGGGCACAGATGATGGTCTGGGAGTGGAAAATGCTTGAGGATGTAGCAGAGTGTGACTTAGAATTTGGTCTGCAGTCTTCCATGTTCAGTTGTCGAGCCTATCGATTCAACCCTCTCTTGTCGCAAGGGTAATCGAGGCTCAGCAGACAGACGAGTCGTTACAGGGTTACCAAGCAGAGGCCGCATCTGTGGAGCAGTCAGATTGGCAGATTGGTTCCGATGGTGGTTTCAAAGGCCGATTGTGTGCTCCGGCGTGCTAGAGTTGCATAGAGATCTGATGATCGAGGCACACCGATCGTGACTTGCTATCCACTCAGGCTCCATGAAGATGTACCGCGATATGATGAAGCAGTATTTATGGTCGGGGATGAAGCGCAAGATTACCAGCTTTGTGGCTGAGTGTGACATGTACCAGTGTGTCAAGGTAAATCACTAAAGGCCCTTTGATCCCTTACAGCTGTTGAGAGTTCCATTATGGAAGTGGGAGCAAGTATTCACTGATTTTATCATGGGCTTGCTGATGACTTAGAGCAGTCACGACGCCATCTGTGTTGTCATAGATTATCTGACGAAGTTGGTGCATTTTATTCCGATTCGTGTGACCTGGCCATTGCATCGACTTGCAAGGATATTCATCGAGGAGATTGTGAGATTGTACAACATTCCCGTTTTGATCATTTTTGACTGAGACCCAAGATTCTCATCTCAGTTTTGGAGGAGCTTCCTGTCAGCGTTGGGGTCTATTTTGCAACTTAGCATTGCTTATCATTTGCAGACCAATGGGCAGACCGAGAGGGTCAATCATATTCTTAAGGATATGCTCAGAGCTTGTGTAATCTACTTCACGGGTAGCTGGGATGAGCATTTGCATCTGGCTAAGTTCGCGTACAACAACATCTATCAGGCGACTATTAACATGGCTCCTTTTGAGGCATTATATGACAGACCATGCAGATCTCTTAGTTGTTGGACCGAGGTTGGAGAGTGGTGTCTCCTAGGTCTCGAGCTTGTGTAGCAGCCATCAGAGGTAATCGACATTATCAAGTAGAGGATGCGCAGAGCTTAGAGCCGGTAAAAGAGTTTTGTTGATCGTTAGCATTGTTCCCTGGAGTTTACAGTTAGGGACAGGGTATATCTCAAGGTCTTGCCCATGAAGGGTGTGGTTCGATTTGGAGTGAAGGGCAAGCTTGTCCCGAGATTCATAGGACCTTTCGAAATCACTGGGCACGTAGGCACCGTGGCCTACAGGCTTGCCTTACCTTTAGAGTTGTCTGGTATCTACAACGTTTTTCATGTTTCGATGTTGCGGAAGTGTGGATCAGACATTACTCCTGTGATTGATTGACAACATCTTGAGGTCCGTGAGGATGCATCTTATATTGAGCAGCCGATTCACATCCTTGATCGGAAGAAGCAGGTACTCCAAACCAAGGTCATTTCTCTAGTGAAGGTTCAGTGGAGTCACCATTCTGAGTCAGAGGCGTCTTGGGAGCACGATGCTGAGATTAGAGAGCGCTATCTCCATTTGTTTGTTGAGTGATTGATTATATTGTGCCATGTATTGCCTTATATTGATTGCTATATATATGATGATGTTTTATCTTCTTCCTTAGTTTTGTCTTAGTTATAGTAAATTTTGAGGGTGAAATTTTTCTTAGGAGGGGAGAGCTGTCAGACCCATAACTTGGTATCCATTCCATTCCGTTAAATCCCTTCATCCTTCCCGTCAAATTTTGGCGACCCGCGATCTATAGGTAGCATTTGTGATCATCCCTAAGTTCTGCCCTATAATTCCTAACCGATTTGACCCGAAACGTATGCCATTGCGACCGTATCGTTGCTGCGGTTCCTATGTCGCATCTTGTGCGCCAATCCGAGGTGTACATCAAAAGATGTACCCCGCGTAATATTTGGACCGTTAATCATGATGTGGGACCCACCTTGTTGCTTGTGCACATTTTCTTGGATGGGTGACCTCACCCTAGTTTCATCATTACATATAGCTACCTAGCCTACCTATGATGGTTACCTAGCCTAGCCTAGCCTCTCTTACAAGCCATAATTAGTTTGCTTCCCAAAAAACAATGAGTGTTTTTCTTTCCAAAACTCATTATCGCCTTACATTGCTATGATGACATTTCTACAACACTCCTCCCTCTCTTTCTCCCTCATTTCCTCCTCTACCTACATTACTAGACAGGTTAGAACGTCCGACCCTCCCCCATTTCTCCAACCCCTTTCTCCCTTATTTCCCATCAATCTAACCCTCCTACCCCCATCTCCACCATTAAAACTACCCCATTGGAGCTAAATAACCCAAGGATAGAAGAAGGAATAGCTTTGAGGTGGGCCCTGTACATTTTGGTCCCACGGTCCTACTGGTCAAATTCCAGCGACCCAGGACCCTCGGATTGTGTTTGCGGTCATCCTTGAGTTTGGTTATGTAGACCCAACTCAGATCAACCCTAGACCTATACCATCTCGATCATATCGTCGTTACGGTTCCAACAACGTGTCTTTTGCGTCCATCCGACCTACGGATTAAAAGTTATGAACATTTTATCATATAACCAACTTTTTGTACATGGGCCATCTCCATGACACAATTTCCCATGCACACCACGCACACACTACACAATTGCATGGATTGAACACCACTCACTTTAAACACCACCAAGCCTAGTCTAAGCTTATCAACTTTGTTATTTTCACCATATGTTATGATTGCTTTCTCTGACCAAGGAGGGGGAGCAATGATGACTCTCCTACAAACCCTTCCTCTCTCTCTCCCCTCTCGTTTCTCTCATTCCACCTCTCCTCCATATTCCAGTAACTCCACCCCATTATCTCTCTAAAACCTCCTAATCTGACCTTTGAAAAGTAATCTCAACCATAGATGTATAACCCTTGGAGCTTAAGGAGCTTGGAGATAGGAGAATCTTGAAGATTCATTAAAGTGGGTGCACTTAGCTTAAGATTTTCTAATTTTTTTATGGTAGATTCTCCTTCATCTCATCCTTAGAAACTTGTGGGGCCCATTAAGTGATGATGGAGGTACCCCATGTTCCCATGATTGAGGCTAATGGCCCATTCCTTTGCATCCATGTTCCATGGATGGGGCCATTCTCCATGGACCTCATCATGACATTTTTCCTTTAATACATGTCTTTTAGGGGTCATTTAGACCATGAGTTTTGGTGGGAGAGGCATCCCCACCATTAGATTGATTCCTAACTCCATGCATGCGCTAAATATAGATTGTGTTGTGTTGATGACATGATCTAATAGATGACATAAATGTGTTGTGATGAAGGGAGGACATGAATGTGTTGTGATAAAGGGAGGATCTAATGGATGATATGAATGTGTTGTGATGAAGGGGGGATCTCAATAGTGGTGGAGATCCTCTCTTATAGCCGGACCTTCATTTTTCCCTTACTTTATCTTTCATTTCTAATATGTGTGGCCCACTTTGGGGCCCTAGAATATCTGAACCGTCTAAGCAAGGTGGATGCCCATGACTATCCATTCCTTGGACGTTGGCACCCTAATTCCTCCATATCGGATGCATGCAATGGGTTTTATGAAGGAAAATTGGTTTGGATGTTTGTGGGGCCCACTGAGGTGGACCATAACACTGATTTGATGGGGTGATTTTCCTTATTTTAGTTCCCATGTTCAGTTCATTTCATATATATGTTGCTGTCCAAAAAATTTTTGGATAGTTACTGGATGGTTTTTGGGTCAGGATTATGTACTGATAAGAGGGTTGTTTCACCCCCATTGATAGATGATTCTTGGAGGTGTAGACTCCACCTTGATGTGTGTTGAATCTCACCTTCATCCGCCCTTGATTGATCACCCAAAAAGGTGGGCCAAGAAGATTGGTCAGTCCAGATTTTCTGGACTGTCCAGCCACTCTGCATGTTGTAAAACATAAATATCAGCTTGTTTCTGAAACGGTGGGCCACTTTGTGGACCCCACCTTGTTGTATACTTGTACAGGGATGTTGGCCCTATATTTCTCTAAGTTTTGATGGGGTGCACAAGTCAGGGGCAGTAGCAACGTTTCAGCAGGACTTATTTCTGGACCTTGTTGTCCATAATTATTTTGAATTAAATAAAATACTTATAATGCCTCAAAAATTCTAAAATTTTGCAAGGGGATGACCCAGCTATAGTGGGACACACCTACAAAATTTCAGGGTCGATGGACACCTATACACACCATGGCAATAGCTGACTCAGCCCACTATATTGTGGTGTCTAGATCAGGTAGAATCTCAGGACAAATTATTTTCTGAAAATGAATTAAAATATTTTCAATTGTCCAAAAATCCTAAAATTTTACAGAGAGGTGGCCCACTCATGGTAGGACCCACTTACAAATTTTTGAGGCCAGTGAACCCCTATGCACACCGTGGCAAGGACTAGACAGGCCCACAACGTTGGTCGTCCAGTTTAATCCAATTTTCTGGATAGATTGATTTCTATAAATTAATAAAAATACTTCTAGTTATCAAAAAATCACAAAATTTTGTAGAGGTGTGGCCAACCTATGGAAGTATCACCCTACAAAATTTTAAACCCAACAGACATTTGAGCTGATCGTGGTGTGGTTGAGAGTAGCCCATCGGGCAGGGATGCCCAGGCTGGGGCGTCCAACTTGCTTCGTGAGCCCACCTTGATGTGTTGTATATCCCACCATCCATCCATGTGGGGTCCTTAGGGTATTGATCATACTCTCTCTCTCTTTTTTTGGTATTCAATTGAGGCTCATTGGGGAGAATTTTAAGCCAGATACCCCGGGCCCATAGAGCTGCCTACACATGGGACATCCCTGCCTTAGGCTACTGTTGGGATTCTAAGGGCCTGACTCACTTGATATATGTGTTGCATATCCTCTCTCATATGGTGAGGCCCACATTGATGTGTGTTTGCCATTATGGATTAAATATACTAAGAAACACTTTTATTGTTGGACTACAACCAACTTAGAAATTTGGGTGGGTTGGAATTTGGTAATGGGTCCAATGTTGCCACCCATAAATGAATTGGGGCAGCATGACCCACCAGATGTGAGGACTTAGATTATTTATCTTACCATTTCTCTACATCATTTTGAGGTGTGATTAGGTCCCAACTGAGGCCCACCCAAGTTGAGTTGTATTGCAATGTTGCGTGCGATTAGTTAACTAATTCCTTAGGCCTTGTGGACTAGATTCTTTTAGTAGGCCCACTGACCCCGAGCCTATACGCTCCTATCTATTGTGATGGATTTAAGGGCTATAATATGCAAGTAGTTGGACCCTTGGCTGGCCACTAAGTTGACCCTGTACTTAGGCCAAAAAGTGGGGCCCACCTCACTCATGTAAAAATATGAAATTTGCCCATGAGGATGAACTACTGGGCTACCCATGAAGCCCAACAGAATAAATGGATTTGTGATCTTTATGGTTGGGCCCAAACCTTGTTTGGGGGCCCACCATATTGCCTAAGTGTTAGGCTTGGTGTATAACACACTAGGCTTTAGATTGGTTTAGGCCTTGGGCCTTGATTTGTATTTGGTTAGAGGCGGGCTACCTCTTGAGAACCAGTTGAGGTTGGATATCCTCCTGAGTGGTCCTAAGGTAGGCCCATGGGTTCTTCTATGGATAGTTAAAGGCCCACCATAAACCCTAGGTCATTTGTTTAAGGCTCAATGTGAATGTATGTGGAACCTACCTTAACGCATGTTTGGTCCAGGCTTTCCAAGCCTTGGATCGCCCGATCTTGAAGGTAATCTCTGCCTTGGGTTGTTGCTAGAGTCACAATCTAGTAGCAGGTCCACTTGATCTTTTCATGATCTATACACACTCTTCATCTGGTGGGGTCCCCCAGTGAGTATGGTTGGTATTCATGAGATTATTTTCACATAGTTAACTAATTTCTAAACCTTAGTAGGTTCAGGAAGTCAAATGGGCTAAAAGTTTATCAAAGGGCCTTAGATGTACTATTTTATGGTTAAAACTTTATTTGGCTGTGGGGCCCACCATATTAAAAACTTATGTACATGTTACATGCTTATATTTTCTTATAATCTTTGGGCTTAATCAATGCATTCTTTTGGGTCACCTTTAGTGATCACATGTGGACCCCATCTTAGATCAAATTTTTGGGGCATCCTATGGGCCCAAACTGGGTTGGGACATCACAGCTTAGCCCAACTATACATTGAGCTGACTTCCACCATTTTGATGGGCTTGTAGACTAAGATAAGGATAGTTTTGGGCTCTTGGTTGCCCACTTAAATTACTAGCTATTAGGCTGATGTAGTTGGGCCCATTTCATCCAAACTTAAACTCATTTTTGGATCGTATATTATGTACGCGGGCTGCCCACCAAGTCCAACTTAATGCATGAATTCTATGGCCTTTGGGAATTGAGCCTTGGGCCTTAATTCCCCTCTTGGAGCCCATGTTGTTAAAAGTGGTATTATATATTTTTATGGCCTATTATGAGGAATATATGTATGTGGTTACCTTTATTTTTATCTTAAATGTAGGCCTTGAGCCTTCTATCTAAATAGTTCATGGTTGATATGCCTTTTGGGGAATGGTGGTTAAATGTCCGCATTAGGGACCCCTCTAGGTCCGGTTGTATTTAAGAGTGATTAGATAATCATCTTAGACTCTTGCTAGGCTCATTTTTATATTACTTTGACCCGTAGCTTGTATACTTAGCCTCGTGGGCTACCCCAGGTAAATGGGCCCCTACTAGAAGCTGGATTCTTTAAGAATATTGTGTAAGTACCTAGTCTTGGTTCATTCTTAGATAGGAGGAATGTAATATACATTGTGTATTGGCATATAGTGTGATTAAAATTACCCTCATGACCCATGTACTTCATTGTATGCTTAGTTGACACTGTGTGTGTGTGGTCATATTTTACCATTGGGCATTACATGTTACCTTCTCCAAGGGACGAAATATTCCCTCTTGAGCACGTTGGATACTTGAAATTGATGCATGGTTGATTGTGTGATTGACGCATCAGGCATTTCATAACATGTGAGCATTATCAACCTTGCTTCATCAGGGCTGTAGCCTCCACAGATACATCATGAATGGCCATGTTTGGATACCGAAAATGTTACTTGAGCATATAGGGTGTATAAGATGCCCATGGGTGAAATTTTTAAAACTTTCATGGTACCAAGGATCTGCTCCAACGCTGTAACTGGGTGAAATATATGAACGTATGAGGGCCTTATACCGTTAGGCCGTGACTGCCACTGTCGTGTAGTCAGTTGGATAGGGGTGTGGCCTTACTCGCCTGATGTAAGGAGGCATTGTTAGGCTGAGTCTGACCAACTCGTAAATGAGTCTGCTACCGTCAGGCCTTGCTGGTGATTGGTTGTCCACAGGCGGATAGTGAGGTCTCTTACGCTCATTTGACTGTGCGGGGTCTGTAGAGTAGCGGTCATCCAGCAGTGTAATGGACCCCGGTGATTTACTTATAATGGAAATGTACTTGATATGTGGATTGGATATGAGCACTGGCATTACTTCATATTGCATTTGCATTAGCTGTGTAAGCATCATATTGCATAGTATTCATGTTAAGTCTTGGCATGGCACCCAGTACTCATTGCATTACAGTACTCATTGCATTATACAACCTTAGTATGGCTTCCTACATTATTGTACTACCTTGGTATAACTTCTTTCCTTCGTGATAGCCCTGGTAAGGCTGGTGGTGTTGGCTTTGATCATGTTTCCTTCCCGTATCCCCTATCATTCTTCTGTGCACTATTATCACATACCTTCACCACCCTCTAAGCTTTTATAGGCTTATGCACAATTGATGCGTGTAAGAGATCCTAGGCAGGTGTCGTAGAGCGATAGAACGTGGATTAGAGCTGAGCTTGAGGACCTAGTGTTGCAGACTTCCCTTTCCTCTCCTTTTTCTATTATCTGATGTATGTCCTTTTGGACCTTATAGATACCTATAAAAGCTCAATTTCGCAGTGATTTTTGTGATGTGTGCCTTTTGCTCCACCATCTGAGATTTCTATTTCCCCTCTGGAGCCTGCCATACCTATTCCTAAGGCTCCCTCCGTACCCGTGCCTCCGTCAGAGGCCAGTGCTACCCCTTCTTATCTAATGATTCCTGTAGGAGCTGAGCATCTCCAGTAGTTGATGTAGGCCGTCACTGATGTTCTTCAAACCCGTCGATCCGTTCCTAAGATGCACGGACAGGCAGATCAAGAGCGTACAAGCCCCCTTTTGCGAGATTCAACTCTGCAGTGAGCTTCATTGGCGGTTTTTTTACTTCAGGGTGAGGCCGAGTGGACTGGTTCGCAGGTGATCGTGATCAGAGGGGAGGTTAGAAGAGGCAGCCCCCCTCTGGTAGCTCTCGACAGCGTCGATAGTGGTAGAGGTATGTAGCCTATCGAGCTGCCAAAGCATCAACATCACATACAACAACTTCTTCTTCTAGACCATTTACTAGCGTTTGCTTCGATTGTGGGTGGAAGGGACACTGTAGGCGCGAGTGTCCCCATCAGCAAGATGAACCTTAGCAATGACCGCAGTAGCAGTAGAGACTGCAAATGTAGAGGAGACAGACAACTCCCCAATCACCTCAGGCTTGATTTTGCGAGACTCAGCATGACCATTAGTTATTAGGGGAGTCATTATGGGTATTCTCCTTGTCTTCATATGTAAGTCTTATGTTTTGTTGCATCGCACCCTTTTTGTATCCAAGGGCTTTTGTTCACTAAGATTGTTAATAGATTTTGCTGTAAGTGATCGTTAGTATCGACATTTTTAGGAAGATCGCTGTGTTAGAACAATGTTGTATATCGTGTTCTGTTTTGGTTGGTGAGATGTTCTTGCTCGCTGAATAGTTTTATATTGCCAATGTTGAGCTTGTTGGCTTGCTTTGTTGTCAAGGCAGTACTTCTGACAGGGGATGAAGCATTAGATTGCTAGTTTTGTGGCCGAGTGTGACACATGCCAGTGTGTCAAGGCCTATCACCAGAGACTCCCTCGTCTCTTGCAGCCATTGAGTGTTCCAGAGTGGAAGTGAGATCACGTATCGATGGACTTCATCATAGGTTTACCGAGGACTTGGCGCGGTCATGATACCATCTGAGTTATCGTCGATCATCTGACGAAGTCGGCTCATTTCATTCTAGTGCGTGCTTCTTGGTCTATGGACCGGTTGGCGAGGATATTCATTAAGGAGATAGTGAGACTGTATGACGTCCCAGTTTCGATCATTTCAGACAAAGATTCCAGATTTACGTCTCAGTTTTGGAGGAGTTTCTAGCAGGCGTTGGGGGTCATTTTGCGTCTCAGCACCGCTTATCATCCACAGACGAATGGGTAGACCGAAAGGGTCAACCAGATCCTTGAGGATATGCTTAGAGCTTGTGTGATCGACTTTGTGGGCAGTTGGGATGAGTATATTTATTTCGTCGAGTTCGTGTACAACAACAGCTATCAGGCGACTATTGTCATTACTCTTTTTGAGGCACTTTATGGTAGATCGTGCAGATCTCCTAGTTGTTGGACCAAGGTTGGAGAGCATCATCTCTTAGGTCCCGAGCTTGTGCAGTAGACGTCAGAGGCTATTGATGTTATTAGGCAGATGATGCGCATAACTCAAAGCCAGAAGAAGAGTTTTGTTGATTGTTGGGGTCAACCCCTCGAGTTCGTAATCAGGGACATGGTATATCTCAAGGTCTAGCTTATGAAGGGCGTGGTTCGCTTTCCTGTGAAGGGCAAGCTCATGCCAAGATTCATTAGACCTTTTGAGATTACCGAGCGCGTAGGCACTGTGGCTTATAGGCTTGCCTTACCTCCTGAGTTATCCTCGATCCATGACATGTTCCATGTTTTTATGTTGCGGAAATGTAAGTTAGACACTATTCCAGTAATTGATTGGCAGCCACTCGAGGTCCATGAAGATGCTTCCTACATTGAGCAGCCAATTCCTATTCTTGATCGGAAGGAGCAGGTCCTCAGGACCATGGTCATTCCCTTGGTAAAGGTACAATGGGGTCATCATTCATAGGCTGAGGCGTATTGGGAATGTGAGGCCAAGATTAGAGAGCGTTATCTCCATTTATTCAATGATTGATTACTTGTATTGGTTGCATTGCCTTCTCTTGTGTTTGATGATTGAGGTATATAAATATGATGATGTTAATGTATTTTGTTGTTCTGATTTTGTCAATTTTGAGGATGAAATTTTTTTATTAGTGGGGAGGATTATAAGATCCGACCCTAGCTTTCATGTGTGCATGCATATGTGTAAGTATGTATTCCGTCCATTTTAGTCCCACGGTTGTATTTAAGAGTGATTGGATAATCATCTTAGACTCTTATTAGGCTCATTTCTATATTACTTAGACCCATAGCTTGTATACTTAGCTTCATGGGCTACCTCAGGTAAATGGAACCCCATTAGAGGTTGGATTCCTTATGGATATTGTCTAAGTACTTAATCTTGGTTCAGTCTTAGATAGGAGGAATGTAATATACATTGTATATTACCATGTAGTGTGATTAAATTCACCCTCATGACCCATGTACATCATTGTATGCTTGGTTGACACTGTATGTGTGTGGTCATATTGTGCCATTGGGCATTACATGTTACCTTCTCTAAGGGACGTAGTATTCCCTCTTGAGCACGTTGGATGCTTGGAATTGATGCATGGTTGATTATGTGATTCACGCATCTGACATTGCTTATCATGTGAGCATTATCACCCTTGCTTCATCAGGGCTGTAGCCTCCACAGATACATCATGGATGGTCATATTTGGACACCGAAAATGTTACTTGAGCATACCGGGTGCATAAGATACCCATGAGTGAAAATTTCAAAACTTCCATGGTACTAAGGATCTGCTCCAAGGCCGTGACCGGGTGGAATATATGAGTGCACGAGGGCCTTATACGGTTAGACTGCGACTCTCTTTGTCGTATAGTCAGTTGGATAGGGGTGTGGCCTTACTCACCTGATGTAAGGAGGCAATGCTAGGCTGAGTCTGACCAGCTCGTGAATGACTCTGCTACCATCAGGCCTTACTGCTGATTAGCTGTCCACATGCAGTTAGTGAGATCTCTTACGCTCGTTTGACTGTGTGGGGTCTGTAGAGTGGCAGTCATCCAGCACTGTAATGGACCCTGGTGATTTCCTTACAATGGAAATGTACTTGATATGTGGATTGGATATGAGTACTGGCATTACTTCATATTGCATTTGCAATTGTGTAAGCCTTATATTGCATAGTATTCATGTTAAGTCTTGGCATGACGCCCAGTACTCATTGCATTATACAGTCTTGGTATGGCTTCTTACATTATTGTACTGCCTTGGTATAGCTTTTTGTGTTCATGACAACCCTGGTAAGGCTGGTGGTGTTGGCTTTGATCATGTTTCCTTCTTGTATCCCGTATTATTCTTCTGTGCACTATTATCACACACCTTCACCACCCTCTAAGCTTCTATAAGCTTATGCACGATTGATGCGTACAGGAGATCCTAGGTAAGTGTTGTAGAGCGACAGAGTGTGGATTAGAGCTGAGCTTGAGGACTCGGTGTTGCAGACTTTCTTTTCCTCTCCTTCTATTATCTGATGTATGTCCTTTTGGACCTTATGGATACCTGTAAAAGTTCAAATTCATAGTGGATTTTGTGATGTCTGCCTTGTTATTCTCAGATATGCTTGTTGTGATCTTGGGTATGCTCGTATTGGTAATGATTATACTAACATGGAAATCATCCTTATAGGATTTCAGGATCAGAACCTGCTTCAGGAGCTGAGAATGGGGCACTACGGAGGCTGTTGCGGCTAGAACCGGCTATCGAGTTCCTTGTGAACCCGGTTACTAAGTCTGGGGCATGACAACGTACTCCTACGACTAAATTTCTTGTTTTCTTCCATTGAAACTTATTTTTCTTTCATGGAACATGTAGGACCCACCAATCAATGGTAGGGATCCTATTTAACTCCATAGGTGTTGCCAATGGCCCACCTTTGTGCATGCATGAGCCATGATGGGGCCATTCTCCATGGACCCCATCATGATGTTTTCCTTTGATCCATAGCTTAATGGGTCATCTAGACCCTATATCCATGGTGGGGATGGTATCCCCACCTCAGATTTTTAGTTTTAGGGCCCATGCATGCATGAGACCCATGTATAATCTTGATGTATGGTTGTGATTAGTTTAGAAGGGCTCATAGTGACGGAGCCCTCTCTTTCTCTCTTATTTTTCCTGATTTTGTGTGGCCCACCTGGTGCGTCTAGGACGCCCGGACCATCCAGCAAGGTGGGACGTCCTTGCTGTCCATTATCTGGATGTTGGGCGTCCCACTTGTTGTCCATTTTTGGCATGCAATGAGATCTGATATTGCAGTCCTGGGGTTTGTGGGGCCTACTAAGGTAGGCCACACCATGTTTTATTTGAAGTATTTCTCCCTGTCTAGCAACTTATGGGCTGGAATGTCCAGCAACATATTGTTGTCCAGATATTTCTAGGCCCTTGTTGCTAATTGTTGTATGGAGTTTAGCCTTGTTTATAGCCTCATTTTCTTCATGATGTGGGGTGTTTCTCTGAGGTGCGGACCCCACCTTGATGTATGATGAAACCCACTCCATCCATCCTTGATGGGACGCCCATGGGGCAGGCCCAAGAGGGCTGGACGGTCTAAGTTTTTGGACCGTCCAGCAGTCCTGCACGGAGGGAAAACATATATATCAGCTTGATTTTTGGAATGGTGGGCCACTTTTGTGGACCCCACCTTGTTGCATATTCATGGGTGCATGCTAACCACCCATTTTCCTCTTGTTTAGGCAGGCCTGGGCCCACTCCATTGGGTGTACAAATCAAGGACAACAACATTTTATTTTCTATGCCTTGCTGTCAAGAATTTTTATTTGATGTTGTATGTGTTCTTAGCTTCTCCTTTCATCTCTATTGTGGCCCACTTAGCTGAGACCCCCCTTAGATGCATGTGAGAAATCCAAGCTGTCAATCTATGAGACACCATCAGCTGGGCCAACGTCCAGCAAGGGCTAACTGTCCACCCCTTTTGAGGCCCACCTTGATGCTGTTTATGACCCACATTGTCCTCTATTTGTGTGGCCCACTTGGACGTGGCCCACCCCTTGGTGGGACGTCCATAAGTGGGGCCCACCTTAAGCTCAATAAGCCAACTGTCTAGGTCCCTTGGGATGCCTCAGGTAGTTGGGTGCTACTGAACTTGCAGTCCAGCAGTAGGCCCACCTTGGTTCTTGTGTTGTAAGTATGCCTTCCATCTGGTGGGGCCCACTGTGACATGTATCGGTCACCATGGAGTATCTATTTTATTCAAATTTACCATATGTTGGACTCCAACAGGCCTAGGAAGTCGGGCGGGCTGAATGTCCAGCAAAGCCTTAAAGAAATTTCTGCATGTAACTGGATGTTGTGAAGATGTGAGGCCCACCAGATTGAGTGTTGTATACACACACACCATGCTTGTATTTTATGAGAATATTGGGCCCCATTAGTGCCTTGTGAGGCCCACCATTTATCTGATTGATTGGGAACCCCCAGTCCAGATTTTTGGATGTCCAACCTTGAGCCTAGTTTTGTGTATGGGTTGCTTACCTATTATGTTGGACCTTGTGGGCCGATACGTTGCATGTAATTGGATCCTTGTTGCCCATCTATCTTGCCTAGTCTTGAGCTAAATTGTAAGGCCCATCTTGGCGAATCTTAGATATGCCTTACCTATGTAATTAGGCATATGTGCTACCCATGAGGCCCATCGTAATGCATGCATTCGCTAGCCATGGTACTTGGGCCATGGTTTGCCTCATTGAGCCCATGTTGATGTATGTAGGCTTTGGGCTGTTTCTTGAGGCCCATCATGTGGTATGAGATGTTATAGATTGCTGCCCATTTTCTTTTCATAGTTATTTATATTCCTTGTGAGGCTGCCTTCTAAGGAACAATGGTAGTTAAATGTCCACATTGTGAACCTCACTAGGCCCTTTGTTAAGCCCATTCTCATCTATTGGGCCAATAATATTGCTTACCTAAACTTTGTGGCTACCCTAAACCGTTAGGCCCCCACTATTGGTTATGCTTCTTCCATACCATGTAGAATCGTCTAAGTACCTAGACCCGACCTTGCTAAGAGGAGAGTACATCATCACCATATGTTATGCTTAGTTATCTTCATAATTCATTCCAATTTACATCATATATATGCTTGGTTGAGAAGTGATTGATTATGGTATGTGCCATTGGGCAGGTTGTTTATGGGACTCCCTCACTGATGAAGTTGCCCCACATAAGCGCGTTGTATGCACCGGACTTATGCATGATTGATTAGTATGATTCATGCATCTCGCATTTGCATGGCATGGTTATTATTCTCCCTAGCATCATCAAGGCCGTAGCCTCCACAGGCACATCATAGATGACCAGATTTGGATACCAAAAATGCTTGGTTCTAGCATTGTGGGCACGTAGTATGTCCTTGGGTAAAAGTTTTGAAACCTTTTTGGTATCAGGAGATGATCCAACGTCTACACCAAGTGGAAACATGAGCGCCGATGCCAAATACTATTAGGTCACGTCTCCCACTGTGTCGTGGTTGGTTGGAAGGGAGTGTGGTTTTATCCGCCCGAGTGAGGGGGCTATAAGCTAGGCTGAGTTTGACCAGCTCGCAAATGGGTTCGCTATCGACAAGGCGGGTAGATTGGCAGACTACTGGTTAGGCGGGTAGTGAGGTCTCTTTCGCTCGCTGAGATGCACAGCTAAGGAAGCGACAGTCAGTGTAGAGTGTATTTGACCCTGGTGATTTCCTAGAGAGGAACTGTATTGATATGTGGACTTGATATAAGGACTGGCATGATCGCATTGCATATTACATATGACATTTTTCTATATAGGCCCTGTATCAAATAGCCCTGGTATGGCTGATAACATTCATGCTTGGTGTAGCATAGCCTTAGGATGACTGATGACACTCCTACCTTGTATTGCATAGCCTTGGTATGACTGATAACATTCCTGCCTTGTATTACATGGCCTTGTTATGGCTAGTGGTATTCATGGTCTTTCCAGCATATTCCGCATACTCCAATATTATATACTTGGCGCCTGTCCTGCACACACTTACACCACCCTCTAAGCTTTCTGTAAGCTTATGCACGATTGATGCGTATAGGTGACACTAGGCAGTAGCTGAGCAGGAGCAGGAGCGTGCCGTGAAGCTTTTGGAGTTTTATTATAGCTATTGTATCTTCTCTTTATGCGTCGTGTATTGTAAAAGATTTTATTCTTAGTGGATTTTGTAATGATGTTCCTATGGTTATTATTTATGGGTTATGATATTGCTTATGCTGATTATGAAACAAACTTATGTTATAGAAATCCTCCTTATAGGATCTCAGGATTGGAACTTGGTATATAGGTGTCAGGAGTCGAGAATGGGGTACTACGGAGGCTGTCGACACCGGATTCTACAATCAAAAATTTTATGAGCCCGGTTTAAGAGTTTGGGGCGTGACACCATTAGCTATAAACATCAAAGGTATAATAAACCTCCTTTAGCTGAAAAAATTGTGGACTTACTTAAAGAGCTATTAAAATCTAGCTTGGATAAGACAAGAGTATATAGAAAAAAGAGAAATCCTAACTCCCAAATACATCAAAAAATAAGAGATTCTCCTAAATCGAGAACCGTAATGAAGTGGGTTCCAAAGGTTAAGTGTCTTGTTGCCCATACAGCTTTCAAAGCTATTAGCCATTCAAGATGGTACCTGGATAGTAGATGTTTAAGACACATGACATATGATTAAGCGATATTCTCAAACATGAACGAAATAAATGAGAGCTCAGTTACATTCATAGATGAAAGCAATTGCAAGATAATTAGCCAAGGTAATGTACAACTTTTCAACTTGCCTCTATTCAAAAATATGCTTTATGTTGAAGGATTAAAACATAATCTTTTGAGCATATCTCAGATCTGTAATAATAAGCATGATGTAAAAATTTTAAATCACGAATGTGAGATTATAAATGAGAAAGGAAGTATAATATTAAATGCTTTTAGAACATCTAAAAATTGCTATATAATTGATAACTCCTGCTCAATAAACCATTCATGTTACATTGTAACGCCTCAAACTTTTTAATACCGAATATTTGAAGTTCTCGAGTGTTACCATAAGACATAACTAAGTATATACATGTGTATGATACAAATCTAACAATCTTAACTTTACATCTATATCTTGATGCGAATCTAACCATTGAAAATGATCTCTATTCAATATATCAAGTCATTTGACCGTTAATTTTAAGACAAGACCATCTATCATGTGATTTGACGTAAGTACTTTTCCTCGAATGAAATGACGAATAACTTCATATCTATAATGATCTAGATGAAAGTCTGTTTGTAAGAATTACTTAGAAAGGCGCATGCTACCACGTAGAACTATTAGATTTCACAAAACTCTTAGACCAACGATAATTACAAAAATTCCATTAACCTAGACCCCTGAATTCTAGACCACGTGGTTCCCACAATCCGTTTGATGCGAAATTTTTTACCTTGCTTATGTAATATAAATTAACCATACAAGTCGAATTTCAGCCCTTAGATCATTGTAAAAGTGACCCGATTGTCATATCAACCCCTTAACAACTGATTTTGGTGTCCATCGAGCGAAGAAAGGTAGTCGTAGTGAAATGGTTCCCTCCATCTATGTCTATGTCTGATCTTATTAGCTGGTTGGATGACAAATAAACATCACAGTATGGCATAGAAAGATTTCAATGGTAGGGATCATAATGACCACCGTTACATGTAGTGTGACCCACATACGACCCAGATACACCCCATACCCTGAAGTGGGCCCTAATAAGAGATAACGAAACAAATGAGCGGAGGTGATTTACCCTGAACCACCCATGGGACTTACTTATGGACAATGCAGGTACACGAAGTCAAACCTTGTATGACCGAACCCATCCTGCATCCCTCTCCTTCACGATCGCTCCCACGCTAGAAGGATTTAAATCCAGCCGCAGGTGCGGATGGAGATGGGGCCCACCATCAGGAGATGATAAGGGAATCGGGATCGTCCATCAAACATCGACCCCACCATGCCTCAAACCCTAACAACCCCACCGAAAAACAGATCAGAAGGGCCACCGCATGATTGGATGATCAGGCCCCATGCCAAGAAAACCGCAAAAGGAGGGAAGTTGTTGATCCGTTCACTGCACTGTCTGAGGAGATCTGGACCATTCAATCTCTAGGGACTTCCTTTCTGACAAATCCAGACAAAAGGAGGGCTGGGCGGAGCAGAGAAGAAGTACGGACGTCCGTCTTCTTCTCTAACTTCTCCGCCGCGGAAAAACAAGATTCTTGAAAATCCTTCAATGCAACCACCTGGACTACCAATCTTGGAGATCTGGGGCCACTAAAACACGAATCTAAACTGTCCAAAGGGACTGATTAGGCAGAGGATAATGCCAGCCGGGACCGCCATTAAAAACGAAACTTATCAACCGAGCAGATGCTTGTCTATAAACACTGATATGAGAAATCAAGATCACTTGATGGCCCACCGGAATTGTGAAGGGAGGAAAACTGAAAAGCAAGCAAGGGACAGAAAAACGGGAAGATCTGATCAGACACAAGATTGATCTACGCTCCATGCCAATAAGATCGCGAACTCACCTCGCCCTTTACGCATTACTAACCGACTGCAATTGCAAATCAAATTCGCACAAGGGACCTAGACTCCCGAAATCCCTATAAAAGACCCCACCTAGCTAAGATGCAGCACACATAGGAGACCAGCGCTGAGATCCAACTACTTCTAAAAATCGACAAAGGAAGCTCAGGTCAGTGAGTTCTCCATCCGTCCCTGTTCCCATGATGCACCCTTTCAAAGAAAAGGGGAATAGGGAAGCCTTCATTGTCAAAACTGAGTGGACTCAGTGGAAGGACTCGCTAAGTTTTGAAAGCATGAGTCTTGCTTAGTATAGAACCTCTAAAATCTCTTTAGTTAACTGTAAATCAGGTAAACTCAAGTTACCCAGACGTCTAAACTTAGAGGACATTCAGACAACCAAAGTGAGGGTTTCTATCCTTTAAGCTTACTTTGATTTAATTGATATGAATTATCCTGCAACTTCATGTTTACCGAGTGTTATCCTTTAAATTAATTGTTTAATTTACCATCAACACTTATTTACTCTTTTAAGGAATCACGATTTAGTTTATATTTTCTATGAATGCAAGTAATGTGTTAAAGGTATCACAACTAGTGAATCAAATATTTATCATGGACGTAATGTGTTACTGGTAGTGGGCCTCTTGGTCGGCTTATAATTCTATGGGTTGGTTGGTGTGGTACAAAATCGATGTAAGTAAATCGTCATGCGTATTACATCACTTTTCGAGATTAGATGTCACAAATAGTCACCCTATGAATACGTCGTGTTACATAAATCCCCCAATTGTGTCGCTGTATCCCCTTAAGATGCCCACATAAATCCATGTTAACATGGGACACGTTGGCGAATATTTGTAGTGTGAGAATACGGGTTGAGACAAATATTATGAACTATTTTCCACATTTTAATAGTGATACTACGTATGATGAGCCGCACACACTTTGATAGGGATACATTCATATAAATTGTTTACGCATACTAATATCTCTCATAGTGGTGGAGTATGTGACATATTAGAACCCTTACATCACTCTTATGAACCTCTTGAATTATTGTTAATCTTAAAGGATAACCATCACTATGAGTAATGCGTTGACCCTTTCCAACCATACAAATGATGCAGGTGACGTACAGAATGAAGACCTGGAAAATCATCTCCCTATAGAAGATCACGCTAAAAGAATAAGAAGATAGTTTTATATTTCCACTGCAAACTTGATAAATATAATAAACTCTTATTGAGAGGGCATTTGATTATTCTTTTACTCTGATGAAATGATCAATACGGTCGATTTTATTCTCGTGAATGTTACTTGAATTGTGGCATAAATGTCTTAGACATGTAAACTATAGAGATCTATATAAATTGAGCAAAAGAGATCACAAACGTGGCCTATCCAAATTGAAAAAGATAAAAAAAAAAAAAAAAAAAAAGTTTATGGTGCATGTCAAATTGTCAAGAAAATTAGGAGTAGTTAAAAGAAAGTGAACTCCTTAGCCATGGATAGACCTTTTGAACTTCTTTATATGGACTTATTTGGACCAACTAGAACGGAAAGTAGAGGTGGAAAGAATTATTTTCTAGTTGTATTTGATGACTACACTAGATATACATGGGTAGCCTTTTTAAGAGAAAAATCAAATACTCTTGATGAAGTCAGAAATTTTTTTAAACGTATCTAGACTAAAAAAGAGTTATTTGTGGTCAAAATAAGAAGTGATCATGGTTCCGAATTTGAAAATAGTAATTTTGAGAGGTACTGCAATGATCATGATATATCGCATGAATTCTTTGCTCCAAAAACACCTCAACAAAATGGAATTGTTGAAAGAAAAAATAGAATTCTACAAGAGATGACTAATGTAATGTTAAGTAGCATGAATCTACCAAAATATTTATGGGCTGAAGCTGTTAGTACTGCATGTTATATAATAAATCGTGTTTATATTAGAAAAGCTAAAAACAAAACAGCCTATGAATTATGGTTTAATAAAAGCCCACAATTCAATATTTTTGAACTTTTGGAAGAAAACGTTTTATATTACGTGACTACGAAAATTTGAGAAAATTTGAAGCCAAGATCGATGAGGGAATATTTCTTGGTTATGCTCTAAATAGTCGAGCATACCATGTTCTTAACAAAAGAACTGCAGTGATATAAGAATCTATAAATGTTGTGATAAATGATCAATAGATTGCACCTAGTCCTAATCAAGATGATGATGATGATGTCAATCTCATTAATATACTTGACTCTTCATCTAAATCAGATAATACTGCGTTAAGGTTAGTCAAAGACCATCCGACTAACCAAATACTTAGTAACCCTCGCACTGACGTTCAGATAAGAAGACAACTAGAAAATATATGTAACCATGTCTGCTTTACTTTCCAAATTGAATCGGGCAATGTAAATGAAGCACTTGCTGATAAAATTTGGATTAATGACATGCAAGAAGAACTAAATCAATTTATTAGAAATGATGCGTGGTATTTGGTTTCCAAACATATTAATAAACATGTTATTAGAACCAAGTGAATTTTTAAAAATAAAACTGATAAAATGAGAAATATTATTATAAATAAGGCACAACTGGTTGTATAAGGGTATACCCAAATGGAAGGTATTAATTATGATGAAACCTTTGCATCAGTTATGCGTCTTGAATCAATCAGACTATTTATTTCCATTGCATGCGATAAAAAAATTTAAAATTTATCAAATGGATGTCAAAAGTGCATTTTTAAATGGTGATTTGAATGAGGTAGTATATGTTGAACAACCAAAGGGTTTTGAAGATCCCAAACTTTCAAATCATGTTTATCATCTTAAAAAGGCTCTTTATGGTCTGAAACAAGCTCTAATCATGGTATAAAAAATTGACTAAATTTTTACTTAGTTATAATTTTGTTATGAATAGTGTTGATAAAACTCTATTTGTCAAGAAATATAATGATCATATCTTAATAGTTCAGATCTATATTGATGATATCATTTATGGATTTACGTACGCTAACTTATCTATTGAGTTTCTAGATCTAATGAAATCCAAGTTTGGAATGAGTATGGTCGGTGAACTAAACTATTTCCTTATATTACAAGTGAAACAACTTGAAGATAGAATTCTCACAGACCAAATATGCATTAAACCTTATAAAAATGTTTGGTTTTGAGAATGGTAAAAATTTTGATACTCCAATGAGTATGATGCTTAAACTCTCAAAATATCAATCAGATAAACGTATAAACTCTCGTCTATATCGAAGTATGATTGATAGTCTTCTGTACTTAACCGCTAGTAGACTACATATTGCATTTAGTGTTAGAATATGTGCTAGATATCAATCAATCCTAAATAATCACATTTAACTATTATTAAACGGATAATCAAATATATCGCAAGTTCTACGAACTTAGGGCTATGGTATCTATATGATACATCCATACTGTTCACAATCCCAAGTGCAGGGTCACGATGTAGTAATAATCTCAGTAAGACCAAGGTCGAATCCACATGGACTAATCTCGTACATTTCTGAAAATAACTAGAAGCAGAACTAGGAGAAAATCTAAAACTAAATCTGAATAATTGGAAGTATAATTGTGAATTGTTTAATTAAAACTTGTGAATTTAAAGGTGGGAACTATGGTTTCAAGGATCCACTTGCAACTATCAGGATGTTTCCTTATTTAATTCAAGGAATACAATTGGAATTGGAGTCCTATCTTATCTAATTAGAAGATATATCAATAAAATCAAATCTGAACTTTCATTGACCTAATTCTTAATGAAGGAGAATTGTGAGGATTGGAAGGGATTCCATCACCAAACCATACCCTAGAGACGATGGCTAACAACAGGATTTATGATGTAGAGTGGGTCACGGACAGTTTCATGGCCAAGATGGATAAAAAAAGGCAGAAAAGGCACGGTCGACGACAGAAGTGATCCGGACCATCAGACCTTAGATCGGGCGTATCTCGCAATCTGGAATGAGTTATCTGACATAAAATATATGATTTTGAGGTAGAACGAGCTTCTTTAACCAACCAACCTAGCTATACTGGGTTACGCAGCCTAGATTTGTGAAAAATCCCCTGATCGACGGTTGTTTCCCTATTTTATTTTCATTTTTACTATAAATTGTAAGTTTTAGTTTGATTATAGCTCTTCATTCGTTAGGCTTTAAGAGTTTTGTCCAACATGAAAAGTGCTTAGGATAATTAGGAGAATGGTTTGGTAAAGCCAAATAGGACACTTACGATTTTTGGCTGAAAACCTTGCGTGCTAGTAGACATCATGACTGTATATAAATAGTAAGTTTACTATTTATAGTATGTCGTGGATTCTAGGAATTTTAGTTGTAGTTTTCTTCTGATTTCTTTCATGTTGCTTTGTACCCTTATTTAAAGGGTTGTGAACTCATTTTTATTCATTCATTAATCAATTTCGAATTTATTAGAAATTCTTTCTATTTTCTGCTTTCTTTCCTCGTAGATTCGAGAAGTCTCTGTGAGGAGTCCAGAGAAGTTCCGTGGATTCAGAATAATTATCCTCTTGAGGAAGATGGTGCTTGACCTCATGTCCTTCCCTGCGTCAATTTAGTATCAGAGCGAGGTTTCTCCTCAGATCTCTGACTTCTAACGATGGGTCGGGCAACAATCCCATGGGCGGTGTTCTGGGGAATTTACCTTTAACAGAGGCAGATTTCGAAGCAGCGCAGCAAGAGAATTGGAAAACCATGTAAGGGTTGCAGGCTTTCATGGACCACATAGTGGATCTCTTAGCGAAAACCCTAGGGCAACTCCATGATCCTGGTGGTAATCCTTCACCGCCGATTGCTGAAACTCGCAATCGCCTTCATCGCAGGATAGTACCGGCAGTGCATCCACGGGTCATTCCTGAGGAAGGGAGTTCCAGCAAGGAGGAAATCGATGACATAATCTTCCAACACCCTAGACAAGGAAGCGATCGAGTAGATCGGACAGATCGAGAATTTAATGTGCGGGTTGATATTTCTAACTTCAATTGCCAACTACACATTGAGGATTTTCTCTATTGGCTTTCTGAAGTTGAGCAATTTTTTGACTATATGGACATCCCTGAAGCAAAGAAAGTCAAGCTTGTAGCCTACAAGTTAAAAGAAGGAGCTTCAGCTTGGTGGGAACAACTGTAACTTGCACGAACCAGACAAATGAAAGCACCAATCCACACATGGCAACGGATGAAGCAGCTACTACGTACCCGATTCCTCTCTAGTGATTACGATCAGATATTATTCCAATAATACCAAAATTATCGACAGGATAATCAGTCGATGAGAGAATACGCAGAAGAATTTTACCACCTGGCTGCGCATAACGATTTAGTCAAGACTGAATCGCAGTAAGTCGCACGATTCAATGGTGGACTGCGTATGGCGATCCAGGATCAGGTCAAGATGTAACCTGTTTAGAAGATGAATGATGTGATCAAGTTGGTTACTTGGGCAGAAGCGCAACTTGAACGTCCTACCACATGGCCCTATTCTACCGCAAGGATCACTGCGGCGGGTCCGCCCCAAGGAGCTCCATAGTCTAAGGGGAAGGAACTCGTAGCAGCACGCACTCAACCTCCTACTTCTGAGAGCCAAAATCAGGGAAGCGGACAAGTTAGACCCTAAAGGGATGTATCGACTGCTGCTGGTCCAAGTAGAATTTCGAACCCCTATGCTCTACCCCGGCTCGACAACAACTATCATTGTGGCCAACTAGGCCACCTATCAAATACTTATTGACAACGAAAGGTGGTGAACCTCACCATCAATGATGGTAGTGCTGATAACGCTGATGAAAATCTAGATGTTAAAGAATAGGAGCAAACCATCGAGGATGAGGCGGATGAATCAAGTTAGTTTCAGCAAGATCACGGCGAGTCCCTCGTCATAAGGCGACTATTATATGTGCCAAGAAAAGAAGTGCATCCATGGAGGCATAACATCTTCCGTACTAGGTGTATGGTGAATCGAAAGGTTTGTGACGTGATTATTGATAGTGGCAATAGCGAGAACATTGTATCCAAGGTCATGGTGGAGAAATTGTAATTGAAAACAAAGCGCCATCCCTCTCCATATACAATCGGTTAGATCAAGAAGGTCAGTGAAATAAAGATAACTGAACGGTGCACCATATCCTTTTTAATTAGTAAACATTATAAGGATGAAGTAGTATGCGATGTGATTGACATGGAAGCATGTCACATACTACTCGGTCGACCCTGGAAATCTGACCGTGATGCCACTCATAAAGGGCGAGATAACATATATATCTTTGTTAAGGACGGCCGGAAGACCATATTGGCCCCTATGGATCCAGAGGGACCACGTGAAACTTCTAAAGTAGAGGGTCATTTTCTCTTAACCATACGGGACTTTGTGGAAGAATCCAAAGAAATATGACAAGCTTATGCATTAATTGTAAAAGGGAAAGAACTGGAGCCTACCATCAACCTTGAAAGACTAAGGCCCTTGCTACATGAATTCAAAGAAATCTGGCCCGATGAAGATCCCGATGGATTATCCCCCATGCGGGACATCCAACACCATATTGACTTTGTCCCCGGGTCCAGTCTACCCAATCGGCCTCATTATCGAATGAGTCCGAATGAGTGAGAGATTCTTTAAGGGCAAGTGGAGGAGTTGATCTGTAAGGGTCTTATTCGAGAAAGCATGAGTTTATGTGTTGTACTAGCTTTATTAATTCCAAAGAAAGATGGGAGTTGGCGCATGTGTGTCGACAGTCGAGTCATCAACAAAATCACTATAAAATATAGGATTCCTATACCATGGTTGGACAATATACTGGACATGCTAGAGGGTGCCAAAATATTCTCTAAATTGGATTTAAGAAGCGGCTACCATTAGATTCGAATATGGTCGAGTGCTGAGTGAAAAATGGCCTTTAAGACCAAGGAAGGATTGTACGAATGGATGGTCATGCCCTTCGGTCTTTCAAATGCGCCTAACATATTCATGAGATTGATGAACCAACTTCTGAAACCTTTCATTGGGCAATTCATTGTGGTTTATTTCGATGATATTTTGATATACAGTCAAGACGAAACTACCCATATAGAACACCTTAAGAAGGTCCTTCAGGTGCTTACTAAAAATAAACTGTATCTTAATTTAAAGAAGTGCAGCTTCTTGACTAATAGCTTATTATTTTTTAATTTTGTCGTCACATCCACAGGCATTCGGGTGAATGAGGAAAAGGTGAAGGCAAACAGAGAATGGCCGGTTTCCACAAATATTCACGAAGTACGAAGTTTTCATGGACTAGCGACATTCTATTGTCGGTTCGTGAAAAATTTCAGTACTAATATGTCACCAATCACAGATTGCATGAAGAAAGAACAGTTTTAGTGGACTAACGAAGCCGACAAGAGCTTTGCCGAAATCAAGTGCAGATTATCCACGACCCCGGTTCTTGTACTTCCTAACTTCGACAAACTGTTTGAAGTCAAATGTGATGCCTCATATGTCGGAATTAGGAGAGTTTTGTCTTAAGAAGGTAGGTTGGTAGCCTTCTATAATGAGAAATTTAGCGATGCACGTAAGAAGTGGTCTACATATGAGATCGAGTTATACACGGTGGTCCAGACACTGCGACACTAGTGACATTATTTTATTTAAAGGGAATTCATACTTTACACGGACCATCAAGCCCTCAAATTCATTAATAATCAAACTAACATTAACCATGTGCATGTTAAATGGATCTCATTTTTACAGAAATTCATGTTCGTACTAAAACATAAATCAGGACAACATAATAAGGTAGCCGATGCACTGAGTCACCGTGCGACTTTGCTAGTCACTATGAGTAATGAAGTTGTCGGGTTTGAGCACCTCAAAGACATATATGCCGACGACGACGACTTCAAGGAAGGATAGGTTAGATGCCAAGAAGGTCACTCCAGTGACTTACATATGTAAGACGGGTTCCTTTTTAAGGAAAATCGATTGTCTATCCCCAACAGTTCGCTAAGGAAACAGATAATCCAAGAGTTATATGGAGGTGGCCTTAGTGGACACCTTGTGCGAGACAAGACGCGAGCTCTTGTGAAAGAACGGTATTACTGGCTGCAATTGGTACGTGATGTGGGAAAGGCAGTCCAACGTTGTTATATTCGTCAGACCTCCAAGGGGCAATCTCATAATACGGGCCTCTATACCCCGTTACCTATGCCTGATGGCCCTTGGGAGGATTTATCTATGGACTTCGTGCTTGGTCTCCCACGAACACAACGCGGCATGGATTCAGTGTTCGTGGTAGTAGATCGTTTCTCCAAGATGGCACACTTTATTCCATGCAAGAAGACTCTTGATACAACACACGTGGTAAATTTATTCTTCAGAGAAATTGTGCGGCTACATGGGGTTTCCAAGACTATTACTTCTGATCGTGACACGAAGTTCATAAGCCACTTTTAGCGGACTTCATGGACTCGATTCGATACACGACTTCAGTTCAACAGCGCCTACCACCCACAGACTGATGGTTAAACTGAGGTTGTGAATCACACGTTGGGAAACCTCCTTCGATGTATTTCAAGAGAAAAATCGAAGCAGTGGGATTTGGCCTTGTCTCAAGCGAAGTTTGCATTCAACAACATGGTGAACCGCTCGATAGGAAAATCCTCGTTCCAGATTATTTACAGATGAGTACCTCGCCACACACTAGACTTGGTCCCTCTGCCCAAGCTCCCAGGCATGAGCATTGCAGCAGAACATATGGCAGACAAGATCATAGGTATTTATGCGGAGGTGCAGACCAAGCTATATGCCTTGAATGAAAAGTACAAGGAGCAAGCGAACAAGCATTGGCGACAAAAGGTGTTCGAGGTAGGTGACCAGGTAATGGTCCATCTGTGAAAAGAAATATTTTTGACCGGAACATAGAACAAGTTGAAGAATAAAAAGATTGAGTCGGTACCAATCATCTGAAAGATCAATGACAATGCTTATGTTGTTGATCTTCCAAATGACATGGCGATCTCACGAACTTTCAACGTCGCGGACCTGACCGAGTATCATGAACTAGAGCAGGAGGAGAACTCGAGGACGAGTTCTTTGCAAGTGGAGGGGACTGATGTAGAGCGGGTCACGGCCAGTTTCATGGCCAAGATGGATCAGAAAAGGCAGAAAAGGCACGGTCGATGACAGAAGTGATCCGGACCATCAGACCTTAGATTGGGCGTATCTCGCAATCTGGAATGGGTTATCTAACTTAAAATATATGATTTTGGAGTAGAACAAGCTACTTTAGCCAACTAACCCAGCTATGCTGGGTTGCGCAGCGCGAATTTGTGAAAAACCCCCTGATCGATGGTCAGTTCCCTATTTTATTTTTATTTTTACTATAAATAGTAAGTTTTAGTTTGATTATAGCTCTTCATCCGTTGGGCTTTTTGGCCAAAAACCTGGTGCACTAGTAGACATCACGACTGTCTAAAAATAGTAAGTTTACTATTTATAGTAAGTAGCAGATTCTAGGAGTTTTAGTTGTAGTTTGCTTCTGATTTCTTTCCTGTTGCTTGGTACCCTTATTTAAAGGGTTGTGACTCATTTTTATTCATTCATTAATCAATTTCGAATTTATTAGAAATTCTTTCTATTTTCTTCTTTCTTTCCTCGTGGATTCGAGAAGTCTCTTTGAGGAGTCTAGAGAAGTTTCATAGATTTGGAATAATTATCCTCTTGAGAAAAACGATTCTCGACTTCACATCCTTCCCTATATTACTTTACCAATCTCATAATCTCAAAAAAAAAGAAGAAGATACTCAAAGCTATTGCAGATCTATTGTAATGTGACTCATAACAAACCATTAAAAACTAGAAGTATTCCTTAAATATCAAATTAGAATCAAAGAAGTTCAACAGGAACAAGAATCAAAATAAGAAAAACATTCCAACTTGCTACAAGCTTCACCTCTTAGCCCTAACTAAGAGGTTTAGCCAACCATAGGCATGATTGGATCTAAAAGCCTCAAAGAAAGCATTAAAAACTAGGAAGAAGGGAAGAGGAAACTCTTAGAAAATGGCTCCACCCTTTTTCTCTGCTCCTCAAAACCCTAGATATCCTAAAAAGTGTTTAGGAAACCCATATTTATAACCTAGTTCGCACAAGATCACAAAACCACCTCAATTTATGCATTCCACATAACTCTGTGTAACACATTCGATGACATCGAACAACCTTCAATGTCATCGAACATAAGTTGAATTCTGGAAGTCGCGCCTTTACGCACCGTGTAACTTCTTTCGCATAACATAAGTTTCTGTGTCATCAAACCTTCCTTCGATGTCATCAAACTGCCTTCGATGTCATCGAATGATCATCAAGTAATCGAAAAAGTGTCCAAAATAGTCCAACGAGTTACTTTAAAATTCTTTAACAAATTCGATGCCATCAAACAAATTTCGATGTCATCGAGCAATCCGTTGATGTCATCGAGCGAGGCTTCGAGTACTCAAAAATTGCATCCAATGTGTCCAACAACCAACTTGATTTTCATGTAAAAATTCGATGTCACCGAGCTGTGTTCGATGTCATCAAATAGTGGTTGATGATAAGATCAGTTCCAATGTTGTTAATTTCTGCACTTTGCCCTATGAACTTCTTTCCTTCTCCACCTGGTTTCTTAGATCTTGGGATCTTGAAATCTTCAATCTTGGTCTCTAAAGATCCGTTCTTTACCTTGGTAATTCTTGAGCATTAAATTAATGCTTTTAGTATTTTTTTCAATCTAAGCTCTTAAACTTACCTTGCAACACAAACATGTATAAAATATACCATTAAACATTATCATGTTCATAAAACCAAGATATAATTGAGGAAAAATATGCAATATTTGACACTCAACACACTCCCCAACCAGCATTTTGTTAGTCCTGAGCAAAACATGTGTGAAATACTTCTCACTCTTCAATGTTCAAATCCTTCTTTAGAATTTAATCTTTTATGCAATCAAATATGAATATGTAGAATTAAGGTGAGGAAGTGGGATTTTGAAAACTTAGAGTCAAACCATATAAGCAATCAATCAAATAGGTTCTATATTGATTAAATTAGAGCATAAGTTCATATATTAAGTTTCTCAATGTGCCTAGTGAAAATCAACTCACTTCTCATACAGATACTATCTTTTCATAATGTTAGCCATGCTCATCATTTTAAGATTGGTTGAAGACTCAAGTAGTGATTCCAAACTTATCCCATTTTCCTTCTTTTTTCAGTTTTTGATTTTATATCAATGGTTACTTTTTATTTATTCATTCTTTCCAATCTTTTCAGAATTTTTCATTATTTTCAGACTTTCCATTCTTTTCACCGCATATGACCTTTTTGTCGATCTCCTATTTTTTAACTGGTTCTTTTCATCCTTTAAGGTAGAAAGAATTCTCCAGACTCAATTTTCAACATCTATCAATGATCATCATAGTAACAATTAGAAATTCTAGTACTATTTATAAGAGGTAGATGGAACGTGCCCTGTGATTTGGATTATCATGATATTCAAACTTGTTCTTAATCAATTGAGTGTAAGAACTGCAGGTGATAGGCTACTTAGTTGATCAAACTCCAACAATCCAAAATTCGACTTCTATCATATCGTCATACTCAAAACATTCCTAAATACACACATTATCAATTTCCAATAGGTTTTATCTTGAAAAATTGAAAAAAATTCCACAATTTTTGTTTAAAACTAAGAAAAGAACTCAAAACAAAGAAAACACTGATTAGTCTACCTAATTCGCACACCCCTAACCTAAAATCTACATTGTCCACAATGTAAAAGATATGAGCACGCAATGCATATAAGACAATGAAAAGAAAGGAGAAGTGATGAAAAGGTAGTACCTGAAGAAGGAATTTTGAGACTTTCTTCCAAGGATCTCAATGTGAAGATGGGTTAGCACAATGACTAAACAAACGGAAAGTAAACTATCCTAATCCTAAATTCTATGAAAGCAATAAACTTAACTACACATCCATCAGACTAGGAGGTCAATCCTGGTAAACAGGATCAATCAGAGGTATGAATATGTCCTCTAAATTAAATTTCTCAACAAACAGCTTTAAATGATGTCCATTTACTTTGAAAATATTGTCATTCATTGAATTCTTTATCTTGACGGCCCCATGAGGATAAACATTAGTAACTGTGAAAGGACCGCTCCAATAAGATCAGTTTACCTGGAAAAAGATGTAACCAAGAATTGTACAAAAGAACTTTTTAACCTGTCAAAAATGATTTTCGAAGGATGTTCTTGTCATGAAACACCTTCATCCTATTCTTGTAAATTCTCGAGTTCTCATATGCGTCATTTCGAATTTTCTCAAGTTCATTCATAAGTTTGCACAACAAGCCAGCGTTGTCCAAATCGAAGTTTAGATTTTTAATAGCCCAGTAGGCTCTATGTTCCAATTCCACAAGCAAGTGGCAAGCTTTCTCATAGACGAGTTTAAAGGGAGACATTCCAATAGGAGTCTTAAAGGTTACATGGTAAGCCCATAAAACATCGGTCAAGTAACTTGACCAATCTTTGCAATCCGGCTTAACCATTTTTTTTTAAATGTGTTTAATTTCTATATTGGAAATCTCAATTTGTCCACTTGTTTGTGGGTGGTATGGAGTGCTCACCTTATGAGATATGTTATATTTCTTCATTCAATATGCAAATGGCCTAGAAATGTGAGCCACCATCACTAATGATAGCTCGAGGCGTTCCGAACAGAGAAAGGATTTTTCTTTTAAGAATTTAATGATTGTTTGATGGTCATTGTTCCGTCACAGGATCGCTTCAACCCATTTGGTGACAGTCTACTGTTAGCAAAATATATAAATTCCCAAAGGATTGGGGGAATGGTCCCATGAAATCGATGCCCCATCAATCAAATACTTCAGTGATAAGAATTGGGTTTAAAGGCATCATATTTCGATGGAACAGTGCTCCCAAAATTTGACAACACTCATAAGCTTTACAAAAGTCATGAGTGTCCTGGAACATAGTGGGCCAATAGAAACCACATTGCAGAATTTTGGCCATGGTTTTTTTTTTTACAGAAAAATGGCCACCACGAGCCTGAGAATGATAGAAGGAAATAACACTTTAATGTTCATTATCTGGCACACATCTACTTAGAATTTGGTTTGAGCAATATTTGAATAAATACGCGTCATCCCAGAAGAACATACATACCTTGGTGAAGAATTTTTTTTCTTTTCTTGTGTAGTCCAATGAGTCGGCATGAAATTTATGGCAAGATAATTAGTGATATCAGCAAACCAAGGTAAGTGGGAGATTTTAAACAGTTGTTCATCAGGGAACATGTCATTTATGGGTTTCATCTCAAAAAAATTAGGGAGATCAAGTCTTGAAAGATGGTCAACCACTATGTTCTCTACTCCCTTTTTATCCTTTATTACTAGATCAAATTCTTGGAGTAGGAGGATCCACCCTATCAGGAGAGGCTTAGCATCATTCTTAGAAAAAAGATACTTCAATGCTGCATGATCCATGTAAATAATGATCTTGGATCCGATCAAGTAGGACCTAAATTTGTCCAAAGTGACTACTACGACTAAGAGTTCCTTCTCCGTAGTAGAGTAATTCACTTAGGTAGGATTTAAAGTTATACTTACATGGTGAATGGCGTAAGGCTTCTTTTCTTTTCTCGATCCTAACACTTCCCCAATAGTATAGTCAGATGCATCACACATAATTTTAAAATGAATTCTCCAATCGAGTGGCTGCATAATAGGTGCGGTGGTCAACATGCCTTCGAGCTAAGAAAAAGCTTCCTGGCGCTGCTCAGTCTACTCATATGGTATATCCTTTTGAAGTAGATTGCATAAAAGACGAGAGGTGACTAAAGTCATTTATGAATCTTCAATAAAATTCAGTATGTTCTAAGAAAGATCACACATCTCGTATGCTCTTAGGTGCAGGTAGGTTAGAGATAAGTTCATTTTGTGCTTTATCTACCTCAATTCCGTTGGACGAGATGATAAGTCCAAGAATGATTCCCTTACGAACCATGAAATGACACTTCTCTAATTTAGTACCAAATTATTTTCTACACATCGTTTTAGCACATTTTTTAAATTATCCAAACATTCGCTGAAGGATGGACCAAGAACAGAGAAGTCATCCATGAAGACTTTTAAATATTGCCCCACCATGTCAAAGAAAATACTCAACATGCATCGCTGAGAAGTAGCTTGGGCATTACATAGTCCGAATGACATCCTTTGGTAAGTAAAGGTGCTAAAGGGGCATGTGAAAGTGATTTTTTCTTGATCTTCAAGGGCTATCTGTATCTGATTGTAACCCGAATACCCGTCAAGGAAGCAATAATATGAGTGACCATCTAACCTTTTCAAAATTTGATTGATGAAGGGAAAAGAGAAGTGGTCCTTCCTCGTGATAGTATTCAACTTTCTGTAGCCAATGCACATTCTTCAACTAGTAATAACTTTAGTTGGCATGAGTTCATTGTCGGCATTGACTACTATGATGATTCCAGACTTCTTAGGAACTATCTGAGTTGGACTCACCGATTAACTATCTGATATAGGGTATATGATACCCACATCCAATAGCTTAAGAACCTCGGCCTTAACCACTTCCTTCATGTTTGGATTTATTTTATGTTGTGATTGCTAAGTGGTCTTCACATTATCCTCAAGATGAATACAGTAAGTACAAATCAAAGGGTCAATTCCCTTGAGGTCCGCAATTGACCATCCAAGGGCTCCTTTGTGCTTAATGAGAGTAGAGAAAAGAATACTTTCCTGCTCTTACTCAAGGTCAGAAGAAATCACCACGGGGTATGTCTCATCTTGACCTAAAAATACATATTTAAGCTTAGAGGGTAAAGTTTTTAAGTCAAGTTTCAGTGCCTTGAGGTTAGATGGTAGAGGCACAACATTAGTTTGGGGCAACTTTTCGAATTGTGACCTCCACCAGTTAACTTCAAGTACCAGCACAGTATCAAGTATGACATCCATCTCCCTAATGGTGTCATCATCCAAATCAGGGGAGTGGGCTAAGCATGTCTCTAGAGGGTCAAAGGATAAAGTCATCAGGGCTTTATCTTCCACGAATGAATCTATCATATTTATATCCTAAGCCTCATCATCATCCTCTGCCTGTCTGCACGTGTTGAAAAAATTATTGAGCTCCAACGTCATATTTCCAAAAGACAAATTCATGACCCCATTCTTACAATTGATGATAACGTTGGATGTAGCAAGGAACGGGCAGACAAGTATGACAAGAATTTGAGTGCTCATATCTGCAATGGGTTAGGTATCCAGGATGATAAAATCTACTAGATAGGAGAATTTGTCAACCTGGACCAACACATCCTCGATCATCCCCCTCTGTACACGAACCGCGTGATCAACAAGTTACAATGTCGTCTAGGTAGGTTTAAATTCACATTGACCCAGTTGTTTGTAGACTAGTAAGGGATCAGGTTTACACTCACCCCCAAGTCAAGAAGTGCATTCTCAATTTGGTGATTCCCAATTATACAAGTGATAGTTGGGTTTCCAAGATCTTTATATTTTTGTGACACACTTTGCTTGAGGTTGACACTCACTTTTTCTATTAAGAAAATTTTATTTTTGATAATTTGCCACCTCTTGGTTGTGCATAAGTCTTTTGGAAATTTAGCATAGGAGGAAATTTTTTTCACAACATCCAGAAGAGGGATGTTGACCTTCACTTGTTTTAATACTTCTAAAATATCCTGTGAGTAGGTTAGAGGTTTTGGTGAAATCAACCGTTGGGGGAATGGAGCAATCGGCTTGTTCAGAGGTTCCGGTTCTAATCCATGTGGAGTAGTACTAGTTCTATCATTCGTGTCCTCTTCCGAGTCCTTAGACTTTTCAGCCCTTACCGGATTAGATTTGTCAATTATTTTTCCACTCCTAAGAGTGGCGATAGACTTGGCTTGCTCCATTGAATTTGAAAAGCTTGGATCACTAACTCCGTATTGCGGTTTAGGATTGGGGATACATTAAGCTGGAAGGGTCCCTTTCTCCATAACTGTAATACGTGAGTCTATCTTTTGTATAACCTTAGTGAGTTCTTGTAAGGCTTGAAAAGTACTTTGGTCGATGAGCTCTTAAGTTTGTGTGGGATTTTGAATCGATTCCTCTTGAGGTTTCCCTTTATTTAAAATTGGTTAAGGACTCCTCTAAGAGTAGCAACTTATCCATTCCTCCAGCTGAAATTTGGATGATTTCTCTAACATGAGTTGTATGTGTTTGAAGTGAGTCCTTTAAAAGGCCTTTGGTAGTTGTTTACGGCATTCGATTGCTCATTCAATATTTCTTGAAAAGAAGGTATTGTTGGACAATTTTCAGTCATATGAACATTACAAGCACAAATACCACAGACAACTTCCTTAGCCTTATTCTTCTTAAGTTTCAAGGCCTCGATTTTCCTTATGAGATTGGCCACTTTAGCATTTAGATTGTCTTCCTCTTTTAACAAATATATTTTACCCCTCTCCTTTGATTGAGTAGGCTTAGAAGTGGTAATGGGTCTAGGGGAGATATCCCCTGATTATGTGTTTTCATCAAGTTTATCAAAATAGTCCCACACATCATTGACATCTTTGCTCATGAATTCCCCATTATACATTATCTCGACCATTTGGGGCATGGAAGATATCAGTCCATCGCAGAAGAACCTTGTTATGTACCATGTTTCAAAACCGTTTTGTGGACATGAACTGACAAGGTCCTTAAATTACTCCCAACATTGGAAGAATGTTTCATCTTCCTTTTGGGCGAAGTTCATGATCGACTTTCTAAGGGTGTTCATTTTTCGATATGGGAAGAATTTCTTTATGAACTCCATTGTTAGGTCGTTCCATCTGCCAATAGATCGTAGACGTAGTGAACGCAACCATGTCTTAGCTTTTTCTTTCAAAGAGAAGGGAAAAAGTTTCTACCTGACCGTGTGCTCAGACACATTAAGAAAATATAAAGTGGCTATTATCTCATCAAACTCTTTCATGTGTAAATACAGACTTTCAGATTCAAGCCCATGAAACTTTGAAAGGAGTTAGATCACTCCTAGTTTAATATCCATGTTTCCTGTATTTTCTGGAAAAACCATACATGAAGGTGTGCTCACCCCCGCTGGTTGTAAGAAATCTCATAGTGTACAAGGTGCGGGTGCGTTCTTCACCTCGTTTTCATCCTGGATTTCCTCAACCGGAGGTTGAGGTGGATTTACAGGTTAATTTGTAGCCATCACTTTTATTAACTCTAAGGATTTATGGTAGTGTCTAATCCCGTAATGGATAGGTAACCCTTCAATCAATCCTCCTTTACTTAAGAGATGTCGAGTGTTGTCACGGACCCACTTGGGCATGAAACACTCTCAGTTCTCAATTTCAGAATTTTTAACCTAAGATCTAGGAATTGAAAACTATAGAAATTAAGAAGTAAGAAAGAAAGAGTTAGAACGAAGTTACCAGATAGGAGTTGCTAGGGCAGAATCCTACAAAACTGAAAACAAAGTTAGTTTTTAAAAACAAAGCAGAAAAATTCTTAACCTAAAAATAAAACAGAAAGTTAACCTTAATCTTAACCTAATTCTAGAACTAATTAAATTTAGAAAAATGTAACCATTAGTCCCCGGAAACGGCGCCAAAAACTTATCCATAACACCAAGTGTAGGGTCGCGATGTAGTAATAATCTCAGTAAGACTGAGGTCGAATCCATAGGGACCAATCTCGTACATTTCAGAAAATAACTAGAAGCAGAACTAGGAGAAGATCTAAAACTAAATCTAAATAATTGGTAGAGTAATTGTGAATTGTTTAATTTATGAATTTAAAGGTGAGAAATAGGGTTCTAAGGATCCACTTGTAGCTATCAAGATGTTTCCGTATTTGATTCAAGTAATACAATTAGAGTTGGAGTCCTATCCTATCTAATTAGAATATATATCAATAAAATCAAATCTAAACTTTCATTGACCTAATTCTCAATGAAGGAGAATTGTGAGGATTGGAAGGGATTCCATCACCAAACCATACCCTGGAGGCAATGGCTAACAACATGATTTACCAATCCCACAATCTCAAAATAAGAAAAAGAAGATACTCAAAGTTATTGCAAATCTATTGTAATTTGAGTCACAACAAACCATTAAAAACTAGAAGTATTCCTTAAATATCAAATTAGAATTAAAGAAGTTCAACAAGAACAAGAATCAAAACAAGAAAAATATCCTAACATGCTATAAGCTTCACCTCTTAGCCCTATCTAAGAGGTTTGACCAACCATAGGCATGATTGGATCTAAAATCCTCAAAGAAAGCATTAGAAACTAGGAAGAAGGGAAGAGGAAACTCATAGAAGACGGCTCCACCCTTTTGCTCTGATCCTCAAAACCCTAGATATCCTAAAAAGTGCCTAGGAAACCCATATTTATAGCCTAGATCACGCAAGATCACAAAACTGCCTCAATTTAAGCAGTCTACGTAATGCGTTCGATGACATCGAACAACCTTTGATGTCATCGAATGTAAGTTGAATTTCAGAAGGCACGCCTTTACACACTGCATATTCGTTCACACTGCGTAAGTTTTTGTGTCATCGAACCTTCCTTCGATATTATCGAATTGCCTTCGATGTCATTGAATGATCTTCGATTAATCGAAAAAGTGCCCAAAACAGTCCAGTGAGTTGCTTCAAAATTCTTCAATAAATTCGATGCCATCGAACAGACTTCGATGTCATTGAGCAATTCGTCAATGTCATTGAATGAGGTTTCGAGTACTTGAGAATTGCATCCAATGTGTCCAGCAACTAACTTGATTTTCATGTAAAAATTTAATGTCACCGAGCTATGTTCGATGTTATTGAACTCTGGCTTCGATGTCATCGAATAGTGGTCAATGACAAGATCAGTTCCAATGTTGTTAATTTTTACACTTAACACTGCGAACTTCCTTCCTTCTCCACCCGGTTTCCTTAAATCTTGCGGTCTTGAAATCTTCAATCTTGGTCTCCAAAGATCCGTTCTTTTCCTTGATAATTCTTGAGCATTAAATCAATGCTTTTAGCATTCTTTTCAATCTAAGCTCTTAAACTCACCTTGCAACACAAACATGTATAAAATATACCATTAAGCATTATCATGTTCATAAAACCAAGATATAATTGGAGAAAAATATGCAATATTTGACACTCAACATGTACAAATTGTCGAATATACATATGCAAACTAGAAAAGAAATGTTGATGATAGAAAATCTACTAGTGGTGGATGTTTCTACGTTGGAAACTACTTAGTATCTTGGCTCAACAAGAAATAAAGTTTAGTATCTCTCTCTACAGCTGAAGCTAAATATATTACAGCAGGAAATGCTTACACTCAACTAATTTGGATGAAAAGAATGTTAGTTGATTATGGAATTATACCAGATACAAGGACTTTGTATTGCGATAATTCACGATATCTCAAAAAATTCAATCCAACATTCTCGTACAAAACATATCGACATACGATACCATTATATTCGAGAATTGGTTGAAGAAAAGTCTATCATGCTGGAATACATTCAAACTGAGAAGCAGCTTGCAGACATACTGACTAAGCTACTAGACAAAGCTAAATTTTCCAACTTGAAGCATGATATTGGTTTGTGTGTTGTTAAATAATTTTATTTTTTTTTCCTTTTGCTTTTTATGTTTATGTTTATATTTAATAATGGAATGCATGAAATGATAATAAAAATTAATATGTCAAAAAAATACTAATTTTTTAGTTTTTTGACTAGCCGAGCACATGTTCGGGCTAGCCGAAGATCATGCGGATTCCACCCAAAAAGGGGAAAAATTCCAAATACTTTCATTTCATATCTTCTTCCTTAGCTTGGCGGTGCCCCATTCGACCAACCCATCCTCCAAACTTGTTAGTAAGTGATTTCCTTTCAAATTTCTTCTAGTATTTAGTAGTCTTTTGCTAGTAAATCATATTTAAGTAGTTTTTTTTTATCATTTAAAGCCCTATTTGTTGTGGGTTTTAATCAAAATCTGATATACTCATTTTCCTATCATTTTTTTTTATCTTTTTTTTGTGCAAACTAGTATGGAGTATAGATTTAAGAAAACGACATACAAAAACTATGCTAGTTCCTCTTCTAGATCAACTCTTATTGGCGTGAGAACCCTACGGTCGCCAAAAGATGATTCAGATTATGTTCAGGATTTTAGCACGAGAGATATCATTATTGAAAAAACGGTTACTCTAGACCACATTGCTTGTTTCGGTCTTATTCCCATTCTGTTTGAAGTTGGTTGGGAACACATTTTGGTATGGGGTAGATCGGCTTACCGCTCTATTATGCAAGGCATATATGCGTCAATTTGTGATGTCTCTCTTGAGAATTTGACTTTCTCAGTTAAATTTGTTGAAGGGACATTCCAAATAATGCTACAAATTATTTCAGCGTTAATGGATATAGTTTATGTAGATGATGGCATACTTATTGGCACATTATCAAAGAAAATGTCCAACTCTAAAAAACAAGTAATCACTCGTAAATTATGTCACTTTAATGCATAATGGCAGTCGGGTAATACCCTCCCCACAAACCAAATGCTTCCCAAATATCAAGTTTTACATCTAATTTTCACATCCAATGTTTATCCTTGAGCCGAGAATAAGACTGATCTTACCCCCTTCATAGTTAGTCTTTCATTCTGCTGTGTCTGGTATGCATGTTTGTTTTCCATCTTTGATTTTCCATATCATTATTCAGTTTCGCTTACATCCTAAGCATGGTTCGATTCCCTTTACATATCTTATGACTTACCTTGTGTTTCATTACAATGTGCAAATTCCTTCATTTGAGGCATCGGAATCTAAACTCTCGTTTAATAATTTCAATCTGAATATGATGAACCTTAAACCTCTTCCTAAACAAGATGATGAAGAGGAGGAAGCACAACTAACTACAGACACCACTATGAAAGACATCTTTAATGAGTTGGATGATGATTCAGATGATCTAGTTGATTCCGACTACCAGCCTTCTCAGGTTGATGAATGACTTAAAGCACTGGAGGTAAAAGTGGAAGCCTTACATGTATCGCAGGATTCATTGGCACAAACCCAAAAGTCTATAATGAAGTACATGAAGAAGTACTACCATTGCATCACTCGGAGTTTGAGCCAACATGATTCATCGATGTCTGCTCCTTCTTCCTTTGGGTCGGATTGAGCTAGATTCTCTTTCTTTTTCAAACTTATTATGACTCTGTAACTAAAATTCGCTTTGTGTCTTGGTACTTGGATGATTTCACTGACACTTTCTTAGCCTTAAACTTAAAATTTCATATATTTTCCTTTATGCTATTAGCTGTTCACACCCCAAGTATAAGGTTGTGATGTAGTAATAAACTTAGTAAGACCGAGGTCGAATCCACAGGGACTAAAACCTATACATAATCTAAAACTAAATAAAACTAGAACTAGACTATTATGAAATCTAAACCGAGTAAAGGTGAGGGAATAATGGTGAAAATATTAATCTAAAATTTGTAAAAATTAAAGGTAGGAAACTAGGGTGCTAAGGATCCACTTGTAGAGATCAGGGAGATCGACGCTTGATTCATGAACTCAACTGGACTTCAAGTCCCATCTTCATCCAGTTGGAAGATATAACCATAAAAATCAATATGAACTTCTTTTGATCTAGTTTTCAAGAGATAAGACGAATGAAAATTAGAATGAGTTTCATCATAAAACCATACCTATGAGACAAAGTAAATAACAAAATTAAACCAATCCACAACCAATCTGAGAGATATATGAATGTTAGGAAGGATTCCATCATCCAACCATGTCCAAGGGGCGATGGTGAACAACAGTGCTTCCTAGCTTCATAATCATAAAAAGAAAAAGAAAATACCCAAGCCATCATAAATCTATTATAATTTAAGTCACAACAAACTATTTAAAACCAAAGTAATTCCTTATAATCACACTAAAATCAAATTCAATTCATAACTATAGAAATCACCCCATCACGCCACAAGCTTCACCTCTTAGCCCTAACTAAGAGGTTTAACCCGCCATGATACGGCTAGATCTCTCAAAACTCATAAGAAAACAGTAAAAACAGAAAAACTATAAACTCTCTCTCCCTCTCTTTCTCTATGCACGTCCAAAGTGAGATTGAATTTGCCTCCACGGCTGCCCGTCCAAAGATTGGATGATTCTCACTCTTTTTTCTCTTTCTTTTTATAGCAAGGGACTGTCGGTGGAGAACCGACTCCATATGTATGCAGCCAAGCGGTGCGGAACTTTTGGTCACGTGTGAAAGGATTCCGCATCAAGAAATCAGACCTATAGTCCCTGTTTTTCTCACTTTCTATCAAAAAAAGATAACGTCACCTAGGAAATTTTTGAAAGAACTTCCTGATGAACAGTCTGGATTAGCGTTTTGATCAACACCAAGATCATAAAATAGATTGGAACATCCGGTTCTTTTTGGACTCTGTTATGTGCGTAAAAGATGTGAAAACTCTGATTCTGCACTAATTATGGGACCCACATTCCATGTTGTTCAAACAATCAACGCCTTCCATTGAAATACCCTCGAAAAACTAGTCAATGATGGATGGTTTTGGATTGGATTCGGTGTGGCCCATGGGACTTGTGCTTCTACTGTTCATCCTACTTTTGGATGGTTGAGCTCCAAGCTTTGCCGTCTTTTGAAATTCAGCCACCTAGGCTTGACTGAGAGGGGCCGTGTGAGTCTCATGGACGGCCCGGATCTAATATATAATTGATGGGTGGGGCCCACAACCATGAACAGGCGGACAGTGTCCTCACACTGTCTATTCTTAAATTTTTAAAATAGAGAGTCAGTCAACGAGCGCTGATTGACCTCTTACGTTCTGGTGTGGGTCCAACACACGTGTACCCCATGTACATTTGATGTACATGTGGGGTCCATTGTAATGTTTGTGAGAAATCCGTTCTGACCATCCATCTTTCCACCTCAATTAAGGGGTTGAGACAAACTTTGAAGCATATCCAAATATCAGGCGGGCCCCAAATCAGGATTTTAGGGGATGATCTGTCCATTGGGACACTTCCACAATAATCCAATGGCTAAAATTTTATGTGTATGGTTAATTTATGGTTCTCAGGCCATATATGAAGTTTTGAGCCGAACGAATGGTGGAAACCCTGTGATCTTGCATTCTGGACTACTTTTAGGCCTCTTTAGCATGAACAACTTGATTTCCTCGGATCTCTGGCATGTAAATCCTTCGATCTCGGTCCCCTGGAGTCCGTCCCTTTCCTTAGTGACTTCAGAGTGTTAAATTCATGCTTTTAGTACAATTTTTCAGTCCAGGTTCCTAAATACATGTTGCATCACAAACACGATTAAAATAGGCCATTAAACAGTGTCATGTTCGTAAATTCAGGTAATAACTAAGGTCTAATATGTAATATTTGACCCTCAACATTAGCACTTTCATATGCTTAATTCTACATGCTTCTTGGTATTGGAAATTTAATTTATATGCTTAAATGATATTTATCTTATTCCTCCTTTGTCAATTTATGACAAAAGGGGGAAAGTAGTTATAGAATGATTGATACCAATGTTATAGTATGGGGGAGAATGTAGTATGAATGGAATGAATGCTATGTATATAGAATGCCATGAATTCTATGTGTATGGAATGCTATATGTATATTTCACAGGGGAAGTGTCATTTAAGCAGTTAAGCTTCAATTGAGCTTTATCAAAGATTACAAGAAGATCCTACAAGACTTTTGCTTCAGATTGACAGACTTTTTAACTTCAGTGGTTACATATTTGTAATACCGATTGTTTTTTTATGAAATTTGTAAAGGGGGAGATTATAAGTGCTAAGATGTTGAACACAATTAGTTGTCAAATTTCGTAAAGATAAAACAACATGATCAAGAGAAGATCAAGCTCAAGATTGGTCCATACTCAAGAGAAGATCAAGTTCAAGATCAACTAATGTTCAAAAAAAGATCAAGCTTAAAGTCAAGATGAAGTTCCGAGACTTAGTTCAAGTGAAAGAAGATCAGATATTTGATATATCTCAAGTGGTATAAAATCCTAGAAAGACCTTAGGACTAGGTGCTTTCAAAAATATGTTATTTTGAGTTTTTATACTTATTTTGCTTAGAATTCAGTCAGCCCAACTTTTTGTTCGGCTAGCCCAACTTCAAGCCCAGAGATGAAACTGATTTTTGTTGCAAATTCGGCTAGCCCGAGTTTTGGTTCGGCTAACTGGAGCTTGAAATTCACTAGCCCGAGAAAGTTTGGGTCAAATCTAGCAACATCACCTTTTAGAATTTGGGCCAATGCGGCTAACCGAAGGGAAAATTCGGCTAGTCGAATTGGGGTGTTCGACCAACCCAAGTTGACCTCTGGCCAACCAAATTCTGGATAAATATTATCCTGTGTGATTCGAAGTTCGTTGAACTGAATCTAGTCTGCTCAAGCTAGTCAAAGACTGTCTCGGGCTAGTCGAAGATTCAACTTCTTTACCTATAAAGTGAGCTCCTCTCTCATTCTGAATTACTCAAGTTAATTATCAAAATCTTTCTACAAGAGAGAGAGAGAGAGAGAGAATCTCAAGTTATTAGCAAGCTATTGAATGGTATTTACGATTTAATTTATAGCTTTTTCTTTCAATTCCCTTAATCTTAGAACTTTCAAGTTTGATTCTAAAGAGAGTAAACTATAATCTTCTTTTGAGATTTAAGAGAATTGATTCAAGTAGCTTATTAGGCTTGACTTAATTAAAATCAATAGAACCCTAAACTCTTTCTATTTGACTAAACAAGGAACAATCTACATTCAAGAACGTAGTTCTACTAATACGTCTTGTACAGTGAAGATAAGTATACCTTCTAAACTCTTTTATGTTTTTCTGAGATAGCCTGTTAAAATCTCAGTTAATTTTTGTCTGAGATAGCCTGTTAAAATCTCAGTTAATTTTTGTCTGAGATAGCCTGAAAATATCAGTGTGGGTTTGATTTTGATAGCCAATGAAAATCACTAGAATTGTATAAAGTTGTTAAGGTGAACTTGGGAAAACCTTTTCATGGTGAAAGTCAAAATTACGAGGGAAGTAATTTTGGGAGTGGAGTAGGTGTGGTTGCTTTAAAAGCATCGAACCACTATAATCATTTGTGTTATATGGTGAATGCCTTTATTTTATTTGTGGTGAATGATTTATTTAATTTCAGATTAAGTGGTGAATGTTGTAATATTTTAATTTACTCTTGCGAGTTTGAGGTTTTGATTTTAAAGAAATTCATGAAATAGGGTTATCCTGCCTAAAACTTTAGGTAAAGGATGTCCTACGAATTATTTGGAATCAACATTTCAATACTAAAATAATTGAGATCTTTGCTTTATTTACATATTCATCACTTAATTCGATTATTTGGCATTGTCCTATTCACCCCCTCCCCCCCCCCCTTAAGCTCTCATTTTCATTCTTCAATAAGAATCGTGGTGTTCACAACCCCAAGTGTAGGGTCGCGATGCAGTAATAATCTTGGTGAGACCGAGGTCAAATCCGTAGGGACTAATCTCGTATGTATTCTAAAAGTAACTAGAAGTAAAACTATAAAAAGATATGAATCTAAATCTGAAATTAAAGAGAGTAATTGTGAAGTATGTAATTAGAAACTTAAGAATTCAAAGGTGGGAAATAGGGTTTCCAAGGATCCACTTGTAGCAATCAGGGTGATTCCTTACTTGATTCAAGTAACACAATTGGAATTGGAGTCCTATCCTATCCAATTGGAAGATATAACAATTAAGATCAAATCTGAACTTCCTTTAACCTAATTCTCAAAAGAGGAGAATTATGATAATTGGCAGGGATTCCATCAGCAAACCATGCCCATGAGACGATGACAAACAACAAGATTTACCAATTCCATAATCTCAAAGCAAGAAAAGAATATACTCAAAGCTATTGCAGATCTACTGTAATTTAAGTTACAATAAATCATTAAAAACTGAAAGTATTCCTTAAATATCAAACTAGAATTAAAGTAAGTTCAACATAAACATGAACCAAAGCAATAAAAACATCCCATCACACTACAAGCTTCACCTCTTAGCCCTAGCTAAGAGGTTTAGCCAACCATAGACGTGATTGGACCAAAGTTTCTTAAGAAAAACATGAAAACAACTAAGGAAGAAGAAAAAAAAACTCTTGGCGATGACTTCTCCACCCTTTTGCTCCACTCTTTAAACCCTAGAATATGCCCAAGAACATCTTAAGGGGTCCTATTTATAGTTGTAGAACTTCAACTTTCACACCTAGTTGGAAATCTCTAGAAACCGCATCAAATTTACGCAGTTTTTTAAAATAGACTTCACTCTGCGCAGTTTCTGAAAATAAACTTCACTCTGCGCAATTTCATAGAATAACCCAAAGTTTCAAAATATGATTTTTTAGGACGATCTCAGGATTCCTTTTCTTCACTTCAAATCTTTAATTTTCTTCATTCCTCACTTCATTTTATTGGATATTTGGCATGTGAATTCTTCAATCTTGGTCTCCTAGGATCCATCCTTTGCCTTGGTGATTCTTGAACATCAAATCCATACTTTTAGTACCCTTTTCAATCCAAGCTCTTAAATTCACCTTGCAAGAGAAACATGAGTAAAATAGAACATTAAGCATTATCGTGTTCATAAAACAAAGATATAAATCGAAGATAATATGCAATATTTGACCCTCAACACGTGGTAGACCATTCAACAAAAGGGGGAAACCATCAGACTACAAGCGCCAAATAAGCAAATATTTTAATAAGACTAAAGCGCCCCAATCTTACAATTGTCATAAGTATGGGCACATATCCGCAGAATGTCCCAGAAAGAAAACTAAAGAAAAAGTTATGACAACCACCTAAGATGACACCGAAGACTCCAAATTTGATTCAAGTGAGTCTGAAGTTGATGAAGATAAAAAATCATTGAAAATACTCACAAGCATGTAATTCAGAACCATTCCTTAAGTATGAATTGATATACCACATATAGATGTTTACACAAAATAAGTATTGATCATGAAATTAAATTTAGTAACTAATGCAAATAATTTAAAAACAAGGTTATCGATTTAGAGTTGAACTGTAACGCCCTGAAATTCGGGAGTCGAGCATAACTCAGCTCCCGAGTTTCAAAACCTCACTTATGTAACATTTTTTATGATGGATGAATGTTGTCTGTATTAGTGCATTAAACATGAAATAGATTAGGCCAAATCAGCAAATCATAATTCAGGGACAATTAGAAAATGCAAGCAGAAGTCTGAAATACATATATACACCAATACAAGACCCCAAAATATGAGTGCTCTGCCAGGTCAATAAATACAAAGTTTGTTTCAAATACATATGACAAAATGTAATGGTCTTCTATAAAGTGTAAACCCTGAAGCCCCGTCGATCAGGAAATGGCTCACATGAACCCGCCTGAGAATTGCACGAAAGAGAATGCCTCCTCATCATCATCAAACTCTAGCTCTGCCTCGAGTGTCACATCATCACCTGCAGCTAAGTCAGAGTCTGGTTGGTGTTTAAGCACCGTCCCAGAATATGGGAGTGAGTGATCAACTTAGTGGAACTATACAGCAAAGGTTAACATGTTATCAATTCAATCAAGCAGTAATGATAAAGCAATACAATCAAACATGTCCTGGATACTCTTGTTAATGTAAGGATGATATGAGGTAATGATGCATGCCCTCGCCTGCACTCCATCTTGCGGCAACATCTAACAATCGCGGCATGAATCACTACCACTGCGCTCTACACTAACACCAACGGCACATGGAAAAAGGAATTACCCTAATACGTAATACGGCCGACATACGTGATGTATATTGAATAGTGTAGTCTAAGTGTTTGTAAAAATGTCCGAATGAGTTAGTAGTTAGTAAAGAGTGATTTATAAGGGAGTTGAGATATGAATCCCAACTACCTTACTTGTGTGTATGATTTTCTCTATGAACTGCTTAACTATGTCTATAATTTCCTCAATGTACAGTGTATTCATGTTTAAGTTATATTCCATAACATGTTCATATAATTGTAGAATTCGATTTAAATATTCATTATTGTAATTGTACGCAGTAGAGACTGTATCACAGTCCAGGTAATTGGTAACAGTTCTCAAACTGGTAGTTGAGGTTATTTTCGCCACGTAAGATGTGTTCAACAAATCCGAGCGGTACTTGGGAGGTTCAACAGTGGTTAGGCCACACAGAGTGCTTATGCATTTCATGTTGACCAACTCAATGTGCGATCGTCCTAGTTGAGCTCGTCAATTAACCCGATTGACCAATGTATGTTCACCATGTTTGGATGCTACTGTTTAAATCTAAGGTACCAAACTCACCAGTGAAACCCTACTAAAGAGTGTGGGGCTCACTATAAGGTGTCAAAGAGGCTTACATGCAATACAGTTAAGTACTTAGAAAATTTCAGCAAATAGAAAGTGCAAAAGAAATGAAATAGATCTAATGGCAAGTGGGACCAACATGCTAGAAAAATATAGATAAGAGACACACATTAATACACATGGCTATCTAGATTAAGTGAACTAATAAAGGACATAAATCAAAAGTGGCCTCATTACCAAGTGGGTCCATAATAAGGGGATGAATGTTGTGGCCAACATACATACAACATACAAGTGGCACATGAAATGTCTTGATCAAATATGTATAATCAGATTCTATGTTGAAATGCATGCAGGAGATCCTAAGTCGGCGTTATAGCGGCAGAGCTTGGATAGGAGTTAAGCCGAGGACCACAGTGTTGCAAATCTTCTTCCTTCTCCTTTTGTCATCAGATGTATTTCCTTTCAGTCGTATATCTAAAGTTTAAATTTATAGTAAATTTCGTAATGTGCCCCTTTGTTATTTCTAAGATTTACTTGCTGTTATCTTGGTTATGCTTGCATAAGAATGAATATATAGTTATGAAAATCCTCTTTGTAGGATCATAGGATCAGAACCTATCTCAGGAGCCGAGAATGGGGTGCTACGAAGGTTGTTGCGACTTGAGTTGGCTATCAATTCCTTATGACTCAAATTACCAAGTCTTGGGCATGATAAGATGTGAAACCAATTGTGAAGTATTTGAAAGAGTAATTAAAACTAAGAATTTAAAGGTAGGAATTAGGGTTCCAAGGATCCACTTGTAGTGATCAAGGAGACATCTTACTTGATTTAAGTAACACAATTAGAAATGGAGTCATATCGTGTCCAATTGGAAGATATATCAATAAAACCAAATCTAAACTTTCATTGATATAATTCTCGAAGGAATAGAATGTGATACTTAGAAGGGATTCCATCACCAAAACATGCCCATGGGACAATGGCCGATAACAAGATTTACCAAACCCACTATCTCAAAGTAAGGAAAAGAAGATACTCAAAGCTATTACACATCTACTATAATTTAAGTTACAATAAATCATTAAAAACTGAAAGTATTCCTTTAAAATCAAATTAGAATATATATAATAATAAAAAAGTTTAACATAAACATGAATTAAAGCAAGAGAAACATCCCATCATGCTACAAACTTCACCTCTTAGCCCTAGCTAAGAGGTTTAGCCAACCATAAACATGATTAGACCAAAGTCTCTTAAGAAAAATATGAAAATAACTAAGGAAGAAGAAAAAAAACTCTTAGCGATGGCTTCCTCACCCTTTTACTCCACTCCTTAAACCCTAGAAGATGCATAGGAATATCCTAGAGAGTCCTATTTATAGTTGTGGAACTCTAACTTTCGCACCTAGTTGGAAGACTCTAGAAATCGTCTCAAATTTACGCAGTTTGCTAAAATAGACTTCACTTTGCGTAGTTTTCCAAAATAGTTCACTCTGTGCAATTTCACAAAACGACACAAAGTTTCAAAATATGCTTTTTCAGGACTATTTCAGGATTCATTTTCTTCACTTCAAATCTTTAATTCTCTTCACTCCTAACTTGGTTTTTTTGGATCTTTGGCATGTGAATTCTTCAATCTTGGTCTCCTAAGATCCATCCTTGTCTTGGTGATTCTTGAGCATCAAATCCAAGCTCTTAAATTCACCTTACAACACAAACATGAGTAAAATAGAACATTAAGCATTATCATGATCATAAAACTAAGATATAAATGGGGGCTAATATGTAATATTTGACCCTCAACACAATCCCCAACCAACATTTTGCTAGTCCTAAGCAAAGTATGCGAAAAATATATCGAGAACCACATGATAATTTCTATAAGCTCAAGTGGTTTAAAAAAACAATCTAGAGAATAGAATTCTAAAATACATCAATGTTGTGCATTACCTTCTCCTAAACTCTAGCACTCAGTAAGTTTCATAATCAAGTTCAAAGCATTAATCCTCCAATTAGAACAATTTCAAACATTGAGTTCTATGGGTGAAGGTTTAATTCTTCACTTTCATAATAACACTGATAATTAAAAGAGCATTCAGGACAACCAAAACTTAACCTGAAACTTGCCTTACAATTCGCCTTTTAATTCCCCCTTTTTTTCCTCCAGCTTTTAATTTTTCCATCGATGGCTTTTACGTTATGTCAACCTTTTTAAAGATCTTTAATGGGTGGCCTTTCCGAAGACAACTATTTTTTCGCTAGATATTATTATTATTATTTTAAACATGATGAACAAATTCCCTAAGTGGGTTCCTTTTATGCTAAATAATCACCAAGTTAATAATTCAATATTGACTGAAGCTTTAATGTGCCTGCTAGATGTGGCATGTGAAATCATGACTTGATCAATGTTTAAAACTTCTACTTATGGATTAATAACTCGAACTTAACTTTGAAATCTCCAAGTAACTAAATTCAAGGGATATAATTCATCAACATTAAGCATCTTATACTTCTATTTTTTAAAAAATAATAATTTTTTATACTTTTTTTTCATAATTTTTGCTCAAAGACTAGGAGAACAACTGATTAGGTAACCTAATCCCCCATCCCCAACCTAATATCTACATTATCCTTAATGTAAAATAAATAAGCATTTAATGCAAGAGAGGCAACGGAAAAGGGAAGTGATGGAAAGATAGTACCTGAAGAAGGAATTTTAACATTTTTCCAATGATCTCAGTATGAAGATGGGTTAACACAAAAGACTCGAACAGATAATAAGCAAATTATCCTAAAACAGCAAAAAGTAAACTATCATAAATAATGAAAAGCAGTAAACCTAACTATACCTCCATCAGACTAGGAGGTCAGTCCTGGCAAACAGGATCATTCAGAGGTATGGACATGTCTTCTGAATCAAATTTTTCAACAAATGGCTTTAAACGTTGTCCATTCGCTTTGAAATCATTGTTATTATTTGGATTCTGACATCCCCATGAGGATAGACATTAGTAACAGTGAAAGGGCTGGTCTAACGAGATCTGAGTTTATCCGAAAAGGGATGTAATCGAGAATTATACAAAAGGACCTTCTGACCTGGTGTGAATGACTTCCAAAGAATGTGTTGGTCATGAAACACCTTCATTTTATCCTTGTAAATTCTCGAGTTCTCGTATACATCGTTCTGGATTTTCTCAAGTTTATTTAATTGAAGTTTGCGCAACAAGCCAGCATTGTCCAAATTAAAGTTCAGATTTATAATCACCCAGTAGGCCCTATGTTCCAACTCCACAAGTAAGTGGCAAGCCTTCCCATAGACATGTCTAAAGGGAGACATTTCGATGGGAGTCTTAAATGCAGTATGGTAAGCCTATAAAGCATTGGTCAAGTGGATTGACCAATCCTTGTGGTCAAGGTTAACCATTTTTTTCAGTATGTGTTTAATTTTCCTATTGGAAATCTCAGATTGCCGACTTGTTTGTGGGTGGTATGGAGTGCTCACTTTGTGAGAGATGTCATATTTCTTCATTAAATTTAAGAATGACCTATTGCAAAAGTGTGATCCTCCATCACTAATGATGGCTCGAGGCGTTCCAAACCAGGAAAGGATGTTTTCTTTTAAGAATTTAATGACAATTTGATGGTCATTGTTCCTGCATGGGATCGCTTCGATCCATTTAGCAACATAGTCTACTGCTAGAAAAATATATAAATTTCTAAAGGATTGGGGGAATGGTCCCATGAAATCGATGCCCCAACAATCAAATGCTTTTATGATAAGAATGGGTTTTAAAGTCATCATATTTCTACGGGACAATGCTCTCAATTTCTAACAATGATCACAAGCTTTGTAAAAATCATAAGTATCCCTGAACATAGTGGGCCAATAAAAGCTACATTGCAGAATTTTAGCCATGGTCTTTTTAGCAGAAAAGTGACCACCACAAGCCTGAGAATGACAAAAGGAGATGAAACTTTGGTATTCATTATCTGGCACACATCTCCTTAATATTTGGTCTGAGCAATATTTAAATAAATACAGATCATCCCATAAGAATTTGCATACCTCGGCAAAGAATTTCTTTTTATCTTGCGCAGTCTAATGTGTCGGCGTGGAACTTGTGGCAAGACAATTAGCAATATCCACAAACCAATGTGATTGAGAGACTTTAAACAATTGTTCGTCAGGGAATATGTCATTTATATGTGTCATCTTAAGGGAATCAGAGAGATCAAGGCGAGAAAGGTGGTCAGCCACTACATTTGCTACTCCCTTTTTATCTTTTATTTCTAAATCAAATTTCTAGAGTAGAAGGATCCATCTTATTAAGTGGGGCTTAGCATCATTCTTAGAAAGAAGATACTTGAGCGTCATATAATCCATGTAGATGGTGATTTTGGATCCAATCAGGTAGGACCTAAATTTATCCAAAGCAAATACTACAGCTAAGAGTTCCTTTTCCGTAGTAGTGCAATTCACTTAGGCAGGATTTAAGGTTTTACTTGCATAATGTATAATGTAGGGCCTCTTATCTTTTCTCTAACCTAATACTGCCCCAAGAGCATAGTCGAACACATCACACATAAGTTCAAAAGGGATACTCCAATTAGGTGGCTGCATGATAGGTGAGGTTGTTAACATGCCCTTAAGCTTAGAAAAATCTTCTTGGCATTGCTCAGTCCACTCGTATGGTACATCCTTTTGAAGTAGATTGCATAAAGGACGAGAAAGGTGACTAAATTCCTTTATAAATCTTTTGTAAAATTCGGCCTGTCCTAAAAAGGATTGCATGTCACGTATGTTCTTGGGTGGAGGTAAGTTAGAGATAAGATTAATCTTAGCTTTATCTATCTCAATTCCTTTGAAAAAAATGATATGTCCCAGGACAATTCCGTTACGAACCATGAAGTGGCACTTCTCCCAATTAAGTACTAAATTCTTTTCCTCACATCACTTCAGCACATTTTTCAAATTTTTCCAACATTCACTGAAGGATGGACCAAACACCGAGAAGTCATCCATGAAGACCTCTAAATATGACCCTACCATATCAGAAAAAATACTCAACATACATCGCTGAAAAGTAGCGGGAGCATTACATAGTCCGAATGACATCCTCTAATACACAAAGGTGCCGCAAGGACATGTAAATGTCATCTTTTCCTGATCTTTAAGGGCTATCCTTATCTGATTGTAACCCGAATATCCGTCAAGGAAACAGTAATAGGAATGACCAGCTAGCCTTTCAAAAATTTGATCGATGAAGGGCAAAGGAAAGTGGTCCTTCCTCGTGACGGTAGTCAACTTCCTGTAGTCAATGCACATTCTCCAACCGGTAATGATCCTAGCTGGCATGAGTTTGTCGACATTGGATACGATGGTGATTCCTGACTTTTTAGGAACCACCTAAGTTGGACTCACCCATTGACTATCGAATATTTGGTATATGATACCCACATCTAATAGCTTAAAAATCTCAACCTTAACCACTTCCTTCATATTTGAATTTAGTATACGTTGTGGTTGCCGGGAGGTCTTCATATTATCCTCAAGATGAATGCGATGAATATAAATCAAAAGATCAATTCCCTTGAGGTCTGCAATTGACCATCCAAGGGCTCCTTTGTGCTTAATGAGAGTAAAGATAAGCATACTCTCCTGTTCTTGCTCCAGGTGGGAAGAAATCATCATCGGGTATGTCTCATCTTGACCTAAATAGACATATTTTAAATTAGAGAGCAAAGGTCTTAGGTCAAGTTTCGGTGCCTTGAGGTTAGACAGAAGAGGCACTACATCAATTTGGGGTAATTCTTCAAATTGTGGCCTCCACTGGTTAACTTTAAGTACCGACACAGTATCAAGCATGGCACCTGTCTCCCTAATTATATCATCATCCAAATCATGGGAGTGTGCCAAGCATGTCTCTAAAGGGTCAGAGGATAAGGTCATTAGGGTTCTATCTTTCACAAACGAATCAATTATGTTAATGTCGTGGGTATTGTCATCATCCTCTGCCTATTTGCGCATATTGAAGAAAATATTGAGCTCTGATGTCATATTCCTAAAAGATAGATTCATGACTCCATTCCTGCAATTTATTATTGCATTTAATGTAAGAACGAATGAGCGACCAAGGATGACAGGAATTTGAGTGCTCATGTCCACAATGAGTTGAGTATCCAGGATGATAAAATCTACTGGGTAGTAGAATTCGTCAACGTAGACCAACACATCCTCAATTATTCCTCTTGATACACAAACTAAACAATCGGCAAGTTGTAATATGGTCCGAGTGAGTTTTAATTCACCTAGACCTAGTTGTTTATAGCGAGTAAGGAATCAAATTTACGCTCGCTTCTAAATCAAGAAGTGAGTGCTTAATCCGGTAATTTCCAATTACACAAGTGATGGTTGGGCTACCAAGATCTTTGTATTTTTGTGGCACATCTTGCTTTAAGATGGCACTCACTTTTTCTATCAAAAAAATTTTCTTTTTGATACTTTGCCGCCTTTTGGTCTTGCATAAGTCTTTAAGAAATTTGGCAAATGAAGGAATTTGTTTCACAGCATCCAGAAGAGGAATGTTGACCATCACTTGTTTAAGAACCTATAGAATGTCCTAAGAGTTAGAGAGAGATTTTGGTGTAACTAACCGTTGGGGGAATTGAGCAATCGGCTTACTTTGAAGTTCCGGTTCTACATCATGTGGAGCATCACTAAGTCTATCAATTTCATCTGCTTCCGAGTCATTAGTCTTTCCAGCCCTTACCGGAATAGATTTGTCAACTATCTTCCCACTCCAAAGAGTGGTGATAGACTTAGCTTGCTCCATTGAATTTGAAGAGCTTGGTTCACTAACTTCGTATTGCGGTTTAGGGTTGGGGATATGTTGAGCTGGAAGTATCCCTTTCTCCATAACCGTAACACGTGAGTCTATATTTTAGATGGCCTTTGTGAGTTCTTGTAAGGCTTGAAGAGTACTTTGTTGGATAAGCTCTTGAGGGTTTTGAATCAATTCGTCTTGAGGTTTCCCTTGATTTAAGAATTGATTAGGGATATCATGAGGTGTAGCCAATTGGCCATTCCTTCAACTGAAATTTAGATGATTTCTCCAACTAGGATTGTATGTGTTCAAAGTGAGTCCTTTGAAAGGCCTTTGGTAGTTGTTTACGGAATTTGATTGCTCATTCAATATTTCTTGAAATGCAGGTAGGGCTGTTCATGAGTCGAGCTAGCTCGAAAAACTCGCTCGACTTGGCTCGAGTCAGCTCGGATTGACTCGGCTTGAATGGCAGATTTGAGTCGAGCCAAGCTAATTATTTGAAGCTCGAGTTAAGATCAATCCAAGTTCGACCTGGGGGCATTTCAACTCGACTCGAACTCAAACTCGACTCAACTCGAAGCTCGAACTCGACTCGGCTCGATTAATAAATATATTAAATATTGTATATTATATATATTATATATAATATATATTAAATATTATATATATATATATACAATTAATATAAGTTTTAAGTTTTAACTTAAAAAAAATAAAAAAATCCTGGAGTCTTTACCTGACTGCATGCACACCCTTTCCCTTTCCCTTTCCCTTTCTTCACATTCTCTACCCGCTGCCAGCCGCACGCCCACCCGGACCACCACCACCAATTTTCATTTCAGCTCCATAATAGAATGATTTCAATCTCATGAAATTTACTTCTTGGGCGAGAAACCCAAGAAATTCGAGATGGGTTCTTCTCAGATTTGTTAGATCTTCAAGGAAATCCAATGATCTGATTGGCTAGAGCTCTTTACTTGGATTTGTGATCTGTGTTCTCCTCTATATCTTTTCTAGTACTTGGATTTCTGTTGGTGGAAGAAGATCAAGAACAGATCGATTCTTATAGGTTTCCTTGATGTTTTAATTTAAACCAATCAGATTTAATTGATTTTAAACTCACAAGTATATGAATCAGATGTAGACATGGTACGTATTACGAGATCGTTCCCACAAGGACTGATTGTAACAATTCAAAATTTAAGACTCTTCTTAACTAATCCAACAAATAGTTTATCAAGTGATTAAGAAAAATAATCTAAAAGGATAACGAGAACAATGAGTAAAATCCAATTAAGGAGAAGACTAGGACTCTCGAATCCACCCCTAATTATCTTAACCCTTGTTTTACCTGTTGATTCACCCTATTCAGATTGATATAAATTAAATAAATCATAAACTATGTCCTTGGTCGGGCACACAGAATGTATAATCCCTTAAAGCATATGGATCACATCTTTCCATCCATGGTCAGGCATGAAGAGATGTAGATTCCTGTTTCTTCCTCTATAAAAAACCTGTTCATGGTCAGACACAAGCACCTAGAATAATATTCCAAACAACATCCACATCTAGACTTTGGTTAAGCTCATAGAATGGAGAAGTACGAAAATCTCAGGAAAGCACACTAGAGAAAGAAATAAATCAATCAAATTCAGATAAATTCAACGATAAACAAGTTCTAATCAAATTAAGGGCTTCATCTCAGCCCTAGCGGAGAAGATTAGCTATCCATAAAGTTAATTAAGAAAGAAGAAAAAATAAATATGAAAAACAGGAACATCTCCCTTCTTCCTTCCTCTCTCTCTCTCCTCTTTCTTCTCTTTCTTCTGTCCCTGGCTCTCCCCAAGCTCTGGATCTTCCTAAGCTCTGGCTCCCCTTGCTTTGCATGTCTCAGGCCCTTTTATAGATGCCAAGAGCAGTGGAGTGTTGTAAGACCCGTATCCTAGCCTGTACTGTTCCATAGGCTTCCACGGTCCCCCGGTCGAATTCCGGCAACTCGTGATTTATAATCAGCAGTCATGCGCGACCTTGATTCATATTCCGTATTTCAGAGTCGGCTCGACCCGAGACTTATACCCTAGCGACCGCACCGTCACCGCGGTTCTGATACCACGTCTCGCGCGCTGAGGCGATACCCAGGCCAGAAGAAGTGGGCCTGCGTTCAGTTCGGGAAAAAATGCCGCACAAGAGAATCTCTACCAAATGTCAAATCAATCCCATCAATCAATCAATGTCAAGTACAACCATACCTCAAGTACAATAACCCATCCCTCCCTTTTTAAAAGTCAACTCTCTCTCTACCCTCACAATCCCTCTTTTACCCCATTTTCAACCACAACCATACCTCCCCATCACTCTATCACTCACATCACTTCTCTCTCTCTTCTCTCTCTCATTTTTTCTCTCCCAAGCTCCATGAGAGCAATCCAACGTCCACCCCCATGAGAGAAAGCTTGGTGGGCTCACCTTCCAATCTCCCATCCCCACCCTCCAAAGTGCATCTTGACCGTTGAAATCGTCCCTTTAGAGCACTAGATCATGTTGGCGGAAGAAGGATTATGAGATCAAAGGTGGGTGCTTCTTTCTCTCTTTCTCCCTCTCTTTTTCCTTCGTTTTGTGGGTGATTTATTTTCTTGATTTGTTATTTAAGAGCCCACCTATGTGGGACCCATCTTAATATATGTGTCGTATCAAGAGGGACCCATAGTGGCGGGGTCCCTCCGATCTCAATATCTCTCTCTCTCCCTCTCTCTCTCTATCTCTCTCTTTTGTGATGGCTTATGGCCCACCTAATATTTGATCCAGACCATCTACCTGTGGATCCCACCTTGCTGCTTTCCAGTGGATTGGTTGGATGGTCCAGCACTGCTGGTACCGTCCAGCAGCCTTGGAAGAAAGGAAAACACAAATTTCAGCTTTATCCAACGTGGGGCCCACATCTTGACGTGCTGCATCAGCACGTGGGACCCACAGCCTCGAAGTGGATTGGCTAGTGCACCACGCAGCTGCAGTTGTTGATGCTGTGACATCAGCAGGTTTTGTGGAGCCCAGGGATGTATGCTCTGTCCACACTGCCCACACGTGAACAGTGTGGCCCACATGAGGATGAATTGCATCCAACCGACCAACAAGCTGGACGTGGCCCCACCCACCATATGCATTGTATATCCACCACCATCCATTTGGACGGTGGGACCCACATGATGTCAGCAAGCGTTGGGTCTGATCATCAACCGTCCGTTGGTTTTGGATGGTGGGGCCCACCTTACGGCGTTGTATATCTGAGCCGTCCAGCAGCACATGCTGTTGTGGATGTCAACAGCTTTGGGCTAACCTTGATGCCACATGTGGCCAACACGTGCGTGGGACCCACCTGTTTTGCTTGCAGCAGCAATCGTTGCACCTCACCGCAGCTATGTAACTGTTGTATTGACGGTGGGCCCTACATGTACCGTACACCAGCTATCTAGCTGCTTTACTGGCGTGGCTAGCCCTGTGGGTCCCACCAGTTTCATCCACACCGTCCATCAATCAGTGGGACTCACCTTGATGTAAGTGTTTTTTTTTTCCACCATCCAATCGTTTAGGATGTGAAGCCACCATGCTGTACGGATTTCATCTGCACTATTCGTGTGCCGGGGCCTTAGACGTTTGTGCCTTGCATCTGCACCGTCCAGTGACCTGGACGGTCAAAATCCACCATAATGTATGTGTTATGTCCAGCCGTTCATCCGTAAAGGGCCCCACCACTGATGTAAGTGTTTTATCTGACGCCATCCATATGGATGGTGGCCCATTGCTAATTGACGTCAGCCAGCTACGTGGGCTACCATGATGTATGTCCTGTAGCCACGCCGTCTGTCCAGGACGTGGCCCACCCCACACGTGTGGGTGGGACCCTCTTTGATGTATATGTTCTACATCCTCACCGTCCAGCAATTGGACGGTAAGGTCCTTGTTCTGCTTGTGGTAGCCGCACCATCCAATCGAACGGTGGGCCTTGATGATGTACGTGTTTTTACCATCCATGCCCACTGGGATGGGTGGCTGTATGGGGTCAGCCCAGCTCTTGGTGGCCCATGTGCCAGTGGGACCCACCTTGGTTAATGTATTGTATATCCATCGCACGCACGCTGCTGGGTGGAGCGCACCATGATGCATGTGGTTTGTATCCACAGTGCCCGTGCTTCCACCAGCACATGGGGCCCACTTGATGATGTGTGTAGGGTCCAAACCGTCCATGGATCCCACCTTGATTAATGCATTGCATCCGCACCATCCAACCCATGGACGGTGGATGTGGTTTGGCCGGGGAGCCTCACACTAGTTATATAGTTGGTCAGTTGAGGTCAGCAAGTCCATGGATACCACCATGAGATATGTGATATCCCACACCGTCCATAGTCTAGACAGTGGACAACTCACAGTGATATATTCGTTCCATCCACACCGTCCAGATTGTGTTGGATGGTGCTGTGTGACGTTTGGACAGTGCTGATTCACTTGAATAATATTGCACAGTGTTGATCATCATTTGTGGCCATGTGCCCCATAGAATGAAAGTATACAGTGATACACATGTTACACCTGCAACTATCGAAGTGATTTTTGGTGTGGTCCAAGCCTACCTAAGGCCCATGGGCGAGGCCCAATGTGATGTATTCGACGCCCATGGGCGGGGCCCAATGTGATGTATTCGAGGCCTATGGGCGAGACCCAATGTGATATATTCGAGGCTCATGTGATGCGGCCCATAACGATATGTATGTAGCCCTTGTATGAGGCTCATTGCGATGTGTATGAGGCCTTTGTGCGAGGCCATGAGCCCACTATATGTTTGGCTTTGGCTCTAGGTAAGCCATTCCTTGGGAGCAATAGTGGTTAAATGTCCACATTGATGGGCAATGACGGTTAAATGTCCTCATTGTGACCTTCCCTTAGGCCTTGTTAGTCCTATTCCCTTCATGGGATAACCCAATTAAGTGCGCCCCATTTGCCGTGGACAGATGGCTTCGTGTTATCAGATTTGATATAACCACGGGCGAGTGTTGATCTTTATACTATAGTTGATCGGTTGATCATCTATGGACCCCATTTTCTTTATCTGCTAATTATCGATTTCGATTGACGTGACCGATTGCTGATTTAGATTATCGTGACCGATTGCCGATTTTGATTGTCATGACTAATTACCGTTCTGATTGACGTGACCGGTTTTTCGATTCTGATTATCGATCGATTCTGATTATCATGACTGATTGCCGATTTCGATTGACGTGATCGATTTTTTGACTCTGATTACCGATCGATTTCGATTGACGTGACTGATTGCTGATTCTAATTATCGTGACCGGTTTACCGATTTTGATTATCGATTAATTCTTATTATCACAATTGATTTTTGATCCCGATTGACGTGATCAATTTGCGGACTCTGATTACCGATTGATTCTAATTTACGTGACTGAATTGCCTATTCTAATTACTGACAGATTCCAATTGTCGTGGCCGATTGCCAATTAGCGATCGAGGCCGTTCATCATGACCGATTGTCGATTTTTGATTTACGTGACCGAATTACCTATTCTGATTATTAACCGATTCTGTTTGTCGTGGCCGATTGGCCGATTATCGTGACCGATTACCGATCGTGGCCAATTGTCGATTGACGTGACCGATTGCCGATTCTGCTTGCCGTGGCCGATTGACCGATTACCGATTGTCGAGGCAGATTATCGTGACCGATTACTGATCATGGCCGACTGTCGATTGACATGCTCGATTGACCGATTCTGTTTGTCGTGGCCGATTGGCTGATTATCGTGACCAATTACCGATCGTGGCCGATTATCGATTGACGTGGCCGATTGTCGACTCTACTTGCCATGGCCGATTGACCGATTACCGATTGAGGCCGATTATCGTGACCGATTACTAATCGTGGCCAATTGTCGATTGACGTGGCCGATTGCCGATTCTGCTTGTCATGGCCGATTGACCGATTCTGATTATCGAGGCCGATTATCGATCGAGGCCAATTATTGTGGCCGATTGTCGATTCCGATTGTCGTGGCTGATCACCGATTTCTGATTGTCGAGGCCCAATGTGAAGTATATGCGGCCCGTATTTGAGGCCCGTTGTGATGTGTATCCAGCCCATGTTTAAGGCCCAATGTGATGTATATTGAGGCCTCGGTGATGAGGCCTATTGTGATTCATGTGAGGGCAGGCAAAGGAGCCCGTTGTGATGTATGTTAGGCCCATGAGTAGGGCCCACCTGTTGTGTACATGTAACCCTTGAGTAAGGCCCATTGTGTTGTATATTTGGCCCTTATATGAGGCCATGAGTCCACTATATGTTAGGCTTTGTGTAGGTCGTTCCTTGGGGGACAATGTTGGTTAAATATCCACGTCGTCGATGTCGATTGTCAATGCCTGTTATTGATACCGATTATGAGTATGTGACTACATAGCATCATGATATATGCCCATACGCATCATTTACATGTTTGTTATTAGATATGACTGATCATTGCATATGTCATAGTGCCGATTGTTATGAGACTCCCTGATAGGCAAAGATTGTCTCACATGAGCGCACGGTATGCGCAGGATTGATGCATGATTGCACTGTGTGACTCATGCATCTCGCATTTATGTGACATGACCACCGTACGCCCTAGCGACATCAGGGCCGTAGCCTCCATAGGCATATCGTGGATGGCCAGATGGGACACCGAAAATCTGTTCTACATGGGGTGCTATAGATATCCCTGGGTGAAAGTCCTTAAACCCTCTTGGTTCCAGAGGTTGCTCTAACGTCTAGACCGAGTGGGTAAATGAGTGTCGAGTGCCGAATACCAGATGATTGTGCTCTCCACTGTGTCGTGGTCGGTTATAAGGGGGTGCGGCCTTACTTGCCCGAGAGGAGGGGATAATGCTAGGCTGAGTCTGACCAGCTCGAGGAATGGGTCCGCTATTGACGAGTCGGGCCCGATATTGGCACGCGGATAGTGAGGTCTCTTCCACTCACCTTGTTGCGTGCGATGGGGTGGCAATCTGGTATGGAGTGTAATAGACCCCGGTGATTTTTCAGAGAGGAACCATACTGATATGTGGACTTATTGAGTAGGAGTTGCATCACATTCATTCATTCATTCACTATCCACTCGGACTGGTGGTGCGTAACTAATTGTTGTGTACCTTCGTTATGGCAAGGATTTCGGTTGGGCGCACGACTAACCTGAGATCAGGAGTTTACTATATTGAGTCTGACTATCCAAATTTAGGTATGGGACTGGTTTAGATAGAAGTCCCTTGTAGCGAACCTCATAGCCTGCGATACTACGTACTATCATCCCGACTTCACACTCCAGCACGGCCATTTCATTCGCATCGCATATTGCATTACATCCTTAGGCATATGGCATTTTGGGTTGCTGTGTTTCTATACTTATATAGCCTAGACAGACTCAGCAGGATTTGTATATTGCATTACATCTTCGGCATCTGATATTTGGCTCCTTATTACTCTTTAGTATATAGCTATTTTATATTGCGTATTCTGATATTGATTGACTTATGAACTTGTCAATGCTTCCGCTTACTCTATCATCGTATGATTTATGATCTTGTTAGTATTTTCGTTCACTCTGATAATTCCTGATCTTATTAGTGTTTCTGCTTATTCAGACATTGTACGATTTATGAATTACCAGTAATTTCGATATTGTATGATAATGGTATTGTATTGAATACTTGATACTTACTTTGTGCACACACTTACACCACCCTCTAAGCTTTCTATAAGCTTATGCAAGATAGATGCGTGCAGGTGAAGTTAGGCTGCAGTAGTGTTGAGCTTGGAGCGTGCGGTGGTCTTCTGGAGCTTGATTCTCTATTTATGTATTTTTCTTTCAGTATTGTATTCAAACGATTATATTAGTGGATATGTGATGATGATGTTGCTTTTGTGAATTGGGTAATCTTGTGGTTATGCTTATCACTAGTTAAATGCACAAAAAAAAAAAATCCTCCTTGTAGGATCCCAGGATCGGAATCCGGCATATGAATGTTAGGAGCCGAGAATGGAGTTCTACAGAGCCTGTCGGCACCAGATTCGGCGATCGGGATTCCTATGAATCCGATTTTCAGGTTTTGGGGCGTGACAAGTGTTGAAGTCAGTGGGAAAATCGGATGTTTCGCAGCAACAATCACGCAGTGAATGCCTTTTCACAGCCAAGTTTGAGGCTTCATAACTCCTGATTTCCTTGCACTTTATCAGTGAAATCAACGTATTCTGGGACGTTTTTGGCTGCTCTACATGATGGACTGATCAGATCTTCCATCTGATCAAAGATGGTGGGCCACAACCGCCTGGAAGTCTAGATTTTGTGGACGTGTGTAAGCTTTCGCACGTCCTTCGCTGACGTGATCGGTGGGCCCCACAGAGGTGTTTTCAGGAAAGTCCACCCCATCCATTAGATTCAAAATGAAATTTCAATTGAGAAGGGACAATTTTGGTTGTCCATTAATGTGGTCCAAAGAAGATATCAAGCTAAAATCATTTTGACTGTCGTAGGACAATCCACTTGTGGCCTCTGTATCTCACACGTATGCTTGCATGGAAATAAAAAAATTAGCATGGGTTTGAAGGGTTTTTCTCCCTCTACAAGATGGACGGCTTGGATTAGCCATACGAGTGATGTAGGTGGCCCACTAGCTTCCGAAAAAATCGGCAACCCCCAACCAATATTTTCCTAGTCCTAAGCAAAACATGCGAAAAATATTTTTAAAAATAAAAGAGCAATTCCTTTAAACCCAAGTGACTTGTGAACAGATAGTCGAGATGCGAAAATTCTAGGATTATGAATGGTGAGTAGAATTTTCTCCTGGAATCAAACTGATGGTAAACTTCATAATCAAGTTCACAATATTAATTCATCAATTAGAACATTCTAAACATTGAGTTCAATGAGTGCATATTGTAATCTCGGCTCATAATCATTAAGAGATCCAATTGTCAATTTCATGATAGCATTGACAACAGATTTCATGACAACTAAAGCCAACACTTGCCTTACAGATTAACCTTTTATTCTTTCAGCCTATGATACGCAAAGGAGGGGAATTGAATCATCACCCATAGGGAGAAAACCTATGGTGAAAACTTGTCGCCTAACTTTTTCTAAATGTCGATGATGGGTGATCGAATCTACATTTATAAGGAGTAAACTTATGGTGAAGATTATGCGACTTACCCTTTCTTTCAATTCTTTTACTGAACAAGAAATTTTTTCATGCTGATTTTATTCATGCTTAGAGATTACCAAGTTAATCATTTAATGTGCAAGTGAGATGTGTCTTGTGAAATCATGACTCAATCAATGTATAAAACTTCGAATCAGGGTTAACAATTTAAACTTAACTATGAAATCTAACAGGCAACAAACTCCAAGAGTCATAAATTACCAACATTCTGTATCGTGTAATGTTAAAATCACAACTATCCTTCAAAATCACTTCAAATTCATAGGAAAGTTCAGAAAATTTTAAAATTTTGCACAATTTGCATAAAAAAAAAATTTCTTTTTCTTTGCTCAAGACCAAGAAAATACTGATTAGGTAACCTAATCTCCTACCCCCAACCTAAAATTTTCATTATCCTCAATGTAAAAGAAATAAGCATGTAATTACACATGGGACAACGAAAGTAAAAGAGGAGTGATAGAAAGATAATACCTGGACGAAAGAATTAAGAAGATTTCCAAAATATTATCGTAAAAGCGAGTCAGCACAAGAGAAAAATCAACAAAAGAAAAATAACAAAACTAAAATCACAAAAAGAAGATCCTACTTATACCACTTTCGCAGGTGCTCTCGATTGCATTTAGCGTATGCAACAAGCCTATAAACCCCTAGGTTGCCCCTAGTGGACGAGTTGTAGTCTCGTGAGGGTTTGCAGCAATGTTACCCACAAACATTAAACTAACCAACTAGGAAAATGAAATAAAATAAAAGGCTGGGTTGCCTCCCAGGAGCGCTAAGTTTAATGTCTTTAACTAAACAAGCAATAAAAGTAATCATGGACCATCAGCCAGTATCTTGGTAAATTTCTCAGAAGGTTTTTCAACAAGATCATCTAAAAGCCCGTTTTGCAGTAAGCTTGGATGTCCTGGAGTGTTAATAACCAGAGAAATTGAGGGATCTCAGCATAAAGTGTTCTTTTTATCATCTGAAGTATCCAAAGTATATATGATTCACCTGTGGCAGAAAAAATTTTAAAGTTAGTACACCATGATGAATCAGAGATTACAAGTAGATGAAATTCAGAAAAATTTGTAGTAGGTGGTGTAGTCTCAACAAACGCCGATGTTTCACTTTGTAGTTCAATTTTTAACTCTTCCTCATTTACTGGTAAACATTCAGGATCCGGGGAATGAGGTACTTAAGAATACGGGTTCTCTTGATTCATGACAACTGCCGAGGTATTATTTTGCAAGGCATTCACTATTTCTTGTAACAGGGGATCGTTTGAATCTGCAAAATGTGTTAAGCAAGTCTCAAGAGCATATTCAGAAGATTTAAGGAAAGTCAAGCACTAGACTCTCAATCATGTTCACTTCAAATATATCATCTGAGTCTGACGATTGTTGTCCCGCATTAAAAACATTGAGTTTAAGCTTCATATTACCTAAAGACAACTTCATAACTCCATTCCTCCAATCTATAATAGCATTGGATGTGGCTAAGAATGGACGTCTTAGGATAACCGGAATTTGACTAGTAGGATTCTGGACAGGCTGAGTATCTAGGACGATGAAATCCACTGGAAAATAAAACTTATCAACTTAGATTAACACATCCTAAATAACACCATGGGGCACCTTGATAGATTTATCAGTTAGTTGTAGTGTTATTTTAGTGGGTTTCAGCTCACCCAGTCCTAGTTGCTCGTATACAGAATATGGCAACAAATTAACGCTCGCCCCTAAATCAAGCAATGCCTTCTCAATCTTATGATCTCCTATGACACAAGAAATGGTGGGAACTCCTGGATCCTTAAATTTATGAGGGGTGTTATGTTAAATCATGGAGCTGAGCTGCTCCACAAGGAAGACTTTCTTGTGAACATGCAGCTTACGCTTTTGAGTGCATAAATCTTTAAGAAACTTAGCGTAAGCAAGGACTTGTTTGATAGCATCAAGCAACGAAATGTTAATTTGCACTTGCTTAAACATCTCTAATATATCATTAAAGTTGTTTCCTTTCTTAACTGGTGCCAGACATTGAGAAAAATGTGTTTTAGGCACATAGGATGGCACAGGAGTGGTTCCTAGAGAGTCAGAGTGTTGTTGGACTTTAGATGCACTAGTATGTCTTTTCACTTTATTTTGGTCCTCCAGTTTGGAATTTGATTTTCCTTAGGCATCTCTACGTTGTTCTCGATCTGTTTACTGGACCTAAGGGTAATGATTGATTTGGCTTGCTCATGATATTGTTCTTGGTTTGAATTAGAGCCAATCTCATACTGTCCTTTTGGATTTATCATAGGTTGGCTAGGGAACTTGCCCATCTCTCTCTCACTCAATGTGACAGCAAGTTGACCCAACTGTACTTCCAGCTTAGCAATAGATTGTGCATTTGCATGTAAGCTTTGCTGGTTAGCTAGTAAAGTTTGTTGGGTGTCTTTTTGAAATTGAAGAGAACTCTGCATAAAAAGATTCAGTGTATCTTCAAGAGATGGTTTCTGTGATTGTTGAGGAATCTGCTGATATTGCAGAAACTGTTGAAGTTGTTGATTGCCAACTTGGGGGTAAGGTTGCATAGGAGGATTTCTAGATGGTCCTCCTTGTTGTGGTCCTTTTGCCTAAGAAAAATTTGGATGTCTAGCCCACCCTGGGTTGTATGTGTTTAAGTAAGGATCATTCCCAGGTTTTCGAAAAGTGCTCATAACATGTACTTATTCATAGAGAAATTCTGGAAATGTTGCACTAGATGGGTAGGACTGCGTAGGATGGGTGGGACTGGAACATATGGCACATGACTCGATTAGAGTTATTTGTGGAGGTCCATTATTCAACATCAAAGCATCAACTTTCTGTGTCAGGCTATCAATTTTGGCATAAAGATCTGGCGTGACTCGTATCTCATATATACCACCTTTTCTTGGTAGTTGGGGACTTCTTTCACCTCTATTTAAGTAGTCCCATTGCTGGTAATTTTCACACAAGGTTTCAAAGAAATTTCACGCTTAGACATCACTTTTAGTCATGAATGACCCTCCACTGGCGGCATCAACCATGCGACGGTTTTAGGGTGTTAAACCGTCATAGAAGTATTGAACTTGTTGCCACTTCTAAAACCCATGGTGTGGATATTTAAGAAGCAAGTCCTTCCATTTTTCCCAACATTCATGAAAGTGCTCACCCTCTTTTTGTGTGAAATTAGTTATTTCTCTACGGAGAGCATTAGTTTTATGAACCAGAAAGAACTTGTTTAAGAACTTCTTAGACAGTTGGTCCCATGTAGTGATAGACCAACTCCTAGAGAATTCAACCATGCTTTTTCCTTATCCTTCAAAGAAAAAGAAAAAAGGCGCAAACGGATCGAATCATCTAAAAAGTTTTGAAACCTAAAGGTAGAGCAAATGTCTAGGAATTCTTTCACGTGATGATATAGATTCTCCTTATCTAGACCATAGAAAGAGGGCAACAATTGTATTACCCCAGGCTTAAGTTCAAAGTGTGCTGCCATGGTGGCTGGCAACATTATGCATGAAGGCGCATTAAATTGGATAGGAGCTAAATAATCTCTAAGCGCTTTAATTTCATTCTCGTCCGCAATTTCTAATAGGATGTTTCTAAATCTTCTACGAAAGGTTCTTTCTATTTCAGGATCAAAGGGTGCTAGTTCCATATTCAGAGATCTACGCCTTAGCATAAACTAAATAACTGAAATGTAGGAAAGAAAACTAAACTAAACTAAGATGCAACCTAAGAGAAATAAGACTAGAACTAAAAATTATGAATTCTTAAAAATAAGAGAAAGCTATGTAAACAAGAATTGGAAAAAAGAACCTGAAAAAGGAAATGATGGATGTCTGAAGATTTGGTAGCTTCTCCTTTTTAAGACAATCTTATTTAACAGCTTCCTTCTTCAATTCCTGTAAAAAATAAAAATAAAAATAAATTAAATTTTTTAAAATAATGCTAGAAAATCCTAAGCAACAGTTAGTTTCTAAAAAGGGAAAATTTTCTAAAAGTAGAAAATAGAAAGTTACTTGAAAGAAGAATCTAAATCTAAAATTAGAAATTAAAAAATTTCCAAGAAGAAAGCCTAGAATTAAAAAATTTCTAAAAAATAAAACCCTAATTCTACAAATAGAAATTAAAAAAAGTAGAGTAATTAGAAAGGGATTACCAAATTAGAAGCTCAAGTCAGGACCCTACAAAATAGAAAATAGGTTAGTTTCTAAAAACAACTTTAACCTAAAGTTAGTAAAATCCTAAGGCTTTGAATTATGATAAGAGAGAATCTTAAATCCAATTGGACTGAAACGGTCCCCGGTAACGGCCCCAAAAACTTGATGTTTTAATTTAAACCAATCTGATTTAAATGATTTTAAACTCGTAAGTGTACGAATCAGATGTAGACATGGTACGTATTACGAGATCGTTTCCACGAGGACTGATTGTCACAATTCGAAATTTAAGACTCTTCTTAACTAATCCAACAAATAGTTTAGCAAGTGATTAAGAAAAATAATCTAAAAGGATAACTGAGAGCAATGAGTAAAATCCAATCAAGGAGAAGACTAGGACTTTCGAATCTACCCCTAATTATCCTAACCCTTTTTTACCTGTTGATTCACCCTATTCAGATTGATATAAATTAAATAAATCACAAACTGTCATTGGTCAGGCACATAGAATGTATAATCCCTTAAAACATATGGATCACATCTTTCCATCCATGGTCAGGCATGAAGAGATGTAGATTCTTGTTTCTTCCTCTATAGGAAACCTGTTCATGGTCAGACACAAGCACATAGAATAATATTCCAAACAACATCCACATCTAGACTTTGGTTAAGCTCATAGAATGGAGAAGTACGAAAATCTCAAGAAAGCACACTAGAGAAAGAAACAAATCAATCAAATTCAGATAAATTCAACGATAAACAAGAGCTAATCAAATTAAGGGCTTCATCTCAGCCCTAGCTGAGAAGATTAGCTATCCATAAAGTTAATTAAGAAAGAAGAAAAAATAAATATGAAAAACAGGAACATCTCCCTTCTTCCTTCCTCTCTCTCTCTCTCTCCTCTTTCTTCTCTTTCTTCTCTCCCTAGCTCTCCCCAAGCTCTGGATCTTCCTAAGCTCTGGCTCCCCTTGCTTTACATGTCTCAGGCCCTTTTATAGATGCCAAGGGTGCTCGAGTGCTGAAGTCGGTGGGAAAATCGGACGTTTCGCAGCAACAATCGCGCAGTGATTGCCTTTTCACAGCCAAGTTTGAAGCTTCATAACTGCTGATTTCCTTGCACTTTATCAGTGAAATCGACGTATTCTGGGACGTTTTTGGCTGCTCTACATGATGGACGGATCAGATCTTCCATCTGATCAAAGATGGTGGGCCACAACCGCCTGGAAGTCCAGATTTCGCGGACGTGTGTAAGCTTTCGCACGTCCTTCACTGACGTGATCGGTGGGCCCCACAGAGTTGTTTTCAAGAAAGTCCAACCCGTCCATTAGATTCAGAATGAAATTTTGGTTGAGAAGGGACAGTTTTGGTTGTTCATTGATGTGGTCCAAAGAAGATATCACGCTAAAATCATTTTGAACATTGTAGGGTAGTCCACTTATGGCCTTTGTATCTCACACATGTGCTTGCATGGAAATAAAAAATCAGCATGGGTTTGAAAGGTTTTTCCCCCTCTACAAGATGGACGGCTTGGATCAGCGGTACGAGTGATGTAGGTGGCCCACTTGCTTCCGTAAAAATCGACAGCGTCGGTTACGCAGCCAGTGCGAAACGAAAGTTTCCGTTTTGATGAGGGCGCGGGTCAGCACTTACGCTGACCGAACGGCGGTTGTGGTGCACGGCGCTAGCGCGTGCAATGTGTACGCACACTCTATAGTGTGGGGTCCATTGTGATGTATTTCTGAAATCTGATCTAGTCATTCATCTTCTCATATTATTTTAGCCGTCAATACCAAAGTTGAGGCAGTTCCAGATATCAGGTGGGCCCCAAATTGGAAATTAATGGGTTGATCTGTCCATTCGCCCACTTCCCGATATCTTAAATGGCTGAAATTTAATATGTACGGTTAATTTATGTCCCCCATCACATGTATGAAGTTTCGAGTCAATCGGATGGCGGGAACCATGTGATCTTGCATTCTGGACCATTTTCGGGCCCCTTTAACGTGAACGGCTTGATTTCCTCGGATCCTTGGTGTATAAATCTATCGATCTTGGTTCTTTGGAGTTCGTCCCTTGCTCTGGTGACTTCAGAGCGTCAAATCTCTATTTTTAATATCATTTTTCAATCCATGCTCCTGATTTCATCCTGTAATAAAAATACAATTAAAATATGGCATTAAGCATTATCATATACATAAAATCTGACAATAATCAGGTTCTGATATGCAATATTTGACCCTCATCATTCTTCATCCAATTCGAAGCTTTGTTTGGTTTTTTCATCGGGTTTTGCTTTGATTCACATAAGATTTTTTAATTTTTCATCAATGGAGGAGGATTAAGAACAGAATCCATTACTCTCTCACCCAACAAGCTCGAGCTTGACTCGAACTCGACTCGACAGCTTTGGCAAACAAGCCAAGCTTCAATGTTGAGCTCGAGGCCGAGCTGGAATTCGAGTACATCATGGACAAGCCAAGTAAAGCTTGGCTCACCTCGACTCGACTCGGCTCGATGCCCACCTCTAAATGCAGGTATTGTTGGAAAATTTTTAATCGTATGAATATTGCACACACAAATACAGCAAACAACTTCCTTACCCTTATCCCTCCTAAGTTCCATGGCTGCGAGTTTTCTTGTGAGACTGGCCACTTTAGCATTTATATCATCATTCTCTTTCAACAAGTATATTCCACCCCTCTTCTTTGATTGATTAGGCTTAGATGTGGTGCTAGGTCTTGGGGAGATGTCCCATGATTTTACAATTTTAACGAGTTTGTCAAAGTAATCTCACACTTTATTAACATTTTTGTTCATGAATTGCCCATTGAACATCGTCTCGACGAATTAGAGCATGAAAGATGTCAGTCCGTCATGAAAGAAACATGTTATGCGCCATGTTTCAAAACCGTATTGTGGGCATGAACTGACAAGATCCTTGAACCGCTCTCAACATTGGAAGAATGTTTCATCTTCCTTTTGGGCGAAGTTCATGATCGACTTCCTAATGGTGTTTGTCTTATGGTATGGAAAAAAATTTATGAACTCCTTCATCATGTCATTCCATGTGTCAATGGATCGCGGACGTGATGAGTGCAACCACATCTTAGCTTTTTTCTTTCAAGGAGAAAGGAAAGAGTTTCAACCTAACCGTGTCCTCAGACACATTAGGAAAATATAAAGTAGCTATAATCTCGTCAAACTCTTTCAAGTGTAGGTATAGACTTTCAAATTTAAGTCCAAGGAACTTTAGAAGGAGTTGGATCACTCCTGCCTTAATATCCATGTTTTCTATATTTTCTGAAAAGATCATACAGGAATGTGTGCTCACCCCCACCGGTTGTAAATAGTCTCACAAAGTACGAGATGGGGGTGCATGATGCACCTCGTTGTCATCTTGGGCTTCCGCAACTGAAGGTTGCAGTTACCTTGCTAATTGATTTTCAAGTTGATTGGCAGTCATCACTTAAATTGACTTTGAGGATCTCAAATTGTGTCTAACCCTATGTTAGATAGATAACCCCTCAACTAATCCTCCTTCACTTAAGAGACGTAGAATGTCTTCACGAACCCTCTTGGGCATGAAACACTTTCAATCCTCAAGTTCAAATTCTAACCTAACCCTAAAAAGGAAGGAACCTGAAGTAGTAAGGAATCTAGAAATAGAAAGAGAGAGAGAGAGAGAGAGAGAGAGAGAGAGAATTAGAAAGATGCTACCAAATTAGAAGTTTCTATATTGAAATCCTGCAAAACAAAGAAAAAAATTAGTTTCCAAAAAAAAATTAAGAAAGTTTCTAAATCTGAAAATAGAAAGAAAAGTTAGTTTCTAAAAAAAATAGGAAAGTTTCTAAATCTGGAAATATAAAGAAAAGTTAGTTTCTAAAAAAATTAGGAAAGTTTCTAAATCTAAAAATAGAAAGAAAAGTTAGTTTCTAAAAAAAATTAGGAAAGTTTCTAAATCTGAAAAAAAAAAAAAAAAAGTTAGTTTCTAAAAACAAATTAGAAAGAATCCTAACCTAAAAATATAAAGTAAATAAATCGTAATCTTAACCTAATTCTAAAACTAAAAAAATTAAGAAAATGCAGCCGTCAATCCCTAACAATGGCGCCAAAAACTTGTTCACAACCTCAAGTGTAGGGTCACAATATAGTAATAATCTCGGTAAGACCGAGGTCGAATCCACAAGGACTAAAACTTGTACATTTCTGAAATTAATTAGAAGTAGAACTAGAAGAATGTGAAACTAATTCTGAAGTATTTGAGAGAGTAATTGTGAATAGAGTAATTAAAACTAAGAATTTAAATGTGGGAGTTAGGGTTCCAAGGATCCACTTGTAGTGATTGGGGAGCCTTCTTACTTGATTCAAGTAACGCAATTGGAAATCAAATCATATCCTATCCAATTGGAAGATATATCAATAAAACAAAATCTTAACTTTCATTGATCTAATTCTCAGAGGAGGAGAATTGTGATACTTGGAAGGTATTCCATCACCAAACCATGCCTATGAGACGACGGCCGACAACAAGATTTACCAATCCCACAATCTTAAAGTTAGGCAAAGAAAATACTCAAAGCTATTGTAGATCTACTGTAATTTAAGTCACAATAAATCATTAAAAACTGAAAGTATTCCTTTAAAATTAAATTATAATAAAAAAAAAAGGTTCAACATAAACATGAATTAAAGTAAGAGAAACATCCCATCAAGTTACAAGCTTCACCTTTTAGGCCTAGCTAAAAGGTTTAGCCAACCATAAACATGATTAGACCAAAGTCTCTTAAGAAAAACATGAAAACACTATGGAAAAAAAAAATTCTTGGCGATGGCTTCTCCATCCTTTTGCTTCACTCTTTAAACCTTAGAAGATGCCTAGAAACATCCTGGGGGGTTTGTAGAACTTCAACTTTCGCACCTAGTTGAAAAACTTTAGAAACTGTCTCAAATTTATGCAGTTTGTTAAAATAAACTTCACTCTGCATAGTTTTTCAAAATAGACTTCACTCTGCGCAATTTCACAAAATTTTAGAATATGCTTTTTCAGGACTATTTCAGGATTCATTTTCTTCACTTTAAATATTTGATTCTCTTCATTCCTCACTTGGTTTTCTTGTATCTTTAACATGTAAATTCTACAATCTTGGCCTCCTAAGATTCATCCCTTGCCTTAGTAATTCTTGAGCATCAAATTCATGCTTTTAGTACCCTTTTCAATCCAAGCTCTTAAATTCACCTTGCAAGACAAATATGAGTAAAATAAAACATTAAGCAATATCATATTCATAAAATCAAGATATAAATGGGGGATCATATGCAATATTTGACCCTCAACACTAATGGGTCATGTGTATGTTCAAGACCTTCATAATATGTTAGTAACCAAGTAATAGTTTTAATATTAATTTTATTGTTAAACACATATATGGCTTCATCAATCCCCCAAGAAAGAAGATCGCTGTAATCAAGATACAGTTACGTCTTCGACTCGGCATCTGAAGATAAGTACTGTAATTTCATTTTATCTTTTGGGTTTTTCTGAGATAGCCCGGAATCTCAACGGGTTGTTTTGTGGTGAGCCCATGAAAATCATAAAGTGGATTTTGTTGTGATAACCTATGAAAATCACAAAAACTATATCAGGTTGTTAAGGTGATCCTGTAAAAACCTTAAAATAGTGAAAGCTAAAATTATGAGGGTAGTAATTTTGAAAGTGCAGTAGGTGTGGGGTTAAGCACTAAACCATTATAACTCTTTGTGTATTGGTGGTGATTGATTATTTCTTTATTGCTTTCCTTGTGATTGATTGTCTCTTACTAAATTTGATATTTTGATCTCAAAGACGTCATGAAATAAGGTTATCCTGCATAAATCTTTTAGGTAAAGGTTATCTTACGAACCATTTGGAATCAAGATTTCGATACTATAAGAAATTGAGAGTGTTTATTTTATTATTCCGTACTATATCGAAATATTTTGTATTGTCCTATTCACCCCCTCTAGGACATCCATAGCTCGTCCTTTCAGATCCAAATCTATTGGATGTCTATGAAGATGAAAGGAAGGGATGCAGAAGGTGGGTTCAATGGTTGAATCAATCTCGGATTTGAAATCAAATCTAAACGGGTTGCATCCTAACTCACTGGGGTAACTCAATAATCCAGTGAGTTAGGGTTCTAATGGGCTCAAATTTGGTTGAGTCAAGATGATATTTGGGCTGGTTGTTTGTCTATAAAGGTAGAGAATAGGAGATAGTAGTGATTATTGTGTGGCGCAACAATCTGTTGAGTGAGGTCTATGGTGCGACCGAGTTCGGGAGTATCACTCACTACCAAGTCAAGTCAGCTAGTTTAGCCAAGATCAATTCAGGTTCAACTGAGTTGAACTGAGTTCAACTAAGTTCAGTTGAGTTCAGTCAAGTGGCATTGGAGTCGAGTTGGGGCTGAGTTGATTCAAATCGAATCAACTAGGTTTGTTCTCTCTCATACCTTGCATGGGAGTTCAAATTAGAGCTTTGGTTCATTAATTGATTTTCTAATCTTAATTAAGATGTAGCCTAATATCACATTTTCGATTTCACTTTGTTTGAGCTGAAGGCGAGTTGAGTCAAGTCTATCTTGGGAAGATTATAAGGGCGTGCACACTTCCTAACAACATTAGTAGAAGATTTGACTGATAAGGTGATGACTGTATCCATTGGGCTTTCCACTTTCATGATAGCTTAAGTGATAGTTTTATTTTAATTCTTGACTGATAATTGATATCTTTATTTCATGATTACTTATATCGCTATTGGAATAAATTCTTAAATTATATGCTCAACATTTATCTTATATAAACACTCATATATGCTCTTGAATATCTTCTCATACTTATAGATTATTTGTGGAACTTAAATTGCTACATCTATTAGTAGAAAATTTCACTTATATTTGTACATCCAAACTTGGGATGTAACTTGATTGATTGTGATTATAATGAACCCTTGACCTAGTGGTCCTTTTTGCCTCATAGATTAAATAGAATTTTTGTTGTAGACTTACCATCTTGTGGATTGTTGTGCCTATGTGGCTTTTGAGAAATACCCCTTTTTATCGTATCCTTTGATGGACTATTTGCCTTATGTGGCTTTGATTGAATATTTGCTCTATATGACTTTAATTGAATATTTGCCCTATGTGGCTTTAATAAAACATTTGCCCTATGTGGCCTTAATAGATTACTTTTGTATAACCCTACAATGGTAAGTTCCACTTGGTGAAGTATGATTGGTCACTAGTTGAGGAGGTTACCATTAAACATCCCAGTGTTGAAGTCTCATGAGCTAGGGATGGTAGTATAAGACACTATACCCAAGCTGTTAACCTATGCTAGGTGACGAGCCCCCAATAGTGACTTTGAACTTTCTTAAATTGGCTCTTTGTAATTGGAATAATAATGGTTGAGCTAATCGTGCATTCTTAGTATGCGGGCGATGACGGGTGGCTAATTTCGAATGTCATAGCATCTGCCCTTTGTCGTGATATCATTTCACTAGCTCCCAGACTATCGACGATCGACCCAATTTGGGTGAGCTAGTCATTATGCACATACTTGATGTATTTTCGCTAGTGATTGGCCACTTACATGGGTTTTGCCCAAAAGTCAACTGGATAAGCATCCCCAATTGATGTGCATTCACGCATCAATGCATTAAATAAGATTGCATTGTGGATTGTTTTGTATATTTTCTTGTTTAAACTATGCTTAACTTTTATGGTGGTGTGTAATTTTGAGGAGAATTCATGCTAAGTTGGTCACTCATCCTTAGAATATATAATTGTACAAGTTGTGCAGGTGATTTAAATAATATTCATGTTCATATTGATGAAGAGTAGGTTACAAATACCAAAGATATATGGTTGTATCTGCCCAAGAGAAATTGTGTGATCCTGCAACTCAAGACTAGTTGCATTTTATTTTGTTTCATGTGTCAAATTGTTTCTTTCCTTTATTTGTAGTATTGAGACATTAGTTTGTATAAGCCCTATGGGAAGCCGCTCGTATATTATGAATGTGTATGCAAATTTTCTTTATGCTCGATTTGTTTCTCTTCCATCGAACCGCTTACTCTGAAAAGAAAATAAAGAAAAATATACGTGTGAAATTTGGGCTATCTTTAAAGGTTAACACTCAGGTTTTCGGAAAGCGAGTAGTATACTCGTGTTTCGAGAACCAGGGCATTACACAATTTCTTTGTCTTCTCATGGACTGACCCCATCGGCCAATTTCTTTGGCTCCCCGTTACAGTCAAAGGATTTACATGCCCTCTGGTCAGAGTTCAAGATCCTTAATTCGGTGGGGCTGCGGCTGCCCCGAGTTGGGGAGCTTTCAAGTAGCCCTTTATCCCATGTTCTTTTCCTGCAACTTGCGAACACCTTTCCATCCAATGGTGAGAGGGGTGTTGCACCACCTGAGGCTTGCCCCAAGACAGCTTAACCCTAACATGTGGTGAGCTATCTTTGGGTGCTATATTTTGTGGCACCAGCTCGGCCACTCTGAGCTCATTGTAGACGAGCTCTTAAACTTGTATTAGACCAAGAGGAGCCCGGGTTCTCACGACTGGTACTATTTTTCCTCCTAACCAAGCAAAGGCTAACCCATTATTACCAGTAACCCCTCTTCCAATAAGGTTTAAAAGAACATGTGGTTCTTCACTAAAGAAGAGTAGGAGGGCCCCGCAGGTAGTTCTTAATCGCAAAGATCCACTATCTCACTCAGAATTTCTCCACTTTGCAATCAGGGCATCTATAGAAGCACTCACGTCACCGCTTTTCTTTCTCATCACCTTCGATTCAAGAGTTGAGGTAACGGTCTTTCAACGCCAATAGTCGTCCTATCAATACACAAAGAGTCTTTGAACGACTTATACAATTCTAGAAGAGAATTTAAAAAAATACATACTTGATCTTCATCCTTCATCGCCTCATCTACATCCAACAACTTGCAAACAAGCCTATTAAAGTTACTGATGTGGGTCTCAACGTCAGTCCCCTCAGTCATCTTCAAATAGAACAACTGTAACTGTAGATACAAACGATTCTCAAGAGACTTCTTCGCATAGATGTTCTCTAACTTCGCTCATGTATCCTCCGCAATCTTCTCTTTTATAACATTGTAAAGGACCTCATCCGTTAAAATAATTGGATGGAAATATTGGTCTTTTGATCTAACTTGTTCCACTCTTCTTATTTCATAGTTTATGGTCACTTTACAAGGAGTGTATCTTCCAATCCTTGCTGAACTAGAAGGTTGTTCATCTTCACCTTCCATGGATTAAAATTATTTTTCCCGAAATACTTCTTTACATCGAACTACATGATAGATGTCATAGATATCTTGTCTACGAATTCAATATGCTTCCCCATGTTTGCTCTAATACCACTTGTTGGGACTCGTGGAAGCACATAGAAAAGAATCAAATAAGATAATCAAATCACATAGGCAAATCCAACTAGAGAACAATCCAAAATTACATGAAAAAAACCCACAAGGGAAAAAAACCACGGCACAAAGTGATCGATAATGCACTATGAAAAACTAAGTTACAAGAGATGAAATCTTATCTAACAAAGCCCCAAGAAGAAAAGACCAAGCCTTTTTCCTTCAAAACCCTCTCAAACCCTTAAGCACGTCTTAGAAAACCCTAATTCTTGGCCTAATCTCGATTACACCTAGTATATATACTATCGCAACCAGAATAGGAAACAAATCATACCTTTATGCAATTCTGCCCACGCCTTCGATGGGACCTTCAATGGCATCAACAGCCATCGAGAACCAATCAATGACATCGAAGAACCCTCGATGCCATCGAGTAACAACCTCTAAAATTGTCCTGCAATCAATAAGGACTTTTTCAGATTTTCTTAATGGGATTGAGTATCTGTCGATGGCATCAACATTTGCTTGATAGAATCGAGTGGTCTATTGATGACATCGATAGACTCCATTGCAGACACATTTAAGACATTATAAAACAAAGGTCGTACACGTGGCTCACTCACAGTAACTTTTTGACTTGAACAAATTAATAAAAATTGGGATAAGTAATCAACAGTTCTAAACATAGGCTACCTAATTCACTTTTAATTATTTTCTAAGTTAAGGATAAATATCTCTGAGGCATTTGTTTACCCTCAAATGCATCTCTCATTTAAAAAAAAATAATAATGATAGAATTTTGTTAATCGTACCCACCTTTCGGGAAGCTTAACAATGTCTGGAAAGCTCTTGAATGACACGCCGGATGACCAATTGTCGATTTTAAGCATTCATCCTTTCCTAAAACTAGAGACAAATTGAATGATACGTTGGATGACCAATTGTCGATTTTAAGCATTCATACTTTCATAAAATTAGGTACAATTCATGGTACAAAAATCGCGCCATTAAATACCATTAAAAAATGAAGGGTCAAGATTAAGGGACGAAACAAAATTGTTCTAATGATTATCTCCAACCATCTATTCGATAGATTTCATTTTGTATTTCTTATGATTCCAAAATAACACTTTTGTTTTGATGATTCTAACCAATGTAATATATGGCTCATGAGAAACAGGCATTTGTACCAAATAGGCCTCATTCATTGGGGCTAGGATTATCCGATCCGCATTAATTCTTGCACCATGGCTTACTGTCAGTAATTTTATTGAATGAACCGCCTTGATTGAGTGGCCCATTCATCATTCAAAAGCTTTGGGTGGATCTAATAGGCCCACCTTCACCGAAACATATGATTTTTTTTTTTTAATTATTTTTAATGGCCGAATCAAATACGCAATCTAAGATGATCTGTAGGAGCAGTTGCTGGTTGATGAGCTGGTATTAAACTGGGTGTTAAAAACGCAAGTATTTGAAGTCCCCATCTGAAGACAAAGCAGGAGTTGGTAACTAAAAAGCTAATAAAGAAAGAAAGAGAAAATCAAGAGAGAAAAAGAGTAAAAGGAAAAGACAAAAGTCAACAGAATAGGTGGTGATGGCATCTTTCTTGCAGCCTCGGCAACGAAAGAAGTTAAATGGTATGATAGTAAACGCAAAAGATACACCATCCCTTCTTTTTCTTTTTTGTTTATTAACAACCCCTCACCAAAACTTCATTTAACAACCCTAACTGAACAAACACGATTCTCCCAAATCACATGTGTGGGACCACAGATCATGTAGCTGCTCGATCGTATGGGATTGTCCCCCATTATACTAATTGAAAATTTTTCATTTGAGTTGATGATTGATTGTGAAACCTTTCCGGTAAAAAAACTCCGGGGTAGGTGCGGATACATCACTTGGCCTTCCCTTACCTTCCCTCCCACCTACACATGAAAATGTTGCACTGGTACGTTGAAAACGACACTTACGTTGGTAACGGACTATTCTTTGGACCCATATGGTGTGGGTATTGTTTTTTAAAAAAAAAAAAAAAAGTTAATTTAGTCACGTGATAAGTGCAGGCATACCAGAATTGAATTTGCGACTCAATTCAAACCCAACAACTGTGACATCAAGCGCTAAGATGGGCAAATAAGCAATATAACCAAGATCGAATGTGATCAACCGCTAATTCAATGGCTAAATGTGTAAATAGGATCGAGAGATATTCAAATGGTAGGATTTGTTGCGAGATGTCTTAAATCTGGGTCCTTTCGCATCTCAGGATTTGTTGCGAGATGTCTTAAATCTGTGTCCTTTCGCAACTGTGATGCGAAAGGAAAATTTCCTAAACTATAAATAAGTATTCCTAGGGCTTTTCTAGGGTATGGGAAAGCTTTCTAAAGGGGTCCTAGGGAAATTAAAAGGTGTAGCAAGGGTGAGATTCGAGGTTGTTCGAATCGGGTAAGTCCTCTCTTTGTAATTTTTGTTTTCATAGTGGAGATCTGTCACTTTATGCCGTGGTTTTTTACCGCAAGGGTTTTCCACATTAAATTTGGGTGTTCTCTGTGTTCTCTTGTGTGCTTGGTGCCATTGAATTGCTATCCTAGATCGAGATCTGTGTGATTCCGCAGGAAAAAATGCCTAACAAGTAGTATCAGAGCTATCGTTGGGGCACAAATCTGAATCTGAGGGATTAGTAATAATAGCGAGCACTAAGTATGAGATTGAGAAGTACTCGGGAGAAAAAAAAAATATTTTGAGTTATGGAAGGTTAAGATGATTAGCCTATTAACCAAGCAAGACGAGGATGGTACTCTTGAGAAGCGGAAGTCTACTATAACTGATGATGATTGGAATACTCTTGATAGAAAGCTTTTTCATCGATCTGTTTATGTCTCACGGATGGGAAGCACTTCAAAAGGTGAAGCTACAGTGGACGTAGCGGATTCCACCTCTGCACGTGTGTGGCATGTTTGGCATGGCTACATGAGCGGGCAGGGTAGGAAGGCTGAGACGCGTGGATAGGGATACGGAGCAGGTGGAGCAGCCACCTGTGAGAAGAAGCACACGGCATGATCGCGGGATATCGGCGAGGTACATGGATGACTCCAATATCGTAGGAGTATTCATCTTCTATTCAGATGGCTCTAGGTGAGCCTTGTGCTGAGAAGTGAAAGGTGACTATGGGCGATGTGATGGATTCGTTGTACCAGACCGACATATGAGAGCGGGTGGAGCTTCCAGTGGGCTGGAAAGTGGTTGGATGCATGTAGATCTTCAGGAGGATACAGCATAGATACAGAGCGAGGTTGGTGGCGATGGGTTATGCTCAGAGAGAAGGGATCGGCTTCTCAGAGATATTCGCGCCGACGGTATAGCAAGTATCTATTAGATCTGTGATTGGCGTTGGTTGGCCAATGTGATCTTGAGCTGGAAGGATGGATGTAGGTCTGCACTTCTGTAAGAAAAATTGGAAGAGCAGATCTACATGAAGCAATCAGGGCGGTTCGAAGTGAAAGGGGCTGAGAAAAGACTTTGCAGGAGGTCGTGGTTCGACCTGTCGCCTAGGCAGTGGTTTGATTCCCTTATGGTGGGTCAGGTATTGTATGTTGATGACGTGTGGATCGCCAATTATGACATGTCTGAAATCAATGTACTGAAGACTCAGTGAAGGATCGGGGGGTCTGCAAAGATGGTTCTTGGCATTGAGACTGAAGGAGGAATAGGCTTTGGTAATCACAACAGGAATACCTTGTGTATAGGTATTGGTTAAGGATGTGATGGGCCAGGTAAAGCCGGAGAGCGTTCCCTACACGGCTCTCCTCAATTTTTCCTCAGGAGATGTCCCAAAACAGATGAGAAAAAGCAGGATATCTCATGAGCCTTATTCGAATGCGGTTGGCAGTGTATGTCATGGTCTGGATTAGACCGGTTATTTCACAGGCTATCGGTGTTGTGAACAAGTACCCCGACAAGCAATATTGGGTAGCGATGAGATAGTAAGAAGACTACGTCTTTTCTTTTGAGAAGACAGGAGCAAAGGTGGCTAGGCATGTGGATTTAGATCTGGCAGACATGATCAACAAGAATGTTCCTGCAGAGAAGTTTAAGTTCTTTGCAACTTTTCTGAGCTTGACGATGGCGTAAAAGGAAGACGGAGTGTGCAAGAGAAACTATGATGTGATGTAGAAATAAGAGAAGAGGTCAAGAAGCTACACGGTTGAAGATTGAAGACATGGTGGAGATTGTTGCGAGATGTCTTAAATCTGGGTCCTTTCGCAACTGGGATGCGAAAGGAAAGTTTTCTAAACTATAAATAGGTGTTCCTAGGGCTTTTCTAGGGTATGGAAAAGCTTTCTAAAGGGGTCCTAGGGAAATTAAAAGGTGTAGCAAGGGTGAGATTCGAGGTTATTTGAATCGGGTAAGTCCTCTCTCTTTGTAATTTTTGTTTTCATAGTGGAGATCTGTCGCTTCGTGCCGTGATTTTTTCCCGTAAGGGTTTTTCACGTTAAATTTAGGTGTTCTTTGTGTTCTCTTACGTGCTTGGTGTCATTGGATTGCTATCCTAGATCTAGATCTGTGTGATTCCGCATGGCAAAATCCCCAACAGGATTCATCTTCTAATAATGGGTTACACATTTTCTTTCCTTACGAATGGACTTTTCAGTACAGATAAAAGAATAAGAAATGAATTCTTACCGTTGGTCGCAAAGAGCATTTGCAGAATACCTTTCTAGATGGAGAATCGAATGTAGCATATGAGCGTAGACCCTAGTTATAGCTAAAATTACCAGTTACTTAATTAACGCTACGGATTACACTATGGAATGTAAATACCAGGTGGAAAGTAAATGATTACGCCAAGAAATGTAATTGATTTGCAGAAACGGAAAAATGATTATACAAAGAAATGTAAATGACGAGTAATTAAAAGATAATTGAAAGATAATATTGGGTTTGATTTGGGTGAGACAATTTGCTTTGCTGAAATCCTTTACTATTTATAGCCTCAATCCGGTTATCTAGATACTTCTCATATTCTAATGGTTGTTATAACCATTTCAGCACTACTTGCCTTCCTTTTAAATGTTTTCCACCTTCTAACGGTTGTTGTAACCATTTGAGCACTATATGGCCTTCTAGACACTTCCTTCTAAACTTTTCACATGTTTTAGTAACAGTTTCAGACCTCCTTTCTAACTTGACCGCATTCTTCTCAACCGCTCTGTTGAGCTCCTGGATGACTATTAGCCGCTTGAATGACTTCTTAAATGACTATCGGCCACTTAGTTTGCCTTTTAAATCACTATCAGCCACTTGGTCGGCCTCTTAGATGGTTATCAATCGTTTGATCAGCTACTTAGTTTGTTTTTGAATTCCTATCAACTACTCCCTGTCTTATCATCCTAAATATAAGCCTAACTTGAGCAAAAGATAATGTGCAGTCTAGCCTAAATTCGACGGTTGAAAGTAATTCATACCCGTAATTAGGTCATCCATCCGCCAGTTTTAAGGATGGACCACTATATCATCCAGTAACCCTATGTTTAGGGTTCCAACCACCCTAATAGACAAATCGCTTGATGGATAAATCAAACCGCCCATTACCATCATTGAACCCCAGATCATCAAGTTTATCATTCATTAGGCCACGTCACTCAACGTTGAAATCCCTAGTATAATCAGATAATCCAATCATTTGATCAGGATGATAACCGTTAAATTCTTCTAGAATTGACTAAGATTTAGAATTGATCTAACCATCAAATCTTCATAAATTATAAAATAACCATTTGATTTTGGACGTCCACTTGGTGTGGCTCACTTAACTGTTAAAATTCGTTGAAGGATAAGGCACATGACTCAAGGCGGTCTACTCACCTGGAGGAATACTTCTAACTAGAGGTAGGCCTTGCAATTTTAATTTAAATAATAATAATAGTAATAACAAACATTGAAATTTATGCTACTAATAGTATTTAATATTCAAAGTCCATAGGACTAGTGGTCCCAGTCATCAAAATAGATTCTTGGGACCCGTTTGACAGTTAAAAATCATATTAGAATCAGCACAACAAGTAGATCAATGTGAAGTAACGAAATAAGGTGAAATTCACTGAATGCGGCCCATCTGAACATTAGATCCACCTCATCTTAGATAGGGATGGCCCAAAACCCTATTTGGGATGAATGGATGGAGCGGATATCAAGAGGCATCACTGTAGGCCCCACCTTTGCGTGGAGTGTGTACAGAATTCGCGTGCACCGCTGTGCACTAGTCCTCTGTCACAGTCAGACGAGCATAGACCCATGCTCGTCCGAAAATGGGAATTGCCTCCCGTATTTCCGCCAGCAACATTCAAACGGACGACAACGTCCGTTTGGGAACGTTGTGGCCCACCAGGATCAGGCATATGCTCGATCTAAACTGTCCATTTCATTTGGAATGACTATACGACCAGAATGATGGTTGACCCACTCCTTGGATCACACGCGTGTGGGCACAATCACGGCCGAAAGAGGGCTATTTGTGCTTCTTTCCCTTTAAAAAACGGAAAGCTCCACGCTAGCAATCCGCGTGAGGCTAGATTTACGGATCTCAACCGTTAGGGCGAACCTATCTCAACCGTCCATTGCTAATTCACATGGATTAGGTTTTGGGTAGAAAACCAACAGCAAAAAGAAAAAAAAAACAACTCTTCCTCAGCCGCAGTCTTCTTCCTTCGAACCCACCAGGTCACCCCCCTTTAAAACTTCGAAATCTTCATTCTACAAGCTCCATTACATTCATACGAACCCTCCCATGTTGTCGGAATGAAGGAAAAAGTGTCGGGAGGAAATCTACCATTGTTGTCGTCTTCTTCCTTTATGAGAAACAACCACCAGTTGGGTTGTGTGGACCATTGAATGTCCATCAGGTGGGCCTTCTGGACTTCATCAGACCACTAGCAGTCATCTGGTTGTTACGGTACCGATCAAGGCTGGGTCACTAGACCAAGCTGCCACTGTGCGGACTCGGTCAAGTCGGACCAAATCAAGCCCAGACATTGCTGTTGCTGGATGCCCAATAGAGAAGGAAGAAAGGGAAGAGAAATGGAGAGAGAAGTAGAGAAGAGAGAAAGGGTAAGGGCAGGTTGCTGTTGGAGTCAGGTTTCAGAACCGAGTTCTATCGGTTCGTGTCCAACTGCGGTTGAGTCGTGTCTCAGATTACCGAGTTAGGCACGACACAGGCTTGGTTCTGGTGTCCACATCTAAACCATATCTAGAGAGAGAAAATAGAAAGGAAAGCAAGAAGAAGAAAAAAGAAGAAAAACTAAAGTGGGAGAGAGACACCTCGAGTCAACTCACTCAGTCATGTGGTGTTGAAATCCAGTTGGATCCGAATTCTTTTGCCAGTTTACCTAAGGAGAAAGAGAGGAATGAAGGAGAAGGTAAGAAGAAGAAGAGCAAGTAAAGAGTCGAGGTATTGGGTCAACTTGATCCAAACCCGAGTCAACTCACTGAGTCAGGGGGCTGACTTGAATCCCCAACCATTTTGGAACCTTTCTCAGTCAACAGACTTACTGGATAGGTCTAAGAAAGAAAAGAGAGTGGAAAAAAAAAAAAAGGAAAGAAGATGGAGCACGAGAGTAGTGGTAGCCACGTGGGGCTGTTGGAGACGAATCGGGCTTGGAAGCCCAACTCATTGTTGAGTCGACTAAGGTGAGTCCACCTTCTCCTTCCTGGGTGAAGTTTGGTTCGATTTCAATTATAAATGCTATCCTTATATCATCGCTAGGGTTGTTAATGCTAAACACAATTGACCACTAGCAAATTACCTATACTAATGTTAGTTATTACAGACAAATTATAATGGTTAAATATAAATGTCTTATTCTCCACTCTTAAATATTATTATTGATAGTTAGGATCATCATCATTAGATAATATTATCATTTTCCTTATGGGATTAGTTTAATTTTGTTAATATGATTATTGGGTGTTAACCCTTATTACATTAAGGTTAGTAAAAAATTTTATTATTATTACTTGATTATTTAAGGAATTATAAGTCGTTATAAGGGTATTAGATAATGTCGGTATATTTAAATATGAACTTGTCAAATCGTAATTATTGATATTGATTGATTAATACTCCCATTTTGAGTATTATTTGATCAGTTGTACAATAATAGTAATAATAATAATAATTCAGAATTTAAATCCTAGAATCTAAGTTTGGGACTAGACTTAAGGATGAAACTCTAATTATACATCAAACCCTAAGAATAAGTAATCTAAACCCTAGGTTATAATCTCAACCATAAATAGTATGTAGAACTTGTTCTAACCATACAATTTCACAATTCGTGGTAGGACCGCTTCTAAGGGCACACGTGCTTCCTAGCAAAATTAATGGCGATCCGCAAGATGATGATTCTTCCCCTTGAGCTTTCCATCTTCCCATTAGCTTAAATGATAGTTTTAATATAATTTCGATTGATATTTGATATCTTTATCTTACAATCACATGTGCAAATTGTTGGGATTCAATTGCTAGATCACATGCTTAAATATTTATCCTGCATATTTTCTTATGCTTTTGGACCATTTGTAGATTACTTATGGAACTTAAACTAGTACATTAGTGAGAAATTCTCACTTATAAATGTACACCTATACTTTGGATGTAACTCGACTGGTTGTGATTATAATGAACCTTCGACTTAATGGTTATTGAATGGTAGTTTAAATTGACCATTGATGTGGGCCTACCATCCAAGGTTGTTGTGTCTAATGGTTTTTATGGATGGTCTTTCATCGTATGGTTTTAGTAACTTCCTTATGTGGCTCATTTTGATATTTGCCTTATGTGGCTTGTTTTGATATTCGCCCTAGGTAGCTTGTTTTGGTATTTTCCCTATACGGTTTCGTTGTATTATTTTACGTAACCATATAATAGTAAGCCTATATATTGTAATATGATTGTCCACTAGTCGACAGGGTTCCATTAAACATCCTAAGGTGATAGTCTCATGAGCCGGGAATAGTGGTATGGGACCTACGCTCGAGCTATCGGCCTATGTTGGCAACTAGCTCCCGTAGTGACCTTTGAACTTATGTAAATTGGCTGGTTATAATCGGACTAATTATGGGTTGGCTAATCATGCATACATAGCACAAACCAGCATCTATTGTTATCGTACGTGATGTACATATCCGGCCATCTGGATGTTTTTTCCGGGTCAATGATTGTATGGGTGACGAGCCCACTATCTGCAATGATGAGCATCCCCGGGGTAATGATTGCATTCACGCATCCATGCACATAATAAGATTTACATCATGTATTGTTTTGTATACTTTGTTTTATAACTATGCTTACCTAATGCGGCGGTGCACAATCTTTAGAAAAATTCACACTGAGTTGGTTACTCATTCATCATTTATATAACCATACAGGTAGTACAGGTGGCCCAGATGATACTCATGTTCATATTGATGAGGAGCAGGCTATAATTGACAAGGGTTTATGATTATATTTGCTAAGGGTTGCTACAGGATTTCCCATCCCAAGATTTCTGTAATTTACTTTGACTCACATGTAATATTATTTTATTTCGTAATTGCAAGAATAAGGACTTTGGTTTGTATAAGTCATTATGGGCAACTCTCGTATATTTAAATGATAATACAAACTTCCTTTATGTTTGATTTATCCATACTATGTTAAACTGCTTACTCTGAATGAAAGAAAATATATATGTGTGTGAAATTTTGGCTCTCTATAGGTTAACACTCAGGTTTTTAGGAAACGGGTCATATACTCGGGTCTCAAAAACTTGGGCATTACATTTATCCTGCAATATCTTTCCCTTGCTATAACATGTCATTTTCAATTGGATTTCTCAAGAGCAGTCAAGAATATGGTACAACATTGCCCCCCACATCGCTTCACCTTTAGTAAAAGGTGAATGCAATGTTAATTTGTTGTTTGGCATAATAAATGTGATTGTTCAACAGTGTAAAAATATCAATTTCGGCCATCTTTGTATAACTCGATTATCTTAATTAGAAAACATCGATTTCGGTCAACTTGGCTGAACTCGGTCATCTTGATCAAAAATTGGTAAATTTGGTTGTTGTGGTCAAAATTGGCTATCATGATCGAAAAACGGTAAATTTGACCATCCTAGTCAAACTCGGTCTTCCTAATAGGAAAACAGCAAAATTGACCATGACAATGGAGATTGTCGGTCAATCCATTTGGAATAAGGCTTATGGTTGACCAAGGTAGTAATATGGCCACGAATTTAGCCTATTGCTTCATGAACCATTTGAATAATTTGTTCACGATTCAAATGACGTGATTTGACTATTGGAGGTGGATCAAGGCCTACCTAGTTTTGTCTTCCATGATACAGTGGATTTCTAAGGAAGGGTTGCCCCCCATGTATATCCTTATTTCCTTCTTCAGAAATAAAAGTCCTGACTTCCCACTTTAGTCACTTAAATTCAATGAACAATGAAGCATTCCACCCATCCTCCAATGGGTGTTGTCAGTCAATCCATTTAGGATATAGGTTATGGTAGACCAGGATAGTATTGTGGCCAAGTACTTTGCCTGCTACCTCTTGAACCATCTATATGATTTGGTCGTGGTCCACTCGTTGAGGTTCAGCCATCAGCGGTGGATCAAGACCTACTCGGTTCCGTCTTTCATGGTATAACGGGTTTGTAGAAAATTGCTAGAAATTATGTCCTCCTAGTAAACGCTGGTTCTGAACTTCAAGAATGAAATTCTTGGCCTCCCACTCTGGTCGTCTAAATTCGGGGTGTGGAAGAGCATTTTGCACCTCCTGTACTAGAATTGGTCGTGGGTTCCATTGTGGGGGAGGCATCGATGGCGATTGAACTGTATTACTAACAGAACTTCCTTTGGCATTATATTGCATTGTCGTAAGAATTCTTTCAGCCATCATAGCTATCAACTGATGCATGGCCTCAATTTGGCTAGCCATGTATCTGTTAGTATTCTCAATTTGAATACAGAATTGCTCGGCATGGGCTCTTTTGTATTCTTAGACATGTTAGCTATTCAATTATACATCCCTGAGTGCAACCGTTATTTCTTTAGGAAGAACGGTCTGAGAGGTCAAAGCTCCTTCTTGATTCCCGGTATTGAGTGTTAGACTACTATTCAAATTTAAAACTTCGAGGATTACTTGAACCGGCACATCTTCGGTCTGAAGTGGTGCAATCGGTGTGGAAGATTTGGCCCCAGCGATTCGGTTACTCCTTCTATTCATAATTCTAATTATCAACATTACACAAATAAGTTAGAGATAGGGTCCCATCGGGCATGCGAAACTTGTTATTGCACGGCTAGTGTTTAATGAATGCTTCTGACAGCCAAGTAATTTTTTTCGTCCCATCGGGCATGCCAAACTGTTGTTATTTGCACGTCCAATGTTTAATGAATACTTATGACAGCCAAGTAGTTTTTTTTATCCCACCGGGCGAGCCAAACTGTTTTTGTTGTTGCACAGCCAGTGCACAGTAAATATTTATAACAACTAAGTAGTTTGTGATCCCACCGAGCGTGTCAAACTATTATTGTTTGCATGACCGATGTTTAATAAATATTTCTAACAACTAAGTAGCTTTTTCTATCCCACCGGACATGTCAAACAGTTGTTATGGTTTTGTTGTCTTTCCAATTTTGTCACATAATAAGTACGGGTGTGCTAGAATTAAATCCGCGACTCAATTGAAATCGAACAACCCAAGCGCCGAGATAGACAAATATGCAGTACATGACCGAGATCAAATGAGATCGACCGCCTATTCGGCCACTCGCTCAGTATGTAAATAGGATTAGTCGATATTCAGAGGGTAGGTTTTGTCCTCTGATGATGGGTTATATCTTTACCTTCCATACGAAAGGACTTTTCAACACAAATAAAAGATAAAAACATGAAAAGAAATCTTACAGTCGGTTCACAAAGAGCAGTTGCAGAATGTCTTCTTGAATGGAGAATTGAAACCAACATATGATCGTGGATCCAAATCATAGCTAAGATTACCAATTACTTGATTGACGTTACGGATTACACTATAGAATGTAAACAGTAGGTGAAAAGTAAATGATTATACTAGGAAATGTAATTAATTTACATAAACGGTAAAGTGATTACACTAAGGAATGTAAATGACGGGTAATTGAAAGATAATATTGGGTTTAATTTGGGTTAGTATGAGACAATTTGCTTTGCTAAAATCTTATTGCTATTTATAGTCTCAATCTAGCCATTTGGATGATTCTCACGTTCTGACGGTTGTTATAATCATTTCAGTACTACTTGCTTTCCTTCCGGATCTTCCCACCTTCTGACGATTGTTGTAACCTTTTGAGCACTACATGAGCTTCTAGAGACTTCTTTCTAAACTTGTCACTTGTCATAGTAACCGCTTCAGGCCTATTTGCTAACTCGACCGTATTCCATTTGGCCGCTCAGTGGAGCTCCTAGATGACTATTGGTCACTTGGTCGACCTCCTAAATGACCATAGGCCAATTGGTTTGTCTTCTAGATGATTATCGGCTACTTAGTCAACCTCTTAAATAGCTATCGTCTACTTGGTCAGCTGCTTAGTTAGATTTTGAATTCATCTTAATTGTTCTGAGTCTTATCATTCTGTCAGTTGCGATTTTATAAAAAACACTCCAAGCATCTTTAGATATCTTTATCCTGCAATATCTTTTCATTACTATAACATATGTCCTTCCCAATTAAGTTTACCGAAAAGAATCAACAATATGGTACAACGAGCATGTGCCTTAAAAGGAATTTTAAGAGGAGGATTAAGTGCGCCACACCATACAAAATAATGAAAAACACAGAAAAAACCCTCTAAATTCAAGTGTAGTGGCCCACCTTAACATTGGATTGAGTTGATTTAGGGCGTCAAATCATCAAGGTGGGTGAACTTGATGCGTGTGTTAGATGGATTACACACACCATGGTGGACCCCACAGAATAGGAAACATTGGAAAATGCCTTAAAGCATGCCAATTTAAGAGGTTAGGCCCACCGGATGGTTGGATTGGCCTGATATTTTGTGCGTCTCATTGTCACGGTGGAGCACACTCGATGTATGGTTTGGGTAGCTTACACATACTACCATGGGCCCAACACAATAGGGGCATGCCCCCTCATTGTTCCTTGTAAAATATCGTGGCCCACCGATCATTGGATTAATCCCCAACAACTTTTTGGTGCAAAGAAATGGACCAACGTTGGTCCGCCCACCTATGTAAGCATTTTTATTATTTATATGTAGAAAGTTGACACAGCACCTTGAATCCAAAGAGTTCTTTTGAATCCACAAAAGAAAGTCCTGAAACCATGAGAGAAATTATATATATATATAGAGAGAGAGAGAGAGAGAGAGAGAGAGAGAGAGAGACATGCTCCCCTGCGCACCTATGCACGTGTGCACCTTTGCACACGTGCCATGGGTGTCTAATCTGAACGGTCCATGTGATGCGGAATCCCATGAAACCTCAAGTGACAAATTTTCACCCCAATCTAAAATTCTGGTGGGCCATAGCAAAGAGAAATGCAAATCAAGGGAGGAAACTGTTTTCATTTTTCGTGGCCCATCAAAGTTTTAGATCAAAGTCAAACTTGGGCCTGGGGGGTTTCACGAGGTGTTGCTTCACATGAACGGTTCAGATTTTGGATCCACATCACGTATGATGGGTTCTCAAAAAAGTTTGTAAGTAGAACGTACGAACCAGTTCGCAGGTGAGTGTTTGTGTGTGTGTGTATATATGGTGAGCGTTTCCGTGTGTGTGTGTGTGTGTGTGTATATATAATTTGGACACTTAAATAACCTTAAACAAACTCATAAAATATAATTTGAAATGACCTAAACAAATAAGGAAATTTAAACTGAAAAACATTAAATTTTCATATTCCATTGATCAATTAGTCAATTGATCAACCAATCGATCAGAAGCGTGCAAATACGTCCGGAGACTAAAATTTATAATCGAATTTGTTTGGATGGATCAACCCAACCTGTTAATTAATTGAACTGAGTAAAAAAGTGTCCAACAATTTTTTTATCTAAATTTAAATTTCCACCTAAATCAATCGATTGGCTCGATTAATCTACTCGATCAATCCAATTGTGCTGAATTTAAGTTGTTTTTCCTTCTTGGACTTTTATTGATCCATTTGTGATCGGTACTGCTTACTTCATGTCCTATATCAAAAGTAAAGTAATATAACTTTGACAAACTCATACAATCGGTGATGACCAGGTACTAAGTTTGATCGCTTCATGCAAATATGCAATATATATATTTATATATAAAACAACTATTTTATTAATATAAAGTCCTCTCTCGTCCTTTAAAAAAACAAAGAAAATGTTATACTAATAAGAGGTTGATTTGAATATTCTCAGCTTTCACATGCGGGGAAGGAGGGAACGGGTTTTGTTCATCTAATGGGGTTGCATCACGAATATTGCATGCCTAGAAAAAAATTCCAGTCTGAAAATCGGCTATGGGAAAATGGACAGTTTAGATATTAGAAGACCAACCGCACATCCTATATGAAACCTGGAAACATATATAGTTCTAAAACACGCTGACTCAGACCCAAAACTGGGGTGAGTCATCTCCAACCCGATGAGATTTCAAAGCTGAGTTTCTGAGAAACTTGGTTAAAAAACTCGAGAAGTCGCCAGAGTCAGCTCCAAAAGCTGGTCAGTGTGTCCTGTAGAGTTTACTCAGTAGGCGTAGCAAATGTTGCTTTTGTTGGAGTATTTGAAATTTTTTTTTAATAAAAATATTAGTTAACTAATTTATTAAATGGTGAGTCAAGTAAAATAAAGACTCTATCAAGTTCTCCAGCTGGATATCAAGTTGAGCTTTCTGAGTTTTGGTATCATGGTGCCATTGATCATTAACACAGTCCATGCTTCTATTTAGATAAGTATTATCTTTTAAGGATTTTAACCATGCACTTGCATTATTTCATTCTTCAATTATGTGTGTCTATACATATAAATATACATATACATATAGAGAGAGAGAGAGAATGAGAGAGAGAGAGAGAGGCATGCTCACTTGCACACCTTTGCACATGTGTCATGAGCCTAAGAGAGAGAGTGAGAGAGAGAGGCATGCTCACTTGCACACCTTTGCACATGTGTCATGAGCCTAAGATTCGAATGATCCATGTGATGCCACACCTCTTGAAACTCTCTAGGACTAATTTTCACCCCGATCCAAAACTCTGATAGGCTACATAACAAAGAGAGATGAAAATTAAGGGAAGAAATTGTTTTCTTTTGCCACAACCTACCAAAGTTTTGGATCAAGGTAAAAGTTCGGCCCTGAAGGTTTCATGAGATGCTGAACTGCATGGACCATTTAGATTTTGGGCTCACATCAGGTGTGATGAGTTCTCAAAAAGTTTTTGCGATTTCCAAGTCATGAGAACCTGTGAGCAGCTGAGCATTGGCGCAGTCAAGACTCGTGTCAAGTGAGAATGGTTCGAGTCTTCCACTCGACCTGACCCAACTGCACAAGGAGTGGAATGAGTTTTCAGGTTTTTTAACTATTTCTGGAAACAAAAATGGCAATAACCATATAGACAAAATTCAGACTGGTTCGCTGAGCCCGGTGGATCACTGATGTAGAACGTGTCACAGAGATATTCCCAACATGGTTGAGCCACAAGGAGATGGACTGTGAATTGACCATAACTTTTGATCCGGGTATCGTTACAGGGTGTACAACCTAGCAATCTTTACTGAAACGGGCCATCTGAGGTGAATCGACCCACAAGGTGGGTCGCATCTGTCCGTTTCATCAGAAAACGCGCGCTTTCAGCTCAAAAATGAATTTTTAGAAAAATTTTATTATTTTTAGTAATTCCGATTTTTTAATATTTTTAGAGTTTTAGATTTTCTTTCCTTTTAAAAATAACTTTTAGTTATACTAGGACTCTTCTAGAGAAAGTTTATTTGTAATTTTTATTTTTAGAAATTAGACCTTAGAAGAGTTTTATTAGAATTAGGATTTGTATTAGAGCTAGAATTTTGCTATTTTTGGTAATTACGAATTTTAGTTTATTTTTTTTCTATATTAATGGTGTAAGGAGACACATTAGAGAATCATCAATTAATTTCGAATTTTATTAGAGTTTATTTCTATTTTCCTACTTTCTGTCCTCGTGGATTCGAGAAGTCTCTGTGAGGAGTCCAGAGAAGTTCCGTGGATTCAGAGTAGTTATCCTTGAGGAAGACGGTGATCAACCTCATCACGTTCATCCCTGCGTCAGTTTGGTATCAGAGCCAAGTTTCTCCTCGAATCGATGGCTTCTAACGACGGGTCGGGCAACAATCCCATGGGGGGTGCCCCAGGGAATTTACCTTTAACGGCGGCAGTTTTCGAAGCAACCATGCAAGAGAATCGGCAAGCCATGCAAGAGAATCGACAAGCCATGCAAGGGCTGCAGGCTTCCATGGACCGCATAGCGGATCTCTTGGCGGAAACCCTAGGACAACTCCGTGTTCCTGGTGGTAATCTTCTACCGCCAATTGCTGAAATTCATAATTATACTGATCGTAGGGCGACGCTATCAGTGAACCACAGGATTACTCCTGAGAAGGTGGGATCTAGCGACATGATTTCACAGCATCCTAGACGAGGCATTGATCAGATAGATAGGATGGGTCAAGAATTTAAGATGAAAGTCGATCTTCCTAGTTTTAATGGTCAACTCTACTTTAAGGACTTCCTCGATTGGTTGTTTAAAGTCGAACGTTTCTTCGACTATATGAACATCGTAGAAGAAAAGAAAGTTAAACTCGTGGCTTACAAGTTGACGGACAGAGCTTCAGATTGGTGGGAACAACTTCGACTCGAGCGGATAAGACAGATGAAGACGCCAATCCCCACATGGTCGCGGATGAAGCAGTTATTGTGCATGCAATTTCTCACATGAGATTACAATCAGGTATTATTTCAACAAAACTAAAATTATTATCAGGATAGCCGATCAGTAAAAAGTTTTGCAGAAAAATCATATTATTTGTCCACGAGAAACCACCTCATTGAAACGGAATCGCGACAAGCCATAGGATTCATCAGTGGCAAACATATCACCCTTATGGAAACGGAGAATAAACCCAAGACTTTTAAAGTTGAGGAACAGTCTCCCACAACTGAACAGGATTTTGTTAAACAATCTGAGAAAATAAGAGATATATATCCATTAGTTGAAAAGAAAGAATATATGAAGCCTGTGAACATCCCAAAAGATTTGAAGCCAATGCTGCAGGAGTTCAAGGAGATTGTGCTCGAAGAACCCCCCAATAAATTGTCTCCCATACGAAATATACAAAATCACGTTGATCCCGTCTCAGGGGCAAGTCCGCCTAATTGCTCACATTATTAGAAAAAATATGAGATCTTTAAGACAGATGTGAAGGAACTGATCAATATTAGTCAAGTCAAGGAAAGCATGAGTACATGTATTGTGTCAGCTCAAGAGCTTAATGTCAAGTACGAAAAAAGGGATAATGAGCATCGACGTCAGAAGTTATCTCAGACTCATATGCCAAGTCTCTTGCGTAACTTGAGGACGAGTTTTTTTCAAGTGGAGGAGTCTGATGTAAAACGTGTCACGGAGATATTCCCAACATGGTTGAGCCACAAGGAGATGGACCGTGAATTGACCATAACTTTTTATCCGAGTATCGTTACAGGGTGTACAACCTAGCAATCTTTACTGAAACGGTCCATCTGAGGTGAACCGACCCACAAAGTGGGTCGCATCTGTCCGTTTCATCAGAAAACGCGCGCTTTCAGATCAAAAACGAATTTTTAGAAAAATTTTACTATTTTTAGTAATTTCAATTTTTTAATATTTTTAGAGTTTTAGATTTTCTTTCCTTTTAAAAATAACTTTCAGTTATACTAGGACTCTTCTAGAGAAAGTTTATTTGTAATTTTTATTTTTAGAAATTAGGCCTTAGAAGAGTTTTATTAGAATTAGGATTTGTATTATAGTTAGAATTTTGCTATTTTTGGTAATTACGAATTTTAATTTATTTTTTTTCTATATTAATGGTGTAAGGAGACACATTAGATAATCATCAATTATTCATCAATTAATTTCAAATTTTATTAGAGTTTATTTCTATTTTCCTGCTTTCTTTCCTCGTGGATTCGAGAAGTTTCTGTGAAAAGTCCAGAGAAGCTCCGTGAATTCGGAGTAGTTATCCTTGAGGAAAACGGTGATCAACCTCATCACGTTCATCCCTACGTCAATCACTCTCAGGACAAAAGGACGGACTCGGATTCGGTAGTGACCCCTCTTAGTACCTACCTCAGGTCAGTACTAGTCGGTGTTGTGGTCCCCATGATGATGTATGTGTTTTATCCATGCCGACCATCCATTTTGCCAGATCATTTTAGGGTGTATTAAGCCAAAAATGAACAAGATCCAAATCTCAGGTGGACCACAACATAGGAAACGATCATGATTGAATGCCCACCATTAAAAACTTCTTGGGGGACAAAAGTTTGGGATCAAGATGATATTTGTGTTTTTCTTTCATCCATGTCTGTGTGACCTAATCAACAGGTTGGATAGAAAATAAACATTATAGTGGGCCTGGGAAGTTTTTAATGGTGGGTATTCAATCACCACTGTTTCCTGTGGTGTGGTCCACCTGAGATTTAGATCTTCCTTATCTATTTATTGACTCTAGGGATGGTATGGATAAAACAAATACACCATGGTGGGCCCACAGCACTGACCATTATCTGATCCGGAGATCTTACTGTCTAATGTTCCTGGCCGTTTGGCTCACCTGATGAATGGTTCACCTAAATATTTGGGACCAAAGCACACACCAAGTTTACTCCACCTGAAGAACAGCCATGGATGGAAGTGGCAAATGCATGCCGACTGGATCGTGTGGTTTGGTGGTGAATAACGATATCAGAAGTCCTTTATATATATATATATATATATAGACACACACACACACATATAGTTATAATAATAATAATAAAAAAAGTGATTAACATTTTGGAAGTTGATGCCAAAGGAAGACTTGTTAAACAAGCATTGATGAAATGCTAAGATATGAATAGGCCAGTGGGTGCACCAACTCCTCTAGAGTTGAACTCTTGTGAAGGCTTTAGAAACTATGACCTTCTCCAATCAAAGAAAAAGGGTCGGAACCTAATCTGCCAACCCACAAGACCATTCTCTCTGTATCTCTCTATATATACATATAATCACTAACCCTTGTGTTTCAAAAAGAGCTCAGCTAAAAATGGGAGCTTGTTACACCCTTGTAGCTCTTTCCCTTCTCTTTGCAATCGCAGCACAGCTGGGTACCGCTGAAGTTCAGTACCATGACTTCGTGGTACCTGCCACTCTCTCTCTTCTTCTTATTCTTTGTAACTCGTCATTGTTGTTGCGCTTTGTCCTCGTCTCATTCTCATTTTTAGTGTTGTTTTTATAATGAAACGGGAACAGGTTCAAGCAAAACCAGTGAAGAGGCTGTGCAAAACCCACAACATAATAACTGTGAATGGCCAATACCCTGGCCCCACTTTGGAAGTGAGGAATGGAGACTCTCTAGTCATCAAAGTTGTGAATAGAGCCAGATACAATGTCACCTTGCATTGGTAAAATGCCTGAATACCTCCATTTATATAAAACTAGCTAATTGGAGTAACACACACACACACACACACACACACACACACAGAGACAGAGAAATACAAATGATACGTACATGCATGTGTGAATCAAGGGGTACATGCATCCTTCTTTCTTTTAATTCTTTTCCCCTAATATAGGCAGGAGTACAGGTGCATAGACTTGACTATATGGATAATGAGTGCATGCTTATGGTTTTCAGTAGGTTTGATAGGTTACACATGAAGAATACAGTTTTTCTGAATGCAGAAAAACATGTTGAGCCCATGATTCCTCTATTCACCAAGATGGGGATATGCCCTCACAAAATCTCCCAGATTGGAAGATCACAACCCATGGCTGAACATGGACCGTTGTTTCGAATTACCACTTCCAATTTGGAGATAATTCTTATTTCTTTTAAATATATATATATATATATAGGCATGGAATACGGCAGTTGAGAACAGGATGGGCAGATGGGCCAGAGTTCGTGACCCAGTGTCCGATAAAACCAGGAGGAAGCTACACATACAGATTTACGATTAAAGGGCAGGAAGGGACATTGTGGTGGCATGCTCATAGTTCATGGTTGCGGGCCACTGTTCATGGAGCCTTAATCATTTATCCCGAGTTAAACAAACCCTATCCATTCAACAAGCCCAAGCGTGAAGCAACCATTATCCTCGGTACTTTTCCATCTTAACTTAATTCATCTCTTTTCAGATATTACTAGTTACTATTAGTCTAAGAAGATGGTGAAAAACAACAATGACATTGGCTTCTTTTTTTCTTTTCTTTTTTAAATTAGTATCATGGGATGGGGCCCACTTTTTTAACAGTATAGGACACAAGATCAAGTGCGGCTGGTTTACCTTCAGGAAACTTGGTCAGCAGACTCTTCAACAAGAAACATTTTCCCTTTAGCCATATGGAACTGCACAAGTATAATGGCCATCAATTTGTTGGTTTTACTCGTGGGGACAAATCTTCCTCTTGTTGATGAGAGCTCTCTTTGGGATTTTATTTTTATTTTTTATTTTTTAAATTTCACAGGAGGTTGTTGGAAGAAGTTCTTGCTCAAAACTTATAAATAAATAAATAATGTATGTGTGTGTGTGTGTGTGTCTATTTGTATATAATTTTTCAGGCCAAAAGTTAGGCCGCATTTGGTTGTAATAAATAGCATGAAATTTCCCGCTATTTGTTGCAACCAACGCCTTCCTATATATATATATATATATATGAATCATTTAATTAATTACTTGTGACATTTACCAATATGTGAAGCATTGTTTCTTTTGTTTATTCACGGCCAATTTCTGAAATTTGAGTCGGACTAATGTGGACTCGTCTTCACATCATGTTTATTATTTTTATTATTAAAGTGAATATTTTAAATGGAGAGAGGAGAAAGATGATGATGATGATGATGATGATGAACAGGAGAATGGTGGGATGCAAATCCAATAGACGTAGTGAATCGGGCAGCAAGAACAGGAGCAGCTCCCAATGTATCCAATGCTTACACAATCAACGGTCAACCTGGCGATCTCTACAGGTGCTCCAGCAAAGGTCCGTATAACATCATGTTCTTTTCTGCATGTGATTGACTTGACATGGGTGGCCCACCTTTGTTTGGTCAGAAGTATCACCCACTTTACACGTGGCACACATGTTATGCCAACTAGGACCACTCTTCTTCTTCTTCTTCTTCTTCTTTTCTTGTTTTTTCTCTTCCACAGTCGACCCTATAAATTGATGTTTTTATTGGTATGAGGCACCTGAGTTTTTTTAAGAGAAAAAGGGCGCACGCGGGCGCACACACACACACACATGGGATCCAACCCATTTCTGAATGGTATAGACTAGGAATTTGAGGCCTAACATGGTTATAATAAAAATTAAAAATTAAAAATGCAGGTACTGTGATAGTTCCGGTAGCCTCAGGCGAGACGAACCTCCTCCGAATAATTAATGCTGCACTGAACCAGGAGCTTTACTTTGCAATTGCTGGACATGAATTGATAGTTGTAGCTGCAGACGCATCTTATACTAAACCATTCACAACATCTATACTAATGATCGCTCCTGGTCAGACCACTGATGTCCTTCTTACAGCTAACCAACCACCTGGTCGCTATTACATCGCTGCACGTGCCTACGTCACTACTCAAAATGCCGCTTTTGATAACACCACAACCACCGCTATCCTTGAGTACAAATCTGCCCCTTGTCCTTCTAAAGGATCTTCCACTACCAACCCCTCCAAACCCATCTTCCCATCTCTACCAGCCTACAACGATAGTGGCCCTGCCACTGCATTCGCAGCTGGTATACGAAGCCCATCACCTGCACCTGTCCCCAACAACGTTGATGTCAACCTCTTCTTTACTGTGGGCCTTGGTACCTTCAATTGCCCTCGTGGCCGTACTTGTGGTGGACCAAATGGAAACCGCTTCACCGCCAGTATGAACAACATCTCCTTCGTGCTTCCAAGGAACCTTTCCATATTGCAAGCCCACCAGCTAGGCATCCCAGGAATCTTCACCACTGATTTCCCAGCCTTCCCACCTCTGCAATTTGATTATACTGCTGCTAACGTGAGCCAGTCATTGTGGCAACCCATTCCAGGGACTAAAGTTTTCAAAATAAAGTACGGTTCAACAGTCCAGATTGTGTTACAGGACACTAATATAGTTACTGGGGAGAATCACCCTATGCATCTCCATGGTTACGAATTCTACATCCTCGCACAAGGGTTCGGGAACTTTAATCCACAAACAGACACCCAAAACTTCAACCTCATTGATCCACCGCTTAGGAACACCGTTGCAGTTCCCGTCAGTGGATGGGCCGTCATCCGATTTGTTGCTGATAATCCAGGTAAAATAATTATGTAGCTTCATTTTATTTTATTATTCTAGCCAGAACCAAGGATCTACACATTGACACTCAAGTGTTAAATAAATAACCATCATCTCTCTATTGTTGGTTTAAATCAAGAATACTACTATTAAATGTTTTAGATGATGTATGGGGATCCCACTATGGAACAGACAATAGAGATGGTTTACACACTTTTGAGTTTTGGTGTATTATCTATGTAGAAAAAAGGAATGATTCCTCTACAAGTTGGTTGGTAATTATGAAATTTTATCATCTCTAATTCAAAAATTATTAAAAAAAAAAAAATTTATTGAAAACAGGAGTTTGGCTGATGCATTGTCACTTGGATGTTCATATCACATGGGGCTTGGCCATGGCTTTTCTTGTTGAGAATGGAGTTGGAGAGTTGCAGTCCTTGGAGCCTCCTCCAGCTGATCTGCCCCCGTGTTAGAGATCAATAACAACCGTATATGGCTGCTCTGCATCACGGCATTTTCACAGCCTGCTTGCATGCCTTGCCCCACCTGCGACTTTTTTCCTTTTTATCTTTTTATGTATTTGTTCTTCTTATAGTTGTCGTTAGTGGTGGTGTTGTTGTCATTGTATCCCGTGTGAGATTTATTACTATTTTTCCTACATTGAGAGCCACGGGTAAATTCTTAGTCCTTTTTTTCTTCTTCTTTTTCGTTTTTTTTTTTCTTTTTTTTGTAGTCACTGTGGTTCACGACATGGATTAAAGTGCAGTTTGAATAATGAATCTTTACATGAATACAGAAAATAATGTTGTTGATTCAAAGTTGTAATCTATCACACACTGCAAGATCTGGACTGTTCACTACGTGGGCATATCATGAAGATCCATAGCTCAGAAATCGTACTAATTGATGGACAATCCTAACCATCCAACAGGATTCCTCAAATTAGTAATAATTTTGTTAGTACTTGAATTAGTATGTGAAACCTGGAGCTAAAATCCATCAAAACAGAACACAGCCAGCAGTTTTACTAGCCACTTCTTCAACTAGACAGCTTTATGGAAGTATTTGATGTTGTTTGATGTATTAAATCTGTCTGTAATTGGGGCTGTCGATGGCATCAACAGACCAATCAATCCTATTATAGGTTGTTTTTCCAATTTGATCACGTGATAAGTGTAGTCGTGCCACAGTTGAATTTCCATCTTAATTCAAACCGAACAACTATGACCCCAAGCACCACAATATGCAAATACGTAATATATGACTGATATCAAATGAGATCGACCGCCTATTTAACAACTCGTTCAGTATGTAAATAAGATCAGACAACATTCACAGGGCAAGGTTTTGTCCTCTGATGATAGGTTGCACTTGTCTTCCATACAAAAGGACTTTTCAGCATAGATAAAAGACAAACAAGAAAGGAAACCTTACAGTCGGCCGCGAAGAGTAGTTGCGAAACACCTTCCTGGATGGATAATTGAATCCAACATATGAGCGCAGACCCAAATTACAGGTAAGATTACCAACAACTTGATTAACGCTACAAATTACATTATGGAATGTAAATATCAAGTAAAAAGTAAATGATTACACTAGGAAATGTAACTAATTTACAGTCATCTATATAGACTCATTTTCTTTTCTCTGAATAAAAATAGATGAAATTGTTCGTTCACCCCTTTTCATGATATAGAATTTGGCACCGCTTGGTTCACCAACCAATATGAGAATGAAGACAGCAAAGAAGTATCTCAAAAGCATCTTGCTTGGGAGAGTTACCTCATTTATAGGGATCTCCTTTATGGTGGCGCAATATACACTGATAAGAATGCCAAGGCTAGAATTGAGCAATACTGTCTAAACCTGCTCGCCTGTCAATTCGGTCTTGTCCAATGCATTTCTTTCCCATTGATTCAGACATCATTCAACCAACCTCCCTTCACTCAGTCGATCGTCAATCGAATTGATCTCTATCATTCTCTTAATTCTATTTTCTAATCGACTAGCCTAACTCTCAATCTTCCCATTTATCCAAATCAGTCGTAGGTAATGGACACCTTCACTGATTGGTGGGAAAGCCACTACAAAAGGCCGGTTAATAAGTCTCCTCAAGTCATCATAGTTCAATTGTCTTCTTCTATGGAGCTTTGAGGAAAGAAAAGAGCAGCACCTCAATCGACCACAACTCCTGGCCAAAAACCAAACAAACTGAAAACTAAATTAGCTACCGCCATCATTCTGCAAGCTCGGCCGATACAGTTCCCCAACCAAAGCGCCAAAAACCTATGGTGAAGGTACCTATCATTCTGAAATCTCCATTGACTCGATCATCTTTATCAGCCCCAAAGACAATAGTTGACTTAGGAGCTCCTCTCGGCCTTGTCCCACAACCTCCTACTTTAGTCTTCATGTGCATTGATCCTCCTCCTCAGTCAATCATAACAAATCGATCGTTACTAACCTTAACCAAAGGACAATGGAAATCAGGGACTTCCTCAGCCGAAGTCGTGTCATCATTTGAAAAATACTTCAAAATCAAATATTGGTCAGGGCTCAATCGAAAAGATGAAGAAGATGATGAGCATCCCCTTAGCATCACTCCTCAAAGCTCCAAAAGAGGACCGTCCCCTCAACCCATTCCTCCGTCCATTCAGCAAGTTCCTTCGACCGTGGAATCTCTCCTCTCAAAAGTTGAGGAGCCTCTTCAACTATATGTAGCACATGAGGTGGTCATCTTCGATCAGGCAACGAAGGAGCTCCCCACAATCGATATTCCCCTACCTTGCTCGGCCTCAATTCCAATATCAGCGTCGATGATCACCAATGATGCCTCGACCTCTGCTGCAACGACCGAAGGTTCACTTCCAGTTAAAGACATCATGTCCTCCATCCGACAAGAACTCATCGACAATGTCAACGTGGCCGAGTCCCCCGCTATTTCGACTGAATTGGAGCGTCTCAAGGAAGAGCTCTAAACCCTTGTGCATTCAGGGATGTCGGGGGACGTATCGGCCGAGATGATCGATAGGCTTACCCAGCTAATCGATCAATATCAGGCCATTTTTTGTTCGGATAGTCCATCAGCCAAAATGCCGACCCTTGGGGATTTCTTGGAATACATTAAAGAAAAACACGAGCTCTATACCATAATCAAATGTTTCGAGGCTAAACACTTAACAACAGGATCCCAAGTGGTTATGGCCAATGATATTGTCGATAAACTATTAGCTTGTCACACAGAACTGAAGACATCAAATATTGAATTGGAGGAAATGAGTATACGAATTGTTACTCTAGACGTAGAGTTGATGAAGATGAAGAGAGATTTTGAAGATAGGAGTGTTGAACGGGATCGAAAGAGGAAAACAGTCGAGGATCTGACCGCGTCCGTTAAAGCTCAAACAGAGGTTATCGGCCAAGTTCATCGACCGGTCATCAAACACAATTATCTTACGCAAGGCAAGAGATCAACTAGAAAAAGTTGAAGTGGTGATTCAACAATTTTCATCTTTTGAATTGTAACTTTTTGTCCTTTGTACTGTAACATTTGATTAATAAAATCAATCGTCAAGCCTTCTTTCATCATTGGTCACCTTAGCACTTTTGTTATTCCCTTATAACCAACTGATGACATGGAGCTCGAAATTCAAGGGGTCATGCATGATCCTCCGAAATAATAGCCATGACGGTTGCACGTTCCTACTTTCCTCGAACACGAAGTGTCTTTGCCCACCATAAATGCATCGAACATGGGTTCCATCATCGCCTATTTAAACCGCCTTGGACCCCATTCTGAACTCACACTAAAGTCCAAGTGAACTTTCCAACCCCCTAATTTTGCAACCATGGCTTCCAACCCAAGCTCCATTTCCTTCCTCAATGGCACAAAGAGTTATTTAAAGGAGATTCTTAACTAGGGTCTCATCGACTTCAACCAATCCTCGTTGTTTTTCGATGCCGATTTTTTTTGTCGGGGAAGCCTCATAAGCTGCCAAATTAGATACTGTGTTGGAAGAGCTTCTGATAGTACTAAAGCATTTGTATTTCCCTACTAATAAATGAAGTTTACGAATCGGCATGGAACAACCGATTACAGTGGAACCGGATTCACCAGTTCAACCGTACCTTACTTTGTGTTGAAAGCACAGTGCACCGAACTACTAGAGGACATCAAGGAAAAGGAGTGTTCCTACACTCCTAAGGACCCTACCATCCTAGAGGATTTCCTCTCCTTCATCAATTTGCAAGTCGCCAACTACCATGCTTGGTCAAAGGCAAGCTTGGCTGAGAAGAGGGAGGCCGAAGGTCGAGTCTCCTCGCATGGTAACCACATTGAACAACTCCTACATTTCCTACCTCTCTTCATGGAAAAAGGGACTAATTGGAAACTACACCATGAGTATATCAAAGTCGAAAAACAGCAACTCCTCGAGGATTTTGAGGAAACAAAGGCAAAATATGCATAAACATCCAAGCTGCTCAGGCGTCTTTTATTACCTGTTTTTGCTTTTTTCTTGCTTTTTCCCACCCATGTAATGCGGTCGATTGCCAGTTTACTTCTTAATAAAATTTGTTTTTATCAATTTTCACATTGTTTGGAAATTTGCCAAGATTTGTTTTGTCCTAGGGTGTAGAATGACATATTCCTTATTAAAGCGTCATTCCAAAATACCAAGTAATGGCCTTATCACTTCAGTCGGTCATTACTCAAAATATTCAAGATGCTCGGCCGACTAGAACTTTCTACCAACCTTTCACCGAATGAACTGGACTAAAGGATTGGTTAGGTGATTACCTCTGTAGTCGATACAATATGAAGTAGTGGTGTCGACTGAACTGTTGACGATCCTCGTCAATAAGACTTCTTCTTCAAAGCTTGGCCGCCCAACACTCAGTATTTTTTATTTTTTATTTTTTTGCAGTCATTTGCTGACTAGGCTGATGTGGGTAGGGATTTGCGCGCCGCTTTCTGAGGAATTTTCATTTCTTTTAAATACGCATCCCAACCTCTCAGAAACCTCGATGTTGTACCACTTAGGCATCCCAATCATCGCGCTTCGCCAAATACAAGCATTAATTACTCTTAGACAATGCTTATGAAAGCATCACTTCTCCCAAATTTGCATTGCATCTTCGACATCTACTCAATGATAAACTCTAAACACCATATCCTCCATAATATTTCACTCACAATCCTTGATGATTCTGAAGGAGATCATCGACAAAGGAATCCAATATTTTTCCCATTCTTCTCTCCTTCACAACATTTATCCCTTCGCTAGGGATGTCGTTGAAGCTCCAAAAACTAATAAACCTCTATGAGAAATCCTGGAGGTTACCAAACTACAGCACCTTGGAGACGCCTATTCCATGGCCAACTTGGAACTACAGCAAAGTGTTGGGCCAATGAGAGAGCAAGTAGCCATCCGTGCCGAGTCTAAGGCTCTCTTAACCCGTTATGACATCAAGTGGAAGGGTCAATTGCACTAGGCTCGTCGACATCTCTTCGACAAAGCGATGTTACAATCACTGGAAGCCTAGCAAACCGATCCGACAGTCGATCTCTCGAAGGTCGTGCGTCTGTATCCCAAATGGGATCGGTCAAACTTTCAAGAGCTTCTCGCTTTCATTGAGTCCCAAATAGAACTCTATTAAGCTCTTGTGGAAGCAAACAGGTATGAAGAGGAGAAGGCTAAGTACGAGGTCGACGCAGCGGCCGCCACCTTAACGTAGTGATAGGCTTTCTTCACCAATCCATAGCCAAGCGTCTGTCCTGTAGTAGCAAGCACGTGCATGCTTTGAAAGCGAAGGAGTCGACTCTTAAGGAATTCGAAAAGCTTAGGGTGGCATATGCTTGAACTAGCTGATTGGCCCACTGGATAAGCAAATTTACATGCAACTGAAGGGGTTCGAAGTAAAAGGGTTTGAGAATAAAGTTTACAGGTTAAGAAGGTCGTTATGCGGCTTGAAAAAGTTGTTTGGCACAATAGTTTTCATGCTTTCATGATGATTCAATAATTTATCATGAGTGAGTATGATCATTGTGTCTATTACAAGACATTGGAAGATGGACAGTTCATCGTACTGGTATTATACATAAATGACATGCTTATTGCTAGCCATAGCATGTCTAAGATCAATATATTGAAGACTCCGTTGTAAGGGACATTTAAAATAAAAGATATAAAGGCTGCAAAGAAGATTCTCGGTGACAGAGGAGTGCGTTATGGTTATCACATTGAATACATTGAGAAGGTATTAATAAAGACGAAACTAGTTAGCACACCCCATACCACTCGCTTTAAGCTTTCTTCTGAACAATTTCCTACTACAGATGAAAAAAAAAAGTAAGTGATATCTCATGTGCCCTATTCAAGCATTCTTGGCAATTTTATGTATTCCATGGTCTCTACAAGACCTGATATTTCACATGTAGTAGATATTATGAGCAAATACATGGATAACTGCAGCAAGCAACAATGGAAAGCATATATTCGAAGTACGGTAGACTACATCTAGATGCTTGAAAAATCAGGAGGACAATTTAATAGGCTATGTGGATGTCAATTACACGGGAAATGTAGATAATAGAATATTGACTTTCAATTACTCATTTGTGCTAGCAAGTGGATCGATCAGTTAGAAGTCAATCTGTGGTTAATTGTTCGATTACAAATCGAGATTACTTCCAATTATATTTTTCCTATGAGGATTTTTCCACATTAAATATTATGTTCCATTTGTGATTGGTTTGATTGATATCTAATTGTTCCATTATAAATCAAGATTGCTTCCACGCATCCCCCAACATTTGAGACCTATCTAATAATGAAAAACTTTGAGACAAAAAGTTAAAACATAGAAGATTGATATTAATTGGTGACTTGAACTTAGCAAACAAACCATGTTTGGGCCACTCGTACAAAATTTCCGATTGATTTATTAACTTTCTCAAAAAACCCTTTCTTCTTTTAACTCCTCAACCCTTTCTTCTTTTAACTCCTCATACAGGTTGTTACGAAGGAACATTGGTCACATCAGTATCACCAAAGTAATTCCAAAAAAAAGGTGATGGAAGTACCAGTATGGACCACCAAAAGAATCATAAAGAAAGACCAAGTGGACGATTATGATAGTTAAGGACGGTAAATAAAAGTCAGAAAAGGAAACAAACTGTAAGAAACGTGCAGATATTATCCAAAGCAATATTGCCTTGGCCACAGCAGCCTTTGTAAGAGATGCACTACAGATGGGGCCATTCAGAAACTCAGTGTTGCATTCAGCATCCAGTTAGAAACATTTGGACCAACCTTGATGATTTGATCTGATAGAGCAACACCTGTCCACATTGCTGTAGAGACTAAGAGCTATTACAAAGGTGCTGTGTAGCACAAAGAATTGGGTGGCGGCCTTTTCATTGAGCCGTGGCAGCTCAACACAGCGCTCAACATCATCAAGCAACTACATGTGCCATAAAAGACATACTTCTAGCATAAATACCTCGAGTGGGTTCTACATTGGGTTCCACATTGAAAGAAACTAAACTGCTCTCTTGTATTTGCCTTAGTACACACAATAATCAGCACCCCTCTCCCTAAAGTATCTACTCCCATGGGCACAACACATACACATTGTAGGGTGGGTTCATGCATGCCTAGACCCACCGACTAATTGCTGCACTAGAACAGCATTAAGTGCTAGGCCAGTAAGATATTGTCCCACCCACCAGCAATCGTGCTACAGATTCTGAATTAGAATAAAGCTCATTGATAGACAATTGTCCCACCAAACGGCAACGAATGCTTGACATCTACTGGGATGTTCTCCATCATTCTTTGAAAGGAATGAGGAAATTATATCTTACAGATATCTAAAACTCCACACCACGTACATATTGTACTCACCCATTATCTAGTAAACATGCCCAATGGCCATAAGTTTGCCTTAACACACTTGGACAACTAACCAGACATAGCCAAGAGATTCAACATTAGCTGTCTTCCATGCAGTAGATGGAGCTAAATCACCCCACACATTTAGTAAAATGGGTCAATCAGACTTGTGCTGTCCCAGACCAGACCATTGAAACCCCAACCTCCACCATTCCGTTTGCAGAAATACTAGGGTGACAGAATACTGAGTACCATGTTAGAGTAAAAGCATCAACACTATAATCCTTAGGGCCCAAAAGGTGAAGGAGAGATATTAACATTAAACTTTATATCGAGTATTACTGACAATATTAAACTGTATATCCAAAAAAAAAAAAACATCTTAAAACATTACCTACAAAAAGTCACATAACTAAAGCATTCACATGCACGCTCCCAAAAAACTTTTCCTTGTTCTAAGACATATGGTCCTACCACCCCAAAATATATGTACTCCTTTTGTTCCAGGTCCTTTTTTAAACCATCACCTCCTCTTTCCCACCTTCAGTAAATGCTTCCTCATAACCACCAGCAGCAGCAAGGAAATCCCAGTATTTCTCTAGCATATGGTCCACTGGTTGTACCCGATCCCACTTCCCAGTACAAAATATTGCGTAAGCATCAGCCGCATACCTTTCGTACAAAAAAAAAGGACCAGTGTTATGTTATTGGTAATGGCTGCTGATGAAATCAAGCAGTAATACCCCACAGGTAAATGGTAGCTGAGCTGTCATTGGTACATGCCCAGCTGGTTCAAGCCTGGGGTGTTTTACATCACCCGCCCACACTGGGATTACCACAGGGTCTCTAACTTCCATATGCCCACACTGGAATTACCAAGGGCTCTCTAATTTCCATATGCCCACACTGGAATTACCAAGGGCTCTCTAATTTCTATGCCCTAATGGACAATGGGGCTATTCTAGTGTGGCTGTCAATGGCCTCTAGCCAAGGGCACAGCCATTGGTTCCTGGAAAAAAAACTGTCCTCATCAAGCATTGGTAGCTTGTTTCTGGCCCAGCCTGAACTCAGTGCCTGGCCCTGGTTTCACAGGCATGATATGAAAAGCCCAGTAACAGCTCACGTTGATAGCACCTGCAGAAACAGGGCCAGACAATAAATTCTAGGCATTGAAATGAAAAACCCAACATAGTCAAGGCTGTGCCCACTGCCAGCAGCTTCCACTGACCGGATTCAATCCTCAAATCGAGAAAGCACCTACTTACTTGCCAACACCATGCAACTGTGTCACATGGGTCCAGAAGTCATCCAAATATTCCTTGGAGAAGCGCTGAATCATTCCAGTCCTTTTGTTCTGAAATCCTAAAGACTTGATAACCTTCTTTATGTCCTCTTCAGCAACATTCATTGCTGTCTTGGCATCTGGAAGCAGTTTGAAGAAATCCGTCAGCACTTGTCTCACCTACAAACACAATTTATCAATGCATCAGATGCAGGCCTGCCAACTATCTCTCAACTTCTTCATATATGCAGTCTCTGCAAGTGGCTCAGGGATTAGAAAAACAAAAACAAAAAATAAAAGAGTCAAGATGACAGCCTTTTTACATTCCAACCTAATTACCATGACCTCTTTACAGTCCAAACAGCAACTCAACAACACAGACAGAGGAAATTTGCTTTTAACAGAAAGAAAAGAAAAGGAAAATCAGACCACAATTCCAACAATAAATTCTCTCTTCTGATGGAAGAGCTATGAAATGTTGATCTCTGCACAATGCATTGAAAGATCACAAGACCAGCCAACATGCCAATTACACAATTCAAAAGTAGAACATACTATGCGTTACAGAATAAGAAGAGATTGGGAAGCATGGTCAAATCATTCTCCCATAACTGGTGTTCACTCAGAGGTCTCAAGTAGCTCTTACAATCCAGCCATGGAATTTGGATCACAGCAAGTTGGTTCTCTGAAGAGTGGAGGCTGCTTGAGCAGACGTACAAGTCGTTCTGCTTCAGTCCATCTTCACCCTTTGACAAGTGAAGATGCAAAGAAGGACGTGTTCCCAAGACTCCAAGGTAATCAACAGGGCAACACTAGCATCATTCAAGCACGCTGATGGAAGGTAACCGAACATCAACTTCACAGGATTGTTCTACAGAAGTTGCTCTCGAAGACAATTACGGAGCTGGATTTTCCAAAGCTGACCGATAGCCTGGGTAGAAAGATGGTGCCCAACCAGTGTTACTGCGACGCTGTCACTACATTGCAGTTTTGTTCAAATGGACAATCATTTGAGAGTATTTTAGCAAAAACTTACAATTAGTTAGATTGAAAAAGAATTTCAATTCTAGTATTTTCACAGTAGCAAGAGGTTTAGGGTCATTTAAGCTGTTTCCCGAAGTATACAGTCAATGTTAATACAGTAAAATAAAGTTCATTTGGGGCTGAAATAGTTAGGAGCCGTGGGTCATAAGTTGCAGTAGTATTTTACTATAACATTTTGTTTTCAGTTGTTCACACAGTCGCAACTTTTGTATATTTGTAAGCTTTGGGTTCAGCCTTTTTATAATATGTCATTATTCAAAAAAATGCAGAAGCATTTCAAAATTGGCAAGTTGGGCTTCCGTTTAGTCATGGATATGGGCTTTCAAGAAGATGAATTTTGATATATATTTTTTAGGAGTAATGCTAGCTATTTACCTTATTACACCTACATGTGTCCTTCACAACAGATCATTGTGATATTTCGCATGAAAGATCATTGTAAGACTAGATACAAAAAATCGGGTCCATCCAAAACTCAAGTGGGCCACACCACAGGGAACAGCAATATAGAATGCACACCATTGAAATTCTCCATGTAGTCACTTTATAAACATGTTCGATGTCATATAAACATCACGGTTGGCCTCTATAAGATTTTATAAGTGGACATCTCTATTCCTATGGTTGCCCCACATTTTGGATCATCATGACTTTCAGGCTTACCTCCTAAAATGGGCTGCCTCAGGTGAAAGATAAATTTGGATGTCACATATACAACATGGTGAGCCCCACGGAGATTTATGTTGTTGGCGCTCAGAGGACACATGACTGTAATAAAGCTTATCGCTGGACGAATTGTGTCCAAGTAAATCACCGTAGCATTACTCTTTTTTTTTCAAAAAATAAATATTTCCAAATATCACTACTTGTAAGGTTGGACGCATATGTTATCTTGTGATGAAACCCAAGGTGCTAAAGGAGCTAGTTGGTACATAATTAAAAGAGGTCAACTCCTCTACAACTAATAGAATCCACTGTCTACAAGTTATTCATCTGTATATAAATAATTATTCATCAGCTGATTCCCCTGCTTATGCACCATAGCCTATATGGGCCCCATCATGTTTTGCATGTGTGCCTTCCAACTAGGGCACTTAGTGAGTGTCACCTTGATCATGGGGTGCCCCCAAAGTAGGCTTTTCCAACCTTTAGGTGGGCCAACAATGCACAACCACTTAAAAAAAATAAAAATAAAAAGATAAAGATAAAGATAAAGATTTTTTTTTAAATCATGGTGGGGTCACCTTGCTAAACAGGGTGAATGCCATGCAAAAACCATGATGGGACTTATGCACAACCATTGTAGAGGAACCAGCCTCTAACCAAAATGATGAAGACTATTTAGGCTTGGGTTGAGGTAGTCAAAACTCAAAGAAGGGTCAAAGGGCAACATAGGTGGGAACCCCAAAAAATATGGCTCAAGGCAAGGGAATCAAATCACAATATACGCATCTCATTGTTAACTTAGTACATTAAAAGATATTTAAGTTACATGAAAAGATATTTAAGTAAAAGCCATGCTTTAGCAAAATTTTATATGCAATTCTATTGCTTGTGAAAATAGGGAGAATGGGGAGGTAGTCCTTGAGTAACCATCAATTGGGCCTTGAAGCTTCATCTTTATTCATGCCAAAGATTTCCGAATGAACTTACCTTTACTAAGAAACAGATAAATCATATTAAAATCCAACCAGGGGCGGGTCCACAGATATAACACCTTCCTCTTCTATAAAATACTAAGCATAGATCTTAAAGGAGGGTATCTCACGTCTCATGGTGTGAGAAAAGAATAACACCTTGAGGTACTTATTATGCACATGAGGCTCAAGTTTCAGGTGGTCAAGGCATAAGCTTCACATGAGGTGTACAGCTCATGTATCAAAATGCAAAGCATAGATTTTAAGGGAGGGTGTCTCACGTCTCATGGTGTGAGAAAAGAATAACTTGAGGTACTTATTATGTACATGAGGCTCAAGTTTCATGTGGTTGAGGGATAAGCTTCACATGAGGTGTACAGCTCATGTATGTGGACAAACAATTTCTATTTCTCTTTCTTTTTGGACAGTTTTGCCCCTTCTCCATGCAGTTGAGGGGGGTTGGGTCAGCCACAGGTGATATCCACTCATGCTGCCTCCAAAATCCCAACAATCTGCTCCATATAGCAGAGTCTAGAATCCAAATGAATTTCCCCTTCAATTGTATTCGCAATGAGACGATGGCAGAGCACTCTTAAAGGCACATCCATGTTTCAACCTCCCAGTTACAATTTTTCTGCAACTCTCATCTTGTCAGCTGATGTTAGTAAGCTGTATGGACAGGGTCCCACCTCCAGTCATGAGCTTAAGGGTTTGGTGACTAATGATTTATAAAGATTAATCATGGTTTTTAACTGTGATTGGATGTTATTTGAGGAATGAAGTCTCAGACCTCTCTTAGAGAAAAATCACAGAAAGAGTTTCATCGAATAGAAGGCCCCCTAGAAATGGGGAAATTTTCTGAACCTATGGAACAAATTTCATGAAAAACCAGATATGTTTTGATGGAATTTCTACAGTTTCCCCAATTTTTTTCTATCAACCTTACCTCTTTTTCTCTAACTGAGTTGTTTCCTTTTTAGGGAATAAACAACTGGTATTAAATCTGAAGTATGATTGCAGTTGAATGAGGATTTTTTCTTCTTTGTTGAGTTGTATGGACTATTGTCCTATATGTACAGCTATCCAACTGTTGTGTAATTGTTGGCTGGCAAGAAGTCCTCGTCTACTGTGGTATTTTGTTCCCCCTGAAATCAAGCATGTGATCATACCTGACCATCCAAGTCATGGTCTAAAAAGTGATGTGACATCAGCATCAAACTGAGTGAACCACTAACAGTCATCCTGATTATACTTCGTTTGACATGTATACTTTGCCTATAGGATAGTCAGCACTCTCTTATGAGCTATGCTTCTGGGCTACACTGCAACAGCTATAGTCCCTTGGTTTGAAGGGTCTGAATTGACATACATGTATGCATACATTTCAATGTAAGCCAGTATTGTCTCTGTCATCCATAAGAGTATCTTAAGTTGCCTTTTGTGTTCATTTTGTACCAAAATCAAACCAACTGTGTTATTCCTAGTCAGCGGTTTTGCATCCAACAAACAAGGACATCTCATTCAATGTTCCATACCTCTTAACTTCCATAGTAAGGGGTGAAAGGGTGACAGCAGATCTAGACCACCAATCCAGTGGTCTATATTATGGGTAGACCACATCTCAAAACTACTTCAAGTGCACAGTCTAGGCATCACATCCCCAGCTCCCCACTAAATAACTAGTCACATACCAATCCAACCAGTGGTTCAAAAATTGGGCCATCAAGTTGGGCAAAGTAGATGACTGGTACCATGCCAACGACGCCCAGCCACATACAGAGAACCAGTGAGGGTGAATAGAAGACTCAGCAGAGAAGAATCTGCTGAATCATCAACAGTAATCATGTCATGTCCCACCTCTTTCACAACCTCTATCATCATACTAACAACTTTGTGTGCATGATCAATTATTGGCTATACCCAAGGGTGGAACTTGCTTTGATACCAAAGTTGATACAGGTACGTTAACCCAGCACAAATATCAGAAGAAAATTTTCTTGCTCCAATGCTCAAGAGAGCAGAAAGCAATGAGGCTTCAAGTGTACAACCAACAACATGCTTAGTTTGATAGAAAATTCTTAAAATATATACAATAAAATGACATCCACATGCCTTCGACTATTCTTGAAAGACTTATTTGCCTGCATCCATAATTTTTCACAGTATTGAAACCTAATATAATCCTAAACCATTCATAATTTCTAATCTAACCATCTATTTAAATTCACCGAAAATAGCCCTTTTTAACCAATACTATTGACTTGTTCCACTTATTTGGGGTCTGTTTTATCTCATATTCATCATTATCATAATCATCAAGCCTTATCCCAACTAATAGGGATCAACTAACATTACTAATCATGATTACTTGCCAGAAAATTTCAACAACCTAATGCTTAACTGGCATCAACACTCTACCCAATAACAGGGCTGTCTGTCTCATCATTACCAAAAAACTTGCAATAAAATATTTATGAGATAATTACCCCTAAATCCCATCACAGCAACACAAATTATAGCCAATCAATCATAAATAACTCAATTAATGTAAAAGTCACATGATCCTGTGCTCATTTGAAAGATAACTGGATTCAAACTAACTTTATGTAATTCAGACTGTATTTAGCACCTGAAAAGTGCCACATTAGAAAAAAAAAATGTTGCAAAAGAATGAGAGAGTAATTGTCTAAATAATAGAGTAAGTTTACAGCTACTTTTGCTATTTGACACTATTCTCTTTACAATAAAATTAAGCAATGATATTTTTTATATTAAACAAAGTGTAGAGTTTAATAAATAAGAATATAGATTTGTTAACACATGAAGGTATTTTTTTTTCATGTGACCAACTTTTGAACTGCACAAACTACTTGAACCCATTATCATTCACAACAAAGAACTGATTCTATGTTCAGAATGTTGGGCAACCATATAAGTTTTGCAGTGAACATAAAGTTTACAAACACAAGAGACAGGCCAACGGAAAATACAAAAGAAGCCCGTCATAAAATGATGATTCAACATGAGATAATTGGTACTAAATGAACTGTTTCATAAAGTCACCACCATTCTAGTGCAAACGAATAGAAGATCTCATTCAACAATTCATATTCAATCTACACTAACAAATTCACTTAAGAGATTTTTGCATTTTAGTTATGACAGCAAAGCAAATGTGTAGAAGGTACGAATTAAACATCAATAATACTAGTTTCTACCTACGATGGGTCATTGATCAATCAAACAATCCTAGTGATTTTCAAGGGGGGGGCAATGGATGCCTACATTTAAATAAAATTAAAAAATAATAATATATATAAAAAAAAAAAAAGTAGATCAAAGTTTCACTCATTTGAATGTCCATTAATATTTTCTTTAAAATCCCCCAGCAAAAAGGGCTAGGATTGTCCAATTGATAGAATTATGGGATATGATCCATCCAATGCTGATCAACATTTGAGATATCATATAAGCCTGATGTGTGAACCAAGAGCAACAATAACAACAAGTAATGAAAAATATAGATTGTAGTCTGAAAAAAAAAAAAAAAAGAAGAAGAAGAAGAATTTAGCATAATTGTGAATTTGCTAAAAAGGGGGAAGAGGCTCTGCTCGCAAAACGTTAGGGCTATTCCTTCCAAGAGTATACAGATTCTTAAAATTCGATCTAGATGTTTAAAAAAATAATAATAATAATAATAAAATAATAAAATAAAATAAAATAAATAAATAAATAAAAGGCATTTGTGTTATGTCAAATGAAAAGGAAAGAAGGAGAGACCTGATCGCCAGTGGTGCAATTCAAAAGCATGCAAATGACCAAAACACGCCAAGGATCATGGGCATGGTCCTCCTGGAGGAGAGAGTGAATAGAGCGGGGAGGTTCCCATGTTATGTCATCAGCACTCTTCCTCATATATGCAACATCACGCTTCTGCTGGGCAGTCAGGACAACACTCTTCCTCCCACTCGAACTCTTTTTCTTCTTTGATGGATTGACAACTTCCTCTTCATCGTTTTTCTTGCAGATTGTTCTCTTCCTCTTCAATGGATGGTGACCTTCAGGAAGATGACGGCATACATTCTTCCCTTGTTGTCTAGCCATAGAGGGAGTTAAAAGGTGACTTCCATTGAAAAATCTTCGTGATACAGTCGCATCTTCCGTTCCTTGTTGACAAGGAGCAGGAACAAGATTGATTGTCTTGCGGAAAATGGAACGGACGGGGTTAGTGGTGCTAGGGTTGTAACGAAACTTTTCAAGGAGGGATGCGAATGCAATGACCGATTCCTTTTCCTTAACCTCATCAGGTTTCTTAAAGTAAGGAGAAGTTACCTTCTTCATCTGCTTCTTGGGAGAGGGTTTTTCAAAGTGACGGAAGCTAACCCTTTCTGCTGGATTGGAGGGTTTATCGAAATAGGGAGAGGTAACTCTCTCCCTCTCATGTTTTCCGCCTCTCATTATCTTTTTTTTTTTCCTTCGCTCTCTACGTCCTTTCGTCCCCCGTCTTCTTTCTTTGTTTAGGGTTTTATACATTGACAGATTTAGATTTAGATTTTTTTTTTTATTTTTATTTTTCTTTTGCCGCCGCGTCGATTCGGTTCCCGCGCCATCATCTCATCCTAATCAATGCATGAGCTGTTGTAAATACAGAAGATCCACTTACTAGATCTTCCCAAATCTCAAAATCTACTGATAAGCGGATGGAAGAAATGGCCCACCCAACTATTAATAGCTTTAGGACGCGGGTTTGCTGGGAAAGCAAGTTTCATGCGCTGGAAATTTAGGTGGGCCCACCGTTATGTTGGTGAGAAATCAATCCCTCCCATCGGCTTTTTCAGCTCATGTTAGGGCCGGAGCAAAATTAGCCGGATTTAGGACTTAAGTGAGCCCAAAACGCAAGGATCGAACGTCCACGTTTGAAATATTCACGGAAGTTTTGAATTAAGATAATATGTGTTTTCAGATCATCTCACTGAGAAAGACGTTATGAACGGTGTGGATGGACGTGAATTGCATCCTACCGTTGTCTGAATGGGCTGAAGCTTTGAGTGGCCACCGTGATGTATGGTTCTTATCCACACTGTTCACTCATTTTGTTGTATCATTTTAGCATTTACGTTCAAAAATAAGCAGATCCAAGGCTTAAGTGGACCACACCATAAGAAGCAGCGGTGATGATGATTTTCACCGTTGAAACTTTTCTAAGGCCAGCTTTGATGTTTATTTTCTATCTAACCTATTCATAAAGTTACTTTGACATGGATGAAGAGAAAACACAGGCATCAGCTCCACGCGAAACTTTTGTGGCCCCATAAAATTTTCAACCATGAGTGTTTAATCCCCTTTGTGCACTTGAGCCTCGAATCCGCCTCGTTTATGGGATTACAACCTAAAACGATACACACAAACCTCCTGGGCGTTCCCAGCGGGCCGAGTAAACATCACTGTCGACCCAAGGAGGTTTCGACGGTAGGTATTTCCATACCTACATTTTCTTTCAATGTGGTCTAATTGAATCTTGGATCCATCATGGTGAGTCCCACTTAGACTTAGAGCACAAGAATTTTATGCCAAAGGCAAGAAACCCCTGTGCACCTAGCTCTATCATATCACGCGTGTTACTGTTATTTCAATCCCGATCACAGGAGTAGCAAGATCGTGACATAATTGAATTAAATGTGCCGCTCACTTTAAACCAAACAGCTACAACATCATGCGCCTAGATTGGCCCCGAAGCTATATAACCAAGTTCTAATAAAATGTTCATCCCATTATTGTCATTCTTGGTGAGAGCATATGAATAGATTACACATAATCTATACAAATCCGTATGGTATATTTGAAAATAAAAAAAGATTTCTAGATAACAGCAACGGAAACTTGTCAAACCGTGCCACATCATTGTCTAGAGCGATCGATAGAGGAGCAATCATTAATGAGTGGTTACTGTGATATGTAGCAAGAAAGTCTTCAAAAGATTGTGTAGTGTTGAATGGTTATAGCAACCATCGGTATGTGAAACGGATCCTGATGGCTAGATTAAAGCTATAAATGGCCAAGGAATACAAGTAGGAGATTTCGTATCATATCAACCAAGTCAGACCAAATTTATTTTTCAATTACCAGTTAATTACTTTTCTTAGTATAATAACTTTATTTTTCCTTTCAAGCAAATTACATTTCTTAATGTAATCATTTACTTTCAGCTTGTTGTTTACTTTTCCTTTCAAGTAAATTACATTTCTCAGTATAATCCTTTACTTTTAGCTTGTTATGGGTGAATATGAATTGACTAAGAACGACCAGTATAAGAAATAACATAAAAACATTTCAAGGAAAATAGTTCGGCTCTGACGTCCAAGCATAACCTCTACAAATGGATCGGCGAACCAACCATCTAGTGGAGAGTTTGGCTCTGGTCAATTTCTCGCCTATCTCAACTGACAAACTATTGTAAGGATCGATAGCCCAACTTTGGAAGATCAGCCTTAACCCTCGACCAGTAAGATGACCTCGGCCTTTCTACTATGAGGTCGACCTTGGACATCCACCTCAATCTTCTCAGAGCTCAACCTCCCCAAGAACCTATTAAAGAGATCCTTCCAAGATCTTCACCGAGGATCTCGGGAGGTCATCCCAACATGCTCAGGAGAAGATTCCTTCTTTAATACGCACCAACTAAGTAGGGAGGATATCATATACGACACTAAACCTATTGGTTATAAACAGAGAGCCCACTTAAGGAGAAAGGTATGGTAAAAACACACATTATAAACCCTACGTTTAACCAGACCCGGATTGGCCAATACTGACTTTGGCATCGAAGGGTCCCCTATTATTAGCCAGGGTCTCCATCGTTGTCTCTTTTTACAAGTCCCGTGAGCGATTTAGGGAAGATGTCAAAATTTCATCATCAACAATTGGCGCCGTTTGTGGGAACGACACCAAAGCCATTTTGATCTTATCAAAGCTCTACGATGGCTAAGGGTAGGAAAAATGCTCTGATTGCCCTAACTGCAACTCCCTCCGCACCGGCGAAACAGTTTGCAGACCAAGGTGGTCCATTCTCCCAGCAATAGGCCAATTCTACCCCAGTAGCGACTGCAAACAGGTCTTGTAACCGGGAAGGGCGACTTATATACCTAGAAAACCATGTTGGAATCTTGATCGACAATATCGACTGCATTATGCATATGCTGGAGAGATAGAATCCTCCACTCGACAATCGTATGGAAGCAATTGCGGCTACTGAACCATCTTGACCTCTACAAGTCCCCCATAACTCAATTAATGCATACGAAGGCGGTATTATAAATCAGGATTGCTTGGGTCACTACGGGAAGGCTCGTCACCCCAACGTAAGTTGACAGTTCGAGCATAGTGTCTCATTCCACCATGCCTGACTCCCGACCTGTGGATCGCATCATAATTGTTACCAGCGGGCGCAACATGGGCGCAGGGTGCCGTAGGTTCGAATGGGTGTGATCATACATAGTTAACAAACATGGTTGGTCAGTTAGTGGGCCAATTTGTCCAGCATTGGGTGCGAGCATCCCACATAGCCCAACTACTGTCGGCTATCCGTATTCGACCTATATTGGTCAAATTAGTCGCTGGCGGCCCAACCTACGGGGTTGCCCGTGTGGGTCTTGAGATTTTGCTGACCAACTCAGAAAATAAATAAATCATCTAACATGTTATGGGGAATCATAAACTGCCCTTAGTCATAGAAAAATTTGGGCATGCATATCCATAAACGCAAGCGTTCAACACAATAAAAGCATATCGATGACATGTGGAAATATTACCTCTAAATCGTCATGGATTTGGGGATAAATCATAATTAGTTTCATAAAATAAATTCTAAGTGAAGAGGGGCAACAATTCAGTATCTTGGCCTAATTTAGCATGGAAGCAAGTAATTTATTATTCTAGATATGGATAGACAGATTTTTAGAAAAATAACTATCAATGAATGCCTTACAATTCAACATGCACAACAATTTTCACACAAATAACCATTAATTCCAACCTAGGTTTGATAATTGACCACCTAAGGCTAATGGTCCTCACCTAGGTATGGTTCGATAGTTTGAAATGCTGCTCTTACGGTTTTGGTCCCGTGGTTTGGCGTATTGGAGCCCTGCGCCAATAGAATTTACATGTTAGAAGGCATGCATGGCTTAAGGCACCCAAAATTTAGAAAGGGGCTTGGCTAATTACCTTTTTATCGCTGATGGGCCGCTTCCACAGCGGCAGGGTCGGGGGCTCCGATGCGAGTTGTGGTAGGAGGGAGGATTTCTCAAAATTCAGCTCCTTTAGAACTCCCTCTCTCTCTATACTCTCTCCACTCTCTCTCCTCCTTGCAGTAAGAATTCGTATAGGAGTGATGGAGTGAGATTTTGGACCTTATATAGTCTGAAATTTTCATCTAAATGGCCTTAGGAATTCTTATTCCAACATGCATACCCCTAGTGGGGTTGATTTCTGGTCTCTAGGGCCATTCTAGTGGCCCCCTAATCCATCTGTGTCGTGTGACAGGTGCCCCATTGTTAGATGAGTGGTTGTTCTAAATTTGGTGACGATCGGATGATCTGATTGGTCATGGGGGCCTGATTTGCAATCAACGATCACTGATGCTCGATCAGGGCCCTAGTTATACGGATATGAGCAGGGAAATATCCCTAGCTCATGGTCCGAGTTTAATTACAATTCAATGGTTGGAAAGTTGCAACTTCGTCGTTTTAGTGGCGGGGTCAACTTACTTAAATTTCAGGTTTCAAGTCTCGGAGAGTCGAGCCTTTCAAGCTCTACCTTCACGATCTAAGTTGTGCGGTTCGGAGCACCGTTTGGGTCCACCGTCTGTGATGGACTTCAAGCCCAGTGAGGCCTATGATTCCCTATAATTTCGAACTTGGTGGATCTTTTACGGGCGACGTATGGTCATTTTAGTCTGTTGTAGTGGATTATTGGAAAGGTCGGCACCATGGCCCATCCCGACACTGATCACGCTCAGGCCTAACTGAAATAGCAGTGAAGACCGCTTTTGTTGAAGTGAGAATATGCCAATATGTCCTAGAGGGGGTGAATAGGACTTTTTAAAGTTTTTACAGTTTATTTAAAAATCATATTTCACTAATCTTATTAATATACAGTTATCAAAATTACTCAAATGTAACTCTACTGGCTTCCAAGCCCGGTAAAGGATCCAATCACAAACTATTCAAGAGATAACAATATATAACCTAGTTTATGATGGATATGATTATGTATGTGTGTGAGGCATGATCTCAGATATACAAATGTGAAAGTATTGAAGTAAATCACATACACAAAAGAATAGTAATTACAAACACAGTTATTTTTACAGTGGTTCGACTACTTATCAACTCCACTCTCAGTAATCGCACTCAACCCTTGAGTGTACCGGATTTCACTAAGGAGGTTTCACAGCGGTTCACCTCAAACCTAAGATTTTAAATCAGGTTCACCTTCAACCTTTACAACCTACACTGAGGCTGACTATTTATGCTCTTATGAGCAAGGGTGAACACATCGCACCCACTTTTAGGCACACTGGCCAAGGATCTTCCATAAGACCCTAACGGAGGTTTCACATAGTTCACCTCAAACCTAATGTTTTGACTGGTTCACCTTCAACCAGATGTTTATGCTTTCCACAGCGTAAGGGTCCACACAATGCACCCACCACATACACTCCCGCCAGAGGCCTCCTAGAAGACTTGCAAGGGTAAGAAACACCTTAGACCCAATCCTACAAAGGAATGATCAAAGGGTCCTCTGGACTCTAGATACTTACAGATAAGTGAATGAGTCTCATTCAGCACGTTGACGAAGATCTCCTCCTTGTTGATGAAGAGTCTTCAGCTCCCTTGATCCGTAACTCAAATGATGTATTAATATACGACGACGGGTTAGGTTAAGGTTATAATGGAATCCTACTCTCTAAATGTTTTCCTATTAGGAAGATAGAGTAATTCTAATCATCTATGCATTCAAGGCATCTCAGCTCAATGATTTACCATTAAGGTAGTAATTGGAGGATCCTTGAATACGGAAGTTCATTCCCTAATCCACTCTATTGAATATCAATGATGAGGGTGGATTGGAGGATGAACTCCCTTGAGAGAAAGGGCTTTGGGGAAATGATCTAAGGTTAAATACTCAAAAGCACTCTCTTCTTTCTCTGTTAGCAACAATAGATAAGTTCTCTTTATATAGGTAAAAGGTTCCAACGGATATAAAATAGTCACATTATGACAGAGTTCGATATCATCGAGCGGGTTCGATATCATCGAGCGTATACTCTCGATTGTATCAATGGTCCGCTCGATGACATAAACTCAATGTCATATGCTTTTTGAAACCTCTTGCCAGCTAGTCGAGGGAATCGAGACTCGTGTCGATGTGATCGGATTTTGAACTCCGATTTCATCGATGAGAGGATCGATTCCTCGACATTTAAAAATGAGAGAGACTTGCTTTGAAATATTTTAAGTTTATATGAATGATCGAGGGACCTTTGATATCATCGGAATTTGAATGTCGATGATATCGATAACTGTGTCGAGGCATCGATAAATCCAAAGGATTTTTTGTTTAAGCTTGCTGGACATATTTTGTCCCTATTCAATGCATCGATCCACCTATCAATATTTGAATATCGATTCTATCGAGTGACCCCCGATCAGAATTGAAAACCACCTGAAAAATGTTGCTGGACAACTTCGTGCCCATGTACGATATCACTGAGAGTTTTTCGATACTATCGAGATTTGACCTTCGATGGTATCGAGGAGGGCTTCGATATATCGATGCATATATAATTTTTTAAAGTAAAAACAGGGGCGTCGGAGATCTGCATGTCGATATTATCAAGTCACCTTCGATGGACTCGAGATTCAAATATCGATGATATCGATAATTCCATCCAGATATGCATGTGGTTACTAGACACTTTTGTCCTTATTCTGATAGAATCGATTGACATCAAGGACATCGACAGTGCAGATAGATCATATCGATACGTATATTGATAAAATCGACAGAGCAAGAAAACATATAGATTTTCTGATTTTTGAAAAAGTTTTCTCACTTAAAAAACCCTAAGTTGTTCTAACTTGTTTTAGGTTTTATGTACCTGGTGTTTTGGAACATGGGATGTGAGGCTTAGATTTACCTATGGCGAGCTTGTACACATCCGGTTGAGGCAGACGCTTTGAATTGATCTTCCTATGCGGCTCTGCAGTCTGACTGACCCAACACTCATGCTAATTGACAAACCATGGCACTTGTAAGGGCACTTTCACTGACTACGTTCGTGACTTATTTTATCCTAATTTGGCAATAGCAGCTCTCTGTGTCGTTTATCCCTAGCTCTTTAGGGCCTCACACGTGTGCATCATGCGATCGCCTAGTGCGATCCTGCGGCAGATCCGCTAATGGACTCTCCAAGACATCACAACATTTGGCCTGGGTGTTACAATATACCCCCTTTATAAATAAATTTCATCTTCAAAATTTGTACTTAACTCTATTGCTCGATTAGGCTTGGGTAATGTTTGTGGATTTCTACTTCCATCTCCTAAGTGGCCTCCTCTTCACCGTAATACGTCCACAACACTATTACTAATGGAATGACCTTGTTGTGCAACACTTGTTCCTTTCTATCCAAGACCCAAGTAGGCCGAAGGATATAAGTAACATCTTCCTTAAGTTCCATATGTTCCCATTTAATAATGTGTGTAGGATCGGGAACATACTTCTTCAACATGGAGATATGGAACACGTTGTGCACTCCGAAAAGAGGCGTGGGTAAGGCCAAACGATATACAACAGGGCCTACATGGTCTAGAATTTGAAAAGGCCCAATGTATCATAGCTTAAGTTTTCCCTTTTTGCCAAAGCATAAAACTCCCTTCATTAGCGAAACCTTGAGGAATACATGGTCTCCGGCTTCAAATTCCAAGTCCCTTCATCTTATGTCCGTATAACTCTTGTCTACTTTGGGCTGCTAAGAGGTGGTGCCGAATGATTTCAATTTTCTCGATAGTTGTTCGCACTAGATCCAACCCTACTAGACTTTTTTCGCCAATTTTTGCCCCACACAAGGCTTCATAAGGTGTCATGCCAATATTAGCCTAGAAGCTATTATTGTAGGCAAACTTGGCATATAGGAGGCAATCATCCCAACCATCATGAAAATCTAGTATGTAAGCTCGCAACATATCTTCAAATATCTGATTCACTCACTCAGTCTGTCCGTTTGTCTGTGGGTGAAAGGCTACTGAATTTCAACTTCACCCTCATTGCTTCCTGTATGCGAGTCCAAAAAATCGACATGAACCAGGTGTCCTGATCTGACACAATTTCCAATAGGACGCCATGGAGCCATACTATTTCCTTGATATATAATTTGGGTAGATCATCGGCTGAGTTGGAAGCTCAGATTGAGAGGAAATGGGTTGATTTTGTCAATCGGTCCACAATCACCTATATTGAATCATGTCCCTTCCTTGTCTTGGGCAGCCCAGATCAGTGTAAATGATGATCTTGGATCTAATCAAGTAGGACCTAAATTTGCCCAAAGCGAATACTATAGCTAAGTGTTCATTCTCCATAGTAGAGTAATTCACTTGGATAGAATTTAAGGTTCTACTTACATAATGTATAACGTAGGGCTCCTTATCTTTTTTCTGACCTAACACCGCCCCAATAACATAATCCGACGCATTGCACATAAGTTCAAAAAGAATGCTCCAATTAGGTGGCTGTATGATAGGTGCAGTGGTTAACATGCCCTTGAGCTTAGAAAAAGCTTCCTAACATTGCCCAGTCCACTCGTTTAATACATCCTTTTGAAGTAGATTGCATAAAGGACAAAAGAGGCGACTAAAGTCCTTTATAAATCTTCTATAAAATCTGACATGTCCTAAGAAGGAACGCACGTCTCGTATGTTCTTAGGTGTAGGTAAGTTAGAGATAAGATCAATCTTAGCCTTATCTACCTCAATTCCTTTGGACGACATAATATGGCCAAGGACAATTGCCTTACTAACCATAAAATGAAACTTCTCCCAATTCAGTACAAAGTTCTTTTCCTTATATTACTTCGGCACACATTTAAGATTCTCCTAACAATTGTTGAAGGATGGACCAAAGATAGAGAAGTTGTCCATGAAGACCTCCAAATATTACCCCACCATGTTAGAAAAAATACTCATCATGCATCGCTAAAAAGTGGCAGGGATTAACAGTTGCATTTTTTTGAGATTAACTAGTTTTGGAATTAGTTTTATATTAGGATTTTTCTACTTTCTATTTTTAGGTTAGGGTTTTTTCTGAACTATTTTAGAAACTAACTTAGCTTGTGAGACCGAGGTCGAATCCACAGGGACTAATCTCATGTTTATTATGAATTTAACTAGAACTATAACTACATGAAGAACTAAAACTAAATCTAAATAATTGAAAGAGTAATTATGATTAAAGTGATTAAAAACTAACAAATTTAAAGGTGGTAACTAGGATTTCCAAGGATCCACTTGTAGAGATCAGGGAACCCTCTTACTTGATTCAAGTCACACGATTGGAATTGGAGTCATATCCTATCCAATTGAAAGATATACAATTGAGATTAATCTAAACTTTCCTTGACCTAATTCTCAATAGAGGAGAATTGTGATAATTGGAAGAGATTCTATCACCAAACTATACCTATGAGACGATGGCTAATAACAGAATTTACCAATCCCACAATCTCAAAATCAAGAAAAGAAGATACTCTAAGCTATTGTAGATCTACTATAATTTAAGCCATAATAAACCATTAAGAACTGAAAGTATTCATTTAAAATCAAACTAGAATCAAAGAAGGTTCAACATAAACATGAATTAAAGTAAAAGAAACATCTCATCACACTACAAGTTTCACCTCTTAGCCATAGTTAAGAGGTTTAGCCAACTATAGACATGATTGAACTCAAGTTTCTTAAGAAAATTTTTTAAAAAAAACTAAGGTAAGGAAAAAAAACTCTTGGTGATGGCTTCTTCACCCTTTTTCTTCACTCCTTAAACTCTAGAAGATGCCTAAGAATATCCTAAGGACTCCTATTTATAATTTTGTAACTCCAACTTTCACACCAAGTTGAAAAAATTCGAAAACCGCCTCAAATTTACGCAGTCTATGTGTTGTCTGCGTAACCTTAGATGGGTCGAGAAAAACCTTCGACTGGTCAAGAAAAGTTTCGACTGGTCAAGGATCACATGAAATTAAAAGTTTATGTTGCTGGAGTTCGAGTCGAGGAATCTTCAACTAGTCAAATAGGAGCCTTAGACTGGTCGAAGGAGGGCCTAGACTAGTTGAAGCATGCAGATTTTTAGGGTTCCTCTTCTTCACTTCAAGTCTTCAATTCTCTTCATTCCTCACTTGGTTTTCTTGGATCTTTGGTATGTAAATTTTTTATTTTTTATCTCATAAGATCCACCTTGCTTTGGTAATTTTTAAGCATTAAATCAATATTTTTAACATAATTTTCAATCCAAGCTCTTAAATTTACCTTGCAACATAAACATGAATAAAATAGAACATTAAGCATTATCATGTTCATAAAACTAAGTAACAAATAGGGGATAATATGCAATATTTGACCCTCAAGAAGAACCTAACTTAAGGTCTTTCTAGGGTTTACAACACTCGTATGGACTGAACTTCATTGTCTTGAAGTAGATTAGAGACTTGAACTTCTCTAAGGAGCTTGATCTTCTACTAGAATATTAGTAGATCTTGACTTCATGTTGTCTTTCGAACTTGATCTTCAACTTTATCTTGAGCTTGAACTTCTACTAGATCTTAAACTTGATTTGAACCTTGATTTGAATCATACTTGAAGATCGCTTGATAAGATGTTTTGACTTAAACAAAATTTGACAAACAAAGTGTGAAGTATGCTTTAAACATTATAATACTTAAAATCTCTCCCTTTATCAATTTCGTGACAAAATACTTACTATTATAATAATTAAAATGAAGCCTTGTACTCTTGTACTCATGTTGTAGAAGATTGTTGAAGAGTTTCTACTCCCCCTTAAATTGTACTTCCCCTGTATTATGACATAAAACATTTCATTCCATAGCCATTCATTAATTCTTCAAGCATTTATGTATCATCCATATATTATATTTAAATCATGTCATTCTTCAAGGAAAAATTAACTAACCTTTCTCCCCCTTTTTGTCACAAGTTGACAAGGGAATGAATAGTTTATCTATCAAGTACATGAGATATTCAATGAAGTAATAAGGACAAAAACATAATAGACGAAGAAATAAGCATATGCATATATTAAGGATTAAATTAGCATATGAGATTGTATAAGTTAGGGAAATAATATCCAAGTAGTTTAGGAGAGTGAAGAAATTATCCAACTAGACAAGTAAAGTTTAAGGTTTACAGTCCCATAAATATAAGAATTAAAAAGAAATGAGCTCAATTGGATCCAGATGATGAAGGAATAAGCACAGAAGGGTCAAGCTAGTGCAAACTCCTGATGATACGATGGAATTACTTTTTCATGTACTTCATTGAAGATTTTTTAGTTTGAACCACATTGTCCTGGAAGACCTGCAGTGCCTCAACCTTCTCTTCCAAATATTTAAGACGATTATCAACCTGAGAAGGTTGATAGTTTCGATCTTTTGGATCATCCAACTCATCGAGTTCAGAAAAAATGTCATCCATCGAAGTGTCTTCAGGTGCAGGTGCTTCCTCTTCTTCTTTGTCACGTTGGCCAGGAAGAAATTACAGATTCATTTTATTGAAGTTGGTATTGTTAAATAGTAATTCCAACTCCGGTGCCTCAGACACAAGAATGGTGACATTATAATGTAAAGCATTACATGTTATGAGGTAAGCAAAAGGAATCGAACCATGACCATGAGGTAGACGAAACTAAATAATAACATAGCATATTAGCAAATGAAGATGAACTTAAATACCAGATGCAACTGAAAGGAGGACATGAGTCATGAAGGAAATAAGTTCTTATTCCCCAATCTAGGATAGACGTTAGACGTAAAAATCCTATGAAGAACTTGATATTTTGGAAGCATTTAGTTAGCGCGAAGAGCATTACCGAATTTCCATTCAGCATTGAAATGATATAATTTATGAGTAATCGTTTGCTGTTCAGTATGAGTCATTTTATCAGTTAAATTATCAATTGGAATTGCATCTTCAGGAACGGTAATCTCAGTCAAATGCCGAGATAAGATTCCGATCAACTGTGAAGGTCCCTTCTACGAATTTAATCTTAAATGTAAGATCTTCTAGAGACAATCACAAATAGAAGCATACATTCCTTGTGCTATCTTGTGCTATGGAACGATAAGCTATTCCGTCCCAACCAAGGATGCATTCCCAACCGATATTGGAAAGAAGAGGAACAAGTTCAAACGGTGTAATATGATTAAGATTGATAGTACACTTGATAATTATATCTCTTGAGTGGAGATCCCTAACTTGCTCTGAATCTTCATGGGGCCCCTTAAGGTTCTCACATTAATTAGAGTCGGCCTAGAGGATGAGCTATCACGACTCTTGTGTGTTGTCGTTCTTTCAGTTCGATGCTCCATTTAATGCTTGCATAAAAACTAATTAAAGAGAGTAAATGAATTAAAGTTAGATTAGAATTTACAAAAAACCCACTACAAAGAAGGTTTGAAATAAAAAAATAAACTCCAAATATGAGGTTGACTAACAAAGATCCACCCAAAACTTGAAGAAAATTGAAAAATAAACACTTATAATCAAGTTTAGAAGTTGGGTTCGTCGAGTAGGGCACCGACTAGTCGAGGAAGAAGATATAAATGAAATGGAAAAAGTGGTTTTTCCCCTTTTTAGGGTGAAATCACGTGGTCCTCGACTGGTCGAGCACGTACTCTACTTGTCAAGGGTTTGACTGGTCGAACATGTACTCGACTCGTCAAAAAACCCAAAAAAAAAGAATTTTGACATGAATTATATATATATATATATATATATATATATATATATATATATATATATATATATATATATATATATATATATATATGTTGGGACACCAAAAATTATTAAGGGACATGTCCGTGCAACTCACCCGATCTGCGCTGGGGGTGCAGGTTCCATCAGAAAAAGAGAGAGAACTTGGTGATGCGAGGTGGGGTCCACAGCACAAGAATTGAGGGCTCACACGTGTGAATGCCTATAACTACCCCCTCACCCCCTCATTTGACGGATTGGATGTTCAAGAGGTCAGTCTCTTTGACAGTATTAAGGGCAGAGAGAAGGGAAGGAGGGTTGCGCGACTCATAATGAGTTGTGTGGGTCCGTGCAACTCGTCAGCCACGTAACTCCTGTATGAGTTGTGTGGGTTATCTTTGAGGGCAGTTATTATGTTGAAATTTCTGACAGATGATCAAGTTATTTCAGATATTTCTAAGGGATCCCAGCAGGGGAAACCTGCACACCTCGTCTCCCTTAGAGATTTGATAAAAATGCACCGGAATGCTGTCAAAATTTACATTTTGATTATATTTGACATTATGTATTCTTCTCTTTATTAAGAGATTCTATCTTGGAATCAGATGATTAAGAGGATATAATGAACTCAAAATAAATGAAATTGATGAATATTCTCTTTGTTCTATCTTTATCGATGTTAAATAAGAAATTCTTCCAAATCAAATGCATTTCGTTTCTGGTCAAAACAAAATGGCAACTCTGCAGGGGATTTTCTCTTATTTAATGTTGATTTAAGGATGACTCAGGGGATTTTATCATTGTTTAGCGTCTTATAAGACGCCAAAATGACGACTCTCAGTGAAAACATCCTCCCTTTCATCTCCAAAATAGAATCCATTTATAGAAAAACACCAACTGACATTGCACATGATGTCTGACATAAATATATATACATTTAAATTCTAGAATACTAGGAGATATGGTGCTCTCAGCAGGCAATACAACATTCTACTTCATGCCAATGAGAATTATAGTTGAGTATGCATCTGATCAACATCACACTCAGTAGAAGCAGCCTATACAGAATAAAAATAATAAACTAGGAGTCACTATTGGAGTCGTAATAGTCTCCCCAGTAGCACAGGAAAATGAGAATGAATGGGTAGTAGTGACACGTCGAAGATCAAGGGTCATAGTCAATATGAGTCTATCTATGCGGAGAACTGGAGGACCCGTCACACGAAATGTAGCAAAGAAAAACCCTGAACTTGTTCCTTCCATAATATATCTAGAAAAAACTTTATTTTATTATCGCTCCAAGAACTTCCGGCTCTACCCACAACAAGAATTTAGTGGACCGGAAAACAAAAGGGCAAATCATGTATGGAGGATTCGTCAATCTGTGCATCACCACGAAGTCTTTCACCACAATCAATTAGTCTATACGAAAGCACGACAGGGTTAAGTAGAACGCCCTTGTCGATAAGTCCTTTCACACATCCTATTCTCGCTCTATCCTAGTAGCACTTTCACCAAGAAACGGAGAAGCCACAGTATGAATGGTTGGGAAAAGTGAATATCCTCTGCCTACCATCGATGATAGGTTAGTTGAAATGGCTCAAGCGCAAAAGACATTGATGGACGAATGTAAAAATCTTTGAGAGGCTCTGGCTACTCTTGCACACAATGTAGCCCAAATAATATTACCTCTGATGATGGCTACTATGAACGAACGAGAACAAAAACCTGAAGGATCCCAGCTACCTCAAAAGAGGTCTCATGGGTCCATCCCTGCAACGAGAATTATAACATAGGAAGAAGTACGGCTAGTGGTTGCAGAAGTTGTGAGAGAGCATGATAGTATGGGAAGGTTCCGGTATCAAACACCATATCTGAAAAAAGTAGAGGACGTACCCTTTCCTGCTAATTTTAAACACCCCGAGTTTCAGAAGTTTAATGGAGATGGATCACCTGATGAACATCTGATGCATTTCATCACATCTATGAAAATTTTCTCCATTGTTCCCCAATACTGTCTGCGTCTATTCGGGTCTTTCTTGACGGGCAAAGCATTTCGTTAGTATTCAAGTATAGCCCCGGAGTCAATATAAACATGGGAACAAATGCAGGATGCGTTTATGTCAAATTTCTTCTCGTTAGATCGCGATGTTAGCATAGCTGAATTAACATCTGTAAGACAAAGAGAAAATGAATCAGTGGAGAAATTCATTAGCAGATGGAAAACTTTAGAAGAAGCATGTCGACAGTTGCCTGAAAGAGGGAACAAGTAAAAATGTGCTTGAGTTCCATGGATACGGGGATCACATTTGGACTTACCAGTGCCAATATAAAAGACTTTTTAAGACTTGGCCACCAAAGCACATGCGTTGGAGCTGATGACTAAAAAGATGCCCACGTTCCAAGCTAGAACTGAATGGAGAGGGCTGAATAAAGTGGTGGTGAATGCCCGATCAAGAGAAAAGGAAAAGTACGTTATGAGATAGAAGGAAATAAAAGGAAGAGAGGGTCGGTGTAACGCCCCTTACTTTTTAGTACTCAAGCGTTACCGCTTTTTTTTAAAAAACCAAGTCCGTGAATGGGGGTAACCTTTAACCACATATGAAGCCATCCATCCTTGGTACGAATTATAATCAATTTAACCTTTGTTTTTCTAAAACTTATAACCAAAAACTATAATAGAAATTTATTCCATATGGTCTACTAATACAGGTAATCCACCTTAAATTTGGGACCGAGGCCTAGTAAGAGCTTACAGACTTAACAAGTGTTGCTGACGGGAAATAAAATAAAATAAAATAAAATTTGGCGTTAGAAAGAAGATAATGATAATGATAGTAATAACTAAATATTTAACGATATAAAAGCATGAGACGGATAGTGCTAATAATTTATAGACTGGGACCCACAACATGAATTACAGATATATATGTATGTGTGTGCGTGTAATAAAAATACTAATAATACAAAATATAATAAATATATGTATACACATAATAAAATAAAATGAAATAAAATAAATTTAATATTAATATAGGGATAGTAACGAGTCTTGAAGATGTAAACGAACCATTGGGACCTTCTGACCGTTGGTGGTCAAGTTAGAATTAATCTAACCGTCAGATCAGCGAGAATCCACATATAGAACCCAAATTAATTGGTGGGCCCCACCTGGACCTTGGATCTGCCCCACCTTTAGTAAAAGGCTATGGAAGGGCCCACAAAATAGAATGGATGGTGTAGATTTATCACAAACTGCGTGCGTATGCACGACTGGAAGGGCCCCACCTGGACCTTGGATCTGCCCCACCTTTAGTAAAAGGCTATGGAAGGGCCCACATCATAGTGGACCCCACTTAACTGCGTGCGTATGCACGACTGGGGCACACCCGCCATGCACTGAAAGTGCCAGGCCGGTCTGACGGGTCTGACCCGTGTCTTACTGAAAGAAGCAAAAGCCTCTTTCCTGCTTCTCCCGCTGGCAAAATTTTGAACCGAGGGGTTTGTTTTGATTGCACTGTGGCCCACCATGAGGAACCATCAAGACGATCAAAATCGTCCATTGTGTCCACAACGTGTGTAAGACCCGTATCCTAATCTGTACTGTCCCATCAACTCTCGCGATCCTTCTTGTCAAAGTCCAACAATCCGCGACCTGTAATCGATGTTTGCGCATGACCGTAAGTCGTATCCTATACATTTGAGTCGGCTTAATCCGAGACTTGATTATTGCGACCACACCGTCGCCGCGGTTCCAATGCCGCAACTCACGCACTGATCTGATACCCAGTTGAAGAGATGTGGGCCCACGTTCAGTTCGAGGAAAAATACTGTGTGTTATAATTTCAAGAGAATCTCTACAATATGTCCCATCAATCCCATCAATCAATCTCATCAATCACCTCTCATGTCAAGTACAAAGCACCCATGCTTTCTTTCTCTACAAGTCAAGTAAATCCAAAGTCAACCAATACATCACCTCACCCATCACTCGCATCCATCATCCATCTCCCACCACTTCTCCTTACATCTCTCTCTCTCTCTCTCTCTCTCTCTCTCTCTCTCTCTCTTTTCTCACACCATTTCCAAGCAAGGAGAGAGCTCACACGTCCAAGCTCTCTTCCATGTGAGAGAGTGCATGTTGGTGGCCCACTTCCCATCCCAAATCTCCCATCCTAGCCATCCATCTTCTATCTTCCACCATCAAAGTGAAGCGCAAGGAGATAGGCTATCCAACGAACCGAGAAGATCGATATGTGGGTGCTTCTATAAGGTAGTTTTTCTTATTTTATGATGGGCCAAGTGAGGCCTACCGATCAATGATATGGATCTCACTTTGGACTAAGATATGGCCGATGGCCTATCTTGATCATAAATATCATTCCATGATAGGGCCAATCTCCATGGACCCCATCATGATGTTTACTTTTCTTGCATTAAAAAGGTCATATAGACCGTTCATTTTAGATGGAGAGAGATCTCCACCGTTAATCTTTTATTTGAGCCCATATGCAATGAGACCCATGGATGTATGATTGGATGCTTGAAACGGAGGGCCCATAGTGTTGGGGTCCCTCCATCACTCGTGTCCCACTCTTTTCTCTCTCTCCCTCTCTTTTATATTTTTTTGTGTGATGACGATGAGTTTGTGTGGTCCACTTGAATGGACCCCACCATGGAGTGAGTATTTTATCCAAGCCGTCCATGAGTGGGGCCCATCTTTTATGTATTGTACTTACACCATCCATCTTATGGTGGCCCACCTAAATAGGGCCCACCTTGAATATGTTGAAAAAGTAAAAAAAAAACGTCCAGCATCTTGACATTGCTGAACGTGGAAGGAAAACACAAATATTAGCTTGGTTCTACAAGCCATTGGGGTGAACCACTTGTGTAGGCCCCACCCTGATGAATGTTTCTAATCCAAACCATCCACCTCACTCCCTGACTCATTTTAGGCGTTGAGCCGAAAAATGAGGTTGATCGGAGTATCTAGTGGGCCATAGTGTTGAAAACAGTATCATTACCATTGAAATCTATCCATATTTTTTTTACACGCTGAAAAGGGCCTTATATTGGTCTCCATAGAATTGTTATGGGCTGAGGAATCCAATGGCTGGAGTGGATGCGCCTAATGCGGACCCCACATGAGAAAAACCCCAGAAAAATGGGTTTTTAAAATAAAAAAATATATATCAAAGCAGTAGAGGCTGCTGCCTCTATATGTCAGGACGCGCAGGCGTCCTGCACTCAGTAGCGGGCAGACGTAGGGGACCCACGGCTCCAGCTATGGGCCCCACCTTGATGTTTATGTTCCATCTAAACCGTTCATAAGGTGGGCCACCCTCTAAAGTAGACCCACCCCAAAAATCGTCTTGATCCAGATCTCAGGTGGCCCACACCATAAGAAACGACGGCGATTGAGCTCTACCATTGAAACCCTTTTTGGGCCCACAAAAGTTTTGGAATCAATATGAAATTTGTTTTTACTCTTCATCCAGGTCTGTGGACCTTATCAACGGGTTGGATGTCATATAAATATTATGGTGGGTCCCACGTGGGACCCACAATGATATATGTGTTTTATTACCACCGTCCGTATGGACGGTGGAGGCCACAACAATGTATGTATTTCTATGTCGTCTAGCCATTTCCTTTGGCTGCTGGACGACTGGTGGGACCCACCATGATGCACATGTTGCATCCTATTCTCCTAACCATTTTGATAGATCATTTTAGTGCATGAGCTAAAGAATGGGGTAAATTTAAAGTTCAAATGGACCCCACCACCTAAAGTAGTGGCTAATGACGTCCACCGTTCAAAATTTTAAAGGGGGCCATAGTGGCTTCTTATAAACTGATATTTGCCTCCACGCCATCCAGCAGGTTGGATGGAAATAAATGTTACGATGGGCCTTGTAAATTTTAATGGTGAAAATCATTATCCCACTTATATTTAGGGTAGGGCCCATTTGAAGTATATGTAGGGCCCATTGGCATGGCCCATTTGAAGTATTTGTAGGGCCCATTGGCATGGCCATTTGAAGTATATGCAGGGCCCATTGGCATGGCCCATTTGAATTATATGTAGGGCCCATTGGTATGGCCCATTTGATGAATGTAAGGCCCATATTATGAGGTCGTTGTGATGTATTTCAAGGCCCATGGGTTACGGACCATTGCAATGTACATAAGGCTCATTGGTGAGGCCCATTAATGCAGCCCATTTGATGAATGTAAGGCCCATGTGATATGGTCCATTTTGATGTATCTAAGGCCCATGGGTCGAGGCCCAACAGGGTGTCCTTAGAGTCCATTGCAATGTGTGATTTTTCATGGTTCATTTAATGATATTTATGTGGGTCGAGCCTAGGGAACAATGATGGTTTGACGTCCACATTGTAATTACAATGTTGGTTAAATGTCCACATTGTAACTCTCCTCAGGGCCCACTGATAGGCCCATACTCGTTAATATTGATCACTTTATAACATGCTTAGTATAATCCCATGACTCATGCCCATACGCATCATATGTATGCTTGATATTAGTAGTGACTGATCATAACATACGCCATTGGGTAGACCATTTTTGGGACTCGTTATGAGACAGTGCCCCACATGATCACGCAGTACACGCTGGATTGCTGCATGATTTGACGGTGTGATTCATGCATCTCGCATATGTATGAATTGATCACTGCACTCCCTAGCGACATCAGGGTCGTGGCTCCACAAGTATATCGTGGATGGCCATATTGGATATAAAAAATGCTTGGTTCTAGCACTGTGGGTACTTAGGATGTCCTTAGGTGAAAGTCTTAGAACTTTTTTGGTACCAGGAGATGCTCCAACGTCCAGACCGAGTGGATACACGAGCGCCCGAGTGCCAAATACCAGTAGGTCACGTCTCTCACTGTGTCGTGGTCGGTTGGAAGGAGGTGTGGCCTTATCCACCTAAGTGAGGGGGCTATAAGCTAAGCTAAGTTTGACCAGCTTGCAAATGAGTCCGCTATCGATGAGCCGGGTAGGTATTGGCAAACTACCAGTCAGGCGGATAGTGAGGTATATTCCGCTTGCTTGACTGTGCAGCTAGGGAGGTCGCAGTCACTGCAAAGTATATTAGACCCTGGTGATATTCAGGGAGGAATTGTACTGATATGTGTACTTGATGAGTACCGACTTACTTGGATTGCATTTCGCATATGACATTCGGCTATGTAGGCCTCGCATTACATCAGTGTGGCCGATGGTATTCATGTCTCGCATCGCATGGCCTTGGTTTGGCCGATAACATTCATGTCTCGCATCAAATAGCTTTGGTACAACTGATAGCCTTCATGGACTTACCGCATACTTCTGCATTACTCTAAATTGTACACTTGACGTTTGCCTTACGCACACACTTACACCACCCTCTAAGCTTTTGTAAGCTTATGCACGACCGTTGCATGCAGGTAGCGTTGGACAGCAGCAGCGTTGAGACAGGAGTGCGCATCTGGCTATTTTAAAATTTTTAATCACCTTGTATTTCCCTTTCCTATTGTACTTAAAGTTTTTGATATAGTGGATATGTGGCGATGTTGTTTTGTGACTTGGTTATCCTTGTGGTTATGCTCCATTACAAAAAAAAATCATTCTGAAAATCCTCCTTATAGGATCCCAGGATCAAAATCTAGCATATGTTTGCCAGGAGCCGAGAATGGGGCACTACGAAGGCTCTCAGTATTGAATTCGGTGATCGGGATTCCTGTGAATCCTATTTTCGAGTTTGGGGCGTGACAACGTGAGGCTGACCAAAACCCTACCCTTCCCACGCATGGAAACACACATGCATTCCCATGGTTTCTGGTGAAATCGGGCTGCTTGCAACGCAATTCTAAAAACAGAAACTGTGTTCCATTCGCCATCATCCTGACAATCCGCATGTGTCGCCCTCCCACCATCTCAGCCATTGGAATGAGCCCATCATAACCATCTGTTGCCCTTGAGGTTTAGGGCTCCTTGGCAAGTAAAAACCAAGGCCGATTTTAGTCTTGCCCACTATTTTTGGAGGCAGTTTGAAGTAGCTTAAATCCTAACCGTCTGATCTTAATCCAATGGTCTAGGAGGAGTTAGGGTAAGCATAAAAGGCGTAACGATTGAGCAAGAGGAACACCTACTCCTTTTTCTTGTAGCTGCACTCGACAGTCCACCTATCCCTCTCAAGTCCGAACCCATCGACCCATCCTCCTCCAAGATACAATGGAGCTTGTTTACAAGCTTCTTAGGACCCCCAAGAACCATTTGCAAGAGCCTGATCAGAGGAAGGGGCCTCCACTCGAGATCCGCCATTAATGATGTCATCTTCTTCCTCGCCGATCCATCGCACCCGACAACTCAAACCGAGTTGAGTCTGGCCAAATTGACGTTCTCAGTGGGACGTTTCTGACTGGAAAAGAAAGAAAGAGAACAGAGAAGAAGAGAGGAGGAGAAAATAGAGAGGAAATGAGGGGAGTGGCTGCCGAGTTAAGCTCGAACCGAGCCAAGTTCGGGCCGAGTCAGTCCGGGCTGATGATCCTTGCTGGGTGATTCCAACAGCAGGAAAGAAGAGAGGAGAGAAACAAAGCAGTGGAGAAAAAAAAAAGGAGAAGGGAAGAAACAGAGAGAGAAAGAGAAATGGAAGTGTGAGTGCGTCCCACTCCAGCTTGAACCAAGTTGAGGCTGTGCCGAGTCAGCTTGTAGGCCCATTGGCTGGGTCGGGTCTAGATGCTGCTGGACCTCTCTGAACAAGAGAAAAGATGGAGAAGAAGAAGAAGAAAAAAATAGAAAAAGAGAGAGGGAGAGGTCGATCTCACCAACTCACCACCGAGTTGAGTCAGTGAGTTGACTCGGTCCAAATCCACGTGGGCTGGTTTCGGTGCGATCTCGACCAATCGTCTAGGTCTGGGTTAAATTCTAGCTCCATAAGATCCGCTGTATCATCATTAGTGTTACTTTAATTATTTCAATAATTAAATATGGTTAACCATTAGTAGGATTATTTTGCTAGAACTAGTTATTATAGATACTTGATATTAACAATTATCATTATTAATATTATTCTTATTTTATCATTAGTAGGTCAATAATTACAAGATTAGTGTTGTTAGTACTAATAGACAATTATTATTTATTTTACTTCATTCTAGTATTGTTATAAATTAATTATATGAATTAGTTCTCAACTCTAAAACAAGCCAAAAAAATTATAGTGGATGAAAACCTGAGTCTAAGTAACCTAAACCCTATCTTATGATCCTAATCATTTAAATTGATAAGTTATTCTCAGGGATATCACTATAGGTTCCTTTTACCATTGTTATTACTATCATGAGCCATTATTAGTATCATTATTCCTGTGTTGCTAAATAATTTAATATAATATTAGCCGTTGTAATATTCTCAAAATTTATAACTAATTTATTTATTAATTTTACTCATTAGTTACTCCCATTAACAATGCCATTAATGGCCACACGAAATAGAGTTCAAATTCTATAATCTAAAACTAGAACTAAATCTTAAGATGAAGCCCTACACTCTACATTAAAATCCTAAAATTTAAGTATGAGACAAGATTCTAGAATAAAACCCTAATTCTATATTAAAACTCTAAAAATAAATAATCTAAACCCTAGGTTATCATCTAGACCATAGGTAGTTTTTGTAGAACCTTGATTTGACCATACAAGTTTATAATCTGTGGTAGGATCCAAGTCTAAGGGTGTGCGCATTTCCTAATAACATTAGAAGGCGGGTCGATAATAAGGTGATGAATCTTTCCCCTGGAGCTTTCCTCTACCTTGTTAGCTTAAGTAGTAGTTCATTTTATTTTAATTGATAATTGATGTCTCTGATTCATGATAACTTATGTTAGATGTTGAATATGATTATCAATCATATGCTCAACACTTAGTTTGTATGAATATCCACATGTTGTACTTATGTATTTGTCATGTTTATAGATTGTTTATGAATTGTTTATAAACCTTGAGCTATGACACTTACTAAATGTCTACCTAAATTGGCTGCTTGCAAATTCGGATAATAATGGCTGGAATTAATCATGCATACATGGCACTCCTATTTTCAAATGGACTAACTATTGGAAATGTCCATCTTTCTTATTTAGGATGGGCTAATTGTTTGAAAGGCCCATCCTCTTGCTTAATGGACTGACTATTTGAAAGTTTGAAAGACCCATCTTATTGCGTGAATGAGCCAACTGTTTGAAAGGCCCATTCTTGTCTAAGTGCGCCGACTATTTGAAAGGCCCACTATCTTACTTGAGCGTGTCGACTATTTGAAAGACCCGTTCCTTTGCAAGTTGAATGAGTTGACTATTTGAAAAACCCATTCTCTCGCCTGGGTGGACTGACTGTTTGAAAGGTCCATTCCCCTATTTGGGATGACCTGATTGTTTGAAAGGCCCAACCCCAGGCATGAATGAGCTGACTGTTTGAAAGGCCCATTCATGTCTAAGTGAGCTGACTGTTTAAAAGGCCCACTACTCTGCAAGTGGAATGAGCTGACTGTTTGAAAGGCTCATTCTCTTGCATGAATGGATCGACTTTTTGAAAGGACCATTCACTTGGCCAACTGGATGTGCATCCCCAGTTGATATACATTCATGCATCCATGCACTTAAATAAGATAGCATCATGAAATATTTTGTATGTTTTAAAACTATGCTTAACTAATGCAGCGGTGTGTAATCTTGAGGGGAATTCACACTGAGCTGGCCACTCATGCATCGAATATATAACCGTACAGGTAGTACAGGTGGCTTAGGTGATATTCAGGTTCAGTCTGATGAGAAGCAATTATGATTGACAAGGATGTGTGGCTATATCTACCTCGAGAAGTTACGCAATCTTGCACCTTTCATTTACACGCATTTTAAGTTTTTCTCATGTATTGAATCATGTAAATTCTTGCAGTTGTTCATATGGAGACATTGGTTTGTATAAGTCATTATGGGCAACCTCTTATATGTTCTAAATGACATTTGAAAATTTACCCTTATTCTGATTTGTCCATTATATGCTCATCTGCTTACTCTGATAGTTGAAAAAATATATACTCGAATTTGACCACCCTTTAAGGTTAACAATCGGGTTTTTGAGAAACGAGTCATACACTCGGGTCCTGAAAAGTCGGGGCGTTACAGTCGGACCGGTGAAAAGATTATAAGAACGATAAACAACCACGGTCGTGCGATTCGTATGAAGAGTAAGTGTTTGAAAAAGAAGATATATTACCAATGATGGAACAATTATTGGCCGTTGGAACTATCAGATTGCTCTCACCAAAATACCCAGAAGAAGCTGAGATGATAAAAGAAAGAAATTATTGTTGATATCATCACTGTTTGAGACATAAAACAGAAGACTGCTTCACGCTGAAAAATATACTGCAAAGAATGATAAGAAATTATCCTGAGAAAGGACAATGAAAGGCGACAATAAATCTGATAACTGTAAGAAGATCGTCAGTGATGCTGGTTAGGGAGATCGAGTCAGAAAATCTGTCTTCTGTCAATGGCCAAAATAACGAATCATTGAGGTAGTTTACTGATCAAAAGAAGAGCTTGGCGACATCTGTAGTCGGAATGCCTGATAATAGAAAGTCGGAGTATTGCAACTTAAATACCCCGATAAAAAGGAGCAAAGAGGAAGGTGTGGAGTATTTTTCATGAAAAAATGTTTATGTCTAATTTGTCAATAACAAGCTAGCCTATAGAGTGACAACGATTCTGGTTACAAAAGGTATTGATGATATACCTTTCAAACCCAAAAGGGGGCAGAATAGGTAGTGAAAAAATAATGAATGAAATGATTACGCTAAAGATTATGCCAATGATTACACTGATGATTATGCTAATGATTATGCCGATGATTACGCCAACGATCACGCCAATGATTATGCCAATGATTACTCTGATGATTACGCTAATGATTACGTCAATGATTACGCCAGTGATTATCACTATCATTATTAATCACTTGTGCAAGCCTATCTTATAAAAGTTACTATTATCGCCAGGCTGATATATATTATTATTGGCAGAACATTATCAACAATGGTGGAATATCAATTTTGATTCACCATTTTCACTGTGGAATAAAACTATATGGCCAACTGCATATAAAGTCGATGACAACAATGACAACTTATCATTTAAGGCAGTGTAACCATGCCTCATACGGCCAACTATGCATAAGACTTATTATCGTCAGTGATATATATATATATATATATATATATATATATATATATATATATATATATATATATATATATATATATATATATATATATATATATATATATCATTTGGGCAGCAGTGGAGTCTGTGGCCCTAAAAAGCTCATAGAGAGCTTCATATGCACTCATGCGGGCAATTGATGAAGTAGTCAAGTAAGACCCATGCCGTTTGTACAGTTTCAGGTAGCGTCATGAGGATGGCCAGAGAGCGCCCCTTGTAAATGGGTCTAACCTTGCAGGTGAAGGAAAAGTGAGTTTTCGAAGTAGGATGACTCCCCAGATCCCTGTTTTAATTTTAGTAGTAACTCATGGAGGCAAGTCTCTGAAGCAGGAGACCCTCCAATGATGGACTGGCGGCCTTGGACCTGGTACCCCATGGTAGCCTTGCGCGCCCCATGAACTCTAAGAGAGTTACTGTGGCCAACCCTGTGCATAAATCTTATTGAGTTCATGACCTTGGTAGCTTCATTGGGCCCCTCTGATGGATCACGGTTTGTGAACTCCCTGGCCGTGATAAGCCTTGCGAACTCTAGAGAGTTACAGTGGTCATTCGCATAAGACCAACTCCAACTATTTATGAGTCTAAACTGTGGTAGCTCCAACTACTTATGAGCTTAAACTGTGTGTTACTAACTGGAACCAAAACTTATGGCCGCCCATACGAAATAACACCATATAGACAATACTGTATGATTAATAACAAAACGAAATATAAGAAAATTGACTGATTAAGCATGATGTCTAATCATTATGTTCAAACATGATGTTTGTTTATAATAAGCATGCATGACTCATCAAAGTTTGTCTATAACGTCAAAGAAAAAGACATAGTAAATGTGAAATCGAACTATGATAAATATTTTTTTAAAAAAGGTTCATATATCATCTAAAATCCCTAGAGCAAGCATGTAATGACGCAAGTCGTCTCTCAGTTGAACTTCGGCAGTTGCACTTTCAACTTCAGCCTCAATGATAAGCCTAGCCTAGTTTCGAGCGTCGGTCAGTTCCTGCTCCAAAGAATTTATCACATTTTCCCCTCTTGAAACTTCCAGCCATTCTAGATCGGCTATTCGCCTTTGAATTTATTTCGCATTGTTAAGTCTCTAAATCCAGAATTTGCTACTCGAGGTTTGTAATTTTTTCTGTTATCATCACCAAGGAATACTTGACAGCCTTTAACTACTCCTCCAAAGAATGAAACTCCTTATTATAAATAGAAACTGTTGCTGCTGTTTTTGAAACCTTTTCTTTTAGCTGCAATAATTCCTGTTGCTGATCAAGAATTTCAGGTGCAATGGTTATATTGTGGACATCCACCGAGTTGTGGAAGGTCTTGTAAAAATGGGATAAAGACTCGTGCAAAGGAGAAATATTGAACCTAGCAATTCGTGCGGCATTTTCCAGGGAAGATAGCACTATCTCTAGGTCAAACCATTGAGATGGATCCTTAAAGATGTAAATGACTGTTGATGTGGAGCTTCTCAATAAAGATAAAGCTAGGGGAGAAATATTTTCCAAAGATATGGTATTTGATACAGTGACAACATAATTTGAGCTTGTAGAACCACTTGAGACAGCATGAACTGCAAAATACAGGTAAAATGCATAAGTTAAAGGATATATATATGTGTATTGTAAGGAAGTTAATATGAAGCAGGGAAATAAAGTGAAGTATACCAGCAATTGTCGAAGTAGATGGAACTAGAGTCGCCACTTTTATGGGTGGCCTTCTCTCCAAGGGAGGTTTGGGTGAGTTCGAAGCCATGTTGGCAAAAGATGGAGCTCTAAGTTTAGTACTGGACGTCACAGTAGTTGGGGTCATAACAGTAGCAGTCTCTATTTGGAAAGTTATGCCACGAACTGCTCTGCTAGTCTTGATGGGAAGTTTAGGATATTCTATCTTCTTTTTAGCGAAACGCTTATCGGAGCCGAAAGTGGGAAGAGTAACTTGAACCGTATCCATAGGAGCCTGGAGAATCTCTAAAAATGCCATAATATTAGTCGAAGAATTTAAAGGCACTACCCGTAGGAGGGAAGAATAATTGCTGTTGAAAGATATAATTAAGTCAGCTCCAACTATATCCTCATAAACTCCATAGTCAGGGGTTCTTCTCCCTCATCAACATCTCCAGTGATGACCTGAGGAATGTCTACTTAGGGAAGCTCCTCGTTAACCCCAGTTGTCATGCCCCAAACTCAGAAATCGGGCTCACAAAATTTTCAATCGCTGAATCCGGTGCCAACAGCCTCCGTAGTACCCCATTCTCGGCTTTCAGTGCGCATACACCAAGTTTCGATCCTGGGATCCTACAAGGAGAATTTCAATTTGTCTCATAAGAAGCATAACTACAAGTTTACCCAAATCACAAAAATAACATCATCATCACATATCTACTAATATAAACTTTGAATACAATGCTGAAAGGGAAATAAATATATCAAAAATCAAAGCTCCAAAAGACAGCTACACACTCTAAGCTCAACTCTACTGTGACCTAACGTCATTGCACGCATCTATCATACATAAGCTTATAGAAATCTTAGAGGGTAGTGTAAGTGTGTGCACAAGGTAAGTGTTAAGTATTCAATACAATGTCGTAATCATACAACGTCGAAAATACAGGCAAGATCATGAATCATATGATATCAAAATAAGCGAAAATACTGACCAGTCCATGAGTCATAAAATATTAGAGTACGCAATACAGACAGCTATGCAAAGGAGTAGTAGAGAGCCAAATATCAGATGCCGAGGGTACAATGTAATATGTAAATCTTGCTAAGTCCTTCTAGGTCATATAAGTGCAGAAACATAGCAACCCAAAATGTCATATGTCTGCGGATGTAATGTAATATGCGATGCGAATGAAATGACTAAGCTGGAGTGTGAAGTCGTGATGATAGCACGCAGTATCGCAGGCTATAGGGTCCATCATAAAGGACTTTTATCCAAACTAGTCCCATACCTAAATTTGGATAATCAAACTCAACATGGTAGACTCCTGATCTCAGGTTAGTCACGCGCCCCAACCGAAATCATGGCCATTGCGAAGGTACACGTAACAAATAGTTGCCCGCCACCAACTTAAGTGGTTAATGAATGAATATATGAATGAGTGAATATGTAACTCCTACTCAATAAGTCCACATATCAATACTGTACATCGTTGGGATCATCACCGTGGTCTAGTACACTTTACGTGCAATCGCCGCCCACTGACGGGTGACCATGTAAGTGAAAGAGACATCACTATCCGCTTGGCCAGTAGTCAGCCAAATTTACCTGGCATGTCGATAGCGGACCCATTCATGAGCTGGTCAAACTCAGCCTAGCTATGCCCCTACTCTTGGACGGGTAAGGCCACACCCCTTCTCAACCAACCATAACACTGTGGGGGAGACACGACCTCCTGGTATTCGGCACTCTAGCACTCATGTACCCACTCGGTCTCGATGTTAGGGCGTCCTCTGGTACAAAGAGGGTTTAGAAATTTTCACTCAAGGCCATTTATGGCGGCCCGATGCTAGAATAAATTTCTGGTATCCCATCTGGCCATCCACGATATGACTATGGAGGCTACAGCTCTAATGTCGCTAGGGCATACAGTAATAATAACACACAATGCAAGATGCATGAGTCATACAATCCAGTCATGCATCAATCTTGCGTATACCGTGTGCTCATGTGAGATAATCTTCGCCTATTAGGGAGTCATAAACACCTGCCTAATGACATATGCAATGGTCAATCACATCTCATAACGAACATGTAGATGATGCGTATGTGCATGTATTATGATGCTATGCTGTCACATACTCATAATCGGTATTGATAACCGGCATTGATAATCAACCTTAATAATCGGTATCGACAATCGACCTCGATAATGTGGATATTTAACCAACATCGCCCCCAAGGAGTGGTCCACATAGAACCTAACATATAGTAAACCCATGACCTTACACAAGGGACTAATATATAATACCATGAGCCTCACTTAAGAGCTTAATACACATCACGATGGGCATCTCACATGGGTCTAATATACATCACAATGGGCTTCATCGCTTGGCCCTCAAATGCATCACAATGAGCCTTATCACATAGACCTCACATTCATCACATTAGGCCTTAAACACAGGCTGAATACACATCACAACGGGCCTCAAATACGGGCCGCATATACATAACATTGGGCCTCAAACACGAGCCAAATGCACATCACAATGGGCCTCAAATACAGGCTGCATATATATCACATTGGGCCTCGACAATCAGCCTCGATATCCGGCTTTGACAATCGGCCTCGACAATCGGAATTAGTCTTGATAATTGACCTCGACAATCGGCTTCAACAATCAGAATTGGCCTCGACAATCGACCTCGATAATTGAAATCGATCTTAACAATCGGAATCGGTATCGACAATCAAAATTGGTATCGATAATCGAAATTGGCCTTGATAATCGGCCTTGACAATTAGAATCGGTATCGACAATCGAAATCGGCCTCAATAATCGGAATCAGAATCAGCCTCGACAATTTGAATTGAAATCGGCCTCAACAATCAACCTCGACAATCAGAATCAGAATTGGCCTCAACAATCGGCCTTGACAATCGGAATCGGCCTCGACAATCAAAATTGAAATCGGCCTCAACAATCAGAATTGGAATTGGCTTCAACAATCAGCCTCGATAATTGAAATCAAAATTGACCTCATCAATCGGCCTCGACAATCAGAATCAGCCTCGACAATAGAAATTGACCTCGATAATCAGAATCAGCCTCGATAATCGGAATCGGTATTGGCCTCAATAATCTGAATCAGCCTCGACAATTGGAATCAGACTCGATAATTGGAATCAGTCTTGACAATCGGCCTAATAAAGAGCAAAAGGGAAGGTCACAATGTGGACATTTAACTGTCATCACCCATCGATGTATAGATTTAACCATCATCACTCCTAAGGAATGACCCACATAGAGCCAAACATATCGTGGGCCCATGGCCTCACGTAAGGGCCCCATATATAACATAATAGGCCTCACACAAAGGGCCTAATATACATCATGATAGGCCTCCTTCATGGGTTATATAAACATCACGTTAGGCCTGATATCTGGGCCGCATACACATCAAATAGGCCATATTAACGGGCCACGCCATTAGGCCTCATATACATCAAATGGGTCACAATACATGGGCCTCGAATGCATCAAATCGGGTCACATCATGTGGGCCTCAAATACATCCAAATCGGGTCGCATCATGTGCGCCTCAAATACACCAAATCGGGCTGTATCATGTGGGCCGCACCAATGGGCCTCATATACAACGAGTGGGCCATATTAATGGGCTGCACTAATAGGCCTCATATACACAATAGCTGGGCCCTGCTCATGGGCCTTAAATGCATAATATGTGGGCCCTACACATGGGTCTCATATGCATAAAATGGGCCACGTATTTGGGCCTTGAATACATCAAAAGGGCTACACATCATGCGCCTAATACATATCATAATGGGCCTTGCTTATGGGCCTCGAATATATCACAGTAGGTCTTGCCCATGGGCCTTAGATTCAAGCAGGTGGGTCCCACTATATGGGCCTTAAATATAAGGCAGGTGGGCCCCATGGACGGGCCGCACCAATGGGTCTCAAGTGGGTTTAGACCACACCAAAAATCATTTCAATAGTTGTAGGTGTAACATGTGTATCACTATACACTATCATTCCATGGGGCACATAACCCACTAATGATGATTAGCACTGTTCAAACATTGACTATGCAAATTAGCACTTCCCAAACATTTCCCATGCAAATTAGCACCATCCATCAGCATCATCTAGGTGTTAGATGGTGCAGATAAGGCGCATACATCATGGTCAGTCCCACCAGTCCCTGGACTGGACAGTGGTAGGTGCAACACTGCAGCAGGGTGGGTCCCACGCCCCTGGATAGATGGACGGAGTGGATATAAAACATGTGCATCACGGTGGCCCTACATGACACTATCTAGCAATGGATGGTGCTGATAAACAGCATGGATAAAACACATATATCATGTGTGGGTCCCATTAATCAGGACGAAAGGCATAGGATGAAACACATACATCATGTGGGCTCTACAGCCCTTGTTGACGTACAATAACAACTAATCAACTTCGTGGGTTCCACATAGATGGATGACTGGAATGTGATCAGACCCACAGAGCTTGCTGACATTCTACAACAGTTAATGCTGCTGGCGGTCCAGATGGACGGCCCAAATATGAAGTACGGATGGACGACATTAATAAAACACATGCATCATGACTGAGGGTGGACGATGTGGAGATAACACATACCTCGTGATCAGCACCTACATCTACCATCCAAATGGATGGTGCACATACATACATCATAGAAGGGCCTGCACAGCATCGTCCAGATGGCACGCACACATCATGGAGGGGCCCCACGTACAGCACAGTCCAGTCCTCAAGACCTGCTGATGTTGTAGTGTACACACCAGCCAATCCCTGATACATAAAAGTGGGTCCCACGTGGGGCCCACAATAATATAATAATATTTTATGTATATATATATTATATAAAATAAATTCACGTCTAGGCCCCTAAACGGGCGGCCTGGACAAAACACTTGTATTATGTGGGCCCCACATCCAATCACTGGACGGTGTTGGCATCACATGAAAATCATGGTGGGGGCCCACGGATCAAACTGATATGTGTGATTTCCCTTCATCAGGGTTCGTCCAAATGGGCAACAAGGGTGGGCCCTGGTTGGATACAGTAGCAAAGTAGGCCCCTGATTTGGATAGCAAAAGCGGTCTGCTAATTGGATAGTAGTGTGGATAAAATGCATACATCATAGGTGGGGTCCACAACACCATCCATCAAGGTGACCATCACACAAGGAGAATTAAAAAAGAGAGAGGGAGATAGAGAGACGTGAGAAGGGGAGGGAACCCCACCACTATGGGCCCTCCCTATACAATGCATACATCAAGATGGGTCCCACCATAAGTGGGCCCTCAAATCATCGAATTCATATAAAAATCACCCACTTTTGATCTTCTCGGACTCCTTCCACCGATGCGATCTAGATCTCCAAGGGGTAGATTTTAATGGTTGAGATAGGCTTTGAATGGTTGGATTGAGTGGTAAGGAGTGGGCCACACAAAGCTTCTCTAATGAAGGTTGGGACGTTGGAGTTGCTTGGGAGAAATGAGAGAGATAAGAGAGATGAGAGATTTGAGTGATGGGAGTTATGTGTACTTGATTGATATGATTGATGGGATTGATGTGATAGATTCTCTTGGGATTAACAATGCACGACGTTTTTTTCGAACTGAATGTAGGCCCACATGGCCTCGATATTGCCTCGACGCGCGAGACACGGCGTTGGAACCGCAGCGATGGCGCGGTCGCAAGGGTACAAGTCTTGGGTCGAGCTAACTTTGGAATACAGGATACGACTCAGGGATGTGCATAAATGCTATTTATGCATCGCGGGTTATTGGAATTTGACCTGGAGGAATGTGGAAGCTTACGCAACGGTACGGTCTAGGATACGGGCCTTACACCAGTAGTTTCTCTAACTCTGTCATCCTCGCCAATATCTACTTCCCCTTCTTTCATTTCTTCTATGACCTTAACTTCTTCCGCGTCGGCATCTGATTCACCTTCTTCTCCTGAACTGCTGGAGGAGGATGTCAAACTGGTAGAAGTAGAGCTGTAAGAGACGAACTTGTTGTCTTCTTCTTCCTTAGAAGACAATGGAGATGATGACGATCTCATAGGAGATTCTTTGGTAACTGCTTATTTTCCCTTCCGTATAGATTCCCTCTTTTCGGCAGAGGCTAGGTTTTCTGTAGTAATAGCCATGGGAGAGATCTTACTCGCATTTATGACCGGGTCATAAGCGATGAGGATTCTCTATGAGGAAGTGGCGATGGGACAGACGAAGGTACTTCTTAGGGCTTTAAAGGCCCAACAGCTTCAGAGGCATGAATACGAACTGTAGGAGTCAGAATAGGAGTTTCTATGTTAACATCCACAGGAGCATTTTCTTCGTCAATGTCTGTGGGGCCATTTTCCTTAGCCGTATGCTTTTTCTGAGATTTAAAATGCGTCAACGGAAACCCATGAGCAATCCAGCCCTCAAGAGTTTTAGCTAGTTTAACTTCACGAGTGTGCTCTCCTACGAAAATCTTCACGTAAATGTTGTCAGAAGCAGGGGCATGTCATGTTCAACAATATAGCCTTTCCCATCTCTTCTATTGCATTTCCTGAGTCGAGGGGTGGGGATCCATATTGGCAAAATTACTGGTAAGCATCGACGAATAAGGAATGATTGATGTGCCCACCAACGCATCCATGGATAAGTCGTGCGAACGAAATAACCAAAACCTGGTATAATGAGCTTTAAGTTGATACAGGCTACAAGAAGTTGTCTCCAGACTAGACCCTAGTTGAATGGCCCTGTACCATAGTAGCGCATGTTGCGAGTCACTTCTTCTGAATGGTCAGGGATGGTCTGATCATACCCAAATTATCGTGAGAATTAGAGGGGTAATACGGTTCTCTCCAAAACTCACTACCTTCTCATAAAGGTAAGCTGTTAGATCGTATTGATATGAAAAATGTTCACTCAGGCAGAGGGAGATCGTCATCGTCAACGACTATGTGATCCATGATATATTGGGCGAATGAGAACTGGTAAAAATTAATGACATTCATTAACTCAATGGTATCGATGGCCCACTCATACATTCATTTTGGCATAACCCTCCTCTGATAGTGGCATAAAGGGAGTTGGGATGGATGAACGTAAGCTTTTTTTGGGTCATCATATGTCCATGGGAAATATATACCTAGCCACCTAGAAAAGTAGTGCCACGGGGTGAATACTAAAATGGCTCCGACAGACATGTTCTGGCAATGCATAACAATGTCCCCGAAGGCTCGGTACAATGAGCAAAGCACAGGGGGATGCTAATGAACATCTTCATCCTTTTGCTAATCCGCCTGCAACAATAAATACGGACGGTCTCATAGCGTCTGCCCATTTGGAACTTGGAAGCATTATTGAACTCAGCCAGTATGCTAAAAAAGCCGCCAATTCACCCTTGGATGAAGATTCTGATAGGTTTCATATTTTATGATGTGCATTTTCCAGTTCGTCTGAATTACTGTTCTTAAACCTGCAAAGGAAGGAAAATCATGAGCAAAAATGATGATTAGTGAATATAAGAAGATCACAATGAAAAGGAGGAGAATATACTGCAGCTCTTGGGAAAAATGAGCCAGCCAAGGGAGAGGAGAGATTTTGCTGGTGTCAGGAAATTTAGACATCTCCCTGAAAAGTTCAACAGTAGCATCTGATACTAGCGCTTGTCTTTTAGAAGAAGAGAAATGCGAGAATTCTTCATTGGTGGGAACATATTCATCATAAAAATGACCTGTCATAGGTAAACCCACCATCTTGTGAAGATCCCACAAAGTAATACTAACTTCACCCAAAGGAAGATGAAAAGAGTTTGTGGTAGGACGCCAATTGCTCAAGAAACCCTTATAAATCACGTGATCCTTATAAAAATACTCAGAAATTGCTTCAATAACGCCATAGAGGCCAACATACATCAGTGTCGCAGTATGTTTGGTGAGGATAGCTTTGGCCCAGTCAGTGCAATATTTACAAGATGTCAGAAAGCCTCGTGTACGAAATTCTCTAGATTCCCACAACAATTTTCTCTCTCTGAAACGTTAGCGTATCATCTCATAAAAGACTGTAAAAAAGCTGCATGAGGGTTGTAACATGGAACCAGGAATCGTGTAGGATGTACTTTGCCAATTTGTTGTTTTGAGCTTATCTCTGAAAGAATACCCTCTAGCATTCGACGCTCTTGAATTGACCAGTTCGGAGTATACATCATGCGGCTTTGCAAGGTTTGATCCGTTGGCTCGCTTTTAAGAATGGACTGATGTCATCGAATGTTCAAAGGAATCGTCACTCATTCATTACTGAGGGGGCTGTTGAATTTTATGAAGCCATCCTGAACCTTTATCATGTCCCAAGAGTTCGGAATTTTCTTCTTTTTATGTTACTGGATCTTTTCTTGAAGTATCTGTTGTTTCGACTTCTTTCGCTTACTCTGAGAAAGAGTGGGTGGTGGTGTATCTTCTCTTACTGGTCATCGAACGATGTTTGTACGTAGATTGGCTGTGGATTCCAGCCAAGTTAGCCAATTGACTTCTCGACCTTGCTTTGGAGGTGATGTTATGGCTCCAAAGACGATTGCTTGACATATTAACAAAGATAGCGACTTGACTCTGTCAGAAAATTTGAGGACGGGTAATGTTGGTTCCTTTATATATGCGGGTCATTTCTTGGACACCTAAATTTATTTATGTGGTGGACTTTCGTGAACCAGAGAAGAAGAAGCAGTTGCTTGAACTGGGGAAGAAGGGGCTACTTGAGTTGCAGGAGTTAGTGAAGGATCAGAAGTTGGACGAGAATTAGGAAGGCTAACGTGAGAGGGATGATTTTTGGGTGGTTCTATTACACGAAAAGTTCTCTTAGTACGAGCCATAGTTGGGAAATTCAGAAAAATGGTTAAGTCTGGAAAAAGTTAGAAATTTCGAAAGAGTTTTGGGGTAAGGATTTACCGCACTAAGTGCGAGTGAGTTATGCGGACAACTTGCGCGAGAGTGTAGCGCGGAAAACAGGAATCACTGGGAGATGAAAATAATTGGAAGGGGTTGATATTTATAGGTTCAAGGCGCTGCCAGTGAGTTGCGTTGGCCGCGCAACTCAAATTCTCCATGGCAAAGTTTGATCCTTCAAATTGATTCAGAGAAATCAAATTTTGGATCAAGGGGGCATCTGTTGGGAAACTAAAAATGATTAAGGGGAGAGAAAGGTATGAAAAGAGAGGGAACAAGTTGCATGGTACCTAAGTTGTGCGGGTCTGCGTAACTCGCTTGAGTTGCACTGGGGGGAACAAGTTCCATCAGAAACAAAGAGAGAGAGAACTTGGTGATGCGAGGTGGAGTCCACGGCACAAGAATCAAGGGCTCACACGTACGAATGCCTATAAATACCCCCTTCACCCCCACATTTGATGGATTGGATGTTCAAGAGGTCAGTCCCTCTGACAGGTATTGTGGGCAGAGAGAAGGGAAGAAGGAGGGTTACACAACTCATAGCGAGTTGTGCGGGTCTGCGCAGCTTGCCAGCCGAGCAACTCCTGTATGAGTTGCACGGGTTATCTTTGAGGGCAGTTGTTATGCTGAAATTTTTGACAGATAATCAAGCTATTTCGGATATTTCTAAGGGATCCCAGCAGGGAAAATCCGCACAACTCGTCTCCCTTGGAGATATGATAAAAATGTGCCAGAATGTTATCAAAATTTACATTTTGATTATATTTGACTTTATATATTCTTCACTTTATTACGAGATTCTATCTTTGAATCAGAGGATTAAGAGGATGTAATGAACTCAAAATAAATGAAATTGATGAATATTCTCTTTGTTCTATCTTTATCAATGTTATATAAGAAATTCTTCCAAATCAAATGCATTTCGTTTCTAGTCGAAACAATATACATATAATATTAATTTAATTATCATTTTGTGCAGTTAATTAATATAAACATAACACAAATAAATGCATAAACACGATAATTAATTAATAATATACAAACTAATGTCATGCTTTAAATTAGAAAATATATTCTTGTTAAGCAGTTTGGTCAGTATGTCTGCAAGATACTTATCAGTTTGAATGTATTTTAGCATAATACTTTTGTCTTCAACTAATTCTCGAATATAATGGTATTGAATATTAATATGTTTTGTACAAGAATGTTGGATTGAATTTTTTGAAATATTAATTGCACTTGAATTATCGCAGTATAGTTTCATAGTTTCTTGTGCAATACCATACTTAACTAAAATTCTTTTCATCTAAATAAGTTGAGTGCATGCATTTCTAACTGCGATATATTCAGCTTCAATTGTTGAGAAAGATACAAAATTTTATTTCTTACTAATCCAGGATACTAAATTGTTCCCTACGTGGAAACATCCACCACTGTTAGATTTTCTATCGTCAATATTTCCTACCCGGTCTGCTTCAGTATATCCGTCAATTCGTATGAATGTATTATGCAGATACCAAAGTCCTAAGTTAATAGAACTTACGACATATCTGATTATCATTTAACAACAATTAAATGTGATTCTTTAGGATTAGATAGATATCTAGCAAATATTCCACCACTAGAAGCAATATCAAGTATACTAGCAATTAAGTATAAGAGACTACCAGTCATGCTTCGATATAAACGGGAGTCTACACTTTTACCCGATTTATCCTTTGAGAGTTTAAGAGTTGTACTTATTGGAGTTTCAAGATTCTTTCCATTCTCAAACTCAAACATTTTTATAAGGTTTAAGGCGTATTTAGTTTGTGAGATGAATATACCAACTTCAAGTTGCTTAACTTGTAGTCCAATAAAGTAATTTAGTTCACCAACCATACTCATTTTAAACTTATATTTCATCAGATCTGCAAACTGAATTGATAAGTTAATGCCTGTATAACCATAAATGATATCGTCAACATAGATATGAACTATCAGTATGTGATTGTTATATTTTCTTGACGAATAAAGTTTTATCAACACTTCTCATAATAAAGTTATGACTAAGTAAAAATTTAGTTAATTTTTCATACCATGCGCTGGGAGCTTGTTTCAACGCATAAAGTATTTTTTTAAGATAGTACACATGATTTGGAAGTTTGGGATCCTTAAAACCCTTAAGTTGTTCAACATATAGTTCCTCATATAAGTTACCATTTAGAAATGTACTTTTGACATCTATTTGATATATTTTGAATTTCTTATGACATGCAATTAAAATAAATAATCTTATAGATTCAAGGCGTGCAACTGGTGCAAAGGTTTCATCATAATCAATACCTTCTATTTAAGTGTATCCTTGTACAACCAGTCGAGCCTTATTTTTAATAATATTACCTAATTCATTAGTTTTATCCTTAAAAATTTATTTAGTTCCAATTACATGTTTATCACTAGGTCTAAAAACTAAATACCATACATCATTTAATTCTTCTTGCACGAAAATTATCAAACTTTTATCGGTAAGTGCTTCATTTATATTGGCCGGTTCAATTTGAGAAGTGAAGCAGACATAATTATAAATAGTTTCTAATTGTCTTCTTGTCTGAATAACATACTAGGATTACTAAGTATTTGATCAATCAGATGCTCTTTAACTGATCTTAATTCAGTATTAACTGATTTGGATGAAGAGTCGGGTATATCAATTATATTGACTTCATCATCATCTTGACTTGGAGTGGGTGTGATTTGTTGATCATCAATTACTATATTTATTGATTCGTAAATCACCTCAGTTCTTTTATTAAGAACCTGGTAAGCACGGCTATTTAGTGCATAACGTAGAAATATTCCCTTATCACACTTAGCTTCAAATTTTTCCAAATTTTTCGGTCGCATAAAATAAAGTATTTACTTCTAAAAGTCTGAAAATATTTAACAATAAGCTTTTTATTAAACCATAGTTCATAAGCTGTTTTATTTTTTAGTTTTCTAAAGTAAACATAATTTATAATATAGCAAATAGTATTAACAGCCTTATCCCATAAAGTTTTTGGTAGTTTCATGCTATTTATCATTATACTAGCCATGTCTTGTAAAACTCTATTTTTTCTTTCAACAATTTCATTTTGTTGAAGTATTTTGGGAGCAAAGAACTTATACAATATACCATGATCATTACAGTACTTCTCAAAATTATTATTCTCAAATTCGGTGTCATAATCACTTTTAATTTTGACCACAAACATCCCTTTTTCAGTCTGAATACATTTAAAATTTTTCTGACTTCATTAAGAGTATTTGATTTCTCTCTTAAAAAGGATACCTATGTATATCTGGTGTAATCATCAATAAGGACCAGAAAATACTTCTTTCTTCCTCTACTTTCCATTTTAGTCGATCCTACTAGATCCATGTATAGTAGTTCTAAAGGTTTGTCTATGGCTAAGGAGTTCACTTTTTTGTGACTATTCCTGATTTGTTTGCTAATTTGACATGCGCCACAAATTTTTTCTAACTTTTTGAGCTTGGGCAAGCCACATAAGTGATCTCTTTTGCTCAACTTATATAGTTCTCTACAGTTAACATGTCCAAGACGTTTATGTCATATCTCAATTTGTCTGTTTAGACCATGTAACATGAATGGTTAGATAAGCAAGAGTCATCAATTATATAGCAATTTTCAGAGATCTTACGACCAATTAATATTACACTACCCTTCTCATTCATTATCTCATATCTGTGATTAGAAAATTTCACACTATGTTTATTACCACAAATTTAATATATGCTTAATAGGTAATGTTTTAAACCTTCAACATAAAGCACATTTTCAAATAAAGGTAAGTTAGGAAGTTGTACAGTACCTTGGCCTATTATTTTGTAGTTGCTTCCATCACTGAAAATAACTGAGCCGCCATTTACTTCTTTGATATTCATGAATATTGCCTTGTCACTTGTCATATATCTTGAGCATCCACTATCCAAGTACCATCTTGAGTGGTTAATGGCTTTGAAAGCTATGTAGACAACAAGACACTTAACCTTTGGAACCCATTTCATTACGGTTTTAGGTTTAGGAGTGTCTCTTGATTTTCGCTGCATTTGAGAGTTAAATTTCTCCTTTTTCTATAAAATCCATTTTCATCTGAGTTGGATTTTATAAGCTCTTTAAGTAAGTCCATAATTTTTTAAGTTAAGAAAGATTTATTATTCCTTTGATGTTTATAGCTGATGAAATTATTATTTTTATGAACTTGAAAGGATTTTGAGTTTTTGAAATCATTATGATTGAAATCTCTTAAAGTCTTACCTTTAGGGTTCAAGGATTCTCCTCTTACAAAAATAGGAGAAGAATCCTTAGATGTCAAAGAATTACCTTTAATATAACTTAGACCAGACTTGTCACCACATTTTAAAAATGAAGTTAATAATTTTTCAGTTTTTGGTCACCATGGGCATATTTTCAAGTGTCTTTAGAACGCAGAAGGGAAGAAACTTCAAGTTTTAGTTTCTCAATTTTTTCGTTTTGAATTTTTGTAATTCAGAATATTTAAAACTTAAATCTAAATTTATTTTTTCAAGGAAATCTGAAAAATGAGATTTTGCTAAAACTGTGTTTTTAAGTTCTTCTTTTAGTTTAGCATATTTTGTCTTTTCAAATTTTCAATTTAACAATAATTTTACAACTTTTTCTGTATAGGGCATTATAGGCATCTTGAAGATCTTCTTTATTTTCATTGTCATGGTCACTCTTGAGATTTTCATAGTCAGACAAATTACAATTATCTGAAGAAGTGACTCTGGCTATAGTCATAAGGGCTTTCACTTCATTTGTACATGCATTTTCTTGGTCTGATTCATCAAACTCAGAAGCGCTTTCAGAGTCAGATGATTCATCCCAAGTTGTTATCATGCCCTTTCTTTTTTATCTATCTTTTTTAGGATATTTATTTGTCAGGTGCCCATATTCATGATAGTTGAAACATTGATTGTCCTTAGTTTTATATTTTCAATAATTAGATTTTCCTTTTCTTTTATTAGTTGAGTTTTGAAATTTTGATCTTTTCTTATTTTTGAAAATTTTATAAAATTTATTAGCTAACATTGCTATATCATCTTCATTTTCTTTAAAATCAGAATTAGAACTATTTTCTTTTGAAACAGATATATAAGATTTAAAAGTAATAGACTTAGCTTTAGGAACCTTAAAATTTAACTCATATGTTTGAAGAGAACCAATTAACTCTTCAACCTTCATAAGATCAGTATCTCTCAATTCCTAAATAGCAATAACCTTAGAATTGAATCTCAAGAAGGGATCGTTGTATTTTTGTGCAAACCTTTCTTTCTGGGATTCAGTACTGCTCCGAATTTTTGCCAACCTAGATTTAGACGTCCTTAGGTAATGGGTCGATCCTAACACCTTATTAACTTCTCAGAACTCAATCCCAAATTTTAAAATCCTTTTTTAATCCATTTCCTTCAAAATCTTACCTTTCACCACCTTATTCTTTAAATTTTTCTAAGTGCTTTCATATTAGACATTAATCCTAAAGTTTAAATGATGAAGAATAATACTTAAACTAAAATTTACTATAAATAGTAAATATACAAATAAAATATATTTTTTACCATTAAAATTATGAAATCTGATGAAATAAATAGGTAATTTGGATAGATCAGCTTTTTCTACCCCAAATTCATATATGACATGTCACGTAACTCATTCCGGATTGAAAGATACACCCATTTTAAAAAATAAGTGATAGAACCATTACCAGGCAGGTGCGGTGACACCGCCCAAGTCCAGCGGACCGCGGCGCACCGCCGATTCATCGAAAATCGGTGGACCCTCACTGCAGATTTTCTATACAATTCGACCAACTTCAAAAAGTCATATCTCCCTCGTTATAACTCCGATTTAGGTAATTCAAAAGCCTGATTGAAGTTTCTTTCATATAAAAATAAGTAAAAAATATAAAATTTTTTTTAATATAGTTATATCTAGATTGAGGTGACAACTATATAAAACTTATTAGTTCAAACAGCTGCTACTTCTAGAATGTTTAGAATTTTCTACAATAAAAAATCTCATGAAATTTGGTGGAGATAAATTGAACTTGATGATGCACTACTAAAAAAATAATTAAAATAATATACTAACTAAAAGTGCCAAAAAGGGGCATAGAACTGCCTTAGGCCCTTATTCTATCATAATTAGGGCAGAATTTGATTAAGTACTAAATCGAATTAATCGGTAGATTAGCTTGAACTGCTTTCTATAAGATCTGTAAGACCCAAAATCAGTAGAACCGTTAACGCTATATTACCTAAAATCTTAGGATCAATCTTAAAACCTAGTTGCTCTTGGGAGCACATTGAAACTCTGTATCGAACCTGGGCTGCGTGTCGAAAGTCCGATGACTGCGAAACTATACAATTATGATCGTCTTACTGGACTTGAAAACCATCTTAGAAATTTAGTCCAAATAGTATCCCGAAACGCACAACTTAAGCTCAGAGCGAAGTATATGAGAAACGCGAATATCTTTAGAAAATGAACTAAAACTTAAATGATTTGAGTTATTCGCTTGCAGGCCAAATTTAAGTTTTCAAACAGTCAGATTCTGACCTAACTACACTCTCGGATTAGAAAAATTTCCTTACACATGTCAGTGCACTTGTGGCCCTAATCAGGTGACGGTGACCGTTGAACTGAAACAAGTCCTCCACAATCGATCCACAAATATGATCGGACCAAAACTTTAACCTGGCATAGATCCATGTTCAGGGAGCTTTCTCCAGACCGTATGCAGGAAATGGGCTTTCATATGAGCTTCGTTGGACTGAAACAGTTGGCTTTTGGCTATAACCTAAGTATACCATGGCCCTAGGGCCATTACCATCAGTTCTGGGCCTATATAAGGGCCTAAACCCACCCCATTTCTATTCCATACAATTTTCTCCAAACCCTAGGAGAGAGAAGAGAGAAGAGGGGAGAAAGGAGTAGAGATCGAAGGGAGGTCCTTAGAGTTTGCGGTCGTGGTTCCTTCCTGCTACTCCATGCGTTGAATCACCTCTACATCTAGCTACACCGTCGAATTCAACCTCGATTTGGGTAAGAAATCCTAACCCTAATCTAATTTAGAGATTTCAATAGAGGAATTGATGAAATAGCTAACCTATTTCATGTTATAGGTAGCTGTTGTGCCATAGACAAAAGTGTAATGTTCAAACTGAGCTCGATACGGGTTTACCGGCGAAAGGTGCAGACTATACATGTTTAGCTTATGGTTTTTAAGGCTTTTAATGTCAGTATTGGTTTATGACTAACTTGCTTGCTATCACATGTGCCTAAATACGATGTTTTCAACGTCTTACATATATATATGAATTATGTAGAATATAATGCATTTCATGTGTTTGTTAAAATGTCTAAATGAATATGGAATTATGATTGGTACTTGTCATGTTATTAAATTAAAAATACATAATCGTTGTATGTGTGACAACTCCTTTGTGAAAGGATTCACTATAATATAGGTTATAACTAATATATTGCATGTATGTTGTAGTGTGTAGTATAGGTATTTGATAAAATGCCTGAATGAGTAATTATTCGATGAAATGTATTTATTAAAGGTGTTGAGATGAGATCCACAATTACCTTAGTGATTCGAACAGATTTTTCCATGTAATTTACATTAGGCTTAATGATTTATGTACGAAATGTACATGTGTGATGTCATGTTCACTATGTGTTTATAGAATGCTCAAATGACTGAAATGCATGAGTTGGTTGCTAAATCCTGTTATGTCTACTATATGGGAATGCTATTACTTAGAGTGTGATTGGGGCTACGATATAGTCCAGGCAATTGGTAATGGTTTATGATCAGTGGTCAAACTGTTTTAGTCACGACGGATATGTTCGAGGAATCCGAGTCGCACGCTGATTATCGACAGTGGCTAGGCCATGAGAATTGCATATGCACTCCATGTCAATTAATTCAATGTATGCTCATACCAGTCGAGCTTATCAAGTAACCCAATTAGCCCAATGTATGTTCACAATGTATGAACGCTATTGCTTGAATCTAAGGTACCAAACTTACCAATGAAAACCTGTTTAACCTTGGTACCACGATCTGCTAAGATTCATGAGTTAGACATGGTGGTGTATGAGACACCGTGATCTAGCTGTCGGCTTATGCTGGGGTGACGAGCCTCCCCGTAGTGACTAGTGAACAACCCAAACTCATGAGCCGAATACGGTGGTATGAGACACTGCATTCAAGCTGTCAGCCTACATTGAGGTGACGAGCCTTTCCATAGTGACCTCGAGTATACACTAGGACTACGCTAAGGTGACAAGCCTTCTCGTGGTGACCTTTAGTATAAATAGGCCTACCCCAGTGCAGCCTGATTGTGGTCCCCAGTCGGGTTGGTGACGATCCTTCTAAAATAGACTACCAGTTGGTAGGGCGTTAGTGGTGTGACCTTGAGTATAATTAAGTTTACGCTGAGGTAACGAGCCTCCCGTAGCAACCACTAGTACAAACTCACAAACTTGCATATCGTACGTGACTAACTAGGATTGACGACCCTAGATGGATCATTGTTTGGGTAGTGATATAAAGGAAGGTATCTTAGTTTCCCAAACCTGCTGTATGAATAGACCTAATTAAGAACTTGACTAACACGACCATGTATCACATTGTACGGTGCTTTGGCGATGAAGCGCATGTTTACTGGGAGTGTTGCATGCGCGATCGTGAGATGATGTCGCTGAGGGAGTGCAGGTGAGGGCATACATCATTATTGCATACCATTCTTGCATTTATAAGATAATTAAGACCTGATTGTTATACTACTTCATCATTACTGCTTGACTGAATTGATAACATATTAACCTTTGCTTTATAGTTCCATTGAATTAGCTACTCATTCCCACCTGGGACGGTATTTTAAAACACCACCCAGACTCTGGTTTAGATGCAGGTGATGACGAGGTCTATACAGCAGAGTTAGACCTTATAGGTGAGGAGGAAGGATCTTCTACGTTCAACTATCGGGCGGATCTATATAGATATCATACCGATACGCAGGGACTACTGGGATACTTGTTTAGTTGAACACATTTACTTTCTACATTTTTATATGGTTAGAAACAACACATGTATATATTTAGCCTGGTTTTATACTTATACTCCCAACTTAGTGAAATATTTTCATAATTAAATGCATATATTTCAGTCTTTCGTTTGCCAAATTACATTAACTCTTGAGTATGATATGCTGTTTTAGTATAATCTCACTCATGTTCGAATGCACTCATAATAATCATCATAATCTATGTTGCATAAGTGATGCTTTGGAACTTGGGAGTTGAGCTTTGCTCGACCCCCAATTTTTAGGGCATTACCGATTCCATCTCCTATACTCCACATGAAATTTACTATGTCATTTAGTTTTGTATAGAAGTCCATGAAAGTTTCATTTTCTTCCATATGAATTTCTTCAAATATGATAGTGAGGATTTGAACTTTTCATTTCTTGACTATATTAGTTCCTTCATGTGTCATTTCGTGAATATCTTATGCCTACTTAGTTGTATCACATGAAATAATTCTTTTGAATTTATTAGGCGATAGAGTGCAAGTTATGACATTTAAGGTTTTAACATTAGCACTGCTTTCACTTTTCTAAGCTGCAGTCCATTAATAGAATGTAGTTTCTCTCATAAATTTAGTTCCATCACTACCTAATACTTCAATCATATGAGGTTTCCATTTAGTCACAGTGTCTTGCCACACACTTTCATCTAAGGATTTAAGAAAAATCTTCATTCTGATTTTTTAATATGAATAATTAGAGCCATCAAAAGGAAGTGGCCTGGTAATAGAAAAACTGTCGAAATTTGACATAATAAAGCTATGGATTTAAACTCAAGGAAGTTAATCGATAAAAAAAAAAAACAGAGAAACCCGCTCTGATACAATTTAAAAAGGAGAGCTTAAGCAGTCCTAGAGGAGGGGTGAATAGGACTATGCCAAATAATTGAATAAAATGCTGAATAATAAATGAACCAGAGATCTCAATTGCACTAGTATTGAAATGTTAATTCAAACTAATTCATAGGACAACCTTCACCCAAATAATTATAAATAGGATAACCTTATTTCACGAATTTGATAAGAATCAAAATTCCAAACTGAATAAGAGTAAATAAAATAAATATTATAATCATTCACCACTTATACTGAAATGAAATTACAACTATTCACCATAAAAGTAATAAAAATATTCACTACAACACCAAGAATTATAATGGTTCGGTGTGTCAACAATTGTTCTCAAACAGCCACACCTACTACACTCCCAAAATTACTATCCATGTAATTTTGGCTTTCACTCAGAATAAGGTTTTCACAGGGTCACCTTAAAACCTGATACAATTGTGATTTTACTGGGCAAACAAAGAAACCCATCACTGCACTGAGATTTTCTGGCTTATATCAGAAAAACCAACATTGAGATTTTCTGGATATCTCAGAATAACCAAATATAAAATGTAAATGTATACTTATCTTTACCGTAGAAGAATCTATAGCTGAAGAACCACTTCTCTTGAATCTCGAATGTTCAATGTTCATTCCGATAGAAAATGTCCAGGGTTCTATTGATTTTAATTAAATTTAAACCAATAACTACTTGTATTAATTCCTTTAAATCTCAATAAGAAGAGTATTCACTCTCTTTTTAGAATCAGAATGATAGAGTTTGAGATTAAGGAATTAAACAAAAAAGCTATAAAATGATTTATAAATACCGTTCAATAGATTGAAAATAACTGAGGCTTCTTTCTCACTTGCAGAAGGATTTTGATAGACTTGAATTGCATTTTCGAATTGAGAAATAACCTCAATTTATAGGCACAAAAGTTTTTTCTTCAACTGGCCCAAGAACCGAATTTAGTTCCAACGAATTTTCAGATTTGAGCGGGATACGATTTAATAGATCTTCGACTGATCGAAGGCTCTATTCGACTAGTCGAAGGAGCCAAAATCTGAACTGATTTAGTTGTTAGACTTTGAGCCAAGAAACGTTCGACTGGTCAAAGAGTGTCCTTCAATTGGTCGAGCAGGCCACTCGACTGGTCAAAGGAGTAACAGAATTTTCTGTTTTCACTCTGTTTGTACTAGGACTGGTTGAGAAATTCTTAGGCTAGTCGAAACTCAATCAAATACAAGCATAAAAACCCAATTTTAAATATATTTTAAAAGCACCTAAACTAAGGTCTTTTTAGGGTTTATAATACTTATATGGACTGAACATCATTGTCTTGAAGTAGATTAGAAACTTGAACTTCTCTAAGGAGCTTGATCTTCTTGACTTCGTGTTGTCTACTTCATGTTATTTTTTGAGCTTGATCTTCAACTTTATCTTAAGCTTGAACTTCTACTAGATCTTGAACTTGATTTAAACCTTGATCTTGAATCATACTTGAAGATCATTTGATAAGATGTTTTGACTTAAATGAAATTTGATAAATAAAGTGTGAAGTGTGCTTTAAACATTATAGCACTTACACTTTTGTATGAGTACGCAACCTAGGCCTACTCGAGAGGCATCATTATAGATGGTGTACTTGACCCCTTGCTTAGGTAGTACAAGTGTCGGCGCTGACGTCAACTTATCTTTTAGCTCCTGGAAGGCCGCTTTTTCCCTTTTATTCTAGGAGAACTTGTTGTCCTTCCGAGTGATTTGCGACAATGGCTGGGCTATTTTCGAGAAATCCTTAATGAACTAGCGATAGTAACCTGCGAGGTGAAAAAAACTTCTTACTTCTATAACCGAACCTGGTTGCTTCCAATCTTATATGGCTACTACCTTGGCGAGATCTTAGGAAATGCCTTCTTTAGATACCACATGTCCTAGTAACTTGACTTCTTCCTTTCAGAAGTCGCACTTCTGGAATTGAACTAATAATCGATTTCATTTGAGTGTTTTAAGGACTACCCGCAAGTGTTCTTCGTGATCTTCATGACTCTTCGAGTACACCAATATATCGTCAATGAATACGATGAAAAATCTATACAAGAAGGGCCTGAAGACTTTATTTATGAGATCCATGAACACAGCTGGTGCATTTGTGAGTCCAAAATGCATGACTAGGAACTCATAGTGCCTGAAGCTAGTCCTGAAGGCCATTTTCTGTACATCCTCCTTCCTAACTTGCAATTGGTGATATCTAAATTGCAAGTCAATCTTTGAGAAGTATTGAGCGCCTCTTAGTTGATCGAACAAGTCGTCAATCCTAAGTAATGGGTATTTGTTTCTCACTGTAACGTGGTTCAGTCTCCTGTAGTCGATGCACAATTGCGAGGTGTCATCCTTCTTCTTCACAAACAGGACTAGAGCTCCCCAAGGTGAGACATTGGGCCGGATGAAGCCTGACTCCAATAGGTCATCAATTTAAATCCTAAGCTCCTCCATTTCACAAGAGGGCATGTGATAAGTTGGTAAGGAAATTGGCGTGACACCTGATACTAGGTCGATAGTGAAGTCAATCTCCCACTGGGGAGGGAGTTCAGGTATGGGTTTGAACACGTCTATAAAGTCTTGGACAACAAGCGTGCACGTTAGCGGGGATTTATCGTAGCCTTCTTTTAAAGAAGCATAACACAAAATTCGGTCGGTAGTTGACCTGGACTAGAAATGTAAAGGAGGTGTCATCGTCTTCGTGGATCATCATCGTCCGAGTCTCACAATCTATTTGTGCTTTCATTGCGGTCAACCAATTCATGCCCAAGATGATTTCATAATAGAAGACCTTTGTCACAATTAGGTCTACACAAACCCTTCTATCTCTCAAATCCATGGGGCAATCTCGACACACCCTTGTAGGTTCCAAGAAGGTCCCAGTTGTCACGATGATCCTCACCCCTGACATAGGGGTGGTGTGCAACTCTAGATGCTTGATTATGGTGCATGATATTAGGGATGTAGTGGATCCAATATCCACCAAAAGGAACATGGGAATACCTTGGATGTGTGTCGTTACTTCAAATGTCATGGGCATGGGTGTGGCCGCATTAAGGCCCTTTGTTGCCATTGTGTGGACCTGAGCTTGTTGTGGCAGATTGGGTTGTTGCATAGGCCATTGTGGTGACCTATTTCGAGGTGTAGGTAGGCGATGAAATTGTTGGGCAGGCTCCACTTTCCACTGAGGGGGAGTCTGTATGGCTTGTTGAGGTGGTTGGTTGATGCGTTAAGGGGGCATATAGCCATGGTCCCTCATTCTCGAGAAATAGAAAGCCGCTGAATGGCCCACCTGTTTATAATATTTGCATATGCGTTCGGGCCGCGCGAAGGTAGCTAGTGGATCCACAAGCCTGGGAGGTGAGCTTGGGCATGACCTCTTTCCTACAAATGATGAGGATTGTCCCTACACCCTATTCTGTGGGCTTAGCTGTAAACGGGCTCGAGAGACCCGTTCTCTGTCACGCCCCAAACCCAGAAATCGGATTCATAGGAATCTTGGTTGCCGAATCCGGTGCCGAAAGCCTCCGTAATACCCCATCTTCGGCTCCCAGCACCCATATGCTAGGTTTCAATCCTGAGATCCTATAAGGAGAATTTTCTAACGTATATTTATCTCATAAGAAGCATAACTATAAGTTTACCCAAATCACAAGGCAACATCATCATCACATATCCACTAATATAAATATTTAAGTACAATGCTGAAAGGATATATATATATATATATATATATATAATCAAAGCTCCAGAAGTCAGTTGCACGCTCCAAGGTCAACACTGCTACAACCTAAAGCCACTCGCATGCATCTATCATACAGCTTATAGAAAACTTAAAGGGTGGTGTAAGTATGTGCACAAGATAAGTGTCAAGTATACAAAGCAATGCCATAATCATACAATGTCGAAAATATTGGCAAGATCATAAATCATATGATAATAGAGTAAGCAGAAATACTGACAAGTCCATGAGTCATACAATATCAGAGTACACAATACAGATCAGTTATGCAAGTAAGTCATAGAGAGTTAAATATCAGATGCCAAGGGTATAATGCAATATGTAAATCCTACTAAGTCCGTCTTGGCCATATAAGTACAGAAAACATAACAACCCAAAATGTCATATGCCTGCGCATGCAATATGCGATACGAATGAAATGACCAAGCAGAAGTGTGAGGTCGGGATGATAGTACGTAGTATCGCAGGCTATAAGGTCCATCACAAGGGACTTCTATCCAAACCAATCTCATACCTAAATTTGGATAGTCAAACTCAATGTGGTAAACTCCTGATCTTAGGTTAGTCGTGCGCCCAACCAAAATCCTGGCCATGCGAAGGTACACGTAACAAATAGTTGTGCACCACCAGCCCGAGTGGATAGTGAATGAATGAGTATGCAATTTCTGCTCAATAAGTCCACATATTAGTACAGTTCCTCTTTAGGATCATCACTGGGGTGTAGTACACTCTACATGTAAATTGCCGCCCACTGATGCACGACCATGTAAGTGGAAGAGACCTCACTATCCGCCTGACCAGTAATCAGCCAATACCTATCCAGCACGTCAATAGCGGACCCATTCACGAGCTGGTCAAACTCAGCCTAGCTATACCCCCTACCCTCGGGTGGATAAGGCCACACCCCCTTCTAACTGACCACGAAAAAGTGAGAGACGCGGTCTCTTGGTATTCAGGACTTGGGCGCTCATATATCCACTCGGTCTCGACGTTGGGTCGTCCTCTAGTACTAAGAGGATTTAGAAATTTTTACCCAGGGCTATCTATGTCAGCCCGATGTTAGAAAAAATTTTCAGCATTCCGTCTAGCCATCCATGATATGCCTATGGAGGCTACGGCCCTGATGTTGCTAGGGCACACAATGTAAGATGCATGAGTCATACAATTCAGTCATGCATCAATCTTGCGCATACTATATGTCCATGTGAGATAACCTCCGCCTATTAGGGAGTCTCATAATAATCCGCCCAATGACATATGCAATGGTTAACCACATCTCATAACAAACATGCAGATGATGCGTATGAGCATGTATTATGATGCTATGCAGTCACATACTCATAATTGGTATCAATAACCGGTATCGACAATCGACCTCGATAATGTGGACATTTAATCAACATTGCCCACATGGCATGACCCACATAAAGCGTAACATATAGTGGACCCATGACCCCACACGAGGGTCAAATATACAACACCATGGGCCTCACTCAAGAACTTAATACACATCATGATGGGCTTTTCACATGGGCCTAACATACATTATAATAAGCTCCATCGCCTGGCCATCAATGCATCACAATGGGCCTCATCACATAGGCCTCATATACATCACATTGGGCCGTAAACACCGGCTGAATACACATCACAACGGGCCTTAAATACGGGTAACATATACATCACATTGGGCAGAAAAAATGGGCCAAATGTACATCACAATGGGCCTCAAATACGGGCCACATATACATCACATTGGGCCTCGATATTTGGCCTCGGCAATCGGAATCGAAAATCGGTCACGATAATCGGCCTCAATCACTAATCAGCAATCGACTACGACAATCGGAATCAATCGATAATCGGCTTAACCAAAGGCCTAAGGGAAGGTCACATGAGGACTTTCAACCATCATTGCCCATCAATGTGGACATTTAACCAACATTGCTCTCAAGGAGTGGCTAAATAGGGCTGAACATACAGTGGGCCCATGACCTCATACAAGGGTCTAATATACATCACAATGGGCTGAATACATAGGCTTAATATACATCACCATGGGCCACAATCCATCGTCCTCAAATACATCATAATGGGCTACGACCCATGGGCCTCAATATAGATCAAGTGGACCGCATTAATGGGTCTCATATACATCAAATGGGCCACGTACTTGGGCCTTGAATACATCAAGTGAGCCACACATCATGGGCCTAATACATATCACAATGGGTCTTGCCCTTAGGCCACTAATACATCATAATTGGCCTCTGACACGGGCCTAATATACATCATGAGAGGCCACATCCTATGGGCCTTAAATATATCACAATGTGCCATGTTCCATGGGCCTCGAATACATCATAATGGGCCGTACCACTTAGGCCTCGAATGTGTCACAATGGGCCATAACCCATGGGCCTCAATACGTCACAATAGGCCACAACCCATGAGCCTCAAATACAAAACGAGTGGGCCCCATCACATGGGCCTCAAATATATCACATGGGCCTCATCAAATGGGCTATAAATACATCTCATTGAGCCTCATTCAAAGGCCATAAATACATCACATTGGTCTGATTTCTGGGCATGAAATACTTCACAATGGGCCCAATACAACAGGTGGGCCTCATATATATTAAGTGGGCCAAATGGGGCAGTCCATGGTTTAGCAAAACAGATGGACAGTGTGGTTGAAACATATTCATCATGGTTTGCCCTGCATGTCGATGGGTGGCGTGGTGAATACATACATCACGGCGGGTTCCCACACCACCTTGGACAGATGGACGGCTGGAGAACCACATACATTCAAGTGGGGTCCATGTCCTCAAGCGGAAGGACAGTTGGATATAACAATACATCATGGTAGCTTACGCCACTTGTCCAGATGAACGGGTGAATATAAAGCATATACATCAAGGTCAACTGCCATGGACGGAGCAGATATACAACACATCATCAAGGTGGGTCCCATCTGCCATGGATGGAGTGAATATACAACACATCATCAAGGTGGTTCCCATCTACCATGGACGGAGTGGATATACAACACATCATCAAGGTGGGTCCCATCCACACATGTGCCACACGTCCCCACACATCTAGCAAGGATAAGATACACATATCATGGTGGGCTACTCCACCGTCAAAGTACAGACGGTGTGGATTAAAAACACTTACATCAGGGTGGTTACTCAAAGCTCTTGCCTATCCCAGCTAGGTGAATGGATGAAGTGGATAATTCCATACATCAAGGTGGGTCCCATGTGGGGTCCACCAGCTATAATATTTAATTAATATATATTATATTACATTATATATATTGTATGTAATATATAATATTAGATATAGTCTAGTGTCCAGATGGACGGTCTGGATGATAATACACATTACAAGGGGCCCACCGTCTAGAGATCTGGATGGTGTGGATGACATACACATCATGGTGGGTCCATGTGGTGTGGATAAATAAATCAAGGTGGACCCCACCTCATCTTAAAAAAATGGACGAATGGTCTGGATGAAACACAGACCTAATGATGACGCCCATAGAACTGCTGAGTACAACAACTATATAGCTAGTGCAAGGTACACTAGCCATTCGTTTCCACAGAGATGGATCCCACGTGGGGCCCACCATAACGTTATTTTCCACCCAATCTGACCATAAGGTCCCGTAATGAGAGGAAAAACAAATCCCATAAAGATTCAAAACTTCTATGGCCCAAAAAAATAGTTTCAATGGTGGACGTTCAATCTCCACTGATTTCTGCAGTGGTCCACCGATAAACAGCGTGGATATAGAATAAATACATCAATGGTGGGTCCCACCGTCCAGCTATCTGGATGGTGTGGATAAGACCCAAACATCACAGTGGCCCTCACAACAAGCACTTTGGTATGTTAAGCATGTCTTTGCATGATTTAAGATGGTGTGGGCCACCTCAGTGTCATGAACGGTTGATTTTTGGGATGTCCCAATAATTAAAGGGGGCCCATCAAATGCACGGTGCTAATATTCAACATACGTCATGGTGGGGCCTGTGGTGGGGCCCACCATCCCACCTACGTCTAGTAGCAGGATGTTGCAGCATCCTCTGGATGCTGGATGTCAGCAGAAGGGGGGGCATCCCCTCAGTTACACATTTATATAAATTTTTTATTTCTCTGAGGATTTTCCTAGGTGGGGCCCGCATCAGGAGGATCCGCTCCATCCATTGGATTCTACGACTCATGACCAACCAAATGAACCCAATATGTGATGTGTTTTGGTGTATAGAAACATCAAAGTGGGCCCTAATGAATTTTAACAGTAGAAACCACTGTTTTATATGACATGACCCGCTAGATAATCGGATTGGCCTCCTATTTTGGCTCAACGTCTAAAATGAGCTAGGGAATGGAATGGACGATGTGGATTGAATACATACACCAAGGATGAGGCCTGCTGTGGTCCCATAGCCCCTCTCTACTAAAATAAGCTGGACGTTGGTAGTAACGTCCATCACACGCACACCACCACACTCATGCTGTAGTGGGATTTCACCATCGGTGTGGGACCATTTGGTGGATGGCCTGGATAAAATACATATTTCACGGTGGGGTTCCTTCGGGTGGGCCACAAGGATTCATCAACACCATAAAATAAAGGGGAGAGAGAGAGAGAGAGAGAGAGAGAGAGAGAGAGAGAGAGAGAGAGAGACCCCGCCACTATGGGCCCTCCCTACACCCAATACAAAGCATACATCAAGTGGGTCCCACCATAAGTGGGCCCTATAACAAAATCACGATCTGAGGTTAAGAACACCCACCTTTTGCTTCTTCTTGGGCTCCTCCTCATCATAGCTCCAATTGGATATGATTCAACGGTCGAGATTAATTTTGAAGGGTGGGATGGGAGATAGGAAGGTGGGCCACACCTAGTTCTCTCATGGAGCATTGGACGTGGGTTGCTTGGGAGGAAAATGAGAGAAAGAGAGAGAGATGAGAGAGAGAGAGAGATGGGTGAGGGATGGGTGAAAGGCGATGGGTGGATGTACTTATGTAAGGGAGAGAGAGTTGACTTTGGGGGGGGGGGGGGAGGGTTGTTGTACTTGGGGATGGAATGATTGTACTTGACATTTGATATGATGTGTTGTAGAGATTCTCTCGGTATTTGCAACATATGATTTTTTCTCGGACTGAATGCGGACCCACATCTCCTGGCCCGGGTATCGCCTTAGCGAGCGAGACGGGGCATCGAAACCGTAGCGATGGCGCGGTCGCGAGGGTATAAGTTTCGAGTCGAGCCGACTCTAATATACGGGACACGACTCAAGATCACGCATAAATGCCGATAACAGATCGGGGATCTCTGAAATTTGACCGGGAGGACCGCAGAGGCATACGAAACGGTACGAGCTAGGATACGGATCTCATATTTTTCGTCATGCTCAGACCGTAGGGACATCTCTACAAGGTCGGCGTATGTACAAATGTTTGTATAACACATCTTCGTACGTATGCTAGCCCCTAAGCCTTCTGTAAAATGCCGCATTCTGGTTTCCTCATCCACCACTATTCGAGGAGCGTAGCATGATAGCTCGGCGAAACGATTCTCGTACTTGGACACGGACATCCCTCCCTATTAGAGGTGGAAGAATTCATTCTCCCTCTCGTTGCGGTACATCTAGGGAAAATACTTCCGGAAGAAGAAGAATTTGAACTCTCCCATGTCTATATGAATCTAGTAGGGACTAGGGGTGCACATCGAACCATTGGATCTGTGTAACTGGACTGAAATCGTTGGATCGGTCCGGTTTGGTCCGATTTCGGGATGTTAATGGTCCGATTCCGGTTCCAAAAATCCAAAAACCGTTGGTTACGGTTCGGTTCCAGTTTAAGGCCTTGTAGAACCGATCCGAACCGTTGAATCAAACCTTTGAAACGAACTGTAGATCCGAACCGTTGAACCGAACCGTGCTATGAACCGTTGATCCGAACCTTGTCACAGACCGTAGATCCGAACCGTGGATCCGAGCATTCCTTTAAAAATAAAAAAACCCTAAAGTTCACCCAAAAAACCTTTTATCTGCCTTCAACTTTAGCACCCACCTGCGGCCCTGCCTCTCGCCCCTCTCGCCCACCTATTGCTGCAGCCATGCCTCTCGCCCCTCTCGCCCACCTACGGCTGCAGCCGTGCCTCTCGCCCCTCTCGCCCCTGCAAAAAGAGAACCCCTCTCTCTCTCTCTCTCACCCTCCCTCCCTCAGTCCCTCTGCAGTCTACCCTCCCTCTCTCTCAGTCTCTGTCCCTCTCTCTCTCGCCGTCCCAGACACCAGCAGCCGTGTGGTGCCCTCCCTTGACTGTCCGACCTCTCTCTCTCTCTCTCTGCAGCAGATCTTGTCATCACAGACTTTGCAGTAGATCGGCTCCCTCTCTCTCATCATCCCTTAATGGTCCGACCTCACTTGCAGCAGATCGGCACACTCTCTCTCTCTCACCGTCCTGTGCAGTAGATCGACACTCTCTCTCTCTCTCTCTCTCTGCAGCAGATCTCACTGTCCCAGACTCTTCAGCTGTGTGGCGCCCTCCCTTGATGGTCCAACCTCACTTTTTATTAGAATGCTTTGTGATGATTTGAGGAGAGGGTTTCGTTCTGTTTTGGGAAAATCTTAAATGGGTTTTGCTAATTTTCTGATGATTTTTCTTCTAGCTTAGGATTTCTGATGGATTTTAGAGATTGGTGTTTCCTTTTATAGGGTTTTTAAATTTCTCCCCCATTTTCAAAACCCTAGATAAAAAGTAGCAATTACAGTGTTAATTGGGCTGGGCTTTAAAAAGCCCAGAACCATGGAACCAATCCGGAACTGAAACGGTTTTCACGGTCCGGTTTCGATTCGGTTCTAGGGTGCTAACGGTCGGGTTCCAGTTCCAAAAATCCTAGAACCGTAGGGAACGGTTCGGTTCCGGTTTCACCCCAAAATCGGACCAAACCGAACCGTGTGAACCCCTAGTAAGGATGACCCTCTGTTTACTCTCCCACCATAAGTCGGCCTTCTTTTCGAAGAGATAGGAGATTAGTTCGACTTTCTTTGCCTCGGAGCAATGGAGAGACTGAATCATTTTGGTGACTTGATTCAACCAATACTCAGCTTCTTCAGGGCATTGAGTGTCGGCGAAGGTGGGCGGCCTGAGTCTTTGAAACTGCTCAAATAAGTTGTTCGTAGCAGCCATGGCGGCAGTCAATGCGGGCTGCTCTACTGGGCCCATATTCATGTGTGGGCCATAGTCCCCACTAGAGTAGTTAACGTTTGTTGTTGCTGCTGCATAAGGAGCAACATTTGCACCATCGTATCCGTGGTCAGGGCCACTTAGGGTGTGGAAATCGTGGCCTGGATTTGCGGTGCCTCTGGGACGGTCCCTTGGGTAGTCCCCTCCGTACTAAGTGGGCCGACCATCCCTTGGTGACCTTGCTGCTCATCAGAAGTGGAGCGACCCCTTTCAACTAGTCCACCATGAGACAGGCAAACCAAATGACTATCTTCCTAAGGATGCATTTCCTGTAAGATATTCTTGAGGGGTTAGGTGCAAGGGAGTTCACACATATAAAGTCCGAGCACACATATTTCAATAGGAGCATTATTCAACAAAATATTAGTGACCAATTATAAAAAACCACAAAGCAATATGCAATTTCAAGCAACTCTATGTATTCTCATTATAGTTAAAATGTCATTCATACATGGGTTGTCAGATTACTTGCATGGGGAATGCAGGAGTTACTAGTCACTTGAACATAAGAAAATTATAGCCTAGTCAAAACAGAAACTAACTATTACATGTCAAATAAAGAGAAGCAAACCCTAACTACTTCAAACAATAAGTAAATACTAATATTAATACTAAACTACTGATCTTATGAGTCGGGCAAAGGAAGGGGTGCTCCCTCCTTCTCGACACAACACATTATTGCCTTCATCATGTGATATAGTTTCTTTATCCTCTTTTCCAGGTTCCCCTAGTTTTCTTCTATTATGACCATCCAAGCGTTAAGTGCGTCCAGGCACTCGTGTACATATCGAGTGGAGAGTGGCTCCTCACTCATTTCTTCAGCTTATTCCCTAGCTCCCTCTTTCCTCCTCGTCTTCTCCTTCTTCTTTGTCTTCTTCTTCTTCTTCAACCCCGAACTCTTCAATGTGGGCCTTGCACTGTTTAGGGCCCATCATCGTATGGTTTAAGGTGTCTTTGTTGATCACCTTAATCGGGTATGGGAGTCCATCCGGCTGCCTATACTTGTATTGGTGTGCCATCTTACAAATCAGACGGCCAAATGGAAGCCTTAGGTTCTCATGGGTTGCCAACGCGGCCCTTGCAATCTGAGTCAACACAAGGGTGGGGAGACACACCCCCTCCCCTTGCCCCTCCTAGTACAAGAATTCTACCTTAAACCAAGAACACTCTGTATGGTTGCTGGTTCTCGAGTACACATTATACGTGCATATATGGTTGAGTAGATGGTAGTTAGGTGTCAGGGCTGAGGCTTTGATGTTGCTACCCCTTCTTCATTCGACAAGCTGGCCGCACAAGTGGCATGTGCGCTCGTCCCTTTACCGCTTCTCCTTCAAGTTATCTTCATTGACGTGCATCTTTCCGCCCTCCACGCCGAGTAACCGAGGAATGGATTCCACACTTATGTGGGCCACTTTCCTGCCAAGACCAATATCGAATCCGAGAGGTTTGAGCTTTGGATCTCACATTCGTGCATAAAATAATTTGTCATCCACGGTTGCTTCAAACACAACCTTCCGATCTCTAAGCCTGCCAAATTCTACACTAGGTGGTGCAGCTCATAAAGGTGAAGCTAGAGGGTCGAAATCTCTCTTCGACCTATTTTCGAGGCTCGGTCCCACTTGATCATCTTGGTTTTTTTTCGACCTTCTCTCACGGCTTGGCCCCGCTTGGTCGTCTTGGTTTCTCTTCGATCTCCTCTTGTGGCTTGACCCTGCTTGGTCAAGGGCCGCTCTTTTCTTCCCCATGAGGGAAAGAACTAATGAAATGGAAAAAAAGGAGGAGATCACTTCAAGGAAGGCCATGGGGATGGGGTTTCTCCTTCCTTGTAAGGAGATGGGTCTAGGGAGTGAGGGTCCTTCGAGAAAATGATTGGTCAAGAGGGAAATTTTTGGAGTGAGATGTTCTAGGGATGAAATCCCTTAAGGGAGAGAGGGTTTGAATGTTTAGGAATGTGAGGGTTTGAAGAAGACGAGTTTGGAAGGGAAATCCTTATGGTTAATGAGTTTGGGAAGGAAGGAGGCTTGAATAACTAGCTTGGGGAGGAGTTTCTTATGGAGATGAATTTGGAAGAGGGAGTTTGTGGGTTTTTTAGGAAGAGGGGTGGGAGATTTCGAATTTGGAGTAGTTGCTTGGGGTTGGAATGGGTAGGGTTTAGGGTTTTTGGGTGTTAAAAAGGTAAGAAAGGGTACAAAAGCGGGCCCCACATAAATTGGGTACCGGCAGGGTCGTGCCAAACTGGTGGCGACCCTGCCACTCTCTGATCGAATCGGGTGGGTCGAGCCTAACTAGTGGCGGCCTCGCCACCCTCTGAACGAACCGGCAGGGTCACGCTAAACTCGCAGCGGCCCTGCCACCCCCTGTCTATATTCGGTGAGGTCACACCGATCCATGGTGGCCTCACCACCTCTTGGCCCCCTATAAGGAGGGCTGACCATTTGGAGTTGGGAACTCTTGGCCCCCTACAAGGAGGGCTGACTGTTTGGAGTGGTCCCCATGGCTTGTGAACTCATGTGGGTCATGCGACGTCACCTCACGCGGCATCCTTGACTTGCGTGGTCGATTTCTAGGGCCGGAACCTTGATATAATGGCGACAACATTACCACTTAGCTATTGTATGCGTCTCATGTTCGTGATGGACTGAAAAATCGGTTTGGAGTCGGCGGTGGCCCATTTGGGCTTAGGGATGCCAGTTTGTGGTGAACTTAGGTTTTTCCGACTCTATACTTCCCCTTCTCTTGCAATCCGACTTTGGTTTGCCCGTTCAATGGTCCCAGTGGGCTAGAAATTTTTTTGATCATAAGCGGAGATGATCCAGACCATCAGAATTTGAAACGGACGTATGTCATTAACCGAAGTGAGTTATCGGAGTACTACATATGAATTTGGGGTAGGACGAGATACTTTAGTCATCCACCTCGCTATGCTAGGTTGCGACACCAAATTTGAGAGTTCTTGGTTAAGTGCAAGTTGAACTATCCCTTAACATTCCAAGGCCCTGCCCTTAGTACCATCGTAACTGTTCTCTTTGGTTTAGGTTCCTTCTAGGTCTAAATCCTAAACTAAGATCATATCATTCAAAATAGTTAGGGAGCTTGTATAACACCCGTATTTTTAGGACCCGAGTATATGACTTGTTTCCCAAAAACACGAGTGTTAACCTATAGAGAGCCAAATTCCACAGACACACACACACACACACACACACACACACACACACACACACACACACACACACACATATATATATATATATATATATATATATATATATATATATATATATATATATATATATATATATATATATATATATATATCAGAGTTAACAATTTAGCATGGAATGGATAAATCAACATAAAAGAAAATTTATATTTACATTTAGAGTATACAAGCGGCTGCCCATAATAACTTATATAAACTAATGTCCCAATACTTACAATTACAAAATGAGATAACATCGTATGTGAAACAAAATAATTATAACAAATCTTGAGTTGTAAAATCATATAGCAACTCTTAGCAATACAATCATACATCTTTAACGATTGCACCCTGCTCCTCATCAATATGAACATGAATATTAACTGGGCCACCTGTGTTACCTGTACGATTATATATTCGATGAATGAGTGACCAACTCAGTGTGAATTTCCCTCAAAATTTCACACCGCCGCATTAGGTACGCATAGTTATAAAAATGTAACAAGACACACAAAATAATACATGATGCAGTCTTATTAGATGCATGGATGCGTGAATACATCATCGACCCGAGGATGCTCATCCATTCGGCAGTTGGGCTCGTTACATATACAAAGGCTGGCCATTAACGAAGCACATCACATGTGTACATCATGTACTGCATAACGACTACCTATCGGACATCACGTATGTAAATCGATAGTTGGTGGTCTGACAACAAGCGAAACGATACCCCAATAACTCGGAGGCACGTGCAACAACATCTAGAAATATTCACCCGTCATCGTAAATATGCCATGTATGCATGATTAGCTAAGCCATTATTAGTCCAATTACAATCAGCTGGTTTAATAAAGCTCAAGGTCACTATGGGGGGCTCATCACCTAGTGTAGGCCGACGGCTCAGGCATAGTGTCCCATGACCACCATCCCCGACCCATGAGTCTACCACCTTAGGATATTTAATGGAAACTCGTTAACTAGTCGTCAATCATATTTCAGTATATGAGGCTTATCATCACATGATTGCACAAAATAACACCTTAGACCTACATATATAAGGCAAATACCAAAACAACACCACATAGGGCAAATATCATAACTAAGCCACATATGGCAAATATAAAGACCAAACCACGTAGGGCAAATAGCAAGACTAAGCCACATAGGGCAAATGTTAAAACCATGCGATAAAAGATCATCCTTAAAAACCACTTAGTCACGACAACCCCTGGATGACAGGCTTACATCAATAATCAATTTAAACCACCATTTAATAACCACTAAGTCGAAGGTCCATTACATTCACAATCAATTGAGTTACATCCCAAGTATAGGAATACATTTATAAGAGGGAGTTTTTCATTGATGTACTAGTTTAAGTTCTATAAGCAATCCAGAAGTAACCCACAAGCATAAGAAAATATGCAGGATAAATATTAAGCATGTAATATAGCAATTCAATTCCAACAATTAATACATGTGATTATAAAATGAAGATATCAATTATCAATTAAAATTAAAATAAAAACTATCACTTAAGCTAATGGGAAATGGAAAGCTCAAGGGGAAGAAATCATCACCTTATACTTTGAATCGCCAACTGATGTTGCTAGGAAATGCGTGTTCCCTTGGAATCAATTCATACCATAATTCGTAAAGTTGTACAATTAGATCCAAACATTACACACCATTTAGGGTTAAGGTCTTAATTACCTAGGATTTGGACTACCCTAGGTTTTGGGGTTCCACCCTAGAGTCTAGGTCTAGGCTTAGATCTTAGGGCTTAAACACAATAATGTGATTAGTTAAAATTTAATGTCAATGATATAATTAATATTTGTGACCATGCTAATAATAAGTATTACATTGGTAATAAAATAGTATAATCGAAATGATAATATTTTCAAGTGATGATTACCATACTAGTATCATTAATGGTAATTTTGTTTATAATAACTAGTATTAGCATAAATAGTGTACCGGTGGCTATTCATGCTTAATAATTGTCATAATTTTGGTAATGAAACTAATGGTAATTCAAAAAAATCTGATTTGGGAATAGAGGGTTGACTCACGATTTTGTAGCTTGACTCGATGATTTGACTCGGCCGAGTTTACTCAACAAGTCAAAATTCCATTGTTTCTTTACCTTCTCCTTGCTTTCTTCATTCCTCTTCTTCCTCTCTCTCTACCTTTCCATGTTGCACGTTCAGCCATACCCTGGACTCAGGATTCCAGCAATGAACCCATCCCGGTTTACTCAAGACTCAACAAGTCAACTCGGTATCGAATCAAGCAGCCATCAACCACCCACGCACACTCTTTCTTTCTCTCTTTCTCCCTCTACTTTTCTTCTCTTTCTTCCTTCCCTGTTGGTCATCCAGCAATGTTTGGCTTGGATAGGGCTCACCCAACTCGATGCCAACAAGTTGACGACTCGGCTCGAGTTGAGCTAGTGCAGCAAGGCAGCCACCACACAGGGCCTCCTCTTCCTTTTCTCCTCTCTTCCCCTTCTTCCTTTTATCCTTGCCTTCGCCTTTCTATGCGAACAAAGGATAGCTTGCTGGTCAGATAGGCCTGCCTGACCCGGTGAGTCAGTGAACCCATTCTGAGGTGCAGCCCAAGCCCAACAGACTCGGTCTGACTTGGACGAGTCGGGTCACGCTGGTGTGATGCAACTGCTGCATCCTCACCTTCTTTTCTTTCTTCTCCCATCTCCTTTCTTATTCTCCTCTCTTTCTACCTCTTCCAACGACCCAACAATGGGTTAGACCCAACTTAATAGACTCGGGTGAGATTTGCAACAGCGCACCCACTCTCTCTCGCTCACCTGCTTTTCCTCCCTCCTTCCTTTTTCTTTCTGTAATTTCTAGAACCGGGGCGACTGATCACCCTAACTTGCTCCGAGTTTAATTCTAACTCGGATGGTCGGATGGTGCAGCACCAGTTGCCTGATTTCATCTCCCTCTCTCATATTCTCTCTCTCTCTCTCTCTCTCTCTCTCTCTCTCTCTCTCTCTCTCTCTCTCTCTCTCTCTCTCTCTCTCTCTCTCTACCAGAATCTCGGTGCCAATCCCGAGGAAAATGGGGTCCTTATAAAGGCTAGGGCACGCTCAGGACTGCCCTAATCTGTTTCAACGAACGGTTGGATAGGTGGCCACATTCCTTGCTTTCATCTGCTTTCTGCTTTGCATGGGGGCAATCCATCGGTGGAATGGATCTCCCATCACCATGGCCCACGGGACAAGTGTCCCTGATCATAAGATGGGGCCCATCCCATCGTGGTGGGTCTGTCAGTTAGACGGAGAAGATCAAGTGGTCGTTAATGGCGAGTTTGCATGTATAGTCCAAGATGGTCATCCGAGCCATCTGGATGGAATATATGGGGCCACCGATCCTTGTGTGACCCACCAACCTCATCACACTTCACCCAAGTGCAACGTCTCACGAGAAATTCTGCCGCGGTTCCTTTTCTTGTGTGGAGGGGGATTCTTCTCAGGGAAACGAATAGGGCTATGGTCGACCTAAGTCGGACGCCTAAGATGATAGGATCGGGCTTCAGGGACAGCCCAGATCTCGCCAACGAGATTTCCTGGAGTGGAAACCCTTCAACAACCTTTCTTCTCGACGAGAGGTTGTCTCGCCTTTTCTGGCGCTAAATGCATGCGGGGATTGACACGGGGAGGAACAACTGGGATTGAAGGAAGGCAATGGGTACGGATCGCTAGCATGGCAGGGAAAGATGGAGAGAAGTCCCGTTCTCGGAACAAGCCGCACACAACTGTGCTTGGGTCCATGCTTGCGCACATGCATGCATGCAAGAACTCACATGAGTAAGGTGGTTTTGGTCAGACCGACGCTACGCACGTGATGGATGGTTTGGATTGTCTCAAGGTGGCCAGATGGTGGGCCCCCAATCAAAACTCTGGACGATTGCTCATCCGCTGTCTAAAATCGAAGAGAGAGAATTTCTCTCTTTTTTAGAAAACACGGGTCAACCTGTGTTAACCGGTCTCCAAAGACCCGTGCACGGCGAGTGTGCACCGACTATGCACACGTACCCCCTTTAAGTGGGGCCCATGGAGATTTTGGATGAAATCCACTCCGTCCATTTGGTTGGTAAGGCTCCCTTATGACCATAGATCAAGGATCAGTCCAATCATCAACATCAGTGGGCCATTTAAGTTAGTTTAGGGTCCTACTTGGGGATTCCTGTCGATCTAATGGTCGAATCTTCCCGAAATTGAATGTCAACGGTTAAAAGGGTCACGTGTACCTTTAAGACCTTCATAACATATCAATAATTCAAATACTAATATTAATATTAATTTTATTACTATTACCATCTATCACTATTATTGTTTTATAAAATTACATTAATAACAAGTAGGTATGAAATTTGTTATATATAATCTATATTATCACAAATTGTTAATATATATAAATTATATGAATATTAGTGAGAAAGAACGGAGATTAATATATATTATTTGTGTATTAATTGTATAGTTACATATGCCTTATGTTTTAATTTTATATAAAATGTTAAATTATTGGAAATATGTTATTTATTATAAATTTTATTAGTTTACGTAATATAAATTTTATGATTGTATAAATGATGTTACAAATATATAAATATAATATAGGCTATAATTATATATCATTTTAATATGAAATTTTAAATGCTTATAAAGTATATAAATAATATTTCATAGTGCATATATTTATATTGTGTTATAGTATTTATTTTAAATGATTATTAAGTAGTTAGATTTATATATATATATATATATATATATATATATATATATATATATATATATATATAAATCTAACTACTTAATAATCATTTAAAATAAATACTATAACACAACATAAATATATGCACTATGAAATATATACATATATATATATATATATATATATATATATATAGGTTATCTACATTTGATAATTATTACATATTGCATATTTTGAATTTGATGACCAATCTGATGATCGGATAATTCCAAAATTGATCATAAGCGTATATAATGTTTCCCGATTTTATCATCGATGCTTTTAAGGGTCCCCAAGCTAACATGTACGGACCCTAACCATCTCTTTTAGAGTTGGGTGGTTATACCATGTAGGTAAGTGTCAAATCATCCCACAAAAAGTTGTGGGCTTGATGAATGGTAGATCTTGTGATTCATAGCTTTAGATTTACAATGGTCAGTTAGATTTGTCTATAAATGAAATTATGATCTTAAGGATAGGTTTTTCTAACAACGTAGTGGTCTGTCTTAAAGAATAACGGATGGATAGCTTATTATATAGGTGCAGATTGCAATGAACCTGAATATCTAACTAGGTTTGTATTTATACTAAATTAGATTACATGGTAACACTCGAGTACTGGAAAGTACGGGGTGTTACAGCTTGGTCCTAGGGTTTTAATGTCACTAGGTTTCATCGCTCCTACCTATATCGGCGAATGTGTCGTGATAGGTCCACAGCCCACAGCCCAATTGAATTCCAAACTATTGCTCTGATACCAACTTGTAATGCCCCGGATTTCAAGGGCCGAGTAATGCTTGACTCCCGAATTCCCGAGTGTAACTTATGTATCAAAGAGTTTCAAATGCGCATATAGTTCAATTGATTTATAAGCAATAGAGAAATTTGAGAGGACAATGCAACATAAACCATGACTAAATTATTGAATTTAAAGTGCAACTAATATAACATATGTCTAGCAAAATGAGATAATACGCATAGATGTATGGGACCGAGTCCCAGCAAGATATCTAGTCCAAAAGAGTACACAAAATCCCCTTGCCCTACGGCCCCATCTCTAATCCTAAGGAGCTCCTCCTCCTCGTCTACACTTGCCCCATCCAACGCGTTAAGCTCCGTGACACCTGCATCTAAGATAGGTTTGTTGGGGATTTTGTCCTGCAGAATCACACAGATCTAGATCTAGGATAGCAATCTAATGACACTAAGCACACACAAGAGAACACAGATTTAACGTGAAAAACCCTTATGAGAAAAAACCACGGCACAAAGCGACAGATCTCCACTATGAAGATAGAAATTACAAAGAGAGAGGACTTACCCGATTCGAACAACTTCGAATCTCACCCTTACTACACCCTTTAGAAACCTTAAAAATCCTTTTACGAACCCTTGCAACCCCTTTAGTAAGCCTTGGCATACCATCTCATGCACCCCAATCCCGGATACACCCCTTTATATAAGAATAAAAAGAGGTAGAATCCAAATAGGAAATAAAATTCGCAGAATCTGCGTTTCCGTAATTGCATCTGTGGAACTCTTCGATGATATCGAAGGTCTCTCGATAACAACATTGATATCATTTGAAGGTCTCTCGATGATATCGACAGGACCAAAAAACTGTCCAGCGACCAGTGGTGAAAATTCTGTGAATTATCGATGTCATTGAGCCACTCTCGATGACAGCCTCGATATCATCTAAAACCCTGTCGATATCATAGATAGACCAACAGACAGATTTAAGACATCCGTACATAACAATCTCCCCCATGTCTTCAATCTTCATCAGTGTAGCTTCTTGACCTTTTCTCTTATCTCTATATCACATCATATCTTCTCTTGCACATTCCGTCTTCCTTTTACGCCATCACCAAGCTTAGAGAAGTTGCATAGAACTTGAACTTCTCTGAAGGAATTATCTAGGTGAGCATATTTGTCGGATCAAAATCCACATGCCCAACCACCTTTTCTCCCGTCTTCCTAAAAGAAAAGACGTAGTCTTCTTACCATCTTACTGCTACCCAATATTACTTGCCAGGGTACTTGCTCACAACATTAATACCCAATATTACTTGCTGGGGTACTTGCTCACAACATGATACACATTGTCAACCGCATTTGAATAAGGCTCATGAGATATCCTTCTTTTCCTCATCTGTTTTGGGACATGTCCTGAGGAAAACTTGAGGAGAGACGCGTAGGGAATACTCTCCGGCTTTATCCGGCCCATCACATCCTTGATCAATACCTACACACAAGATATTCCTCCTGTGATTACTAAAGCCTACTCCTCTTTCAGTCTCAATGCCAAAAACCATCTTTACAGCCCCCCGATCCTTCATCCTGAATGTCCCACTTAACTGAGTCTTCAGTACATTGATTTCAGACATGTCATAATTGGCGATCTACATGTCATCAATTCTTGACTCACCATGAAGGAATCAAATCACTGCCTAGGCGATAGGTCGAACTACGACCTCCTGCAAAATCTTTTCTCAGCCCCTTTAACTTCGAACCGCTCTGGTTGCTTTATGTAGATCTGCTCTTCACTTTCCCTTATAGAAGTGCAAACTTCATATCCATCCTTCCAGCTCAAGATCACATTGGCCAACTAGTGTCAATCACGGATCTAATAGACACCTACTATACTGTCGCGCAAATATCTCTGAGAAGTCGATCCCTTCCCTCTGAGCATAACCCTTCGCTACCAATCTCGCCCTGTATCTATGTTGTATCCTCCTGAAGATCCACCTGCATCCAACCGCTTTCTGGCCCACTGGAAGCTCCACTCGCTCCCATATGTTGGTCTAGTATAACAAATCCATCATATCGCCCATAGTCACCTTTCACTTCTCAGCACTAGGCTCACCTAAAGCCATCAAAATAGAAGATGAATCGTCTGTGATATTGGAGTCATCCATGTACCACGCCGATATCCTGCGATCATGTCGTGTGATTCTTCTCACAGGTGGCTGCTCCACCTACTCTGTATCCCTGTCCGCACATCTCAGCCTTCCTACCCTACCCGGTCATGTGGCCATGCTCAGCATGCCACACACGTGCAAAGGTGGAATCCGCTACATCCACTGTAGCTCCACCTTTTGAAGTGCTCCCGATCAACCTATACATGTTACGAAGTCGTTGCGCTTTCATGATTATCCGTGCTCCCTTAGATACTTTAAGAGCACCATCAATACCCGTGTACTTACATCCTTTTGCCTCAAGCACACCAAGAGAAATCAGATTCTGCTTCAAATCAGTAACGTGCCTCACATCTATCAAGGTACGCTTAACCTCATCAAACATCCTGATGCGTACTGAACCAACAGCCACAACATTACAGGTAATGTCATTGCCCATAAATACCTGTCCACCATCACACTCCCTATAGCTGGTGAACCAACTCCGATGAGGAGTCATGTGAAAAGATATCCCTGTTTCTAGCATCCACTCATCCTTATGATCATCGTATGACCGTCTGAGTGAAGACACAGATAAAACATCACCATCACATCCATCTGGCGTGACAGCGTTGGCCTCCCTGCATGAAGCCTCAGAATCTTCCCTCTTCGATTTAGAATTTTCACAATCCTTCTTCATATGTCCTTCCTTCCCACAATTCCAGCACTTTACCTTTTCTTTGCGCTTGCCCTTAGATTTGGATCTAAAACCTAAAGAACATGTACCTTGTCCAGAATTCTTACCCACTGTAAATAGTGCATCAGAAGATGTCCTCATGTTATTATTTAGCTGTCTCATAGCCTTCCCTTGAAGGGATGAGATAACGGTGTCGACACTCAAAGTTTTATTCATGCTGCACATAATGTCCTTGAATGACTCATAAGACGCTGGAAGAGAATTCAACAACATACATACTTGTTCTTCATCTTTCATTACTTCTGTAACAGCCTGAATTTTCACGGCCAGAGTATGTACTCGTGCCCGAGAAAATCGGGTGTTAATAATGTACAACTAGATGCTCTGAAATCGCACCTTTTTTTTTCCGTTTAGTATACATCCAGATATATTCAAGAAGGTACTCATTCACGAGAACAAAATCAACTGTATTGATTATATTTCATCAGAGTAAATAGAATCATCAAATGGCCTCATAATGAGAGGTTTATTACAACATCAGAGTTCACAGCGGAAGCATAAACTAAATAATAAAATTGTCTTCTTAGTCCTTCAAGATAATCTTATATAAGGAAGTAGTCCTCTAGGTCTTCGATCTGTTTGTCACCTGTATCATCTATACGATTGGGAGAGGGTCAATGCCCTACTCATAGTGAAGGTTATCCTTTAAGATTAACAATAATCCAAGAAAACATGATAAGTAAAGTGAGGGTCCAATATGTCCCGTGCTCCACTAACACGAGAGTATCAGCATGCACAAACAATTTACATGAGATGCATGCCTAGCATAGTATGTGCGGCTCATCATATGTAGTGATCGTCACAATGTGGAATATAATTCATAGGAAACCCGGCTCGACCAACATCACATAACTACGGGTATTCGCCGGCATGGCCAACGCTAACGTGGATTTACGTGAACATCTCAAGGCAACACAACACGCGGTTGGGGGATTTACATAACGCGATGTGTTCATATAGTGACTAATTGCGACATCCAATCTCGAAAAGTTGATGTAACACGTATGCCGATTTACATATATCGATTGTGCACCACGCCAACCAACCCACGAAATTACGTGCCGACCAAGGGGGCCGCTACTCGTAACGCATTTTGTCCATGATAAGATAATCGATTCACTAGTTGTGATACCTCATAACACATCACTTGCACATCATAAAGAATATAACTGAACCATCAAGAGTATAAACTAAATCATGGAGATTCTGGAATAACAAGACACATGCCTATGCCTTTAAAGATAAAGGTCACAAGGCCAATATAATAAAGAGAATAGTGACAATGGTCAACTCAGCAAAAGTGGCAATGGCCAACATAATAAGAGAAGAGTGATAATGGTCAACTCAACCCAAAGGAGAGTGACAGAGCCAACTCAAATATCAAGACGAGTGAGAGATCCAACTCAAATATAGAGATGAGTGGCAGAGCTAACTCAAATAAAGAGATGAGGCAGGGCAAGGCTCACATCCATGGCCTCACATAAATTCAGAGAAATTCATATATATTTGACATATGTCATAATCCCAAAAGGGCCAATAAATCAATTGATAGGATAATTCCCTAGGAACATGTAAACATAGAATACATGATAATTCATATCGTAAGAGGCACGAAAAGACTATAATTGATGGTGAAACATATAATAACATGGAAGATTCAAATTGATGTATAAAAGGAATATATGCAAAAGCAATATTAAATTCATGAAAGCATGTATAGAAGCCAAGATAAACTAGCATGAAGATAGATAAAATACAGGAAGATATGAAAAAGGTAGGATAATTAAATCAACTGAAATTACTGTAAGCTTAAAGGATAAAACCCTCACCTTAAGGTCAGATCACCCTGTAATATCGATAAGATTTTGTGTACGCTTTAAGGTTGAATCCTAACATAATTACACGGATTGTACGATTAGACTACAACATTAAATAGGTTACAAGATTAGGATAAAATCTTGGGTTAGACCTAGTCTAAGACCTAACTTTGGTTTTAATCTATGATTACACCTGTATAGAGAACTTAAATTTAGATGGAGTCTATATAGAAGCTTACCTTGTTCAGCAACTGTTCTTGGCCCGACTCATTATTAGTTTTGTGAACTCTCTTTATGAGTCGACTCAGTTCGGCTCGGTAGAACTCCATATGTGATTTCTAAAACTCAAACTCGAATTATAAGGGCTATAAATGAAGATTGCTTTTGAGAAATCTTCTTACCTCTAAAAAATTGATTCGACTCTAGACTCGGACCAGTGACTCAGCGAGTCGCTGCACCGCACCCAGCACTCGGCCTTTCTCCTTTCTTTCTCACGATCTCTCTCTCTTATTTTCTTTTCTTTCTCCTTCTTTCTTTCTTCCTCTTTCTTCTTCTTCTTCTTCTTCTCTCTCTCTCTCTCTCTCTCTCTCTCTCTCTCTCTCTCTCTCTCTCTCTCTCTCTTTCTCTTTTCTTTCTTGATGAACGGTAGCGAGACACAGCCGTTGGCCGTGAAGGGCTCTCTCCCTCTTTCTCAATCGGTCTCTCGCTCTCTCTTTCCCGGTTCTCTCTCTTTCTTTTCACCTTACCCCCACAACAGTGGAAATAGAGGATATTATATCGTTGAACGACGTCTTTGGAAGGTTCCCTGTGCACTTCTTACACACGGAGTGCCGCAACGCTGCTGCGTTTGCAGCAAGAAGCGTCGATGGCACATCGACTCTCCAAACCGCAGCCTTGTGTGAATTTATTCCAAAAATAGTTCCACGGATGTGGTCGAAATACCCTAAGGAAGGCGTTGAACGGTCCAGATCCTCACGACTTGGCTTTCTGGTGTCCCACTCGGATCACCGTTTGGTTTTTCCATGGAGTCCACCCGTTCGAAGGAGTTGCAAGAAAACCAGGGATTCGGTCGTTTTCTCCTTCCTATTATTCAGGACGGTTCGGATCATCCGTCCGGATGGTGATGGTGGCCCACAAAAGTTCTAACACGGACGCTGTCCGTCCGTTGTTGCAGCGGAAGAAAAGGAGACAGAGACCTCTCCGTGTTCGAACAGGAGTCGGTTATATCCCTTGCGTGCGTTTCTTGGTTTAGGGAATGGCCGGGGAAGGTGGGGTCCATCGTGATGTTTCGTCGAGAATCTGCTCCGTTCTTTTGCTTAAGCCAGTTGTGTTGGGCCACCGGTCCAAATATGAAGTAGATCTGAATTGTGGGTGGGACGCAACACATTTTATAAGAAGATGCTATCCATAACTTGAACGTCTCTGGAATCACGTACTAATAGACGTAACAAGATACGTGATAGACCGTGGCATCTGGTGGGGTCCACTTGTTTGTCTTTCGAAAAATCCACTCCGTCTATCCTGCATGTTATATCATTTTAGGATACGGGGTCAAAATTGAGATAATTACATAAATCAGGTGGGCCACAGGGTCTGATTGAGTCTCGAAAATGGCCACCGTTGAAAACTTATTTGGAATCCTCGTCCGCTGCCACGCACATGGTATCATTTTATTTATGGATTTACCCTTTATTTTGTATAAACTTCCACCATCCGTAACTCACAACTCCATCATCCAAATATGATGAAATTTGACAGGTGATCTTTATTCTTTGTGCTCTTCTCGTCGTCCAAATTTGACACCTGATCTCATGAGGATGACTAAGATACTCTTTTAATGGTTAATACGCTTCATAATTTCAAAATAACATTTGTGCTCACCTAATTGACGAGTTACTGGGTGGTTTGGATGTAGACTCTAAGATCTTCATGATGATTGGTTTACCGTGATGTTTGTGTGGCCCATTCGGCAAATCCAAATATGACGGATGGTTAGATGACTTGCTAAAAATAAAGAGACTTGATGGTTAGCTCTCTGACCACGTATGTAGGGGAATGTATGGTTAATTTCGTAAAAGGATGAACATAAAGAGGGTTTCTGGAGTGATTATGGGTAGGACATTTATACCGTTTGAGTTGACTGAGTTTTTCACATGTGTGAGTTCCTCAGATTGTAATTCTAATGGTTGGTTAAGCCTATTCATATGGGGTGAATGAGATGAACGGATCAGAATCTTGATTTGATGAGTGTACGGACGGATGTAGAAGTCAAGTAGCTGATTTACTACGATGTAAGTGCTGAAATTCGACGTGTATGGTTAATTTATGATAATTAGGGCTGATATGAAATTTCACATGGAATGGATTGTGGAAATCATGTAATTTAGAATTCAGGGGTCTAGGTCAATGGCATTTTTATAATCATTGTTGATCTATGAGTTTTAGGAAATCCAATGGCTCCACATGGTTATGGGCATGTTTCTAAGCGATTCTTATAAATGGACATATATCTACATTATTATAGATAGGGAGTTATTCGTCAATTCATTTAAGGAAAAACATATACGTTAAATCAGATGATGGAGAGTCTTACCTTGAAATTGACGGTCAGATGGCTTGATCTGTGAATGGAGATCATTCATAATGGTTAGGTTTGTATCAGGGCGAGGATATAAGGCTAGGATTGTCAGATTAGTATCATACACATGCACATATAAGTAAGTTTTCAGGTAATGCTCGAGAACTTTCAATACTCGGCATTGAAAAGTTCGGGGCGTTACAACTTCCTCTATATCTAGCAATTTGCAAACTAATTTATTAAAGTTGCTGATATGAGCCTCCAGATCTCCATCCTCTACCATCTTGAAGTTATACCACTGCCGCTTCAAGTGCAGGCGATTTTCAGAGGATTTTTTCATATAAACATCCTCTAACTTCGCCCATAACTTAGCCGCAGTTTTCTCCCTCATGACGTTGTAGAGAACCTCATCCGTGAGACAGATGGATCGATGATAAAGCCTTCTTATCAAGAGCATTCCACTCGTCATCAATCATAGTAGACTTCTGCTCCTCAAGAGCACCATCTTCGCCTTGCTTGATTAAGGAACTCATCATCTTGATTTTTCATAACTCAAAATTATTTTTTCCTGAGTACTTCTCAATCTCATACTTAGCGCTCTCTATTATTACTAATCCCTCAGATTCAGATCTGTGCCTCAACAATAGCTCTGATACCACTTGTTGGGGATTTTGCCCTGTGGAATCACACAGATTTAGATCTATGATAGCAATCCAATGACACCAAGCACACACAAAAGAACACAGATTTAACGTGAAAAACTCTGGAGGGAAAAAACCATGGTACAAAGCGATTGGTTGGTGTTTTAAAACACCGTCCCAGAGTGGGAGTGAGTGATCGACTTAGTGAGTTTCATTAGCAATAAGCTATGCAAGTTATCAATTCCATAGGAACAATTAATGAAAAACATATAGCACAAAGTTCCTAACTACTCTTATTAATGCATATGCATGTTATTCTGATATAATGCATGCCCTCGCCGTCCAATACTCCCTTAGTGCAACCTCGATTGCCAAGTCGCCAACCTAACTAATGCGATGCGATGTAAATATGTTAGCCAAGTATTTAGTTATATTCATTCATTCAGCAGTTTGGAGAAACTGGGACCCTATTAGAGTCAATGCCCTATTCCAATCACGAGACTTAGGTAGCCACAGTGGCCTTGCCCTCGGGATCCTTGATCTTTTTCAGTTCGTCACTCCCAGTTAACGCATGCGAAGGTGGCATTGTAAATCAAGGTTACTCGTGGTCATTATGGAGAGGCTCGTCACCCCAGCATAGGCCGACAGCTCGAGCATAGTGTCTCATTCTACCAAGCTCAACTCCCGAGACTTGTGAATCGCATCATAATTGTTACTAGTGGGCGTTACATGGGCTCAAGGTGCCTCAAGTTCAAATAGGCGTGATCATACATGTCACGCCCCAAATCCGAAAATTGGATTCACAGGAATCCCGATCACCGAGTCCGGTGCCGATAGCCTCCGTAGTACCCTATTCTCGACTCCCAGCATTCATACGCTAGATTCCAATCCTGAAATCCTACAAGGAGGATTTTTAGAATGAATTTTTATTTTTATTTTGTAATGGAGCATAACCACAAGTATACCCAATTCAAAAAGGCAACATCATCATCACATATCCACTAATATAATCAATTGATTATAATGTTGAAAGGGAAATACATATATCAAAGTTTCAGAAGACAACTGCACGCTCCAATCTCAACGCTGCTGCAACCTAACGCCACCTGCACGTATCTATCGTGCATAAACTTACAGAAAGCTTAAAGGGTGGTGAAAGTGTGTATAAGGTAAGTGTTAAGTATACAATAAAGCTCATAAATCATACATCATCGGGATAAGCAGAAATATTGACAAGATCAGAAATCATACGATATCAGAGTAAGTGAAAATATACTGGTTACTAAATAAATCATTCAATAACAAAATACGCAATGCGGATCAGCTATGCAAATGTGGAACTCAAATATCAGATGCCGATGATGCAATGCAATATGCGAATCCTGCTAAGTCTGTCTAGGCTATATAAGTGCAAAAATATAGTAACCCAAAATGCTAAGTACTGCGGATGCAATGTAATATGCGGTGCGAATGAAATGACTGTGCTGGAATGTGAAGTCGGGATGATAGCACGTAGTATCGCAGGCTATAGGGTCCACCACAAGGGACTTCTATCCAAACCAGTCCTATACCTAAATTTGGATAGTCAGACTCAATGTGGTAAACTCCTGATCTCAAGTTAGTTGCGTGCCCAACCAAAATCCTAGCCATGCGATGGTACATATAACAAATAGTTACACACTACCAGCCCGAGTGGATAGTGAATGAATGAAGGAATGGATATATAATTCCTGCTTAATAAGTCCACATATCAGTACGGTTGCTCTTTGGAGAAATCACCGGGGTCTATTACACTTCACACTGACTCCCGCCTCCTTAGCCGCATAGCCCGGTGAGTGGAAGAGACCTCACTATCTGCTTAGCCAGCAGTCTGCCAATACCTACTCGGCTCGTCGATAACGGCCCATTTACGAGCTGGTCATACTCAGCCTAGATTATAGCCCCCTCACTCGGGCGGATAAGGCCACATCCCCTCCCAACCGACCACGACACAGTGAGAGACACTGCCTACTGGCATTTGGCACTCGGGCGGTCATGTTCCACTTGGTCTAGACGTTAGGGCACCTCCTAGCCTCGAAGATTCTGGAATTTTCACCCAAGGACATCCTAAGTGCCCACAGTGCTAAAACCAAGTATTTTTGGTGTCCCATTTAGCCATCTACGATGTGCCTGTGGAGGCCATGACCCTGATGTCGTTGGGGCGTACAATGATCAAGTCACACATATGCGAGATGTATGAGTCATCCAATCATGTAGCAATCCCGCGCGTACTATACGCTCATGTGGGTAACTCCTATCACTGAGTCCCATAAATAATCTGCTTAATGGCATATACTATGATCGGTCACTCCTCATATCAAGCTTACATATGATGCATATGGACATGAACTACTCTCATGACGAATATAAGCCTAAACGGCCTACACATAACAAGTATGAGCCTATCAATGGGCCCTAGGAAGAGTTATAATGCAGACATTTAACCAACATTATTCTTACAATGTGGACGTCAAACCAACATTGCTCCCAAGGCACGGCCCACCATAAACATCATTACCTGCATTTTAGTGAAATCACACATTACATCGGGTTCACATTCCTCGCATTGAGCCACATGTACACCACATTGGGCCTAGCCATGCGGGCCACAAATACATCAAGATGGGCCTCATCACATGGCTTGAAAATATATCACAATGGGCCTCAACCCACGGGCACTAATACATCACAATGGGCCTCAACTCATGGGCCCCAAATACATCACAATGGGCCTCAACCCATGGGCCCTAACACATCACAATGGCCCTTAACCCATGAGCTCCAAATATATCACAATGGGCTTTGCCAAATGGGTTGGAAATACATCACAATGAACCTCAACCCATGCGCCCTAATACATCACAATGGGCCTCAACCCATGGGCCCCAACTATATCACAATGGGCCTCAACCCACGGGCCCTAATACATCACAATGGGCCTTAACCCATGGGCTCCAAGTACATCACAATGGGCTTCAACCCATAGGCCCTAATACATCACAATGGGCCTTCACCCATGGGCTCCAAATACATCACAATGGGCTTTGCCAAATGGGTCAGAAATACATCACAATGAGCCTCAACCCACGGGCCCTAAATACATAACAGGTGGGCCCTGCACCCGGGCCTCAAAACGGGCAACAAGTGAGCCCCGCTCATGGGTCAAAGATACATCCTGATGAGTCACATGTATATCAAAGTGGGCCCCTCGATTGGGCCACAAAAATACATCAAAGTGGGCCTGACGGATGGGCCACAAAGTACATCAAGGTGGGTCTCACAGATGGCCACAAAACACATCAAAGTGGGCCTCAATGGATGATCATATCACAGAGTGGTCCGCCGTGATGTGTTTGAGATCCAACCAATTCATAAGTTAACATAGAGCTAGATGAAGTGAAAGCAAAATATAAGCTTAATTGGAAGCTAATGTGGCTCCTAAGAAGTTTGAACGGTGAATGTCACTGTCTCCACTATTTTCAATGGTGGGGTCCACTTGAGCCTTAAATCTGACTCATTCTTAGTCTCAAGCCCTAAAATGCACTTTCAAAATGGTTGGACGTCTTGGATGCAACAGATGCATCATGGTAGGGTCCACACACGTGGCCCACCAATTAAATGGACGGTGTACATACACACCATCTGGATGGACGGTTTGGATATAACACAGACATCAAGGGTGGGGCCTCAATAATGGGCCTTATATATCACATCATGTGTGGTCCATACAGATGGACGGTGGATACAACACTACATCATGGAGTCCATGTAATAGTCGGCTGTGATAAAACACACACACCAAGTTGAGCCCCACTGTACATCACGTGGTGTCCCACGTCCAGATGATGGATGGTTGGGGTAAAATACATATATCAGATGGTGTCCCACCATCCTTTGTTAGATTGGACGGTGAGGATACCATACATAAATCATGTGGGTCCCACCCGCTGGACCAAGTGGATCATACAGCAGGGTGGGTTACAGACCCACGAAACTTGGGGACGTCGATACAGTAGCTGTATAACTGCTATCTGCTAGCCAATCCTCTTCAAAGAGGTGGGTCCCACGTGGGGCCCACCATAATGTTTATTTCCCATCCAATCTGTTGATAAGGTCACATGGACCTGGATGAAAAGGAAGAATAAATTTCACAATGATCCAAAACTTCTGGGACCCACACAGGGTCTCAATGGCAGACGCTCAGTCTCACTGTTCCCTGCCATGTGGGCCACTTGAGCTGAGTATAGGGCTGATTTTTAGGGGGATCACAGCCCTAAGTGGCCCCATCAAAATGCACGGTGTTGATGTGTGGTACACATCATGGTGGGGCCCATGGCTGGGACCCAACGGTCCCTGCCCGTTCAAGTGGCCACAGCACAGGATGCTGCTGCGTCCCTGGCATGGTGCTGCCTTTTTAAAAAAAAAAAATTGGTTAATTTGAGGTTTTTTACACGTGGGGCCTGCTTCAGTAAAATCCACCCCAGCCATTTGATTTTAGGGCTCGAGAAAGACCAAACGAGCGCAATATTCAATATATTTTTGTGTATAGAAATATCAGGGTGTATTTCAACAATAAGAATACTGTTCTCTATGCTATGGCCCGCTAGAAAGTCAGATTAGTTTCATTTTTTGGCTCAACGCCTAAAATGATATGAAAAATAGGATGGACGACATGAATTGAATTCATACATCAAAGTTGGGCCTACATAAGCAACCCACCCCAAATTTCAAATCAAACTAACATTTTTTTTTTTCACGTGCAACGTCCAGAGATTATTAGCAAATCCCATGGTCTGTTCACACTTCACAGACGACGTGAATCAAGGTGGGTCCCACATGTGGGGACCACGGCTGGTGGATCCCACGTGGACGTGGCCCACTTAATTTGTATCAAAATGATATGTGTGTTTTCCCATCATCTAAAGGGTAGGGCCCACATGGCTTGGATGGCCATGGGGTCCATTTAATGGACGGTTTGAACACCACATCCCTCCATTAAATGGGCCACAAAAATAAAGGAAGGAGAGAGAGAGAGAGAGATAGAGAGAGAGAGAGAGACGCGTGTGATGGAAGGCTCCACCACTATGAGCCCTCCCTTGCATTCAATCATATATCAAGTGGGTCCCAATACATGTGGGCCCACCAAATCAAAGATCAACGGTGGAGATTCCTTCTCCACCAAAATGGAAGGTCTAGATGACCTCTAATCATGCAAGGAAAATAAACATCATGATGGGGTCCATGGAGAATGGCCCCATCATGGAATGATCATGAGGATCAAGATGGGTCATCGGCCACATTTAGGGGCCAAAGTGAGATCCATACCATCAATCGGTAGGCCTCACTTGGCCCATCATAAAGATATGAAAACTACGCTATAGAAGCACCCACCGTTCGATTTTTTTGGTCCGTTGAAAAGTCGATCTCCTTGTGTCTCACTTTGATGGTGGAAGATGAGAAATGAATGGCTAGGATGAAGGTTTTGGGGTGGGAAGTGGGCCACACACATCTCACTTTCTCTCTTGAAAAATCATGGATGTCCACCACTTTGCATAAGATTTTTGTTACTTGGAAATTGTGAAGAGAAAGAGGGAGAGAGGGTTGTAAGGGAGAGAAAGTGATGGGTGATGGATGTGAGATGAGTGATGGGTGAGGTGAAAGACTTATTGACTTTTGGGGTTTGCTTGACTTGTGGAGAAAGAAAGCATGGCTTGCTCTTATACTTGGCATGAGGTGATTGATTGATTGATGAGGATGTAGAGATTCTCTTAGGATTGCAAATGCCCGGCGTTTTTTTTGAAATAAACGTTGGCCCACATCTCTCTACCAGGGTATTGAATCGATATGCAAGACGCGGCGTTGGAACCGTGGCGACGGTGCAGTCACAATGATATAAGTCTCGGATTAAGCTGACTCAAATCTACATGATGCGACTTAGAGTCGCGCACAAACATCGATCATAGGTCGCAGGTTGTCGAAATTCATCGGGAAGGATCGCGGGAGTCGACGGAACAATACGGATTAGGATACGGGTCTTATAATACATGGTGCGAGCATCCCATGTAGTCCAACTACTGTTGGCTATCTGTATTCGACCTAAATTGGTCAAATTAATCGCTGGTGGCCCAACCTATGGGGCTGCCCATGTGGGTCTTAAAATTTTGTTGACCAACCCATAAAATAAATAAATCATCTAACATGTTATGGGAAATCATAAACCGTCCTTAGTCATTGAAAAATTTAGGCATGCATATCCATAAACGTAGGCATTCAACACAATAAAAGCATATCGATGACGTGTGGACATATTACCTCCAAATCGTCATGGATTTGGGGATAAATCATAATTAGTTTCATACAACAGATTCTAAGTGAAGAGGGGCAACAATTCGATATCTTGGCCTAATTTAGCATAGAAGCAAGAAATTTATTATTTTAGACATGGATAGGCAGATTTTAAAAAAAATAACTATCAATGAATGCCTTACAATTCAACATGCACAACATTTTTCACACAAATAATCATTAATTCCAACCTAGGTTTGATAATTGGCCACCTAAGGCTAATGGTCCACACCTAGGTATGGTTCGATAGTTTGGAATGCTACTCTTACGGTTTTGGTCCCGTAGTTTGGCATACTGGAGCCATACATCGATAAAATTTGCATGTTAGAAGGCATGGATGGCTTAAGACACCCAAAATTTAGAAAGGGGCTGGGCTGATTACCTTTCTATGGCTGATGGGCCGCTTCCACGACGGCGGGGTTGGGGGCTCCGATGCGAGTTGTGGTAGGAAGGAGGATTTCTTAAAATCCAACTCCTTTAGAACTTCCTCTCTTTATTCTCTCCACTCTCTCTCCTCCTTGCAGCAAGAATTTGTATGAGAGTGAGGGAGTAGGATTTCAGACCTCATATAATCTGAAACTTTCATCTAAATGGCCCTCGGAGTTCTTATTCCAACATGCATACCCCTAGTGGGTTGATTTCTGATCTTTAGGGTCATTTCAGTGGCCCCCTGATCCATCTGTGTCATGTGGCAGGTGTCCCATTGTCAGATGAGTGGTTGTTCTGAATTTGGCGGCGATCGGATGATCCAATTGGCCGTGGGGCCTGATTTGCGATCAAGGGTCACCAATACTCGATCAGGGCCCAGTTATACGGATATGAGCAGGGAAATATCCCTGGCTCATGGTCCGAGTTTGATTGCAATTCAATTGTTGGAAAGTCACAACTTCGCCGTTTTAGTGGCGGGGTCAGCTTACTTAAATTTCAGGTTTTAAGTCCCGGAGAGTTATGCCTTTCAAGCTCGACCTTCATGGTCTAAGTTATGCGGTTCGGGGCACTGTTTGGGTCCACAGTCTTGATGGATTTCAAGCCCAGTGAGACCAATGATTCCCTATAATTTCAGACTTAGTGGATCTTCTACAGGCGACGTATAGTCGTTTTAGTCTGTCGCAGTTAGGGGTGTACACGAGTTGAACTGGGCTCAACTCGGATCGGCTCGATCACCAGCCACACCCAGCCCGGCCTTGTCACCGGGCCAGTCAATAATCGGGCGAGTTCGAGCCACTTTCGAACCTTACAACAAGTTCATGGGAAGGGCTTTAGCAGATAATCCACGTCCCATTACAAGGCCCTCGAGTATTCCTTTTTGTATTTGGTTGAATCTAGGTCGTTCAAGTTATACGTCTGTGAAGTGGATGAGTCACTGTCACTTCAAAAATGGGCGGTGAACTATCCCAAAAGGGTAAAGGGGAAAGGGACGGGTACAGTTTTGAAATACACACACACACACACCACTTGACCGAGTCGGGCCAGGTCGAGTCAGGTTTCAGGCCGGCTCGGGCCAAACTGGGACCTATCCGAACTTGGCCCGAACTCAGTTTCAGGCTAAAGATAATGGCTCGTCCCGACCCAAACTCAGTTTCGAGTCGGGCTGAGTCGATCGAGTTAACCGGGCTAGCCCGGTTCGTGTACAACCCTAGTCGCAGTGGATTGTTGAAAAGGCCGGCACCACAGCCCACTCCTGACACTGATCACGCTTAGGCCTGGCTACATTCGTGACTTGTTCTATCCTAATTTGGCGATAGCAGCTCTTTACGTCATTTATCCCTAGCTTTTTAGTCTCACATGTGTGCATCATGTGATCACCTAGTGCGGTCCTGTGTGGCAGATCCGCTAGTGGACACCCCAAGACATCGTAACATTTAGCCTGAGTATTACAATAATGTATGTGTTTTATCCATGCCATCCATCCATTTTTCCATATCATTTTAGGAAATGATCCCAAAAATAGGAAGATCCAAATCCCATCAGGATCATACCACAAGAAACATTGCTGATTAAACGCCCACCATTAAAAGCTTATTGGAGACCTCAAAAGTTTTAAATGAAGCTAATATTTGTGTTTCCCCTGTGTGACCTAATAAAAAAGTTTGATGGTAAATAAACATTACAGTGGGCCCGTAGAAATTTTTAATGGTGGGCATTTAATCATCACTGTTTTCTTATAGTGTGGTCCACTTGACAGTAGATTTGTCTCATTTTTGAGCTCATGCTATAAAATGACATGAAAAAATTGGATGGACGGCGTGGATAAAACAAATATATCACGGTGGGCAGGCAGAGAATAGTCCACTATGGAAGCAGATTGCATGGTGTGCCACACAGACCACCGACCTCAGTGGCGTGTTGACATCACTAAGTTCCATGGGCCACCATGATGTATGTGTTATATCCACACGGTCAATCCATTATGAAAAATCATTTTGGGGCATCGGCCCAAAAAAGAAGCGGATATAAAGCTAAGTGGAAGCTATAATCCCACCACTAAAACCTTCCAAGGGATATTATGATGTTTGTTTGCCATCCAATCGGATCGAAAGGTCGCATAGACTTCGATGATAGGAAAAAAACCAGTATCAAATTGATCCTGACAAATTTTCAATTGTAAACGTTCAATCACCCATGCTTTATGCGGTGTGGTCCACCTTGAGATCGTGATACGTTTCATTTTTGGGCTCAAAAGCCCTAAAAGAATATTGCCAAATGGACAGGCGGTTTGAATATAACACATACATCATGTTGGGGCCACATAACACACCACCCAGGTCCGTAGTATGTGGCACACCAAACAATCCTCTCCCGTCCATTATCAACCAGGCCACGGCAATCCCCACCTGTATCCGATCCAACGAACGTGGGCCACCAAATCCGAGAAGTGGATTGCGTGTGCTTGGTGTTGTGTTGACGTCACCAGGTCCTCTGAACCCCACCATGATGTATTTGTTATATCCACACTCTAAATTCATTTGGATACGTCATTTCAGGTTATGAGCTTAAAAATGAGAAGATCTAAAGCTCAAGTGATCTTTAAAAGAAGAAAGCAGTGGGGACAATGATTTTTTACCGTTGAAACCTTTTTATGATACATAGTATTTATTTGTCTGCCGACACGTTCACAAGGCCACGAGACTTGGATGAAGGAATATATATATATATATATATATAGGGAAAAGGTAATATGCACTCGACCTCACCCGTCCGTCCATGAGGTCAAGCTGTGTGGGCCCCATTGTGATGCATTTCGAACATCTACCCCATCAGTCAAATGCACCATTCCATCGTGGGCCTATATCTCAAAAATCAAGTCAATCTGTGACTTGAGTGGGCCACACCACATACAGAAGTGGAGAGGAGCCGTGCACCATTAAAACATTCATAATCATTTTTTTGGCCCACGGAGATGTAGTTTGCAAATCCAGTCCATCCATTATGTGTATCCCACTTGGATAAGGGTTCAGACCAAGTTTCAGATGCATGCAAATTTCAGGTGAGCCCCACCAAGTGCTTTTATATGTTTTAACGGTGTCTTCATATGTTTTTAGATGGTATGGCCCACCTGAGTTCCGAATACGCCTGATTTTTGGGATATCCCATAATTTAAAAGGGACCCATCAAATGCACGGTGTTGATGGTCGACATGCATCACTGTGGAGCCCACACAACTCAACCTCACGAGAGCTTAACGTGAGGTCGAGCGCATAGTACCTTTTCCCATATATATATATATATATATATATATATATATATATATATATATATATATATATATATGGAAAAGGTTTTACGTGGTGGAGCTCACGGAAACTTCCCATGAGGTCAAGCTGTGTGGGCCTCACTGTGATATGTGTTGAACATCAACACCGTGCATTTGACGGGTCCTATTTAAATTATGTGATATCCCAAAAATCAGTTGTATGCAGAACTTAGGTGGGCCATACATTTAAAATCATGTGAAGACATGCCTAAAACATATAAAAGCACTTAGTGTGGCCCACATGAAATTTGGATTCACCTTAACCTTGGCCTGAGTACCCCTCATCCAAGTGGGACACACATAATGGATGGGCTGGATTTGTGAACCACATCTCAGTGGGTCCAACAAATGATTATGAATGTTTTAATGGAGGGTAGGTCCTCTCAACTTTTGTATGTGGTGTGGCCCACACAAGTCACGGATTGACTTGATTTTTAAGCCCTAGGCCCACCTAATGGGGTAGATGTTAGACGCACATCATGGTGGGGCCCACACAACTCCACCTCATGGGAAGTTCCCATGAACTCGACCGCATGGAACCTTCCCCCCGCACACAGAGATTTGGATCTACCTCATTTTTGGTCAATGCAATAAAAGTATTTCAAAAAGTGAGTGGGAGGTGTGGATATAACACACATACATGAGAGCGGAGCCCATGGAACTTGGTGATGTCACCACACAGGGGAGGTCGGTGGTGTACCACCCAATCCATTTCCCAACTCTCGCCGAGATGGGTACTACCAACCAGGACATGAGATGGTTGGTCTCACCCATGCAACTCCGCATTAGTAACTGTTTATACTTTTGGGCTTTGTATGACCCACCGCGATGTTAACCTCAAATCCATGCCGTCCATTCGTGCAGCACTTCATGTAGCAATTCTGACCAAATCTCACCCGTGCAACTCCACGTTAGTAAACTGTTTTTACTTTTGGCTTCCTAAGGCCTTGTAATCCATTGGTGCGGCACTTCGTGTCAACTGTTATGGGAAAATCTAAGCTAAACCCGGCATAGGCCAACTTAATGAAGCCAATGAGCAAAGCCTCGGACTGATAGCGGGACATTCGAGCCGACCCGATTCTAATTTCTTTTGTAGAGTTTTGACACCGACCCGGAACCTGGAAGAAGCTATTATACCTCCGACCCGTTGACTCTGACTGGTAGTTCGATCATGAGCACGGATGAGAAAATGGTTGAATGAGCCTCCAATAACGCATATGTAGAGGGTTATCCAGAGTACGATCTCAAGATAACGGCCAATATCAGCACACACGCAACTTCCACTTGACAGCAGAGATCGTGCCAAGATTGACGGACACATCCACTCCAATCCATAAGTATAAATAGAGGACCTATCTACAGGGAAGGTACACAAGATCTGATACCCTAAGCTTCGACTACACTACTTGGACCCAGAATCCTAGCTTGACTTTGGCATCGGAGGGTCCCCTGCTCTAGTTAGGGTCTCCTTTGTCCTCATCTTGTGCAGGCTTACAGAGCTTGGACGAGTGTTCGGAGCTCGGTAAGGATGAACCAGATTTTGATATCAACATTTTAGCGTGGTCTGTGGAAAATCATAACAAAAAGACACAATAATCAAATATGGTTCGAGGAAAGAAGAAGACACTTCCGGTGCAATGGAAGAACTTGAACCCAGTAGGCAGCGACGTTCGTCTTCAACAATTCATGCTGAATCAACTCTGACTGGACTGTCCCAATGGACTCGGAGCCGAGGAGGCAAGTATCGTGCATTGCAAAATCAAGTACAGGCATTGTTTGAAGAGATTAACCGGATGAAAAAGCAACAAGCCGAACAACATCCACTCCCTTTTCAAGAGGAGATCACTCCGAGAGGAGCAACGACTCAGGCTCCGACCTACGTATCTGAGACCTCGACGTTAGCCCCAACCGATCCCTGATACGAACTAGAAAGGAGAAGGGAAAAGCACATGAGGTTGATGTTCCTTACGAAATTGTCGCTGAGAACAAAGACCCATGGGAGGCTCAACTCGATGAGTTTTGAAACTAGATCAAGACTCTACAGCGAAACCACCAGGCTTAACTCATTGTGAACCAAGTTTTAGCAGAGTACGAGGCGAAGGAAGCAAAGATGATAGCCTACTTAGACAAAACCCAAAAAATAGTGGAGAAATTCAAGGATTGCATCATGAGTCAGATACCGAGGGCTGAGAACTCTTGGGCCGATGCCCTGCAAAGTTAGCCTCAGCGACTGAAGGGAATATCTCAAGGATTGTCCCTGTGGAGTTCCTAGATAAACCGAGCATCGACTGAGCCGACTGAGAAACCATCAATGCGATGCAAGTGACTACAAGTTGGATGGATCCTACCTTTAAATACTTCACGAGTGGAGAGGTCCCACAAGATCGGCTAGAAGCTCGACGCCCAAGGGTCAGGGCAGCACGGTACATGATCATGGGCAATACGTTGTACAAAAAAGGGTACTCCTAGCCATACCTCAGATGTCTCCGACCAGATGAAGCGGAATACATGATCTGAGAGATTCACGAAAGAAATTACGGAAACCACTATGGGGGTCATTCTTTGGCCCAGAAAATACTTCGTCAGGGGTATTTCTGGTTGACAATTCAAGAAGATTCCAAGAATTTCATGCAAAGATGCGATAAGTGCCAAAGATTTGTTACCGTCCCACTGCAACCATCGGAAGAGCTGACTCCGATGAACGGACCGTGGCCATTTGCCCAATGGAGAATCGACATTATTGGGCCTCTGCCGCCAAGCAAGGGGCAAACCAAGTATGCGATCGTGGCGGTTGATTATTTCACCAAATAGGCCGAGGCCGAGCCCGTGGCAAAGATTATCAAGCAGAAGATAACGGACTTCGTGTGGAAGAATGTCATCTGCCAGTTCGGCATCGCGCGCACTATCGTGTCCAATAATGGGAAACAGTTCGACAATGACAAGTTTTGGGGCATGTGTCGAAAGCTCAGCATTATCAATGTATACTCATCGCCTCATCACCCTCAGTCCAATGGACGAGCGAAGGCTATGAATAAAATCATCACGCACCATCTCAAAACGAAGCTGGAGAAAGCCAAATGCAATTGGGCCGACGAGCTTCCGTTTGTTCTCTGGGCGTACAGAACCACGGCTCAGTCGACTACAGGAGAGACTCCTTTCTCTCTATCCTATGGCTCAGAGGCCGTCGTCTCAGTTAAGATAGGACTTCTCACCGCGCGGGTACAAAACTACCAAGACGAGCAAAATGCCGAGTTGATCACGACAAACCTTAATTTGCTCGAGGAATTGCAAGACATCGTCAAACTCTGAGTTGTAGCTCGGCACCAACAAGTTGCTCGTTTCCAACTCCAAAGTTAGAACGAGATGATTCCGGCAAAGAGATCTGGTCCTTTGACATGTATTTCAAAATACTTCAAAGCCCGAAGTGGGGTCCCTGGGCCCGAACTGGGAGGGACCCTACCGAGTAGTTAGCTCGGCAAAACCAGGATCTTATCGCATGGAGGATTTGGAAGGACGACCATTGCCACATCCCTAGAATTCCGAGCACCTGAAGATCTACTACTCGTAAAGGGAAAGTGACGTATTGGTCGGGTTTGTTTGTTCTGACGACATCCTTAATAAAGTGTCATTTTCTACGAAAGTTATTCTACATGGGGGCTAATCCCCAAGAACGAAGATCTTGATGATGAGCCGACCATCTACAAGATGCTTACCTCACCATGTTAGCATGTCATGAAGGACCATTTCTCATGTGAAGAAATGAAGTCCTTCGACGAGCCGACTCCTTATAGAAGAGGTTAACTCGTCATTCGACAATTAGACAATCCAACAATGCATATACAACCAAATTAAATCATTATTCCAAAAAGATAGATGAAATTATAAAGATTTAGTTGTTTTACTACAAAAGTTTCTACAAAAAAATTATATTCACTCTCTTCGAGAAGAGTCAGCAGCAGAGGTGGGAGGTTGAGCCTCGGAGGCCCCTTCGGCCTAAGCGGCGACTAGAGCATTCTCAGCCTCAACAGCAGGAGCGTCCTCGGCATCGTCGGTAGCCAAGCGATCGAGGTCAAGGTCTGGATAGAGTTCTCCGACATCGCCCAAGCACATGTTGTAGGCGTAGTAGTAGACTTTAACCAGTTTAGCGAACCTCTCCACCGAAGCCTTGAATTCCTCAACAGCCGCAACAGCCTGTGCAGCGGCTAAAGCTTCGAGCTCAACACATTGTTTGGCCAGCTCCTCAGCAGCGTCACGCTTGGCCTGTCCAAGCTCGCCGCCAGCCGAGCAATCTTCTTGCACGCCTTTGAGGAGAGCTCTTAAGCTTTCCAGTTCGGACTCAACTGAATCCAAACAAGACTGAAGCCCATTCGCCTCCCTTTGAAGCATGAGATCCCTTAGCTGGCCTTCTCCCACCAGGCCCTTCAACTTCTCCTATTCGGCGACCGAGGCCTTCAAGAGCCCTTCAAGTTCGACCTTCTCCCCCTCGATCCAAGTCATCGCCCTCAGCCTCTCTCGGATCTGGACAACATTGACGATGCCTAAAAAACAAAAGGTTGGAAAATAAAAACGACGATCAGAGCTAACAAATAACGTTGAAAGCTTACCGTGTAGCAAACCGAGGCAAAGTCATTTACAAACGACTCAAGGAGACAGGTGAGAGTATTGGCAATCGACGCCTCGGCTGCATGCTTAGCCGCCCAGTCGTTCAGCAACAACATATGGTAGCATGGCGGAAGTACCTCTGATCCCGAAGGAGGAATCGAATCAACAGCCCTCCCCACACCATTGGCAGTAGAGGCCTGAGGCTCCGCCTTGGGGACGACACATTTTCTGGCTAGGACATTCGTCCTGCCAGCCAAAAAATCTACCTCAACAGCAGTGAGGTTGATGTTGATAGGCTCGTCCAAGGCGTCCCCTTCCTGAGAGAGAGCCGCTCCGATTGTCTCTCCGACCACCTCCCTCTCAATCCCAGGTGGATGGGTCGAAGCAGCCAGAGGGGCCGAGGCAGGGATTGCGACAGGTTCGGCCGCAAGGGGTGCAGTCTTCTTTTTCTTTGTCGTAATTTTAAAATGCGGCTCAGAAGGGCGTTGCACCGACGACCTCTTCCACTTCGACCCCGAAGCCTCATCCATACCTAACCAAAAAAGAATAAACTTAGAGACACCTACAAAAAAGACCAACTGTATAAGAGGTTACTATACTCACCCAGAGCAGTAGAGAAAGGTTTAAGTCGGTAAAATCCAGACTGGAGGAGGTTGTCCGGATTAATGATGTCGTGCCAGACACACTGCTCCTCTTTAAGCAGCCGAGCTCTAGCAATTTGGGCTCGGAGGGAGGAAGACAGCTCGGTGGACCTGTCGGACAGTCTACAAACAGAAAGCACAAGTTAGAACAAAAACGAGCCACCAAAGCAAAATGCAATACGGATCTCGAAGACTCCTACCTAGGTTAGAAAATTTTGTGGGCACTCTGGCCTGTAAATGTCCAATCTCGAACGCCGACGCCTCCCATTCTCCAGAGGCCCAAAACTATTTCCCCTTCCAATCCTTGTTAGAAGAGGGGAGACTAACTACGAGGCCCGAAGTACATTGGGCCCTCCTAAAAAAATAATACCAGATGGCTCGGTCAAGTTGTGCTTGGCCTGGTACATTGCCAGAAATTCATCTAGCGATATATCCCAATTCTTCAAATGACACCAGATGATATAAAAAGAAATAAGAATTCGCCAGGCGTTTAGGACGAGCCGACCCGACGCCAGCTTTAGCCGAGCAGTCAACATCCACACAAACAGGTGAATGGAAACTGAAGCCCACATTGGAGCGCGCAGATGAAGATAGCAACTTCTCCATTAGCCAGATCTCCTGGAGCGTCAAGGGCGAAAGGGGCCCTAATGTGCACGGAGTATGGAATCTAGTAATCAACTTCGATCTGTGCCATTTGGGACTCGACCAAAACCGAGCCCCCAGGGATGGCAACCTCAAACCATCCTCCCGAAGGCCTGACCATAACCCTCCCAGCTGGGTCCCGAAGTATTCTCCTGGACCCTTTGATGCGACCCTTAGCCTTCGGACCCGCGATCTTCTTCACTGGTGATTGGAGGGGTATCGCCTCAAAGGGACCTTCCAAGTCCCGACGCTCGGAGTCTATACTTTCCAGCTAAGACTCATCTCTGATTCCAAATATTCAAACTTTGTCTGAATCGTTCGACATTACGAAATTATACGAAATTGAAAGAGATCTTAAGAAAGAACTCATAAGAAATCACCCTCCGTGAGACATCTCGCAACACAAGCCCTTTGAGAAAATGAAACACAAGAGGAGAGCAAGAGGGGAGCGTGAATGACAGGTAGGAGAGTTCAAATGAGGAGTGGAGGAATTATATAGCCAACACCTGTCGAGTGTAATCATGATGGAAAATTGTCTCCGAAGCTGAAAGGGCTCAGTTCCGAACCTGATTGTATACATGGCAGCAAGTTATTCACCTGAACTAACGTCCTTCGAGTCGTGCGCTGCTAGCGCCGAACAACATTTAGTGCACGGACGGCTCTTCAACTTTCAGACTTCTACACGGTGGCATCCTGCTCATCCGGCCAACTCAAATCCTCAACCGACGCCACGTGTACACCATCCAGCGGCTAGTATTCGAAAAGCTGCAGCCGCCATACATCGCGCAGATCTCAAAGCGCCATCATCACGGCGATTCATTTCAACTTTGCTGACTTGTCATCATGAGAGGTGCAGAGGTTCATTTTCCCAGATATTTACTCCATGAGTATGAGCTCAGACTCAATGAGTAAGGAGCTTCTGTTATGGAAAAATCTGAGTCGAATCCAACAAAGGCTAACTTAGGGAAACCGACGAGCAAAGCCTCAGACTGATAGCGATACACCCTGGCCGATCTGATTCCAAATTCTTTTATAGAACTTTGACACCGACTTGGAACCTAAAAGAAGCTATTACACCTCCGACCCATTGACTCCGACCGGTAGTTCGATCATGAGCACGGATGAGAACATGGCCGAAGGAGTCTCCAGTAACGCATGTGTAGAGGGTTATCCAGAGCACAATTGGCAGAGATCGTGCTTCCACTTGATGGCAAAGATCGTGCTGAGATTGACGGACACGTCCACTCCAATCCATAGGTATAAATAGAGGCCCTATCTATAGGGAAAGGTATGCAAGATCTGATACCCTAAGCTTTGACTACACTACTTAGACCCAAAATCCTAGCCTGACTTTGGCATCGGAGGGTCCCATGTTCTAGTCAGGATCTCCTTTGTCCTCATCTTGTATACGCTTCCAAGGCTCGAACGAGCGCTCAAAGCTCGGCAAGGCTGAACCAGATTTTGGCATCAACATCAGTCATGGTCCAAAAATCATGCTAGTGTGTTTTGGGCCAATGGGGAAAAATGAGGATGGACGCCTACAATTGAAAAATCATGTGCTTGGGGCTGTAGTAATGTTAATATGCCATCCAAGCAGTTCATAAGTTGCATCAAGCCAGGTTTGTTGCGACAACCCAAAACTCAAGCAGATTGAAAATAAATGTGACCCACACTAGTTGAATTTCTAGGTTTGGGCACATTTTTACATTGTTTCCAATGGTATGGCTGACCTGAGTTCGGAATCAGCCTGAATCTTGGGGCATCTTATCTTCATGGTGGGGAAGACTTGATGGATAGTCAGGATTCTTCAAAATCATTAAGGACCCCATAAATAAGAAACCTACCTACGTTCTAAATGATCAAAAAATAAAAAATAAAAAATCAACTCTAGCAGAGGGCGACATTTAATACTCAAGCAATTAGAAATAGCATTGAGATTAAACAGTGGACATGGTGGATCACAGTTTAACTGTATCATTTGAATAAAAATTATGATTTTGGGCATTTATTTGACAGTTGAAAATAATAATAATAATAATAAAGGTATTCAATTCTCCAACTTGAACAAACAGATTGCTCAACCATTTTTGGTTTTGAAACTATGACTTAAAAAGACAAATGGGATTTGCAATTTAATGTTTATTTAATTTAATACATGACACAGATATACAATTTCACCTTGCTACATATCAAAGCTTAAGTGTCTAATAATTTACTTGCATCAACAAAGAAATTAAAATATCCACACACTATTTTATTCATATCAAATGATAATTACTGTAATCAGTTGTTTTTGGGAATAGGGAACACAGTAACCAATTTTCAAAACCAGTTTTTAATTGAAATTTGTAAAAAGCAAAATCAAGAAAAAGGTGAGCCATACAAATTTCAATTAAAAACTGGTTTGAACCAGTTTGGCAGCCTAGAAAGTAAAAGAAGAGGGCTGCTACTTTTTCTTTGAAAATTATTTTCCAAAAAGCAAAAGAAAATAATAATAATAATAATATTTTAGCACTTCTTACATGCAAAGTGCAAACACATTCTTGAAAAATGTCTTCCACACAGACACACACACACACAAAAACAAAGGTTAACTCCCAATCTGGGGAAAATGTCATTTTCTATTAAGTATCCACCCAAATACTTTACAAGCCCCCAAACACACTTCAGACTAGCAAAGAAGTGTTGTGAGATTACAGTTACATGGATAAAGGAATGTAACTTGGGAGTTAATTTCAGGTGTCACATGCCAGATGATCATTGATTTCAGTTCAAACCATCCAAAATCATGGTATGCATTGCAGTGGAGCATAACCATCCATCAAAGAACTTTGGACTATTCTTACTGCCTTTCCAATGCCCATCAAAATGATAACTGGGATCACCACAAGGTCCACTAGTTGGGCATCAATGGTGTTGGGCAATTTCCCTCGCTATACAAAAAACACAACAAAAAGAAGATAGATACAGGGAATAGTTATCTTTGCAATTCCTAAGTAATCTTGTGCAATCCAATGCACAAATCAGAAGATATAGAGGTAAGAAGTGGGAATGAGTGGTGCCATACTGCTTTGAAAACTCGTTTCTTGTGAGCTTTCACTGATTGGGAGGGGTTGCAACCAATGTATCTGATATCAAAAATATGAATCATGGGGTCCGCCGAGCCAGAGCTGATGTATAAACCATTAGGAGACCATGCCTGGTTTATCAAAGCCGATTGTGACTCGCTACTTTCTTGTTTCCACCCAAACGCATGAATCTCTGCCTGCCTTAGCCTAATATCAAATAGCCGAAGTTGCTTCTGAGGAGCCCTGCATAAGGGTAATCTTTTAGTCAACTCAAGTAGCAAGGAGTCCAAACAAGTGCAAGAATGGCAAAAATAATAATACCAATAACAATAAAAGGTTTAAAAAACACACACGTGCATGCATGGACACACATGCACCCCCAGAAAAGTTTTTTTTAATTATTATTATTAACCAACAAACGATCAACTATTTTAAGACCCGAAGCATAGGATTCCAAAGCCTGAGCATCATCTTTCATATAGAAGAATCAGGCAGCAATAAGCAAAAGGGATTGCAATAACTGGGGGCTGCAGACTGCACAACAATCACAACCTTGCGTGCAAAAACTAGGATGGAAATGCCTACCACACATTAGTTGAGTTGGTTAAGGTTCAGTGAGGAGAGCCGAGCTTGAATCCCACTGATGTATTTCAGTCTGCCTTAGCCGATTATGTAAATCCAGCTGAAAAAATATTGGAAACAGTTGCATGCTCTTGAATCACTACCACAACTCCCCCCTCTTATAATAAAAGCAACCCACCTCTTAAGTACCTCTCCCAGGCCATTCCTCGGCATCCATGATGAGGAATTAGTCCTCAAATGGATGAAATGACTAAATGGCAGTCACCTTCCAAGCTGCAGTTGCAGCCCCTTTCAAAGCCAATTTGAAAATAGCAAAATTGCATCCATCAAGATGAATACTAATGAACATGTATGCAGTTTGGTAATCTTCTTCCATTTATTGAATTCAAATCTACAGTGCGTGCAAGGATAAACACTTCAATGACAAACTCCCATGATCATGGCGGTCACAAGAATACTCACCCTGTTTGCACCATGACCAAGTTGAAATCAGATGGACTAGCTAGGACGCTCATGCATTTGCTTTCAATTTGATGTTTGTAATCAACTCTTTCTGCCAGTATATCATATCTAACAATTCTCTTGTCCGTGCCTACAGATATCACCATCTGCTTCTGTTGCATTCCAACAACTCCCATAACAGCTGAAGAATGTAACTGTCGATGTAATGCCTCCACTTTCCATGAGTTTTTACTGTCTTCATTTCTCCAAAGAACCACAGCATGGTCACTCCCACCAGTTGTAAAACATATATCAACCCAAGGCATGAAAGTGATATTGTTTATAACCCCCTTGAGATGAGGCTTTTCTTCTATGAAGGTAACTCTTTTCTGCAAACACAATGTCAAAATCAGACTATTATATGTAAAAGGATATTTACTCATTTGACTGATTTGTACTTCTATGGAAGTGTTTGTGTGTGGATATGTAGATGATAACACCGCAACTTTTACCTAGTTGAAAACCAAATGGCCTTTAAGCAAGACCATTGGATGCAAAAAAACAAAAACAAAGACGAAAGATATTTAAGAGTAAGATTTTTCCCTTTCAACTACATAAAGATGCAATCAACATCCCACGGAAACAAGCAAAGACTTTCTATGTAGAGGAAAAATGACCTCGTTCATCCCATGTTCCCTATTTGAATGTGCATGATGAAGCTGCTTATAAATTCATGTTGGGTTAACATTCCAAAATATAATCTACCAAGGTTGCAACCATCAGAAAAGTTACAACAGTGCCCTTCAGTCACACACAAATCACTCGCATGTCCATACAATTTATTATCAACCAAGTAATACATGATCATGCAATATATGTGCATGTGCAGAACAAAGAGAGGTTTAAAATGCTAAGAGGAAGAGAAGACAAAAGCATTCAATTTCCAGTCTAGCATGCTATCACTTATCACACACATACAAACCCATGCACATTCCTACCTAAGCCATTTAAGCCAAAGCGTGGACTAAGAGAACAAGCCCAATGGATTTTGATAGACAGAATTTTGCAACTTCATATGAGCTTTCTAGGTTAATTATATCTACAGCAGATTGTGTTTGTTAACTGAGTGGAGCTATTCTCTTGATGATAATAGACCAAGACCCAAGTGACAATTTAGAATAATTTTCCAGGTTCTAAACTCCATGACCAAAGTATTCCTATTGTTACCACATGTTATATACATCTAATAGGCTTCTTTTACATGGCATAAAAGAAGCTTTTAAAATGTTGATTATAAGTTAAATAAGGCTGAGTCGTCCAAAAAGATTTCCAGCAGAGTGAAAAATAGCATCATATTCACTCATACAAATTGACACTCAGTACTCATTTACAACTCTACCATAAGATTACAATCACCGAAAGACATTTTTCAATATTGCCTAACAGTTTCCCTATGGGATTTTAGGACTAGGGTCAGACAGGGATTCCTTGTGATGATTGAAGCACTAAGAAAAATGATGACTAAAGGCTTGGTTGGCGGATTCAAGGTAGAAAACTCAAATTTCCAAATTTCCCATCTTCAAATTTTCAGCGATATGTTATTATGTTGGGATGATTTGAGAAATTAATCGAAATGTGGGTATTGTAACAACGGTGAATTAGCAATGAGTTTATTTGCAAAAGCAATTTTTTGTATGGCCATTTGAAAATACACTATTTTTGACATCGGAATATGCAAAAGCCCCTAAACACTAACCTCCATGAATGTAGTCTTCTGGGTGTCAAGTTGAGGTAGGAAGAAATGGCATATCTTGCAAACGGATTTTACATGCAAGGCAGGTAAGCTTCCTTCCACATAACTTGTCCTACACAATTATGAATCAGGAAACCCTGGAGCACCGATAGTGCAACAATAGAAAGAGGAAAAAGAAAGCTTTTTGGATGTAGAAGGAGACACTAATCACTCCAAGGCCAAACCACTCCTCTTAATTCCACCAAAGCAAATATGCATGTATGCTTTGCATCTTTTTAAGGGGCAGTTTGGATGGAGGAAAAGCTGCATATGGAAAACAAGCTATCCATGGTTTGTCTAACCCAATTATGCATGGTACTAGGAAAATCACGATAGTATGTCCCTGAATGGTGAAATAAAGATGATAAAAGCTTATCCTTAGTTCAATGACACAATGTTCCATGAACATGGGTTGCAGATAGTGTTCTAAATATCGGCCTTACCGAAACTACTGAAAACCACAAAATTTGGTAGCATTGGCAATAATATCATCGATATAGCTGAAATGCCGCTGGTGTCGATATATTGAAAATATCATCACATGCACAGATATTTAAATAGTTGTTGTCAGCAATTTTGGCATTATTATTGTCGACTCCAGTTCTTCTCCCAAAAATGTACAATAAGCTTCAATTTGGGGAAGATTCAAGTAACAAGAGTAACGGCAGGCCAGATCTCTGAAGGTGGATTTTTTTATTTCTAGAAAAGACCTATTTTTCTTAAGATTTGAGGTTCAATTTCAACCCAAATTCACATGTATGCATGATTGTTAAGTTAAATATCTCAAGATTTGGGGATCAACATTAGAGAAATTTGGGAAAATCCTATTTTCCCCCTATTTTCTCCCCTAAAATTACTATTCAAGACCCAAACTTTAGTATGTTGATGAGAGTTGGCTGATCTATCAATTCATGATTTTTATTTTTATTTTATGTTTCAAAAGGAAAAACTATAATTTAGAACTTCAAAACATAATTGAAAATTTATTTTATTTGAAAAATTAATTATTTGATTTTTTTTATTTATGGTTGGATGTTGATGATCAATGGTTCCATTTCTTGAGAAATATATTACATTTTTGAATATATATATATATATATATATATATATGTTAATTTTAAAAAATAATAATAATCTAGTGATGTATGGTTGTATGATGCATTTATGTATGGATGGGTGCAACTTGAGGGATTGATGCATGAATACATGCATGACTCGTGCATATACATATGTATGAGGATGGATGGATAATGCATATAAGTCTGTATGTGTGGATGGATGGGTGGATAGATTGATGGATCATGTATGGATGGATGGATGGATTAATGTATCATGTACATATGGATGGATGTATCAATGTATGCATTCATGCATGGATGGGTGTATTAGTGTATGCATGCATGCATGGATGAATGTACTAATGTATGCGTGGGTGGGTGGATGGATAAGCATGTGTGGATGAATGTAAGTATATATGCATGGATGGATGACTTTATCTTTATTTTAAAAGTAGTGATTATTGTGTTCCTAACAATATTATTAGTTTTCTTTCTATGCAAGTAGCATAAATTGGAATGATGAAAAAAGGAGCAATGGACATTGGAGGGAGACATGAATAACGAATGGAGGGGAATAGATTTGGACCCATTTGTAGCTATTTTACCGTGCTTCAAGGGTAGAAGGGGGTGCACTTGGCGGGCAGGTATAAGAATGTGAAGGATTGCGTTAGTATTTAGGTAGAGGTGAGAGCAGAGATGAGTAAGGTGCTAAGCAAAGGGTACATAAGCAGCAACAACAGGAATGGAAGAGGGATATTAGTGATGTAAAATGATGCAAATCCAGATATGTGATTGAGATTTAATTTAAAATCAAAGGAATATATAAAAATCACCAAGCTAAAGTGTGATGCACATGCAAACAACGTGAAGCCCAAGAGATGACAGGTATGATTTGAGGCCAAATCACAGTCATCAGACCTTTGACCAAACAAAGCGCTCGAAAAATAGGGCCCAAGGAAGATAAGGATCTTCCAACTAGCATAGGAATAACCCGGGTTCAATAGGTGAGAGTTTGAGATCCATGCATGAATTTGGTCCAATAGTAATAGAAGATGGTTGAGGTGACCCTTAAGATCAAGTAAAATAAAATCCAAATGAAGGCAATGAAAGATAATATCTTACTTTTGGATTTGAAGATTCTAAGGGATCTACCACCTACAATCCATCAAGCATGAAGTGGAAGAGGAAGAATCTTAAGGACGAAGGATAGAATGACTTCACACCCTCTAGGCTTCTATTCAAAGATCTAGCCTTCACAACGATGAAGGAAGAAGAAAAGAACTCTCATAAGGCCTCCTTAGAATTTTCTCCAAATTCACAATAAGGTTAGACATGCCCACCCCTCTAGTTGTATTTTATAGCAAAATTTTATTGAAATGACAATTCTACCCCTTTAGTAACAAAAACAAATACCTATTATGTCCTTAAAGGTAAAAAGTCTAATCTATCCTCCCAAAAAATATCTTATGTAGCAAATAAATGTCCACTCCAATCACAAACTAAAATGTCTAAATTAAGTAACATAAAAGAACTAACAGACAAAAGGGTCCAACATAATCCAACCATCGAATGGCCTTATGATGGGACACAAGACGATCCAATGGATGGACAATCATGTAGACCATGATCAACGGTGAGATGATCTCCAAATCTGATCCATGTCATCCATGCTTTTCTAAAGCTCGCCAATGACCACTGGTGATCACCACTAATCAGCTAGTCAAAGTGAAAATACCGATGTAGTTTGTTGACGCCTACGTCTCTTATATGTACAGAGTGGTAGTGTGATGTTTGCATCAATTAGGTAGGAGTAACAGGTTCCAAAATGGGATAGGACTATGTTGTTGATGAGGAATGGGATGACAATGATGACGTGAGCCTGACATGTCCTGAGGATTATGTTATTGAGTGAAACAGGGAATATGGATAGGCTATGTGTGAGTCATTGACATCAAGTTGGGATATGGAGCGAAGGTGATGGCTTGGGGAGACTAGGCCCACATTTGTGGACTTTGTACATTAAGTTGATGGGAGCATGGGGTGGTGGTGGGTTTGCTTTAGGTAAGCATATCCAAAGCGCCTATGTTTCAGCACCTATCACGGGTACAAAGCAGAGGAGATTGAAAGATTAAGGGAGTGATGGTTAATTTAAGAAGACAATGGGAAGTTCTAAAGCCAAGCTAGGTAGTTCATTTTGAGCCACATACTAGCACGTACAACATCTAGCCCTTACTTCCAATATGATTGACATCGTCCAACACATTGAGCAGTGTGTGAAGCCTCCAACACGAGAATAAATCTTGGAATTCTACCTTGACTGCGAGTAAAAAAGAGATGCAAGCTTTGGTAGAAATCCTCAAGTTGAATTGGAAGAGATACAAGATGACCATGATGTGACATGGGTAGACGAGCCACGCAAAGTTGTCGATCATTAACTTCATGGTTTACTGTAAAAGGCAACCAATTTTTCTCAAATCTATTGATGCATCTACTAACATAAAGGATCACTCTTATGTATATGACCTTCTGAGGGAGTGATTAAAGAAATGGGGCTTGAAGAATGTGGTGCAAGTTGTGATGGACAATGACAATACATTCATCAAGGTAAAAAGAAAAACGGAGCTAATGAAGAAATAAAGTGTGACGCCCCATCACTATGGTCACATGTGGGCGAGCGCTGATGTGGGAAAGGCTTGGTGTCTGGGCGAGCTACCAGTAGTTGGCAAGCTATTGTATACCCAGTGAGAGGCGAAACCTTGTCCCACATCGGAAGAGCTGTCCGAAGTAATGGTGGTTATATGTGGGATCTAGCGCCCTTAGGCAAAGTAGACAATATTATACTGTTGGGGCTGGCCTTTACATAAAGTATCTATCAGACTCGTGTGTGGCTCACTATATTCACCTTATAGTTGGGTGGATAGAGCAAAGAGAGTCAATTAAGTCCCCCATTGATTATTAAAACCTTATTCCTAAAACTCCGACCCTTGACCGACCGAAGATATGCCAAATGTTGTAAACAGATGTCCTCAACCTGCTTTACATGATTCGATGACATCGAACCAGCTTCAATGACATCGAAGTCAGTCGATGCCATTGAGTATTTTTAGAAATTTTCACCCTTGGTCGCTGGATAGTTTTGGTTGTTCTTCGATGTCATCGAAGGTTTATGCAGATTCGTTTGTAGTGCGATTTTTGTTTTCTATTCCAATTCTACTTCTTTTTAAACTTATATAAAGGGGTGTATGCGGGATTAGTAGGTATTCCAGAGTATTCTAAGGGGGTTCTAAGTATTTCTAAAAGGGTTCTAGGGTTTCAAGGGGTGGAAAGAAGGTGCAGTTTGAGGATTGCTCAAGCCGGGTAAGTCCTCCATCTTTGTAATTTGTGTTTTCATAGTTGAAGTTTCTGTTGCATTATGCCATGGTTTTTTCCCATAAGAGTTTTCTACGTTAAATCTGTGTTCTTTTGTGTTTGCTTAGTGCTCTTGGATTGTTATCCTAAATCCATATCCGCGTGATTCCACAGACCAAATCCCAACAAGTGGTATCAAAGCAATCGTTGGGGCACAGATCTGAATATGAAGGATTAACAATAATGGACAACGCCAAGTTTGACATTGAGAAGTACTCGGGCAAAAATAATTTTGAGTTATGGAAAGTTAAGATAATTAACTTATTAACCAAGCAAGGCAAGATTAAGGCTCTTAAGGAGCGAAAATCTTCTATAAAAGAAGAAAAATGGGAAACCCTTGATGGTAATGCTTTGGCCTCTATCCTTTTGTCTCACGAATGAGGTTCTCTATAATGTTTTGAGAAAATTACGGCTAGTTCATGGGCGAAGTTAGAGAACATCTATTCGAAGAAGTCCTCTGAAAATCGCCTACACTTAAAGCTACAGTGTTATACCTTCAAGATGGCAGAGGGTAGAGATCTGGAAGCACACATCAGCAACTTTAATAAATTGATGTGTAAATTGCTGGATATGGAGAAAGCAGTCAAAGATAAAGAACAATCATGTATATTGTTGAATTCCCTTTCTGCATAGTATGAGTCATTCAAGGACACAATGTGCACTGCAAACAAAACCCTGAGTGTAAACACCGTTATCTTAGCCCTTCAAGGGAAGGCCATGAGAAAGCTAAACGGCGACATGAGGACATCTTTCGATGCACTGATTACGAGGGGAAGGAATTCTGAGCAAGGTACAGGATCTTCAAGGTCAAGACCTAAGTTTATGGGCAAAGGCAAAGGTAAGTCAAAATGCTGAAATTGTGGGATGGAAGGACATGTGAAGAAAGATTGTACAAATCCTAATTCTAGAAGAGAAGAATCCGAGGCTTTGTACAGGGAGGCCAACACTGCCACATCAGATGGATCAAGTGGATGTGATGGTGACTTCTTGTCCATGTCTACGATCAGACGCTTATACGATGATCGTAGGGACAAATGGATTTTAGACACAAGGACATCCTTTCATATGACTTCTCGATGCACTCGAGGCTATAGGGTGTGGGTTCACAAGTATTGATGGTGTCCTTAAAGGACCCAAGGGGGCACAGGTGATCATAAAAGCGCAACGACTCAATAATATTTACACGTTGATCGGGAGCACTTCAAAACGTGGAGCTGCAATGGCTGTAGCAGATTCCACCTCTGCACGTGTAGCATGCTGGACATGGCCACATGAGAAGGCAGGGCAAGAAGGATGTGACGCACAGTTAGAGATACAGAGCAGGTGGAGCAGCCGCTTGCGAGAAAAATCACATCGCATAATCACAGGTGTTCGACAAGGTACATGGACGACTCCAATATCGCAGAGGATCCATCTTCTATTCAGATGGCTCTAGGTGAGCCTGGTGCTGAGAAGTGGAAGGTGACTACGAGCGATATGGACTCGTTGTACTAGGTCGGCACATAGGAGCTGGTGAAGCTTCCAGTGGGCCAGATAGCGGTTGAATGCAGGTGGATCCTCAAGAAAATACAGCATAGATACAAAGCGAGGTTGGTAACGAAGGGTCATGCTCAGAGAGAAGGGATCAGTTTCTTAGAAATATTTGTACCGACAGTATAGCAAGTGTCTATTAGATCCGCGATTGGCGCTGGTTAGCCAATGCAATCTCGAGCTAGAAGGATGGATGTGGAGTCTGTACTTCTGTACGGAAAATTAAAAGAGCAAATCTACATAAAGCAACTAGACCAGTTCAAAGTTAAAGAGACTGAGAAAAAGAGTTTGACAGAAGTCATGGTACGACCTGTTGCCTAGGCAGTGGTATAAAATTTGATTCTTTCATGGTGAGTCGGGAAATGTATGTTGATAACGTGTAGATCACCAATCATGACATGTCTGAAATCAACGTACTAAAAACTTGGTTAAGTAAAACATTTGAGATAAAGGATCGCGGGGTTACAAAGAAGGTTCTTGGCATTGAGATTCATAGACTGGAAGAGGTGTAGGCTTTGGTTATCTCAGGCAGAATACCTTGCGTAGGTATTGATCAAGTATGTGATGGACCAGACAAAGTCGGTGAGTGTTCCCCATGCGACTCTCTACAAGTTTTCCTCAGATCATGTCCCAAAACATAAAGGGGTGTATGTGTTGCACAGCACGCAAACAACGCTAGTAAAACTAGATCCATTCTCCGGTCTCACCCACAAATGATAAATAAAAAGAAATATAATCTAGAAGAAGAAAGAAATATAATTTAGAAGAAAAATCAAAGCGTTCCAAACAAACCACAAGACAAGATATACGTTGAAAAACCTCAACAAGGGTAAAAAACCACGGTGCAAACTTCCATCATGAAGAAAAACGATATTGCAAACAATATACTAACCTTTTCCCTTTAGATGTATGGAGAAAACCCTTTGCCCACACTTTAGAATAACTCCCATTGTCCTAGAAAAGCCCTAGGGACCCCTATTTATAATTGTTCGATTGGTCGAGCATGGGCCTTGACCGGTCAAGCATCTTGAAACCAAAAAACTGATGTTCACTAGACTTTGAGTCGAGTCAGCCCTTGACTGGTCGAGTGGGCCACTCGACCGGTCGAGCAGGGTACTCAACAAGTTGAGTAGCCTCGTACAAATGTGACTCCACATCCCAACAATCTCTCACTTAGAGACAATACCATAAACGTACGTCTTCTACATTCGAAGTGCACCACCTCCCCGTCTTCAAGCCTGAAGACCAATCAAAGCTGAACAGAGCTTCAACTTCTCTTGTGTGACCGCCTTGGTCAGCATATCCACAGAATTCTCACTTACATGAATCTTCTCTAGAGCAATCGATCCATCTTCCAGTAACGAACGTATGAAGTGATATCTGATGTTAATATGTTTGGTCCTTGAATGAAAGGCTGAATTCTTAACCAAGTGTATTGCACTCTGACTATCACTGTATAGCTTGTAATCTGCTTGCTTCTTATCCAACTCTTCCATGAAACCTTGCATCCACACCATCCCCTTGCATGCTTCTGTAACTGCAACATATTCTTCTTCCATTGTACTGAGAGACCCAACTGACTACAGCACCACCCAGAGTAAAGACATAACCTGTAGTGTTTCTTCCGCTATCGATATCTCCTGCCAAATCTGAATCTATGTAGCTTTATAACTTGATTTCCGATCCTCCATAACACAGCCCTACATCCTCAGTACCTACTAGGTATCTAAGGATCTACTTTACAGCTTCACAATGTTCCTTCCCAAGGTTGTTCATGAACATGCTAACTCCCACTACTTGAGCAATATCTGGCCACGTGCTCACTATAACATACATAAGACTCCCAATAGCTGACGCGTATGGGACTTTAGCCATGTAGTCTCGTTCCTCTTGTGTCTTTGCACCTTGCTCCTTAGAAAGCTTGAAGTGGTTGGCTAATGGAGTGTTAATCGACTTAGCACTTCTCATACTGAATTGATCAAATACCTTGGCAATGTACTCTGCCTGTGACAAAACTAGTTTCTTGTGTTTCCTGTCACGTTTTATCCTCATACCTAAGATTTATTTTGTAGCATGATGTATAACGTATTAAACTTCTTCAAATAGCAACAGTGGTCTGCATGACATCTCCTAAAACTGTTTTCTGACATGAAACTGTCAAACTTCTTGTAGCACTGTCTCAGGGCCTGCTTCAAGCCTATAGACTCTTCTTCGGTCTATACACTTTGTTCTCCTTTCCTGGTGTCATGTATCCTGCCGGCTGATGCATATATATCTCTTCTTCAAGGTCTCCATGAAGAAAGGTTATCTTAACATCTAGCTGCTCTAGATGCAAGTCCTCTGTAGCCACTATACTCAAGACAATACGAATTGTAAACATTTTCACCACTAGTGAAAATATTTCAGTGAAGTCGATACCTGTCTTTTGTTGAAACTCTTTCATAACCAGTCTATCCTTGTACTGTTTCGAACCATCATACTCCTTCAATCTGTAAACCCACTTGTTATGAAGAGTTTTCTTACCCTTAGGTAGAGTGACTGGCTCCCATGTACAATTAGACTCAAGAGAGTCCATCTCATCATCCATAGCCTGCTCCCACTTAACCCGTGTATCTGACTGTAATGCCTCTTCAAAACACTCTGCCTCACCATTATCTGTCAGCAGTAGATAATGTAAGAATGGTGAGTATCATAACGTGGATCTCCTCTCCCAAGTAGACTTCCTCACAATCGGTGTCTGCGGTTCTGCCTTATAATGCTCCTGTGCATGATCATCCTGTGGCATTGTAACACCTGTGTCCAGTAACTCTTCCAACTCTACGAATTCTTTCTCATTGGCTTTATTTTGCTGCACATTGTCCTTATGCATCACTTTTTCATTGAAGACTACATTTTTGCTTCTAATGATTTTCTTGTTTTCTGTATCCCAAAACCTGTAGCCAAAATCATGCTGCCCGTAGCCTATAAATATGCACCTCCTGAACCATCCAGCTTGTTTCTGTGCTCTGCATCAATGTGAACATATGAAGTGCGACTGAACACTCTGAGATTTGCAATGTTTACATCTTTCCCAGTCCACATTTCTTCTGGTAACCCAGCATCCAATGGTGCTGAGGAACTTTTATTGATGAGATATGCGGCAATATTCACAGCATCTACCCAAAACGTCTTGGGCAACCCTGCATGTAACCTCATGCTCCTGATGCGCTCAAGGATGGTCATGTTAATGAGCTCAGCCACACTGTTTTGTTGTGGTGTCTCTGGAATCGTTTTCTAATATTTGATTCCATTTGTTACATAATACTCCTCAAACTTCTTATCATAGTACCTTCTCCCATTATTTGATCTGAGACATTTTATTGTTTTACCTGTCTCATTTGCTACCATTACTTTTCACTTCTTAAATACATCAAATACATCAAATTTATGCTTTAAAAAATAGACCCACAGTTTCCTACTAGCATCATCAATAAAAAAAACAAAATAACGTGAGCCACCAAGAAATGATACCTATGCCGGTCCCCACACATTAGTGTACAGCTTCCAACAGATGTATCTTTAGAGCGCGTATGCAGTCTTCGCAGAATTCCAAGTCAATAAACTTTAGCGCTGGTTGCTTCCCTTTTGATAATAGCACTTTCATCCTTTTCTCACTCATATATCCCAACCTCTGATGCCATAACTGCTCATTCACTCCAATTGATGCGACTGCGAGTGAACTATACAATCTTGAAGTCACATACAAAGTACCTCCCTTCTTGCCTCGAGATATCACCAAAGCACCTTTTGTGATCTTCCAGGAATCACTAGTGAATGTCGTCACATATTCGGTATCGGCCAACTGCCCCAATGAGATCAAATTCCGTTTCAAACTCGGTACATGTCTGACATCCTTCAATTTCAAAATCATTCCATCTTTCTGATTTATATGAACGTCTCCCTTTCCAACAATATTGCACGGCTCATCATCACCCAAGTAGAGGTGTGCAAGATGTATCCAATCCGACGGATCCGACCCGATCCACCCCGATTCGAACAGAACCGATGGCCTGGATTGGTTATGATCGGGTAGGAGCAGGCAGATCCGGACGTTATTCGGATCGAATTCGAGTAAGCAACAAATCCGACCGGACCGAATCGAAATCCGATCCGATTAGATCCAGTGTAATTTAATGGTGGAAATCAATACTTCTACTTTTTCCTATGGTATGGTCCACTTGAGCTTTGGATATGCATCAATTTTGAGTTCAACGACTAAAATGATCTGAAAAAATGAACGGACAAAGTGAATAAACCACATGCATTCACAGTGGCCCCACTAATGTTTACTAAGATAAGTGTTGTCAAGCACTTGCGTGCACAACACGCCAGTGAGACAGTGACAGGTTGAGTAGCGAGACTAACTACTGAAGAGTGAAGTTACGTCAACAAGTTCCGTGGGCCCCACCATGATCTTAGGGCAATGCCCAAAGAACAGGTTAAATCCAAAGCTCCAGTGGACCCCAGAACAAAAAAAAGTGGAACAGTGACGCCCACCATTGAAAATTTCTAAAGGCCGCGAAAGTTTTAGATCAAGCTAATATTTCTGTTTTCTCTTATTTCATGTCTTTTTAAAATTTTGAACAGGTTGGATTTCAAATAAACATTATAGTGGGCCTTAGGATAGTTTCAACGGTGGGAATCACTTTCCCCGCTGTTTTCTTTAGTGTGGTCCACTACAGATTTTTATTTACCTCATTCTTTGGTTCATTCCCTAAAATGATATCTAAAAATGGATGAACGGTGTGGATATAACACATACATCATAGTGGAGCCCACGAAACTTGGTGACGCACGCCAGCTCAACCCGTCAAGACGTCAGTATCTAATCCGCTTCATAGGCTATAGCCTGTAGGCATTTCTTGCCCAGCACGTCAAGACACGTGTCATGTAAAGAGGAGTAGAGACAGGCCTCAAGCTCCGAATTGTACGAACGACTCAAATGAGATCAAAGTTACATGGGCCCCATAGTTATGTATTTATTAAATCCACAACGTTCATCCATATTTCGAGATCATTTTGGAGCATTATAAAAAAAAAAAAAACAATAATATACAACGATCAACTGGACCACACCACAACGAGCAGCAAGAACAATGATTTTCACCGTTAAAAAATTCGTAGGGCCCACCATGACATTTATTTTCCATTTAATCTGTTATTAAAGTTAAAAATATATGGATGAAGAGGAAAAACAAATTTTGTATTACTCGGAAACTTCCATGATCTCCAAAAGGATTTCAATGGTAAACGTTCAACCCTCCACTGTTTTTTGTAGTGTGGGCCAAATGATCTTTATATGTCTTATTTTTCGGCTCAAGCCTTAAGACAAACTCTACAAATGGATGGACGGTTTAAATATAACACATACATCATAGTTTGACCAGAGATCTAATCCTATCTGAATCATACCTAACCCGATCCAACTTGGTTTTCCTAACCGAGTCGGACTCGGTTCGGGTCAGGACAAGTGTACAACAGATCGATTCAAGTAAGGTGTCCCGAACTCGGTCTCGGATCGGATCAAGTTCAGATTAGCTCATTTAGATTTCAGGTCGGATCAAGTTGGACCCAATCTGAACCGACTCGGTCCGATGCCCAGCTCTACACCCAGGTAGACTCTCCAGAAGTCACCTGACACATAATCACACAGAACTTCCTTACACAAAGTGGCATGAAACGAAACACCCAAGTCTATGACTCAAGACTCATTCCTCGCATCAAGAGACAAGATCAACGCCTCTGTGTCACTCTCCTCAGATAGATTCACTGAATCATTCCTGCCTTAAGAGCTTCCTTCTTGTTTCTTAAGCGCCCTGCAATCACGTTTCATGTGTCCCTTCTTCCTGCAATGCAAACACCCATCTTTGTCTTTCGGTCCCTTGGACTTCTTCCTCAACTTAGAACGTCCCTGTTTATAGCCTTCTTTGTTTAGCGATCTTACTCTTCCTTCAACGTTTAGAGTATTCCCTATATCCCCTAAATCTCTCAATGCCTTTCTTCTAAATTCTTCGCTGAGAATTAGACCGGCCACATTATTAAATTTCAGCTTTGTCGACCCTGAAGAATTGCTCACAGCAATCACCAAACCATCACAACTGTCTGGCAAACTGGACAGGATCAATAACGCCCTGACTTTGTCCTCAAAAATAATGTTAAAGGATTCCAACTGACTCGTGACTATATTAAACTCATTTAGATGTTCAGCCACGCTCCCACCATCTGACATTTTCATGTTGAATAGCTATCTCATAAGATGAACCTTGTTGGACACTGAGGGTTTTTCATACATTGTCGCTAGGGCTTCTATTAATTATTTTGTGGTTTTCACCTTGAATATATTGAAAGCGACACTCTTAGACAAAGAGAGTCGGATCGTTCCTAAAGCCTTATCGAATAAAAATCATTCATCATTTGTCATCTTCTCCGGTTTCTTCTCTTTTCCTCCTAGAAGAATATAAACGTCCTTCTGATACAGATAATCCTCCATCTGCATCTTCCAGAAGGCAAAGTTTGAACCATCAAACTTCTCAATTCTAGTCTTCTCTTCTTCCGTCATCGCTCCCACTTGAACTAAACCAATAGCTTTGATACCAGTTCTTACGCAGCACACCAACAACGCTAGTGAATCAAGATCTAATCTCCAGTCTCACCCACAAATGATAAACAGAAAGAAATATAATCTAGAAAAAGAATCAAAGCATTCCAAACAAACCACAAGATAAGATATACACGGAAAAATCCCAACAAGGGAAAAAAAACTAAGGGTACAAACTTCCACTATGAAGAAAAATGAGATTGCAAGCAATATACTAACCTTTTCCCTTTAGATGTATAGAGAAAACCCTTTGCCCACACTTTAAAATAATTCTCATTGCCCTAGAAAAGTCATCCCCTATTTATAGTTTAGGCAACTTCCCTTTCGCACCCTTGCGAAACTAACTCAAATTTCTACAGTCCGTATCAAATCTGCAAAACGAATCTGTGTAACCTCGACTTGTCGAGCGGACCCTTGATTGGTCGAGCATGGGCCTTGACCGGTCAAGCACCTCGAAACCAAAAAACAAATGCTTGCTAGACTTTGAGTCGAGCAAGCCTTCAACTAGTCGAGTGGGCCACTCGACCGGTCGAGCAGGGCACTCGACTGGTTGAGCAGCCCTGCCCAGATGTGACTCCATATCCCAACAGTATGCAGGATTAGGAGGTATTCCAGGGTATTCTAAGGGGGTTCTAAGTATTTCTAAAAGGGTTCTAGGGTTTCAAGGGGTGGAAAGAAGGTGCGGTTTGAGGATTGCTCAAGCTAGGTAAGTCCTCCATCTTTGTAATCTATGCTTTCATAGTGAAATTTTCTGTCACTTTGTGTCGTGGTTTTTGCCCTTAAGGGTTTTCCATGTTAAATCTCTTTGTTCTTTTATGTTTGCTTAGTGCTCTTGGATTACTATCCTAGATCCATGTGTGATTCTGAAGACCAAATCCCAACAACAAATATAAGTTGAACACTCCATAGGGATGCTGGTCCAACCCCTGCATAATATCTGGTAAAAAGACTTCACTAGAAGGTAACCCAGGGGGTTGAATTTCCAATGCCACTTATCTCTAAGAACAAGGGACAGACAATAGATACTACTACGGTCCTATAGTGAAATGTGATTCTCTATCTCATTGCCACTTAAATTTCTATGAAAGCGTGGAGACCAACCCACTCAACTACCATCTAAGCTAAAGCACTAGGAGGCATGCTTAGTGGCTAAAAGAAATACTACATGGGGAAGCAAAGTTGATGCAACCATGCATTATGTCCCATATGTGGGCCAACATGAACACACGAGTGGAACCTAATGGTCACACATAATAGGTCAAGTACTAGCTTTTTTTTTCATGCTTATTTTCCTTTTATGTAGCGTAATAACCAAGATACCATTGCTTAAAGCCATAGTAAATTTAGTAAGCAAGAGGGTTATTTTAGTATTTTCATTGTATTAGGGTTTTCTTTCTTCCATCATCATCTAAGCATTATCCCAGCTAATTAGGGTTAACTTTTAATGCTCTTTTCCATGCAGTCATACCAATCTAAGAATGTAAGTCTTCTTTTCTCTATTGAGAAAATATTTATTCTCTTGCATGCATTACACTAAAGAGCATGTGTTGCCACTTATATAAGCTTGTTAGCTAGATCCTTTACCATCTAGTAGCCTCTTGATGCTCTCGGTTGCATTATTTAGTATGCAGAGCAAGTTATGCCCTTGGTAGCTCTGAGGTATTCTCTTGAACCATCTAACCACCTCCTGATTTTTTATTTCTATTATTTAACTTCTCATGATTGGCTAGAAATAGAACTTGCAAATTTTAGTTGGTTTCATCAGGTTCTAACCCGTGTTTCTTTAAGGAACATGTGGTTGGCCAAAAAACGGTTGAAGACAGTAATGATTATTTTATTAACATGAACCAAACAAATGAAAGGGCTAGACACCCACCACAATACCCAAAAAAAAAAAATGATGAGGAATCATCCGAGCCCAATTAGCTAGATCCCCATGCAAGGTTAAGCATATCACTTCTTTTCCAACCTACAAAATCAAACTTGAAACCTTCTATGTGCAAATCTATCTTAAACAATGTTTCTTCTTGATCTTATTTCTTCTTGCAAGTCTAGCCTTATGTCAAGTCCCAAATTGTTCGAGCAAATGTAACACCCATATCTTATTCCATGGAAGCTTCCATTATGAATTTGAAAATCTTCTCATTAGTAGCATGGTGATGTTAAGCTATAGCATTTTTTAGGTCCCAAGGGATTTTCTCATCTTGGCATCATTCTTCAATTCATTAATCTCCGGTGTTTAATTTGATGTTGCTTATGTTAACTGGTTTGTTATATTCTCTTCTAAGTGAAACTCTACATGGAGTACACCATAGATTTTATTTTGATGGGCTTCCAACTACTTTATGGGAAGGCAAAAAGCAAAGAAATTCTATAATGACAAGCATAATTCTAAAACACAAAATCTGAAACAGTTTCTTACTTTATGTGAGGAATTTAAATCCAAAATCGATATCTGGGAATCACCACCATCAGCAGTATACGCAGAATATATGCTATCTCCATATGGGTGCCAAGCTATATCCTCGGGCCATTTCCTATGCTTTGGAGAAATGCAGTCCGTTTCACTAAGTAAAGATGCATAAGACCTGCAATTTCAAAATTACTAAATAATTATAACTTAACAAGCATAATAGCAAAGGGTCACCCAATTTGCAATAGAATTACAAATTTGCTAAATGAAGAATAATCAGTCAATCTCCTTTGTTTTTTTGAATAAAAATAATCAATCAATCCTTACAATATAAACAACAAATGCATGGGTGTAAAGCAACTAAAGCCAATGCACGTCATCTAGAATCCAACATTCACTACATTGACATTACTTACTAGCACAAAATTCAACTTTATATATCAATAAGGAATCTGGAATCTGGATTTTTCTATCCATTGCCCAACTTAAGGACGAGGTGGTGTAAGACACACATTTGTCATAAATTTATAAGATTATCCACAAATGTGAATGCTTAAAGAACTTTGAACCACCAATTGCTCTCATGTGCATGTAGAGCTTTAGACAATCCAGTGCTCTCACATTGAACATTTGCACTTTCACTAATCGTTTGTGTTAAACGGCTACATGGTGCTAATCTTGAGGGCCTATGAGAAGCTAGAATGAGAAGAAATATGGAAAGGAGAAACAATGAGAGAAAGAGAGACTATGTTTAGGTTGTTAAACGGCAAGATCATGAGATGCTTAGGGTGTTTTTAAGGATATAAGGGCCTGTTTGGATTCATGGAAGGTAGGGAAAAATAAATAATGTTTCCTATAAAACTCACTTTCCATTGTTAGTTAAGCCTTTCTTTGTGGGAAATTATGAGAAACACCATTTCCCACTTTCTTTGTTGGAAAATAATTATCTTTCGACCTCCACTCCTAAGAAATACATTTTCCCATGGTGGAAGGAAAATGAGTTTCTCAAAGGTTAAAGCCCAAATGCACCACAATCCGTGTTCAATCGCCTCACATGTGCCACATTGAGCCAAATGAGACATTGTCCATCTTCCTACCACTATGCCACGTGTTACCATCCATCTTATCTTGTTCCCAGTGTTCGAGTTGTCGGTATCGTTACAAGTTTCGCTGGCCGGAGATAAAGATATAATATCGTTATCGCCGATAATATCGCTGATAACCGGAAATGCAGGGGAAACAAGGAAAAACATGAGGAAAACGTTGGAATCTTTTAGTAAAACTTCAAGAGATGCCTAAATACATATATTTGCATATTTAGGAATTAAAAAAATTATAAAAAGAATGCATACATAATAAGTTTTCATTTAATGAAAACCTAAAAGCATGCGCTACTATAAGAAATCACTTCAATAATAACCAAAATTTTAGTATCCATCCAAACCATCACGTCCAACTATCTAATCCATTCATCCAACCATCTAATCCATCCATCTCATGTATCCATCCATCCAACCATCCAATCTATGCATCCATTCCAAACTTTTGTGGGCCGAAATAAATTTTTAATGGTGGGCATTCAGTGACCACTATTTCATGTGGGGTGGTCCACTTGAGACATCAGATTGGTGGGAATTCATATAATTGTCTTACATGATGAGAATGGCTTATCATTTGACATAATGCATCTACATAGTGGGTCCAATCTGGTGAGTGGCTCGGATCTCACAAAAGGATTTCATGTGTGAGGGCAAGTACTCACTATTTAAAAAAATATGTAGAATCATCCATTCATTAAGAATTTTGGATTTAAAGTTATAGGTTGTGACTTGTCCATTCAATTTTCAAGATGAAGAACGGCTCGGATTGTAAAAATATGTTTGCATATGAGATAGAAATCCTCAAATAGGCATGCGAAAAAATCTGATCGACCAACATTGTGGCTATGAGTCACTTGCCACAATGGTAGGGCCCACCTCTATATATGTATTGTCTATCCATGACGTCCATCTTTTTTACCAACCTATTTTAGGGCATGGTGCAAAAATTGAAGCAGATACAAATTTCAGGTGGACCGAACCACATGAAAGTGGTCATTGAATGACCACCTTTAAAAACCTATTTTGGACCACAAAAATTTTCGCTCAAGGTGATATTTGTTTTTGCCTTTCATCCAGGTCTATGTTACCTTATCAGTAGGTTTGATGGTCAATAAACACTAGAGTAGACCTTAGGAAGTTATAAATTATGAGTGTCCAATGGCCATTGTTTCCTGTGGCGTGGTCCGCCTAAAATTTGTATTTGCTTCATTTTTTAGACTATGCCCTACAATAACTTGGCCAAAGTAATGGACTACATGGATATACAATTCATACATCGAGGTAGGCCCAATAGTTAGGGTTCCATCCACTTGGATGGTTTCGGGTTGCAACTTAAGCCGCGCTCCTCCACCAGGAAGTTCCCGAGAAAGCTTTCAGACAATCCATCCATTGGGGAGGTTCATGGGACCCTGATAGCAGGCCCATTTATATGCTTTTCATTGTATATCCATGCCATACATTTATTTTTTTCAGATCATTTTAGGGCATTAGGCAAAAAATAAGGCAGATCCAAATCTCAGGTGGACCACACCAAAGGAAACAATGGTCATTAAATGGACACCATCAAAAGCTTCCTAGGGGCCACAAAATTTTCGATCAAGCTGATATTTATGTTTTCCCTTCATCCAAGTCTACGTGACCTAATGAATAAGTTGGATGGAAAATAAACATTACAGTGGGCCCAAATAAGTTTTTAATAGTAAGCGTTGAATCACCACCATTTCCTTTGGTATGGTCTACTTGAAATGTGGATATGACTTATTTTTAGGCTCATGCCCTTAAATGACCTTACAAAATAGATGGACGGCACGAATAAAGCACATAATATTATAGTGTGCCCCATAGGGCGCTAAAGGTGGGCCATTCCATATCACAAATCGCACCAGCGTCTTCGAGCGCAGATTCGCTACTGACGAGTTGAGTAGCGAGACTAGTACTAAAGTGATGTCACCAGGTTCTGTGGGCCCCACCGTGATGTATGTTTTGTACCCATGCCGTCCGTCCATCTGGAGCGATCATTTTAGGGTAATATCCAAAGAATGAGTCACATCCAAAGCTCCAGTGGACCCCACTAGAGAAAACAGTGGGGAGAGTGACATCACCGTTAAAAACTTCTCCACAAAAGTTTTATATCAAGCTGATATTTGTGTTTTCCCTTCTTTAATGTCTTTGTTAACTTTTGGACAAGTTGGATTCCAAAAAAACATCATGGTGGGCCTCAGGAAGGCTTCAATGGTGGGCATCAATCTTCCCGCTGTTTTCTTTGGTGGGGTCCACTAAAGCTTTGGATCTGCCTCATTCTCTGGTTCATGCCTTAAAATAATATATCCAAATGAATAGACATTGTGGATACAAAACATATATCATAGTGGGGTCTACAGAACTTGGTGATGTCACTTCAGTAGCGAGTCTCGCTGCTCAACATGTAAGTATCTAATCCGTGTCCAGCGTCATCCCATTAAAAGCGAAAGTGGAAGCAATTTGGGGAAAAACAGGGTTCCAAACGCACCGTTTCAAAACCCTATTCTCCTGGTCAAATCTCGATAAAAAATCGCTGAAGATTTGCCAAAATCCCTATTGCATTTGAAATATATTATCCAATCGAAGGAAAATGAGAAGAAGAAGGGAAATCGGAAGTTTTTTTCATGCCTACAACTTTCGATGGATTCGCGATTGGCCTACCAAATACTATTTGCGGTCAACCAATCCTCTTCTACAGGTACCGGAAATCACACACACTCTCCAATCTTGGAAGAAATTAAAAATGAAAGTTTTTTTATTTTTTTTTACAAATTTAAACTGTCGCCGAAATTCTTGTGGTAAGGTATCTACAACGAATTTATCTCCAACAACCCATTTTATCGCAAAAATTGCCAAAATTTCGGCGACATTTGGAAGAGAAACGAAATTAGTAGGTTTTGGTGTCGCCACACTGGCGACACCGAAATTATCGGCGATATTATCGATTTCTCTCCGATAACTTAAACACTGCTTGTTCCCAACATGTGTAAAGAGCACCCAATGTACTAATGTGCCACGTGCATCACCATCCATCTTCTCTTGCGCCCCACATGCTATTGTGCCACATGTACCGAAATTCATCTTACTTGTGCCACACACACCATTGTCTATCTTCAATCCTCCAAATATGCCGCATGCTAATGTGCACAAGTGTTGTCATCTAACTTTAATGCCCACATGTCAAATGTGCCAATGTGTGTCTTGTGCCACGTGCCACCGTACAACTTCAAGCACTTCGCATGTACCATGCATGCCACAATTTAGCTTCAAGCGCCCACATGTGCCGCATGTGCCATTGTTCATCTCTAAGGGCCCGTTTGAATAGCACCAAATAAGTTACTTTTTAGCTAATGTTTAAGTAAGCAAGTTACCTTTTTCACTTAAGTTAGTTTGGTAAGCATCATTGTATAACTTATGTGCTAAAAGTTATTCATCTTAATAAGTAAAAAAATTTAGCCTTTTAACTAATGACTTTTCTACTTCTCTTTCACAGTCCATGTTAAAGGAGGCTCTATCTCATGGTCCATGTCAAAGGACTGTCCACATTGAAGGCGGGGTTGACACGGTGGACGGTCCACATAAAAGGTGGTCCGCACATGATGGATGGCCCCATATTAATGTGGGCCCACATATGGATGGTCCCCATCAAAGGTCAACCCATAATGATAAAAAGCCCACATCCAAAGCAAGCTGGTATGATGGACAACCCACTTCAAAGGTGGGGCCTACATAATGGACAATCCACATCAAAGGTGGACTCCACATGATGGGGAGTGGACATTGAAGTTGGGCCCCACATGATGGATGGCCCATATTGAGGTGGCTATTCATGATGGATGGTCCACATCAAAGGTCAGCCCCTAATGATGAATGACCCACATCTAAGGCGAGCCCTGCATGATGGGCAACCCACATTGAAGGTAGGGTCCACATGATGGACAATACACATCAAAGGTGGTCTCCACATGATGGGCAATTAATAATGGTGGGTCCAGGGTCCACATGATGGACATCAAAGGTGGTCTCCACATGATGGCCAATTAATAATGGAGGACCCCACATGATGGATGATCCACATCAAGGTAGGCCCCATATGATGGATAGTCCACATCAAAGGTTGGCCCTAATGATGAGTGACCCATATCCAAGGCGGGCCCTACATGATGGACAACCCACATCAAAGTTGGGGCCCACATGATGGACGATCCACATCAAAGGTGGGCTCCGCATGATGGGTAATGGATATTGAAGGTGGGCTCCGCATGATGAACAATAATATTGATGGTGGGCCCCACTTAAGGGATGACCAACATCAAAGGTGGGCCCTACATAATGAATGTTGCACATTAAAGGGATCCACATCAAAGGTGGGCTCCACATGATGGGTAGTGGATATTGAAGGTGGGCTCCGCATGATGGGTAGTGGATATTGAAGGTGGGCCCTACATAATGAATGTTGCACATTAAAGGTCAGGCCATTACAATGAATGGCCCACATTCAAGGTGGGCCCCACGTGATGGGCGGTCCACATCAAAGCTGGGGCACATGCAATGAATGGTCCACATCAAAGTTAGCCTCACATGATGGGTGGTGGATGTGAGGGGGACCAAACAAACTTGAGGGATAATTATTTATGTTAAAACCAAACATTCTTTTCTACTTTTTGGTTGATAAGTATGTTGCTTACCAAACATACTTATCGGTTGAATAAGTAGAAACTAAGATAAGTTACTTATGGCATAAGTAGCTTATTCAAAGTAACTTACGATCCAAATGCCCGTTAAGCATCCCAAATGTACCACATGTGCTAATTTGGCACATGATAGTGACTACCTATTCTTTTTTCCAAAAAAAAAAAAAAATTGTTTTGCCAAACAACAAACTTGAAAATATATCCTAAATTTCTACAAGAATCTTGCTGAAAAACAAACAAGGCAAATAATATTCCATTTCCCATAGTTTCCTAGAAATAAGGTTTTCCCAAGAAACGCTATTTACCTTCTCATCCTTTTCATGAATCCAAACAGGCCCTAATAGTAAAAAAGTAAATGGGCCCTACGGGACTTATTCAACTATCAACCTTTCAACATTTTGGATGATAATACCAAGATAAGCAACTCAGTCAACATGTCAACAATTGGATATAGCATAGTTTAGAAAAACCAAAATGATCAATTGTGTTGGTAACCATCACATTTTCCCTATCAAAATGTTTTTTTTTTTTTTTCATTTTGGCACCTTCTTTCTAGAAAATCATGAAAAAAGTACTAAAAATATTCAAAAAGTTCAAGAAAAAAAGGACATTTTCCCAAAAAAAAAACAAATAAACAAACAAACATCCACCACACAAATCATCAATATAGTTTTTGAAGTCAAATGAATTGACATATGCATCATTAAACTAACATGAAATTCGCCCTCCAAGAGCCAAAGTTAATGATAATAATTAAGAAACAAAAAATCAATGGTTCAAGACTCCAAACCATAGAATGGTGACACGCGGCGATCATCCAATGGCTAAGAAGAATCTAGAAATTTCTAAAATTCTCTACACTGCTCTAGCTACAAGAAAGAACTATAGAACTCTGGAATGTTCTAAAAATATTTACCAATTCTCTAATCTTCTCCACAATATTCTACACAAAGAAACCTCTATATGTAGGGAGAGACAAAATGGCTAAGCACATGTCATGGGCATGGAAATGATTTGACCATGACATAAAGGCTTTAAAAGGGAGTTATTTGATACTCCAGCAAAGTGTGAGGGATGATTTGGGCAAATCAAAATTGTAAATGTGTCACACCTTAGCCCAATCAAACTGTTGAAGTATTGAGAATCACATTAAATAAGTTAGTTTCAAACTTCATATTGATATAATGTCTATAACTTCCAACTAGCAAGCATTTATCTGTTGAATTTGGACTATTGACTATTTTCATTTTGCCATCCATTAAACATCCACCAATCAGACAATTAGAAAATCAAATCAATATGTTTTCAACCAAGATTCATCTTAATTTAAACCCATGATTTGAATGGTTTAATTTTAGTTCATTTTCTTCCACATGTATAATTTCTTAGCGCCCATGTATCAACCATCTTACTCTACCAAAGAGTTAAACTTTATCTCCTCATAAACAAAAGCCAAAGAGACAGTTTGTTGGTCATACCTTTCTAAATACTCTACATACCCTTTCTTTCTACCGAAAACCTTCCCTTGCTCTTCAAACAAAGAAAGCTTTATCCTATTAAAAAAACCAACTGCATAGGAAAATTTGTCCATAGCTACTAGAGTTATATTTAGTAGGAGATTATTTCAATCCATAAGAAAATGTTTTGATTACTTTTTAAGAGTTGAACTATCCAATATCTCTTGTAGAAAAGCACTCTTCCGGAACTAATTATTTCATACACTTGACAGCTGTACCAATCTGTCTTCCTCAACTTGATATTTCCATCACATGATGGCATGCAGAGGTGTACTCCAAAGTGCTTTGTGAAATTTACTTAACAAAAATAAATTCCTATAATGCACGCAGTGTGAACTTTCACATTTTTTTTCCAATCTTACTATTCAACTTCTTGTCCATACAAAATGAGGACTTGACGCAAAACAACCAGAGTGATTGTAGGAGAAACCAGATTAAAAAAAGAAATATGGTATCTCTTAATATTAAAGACAGGTTAGAAGCAAACCCTTGGTCCTCAATTTTCCATAAGTTCACGATCCCATCCAATGCACTGCAAAACAGATCAATCATTTTTTTAGCAACTTGGTGGACCAGAGCAATAATTAATCATGTGTGAGCTTAAAGTTGAAATAATACATCTGAAAAAAACCTCCAAAGAATAATGTGGGGTTAAAAGTAGAATAATGGGCATGCAAAATCATTGCAAAACCAAAGTAACATGAAACTAAGACCTATGCCAAATTTTAGCTGAAATAGGTAGAATCATATCTAAAGTTGCATAGCTAGTTCTTTTGCACTCAAGCATGGAAACAGTACTGATTGTGTTAGAAGACATGTAATACCGAGACATAGATTTGCTGGTCCAACAAAACTAAGGATGGTCTAAAGTAAATAGCCACACGCTTTTTTCCATTGCCACTATACTCCACATACACCAACACAACCAAACTTATGGAAAAGAAAACATCATAAAATATAGCAACCTTAAGATAGCATTGCAGTAGAGATTTCTATAATAAATATTTCTCATTTTGGTGAAATTGTTCTGTCATACCAATGTGCCAAAAGTTCTCTTTCACTTTCTTCATGGAAAGTTGGCATCATGGAAAGACAGGGAGCAGGTTGCTGCAATTTCAAATCATTATAACTAGGACATTCATTTCTCAGCGAAAGCAACTTTCGCACTTCTTTCTTTGGACATTCATTTCCCAGAAGGTGCATGTAGATAGCTTGGACTAGGATTTCAGAAAGTAGCAGGACTCTCAACATCCATGACTCCTTAAGCATTTTGAATCTTGACTCCAAACTGAAACCATAAGTTAGCTGAGCCAGTTAACTTTCCAACAAACCAAAATTTACACAAAACCATTACCTAAGTCCCAAGGCCTAAGGGAAGAGTGTAGTCTGAAATCAAGCAGATTCATGCAGGAAACAATTTAAAAGACATTTATGTCCTGTACGTAAATCCAAAACCCAATTTCCATTTCCTTTTAACTTCTTTAACCTGATTTTGACCAAATTGACCTTAGACCACCTAATTGGACAATAAGCTTCAACGTTTTTTTCCCAAAACACCCCAATGAATCCTTTGGTTTCTAAAACTAGAATCTACTGTTTAAAAACTATAGGATTTTGACAATATGCAAATCTCATCAATTCAAGCCAAAATCCATAGGAAACTTTCTAAAAAGGCCCCTTTCACCTTAACTACCCTTCCTAACATCAAAAATGACCACCTTACCATCAAATCAGCCATCTAGAAAAAGTCACTTGTCCTTCATTCAAAATTCTCAGTACCCCTTTACAAAAGCCTCTCGATTCCCATTAATTACCTTGTCTCTCACCTTTAACTTCATAAATAGAGACCCCTCTCCCCCAAGAGAAGGATCTTGATCTTGAATTCTCAAGCCTTAGGCACAGAAATTTCTCTCTAGGAGATCCCCCTTAACAAAAAAATCCTGCAAAGTTCAAAGAAAATCCCAGAAAGAATAAATGACCCTAACGTTGGAGAATGGGAATTCATACATCCTAAGAGAGAAGTATGACTCAACTTCAGGGTTGCCAACATTAACATAAGAAACCCTTAGTCTAGGTTTCAATCTGAGACGTCAATGTCAAAATGCATGCTTCCTTCCCCATCACCATGGCCCCTTATGCTGAATCTCTCGGTTCTAGACCATTGAGTCTTTTTTTTTTTTTCATTCTTAATGGTCCTTTTCTTGTCAAAATTTAGATCATAGGTTTCTCACTATCCTGGATTTTCTAAACTGGTAAGTGGCAACTCCAAGTCTACTACTTACATTGGATATAATAGTCTTTGTCCACAATAAGGGCCTGTTTGCTTGTTGGGGAATTCAGTCCCTGGTCATTATGTTTCATGGTGTTAGAATTGGCCTAGGGTTTCTCGGAGAACGATTAAATTTTATTTCGTTGATACATAGGGCTTCCTTCGAAAACCTGGGAAGTCTAAAATTTCATTTTAAACTCACAGATTTTCCATTCCCCAGCTAAAAAGCCGGAGCAAGTTTTAAGTAGATAATCTAGGAATGGAATTCCTCAAGAAGGAAAAAGCTGATTGTAAAGTGCAAATTGCACTTCTTCTTCTTCTTCTTCTTTTTGGGGTGTGCATACAAATCAAGGAATTGATAAGCCAAGAAATAAAAAAGCAAGCAACCAAACACCCCCTCCCCTCAGTAGTAATGCAATAATATTTTTTGAAAAATAGAGACAATAATAATAATGGTAATGATATCATCCTACAAAGACAAATTGATATTAATAAGTATGATATCTTATCATCATAATATAACATTATAGATTATCAAATAATATTCCAAAACATGCGATCTAAAATGTACCAAGTACTACCTTAATAAATTGGTCTTGAGCATACTCCTAGCAAATTTGAATTTAATTTTGGCAATGGGCTCTAACAAGGCTCAAGCCCTATCACTACTTATTTAACATGTCAACAGCAAATTGCCTTGAGTTAACATTCTTTGAAGTCTTCTTGCAAAGTTGCATGGAAATCATAATTAAGATAATGAGAAAAGTTTCTATATCCTAAATCATGTGGAGTTCTTCAAAAAAAAAAAAAAAAAACCGGAGAGAAAGAAAGAAAAAGGAACAAGCTTCTAGTTGTGTGAAGATGGCATAAGATTCTTCATCCCTATCCTAATTATTTCAATTCCAGAATAATCTAGTAACCAGCTCACAATATTATAATTAGTTGCCAATCAATTCACACATTCAAGCTCTAGAAAAAGCATAGGAAAGAGTACTAACAAAACCTCTTTAAGATGGATCAAAAGTGGTTATGCTAGACTTTACATCTTTCATAAAGGCAAGATCTTAGATTCTTAATAGGTTTAATGCACAAAAATTAATTAGTCTATCTGCATATGGTGTAAATATATGGACTTCACTAGCTAGATCAATTAACAAGAAACATCAATTTGCATAAACAAACTTTATATAGTTTTTCCCAGAAAATAATGAAGGGCGGTGCAATAGTAACCATCTCATAACAAAACTACAAATGCTTTAGTGTGCATGCCTCACTACCTTGTCACAAAGAGCTGATCATTAACTGGATTTAGCACAAGACTTCTCAACTTTCTCTTATGTTGACTGGAGACGCTGATACAAGGTTGCATATAAATTGTGCATGGTGACAAGCAGCTACGTACCAACGGAATTAAGCGCTTGTGGTCCTTTTGTTCTGCAGTTCTCATAAACAATTAAAATGGCATTAAGTGTCATATAGCCAAAGATGCAATGAATGCATTACCATGAGTGACATAATGCCAATTAGAAAAAAATGAAACATTAACATTTGCATTACAGTAGTCACTAATTCAATGATAGTAAAAGTATTACCAAATTTCCTTTTACTCCCTTCACTTTGCAAGTCAAAAATTTCCTGTTGGGGCCGAAGTCGAGTTAGCTGAGATTCTAACTCATGCAACCTCTTCTCATCTTTCTCTAACTGCATCTTCCCCAACAAGATAATTAGTCAACCAATTTCTAGAAAACAATAGGTAGAGTAAGTTGCAAGAACGAACACAGGCCAAAATTAAGCATGTAACACCAAAGTATTATTCATTCAAGAACAATGGCATATATGCAACAAAAAAAGAATGATAATTGACCACGTATACATTCAAGAACTATAGCATATATGCAACAAAGAGAATCAAGCAAATTTAGATTTGGCTCCAGCTGCCATTAGGCAAGGAACAAGTAACATATAGACTAGGGAAACATTGATACTCATAACAACAAGAAGGTTCTTCAGCTTTAAAACAAAAATTGTTATGATCTCAAGATGCAATGAACTTCATTTATTGATAATCACTTCTATTTATTCATTACATTATGCAATTATCTTATAAATCATATTGTAATGAGATTTTGATTAGCCATAATCAGAAAATGCAAAGCAAATGGATGGGGAATCCAACATCCACCTCAACTAGAACTCGGTGACATCACTTCAATAGCGAGATAGCTACTGAAGCCATCAATGGCTAATTTGCATCCCTTTTCTTCATGCCATGGCTATGGATTTTTATGGAGCAAGGAAAAAAAAAAACTAACCTTCAATGCGCAAGAAGAAGGGCTCGTTTGGATGCCTGTAAAATCATTAAGTTGTAATCCGATTATGGATGTAAAAGTGTTTACAACCCGTCCTATTTGGCTTTAAGTTGTAATCTAATTACAAGTAAACGGTTATTTGTGTTTGGATAACCTGTAATCTGTTTACAACCTAAAATTGAGTATTCACGCATGACATAGTTTGGAGTGGTAAATCCTTTAAAAATCACAAATAAACAAGGTATTCAAAATAGGTTACGTAACGGTAACGGTCATAACCATTATACATTACAGGGTCGAAACAGCCGTTACACAAAAATGGGTCGTAACGGTCTGGTAACAGTTTTTTCAAAAAATTAAAAATAGCCGTAACGGCGTATCATAACAATAACTGTGGGGGCCATTACGGCCATTGTTCCTGTTTTGGAATACCTTGCAAATAACATATAAAACCTTCATTTAAAATAAATCATTAGAAAAGCCCAACTTAATAAACCATGTGGCCAATACTTAGGTTAAACCAATCATTTGGTGGGCCACAATAGTAGGCCCGCTAATTCAAATTCACTTTTAAATGAGGAACTATTGAATATAAATAATTAACTATAAACCAATATCAACATCATCATCATCTAAGCTTTATCCCAGCTAGTTTGGGTCAACTACATAGATTCCTTTTCTTCCATTCCACTATCTATTGCCTTAACTTCAATTAAGCTTAGAGAATTGATGGACAGAATCCCCCAATCTGAGTGATTCTCTATTGCATAGCCCATAAGCAGTGAGACTTGTAGTATAAACAGCTTAGATCACTAACCCATGAGACCAACTTGTACAAATTGAAAATTGAAATACAGCATACCATTTGAAACCTACCCAAGGCCCATAAGTGGACCACAACCACAAAAGGTTGTGGGGATAATGACACCCACTGTTGAAACCTACCCAAGGCCCACCATCATGTTTATTTGCCATACAACCTATTCATAAGGTCACATAGACCTGGACAAAGGTCAAACACAAACATCAGCTTGATACAAAACTGTTTTGGCTCCCAAGAAATTTTCAATGGTAGGAGTTTAATCCCCATTGCTTGTTGTGGTGTGGTCCATTTAAGGTTTGGATTTGCCTCATTTTGGGGCCCATGCCCTAAAATGACCTCACAAAATGGTTGGATGGTGTGGATATAACACGTACATCATGGTGAGGCCCACAGAATTTTGGCATATCCAAACATAACTGAGGTCAATTTGACTTCCTCGTTTTTCAGAAACACAGACTTTCATAGGAGCTTCCTGCGACAGGAAGTTAGGTGGGCCCCACAGTGATGTTTGTGAGAAACCCACCCTGTTCATCCCTTTTTCCATGTCATGTTACGAAATGGGCCCTAAAATGAGGCAGATCCAAAACTCAAGTGGGTTGCAAGATAGGAAACAACAAGGATTGAACATACACCAATGAAACATTTGTGGGCCACCTTTTTCTATCGAGCTAATATTTTCGTGTTTCTAGTTTATCCCCGTCGGAATGACCTTATGAACAGTATGGATGGAATATATACATCACAATGGACCCCTAGGAAGTTCGGCGGTAGGCATTTCCCTACCCACTTTAGGTTCAGCAGTAGGCATTTCCCTACCCACTTTTTCTTGTCATGCGGCCCACTTGAGTTTTGTATTTCCCTCATTTTTGGGCCCATGTCCTGCCATGATTTGGAAAAACAAATGGACGGGGTGGATTTCTCAAAAAAATCACAGTGGCCCCGCCTAGCTTCCCAGTGTAGGATTGAATGATCACAATAGTCTCTAAAAACAATTCTCGAGGGTTTCTTCTCCAAGGAGTTTCTAAAAATAGTTCAGAGGATTTCTTTTCAGGAGGGTTTCTAACCGTAGAGACAGAGCTCCCTAGCTCTCAAAATGTGGAGACAGAGATGGAGAGAGAGAGGTTTGTAGTACAAAGATGGAGGTATGATCTATCCATCTATCTATCTTCTTTTTCTTCAGTAGAGGTTTTTAACTCTTGGGTTTGACAATTTCACAACTGCTCTTGGAAGAAGTTACAACTCTCCTTTTATTGGGAAATTTTATGTATATGTGTGAGTGTGTGTGTGTGTATGTGTGTGTGTGTGTGTGTGTGTGTATCCATTGCCTGAAACCCCTTTACATGTAATCTGAAACATGCCCTTTTGCCATGTTTCAGATTACAGCTAAAAGTTGTAATCCGATTACAGCCTGTAATCTGTTTATAGGCAAACAAACCATCCAAACATCCCATGTAATCAGATTACAACTAATTGATTTTACAAGCATCCAAACGACCCCTCATAATAGAAGGATATATTTACAAGAAAGAAAATCCTCACAGTCAAGGGATATATTTACAAGAAAAAACATAAGTCCATGATATGCATTCCTCTTAGAAGTGAGTGGTGAATTACAGCTACCATCGCCTGCATAAAAACAATTGCGAGAATGATGAATAAAATATGGGCCTAATATCAATGTTCCAATCAATATGCTCAAAAGGAAAAATAGAGAAGATAGCATATAATCCTCTTACAAGTGATCAGTGAACTATGATATCCATTGTGTATATAAAACAATTGCAAGAAAGATGAATAAACGGAGAGATAGGGACACAATATCAATGTTCTGAACTAATCAACACTTCAATTGTAATCTTACTTTCTGATTCATTATAATGTAAATCAATGTGACTAGACAAATCATGATTGAAAATCAATCACAGATTGTATAACAATTTTAAAATATAAAAAAATCTAATGCATGACAAACAAACAAGTTGAACCGTTTGTGAGTGATAGTAAGGGTGTAATGATAGACCGGATATTATACTAACAGCTGTGGACACCACAATGGTGGGTCAGGTAAATGTTCAACCGGTAGTCCAGGATCAATAGGAGAAAGGTCTGGCCTTTGATCACTGACTAGGATCATTTCATTGTTATGAACTCCAGGATATGGCTCATCATCGTAGGGCCATGGAAGTAAACACGCGCAGTGTAGTAATGTACGAATTTAAATAAATATAGAGCATGGGCCACCGAAGTTTTGGATCAAGCTGACATCTGTGTTTTCCCTTCACCTAGATCTGTGTGCCCTTATCAACAGGTTGGATGGCAAATAAACATTGCGGTGGGCCCTAGACAGATTTTAATGGTGGAAATTCAGTCACCGCTGTTTCCTGTGGTGTGGCCCACCTGAGATTTGGATCTGCTTCATGTTTGTGCCCAAGCAATAAGGAGTTGGCAAAAACTAATGAACAGCATGGATATACAAACATACAAAGGTGGACCCCACTGTCACAGCCTAACCGAATTGGGGCCTATTCAAATGCAGGAAAAAAAAAACCCACTGCCCAATCGACTGCAGAGATTTGGGGGGGGGGGGGGGGGGGGGGGGGGGGGGGTCGCGGAAGGGAGAGGCGCACAGCACTGATTGCAGAGATGGGGAGATAGAGAGCCGGTTGCAGGTAGTGCAATGGTCGTGGTTGGTGCACTTCCCCCTCTTCCCCTCTTTTCAAGGGCCTGTTGGTCACTTACAGGGAAGTAACTTCTCACCCCAACCCCATGAAGTTTCCTGGTAGTTTTGACTGTAACAAGTGACTTACAGATGAATTTCTTCCCCCAAACATCACTTGTAAGTCAAGTCACACTAACCCAACTTAACAGACATCCAAACAGACCCTAAAGAAGAAGAAGAAGAAGAAGAAGCAGACAACCTTAGATTTGTGATGTGCTATGCTTTTCTTAAGATACTCTATGGAAGACATAACAAATTCTTCTTGCATATTCGGGTCATCGACCGTCTTCGACAAAATGGATTCTTCTTGCACACTCGGGTCATCGACCGTCTTCCACAAAATGGATTCTTCTAGCACACTTGGGTCATCGACCGTCTTCTCCAACTTCATCTTCTTCAAAAGCCTCGGTTTCATTTTTTTTATTATTATTATTTTTTTTTCGCTCTCGCTATCGCTCTCTCAGAAAAAGGCAAGGAAAGGAGGATATCTCCAGCGGGGAATGACGAGGGATTTCATTTATAGCAATAGGTGAAGAAATTGCGCGGGATTCCGCGGGAATTGCAAAATGCCGTCTCACGTGCTCAGGCATTCACAGGTGTGTCACAACCACAGTATTCGAGGAGCCGGACTGCATCCTACGTGATGATCCGAACCGTTCATATTCTCGATTCTACTAAGTATTGTCCTTCGTAAAAAAGATTTTTTTAAACGGATGATGAATTGGAACATTGGAAAGTATATTTTTAACTGATCATTTTCAAATCCAATAGTACCAAGGCTAGGATCATTGATGGAGCCTGCTAATAAGATCAGAGCTTCTTATGACATAGTTAACGGTTCGGATAATCATCTAAGATAGGCTACTGACTGCAGCACGGGGCAGCGTATCCTATCAAAACCAGGGCCCTAGTTCTGTCTCGCTGAAAAGGTGACAATGTAAACCAACGGCTAGAAGATGGGGCACTCGTTATTTCTTTCTAGCCATCTTTCTTAAAATTCATCGTACAAGTGTGCCCTCTGTCCTGGTTCACAGATCTTGTTGTGAAAATATTGATTATATATATATATATATATATATATATATATATATATATATATATATATATATTTTGTTCACAAAAAAACTTATGGTTCTGGGGTTTTTGGGAATAGTCCGTGTAGAAATGAGGGAAGAAAAAATTGTATTTATGCATGGGGGTGGACTACCTTATTATTTGCTTGGTTGATCTGTGGAATATCGGGACTTTTGTGTTCTAATGCGAGGGCGTATGCATGTGAGATAGTATGGCTATAGAAGCATTAATGACATGCAAGTCACAATGCAACAGGGAATATAGATCAAGTGGCTATAGTGGGTGAGTGGCCTAAATGAGACTAGTGTAGCTTTTATAAAGGCTAAAAACTAGCCATTTAAGAAAAGCTTAACGTCACATGCGGCATTAAACCAAACCATGCAAAAACTATTGCATGTGGCTAGCCCAACAGTCATAAAACAACTATCTAATGAGTCTAAACAGCTAGAATGTAGCAATTGATTGTCCTACATAAATAATGGATAAAAACTGTCAATAACAACTAATTTCTCACCAACAGCCATATAATGGTCATATTGAGTAATAACCCTAGACCAAAATGGTCAACAACCATGGCTTATATAAACAGTGCATAAGTAGTTCATTGGACCATCGCCAACACTCCAACCATTCTCACTTACAACCTAACAAGAAGTGCGACAGTATACTCTGATGAACCAGCAAGGCTCGTACAAACCTTAACCAGAAAACCTTAAGAAACATGCCAAAGCAGTGGTCTAAATTAGCTACAAATTTTCTTATCTTCTTTTCTGTATATGGGATCTTTCTCTTGTTTACCTATCGTACTAAAAATAATATAATTATGCACGTAAAGTTCCATTCATAGTTCTTTGTGTTTGCTAAACGCATAATCATAAACAAGCTTGTTGTATCCTATAAGTTATTAGCCTACAACCTATCAGCATTCTCAATCATTTTAAGAATCGGCAAATAACGCTTCAAGAATAGCGTGATCACACATGCTTCAACGTATCCTTATATTTTTAGGTTATTTAAATAATTTTTACAGAAATTGTAAAATACGTAATTTGCACTAACAGATTGACCATTATCCTTGGCTAATAACAATGTCACGTATATTTGTACCAAGTTATTTGCCCCTATATAAGGAAATGGTACACGTCTGACGTGTGTCCTTTGCTCCCAATACACCTGCTTGGAAAAAAAAATGGCCTACTCATAAGGTGGGCCACACTTCTCATATACACACTGCCAGATAACCAGATTATGAGCTAGGAACGTGGATTGTGTGGTGAGCAACCACGTAATAGCTTGGTGAGTAAACTCTTTAGGGCTGACCGTGATGTATGGGCAACCATCAACACCGTCTATCCGTTTTCTCAGCACAGCTTAGGGCATGAACCCAAAGCTCAAGTGGACCACACCACCAAAAATGATGGGGATAATGACGTCTACCTATCATTGAAACCTTCCTAGGGCCTATGGTCACGTGGTTAATGTGGGCATATCAGAATTGAATATGTAGCTCAATTCAAATCAAACAACTACAACCTCGTGTGCCAAGATAGGAAGATATGTTGGAAATCTACAGTATATGATCGAGTTCTAATAGGAGTAGTTACCTATTCAACCACTTGTACAACATTGCTTTATATGATCAGGCGATAGTCAGATGGTAGAGTTCGTGCTTCGAAAATAAGTTGCACCTCTGCCTTCCATATGAAATGACTTTTTCTCTTCATATAATACGAATAAAACAAAATGGAAATTCTCATAATTGGTTGCATAAAACAACTATAGAACCCTCTTTAGATATAGATAAGTTTGCTTGATACTTGAACTAAATTTAGTTAATGAGTGTAGACTTAAATCACAACTATAGTTAACAAAAACTTGATTACTGTTACATATTACACTAAGGAATGTAAATGATTAATAAAGATAAGAATTACACTAAAGAATGTAAATGACAAATAATCGAAAGATAGATTCGGTTTGGTTTGGTTGATATGAAACAATTTTTTCTACTAAATTTCTTCATTATTTATAACATTAGGTCGCTCATCTGGACGCTCTCCACTTTCTAACGGTTGCTATAACTATTTCAGTACTACTTGCTTTCCGCTCAAGTAATTTATTCTTAACGGATGACATGGCGCTGCTTGATAAACACCAATTATTGCTACAAAATCCTCTCCATATATCTCTAAAGAACTTCAAATATACCACGCAACTCCCTCCTGATTACACACAACCTTTCCTGATTTGCTCTTGTAGGAATTACGAAAAATAGGGATGAACATTGCCCCCCATGTCACATTGCCTTTGGGTAAATAGTGAAAGCGACATATAACCACTACACCAAAATCGCTAGACCGGTACGGTTGGCATTTTGGTTCAGAAACGGTTTTAAGCCGTTTTTGATTTGAAACGGTAGTAAACCGTACTGGAATAGTTGATGTTATACGTTCTTACTTTCGCTGTTTTGTTGGTGTGTCTCGATTGAGTGTTGGATCTTCTTATTTCTTATTATTGTAGTTTATTGTATTATTTTGAAATAGATGGATGGAATGGATTATATTAGAACCCTCTAAGTGGACCCCACACGGCCCGAGAGTCACATTCATCTAAATCTGCCAGACTATAGGATCATTTTCATCGTCAAAACGCCCTAAACCCTCCAAAATGCCCAAAACGCTGAAACGCGATCTCCCTCTCCCTCTCCCTCTCCCTCTCCCTCTCACGATCTCCATCTCCCTTTCTCCATCTCCCTCTCCCTCTCATTTGATCTCCCTCTCCCGATCTCAACTCTCTCTCTCGATCTCGCTCTCACTCTCCCTCCCTCTCTCATTCTCCCTCTCCCTGCAACATCCATCGAGGAACTACCTGCTTCAAGTTCACCACTGAGGAGCTTCCATCGAATCGAAATCGCTATTACCTTTGAACGTTGATTGCCTCGAAGGGTTTGAGAAATGGTTCCGCATCAACGGTAGCAATCCCAATGTGATCGTGAGGGCCCTTGTAGGTGGGCCCAATCGGCAAGATGACTACGTCGATCAACGGTGGAACTACGAACAGACAAAGCCGTCCATCGGCTGTAATGCTCCTCTTGTGGGCCTTTTTTCTAAGCTGAAGGGCATTTTGGGAAGTTCAGGTGAGTGTCCGTACGGTCTACTTAGTGGGAGGAAGATTTCTGGGGGGTAAAACGGTCATTTTTGTTAGGGACGAAATGACCATTTTGCCTGTACAGTTTTATTTTGATTCCAGAAGCAGCAGGGACAAAATAGTCTTTTAACTCGTCAAATTGTCAAAGTCAACGAACTTTCATCCATGCATTTCTTGGAAGTGCTCTATGTTAGCATGCAGCTCCCTCCATCCAAGGGGTCACTTGTACAAGAGATCCAGGAGTAATGCTATAGCAATGCGATGCGTTGTCTGAAACATCTGCACTGTACACGTGGAGCGTGATGCAGTGGTTAAGATATGGATTATTTGGTGGGCCATAGCTGATGGCGTTAACTCAAAATGATTCATGGCAAACCTCTTCGGGAAGAGTTTTACAAGGTTGTCATTAATATCATTATTAAAGGAGACCAAATTGCCCAAGCCGGATATCATTCGACTTTAGGCGAAGTTGGAATTGGCTCATTTGTTGCATGACATTCTTGCTGTACTGAGTTCACCGATTAGGGACAATAGTCTAACACTTTTTTGGACAATTCACCTTTTTGGACTGTATGTTTTGATTGTTTTTGTGGACTGTCCCAAGTACATCTTGTATAGCTTACATGATTAGTTGTTTCTATAGACTGGACATGATAGATGTAATGAAGGTTTGTGACAAATCCAGGATTTCCTAGAAGAGGGATTTTCAGGTATCTGTATAGGCGAGATTTACTTCTGTTGTGGTGCAATTTCAAGCATATATTCAGCTGAACTGCCGTAGGTGCAGCCCCAGAACTGCAGCAGGTGGAATCCCCTATTGTAGTGAAGGTCAGGAAAAACCTTATTTGAACCATATTCACGAAATAGGTGTCTATATCTATCTTAAAGTGATTGATTTCAAGTATGATATTGTTTCCCATTTACGTATTATCATGATTTAATTCATTTTTTACCTGTGGATCTCCCTGCTATCACATCTTCTTCACTACAGCAAAATTCCATGCATCAACAGACTGCTCAGCATGCATTGATGTCAGCTGGAGCGAAAGATGCAAGTGCTCATGACATCACTATTCAGCATGTACCCTTCCTACATTCCAAGTTTATTGATATTTAGTTCCTCTCTTTTTTCTCGAAATTAAAATTTGTTATTATTTGTAATGCAGATGCTGGCCAGGTGAAAGCAGAAGCCCAACAGCAACAACAAAATTCATCTAATGATTTGAACATGGAACCTGCTACTAATTTTGAAGTAAATAAGAGTCTCATGAATGAGGTTGTGTCCTTTTCTTCCACAATAATTCATTCTCCCATTTTTTCTTCAAATCATCAAGATAATTATCTTGATGATTAGAAAAAATGCAATCTTCTTTCATAAATAAAAACTTTGTTTTAGTGTCTTACCTTATCAGGATTGAGCCAGCTGCTTCCATGTATTTTCTTATTAGTAACTTTGCATATGCTCCAGATTTCAAAATATAGTGTGGATGGTCTTGTTTCGATAAGTACTGTTAAGCTAAAGCTACGGAAGCAGAAGCTATATGCTTTCTTGCAAGGTGCACCTATTTTACATTTTTTCCCAACTCCAATGTGATGTTTTCTGTGCATCCTCAAACTGACAGTGTTCCTTATAAAGGAACCCTTGTAAAACAGGGTTCCTATTATACGGATTACATTTTTTTTCCCAACTCTGATGTGATGTTATATTATAAAGGAAGAAGAAGAAGATGAGTGTGGATCCAATCCCTTCTTCGAACTCCCATAGCCAGCTCGATGGGCAGATTTCTCAGCTCATGCAGCGCAAGCCCCTCTCCGAGCAAGAGGTCTCTCTCTCTCTCTCTCTATTGATCAGTTTGAAAATCTCTCCTTTTTTTTTCAAAAATTAATATCACTGTTCTCCAGGTAGAGACGGCAGAGACTGTAACGTGCATGAATGAACCAGGTTGGATCCCTAGATGTCTTACTCTTGCCTTGTAAAACCTCACTTGGTAATTTTTAAAAAAGAAAAAAAAAAAGAAAAAGAAAAAGAAAAGTGCTCATCTTGTTCAGGCCAAGGCTCTTAAGTGGGATTTGGAATGGGTTAGGTCCATCTCAGCTTGGAAGGTGGGCAGGTAGCTAAAAGCCCTACCAACTGTCATCCATGATTTGCCAGTAAACTCTAAATGCTACCTAAAAAACAGAAGAATAGTTCTCTTATATGTTTGAATATTTTCAAATATTTCATGATTCCACAAGCAATTATTCATCTAGAAGCAATCATTTTTAAATATTTGATTTGTTAGCTAGTATAGGAAACCTTTATTGGGGAATGTAATGCATCATGAATGCCATGAAGTTGGAAGTTGCTATTGCTTGTACATTCTGGATTTCTTTTTTAAAATGAATTAGCAATAAATGATAACTAACACTAATTTCTGAACTAAATATTACATGAGTCAGTTCTTATGAAGATTCCATCAAAGAGCCATCTTTATGTACCGGTTTCTGCATATCTCGACCTAAGTATTTCAGAGGCACCGGTCTGGATAATTCAGCAAGTTCGTTGACAGTACTTAGCTTTCAAGCATTTTAAGATATTTCAAGTAATTACTTTAATACTGGACTATGTTACATGAACTGCATATGCTTTCTTATTACAAGTCTCTACTTGGGGTTTATATCTCTTGTTGACTCATATTCTCCATGTTCTTTCATGATCCTTTGTTATGGAGCTTCATTTTTAAAAATAAAAAATAAAAAATTATGCTGGTAAGATCAATTAGTGGTGACTTCAACTTTCCTGAATGTCAAAGCTTTTATCCAAAAAAAATTAATTTACATAGCACAAAAGTAGTTAAAAACTTCTCAGGTTGGAAGCGATATTTGCAATTTTCTTTTAGCTTTTAGCATTTAGCAACATAGCATGCACCAACATTTACTCCGTGCTTTCAGTAGGTATATTGTAGTTCACCAATCTGTTTCTTTTTAATTGAGCATCTTGACTTGGATTGATATTTATGTTCCAGGGAGCCTCCCATGTATATTTGGAAGCTAAGCATGTTCATGCTTTTAAAGACATCATGCAATAGAAACTCCCATGTATATTCAGAATTTTTTTCTTGGAAAGGCCATAGTTCTAATCATTCAAATTTTGTGTTCAGGGACATTCGTGTTTTTCCATTGTATGATGACCATCCCACCTAACATACAATCGTATTTCTTACAGGGATATTTTTTTTCATGCAAAATATTCTTTTTCCCTTGATTGTTCCTTTACATCAACTCTAGTATTTTGCATAAACTTCAGTTTTAATTATCTTTTCTGAACTTTGGTATGAGTTTGGATTTGAGCATGTAGTTCAATGGTAGAAAATCTGCATTACAACATTGAAACCTATGGTAGTCTAGCTCACCTGGATTGAATGGGAGCTGCTAACAAAGGTCTTTAAACCATGCATTCTTTTCTTTCTTATAAGCATGGCCCACTTAGAGATTAGATCAGGCTAATTGGCTAGGCTGGGCCATTCATCATTGGCCCGAGCATGGCTTGGCCATTAATTGAGCTCCACTATTAAGATGTATTTTCTGAAAATAATGTTGGCTCGCTGATCCATATCAAACTTGGAAGAGAAAAAATAACAATAAAGAGAAGTCCAACAGCCTAGATTCAACAAATATATGTCAAATATATGTGGCTTACTTGATAAGAGTGCCACCTTAAATTTTAGAATATAGCATGTTCATAATACTTGCAAGCTAAAATGCTTATTGTATTGCGCAAAAACAGTTTCTTATAGCCTACCTCAATGTACTTATCCCAAAGAACCAGCTCTATGATGATACACGAACAATCCTTGGTGCAGGTGAACAAGTTCCCTTTCTTTTTTAAATAATATTTGGAACTTCTACACCTGTTTATTTCCAAATCAAAATCTTCTATGCTTCTCCTTCTTTCTAAGTCAGAACATTCTCTCTGTTTTTTTTTTCTTAATGAGCCCACAACTTCTTATTCTCAAACTATTCAAGGTTAGATCAGTATAAGAATTCAGATCCAACACAAACCTATACTTCTATACAGGTTGCTAAAAGCATGTTATCAATATGGTGTTTCAGAGGTACAAGGCTTATAGCCATGACACCATTGTCCTGGTTGGAGCTGAGTATGGAAGTGGAAGCTCTCAAGATTGGGTTGTCAAGGTTCCAATGTTGTTGGTGAGTTTTCTTGTTTGCTTAATCTTTCCACCACCTTGCATTCTGCATGCTAGTAATGCTTTATTCTATTGTTTAGATAGTGAAACCAACTTTAGATGGTTCAGAAAAAAACAGCAGCCCTTTTTGGAATGATGCTGTAACTAGTTGATTAATTGATATTTAATGAGTAGTCATTCCTCTTGTCATTTTATACACAATTTTGTTTTCATCATCTACTGAAAAACAAGTCAAACATATAAAATGTTTAAAGAGTCCACCCAATGTTTATTTCCCATCCAACCTGTTCATAGGAAAATACAAATATCAGCTTATCCAACACTTCCATGGCCCTCGAGAAATTTTCAAAAGCGAGCCTTCAATCCCCACTGTGTTTGCTATGGTGTCATCCACTTAAAATTTGGATCTGCCTCATTTTTATGTTCATGTTGTGTTTCATTTTTCTGTTGTTTTCTATCAACAGATGCCATTAATGCAATAAATGGAACGATCATTACTTATGGACAATTTTTCTGTTGTTTTCTATCAACAGATGCCATTAATGCAATAAATGGAACAATCATTACTTATGGACAGGTAAGCTGCAATTTGATAGAAATTACTTGAAATGATGCTTGCTCTGGTTGTCAACATTTTCTTTTTATGTTTCTGTCATTAACTGAAGTTTTTCAAATTCTAAATGCATGAATTCATGAATGCAAACATGCATGCACTGTGGTACACATGTATGCAAGTGCGAAGATATATCCTTGAATTGCCTGTTCTGTTTGAGGCCAGGATACAAAATATGCATCCAGTGAGCAATATGTAGCTTTCATATTCATATTGACAAAAAAACAAAACTGATAGATGTTGTGTTTTGTTTGTTTCAGCAAGTAATGTAAAGCTTTCATATCATACTAACAAATTGTAACCTTCAAATAATGCATTTGGAACAGACTGGAGCTGGGAAGACATACAACATGAAGGTGAAGTGATTAAATTGTATTCATGAATGGGTTGTTTAATGAGTCATTCTAAAAAATAGTGGTGTATTTTGAACCGTTTTGCTTTCTATTCAGATGATATCTAGTAGCATCCTCATGTTGAAGCAGGGCCCAAGTATGTCAGAGTGTGATGGACAGAAAAAAGGAATACTTTCGTGAGTTGTAAATGGGCTTTTTGACTGCATAACATCTGCCAATGAAGGATCCAAGTAATAGTCAAATTGTCAATGGTATTATAAGTACTGATGTTCATGATTTTTCAAACTTGCCAATTTTACTCAAACTTCTCAAATTTTTTAATGTCTTAAATTTCTTTTTCAAAATGTTTATTTATAGGTCAAAATCTTGAGGCTTTTTAAAATTTTATTATGTTGTGTTCGTGTATTCTGCAATTCTTCTCTTTGGGAAAATAAAAGACTATTACTTAAAAGAGGAGATTTAAAGAAACCTAGAAAACTGTAATAAAACTAAGAGTCAATAGTACTTCTGTAGAGGCTAGAGAAGGGAGACAATATTTGCACCCTCTATTATGATAGATGCACCCTTTTTTTCTACTCTTGGAAATGCAATAGTACAAAGCTGTGCGTCTTATTGCTGGAAGTAAAAAAAAGGGTGTACCCATGAGTAGAGTGGCGGTACGAGATTAAAATTTCAGTTGAAGTATTACCATTCCAGAGTAACCAAATTGAAAGCAGATTCCTCAACTTTGGAGGCACAAAATAAATAAATAAATTTGATTGATCTAGGCACTGAACTAAACAAGGTAGTTGGAAGCTTATTAGTTGATATGACCTGGTGAAAAAATCAGGGTTGGTACACCATCAGGAGGCCACGTGTATGTTTAATGTGGACTGATGGCTATTGTTTAAGAACTGCCTTTGTTTTCATACACGTTTGGTCCACCTGATGAGTTGTGCTTCCTGAGTTTGAAGCAGGCCACCTAGAACACAATGGGGCCCTCCAGCTGCACACCACTTGGATGTTGTCCCACATGCTTGCCAGTTTGGCACTTGCGATATAGATGCACAAGGGCTTGACAAAGCTCTATATATTAATATAGTTTTGTTCAACATTTCTTTGTTTTATCTCCTGTCGATCCATTCACAGACTGGAGAATTGAAGGAGAAGCTCAAGGATATCACTGTTGAACCCAAGCAATGAAAAAGGCAGGAGAAAGCTCTCTACTAAAATAGAAATAGTATTGACTTTTATGTGGGAAGTCAGACCTTTTTCCTTTTTCTGTGGCAAGATGCAGTGTAAGGGTGAAATCAGCATCTGGGTTGAGTTTGAAAAGGTCAAGGATCTTTGCTCTCAGTTCATCCACATTGAGTTTTAAATGGCAAAATTAGAGGGAAAAAAGGTTTCCCCAAGAAAATTGCAACTGAATTAATGAAAAGTGCAAAGGTAAAGCACTTTCCTTTCATAGTTTCTGTAGGAAAACAAACAGGTGCAAGGGATTTCCTTCCGCTAGTGCTGATGTCAATTTATTAAATACTAATGTCACAATTTCACTTTCCCTTGCATTCCCCTAGTTCACACTGAATCCAAACAGGCAGCAAAGGAAAAGATAGGATGAGAGAAGAAATATCTTTATTGAAACCAAAGCAAAATACCCACACTCATGTAAACACTCCAAAGTAATCAAACCAATGATAAACGATACAGGATTACGAGTAGGGAAAAAAATGATGTTGAAATTCTATGAAAAGGCTCTTGAAAACTACAGGTTAACTGAACTCATGTTTTCATGATCCATGGTCTTCAGGTTTTTCAGTTCATTTACTTTTGTTCTGCAATTTTGTTTTCCTTGCAAGTTGCAACCCATTGCCATTTTGTTGATTGTTCCACTTCAAGTGCTTTCTCATATGGCTTTTGGATGTTACCTAATCTCTTTTTGTTTTTGTCATTGCTGTAGAGAATTTTCGAGCACTTTGCACAGGTAAGCCAACACTGTCTGTCATTTTAAGTGTTAGGTTATTCCTTAAGTTTATGTTATACTGATGCAAATACTCAGATTTGGACTTCTTTTCTCATTACAAGAGGTTTGTACTGAAAGTATTGTTGATATTGAAAATAGTCAGTTGTAGTCAGGGTTCAAATTATCATTTGAACACCATACAATTTTTTTTTGCAACACATTACCAATACCAGCACAATTCAATTCTATCCACTGTAAATCTCATGTTCTTGATAGCCTAAATGTGAAGTTTGAGCAGTAAGAGTAACAGTAGGAGTAACAACTCCACCAGAGATTTCTGAGTAAAGCCCTTCTCTACATGTGCTAGTGCTAGTGCTAAAGCCCATCTCTACATGTTCTAGTGCTAGTGCTAAAGGCCTGCTAGTTTGATTGAAATTCTGAATTTTATCTTTTTGTCATATCATGTCAGAGCCCTTGTTGTCCTAGCATTCGAACTTGGAACTGTTTTATCTTTTTGTCTATCATCGGTAGTGGTATATGATTACTTAAGAGCATTTTTTTCCTCTTTATCACGATGTAGATACGTCAATGGAAACATTGGGAGGATTCTATTAAGAAAGATAAATATGATCAAGACAAGGGTAATGCTTTTGGATTCTGAAAACTCCTTTGAAGCTGAATTGCTGGACAGCTAAGGAGCTGGAGAGAGCCATCTTTGTTTCTTTTTTGTCTGATTTTTCTTACTAGGTGGCAATATTTGTGCAGTTGTGAATAAGAAGGTGATTCATGTGCATCAGCGTGCTTTTATCAGGGAACATTTTCTTGGAATTGGGTTTTGTTCAACCATTCTAAGTTGGCTAGTAAGTTATTTAATCATGGGGTGTAAATTGCCATCCATCCCTATTCTTAAATGGTTCTTCAACATGAATTAAAGAACTTTGCATTGGTGGGTTACTTTGTTCTCTTTTGTAGGAAATAGATCTTTTCTGCCATTGTAAAATCAGGAATACGCTAATCCAATGAAAGAAATTGAGAACAGAGGAACTTTGGGGGTTTACTTTTATTCTCTGTTTCTTTAATCAATAAATGTGGGAATGACCAAGAGTCAAAAGGAATATTTATGGAACAAAATGTAGAAGAAAGATTATCCTCACTAACTCAAACTGGTAGGACGTCATGCATCCTCACTAAGAACTGTATAAACATTTTCTTCTTTTCTTCTTTTGAATCAACATTTATGGAATATCCTTGTTATTTTCATGAAAGACTACATTGAAATGTCTATGGAATTTTGGATATTTTGGAGATAAAGAAAACCCCTTGCTATTTCTTATATAACATACGTTTGGATTCTCAATTGAAATGAAGTACAAATATATTTCAATTTTTCCACCAAATATTTTTTTTCAGGTTTACAATTCAGGTAAATAATGTTTCAAATTACATCATGGTTGTTTTTACTATCTTTTGATTCTTAAATGAATATGGCTTAAATATATTTTATTTTATTTTATACAGCAGATTTTTATTATTTATTTATTATCATTATTTTTTTAAAAATCGTTTCGAAATAAGAAAAAAAATGCCATTCCCAAATATGACCGTTGGCACCAGAATGGTTTAAAACCGTTCCTAAAAACGGTACCCCAAAACGGTTCTGAACTGTTCTTGATTTTCTGCGACGCCTCATTTAGGAACGGTGTGAAACCGTTCCTGAAGCATTTAGGAACGGTTTAAAACCGTTTCTAAATGACGATTTTGGTGTAGTGAACCCTTCATAAATGTAGCCATCCTTTGAATCACGTGGCAACACTTCAGTTACTATCTTTGATTGTGATAATTCTGAATGTCTATTCTGATTTTTCTTTTTCGAATAAAGAGCTATTCTTGTGGCCTTGCATGTATAAGCATCATACCAAAAGAGAAAATTAATGATGCCCTCATTTATGCATTAGATTTTCGGCCGATGTATACCTCATTTTAAAACATTCTTCCACTTCTCACACTTTCTTCTTTATTCCTTCATCTCCAAAATTTAAGCTAACATTCTCATTCTAACAATGGAGGCTTTCCTCATCTTATGCTCCTCCAACCTTCCAACAAGATTATCGGATGGATGTCTTGGATGACCTCTCCTAGAAGTTTTCCAATGAAATTATCTTCAAATCACCAAACGAAGATTACTACTGCTTTGGACCGGCTTTCCTTCCTAGAGTTGAGCTTGATGAAATCCGCTCACTAGATCCCTTGTTCCCGAACTGCTTTAGCAAAATAATATCAATTCAATTTGAATCAATCCCAAAACCTTCCAATGCTCTAAAAAAATCCACAATCCTAACCGAAAGCCTTGCTAGAATGGGAAGATTGGTTTGATCATGTTGCTGCCCAATATGAAACTTCTTGGAGAGAGATCGACATTTATGAATGCACCAAACTATCACTGTATGACTATCCATCATATCTTCCTCTTCTTACCCTTAATGTTGATATTTTGGGGCTCATCCACCAACAAATTCTTCTTCTAATACAGTCCTACGGGTCCTATGATTTTAGATATATCTGCTCTCACCTTACTACTTCCTTTTGGCGAGGTAGTCTTTTCAGGCTTTTTTCATAAGGATCCAAGACATTTCACCAATAAGGCTGGCAAAACCTATTCACACTTAATGCAAATGTACCGCAAATATGAAGGTCGAGGTATAGTATGAAGAACACACGACATTCTTGTTGCTCTGGATTTGCAACCACTTGCTCTGTATGAATACTCTCCGGATCACCATTGAGTACGTCCAACTGGCTGAGGCACTTGCATGGGGTTAAAAAATTGCCCTTGCGCCTTTTGTGCTCGGCCACCTATAGAGATGCATTTATGAAGTAACCATCAAAGGTCTATTTCTCGATGAAGGATCGTGTTCGCTTGTACCCCAAGTGAAAGATTGTGAAGTAGTAATAATCTTGGTGAGACCGAGGTCGAACCCACAGGGATTGAAAATGTTTGATTTTCTGAAGTATTTAAGAATTGGAACTAAAGACTGAACTAAATCTAAAATTTAAGAAGAATGTTGTTGTGAATTAAAACTATCAATATAATGGAAAAATAGAGCGCTATGAATCCACTTGTAGTCATTGTATTGTCATATTGCTTGATTCAATCAATACTTCAATTCGAATCAAAGTCCTAATCTATCCAGTTGGATAATAGAGCGGTTAAAACATCATAAACAAATTCAAACGGATTCTGAACATACATATGATTGGTTTTCATGTAACTTTTTTATTAAATTGATTTAGAGAATTCAAAGCATCCACCATGCCCTTAGTCAATGATAGATCAAAGAATTTTACAGATCAAATAATCATAAAATATAGAAGAAAGTATTCAAGAAATTCCTAAGTATCCACCGTGCTCGAAGTCAACGATAGATCAAAGTAAATTAAAAAATACTTATTTATTCAAACCATAAACTATGAAATATCGAACACGAAGATCACAAACTTGAATCAAAGTAAGAAAAATATTAAAATAAACTACAAGCAAGAAAAATATTAAAATAACTACAAGCTTCACTTCTTAGCTCTAGCTAAGAGATTAGTTAACCATAGACATGATTAAACTAAAACTCTTAATGAAAAACATGAAAAACTAACTAGAAGAAGAAGATTGAAGAAGAAGGGGAGCTCTTTGAAGCAACATTATTCCTTGCTCTACTCTTCCCACCCTAATTCGTGTCTTGAAGAATTCAGAAGATCCCTTTATATAGGTTTTGATCGGACCAATTTTGAGACCACCTCAAATTTATGCAACTTTGATGGGACTTTGTCGTGCCCCAGACTCGGTAACCGGACCTCACAAGGAACCCGATGACCGGTTCTGGCCGCAACAGCCTCCGTAGTACCCCATTCTCGGCTTCTGATGCAGGTTCCGATCCTGGGATCCTACAAGGAGGATTTCCACAACAATATAATCATTTTCAATACGAGCATACCCAAGATCACAACAAGTAAATCTGAGAATAACAAAGGCACACATCACAAAATCTACTATGAATTTAAACTTTTACAAGCTTACATCAGGTCCAAAAGGACATACATAAGATAATAGAAGAAATAAGGAAGAGAATCTGCAACACTGGGTCCTCGGCTTGCACACCTATCCAAACTCTGCTGCTAAGACACCAACTTATGATCTCCTGCACGCATCAATCGTGCATAAGCTTATAGAAATCTTAGAGGGTGGTGAAAGTGTGTGACAATGGTGCTCAGAAGAAGATAGAGAATGTAGAAGGGAGTCACGATCAATACTAATACCACTAGCCTTACTAAGGCGATCATGAACACAAGAAGCTATGCCAAGGTAGTATGATAATGTAGGAAGTCATACCAAGGCTATATAGTGCAATGCGTAATGTAATGCAATGAGTACTCGGCGCCATGCCAAGGCGATGCAATATGAGGCTTACACAACCGATGCAAATGCAATAATGCGAAGTAATGCCAGTGCTTATATCCAATCCACATATCAAGTACATTTCCATCATAAGAAAATCACCGGGGTCCATTACACTGCTGGATGACTGCCGCTCTACAGACCCCGCACAGTCAAACGAGCGTAAGAGACCTCACTACCCGCCTGTGGACAGCCAATCACCAACAAGGCCTGAAGGTAGCGGACCCATTCACGAGTTGGTCAGACTCAGCCCAGCAATGCCCTCTTACATCAGGCGAGTAAGGCCACACCCCTATCCAACCGACTACACGACAGTGGGAGTCGCGGCCTAACGGTATAAGGCTCTCGTGTGCACATATATTCCACTCGGTCACGGCGCTGGAGCAGATCCTTGGTACCATGGAAGTTTTGGAAATTTTACCCATGGGCATCCTATGCACCGGGTATGCTCAAATAACATTTTCGGTGTCCAAACATGGCCATCCACGATGTATCTGTGGAGGCTACAACCCTGATGAAGCAAGGGCGATAATGCTCATATGCTATGCAATGCTAGATGCATGAATCACCCAATCAACTATGCATCAATCCCAAGCATCTAACGTGCTCAATAGGGGATACTACGTCCCTCGGGGAAAGTATCATGCAATGTCCAATGACACAATATGATCACATATACATAGTGTCAACCAAGCATACAATGATGTACATGGGCCATGAAGATGAGTCTAGACACATTATGCAGCGATATACAAAGTAGTACACTCCTCTTATCCAGGAAGGGACCAAGATCAGGTATTTAGACAATATCCATAAGGAATCTCACCTCTAGTGGGGGCCCATTTACCTGGGGTAGCCCACGAGACTAAGCATACAAAGTATGTGTCTAAGTAATACAGAAGTGAGTCTAGCAAGAGTTTAAGATGAGCATCTAATCACATTTAGATATAACCGGGCCTAGAGGGGTCCATAATGGGGACATTTAACCATCATTTCCCAAAAAGGCATATCAACCATGAACTATATGGATAGAAGGCCCAAGGCCTACATTTAGATAAAAACACAGGTAACCACATACATATATATTCCTCATAATAGGCCATGAGAAAAGGATATAATACTACCTTTAACAACATGGGCCCCAAGAGGAAAATCAAGGTCCAAGGCTCAATTTCTAATAGCCATAGAATCCATGCATTGAGCTAGACTTGGTGGGCAGCCCGCATACATAATATACGACTAAATAAGTTTAAGTTTGGATGGAATGAGCTCAACTACATCAGCCCAATAACTTAGTAATTTAAGTGGGCAACCAAGGGCACAATACTATCCTTATCTTAGCCCACAAGTCCATCAAAATGGTGGAAGTCGGTCCAATATACGGTTGGACCAATCTGGGACGACCCTGCCCACTCTGGGCCCATGGGATGCCCCAAAAATCTGATCTAAGATGGAGTCCTCATCTAATCATTAAAGGTGACCCAAAAGAATACACTGATTAAGCCCAAAGATTATAAGAAAACATAAGCATGTAACATGTATACAAGTTCTCAAATGGTGGACCCCGCAGCCAAATAAAGTTTTCACCATAAAATTTTACATTAAGGCCCTTTGATAAACTTTTGGCCAGTTTAACTTCCAAGACCTGCTAAGGTCCAGAAATCAGTTGACTATGTGGAAATAATCTCATGAAAGCCAACTATATTCGCTGGGGGACCCCACCAGATGGAGAGTGCGTATATATTATGAAAATATCAAGTGGGCCTGTTACTGGATTGTGAGTCTAGCAGTAACCCAAGACAGACAGTGCATCCATAATCAGGCGATCCAAGGCTTGGATGGCCTGGACCAAACATGCGTTAAGGTAGGTTCCACATACATACACATTAAGCTCTAAACAATGGCCTAGGGTCCATGGTGGGCCTTTAACCATCCATAGAGAAACTCATGGGCCTACCTTAGGATCACACAGGAGGACGTTCAACCTCAACTGGCTTCCAAGAGGTAGCCCGCCACTACTCATATAATATAAGGTCTAAAGCCCACGTAATGCATGGCCTAATGGGCCATACACCAAGCCCAACTTATAGGCCAAATAGTGGACCCTCAAGTAAGGTTTGGGCCCAGTTACAAAGGTCATAATTCCACATATTGTGGTGGGCTTCATGGGCAGCCCAGTAATTCATTTACATGAGCAAGTTTTACATTTAACACAAGTGAGTTGGGCCTCACTTTTGGCCCAAGTACAAGGTCAATTTAGTAGGCAGCCAAGAGCCCAAATCCTTGCATATTATTGCCCTTAATCCCAACACAATAGATGGGAGAGTATAGGCCTAAGATCAATGGGCCTATCCAAAAGAACTGAGTCCAAAAGGCCTAATCACTGCCACAAAAGGGGTGGCCATGCATATACTGTATTACATAATGGGCCCTAAGGAAATGACCCAAAACAAAAGTCATTCAATTCATACATTATGGTGGACTAGAGGTCAGCCCATAAGTCCAAGAATACACAAGAGAGAGACCTATACCGATAGGGTGGGCCTTGTCTCATCAGACAAAGACTTAACAAGACCCTCCACAATATGCATTTATGTGGGCTTTACAAGTCAGCCCATAATTAAACACTTCATGAGGGCATCGAGGCTCATTAATACACATGGTTAGCTTATAGATAGCCCATTGGGTTCGTAAATCAATAAGGTCAGCCCTTGCACAATCTTGGGCTTAAGAAAGAATCTCCCAGCCCATTGAGCCTATAAGACTATTAAAAATTCTGGTTAAGGCTAGCCCAAAAAATCACCACAAAGGTGGGCCTCAAGGGGTACTCATTAAGCCTAAAATGTCTAAGGGAGGAAAGTAAGGAGTGTGTGCAATACTCTCTCAAATCTGGTGTGCCACAATATTCCTAAACAATCAACCATGTAACAAATTTTGGGCCCCTTGCTGGAATTCCAGCCCACCCATTTCCTGGGCCTGCTGGAGTCCAGAAATTTATTTAATTTAGATGGGTTACTGACCCATGGTGATCCATAGTGGGCCCCACCAGATAAAAGAGAGATAAACAATACTTACTTCAAGTGGGCCATGCCATTAGAATGCAAGCCCAACAACCCAAGGTAAGGGCGTGCTTGGGTATTTGGCCCAAAAATGATACAAATTGCAGGCCACACCACGGTCGGTACAGAAGCCCGATGGCCCTGAAATTTTATACATCCTTCCATGTGTGGGTCACACCCCCATAAAATTTTATAATTTTTAGACATCTAAAAATATTTTAATTAATTCAAATAAGACAATCTGTCCTAAAACTCAGACTGATCTGGACACCATATAATAGTGGGCCGGTCTAGCCACCATCATAGTGTGTACAGGCATCCAATGGCTCCAAAATTTTATAGGTAGGTCCTCACTTGATTTTAACACATCCGTATAAATTTTTATAATTTTTATACACTCAAAAATATTTTAATAAATTTCAAGAATGTAATCTGTGCAGGATGAACTATTGTTGGAATGTAACTATTCTAAATTTGGGCCACCCAAATGGATAGATTCTGGGCCTCCAAAATTCCTGAAATTTGGACCCAAGGTCCCTCATTAAGCATAAATTAACATGGAGCTCAGAAATATGGCCCACCTTTTGAGAAAATATTTTTAAAATTTTATTTTTATGGAACTATACTGCTGGACTGCACAGCAGAATGTTTCTGGCAGTCCACTATGTTGGACCACCCCTTTATATGCCCAAATGGGGTCCATTGGCCCTAAAATTTTGCAGGTATTTCTTACCAAGGGTGGACCACATCCCTGTAAATTTTCAGAATTTTTAGACACCCAAAAATATTTTAATAAATTTCAAATTTCCAACCTGTCTAGGGTGTAATGTTGCTGGAACAGTGCAGAAAATCCAGACTGTCCACCCCACTTGGACCACACTTTTGGGACCTCTATCAAGTTTGGATGGGGTTGAAATGTGGGGCACATGAAGATGAGATCCCCAAATTTCAGAAAAATATATTTGATGGGTATAAAAGGTTTCCTAATCAGTCTCAATTTCAAGCCCAAGTCCAATAAAAAAATCTGTCTAGAAATTTCTGGACAGCAATGCATGCATGGAATAGAACAAATTTATGGGCCTATTAAGGAAGGGATTGGCCCATAAATTGGGTGTCATGGCCCACCCTAGTGGGCTCCAAAATTTTTTAGAACAAACTCTCAAATTTTTACCCTTACAAGAACATTTAAGGTGGCAAAAAGAGGCATCTAAACCATGGTGTAGGTTGAGTATAGATGTCCCTTTCTTCCTAGGCTTTTTCTTTTGTGTAATCCAGGCCCACTAAGTGGACCACACATAATATCATCAGATTTCTAACTAAGGAAAGAGAAGGAAGAGCATCCAACCATCAGGGGAGGGCTCCGCCACTATTAAGCCGTCCCCACACAATCACAACCACAAACAATAATATAAACACATTGTACAACTAGATCTTATGATGCATGGCTTAGATCTTTGAAATGAGTGGTTGGGATGCCATCCCAGCCACATGCAAGGGCCTAGATGACCCATCATACTTAGAAAAATAAGAGAAATCCACATGCAAGGGGTCCATCAAGGGAAGAATCCCTTGCATAGACATGCATGTACAATGTGGGCCTCATGGCCATATCTAGATGGTTGTGTAAGATCTCCACCATTAATTGGTGGGTCCTACACATCCAAATGAGAGAGAGGAAAGAGATTACATGAGGAGAGAAAAGATTTACTTGATGAAGAAAGCACCCACCTAGATAAAATTTAAAATTTACATCACCATCATCTATAGGCTCCAAGCAATATGGATCAATGGTTGGGATGAGTTTTCAATGGAGGGATTGAGAAGAAAAAGGAGGAGAAGGGGCTGGAATGGAGGGAAGAGGTGCTGAATTTTTTTGCAAGGGAGAAAGAAGGAGAGAAAATGAGGGAGAGAGAAGGGAAAGAGAGAGTTGTAGGGAGGCAATCATGGCCTCTCTCTCCTTGGTTAGAGAAACCATAATGGCATATGGTGACAATAACAAAGTGCTATGCTTAGTAGGTCTCTTGGTGGTGTTTTTGGTTAGTGGTGTAAGTTATGGATGTTTGTGTAGTGTGTGGGTTTGGAACTTGTGCCAAGGGAGGTGGTGGTCCACACATGCACTCCACCTAAGTGGGCCACATGATCAATGATCATATAATGAAATGTACACAACTTTTGATGTACATATCGGATGGACGCACAAGACGTGGCGTTGGAACCGCGGTGACGATGCGGTCGCAATGACATATGTTTTAACTTGATCTGAGTCGGGTCTTCATGACTGGACTTATAGATGACTGCAAACACTATCCAAGGTCACGGGTCGCCAGGATTCGACCGATAAGACCACGGAACCAAGATGGACGGAATGCATACTTACACATACATGCACACATGCGAACTGGGGTCGGGTCTCACAGACTTTGATGGTATTGAAGATCTATGATCGAGTTCGATTCGAATTTGAAAACTGTCAAAAACCATTTGCATAAGTCGATGGAATTGAACTGGCTTCGATGTTATTGAACATGTTCTTGATGAGATCAAAAGCATCCAAAATTATCCAGCAAGCAAATCCCAAAATCAATGATATTTCCAATGTCATCAAACTGGCTTTGATGATGTAACACCCCGAATTTTTATCAACTTGGAATTAGACGTCCTTAGGCAATGAGTCAACTATAACACCTTGGTAACTTCTCATAACTCAATTCCAAAGCCAAAGAAATCGCTTTTCAACCCATTTGCTTCAAAATCTCACCTTTCACCACCTCATTCTTCAAATTTTTCCAAGTACTTTCATATTAGACACAAATCCTAAAGTTTAAATGGTGAAGAACTATACTTAAACTAAAACTTACTGTAAATGGTACATATATGCATAAAATAGAATTTAGACTATTAAATTTTTGAAATCTAATGATGTAAATAGGTTATTTGGATAGATTAACTTCTCCTACCCCAAAATCATATATTGTACATCACGTAACTCATTCTGGTTTACAAATAAGACCCGATAAATGCCTCGACAAACTCGTGGGCCCAAACAACTCTATTTGGGGTCCACATGTTTCCGGCATCCGAGGGGGGGGGGAGGACCTCACCCCTGGGGTGAGCCCTCGCCAAATTGACCAGTGACCAACGAGGGGCTCGCCGGTTTGGCAAGGTCTCGTCCGTACAGCGGTCAGGCAGCCCATTTTCTGCATTTTTTCTGCACATTTTGTCCAACTTTAAAAAATCATATCTCCGTCGTTGTAACTCTGATTTAGATGATTCAAAAATTATATTAAATATAAATGAGTCTAGTTTTATATAAAAATATGTAAAAAATATAATAAAATATTTAATATAGTTTAAAGTAAGTCATTGTGACAACTGTCCAAAAATCAATTGTTGGACAGCTGCTGCTTCTAAAATTTTTAGAATTATTCTACAACTTAAAATCTCATGAAATTTGATGGAGACAGGGTAAAATTGATGTTGAAATATTAAAAAAATTATTAAAATAATATAATAACTAGAAGTGCCAAAAGCGGGGCATAGAATGGCCTTAAGACCGTATTCTGCTTAATTAGGGTAGAATTTGGTTAAGTATTAAACTAAAACTCAGTAAAACTAGCTTGAACCGCTTTAAATATGAACTACAAGACTCAAAATGAGTAGGACCGCTAATGCTACGTTACTTAGAAACCTAGGATCAATCTTTAAACCCAGTTGCACTCGGGAGCATTCGGAAACTTCGTATCGGACCAGGACCGCACGTCGAAAGTCCGATAGCGATGAAATTAGACGATTATGACCGCCTAGTTGGACTTGACGATTACCTCAAAAATTGCATCTAAACGATGTCCTGAGACTGTTTCCTTGAGTCCGGAGTGAAGAGTGTGAGAAAATAAAGATTTTTAAGAAATTAAATAAGAATTTAAGTAATCTGGGTCGTGTCACTTGCGCATCATGTATAAGCATTCTAACCGTTGGTTTTTAACCCAAATTCACCCTCGGATCAGGGAAGGTGGCCCATACATGTCAAAGTACTAGTGGCCCTGATCGAGTTTCGGTGACCGTTGAACTGAAACTGGTCCGTCGCGGTCGATCTGTAAACCCGAGCGGACTAAAAACTTAGCTTGACCTAGATCCGATATTAGAGAGCTTAAGTCCAACCTTATTTAGTAACACGACCTCTAAAAATACTCCGTTGGATCGGAACAAACCCGATTTGGTTATAACCTAAGTATACCTTAGCCTTAGGGCTATTTCCGTTGCTTTTGGGCTTATAAAAAGGCCTTAAACCCTCATTCTCAAATCCCATACGAATTCTAAACCCTAGCCAATCCAAGAGAGAGAAAAGAGAGAGAAAGAGAGAGAGAGACTTGGGGTTTCTTCCTGGGATTCAATCCCACTGATCTACGTGCCTAACTACGACTACTGTGTCGCTTTTTCGGTAATACTGATCTTGTTCTTAGGTAAGAAAACCTAACCCTAACCTGTTCTAGAGTTCCAAATAGCTTAAGTGATGAAGTAGCTAACCTATTTCATTGTACCGGTTGCCGTTGAGCCGTAGACGAAGAATCGATATACAAACTGAGTCCACTACTTGTCTATTAGCATAAGGTGCAGACTAGATACGTTTAGGTTATGGTTTTCAAGACTTTCAATGTCGGTTAATGATATATTACTGACGTGGATACCATTTCACATGTATAAAGTGTTGTCCGTTTCGTTTTTCAGTTATACGTTAACTATGTTGAATATACTGTATTCCCCGTATTTGTAGAAAATACTGTATACGTATGAAATTTGGATTTGTGCTTGCCATGATTAATTGTTGTCTATGTATGCTAGATTCATGTGTATCAACTTTTGGGTGAACGAATTAGCCTAATACATGTTTTATCAACATACAATGCGTATGTTATATTGTGTAGTCTAAGTGTTTGTGAAAATGAGTATAGAATTCGCTTTCGTGCTCGCCATAGCTAACTGTCATGGATATATGATTGTTGTATAGGCGATAATCCTTTGACGAAAGGATTTTCCCTAATACGTATGCTAATGAATACATAATATGTATGATGTAATGTGTAGACTAAGTGTATGTAAAAGTGTCTGAATGAGTTAGTAGTTAGTACGATGTACTTGTATGCGGGTTGAGATATGATTCTTAACTATGCCAATGATGTGTATGATTTCCTCCAAGTATTTTATATTGCATATGTGTGGATTCACGTTTAGGTTATTTTTCATAACATGCAGAAACAATGCCGTGAAGGGTGATGGGGGAGTGGTGTAACGATTCCATGCGACAGCCCTGACAGCCCTAAAGCGAACAATGTCGGACCTTTGATTGTATAATTTGAAATATGATCCATTTACTGCTTTGACTATATCATTAGATAACATGTCATAATTGAAAGTCATTAGGGCTATTGTATAGTCCAGGTAATCGGTAATAGTCTTTAAATTGGTGGTTGAGGTTGTTTTCACCACGTAGGATGTGTTCGACGAACCCGAGTCATACTTGGGATGTTTGGTAGTAGTTAGGCCACACGGAGTGCTTATGCATTCCATGTCGATCATTTTGATGTGCGCTTGGCCCAGTTAAGCTTATCAACTAACCCAATTGACCGATGTATGTTCATCATGTTTGGACGCTACTGTTTGAACCTAAGGTACCAAACTTACCATTGGAAAGCCCCTCTAACCTTGGTACCTCGATCCGCTAAGACTCATTAGCTGATTATGGTGGTATGGGACACTATATTCAAGCTGTTGGCCTACTATGATTGGTGACGAGCCCTTTGTAGTGACCAGTGAGCACTTATACTCGTGAGCCGATTATGGTGGTATGAGACATTATATTCGAGTTATCGGCCTACTCTGATTGGTGACGAGCCCTTTGTAGTGACCTCGAGTATATCCTGAAACTGCATTGGGGCGACGAGCTTTGTTGTAGTCTATAGGATATAACTAGACCTGTATTGATTGGTGACGAGCCCTTTACAACGATCTAGAACGATACTATCGTATGAGAATGTCTCAGACTGACGACCCGAGAATGGATCATTGTTTAGGTAATGATACAAGGGAGGTACCTTAGCTTCCCAATCCTGCTATATGAAAAGGACTAATAATAACTCGATAATCATGTTCATATCATCGTACTGCATGTGCCGACGATGAATTGTACAGATGGCTAGAAGCATGCCGCGAATGTAAGATGATGTCACACGAGGGAGTGTAGGCGAGGGCATGCATTCATGAAAATATCTCATCCTTGCATTAATAAGAGTATCTAGGAATGTTTGATTGTATTTCTTTATCATTACTGCTTGATTGATTTGATAACATGTTAACCTTTGCTGTATAGTTCCACTGAGTTGATCACTCACTCCCACGTTACGGGATGGTGTTTGAAACACCAATCAGTCTCTATTTTAGTTTCAGATGACGGTGATGCTTGCGAAGCAGAGCCGAACTTTATGACGTTGAGGAGGATTTCTCCTATATGCAGGTTCTGATCGACGGGATTACGGGGTTACTGATTAGATACCATTACACTTGTTATTTTGTACTTTTAAAATACCCATGTATATTCATTTTGTTCATTTTGGAGTATACATGTATATAGTTAACCTGGTAACATGTTCGCACTCTGGAGACTTACAATAGTTTATACATTTTATATATTTATCAGTCTTTCGCTTGCAAATTTAACTGTCTCTGGAGTATGATATACTGTTTTGGTCTAATCTCACTCATGTTTAATGCATTAATATGAACAACATTCAATCATCATTATCTATGTTGCATAAGTGATGCGTTGGAACTCGGGAGCTGAGCTTCTGCTCAACCCCCGAATTCCAGGGCGTTACAGATGACATCGACCTAGTCTTCGATGGGATCAAAGATGTCCTCAATGGCGTCGAGAATTGTACCCATATGTCCAGCAACCAAATTTAAGTTTCTCTAATTTTTCGATGGGATCGAGCTTCCTTCGATGACATCGAACACTTTAATGACATCGAAGTTGTGTTTGATAATATCGAACTGTCAAGTTCAACTGTTCCAAATTTTTATGCTATATAATCTCAAATTTCTTCATTCTTCACTTGGTTTTCTTAGATTTTAGATTCTTAAAATCTTCAATATTGGCCACCAAAGATCCCTTTCTCACTTTGGTAATTCTTGAGCATCAAATCCATGCTTTTAGCCTCCTTTTCACATTAAGCTCTCAAAATTACGTCGCAAGACAAAACATGTATAAATAGATTGATTAAACATTATCATGTTTATAAAACTAAGGTATAACTAGGGAGAAATATGAAATATTCCACACTCAACACACTCCCCATCCAGCACTTTGCTAGTCCTGAGCAAAACATGTGAACACCAGTTCTCAAAATCTCAAATTTCAACTCTCTCTTAAATAGTAATCTTTCATGCAAGCTACGTACATGTAAGTAAGACTCAAAGTCATGAGAATAAAACATGGATAATCATGGTTCTACCCATATTAAACAAATGGACTAAGCCCCCATTCATTACCTAACCAATAGAAAAAGTCTAAACATCAAGTTCCTTGCATGCTTAGTGATCTCTAATTTATAATTATATGAAATTGATTTACTTTTCATAATGTTAGCCATGTTCATTTTCTTAAAGTGGATAGCTCGACACAAGTACTGATTCTCATCCTATCTCCTTTTTTACTTATTTTCTAGCATTTGATTTTACATCCATGGCATTTGCCTATTTCATTCTTTTATTCTTTCTTTTTTATGAATTTTTCATTGAAACACATAAATAGTCAATTTTGATCTCATTGTTTTTTAGCTGTTTCAATTTTCTTCTTGTAACACTTTTAGGTAGATAATGATCTCCATACTTGGTTCTTAATCACTTCTAAAAAATTCTCTTGTTAACATTAGAAAGCAAGCAACTTCACAAATTATAAATTAGATGTGAATTGTGAACTAAACTCAATTGATGTTTAAAATTTTCTATTAATAAACTCATGAGGAAAACTTAGTCAAGTCTACTAATCAACTAGAATTTAGATTTTCAAGGTTTATTCCATATCTTATCATAACACTCAACATGCATTCAATTTACATAGAAATTCACTTTCCAAGAGAGTTTTGAAATAGAAAATTTTGAATTTTTTTAAAAATTTAGATAAAAAACTAGAAAAATACTGATTAGATCCATCTAATCTCACCCCCAACTTGAAATTTACATTGTCCTCGATGTAAAAAATAAGCAATCAACTCAACATGAGACAAAGATAATAAAAGAGGAATGAGTTAGAAAGATAATACTTGAAAAAGAAGAATACAACAATATTCAAAGTCTATGCTATGTAAGAGATCTAAAGTAATAAGCACGAATAAAACAAAAATCTAACAACCCTAATCCTAATCATAAGAAAGCAAGAAATCTAACTACACCTTCATCAGACTAGAAGGTCAATCCTGATAAATAAGATCACTTAAAGGGATGGACATAACCTCTGAATAAAAAATCTTAACGAATGGTTTAAGTTGATGATCATTCACTTTAAAAATATCACCATTCATCGGATTCTCAATTTCGACAACCTCATGAAGATAGACCATTTTAACAACAAATGGGCCGATCTAACGAGATATCGGTTTCCTCAAAATTAAACGAAGTATAGAATTGTACAAGAAGACTTTTTGATATAGCTCAAATGTTTTCATAAGAATGTTGTTGTCATGGAACTTCTTCATTCTGTTATTGTAAATTTTACAACTCTTGTATGCATTGTTCTGGATCTCTTCAAGTTCATTGAGTTATAATTTGTGTAGCAAGCCGGCGTTGTCCAAATTAAAGTTAAAATTTTTAATTGCTCAGTAGGCCTTATGCTCCAGCTATACAAGCAATTGACAAGCTTTCCCATAGACGAGTCTAAAGGGAGACATTCTTATAGGAGTTTTATACGTGGTACATTATGCCCATAATGCATCGGTTAATCAAATTGACTAATCTTTACAATCAGAGTTTACTGTCTTCTCCAAAATTTGCTTAATTTTCCTATTAGCGATCTCAACTTGATGGCTTTATCTGCAGGTGATATGGAGTACACACTTTGTGTGAAATGCTGTATTTCTTCATTAACGATTCGAATGGTCTATTTTAAAAGTGGGTTCCACCATGACTTGAGGTATTCCGAACCGAGAAAGGATGTTTCTTTTAGGAATTTAATGATCGTGCGATGGTCATTATCTTGGCATGGGATCACTTTGACCCATTTAGTGGCATAATATACTGTAAGCAATATATAAAGATTTTTGAATGATTGGGGGAATGGTCCCATGAAATCAATGCCCCAACAATCAAATGCTTTAATGGTAAGAATAAGGTTCAAAGGCATCATATTTTGATGGGACAACCCACCCAACTTTTGAAAATACTCACAAGCTTTGCAAAAATCGGTAGTGTCCTTGAACAAAGTGGTCCAGTAAAAGCCACATTGCAAAATTTTCGATGTGGTCCTCCTAGCGGAAAAATGGCCACCACAGGCATGTGAATGGCATAAGGAGATTACGCTTTGATGTTCATCGTCAGGAGCACATTTACTTATAACCTAATCTGAGTAATACTTGAATAAGTATGGATCATCCCAGATGTACTTGCACACTTCGTTGAAGAATTTCTTTTTATCTTGCCTTGTTTAGTGTGTCAGCGTGATACCTATAACAAGATAAATTGCAATGTCAGCAAACCAAGGTAGATGGGAGACTTTGAAAAGTTGTTCGTCCGGGAACATGTTGTTAATATGTGTCATCTCAATGGAATCAGATAGGACTAGCCTAGAAAGATGGTTAGCTATTACATTCTTTACTCCTTTCTTATCGTGAATTTTTATATCAAATTCCTAGAGTAGGAGGATTCATCTTAACAAACGGGTTTGACATCATTCTTAGAAAGAAGGTACTTCAGCGCTGAGTGGTCCATGAATATTATAATCTTGGATCAAATCAAGTAGGACCTAAACTTGTCCATAGCAAAGACTATGGCTAAGAGTTCCTTCTCCGTAGTAGAATAATTCATTTGGGTAGAGTTTAGAGTTCTACTTGCATAGTAGATAATGTATGGCTTTTTCTCTTTTCTCTAGCCTAATATTGCCCCAATAACATAATCACTAGTGTCGCACATAATCTCAAAAGGGAGGCTCCAGTCGGGTGGCTGCATGATCGAAGTACTAGTCAACAAGTCCTTAAGTTTAGAGAAAGCCTTATGGCATTCTTTAGACCACTTAAATGGAATATGCTTTTGAAGAAGATTACATAAAGGACGAGATATGTGACTGAAGTCCTTAATGAATCTTTTATAAAAACCAGCGTGTCTTAAAAAGGAACGCACGTCGCATGTGCTTTTGGGTGGAGGTAAGTTAGAGATAAGATTGATTTTGGCTTTATCCACCTCGATTCCGTTGAATGATATGATATGTCCAAGCACTATTCCCTTGCAAACCACGAGGCATCAAACTAGTCTTCAATGGGATCAAAGATGTCCTTGATGACATCAAGAATTGCACCCATATGTCCAACAACCAAACTTGATTTTCTCTGATTTTCTGAGGGATCTAGCTTCCTTCGATGGCATCGAACACAACTTTAAGGCCACTTCCATGGTTTCGATGGCATCGAACTTTCAAGTTCAACTATTCTAAATTTTTGCACTCTGCAATCTCGAATTTTTTCCTTCTTCACTTGATTTTCTTGGATCTTGGACTCTTGAAATCTTCAATCTTGGCCACTAAAGATCCCTTCCTCACTTTAGTAATTCTTGAGCATCAAATTCATGCTTTTAGCATCCTTTTCACATTAAGCTCTCAAAATCACCTCACAAGACAAAACATGCGTAAATAAATCGATTAACCATTATCATGTTCATAAAACTAAGGTATAACTAGGAGAAATATGCAATGTTTCACACTCAACAGACCACTATGGTTTCTTCAAATGTGGATTTACAAATACTTCTGCTCTACTCTTATACATTCTCCCATCCCTTCCGACATTGTTTATACATATATGGTCATCGTGATATTCTTTTTCCCACATAAGATCTGCATATTTTCTGGTTATATGGACTCCATATTTTTTTCCTCTCAATAAAGGTAAACATAACCAAACTTTTACCCCTTTCTACCTTAAAGAATTTGACCCAGTTTGGTTTGCAAGCCATTATGAAGATAATGATGAACAATCAGTATCTTAGATGTTTCTCTCATGGGAAAGTTACCTCATCTATAAGGATCTTTCTTATGGAGGTACTATAGATACAAGAAAAAAATGCCAAGGCCGAAATCGAGCAGTATTGTCTAAATTTGCTTGCTTAACAATTCGGTCTCGTCCAATGCCTTTTGTTCATAAAACCAAGTGTAGGGTCATGATGCAGTAATAATTTCGGTGAGACCGAGGTCGAATCCACAAGGACTAATCTCATGTGTATTTTGAAAGTAAGTAGAACTAGAACTAGAAAAAGATATGAATCTAAATCTGGAATTAAAGGAAGTAATTGTGAAGTTTGTAATTAGAAACTTAAGAATTCAAAGGTGGGAAGTAGGGTTTCCAAGGATATACTTGTAGCAATCAGGGTGATTTCTTACTTGATTCAAGTAACACAAATTGGAATTAGAGTCCTATCCTATCCAATTGGAAGATATAACAATTAAGATTAAATCTGAACTTCCTTTGACCTAATTCTCAAAACAGGAGAATTATGATAATTGGCAGGGATTCCATCACCAAACCATGCCCATGAGACGATGGGAAATAATGGGATTTACCAATCTCATAATCTCAAAATAAGAAAAGAAGATACTCAAAGCTATTGCAGATCTACTGTACTTTAAGTCACAATAAATCATTAAAAACTGAAAGTATTCCTTAAATATCAAACTAGAATCAAAGTAAGTTCAACATAAACATGAATTAAAGCAATAAAAACATTACATCACGCTACAAGCTTCACATCTTAGCCCTAGCTAAGAGATTTAGCCAACAATAGACATGATTGGACCAAAGTCTTTTAAGAAAAACGTGAAAACAACTAAGGAAGAAGAAGAAAAAACTCTTGGCGACGGCTTCTCCACTATTTTGCTCCACTCCTTAAACCCTAGAAGATGCCTAGGAACATCCTAGGGAGTCCTAGTTATAGTCGTGGAACTCCAACTTATGCACCTAGTTGGAAAACTCTAGAAACCACCTCAAATTTACGTAATTTGTTAAAATAGACTTCACTCTATGTATTTTTCTAAAATAGACTTCACTTTGCGCAACACTCTCCATTATAAATCCTAATGGTTACAAGTATAATGCTTTCCAAAAGGTACACGACAACAACGTTGCGAAATCGAAAAATAGATACAATGTATCGAGAAAGCTAAGTCTTCCAAGCTACTCCTGTCCTGAAAAAATGAGAAATAGGAAGCTTATGTAAAAAGCCTAATGAGTACACACGTGTGTCCTACATGCAAACAAGATAAATATACCATTATGTATGGTGAAAGGCGTGTAGTACATAAGGTATGATGTCAATGCTAATGCAATGCTATGCATCATAGTAATACTCTAATTCAATGCTACCAGTATCACCAAGTCATATTTTCATTTCTCTTATACTACAGTCATAACCGTATTAAGCGCATCTGTAATCACATCATCATCATCATTGTAAGACCCGTATCCTAGTCCGTACTGTTCCGTCGACTGCCGCGATCCTTCCCATCGAATTTCGGCAATCATCATCGTATAATCGATGTTTGCGCGTGACCCTAAGTTGTATCCTATAGAATTGAGTTGGCTTAATTCAGAATTTATACCATTGCGACCGTACAGTCGTCGCGGTTTCAATGCCGAGTCTTTCATACCGATCCGATACCCAAGTGGGGAGATGTGGGCTGACCTTTATTTTGAAGAAAATGCTATGCATTTGTAATCTCAAGAGAATCTCTATAACATTTCCCATCAATCTATCAATCAATCACCTCATGTCAAGTACACACACCCATGATTTCTTTCTCCACAAGTCAAGCAACCACCAAGTCAACTCTCATGTCAAGTACACCATCACCTCACCTATCACTCACATCCATCACCCATCTCTCTCTCTCCTTACAACCCCTTCTCTCTCTTTCTCAACACTATTCGAAGCAACAAAAAATCATACGTCCAACCATTCTATGTGAGAAAGATTGATTTTGTGTGGTCCACTTTCCCATCACAAATCCATCATCTTAGCCATTCAAACCTCATCTTCCAGCATCAAAGTGAGACACAATGTAACGTCTCGAAAAAATCCGTACAGAGACCCGAGTACCACCTCGATCGGAAATCACTTAGGATTAAATCCTTTATAAAATAAGCGTAAGTTAACTAGCGCTATGTTAGATTAGCTGTGAAATTAGTACTGTTCGCTTTTAATACGTTTTGCAAGACCCAAAACTTGTGGAATTGTTAACGCTGTAACGTCCTAAAACCTAGGATCAAACTCTAAGCCCGTTTGCTCTCAGGAACCCTTTAAAACTTTGTATTAGATCTAGACCGCACGTCGAAAGTCCGATATCTACAATCTCAGACTATTTTAACCGCTTAGTTGGACTTGACAATCATTTCAAAAATTAAGCCCAACTGATGTTCTGAGGCTATTTCATTGAGCTTGGAGCAAGGAGTGTGAGAAAGAGTGAAATTCTTTATAAATTAAATATGATTTAAATAAATCTGGCATGTGATGCTTACGGGTTAAGTATGAGCATTCAGACCGTTGGAATCTGACCCAAATACACTCTCTGATCAGGGAACATATCCCACTTAGGTCAGTGTACTTGGAATCTCTGATCGAATCTCAGTGACCACTGAACTGAAACTGGTCCACCACGTGCGATCTAAAAATCTAATCAAATTAAAAACTTAATGTGATCAGGATCCAACATCTATGAGCTTAAGTCCGACCGCATTTAGTCAGGAGACCTCCAGAAACGTTCTTTTGGATTGGAAGAGACCCGATTTGGCTATAACCCAAGTATACTTTGGTTTAAAGTCTAAATAGGTGACTTTCTAACCTATTTAAGGACCTTAAACCCTCTCACACCCCTCCCATACGAATTTGTAAAAAACCCTAGAAAAGAGAAGAGAGAAAAGAGAGAGATTGTGTGGAAGTTGTGAGGGAAAGTCCCTGACACTCGATCCTGCTTCTACACGTACTTAATCAACGTGTTCTAATCACTCCTCCGGTGATTCTGACTTCATTCTAGGTAAGAAAACCCTAACCTCCACCTGTTTTAGGGATTCCATCGATACAAGTAGCGAAGTAGCTAATTTATCTTGTGATATAGGTCGTCATACAGACGTTGACGAAGCATAGAGTTTCTATTCGATTCGTTACGCTTCTACGACGTAAGGTGAGGATTCTAGATGCTTAGGTTAACTATTTTCAAAGCTTTCAATGTCATTTAATAGTAGATTATCGACAAGAACGCTGTTTGACATGTAGAACATGCTGTTTGTTTTCCATTTCGATTACGTACAGAGAATATGAGATTTAGGGTATTTTAGACATTTATAGGAAATACTGTATACGTCTGTATTTTTTTGAAATGATTGCCATGTGTATTTTTCATGTTATTATATTATTTAGGCATGTATGATCTGTTTGGCGAAGAGATTCGCCCTAATGCACACTTTGGGTCGACATACGCTATGTAGACAAATGTGTGTAGACTAAGTGTTTATATAAATGTTTGTATTAGTATGTATTGAGTAAATGTTGTTGTAGATTAGTTTTGAGATTGAATTCTCAATTAATATGATGATGTACATGATTTCCTCCATGTTGTTATTTTGAATTGATTTCCTCATATATATGGAATACATGTGTTTGGTTGATTTGCTTACGTTGTATGTTATAATATATTGTTAACATGCTTGGATTGTTTGTATTTCATTTCTGTTACTCTCATATGATCACTGATGTAGATTATAAGTGCTTGGGGCTATGCTCTAGTCCAGGCAGTCAGTAATAGATTCGAATTCGTGGTTGGCTTCTATTTGCCATGAAGGACGAGTCGACGAACGTGAGTCATGCTTGGGGTTGACGGCAGTGGTTAGGCCATACGAGGTGTTTTATGCACTTCATGTCGTTTAGCTTGAGGTGCGCTCGTACTAGTCGAGCTCGTCAAGAAACCCGACTGACCGTTGTATGTTCACCTTGTATTGGTCATAACTGCTTGAACCTAGGGTACTAAACTTACCTGTGAAAACCCTGATAACCATGGTACCTTGATCCATTAAGACTCATGAGCCGGGTATGGTGGTATGGGACACCATGGTCGAGCTGTCAGCCTACGCTGGGGCTACAAACCTCCCCATAGTGACCAGTGAGCACCTAAGACTCGTGAGCTGATTGTGGTGGTATGGGACACTACATTCGAGCTGTTGGCCTACTCTGATTGGTGACGAGCCCTTTGTAGTGACCTCGAGTGTATTCTGAGTCTACGTGAGGCGACGACCCTTCCGTAGCAACAAGAGTACAACTAGGCCTGTATTGATAAGGTGATGGGGGAGTGGTGCAACGAGTGCGAGCAACAGCCCTGACAGCCCTTGCAGCGATCTCGAAATATACTATCGTATGAGATTACTAGGAGTGATGACCCTAGACAGGATCTGTGTTGGGATTGATATAAGGAAAGTACCTTAGTTTCCCAATACTGCTGTATGAAAGGACTAATAACAACTCGGTAATCATATCCATATCGCACTGCATGTGCCTGGAAGATGTGGAGCACTGAGGGAAGAAAGCATGCCGCGGACGTAAGATGGTGTCACATGAGGGAGTATGTCGGTGAAGGCATCCATCATGTCATTTCATTCTTACATTAACAATAGTATCTAGGAATGTCTGATTGTTTGCTTTACTATTATCACGTGATTGATTTGATAATATGCTAATCTTTGCTCTATGATTTCACTGAGTTGATCACTCACTCCCACATTATGGGACGATGTTTGCAACACCTACCAGACTCTGTCTTAGATGCAGGTGGTGAGGCGATTCAGGAGCTGGAGCTGAACTACTACGAGGACCAGGACGAGTTCTCGTACAAGAAGTTCTCTGACGGCTTCGTATAGATGGCCTGGATCAGCGGGATTTCGCTAGTTGGACTATCATATGACATTTTGATTTTGGTTTGATATATGTATATGTGACTCAGAGATGTATTCATACTTTGGAGACAGTTCGAGATTGTTTTATTTTTCATACAGTGATATATATATTCTTCAGTCTTCCGCTTGGATTTTATCACTGGATCTGGAGTATGAATTGCAGTTTTGGGATAATCTTACTCATGTTATTACATTAACTCAGACAACATTGAAACATAAGCATATTTGTTGCATAAGTGATGATCTGGAACTCGGGAGTTGGGTTTCTACACGACCCCCGATTTTCAGGGCGTTACAAGTTGGTATCAGAGCATGATTTGGATTAAACCGGACCTGGGTTATGGTCATGCGATGTACGCTGTCACCCTTTGACTTAGGTGGGTATGAGAAGAACATAGAAACACTCATAGGACCCCAGTTTCACCTATTGGCGAAGTTCACTCAAATCGATCATTTTGATCGAGTCCGTGTGCATCTGTGGTCGCATGAAACGACCCCGGACCACTTTTAGTTCGTGTGTGGACGGGTCTAGACCTCTATTGACCCTATCCCAGCTATTAAAAATCACCAAATGTGAATATGCAGCAGTCAGTACCCGAAATGACCTGAAATAGTGCGAAACGGAGTCATGGGCCTACCCACGCTGATCTAGAATGATCTAGGGTGGGACCCACATGAATTTTGGGCCCTCAGGGCAGGAGGACCTCGCGAAACATCACAGGGAGTGGTGAGGACCTCGCCGAGTCGGTGAGGCCTCCCCATACAGTGGGCCCCATTCGGGTGGACCGTCGGGGCCGATCAACTTTAGGGGTTAGGGTAGCCCCCTGGTGTGTGGGCCGTCCGTTAAACCACCCCAAACCCCTACCTTTTTCATAAAACACACCCCCAAGCTCTCCTTTCCTCTCCCATTTACTGTTTTCCCTTGTAAATCTCATTTTCAATCACTCCCATCGTCGTTTTCTGCCTCAACCCATGCCACTCCACTGTTTACAGTAATACACACTCCATATCCTCTCCATTCTCGTTCGTTGGAGCTCTCCCATCCTCCATTTGAAGCTCAATTCGTGTAAACCTCTAACCTAACCCATCTCTTCCTTTTCCTTTCTTCAAAACTCGTTTGGGGCCTCTACAACCCCTGTTGGGTCTCAAACTTGGGGAGAATAAAAAACCTCAGCCCTATCTCCCCCTTTCCTTCATTTTTCATGGCCTTTATAGAGGTTATTTTAGCTTTTTTCTTCCTTTCCACCATCCTCTCTCTCATGGGAAAGAGGAAGACCGTCGCTGATGAAGCTGGGCCTAGTCGCCCTTCGCGTTCAAGGAAGCCAAGAGGTGGCACCGCTAGTTCAAGCGTCGCTGCAAGTCCAAGTGTCGCTCGTGAGTTTCAGACGAAGAGGGATCTTGATCCCCGATCTCCTGCTGGTAGGGCTTGGTTGGCGGAACAACCCCATAGATTTTATGAGGGCCATCGGGTCCTTTTTGAAGCTCAGGTGAAGGGGCGACTCTTTGGAGAATATCAGTTGCTCGAGCTCCTGGAACAGGCCCAGTGGGGTCCGTTATTTGATGTCAGGCAACGCACCAATCCAAGCACGGTCCAAGCTTTCTATGCCAACATTCATGAGGCTAGGCTGGAACCCTTGCAGTTCTGGGTCTTATGTGGAGTGGATTTGTGGGCCACAGTTGACGTTAGGTTAATATCTCAGCTTCTAAATGTGCCCCTTGGCGAGGTGCATGCTAGCGCTAAGAATCTAAATAGTATGCGTGAAAGGGACCGCCGCACATATTGCCTTTGTGGGCGACTGGTTGAGTGGTAGCCGAACTGGAGTCTTCTTGCATCTCATATGACAGACGACTTTCGCTTGCTCCACCACATTTTCACATTCAACGTCTACCCTAGGTGGAGCAACCTTAGTGAGTGTACGCACCTTATGGTGGACTTCTTGTATCAGGTGGGGCAGAGGGTAAACCTGTGTGTGCCTTCGTTCGTGTTGCGACAGATAGTTCAGGTTGTACGCTCGAGGAGGAGGACTGAGTCGCTCCCATACGGCCGACTCATATGCAGGATTGCACGTGAGTTTGGTTATGGCCTTGGTGGGGAGATGTCAGTGCCGATTCATCAGATCAATGAAGCTACTCTCAATTAGATGGAGATCGGGCCACGGTAACGCCAAGCTCGACTTGAGGAGAGCGAAGAAGAAGAGAGTGAAGAAGATGCTGGGGCCGAGATCCAAGAAGAGGAAGAACCAGAGGCCCAGAGCACAGATGAGAGCTCCCCTCCTGCGGTACCAGGGCAAGCTTCTGGTCAGGCTCCTTGGGATGCTCGTATAGCTCGCCTGGAGGAGGATCATGCTGCCCTACGACAGGGCCAGGTTGCCTTGCGACAGGACATTTCGGACCTGCAGGGCTTTGTGAAGCGCAAGTTCAAGAAGGTGACTAGAACCTTGAAATCTATCCTGTGTTGCCTGCAGGATAAGGGTGCCCCTCCTCCATCGCCAGACTCAGATGAGTGATTAGATTTCTGATGTCTGTAGGTCGTATGTAGGTTGTTTTGTGTTTCTGTGTGTGAGCCTGAGAAGGCATAGTAGTTGGTTTATGTTGCAGTTGTAGCTTTGGCTAACTTAGTTTCCCATGTGTTTCTTATCATAATGCATGTCAGGATATATCTCTTGTATTGTGACAAATTTTGATTGAATGAAATGCATGGAGTTTCTTTGGTTGTTATGTGAATGATGGTGTGGTGTGTTTGTGCTATTGCTGAAACTGACTGGGTTACACCCTATTTTGAATATAGGGAATGCCACCTAAGGTAACTCGGAGCATGACACGTCTTATGCTGGGTGAGCCGATGGATCGGGTCCCTCCCTAGAGTGATGATCAAATGGACCCTGCTATGGGCCTGATTCATGAGACTGCACCTGAGTCTCAGCCTTTGCAGGTCCTACAGTAGGACCACTACCTTTCACACCGCTAGTTAGAGAGCAGTACCGTGCGTCTTCCTCGACGCAGTATGTGCCTCAGCCTGCTCCACCTCCTGATAGGTTTGAGCAGTTGATGATCATGATGCACCAGCAGCATCAGCAACTTTTAACTACCATTGCAGGGGCCTTAGCCCAGGGTGGGAGTGCGACTCCACCTGTGCCACCTGTGCATCCAGCTGAGGATGCTGGGACTTCGACTCAGGATAAGGGTATGGCTCATCCTGCCCCATCTGCCTACCCTACGGGGAGTACTACTGATACCAGAGGCCTACTTGAGCGATTCCAGCACTTGCGGCCTCCTATTTTTGTGGGTTCTCACAGACTCGAGGAGGCCGAGTATTGGCTCGACCGTGTCTCAAAGATATTGAGGATGCTGCACTGCTCGGAGTCTGAGCAGGTTGAGTTGGCCACTTTCATGTTCGAGAGAGAGGCCAGCTTATGGTGGGATAGTATACTGCGTACGGTTGCAGTTGACTACATATGGACTTGGGCAGCATTTGAGTTCTGATTCCATGAGAAATACTGTCCGCAGACCTACCGACACGAGAGGGAGAACGAGTTTCTGCGCCTCAGGCAGGGAGGCATGTCAGTTACGGAGTACGAGCATTGATTTACAGAGTTGGGCAGATACGTCCCTACGATACTTGCTGACGAGCAGATGCGCATACGATGTTTCTCTGAGGGTTTGCGACCTGATATTCAGTCAAAGATGTGTTGTGTCAGCATACCCTCTTATGCCGAGCTGATACACATGTCTATGCGGGCAGAACAGGATGTAGATCGCTTGACACGTTCTAGTGGCCCTATGGTTGCTAGGCCACGACCAGATGCTTAGGGCAGGCCACTCCTTGGTAAGAGGCCTCGCATCGACTCTCCTCCTAGGGCTACAGTGCCAGTACTTTTGATGAGGCACTCAGGTGTGACATGTACTTACTGTGGGAGACCGGGTCACACTGCAGAGAGCTGCTTTGCTCGGATGAGAGATAGCGGGTTTTCACCACCGTAGAAGATCGATCGTCCTCGCCCACAGGCATTATTTGCTCCACCGTTACGGTCGGATCCTGTGCATCCTTCTTTTAAACCTCCCGTACCTCAGTTTTGGCCACCTCAACGGCCCATGGTACCGTGGCCGAATCGTCCACAGTAGGCTCGGGTACATGCATTGACAGCAGAGGCATCCGGGACAGAGACTGCCCCACCTTTGGCCTTTGAGGTCACAACCCACATTGGAGGTACTCCTATATTTGTGATGGTGGATACAGGATCCATGATTTCATTGATATCGCATTCAGTAGTCAAGCGCCTTGGGATACCGACTACTTGGATGGATGGGGTGTGAGTTCTTATAGCACACGGGACCTTTTCTGATGCCACTATGATGTGTGAGGGTTGTTTACTGGATCTGGGGGACAGGATGATAGCTATTGACCTCGTCGTCGACCCCTCTCTCTATTATTTAGATGTCATTCTTGGGATGGATTGACTGATTGCAGGAAGGGCCAAGATTGATTGCGAGACCCGTATAGTGACAGTCTACGAGCCGGAGGGCACGTCTTTTACATTTTCAGTGCAGGTTAATCTCCCCTTTCGAGTACTTAGCTACGCTTCTTTATTGAGGGATGTTGATGCCCCGACACTTGAGAGCACGCCAGTAGTCCGTGATTATGAGGATCTGTTCAGGAAGGTTCCTGGGTTACCACCTCAGCGTGAGATTGATTTTACTATCGACCTGGTACCCGGTTCGAAGCCCATCTCATTGCCGACGTATCGTATGGCTCTGTGTGAGATGGAGGAGTTGAGGAAACAGATCGATGATCTGTTGGAGGTTGGCTTCATACGGCTGAGTGTGTCTCCTTGGGGAGCACCGGTGTTGTTTGTGACAAAGAAGGATGGTTCACTACGATTGTGTATTGATTATCACAGGTTGAATCAGATTACGGTGAAGAATAGATACCCTTTGCCCAGGATTGATGACCTGTTTGATCAACTGAGAGGATCGCAGTACTTCTCGAAGATTGATCTGCAGTCAGGGTATCATCAGTTGCGCGTCAGGGATGAGGACTTGTAGAAGACAGCTTTCAGGACTAGCTTTGGCCACTACAAGTTTCTCGTGATGTCGTTCGGTCTTACGAACGCACCAGCCGTGTTCATGGATCTGATGAACAGGGTATTTTGGCCATTTCTCTTTCGATTCTTCATCGTGTTTATAGATGACATTTTGGTATATTCCAGGAGTCGAGAGGAGCATGAGGAGCACTTGCGATTAGTCCTGGATACACTGAGACAGCACCAGTTGTTCGCACAGTATAAGAAGTGCGACTTCTGGAAGGAGAAAATTAAGTTCCTGGGACATGTGGTGTCCAAGGATGGGATGGCGGTGGACCTTGCTAAGGTAGCCACCGTGCAGGACTGGAAGCAGCGTGGTTCGATTACCGAGGTGAGGAGTTTTCTGAGTCTTGCTGGCTACTATCGACGATTCATTCGGGACTTCTCCAAGATAGCCAGACCCTTGACTCAGTTGACACGGAAGGATCTGAAGTTCGCCTGGAATGAGAAGGCAGAGACAGCTTTTCAGGAGCTGAAGGACAGGCTGACGTCCGCCCCTATGCTAGTATTGCCAGACCAAGGGGTTAAGTAAACGATATACACTGACGCGTCTAGCGTTGGTCTGGGTTGTGTCCTTATGCAGAAGGACAGGGTAATTTTGTATGCCTCGAGACAATTAAGGAAGCACGGGGAGAATTACCCTACACACGACCTTGAGTTGGATGCTGTTATTTTCGTATTAAAGCTCTGGAGACATTACCTCTACGGAGAAGAGTTCGAGCTCTTTTGTGACCACAAGAGCCTTAGATACATATTCACACAGCGGGACCTGAAGATGAGGCAGCGATGATGGATGGAGACCTTGAAAGACTTTATGTTCGAGGTTTCCTACCATCTTGGCAAGGCGAACCTTGTGGCTGATGTGTTGAGCCGCAAGAAGGCGATAGAGTTTGCGGCTCCGCTGATGGTTGCCGAGTGGGACATGGTTTAGTTTTTACGAGACTTTGAGTAGAAACTCACTGTGGAGGAGCCATATGAGTTTATCGCACATGTTCAGGTGCGATCTCTTATCGATGACAGGGTCATCACGGCGCAGAGGGATGATGTGCGTCTGACTGAGCTTCGAGAGTAGGCCAGTGATGATGCAGACGCTGAGTGGCGAGTTGGAACGGATGGGGGCTTACGTTATCTGGCCGCCTATGCGTCCTAGATATCCCTGACTTGAGACGAGAGATTCTCGAGGCTACGCACAGTTCCAGACTTGCGATGCATCCAGGCAGCACAAAGATGTATCGTGACGTGAAGAGGACCTATTGGTAGGATGACATGAAGACCCACATCGCAGATTTTGTGTCTCGTTATCTCACTTGCCAGCAGGTAAAGGCAGATCATCGATGACCTCTTGGTCTCCTTCAGCCTATGCCTATAGTTGAGTGGAAGTGAGACTTTATTTCTATGGATTTCATTTCGGGACTGCCGAAGACGAGGAAGGGACATGATTCTATTTGGGTGATCGTCAACCTTTTGACGAAGTCGGTGCACTTCCTACCGATCAGAGTTACGAACTCTTCAGACGAGTTGGCCAGGCTATATATTAGGGAGATAATGCGTCTGCATGGAGTTTCCTTATAGATCGTGTCAGACAGAGACATGCGCTTTACTTCTATTTTCTGGATTCACATCCAGGAAGCTATGGGTGTGAAGTTGAAGTTCAATACTGCTTTCCACTCATAGACGGACGGATAGACAGAGCGGGTGAACCAGATTCTATAGGACATGCTGCGGGCTTGCGTGTTGGATTTCAAAGACAGTTGGGATGATTGTCTTCCATATGCGGAGTTCGCATACAACAACAGTTTCCAGGCGAGTATCGGTATGACACCTTATGAGGCGTTGTATGGGCGACCTTGTCGAGCACCGCATTGTTGGGCAGAGGTTGGTGAGCGTAGATTGATTGGCCCATAGTTAGTGCAGGAGATGTCGGAGAAAATTGATATTATTAGACGCCGGCTTCTTACAGCGCAGAGTAGACAGAAGAGTTATGCCGATACGAGACGGCGCCCGCTAGAGTTCATGGTTGGGGATCATGTATTTTTACGAATTTTTCCTATGAAGGGAGTCTTTTGGTTCGGAAAGAAGGGAAAGCTGGCACTGCGATTCATTGGACCATTTCAGATTCTCGATCGTGTGGGTGCAGTGGCTTATCGTCTGGCTTTGCCTACGCCTCTCGCGAGCATTCACAACGTATTTCATGTTTCTATACTGAAGAAATACGTTTTTGATCCTTCTCATATCATCAGATGGGAGCAGGTGCAGTTAGGAGAGGATGTTACATATATACTACGACTGACACGTATACTAGACAGGAAGGAGCAGGTACTGCGTAGCAAGGTGATCCCCCTTGTGAAGGTGTTGTGGACGCATCACTCTGAGGAAGAGGCTACCTGGGAGACAGAAGCCGAGATCAGAAAGAACTACCCACAGCTTCTCGAGTACGAAAAGGTACAAATTTTGAGGATGAAATTTTTGTTAAGGGGGGTAAATTGTAACGCCTTGGAAAAATCTGTACTGAGACTCGAGTACTAACTCGACCGAAAATCTCTTAGGATTAATTCCTTTAGAAAATAAGCGTAAGTTAGCTAGCGCAACGCTAGAGTAGCTGTGAAATTATCCCTAAACACTTTAAATACATTCTACAAGACCTAAAACTTGTAAAATCAATGACGCTATAATATCCTGAAACCTTGGATCAAACTCTAAACCTGTTTACTCTCAGGAACTCTCTGAAACTTTGTATTGGATCTAGACCGCGCGTCGAAAGTCCGATACCTACAATCTTAGACCGTTATGACCGCTTAGCTGGACTTGATAATCATTTCGAAAATCAAGCCCAACCGACGTTCAGAGGCTATTTCATTGAGCCTGGAGTGAAGAGAGTGAGAAAAGGGTTAGATTTGGAAATTTTAATTCAAATCTGGCACGTGACTTGGCGCGTTATTATTAAGCGTTCTGACCGTCAGAATTCAGCCAAATTACACCCTCGGATCAGGAAAAATTTTTCTTTCATATTATGAGACTGGTAGACCTGATCTAGGTACGATGATCGCTGAACTGAAACTGGACCGCCACGTGCGATCTATGAACTCTGCTAGACTGAAAACTAGGTGTGAGCAACATCCAGTGACTATGAGCTTAAGTCCGATCGCGTTCGACCAGGAGACCTCCCGAAATGCTCTTTTGGATCAAAACAACACCGATTTGGTTATAACCCAAGTATACTTTGTTCCTGAGCCTAAAAGGGTGAGGTTTTAGCCTATATAAGGGCCTTAAACCCTCACATTTCTCACCCATCCGAATTTGCTAGAAACCCTAGCTAAAGAGAGAGAGAAAGTGTGGGAGAAATCTTCCTGCCACTTGCACTAGTTTTTGCACGTGCTAAAGCGACGCGTTCAAATCACTTTCCCGGTGATTTCCAACGCACTCTTAGGTAAGAAAACCCTAACTACTTGCTGTTGTTGGGTTTCCTTCGATTCGTTAGCGATGTAGCTTATGTAACTTGTGTATTAGGTCGCTTATACGCCGTTGATGAAGCGTATACGTTCTAATCGAAACGATACACATCTAGGCAAAAGGTGCGGATTTTAAACGCTTTGATTGGCTGATTTCAAAGCTTTCAATGTCGTTTAATAGTAGATTATCGACGGCAACGCCGTTTGACATGTACAACATGCAGTCTATTTTCCATTTTGCAAACGTATGGAAAATATGAGATTTAGGGCATTTTAGTCATTTGTACGAAATACTGTTTACATCCATATTTTGCTGAAATGTTTGCCATGGATTTTTGTCATGTTAGGATATTAGGAATGCGTGCATGATCAGTTTGGAGAAGAGATTCGCCGTAATGCGCACTTTGGGTCGACATACGCTATGTAGACTAAAGTGTGTAGACTAAGTGTTTGTATAAATGTTTGTACTAGTATGTATTGAGTAAATGGAGTTGTGAATGAGTTTTGAGATTGAATTCTCAAGTAATATGCTGATGTATATGATTTTCACCATGTTGGCTAAATGTATAGATTTCACTATATGCATGAAATGCATGTGTTGGATGAATTGCTTAAGACCTCCCATTTTCACCATGTTTGTATAAATGCCACTTGCACTAGTTTTGAGATTGAATTCTCAAGTAATATGCTGATGTAAGGAATTATTTTGCTCTGATACGGGATAGCGGGTTCTCGCCACCACAGAAGATCGACCATCCACGCCCCCAGGCATTATCTGCTCTGCCTCTACGGTCGGCTCCTGCACATCCTTCCTTCAGACCTCCCATATCTCAGTTCCGGCTGCCTCAATGGCCCATGGTACAACAGCCGAACCGGCCACAGCAGGCTCGGGTACACGCCTTGATAGCATAGGCAGCTGAGACAGAGACTACGCAGCCCTTGGCCTTTGATGTCACCGCCCATATTGGAGGTACTACCATACTTGTGATGGTGGATACTGGATCCACGATGTCATTGATATCACATTCCATAGTCAGGCGTCTTGGGCTACCGACTATTCGGATGGATGGAGTGCGAGTCCTTTCAGATCACGGGAATTTTTCTGATGCCACCCTGATATGTGAGGGTTGCTTAATGGATTTAGGAGGCAGGACCATGTCTGTTGATCTTGTCGTCGACCCTTCTCTCATTTATCTCGACGTCATTCTTGGCATGGATTGGCTGACTGCAGCGAGGGCTGAGATTGACTGCGAGACCCGTGTAGTGACGGTATACGAGCCAGAGGGCACGCCTTTTACATTTTTAGTGCGGGTAAATCTCCCCTTCCGCATACTTAGCTATGTTTCTTTACTACGGGATGCTGATGCCCCGACACTTGAGCATACGCCAGTCGTCCGTGATTTTGGGGATCTGTTCAAGAAGATCCCTGGTTTGTCGCCTCAGCGAGAGATTAATTTTACTATCGATCTGGTGCCTGGTTCCACGCCTGTCTCACTGCCGACGTATCGCATGGCACCGTGTGAGATGGAGGAGTTGAGGAAACAAATTGATGATCTGTTGGAGGTTGCTTCATTCGACCAAGTGTGTCTCCTTGGGGAGCACCAGTTCTCTTAGTGAAGAAGAAGGATGGTTCTATGCGATTGTGTATTGATTACGCAGGCTGAATCAGATCGCGGTGAAGAACAAGTACCCTTTACCCAGGATCGATGACTTGTTTGATCAGTTGAGCGGGGCGCAGTACTTCTCGAAGATTGATCTTTAGTCAGGATATCATCAGTTGTACGTCAGGGATGAGGACATGCAGAATTCAGCCAAATTACACCCTCGGATCAGGAAAAATTTCTCTTTCATATTATGAGACTGGTAGACTTGATCTAGGTACGATGACCGCTGAACTGAAACTGGACTGCCACGTGCAATCTATGAACTCTGCCGAACTGAAAACTAGGTGTGAGCAACATCCAGTGACCATGAGCTTAAGTCCGATCGCGTTCGACCAGGGGACCTCCCGAAATGCTCTTTTGGATCAAAACAGTCCCGATTTAGTTATAACCCAAGTATACTTTGTTCCTGAGTCTAAAAGGGTGAGGTTTTAGCCTATATAAGGGCCTTAAACCCTCACATTTCTCACCCATCCGAATTTTCTAGAAACCCTAGCTAGAGAGAGAGAGTGTGAGATTGTGAGAGAGTGTGGGAGAAATCTTCCTGCCACTTGCACTAGTTTTTGTACGTGCTAAAGCGACGTGTTCAAATCACTTTCCCGGTGATTTCCAATGCACTCTTAGGTAAGAAAACCCTAACTACTTGCTGTTTTTGGGTTTCCTTTGATTCGTTAGCGATGTAGCTTATGTAACTTGTGTATTAGGTCGCCTGTACGCCGTTGATGAAGCGTATATGTTTTAATCGAAACGATACACGTCTAGGGTAAAAGGTGCAGATTTTAGACGCTTTGATTGACTAATTTCAAAGATTTTAATGTCGTTTAATAGTAGATTATCGATGACAACGCCGTTTGACATGTACAACATGCTGTCCGTTTTCCATTTTGCAAACGTATGGAAAATATGAGATTTAGGGCATTTTAGTCATTTGTAGGAAATACTGTTTACATCCATATTTTGCTGAAATGTTTGCCATGGCTTTTTGTCATGTTAGGATATTAGGAATGCGTGCATGATCGGTTTGGTGAAGAGATTCGCCGTAATGCGCACTTTGGGTCGACATACGCTATGTAGACTAAAGTGTGTAGACTAAGTGTTTGTATAAATGTTTGTACTAGTATGTATTGAGTAAATGGAGTTGTGAATGAGTTTTGAGATTGAATTCTCAAGTAATATGCTGATGTATATGATTTTCACCATGTTGGCTAAATGTATAGATTTCACTATATGCATGAAATGCATGTGTTGGATGAATTGCTTAAGTTGTATTCGGCACTCGGGCGCTCATGTATCCACTCGGTTTAGACGTTGGAGCATCTCCTGGTACTAAAAAGGTTCTGGGACTTTCACCCAAGGACATCCTAAGTGTCCACAGTGCTAGAATAAGTATTTTCGGTATCCAATACGGTCATCCATGATGTACCTGTGGAGCCACGGCCCTGATGTCGCTAGGGCGTGCAGTGATCAAGTCACACATATGCGAGATGCATGAATCACGTCGTCAAATCATGTAGAAATCCAGCGCGTACTGCACGATCATGCGGGGCACTCCGTCTCATAACGGGTCCCATAAATGGTCTGCCCAATGGCGTATGCTATGATCAGTTACTACTCATATCAAATATACATATGATGCGTATGGGCATGAGTCATGGGATTATACTAAGCATATTATAAGGTAATGGACTACTCAAACGATGCAGATGAGTCTAGACGGCTTATACACAACTAGTATGGGCTTACCAATGGGTCCTAAGGAGAGATACAATGCGGACATTTAACCGACATTGTACTTACAATGTGTGCGTCAAACCATCATTGCTCCTAAGGCACGACCGCCATAAATATCTTTACATGAACCATGGGAAAACACACATTGTAATGGACTCTAAGGACATTTCGTTGGCCTCGACCCATGGGCCTTAGATACATCAAATAGGCCGTATCACATGGGCCTTTTGTTCATCAGATGGGCTACAATAATGGGCCTCACCAATGAGCCTCATGTACATTGCAATGGTCCATGACCTACAGGCCTTAGAGTATATCACAATGGGCCTTAAAATATTTTAAAATGGGCCTAATCCCATGGGCCTTATATGTATCACACCAATTGCGCCCCATGCACATTAAATGGGCTTAAGACCATGGGCCTTATATGTGTCAACATGGGCTTGATCCCATGGGCCTTACATTCATACTAAGGTGGGCCTCGACAATGGCCTCATACCCATCAAGGTGGGCCTCAAAAATGGGCCACAAATAAATCAATATGGACCCCATACGCATACCAAGGTGGGCCCATTTGAACCATAGATCTGACTCATTTTTAACTCAAGCCATAATATGAGTTTATAAAATAAATGGATGGTTTGGATGCAATACATGCATCATGGTGGGGGGGTTCACATAAAGGCCCACCATCATACATATATACATATATAACATATATAATATATACAATATTATACCAAATAATATATATACACACACACACACACACACACACACACACATTCACACATAAATCATGGCGGGTCCCACTGTCCAAGACAGTGGACAGCAGGGATAAACACATACATTATAGTAGGCCCACCGTCCGCTGGATGGTGGGAATACAACACATACATCAGCTGGACTCCACCGTCCGCCTGGACGGTGGGGGTACAACACATTCATCACTGTGGGCTCCCCACGTGGGGCCCACCATAATGTTTATAATCCATCCAACCCGTTGATAAGGTCACAAAGACCTGGATGAACAGGGAAAACAAATATCAGGTTGATTCAAAACTTTCGTGGGCCTTAGAAGGGGTTTCAATGGTAGAGTTCAATTCACACTGTTTCCTCTCACGTGGGCCACCTGAGCATTGGATGGGCCTGATTTTTTGGAGGGTGGCCCATTGTGATGAGGGCCCAGCATATGGATGGATTGGATGATAAATAAACATCAAGGTGGGGCCCACGGCTGGGGCTGTGGGCTGCTGCCCATCCGCCCGCTAGCGTCGCTGGCGCGGCCTGCTGCGCCTGACAACAGCAGCAACATGCTGCTGTTGGTTTTAATTTTTTTTTTTTTGAAAATGATTTTTCTACAGTTTTGCAGGCATGGGGTCCACATCTGATGCATCCACTCCAGCCATTGGATTGCATGGCTCAATACAAACCAAACGAGTCTAATATACGGTATTTTTTTTGACTCAAGGTGGGCCCTAGTCAATTTTTAATGGTAAAGACGATGTTTGCTATGCTATGGCCCGCCACCATTTTTCGGCTCAACGCCTAAAATGAGTCGAGAAAGAGGATGGACGACATGGATTAGAAACATACATCAAGGTGGGGCCTATGTAAGCGACCCCTTTTTCCAAAGGCTTTGAAGGAAATATTTGTGTTTTCCTTCCAGCGTCCAGCGTCTGGACGTTTCTTTTTTTTTTTTTTTTTTTTTTTTTTTTTTTGTTTAGGTGGGCCACCACAAGATGAATGATATATCTAAGATGGGCCCCACTCATGGAGGGCTTGGATAGAATACATATTTCATGGTGGCGCTCATTCAAGTGGGCCACATGGCCTCATCAACATACGAGAAAATGAATAAAAATGAGAGAGAGAGAGAGAGAGAGAGAGAGAGAGAGAGAGAGAGAGAGAGTGGGACACGCGTGATGGAGGGACCCCGGCACTATGGGCCCTCTGTTTCAACCATCCAATCATACATCAATGGATCCCATTGCATATGGGACCATCCAAATAAAAGATCAACGATGGAGATCCCACTCCATCCAAAATGAACGGTCTATATGACCTCTTAATGCAAGAAAGTAAATATCATGATGGGGTTCATGGAGAATGGCCCCATCATGGAATAGTTTTGATGATCAAGATGGGCCATTGGCCACATCTTAGGGTCCCAAGTGAGATCCAAACCATGGATCGGTTGGTCTCACCTGGCCCATCTTAAAAACATAAAGAAGTAGTCTAAAGAAACACCCATCGCTTGATCTTCTTGGTCCATTGGAAAGCTACTCTCCTAGAGCTTCACTTTGATGGTGGAGATGAGAAATGGATGGCTAGGATGATGGGTTTTGGAGTGGGAAGTGGGCCACCAAAATCACTTCTTTTCTCATGAAAAATCCTTGGACGTGGGAGTGCTTTCTTGCTTGGGTTTGGTGTGAGGAAAGAGAGAGGGAGATGGGATGTAAGGAGAAGTGAGGTGAGTGATGGGGTGATGGTTGATGGATGTGAGTGATGGGTGAGGTGATGGATTTGTTGACTTGTGGAGAAAGAAAGCATGGTTGCTTTGTACTTGATATAAAGTGATTGATGGGTGATTGATTGATGGGATTGATTTGACATATTGTAGAGATTTTCTTGAGATTGCAAACGCGCGGCGTTTTCTCGGAATAAATGCTGGCTCACATCTCTTAGTCAGGGTATCTGATCGGTACATGAGTCGCGGCGTTGGAACCCCGGCGATGGTGCGGTCGCAATGATATAAGTCTCAGATTAAGCTGACTCAAATGTAAAAGATACGACTTACGCTCGTGCGTAACGTCGACTACAGGTCACGGATTGTCGAAATTTGACGAGAATGATCGCGAAAATTGACGAAACAGTACGGATTAGGATACGGGTCTTACAATGGACCCCATCATGATGTTTATTTTCCTTGTATGGACAGGGTCATCTAGACCTTACATTTGGTGGAGAAAGGATCTCCACCGTTGATTTTTAGTTTGATGGGCCCACATGCAATGAAACTCACTTGATGTATGATTGAATGCAAGGGAGGGCTCATAGTGGCGGAGCCCTCCATCACACATGTCCCGACTCTCTCTCTCTCTCCCTCTCTCTTTTTTTCTTTCTATTGTATGCGATGATGTGGTCGTGTGGCCCACTTGGATGGACCCCACTTTGATGTATGTATTACCCATGCCATCCAACCCTTCCTTTTGGTGGCCCACATCCATAGGTGGGACCCACCTCAAATGTATGTGTTATGCCGAACCGTCCAGCGTCCCTGGGAAGATAAAAATATCAGCTTGATTCATAAGCTTTAGAGGGGGGTTGTTCATGTAGGCCCCACTTTGATGTATAAATTCAATCCACACCGTCCATCCCATTCCTCAGACTATTTCAGGCGTTGAGTCGAAAAATGGGGCTGATCCAACTTTCTGGCCGGCCATACTTCAAAAAACAGTGATTTTCACCGTTTAAATGCACCTACATTTTTCTACACGCCGAAAGATGCCCAATATTGGGCTTGATCGATTTGTTATAGTCTATAGAGACCGATGGCTGGGGTGGATCTACCTGATGCGGGCCCCACATATGAAAAACCACTGAAAAATACATTTTAAAATAAAAAATTAAATCAATGCAGCAGGCATTGCTGCTGCCAGAGGTGCAGGTAGCGCCTGGGTTGTAGGCGGGTGGGCGGAAGGCAGCGACCCACGGCCCCTGCCATGGGCCCCACCATGATGTATATTTGATATCCACACCGTTCATTAGGTGGGCCACTCCCTGAAGTGGACCCACTCCAAAAATCAGTCTGATTTAGGATTCAGGTGGCCCACATCACAGGAAACAGTGGGGTCTAACGGCTACCATTGGGACCCTTTTTGGGTCACCACAGAAGTTTTGGATCAGGATGAAATTTGTTTTTCTTTTCATCCAGGTCCGTGTGACCTTACCAACGGGTTGGATTGCAAATAAGCATTATGGTGGGCCTCACGTGGGACCCACAATGATGTATGTGTTTTATTCACACCATGGACGGTGGAACCCACCATGGTGCATGTGTTTTCACCACATCATCCAGGGCTAGACGGTGGGACCCCAATGATGCATGTGTTCTCTCCATGCCGTCCAATTATATGGGACCCACCATGATGCATGTGATGCATCCAATCTGTCCATCCATTTTAAAAGCTCATTTTATGGCATGAGCTAAAGAATGAGCTAGATCCATAGTTCGGTGGACCCCACCCTTGATGCTTGTGTCGCATCCAAACGGTCCAACCAAAGCTTGTCTTAATAGGCTTGAGACTAAAAATAAGATGGATCTATAGTTCAAGTGGACCCCACCTTGGTATATGTATGAGGCCCATTTTGATTTATTTATGACCGTTGTTGAGGCCCACCTTGGTATGTACATATGTAGGCCCATGTTATGAGGCGCATTCGATGTATTTGTGGCTCGTGGTTGAGGCTCACTTTGATATATTTAAGGCCCATGTTACGAGGCCCATTTTGATGTATTCTAAGGTCCATGGGTTATGGCCCATTGCAATGCACATAAGGTCCATTGGTGCGGCCCATTGATGTGGCCCAGTTGATTTATCTAAGGCCCATATGAGGCAGCCCATTTGATGTATTTGAGGCCTATGGGTAGAGGCCCAATGAGATGTATATTGGTCCATTTCTATGGGTGATTCCTCCATGGTTTGTGTAATGATGTCTTATGGCGAGCCATGCCTTGGGAGTAATGTTGGTTTGACGTCCACATTGTAAGCCAATGTTGGTTAAGCATTCGCATTGTAACTCTCCTTAGGGCCCATTGATAGGCCCATACTTGTTAATAATTCATCACTTTATAACATGCTTAGTATAACTCTATGATTCATACCCATACGCATTATATGTATGCTTGATATGAGGAATGTTTGATCATAGCATAAGCTATTGGGCTGAGACATTTACGGGACTCCTTATGAGACAGAGTGCCCCCACATGAGCGCGTGATATGCGCAGGATTGCTGCATGATTTGACTATGTGACTCATGCATCCCGCATATGTGTGACTTGATCACTGCACGCTCTAGCGATATAAGGGTTGTGGCCTCCACAGGCACATTGTGGATGGTCGTATCAGATATCGAAAATATTGGCTCTAGCATTGTGGGCACTTAGGATGTCTTTGGGTGAAAATCTCAGAACCTTTTTGGTACCAGGAGATGCTCCAACGTCTAGACCGAGTGGATACATGAGTGCCCGAGTGTCGAATACCAGTAGGCCACGTCTCCCACTGTATCGTGGTTAGTTAGAAGGGGGTGTGGCCTTATCCGCTCGAGTGAGGGGGCTATAAGCTAGGCTGAGTTTGACCAGCTAGCTAATGAGTCCGCTATCGATAAGACGGGTAGGTATTGACAGACTATTGGTCAGGCGGATAGTGTGGTCTCTTCCACTTGCTTGATTGTGCAGCTAGGGAGGAGGCAGTCAATGTAAGGTGTATTAGACCCCGGTGATATCCAGAGAGGAATTGTACTGATATGTGTACTTGATGAGGACTGACATGCTTGCTTTATATCTCACATATGACATTTGACTACATAGGCCTCGCATCACATGGCCTTAGTGTGGCCGATAGCATTTATGTCTTGCATCATATAACTTTAGTACAAATGATAGCATTCATGGACTTATTGCATATTTTCGTATTACTCTGATATTGTACACTTGACGCTTGCCTTGTGCACACACTTACACCACCCTCTAAGCTTTTGTAAGCTTTTGCACGATCGTTGTGTGCAGGTAGCATTAGACAACAGCAGTGCTGAGGCAGGAGTGCACATCTGACTATTTTGGAGCTTTTTGATCACTTTTTGTTTCCCTTTCTGCATTGTACTTAAAGTTTTTGATATAGTGGATTTGTGGTGATGTTATTTCGTGACTTGGTTATGCTTGTGGTTATGCTCCATTACAAAAAAATTCATTCTGAAAATTCTCCTTGTAGGATCCCAGGATCAGAATCTGACATATGATTGCCAGGAGCTGAGAATGGAGCACTACGGAGGCTGTCGGAATCGGATTTGGTGATCGAAAATTTTGTGAGCCCATTTTTTGAGTTTGGGGTGTGACAATCATATTGTCATGCCATATCATAACTATATATCTCAGGAAAAATACCGTGGTCGACACCTATGCACCAGACACTAGCAATCGACCTCGCTACCCACCTATAACCACCATTTTGTATACTAGTAGTGGACCTCATTTGCGCTTTCCTGGCCAGTGGGTCAGATCGGTCCCTGTTTGCACCTCAGCCCTTAAGCAGGTTGGACCCACCTCTTCTCAACTCTACCTTGTCAGTGGGAGTCAAATCCATGACCCACGTATCCACTTGATTCGACGGTGAGGTATCCCCAGCTAGCATCGGGGTTTAGGGACTTTCAACCCAAGGGGCACATCATCTCCTATTATTTCCACACTTCTGGTGTCTCGTTCATTTTCAGGGATAACTCAAGTCATCATTATAGATGTACATCTCGTTGTCAAGATCCAACTCATGTTATAAGCTAGGCATGACTGTGGTATTTCGATAATCATATATGTCATGATTATGCATGAATTCAAGCAATTATGATAAGGCATACATTCAAGGGCATGTGGTATGCATATAATGCCATGAGTTTAGGGTCTGCTTAACCTTTAAGCTAAAAATGACATATAATCATCATATGCCACTATCAACTATCAATCTATGGTCATGTGACTAAACTAAAGAGGACATATCTTATACATGAACAAATGTATTGAAGTACACTTGCACATACCATCATTCCATGGTGCATGAGTATGATCAATATCAACATGGTTAAGAAGATGAATTTAGTATGCTAGAAAGTGGAACAACATTAATCAAGATATTGAATCGCATACTTCTATTAACCATAATCACTAACATCACTAATATCATCCATGACTATCATAATCATGAGCATTAATTGTATTTAGAATTACACCATATCCTTCGCAAGATAGATATTCAATTAGCAGTTATGGCCCGACATGATTTTCTTTTATTGAGACCACATGGTTACACCCTAACTGAGCCTTATGGTTAATGAGTGGTGGCGACGCAAAGTACATGCACCAAGTGGTTATGAGATGAAAGGCATAAATATAACATATAGTAAATAAGCTACATGATGGATGGTGCTGGTGAAACTCATATAATGTAGTGGGCTTCACATTCAAGTGGGCTGTTAATAAGTTGGATTGTAAATAATTATCATAGTAGTTCTATAATGGTTTGGAAGGCACAGGTAAACCTCATAAGATACAGTGAGCCCTAAATTGAGTGACTTGGGTATATAATATACACATAAGAGTTAGTTATAATTGGATGACGTGGGTTTATCTCATACAACGTAATGGGTCCTACTTCCAAGTGGTCCTGCAAGCATATGGGTCCACATACAAACATTACGGTGGGTACTAAGGAAGAATAATTTAAATGCACAAGACACATGTCAGCGGGCTCCATGATCGAACTGTTTGGTTGGCAAAACAATTGAATAGTGCAAATAAAATATGTACATTGAGTGGTTTCACAAGTGTTCGAAAGTTATATGTTCAATTAACACTATTTCATATCGTCTGACTTATTTAGGAATTGGATTTTGGTCATTTTGGAATCATGTTCTAGAATTAGCTAGCCCAATGGATAAATGGTGAAATATGCAATACTTAATCGATCTGATACTCGTCCTAAGTTTCACATACCCAAGAGATTACACCATCAGCATAGTCCACGAGTCTGAGTAATCACACAATTCTCATATGCCCACATGGTCTTATGGACATTCCATTATCAAAAGTCCATATGGTTGAATGGCCACACAAATGTCACTCTACTTGCCATTAATAAAGGATTTAAGGTCACATGGTTACTTATTTCTACTACACCATAACTCATACATCTATGGGCAACCACTTCATTAAGCTCCCACAAGGTCAGGTTGTCAATGCCATAATTTCACTTGGTTGAGTGGACATACAATTAGTATCATGGTCTAGTGACCGCATCTTAAAACATCTAAGGCACAATCACAAGTATACCCACCATACCCAGTTACACTAACTCTTAAACTATGACCGCCCAATACTTCATACGGAGAATGATTCAGATTCAGTGATTCAGATTCAGTGTCACATGATCAAGAGGCCAAGAAGTAGCTTCTATCACATTAGATATAGTATAGTGGTCCCTACATCTGCCGCACCTATGAGCATAATGTAAGGGTTGTATTTATGTCACATGACACCAAATTGAGGGCCACTCCATCATCAAGTTGTATAATCCAACCTATATCATAATTCTCATGACTAAGAAAAATCTGCACATACAACCCGATTGTTCATGGTTTAGGTGACCATGACTATGCTCATAAGCACGTGGTCATATCATTGGGTCACCAATGCCACCTAAATTCATGTAGTTGGTTGGCCTTGTGTGCATTTTGAAATCATATGGTTAGATGACTACATATACTCTACAATTGCATAGGATTAGATGGCCATATATACGTCACATGCCCACATGATTAAGGGGCCAAACACATATATCACACCCTCACACATATAGAGTCTACATATTTGTTATAATTGAACATGTTTATGGGTTTAAACACATGTCATATGATCCTACTACTTAGGGCCGTATTCTAACTCAAGTGCCAAGTGGTGAAGGGCTGTGCACTCGTTATATAATTAGGTAATCTAGGGCAGCAACATAATACAACCTATATCACATGCCAAGTGGTGAAGGGTTATATACACAACACAATTTCACATGATTCAAGATAGCATATATTCAACAAATGGAGATCACAAACACTTGTCGAAGAGGGCCAATGATTAGCCCAAACAAGGCTACCACTGATGGACCCACATGGAATTCACTTAAAAATGAGCCTTAACATTCTTGGGCCCTCACATCAATGGAATTCACATGGGTTCTATGCGGTGGAGCTCATGGGGCTATGCATTCATCATACTTGTATTAATTGTAGGTTGTTCACGCACTACATGGTCACATGATTGTACACCATCAATATATAAAAATTTTAACAAAGATCCAGACCATTCACATATCACATTTACAAACAATTCAATTTACATAATTAATGGGCCACCAATCCATGGTGGGCCTAGGGCTTAAAATCAAGTCAATCTGTGGCACAAGTGGGCCACACCACACACAAAAGTTGAGAGTCCATTCAAACATTCATAATTACTTGTTGGGCCACCGAGGCGTGGATCATAAATCCAACCCATCCATTATGTGTGTCCCACTTGGTTAAGGGGTCAGGCCAAGTTTCAGATGCATTCAGATTTCAAGTGGACCTCAACAAGTGATTCCATATCCTCGAGCTCCGAGTTGTACAAACGGTTTAAAGAGATCAAAGTTACATGGGTCCCAAAGTAATGTATTTATTATATCTACACTGTTCATCTATATTTAGAGATCATTTTAGAGCATTATCTAAACAGAAATGAATCATATCCAAAGATTATCTGGATCGCACCACAAATAGTAGTGAAGATAATGATTTCACTGTTAAACAATTCACAGGACCCAGCATAATGTTTATTTTCTATCCAATCTATTCATAAGGTCACAAAGACCTGAATTAAGAGGAAGAACAAATTTCATATTGGTTCAAAACTTCTGTGACCCAAAAAGGGTTCCAATGGTAGATGTTCAATCCCCTGCTGCTTTTGCTGTGTGGACTACTTGATAGTTAGATCTATCTTATTTTTCTTCTCAAACCTTAAGACAAGCTCGCCAAATGGATGGACGGTTTGGATATAACACATACCTCATGATCAGACCCATAAATATTTCTGACTTATCTAGTTTCCTATTTTATTATTATTATTTTGTATGGTGTGGGCCACCTAAGTTCTGTGTATGGCTGATTTTTGGGGTATCCCAATTTCTAAAGGGGACCCATCAAATGCACGGTGTAGATGTCCAACATAGATCACGGTGGGACCAGTGGTGGGGCCCACCGTCCCTACCCTGTTCCAAGCAGCAAAAGCTACAGCGTCCTCTGGACGCTGGACGTCAGTAGCCAGGGGCGTCAGCCCCTTGGCTATATATTTTTTTTAATTTTTTTTTGTTTTAGGGTAGTTTTTCATAGGTGGGGCCCACATCAGGATGATTCACCCCATCTGTTAGATTCTATGACTCGTAACAAACCCAACAAGTCCAATATTCAGCATTTTTTAGCATACAGAAACATCACAATGGGCCCTAACAGTTTATCACTATTAAAATAACCTTTTTGATGGTGTGGCCTACAAGAGATTTGGATTGGCTTCATTTTTTGGCTCAAGGGCTAAAATAAACTTAAAAATTGAATGGACGGTGTGGATTAAATACATACATCGTGGGTGGGGCCTGTTGTGGACCCACGACCCCAACCCCTAAGAAAGCAACTGGGACACTGGTTGCTGTCAACAATAACGTCCACCAATATATATATTTTTTTTGTTTTCTTATTTGTGGTGTGGTGTGCACATGTATGTATAGTGGTGTGTGTGGCCAGCCCAATAGGCCACACTTTAGACAGTTTGGATGACACACAAAATTTTGCTGGGGCCCACTATCAATGGGTCCCACATAAATTCTATAACAAATTATTATTATTATTATTATTATTATTATTTGTATATTTCCTCTCATTCATCCACACCATTAATCATATTATCACCACTATTAATCATCTTTTTATATGTATTCACCTATACATCCACACCATTACCCACATCATTATCATCATATCATCACCATTATTAATCATCTAAATAATCAAGATAGAAAACAAACCATAAGAGTGGAGGGGGTGTACTCACCTTGATGGACTAGATGGATGATTGAGATGGATGGAAGGGATGAGATTGATGGCTTTGATGGCCTGCCAAGATCATTCCTCTCTCTCTGTCTCCCTCTCTCTCTCTTTCTCTCTCTCTCCTTATTGTAGAAAATGGTGAAAATGCTAAGGGATGGAGAGGTATTTGTAGAGAAATGGATAAAAATTTGGTTTGGTTAGTCTAATGTGATTAATGTTAGCTTAGGTTAGGATTATGAGAATTTATGCATGATTTGGAATTAATGGTGGATTAAAGGGGCATGAGATGACATGGTTTGATGATGTCATACATAGGGTATGGTATGGAGAGAAGTTGACTTTGGGGAGCACAAGAGATGGATGACATGGGAGGGTAACATCACACACATGAGTAGATATTCTCTCACCCATGTGTAGCATGTGCATGTGTGCATGGCATGTGTTGTGCACATGTGTGAAATGGAGTAAATGGTGTCATGCACATATGATATACTAACGATTCTTCGTGACGTATCTCACTAACGGAGCATCGTATATACGCACGAGTGATACCTACGCGATTGCGGCGATGAGGCGGTCAATATGAAATCGGTTTCGAAGCCTTGGAGTTTTGGTCAATTGGGTGTGTACTAGGCACAACTAGTCTAGGTTTGGCTAAGGGCGTCGATTATCGTGCACATAGGCATAAAAAGTGGTACGGAATAGATGGAGTGTTACACCCAGAGTTTCAGAATATGCATTTTCAGGACGATTTTAGGATTTCTTTTCTTCACTTCAAATATTTGATTATCTTCATTCCTCACTTGATTTTCTTAGATCTTTGGCATGTGTCCTAAGATCCATCCCTTGCCTTGGTGATTCTTGAGTGCTTTTAGCACCCTTTTCAATCTAAGCTCTTAAATTCACCTTGTAACACAAACACGAGTAAAACAGAATATTAAGCATTATCATGTTCATAAAACTAAGATATAAATGGATTTTAATATGCAATATTTGACCCTCGACACCTTCCTTGCCCATTCATTCAAAAAACTTGCATCAACCCCCTTTCTCTGGGCCGATTGCTGATCAAATTGATATCTATCACTTTATTCATTCTGCTTTCTAGTCTACTAGTATGGATTTTGAGCTTCCTAGCTTCCCAAACTAACCCCAAATAATGGATACTTTCACTGACTAGTGGGAGAGCTATTACAACCGACTAGTTAATAAATCTCCCAAGCTCATCACTGCTCAGCTCTATTCCTTAACGGAGTTGCAGGGAAAGAAGAGAGCGGCATCTTAATTGTGTTCATCCCCATTATCGCCATTCCCTGCAATAACCAATCAAGGAGAATTACTTGTGATTTGTACGGATACGCATGGTGCATTTGAAGATATGCAAATATGTACGGAAAAGATTTCTTGATAACCGTAGCTAGAGCGTATAAGATGGTGCTGTGTATTGCTTAAGTGATTAATAAAGGGGCAGTCATGTGCTGACGGTTATAGGATAGGCTGTAAGAGGAGAAGCATCAATAATGTTGAATGATTATAGTAACCGTTGGAACGTGAGAAAGATTTAGATGACCAGATTAAAGCTATAAATATAAGAGGAATTTAATAAGAAAAGTCATCTCATACCAAACTAAACAAACCAAATCTACCTTTCAACTACCATTTTCAATTTACCAGTCAAATTACATTCCATAGTGTAATCTTTTACTTTTCTTGTCAAGAAAATTGTATTTCTTAGTGTAATATTTTACTTTTCAGCCTTCTATTTATATTCCACAGTGTAATTTATAGTGTTAACCAAGTAGTTGGTAATCTTTAGTTATAATTTGAGTCTATGCTCGTACGTTGGATTTAGTTCCTTAATAAAAAAAGGTATTTTAAAGCTGTTCTCTGCGACCGACTGTAAGAATCCCTTTCTCATTTTCATTTTCTCTGCATCAAAAAGTCCTTTCATATGGAAGGCAAAGGAATAACCCATCATTAGAGGACGAACCTTACCCTTTAAATATCGCCTGATCCAAATTTATAAGTTGAGCGAATGGCTGAATAGGCGACCAATCTCACCATATCTCGGTCATACACTATGTGCCTACTTATTTTGGTGTTTGGGGTCATTGTTGTTTGGTTTAAATTGAAGCCACAATTTTAATTCTGGCACGACTGCACACGTATAGCCAAAAACAACAGCAACAAGTTTTTGGCATGCCTAGTGGGACCATGTCTCTCACTTAACTGTGTTGTATTGCCAATCATGAATATAAGAAGCGATCGTATTGCAGGGGTCGACCCTCTACGCCAATTACACCACCTCCAGTAGAGGATGTGTTGGTTCCAACGACCCTTGAGTCATTAAATTTAGACAATAGTCTAACTCCTGCTAGAGATCAGGGTGGAGCATTAACTTCTTGAACTGTTCTTCTAGACGAAGTAGTTGTTGTGCTCCGAGATGTACAGATGAGCATTCAACTTGTGCATGAGTATGGAAGGGCTCAGGGAGAGAAATTTTGTATTCAAACTGATAATACCAATCGATATATGGCTGGCCAGACTCAAGCCATGCATTGATTGATAGCTATGATGACTAAATGAATACCATCGATAACGCAATACAATGTCGAGGGGAGTTCTATTGGCAATGCAGCTCTGATGCAACCCATGTCGCCTCCACAACACAATCCACCACCGATTCCTGTCCCAAAGATGAGGAATGTGCCACCTCCTATGGAAGTTAGGTGATCAGAGTGAGAAGCGAGGAACTTTATACTTGAGAATAGGAATCAGGGATTTCCAGGAGGATTCAACCCCCAACAGTTCCCAAGATTCCAAGATAATGCTTGGGAGAGGTACCTCATTTTTAGGGTTCTCCACTATGGCATCATAATGGACACTTTAAGAATGCCAAGGCTAGAATCAAGCAGTACCGTCCAAACTTGTTTGCTCGTCAGTTCGGTCTTGTCCAATGTATTCCTTATCCGTTCATTCAGAAAACTTGCAACCAACCTCCTTTCACTTAACCGATCACTGATTGAATTGACCTCTATCATTTTCTTCACTTTACTTTCCAGTTGACCAGTTTGACTCTCAATCTTCTCACCTACTTGAATCAACCTCGGATGATGGACACCTCCTTTGATTGGTGGGAGAGTCACTATAAAAGGTTGGTTAATAAATCACTATGCCAAAATTGCTGATTTGCAACAGACCAAATCCGTTGTAAAACCAAATAAACGACGGACTTCGTCCGTCGCGTGGTCCATCGCTGTTTACCGAATCATTTTTTTTCTCGATGGATAAATTTTTTTTTTTTAATCTCTGACAGATAAGGTCCGTCACATCGCAGCGACAGATAAAATCCATCGTAAAAAATAAAAAATCATCGGTAATATTAAAAAAATTAGTCGTCACAAAAAACATTAGCGACGGACCTTATATCGTCGTTGATTTTCAACGGTCAGAAATTAGTGACGGATAAGGTCCGTCGCTAATATCAGTAAGTGACGGACCTTATACCTGTCGTTGATTGTCAACAGTCAGAAATTAGCGATGGATAAGGTCCGTCGCTAATATGAGTAAGCGACGGACATCGAATCCATCATTGATTTTCAATGTTCAGAAATTAGAGACGGATTTGGTCCGTCGCTAAAATATTTGTAAATAAAAAATTATTTTTTAATTTTTTTAACCTTGCACCTGATAGTCATTCAAAAAATAATTCACACTATTGTTTAATAAGAATCCTATTCACAAAATTGGTAACAACTCAATTCAATAAAAGAGGAAATGACCCAAGTGGCCCACTCCAAAAATTGACTTTAACCCTCCTAACTAAACACTTCCCCCCCTAAACTTGGACCCATACAAAAGAAATTACCCGAAACTTCAACTGTTGGCTATACCTTGTCTTGAATTGGTTACTTAGTATCTCCTCTTGTTCAACCTTCTTTTGAGCCCTTCTTGCATATATTACAAACAACCAGATTCAATCTAAGAAAAGACTAGTTTAGTCAACCCTTAATATATTACAAATAACTAGCTCAAATCTATGAAAAGTGAATAGTTTAATCAACTGAAACCAATTAACAAAATAAAATATTAGAATTTGGGTGCTTGGGTATTGCCCTTGCTTGTCCTAAGCGCGGCACAAGCCAGAGCTCTGAAGGGACCATCACCGTGTATGGGCTTATCCACACCGTCCATCCATTTTTCCATGTCATGTTAAGATATAAGCCTAAAAGGGGCAAGTTCAAGGCCCAAGTAGGTACATTGTTGAAACTTTCCTAAGGCCCATCGATGTTTATTTGCCATCCAACCTCTTTATAAGGTTTTTGTAAATGAAAGAAAAAAAAATATCACCATTGAAACTTTTGTAAGGCCCATCGTAATGTTTATTTGCCATCCAACTTATTCATAAGGTCATGTGGACCTAGATGAAATAAAACAAAAATATCAATTTATTTCTAAACCTTTTTAACATCATGTTCTTACTCATGCCTTAGTGGTAGACTCACCAGAGTTTCAACACGAGTACCCATTATGGTGAAAGCTCACACTCGTGTGAGTGCAGGGACACACTACTGTGGTTTGAGTGTATGGGTACATGTGAGGTATGTACATGGAAAAGAAAAAGAAGAAAAACAAAAACCTATTTAATATGTAGACATGACATAGGTTTTGAATCCTTGGTTGATGTGCTTTGTAAATCTTAGTACTGCCTCGAAAAAGAAAAAGGAGATAAGAAACTACAATGCTATTGAACCTTCAAACCTCTAATTTAATGGACACAGGCAAATGTTCATCATTCATTTAGAGGTTTGAATTAATTCGAGTGGAAATCAGTTTGAAATCTAGTGGACCTCTAATTTGTGTTGGAATGCATTTGAATATCTTATTTTATTTTAGTTTTTTTTTCAATGGCAAATTTTCTTAATAACATATTTGAATGAATTTGAAATAAGGTACTTAAGAGCTGTTTATTTTTTTCAATTACACTGCATATACTTATAAATGGACCATCTTTGTTTCTTACCATTGTTTGCTTGATGTAAGAATTTTTGCCTCCAAAACTATGTGAATCCTTCCCTCTAAAATAGAGAATTCATGGATTTCTATACTGATAAAAATTGTAGAGCCCACAGTGATGAATATGTCATATCCATGCCGTCCATTTTGTACTGCCAGCTCATTTCAGTGCAAAAGGAAAAGAGAGAGAGAGAGAGAGAGAGAGAGAGAGAGAGAGAGAGAGAGAGAGAGAGAGAGAGAGAGAGAGAGAGAGAGAGAGAGAGAGAGAGAGAGATCTAAAGCTCAAGTGGATCACACCAAATGAAATAATGGTTCTAACAGACTTCAATAGTTGAAAGCCAAAACCTTTCTAAGGCCCACATGATGTTTATTTGTCAAATAATCTGTTCATAAGGTCATACTAACATGGATATAAAGAGAAAATAGGACCCAACCAAACAACTTTCATAACTCTCTTTCTAAGAGGTACTTTTTAGAGAGATTTTCTTAATCTATATAAAGAGAATGATTACAATCCTTACAACTATATACAATATCTTTTGCCATTTTAAATTTTAGATTACAATTATGCTAGATTACGTGAGATGGAGAGATTATCAGTTGAAGAATCTTGGCCATCTTACCATGTGAAGAGTCCTTATATATTGAAGACTCTTTACCACCAATTTTAGTACATGAAGTGTTCTTATATTTGGAGGTTGTTATGGAAGAGTCCTCGTGTGTTGGTATTCTTTACTTAGTTGAAGAGTCTCGGCATATGTGATCCTATCTCTATAGGATAAAGGTCAAACACAAATATTTGCTTGATTCAAAAGTTTTGTGGCCTCCAAAAGTCTATTTACTGTGGTGTAGATTACTTAAGTTTACTCAGTTTTTTTTTTTTAAAGATAACTGATAGTATTAAGGACAAAACGAAACTACAAGAGAGTTAAAATCTGCTGAGGGAGCAGAGATTAACTAGGCCCCAAAAAGAGTAAATCTAAATCTTTAAGAACATCAGAATGAGAGGCCCATTCAGCAATAAGATATTTGACATTGGAACCCACCACATGAGGTGGATTTGATTCGTTTCGGAAGCATCGGTTGTTTCTTTCTGTCCACACAGACCACCACGTGGCAAGAATCTCCATCCGCCATAGCCGGGTTTTCGAGAGGCCTAATCTGATGCCATGCCAAGCTTTCAAGGAGGTTTACCTCAGTTTTAGAGCTAATGTCCTAAGATGAGCTTGCAAACGGATGTAAGGTTAGAATATGACATACACGTCATGGTGGGCCCATAACGCCTTTGTTTTGCTCCAAAATGCAGGAGTTGTCAGTGTTAGCTTTGGGATTTGTGCTGTATCATTAGGTATGCGAATTAATTACTAGAAAACTAATATCATAGCTGATGACTTTTCTGAAAATGGTGGCGACTTATCTTTTTTCACGTGGCACATAGATTAAGCTCTAAGTTTATAAAAGCTTTGTAATGAATCCATCTTAGGCCCTTAATTAGGTGTGGATTGTAAACTTCATTTGAAAATTTTCGTCAGACTCCTACTTCACGAGGAATGTTTATGTTTAAAAGCCTTGTAAGGAACTAGAAACAATGACAATTTTAAACAATATAGAAATGCCAAAAAGATTACTAAGAAAGTAGCAAGTGAAGGTAAACTTAAGGCTTATGATGATCTTTACAATAGATTGAGTACTATAGAAGGTGAGAAAGATATCTTCAAACTTACAAAAAATTGTGAGAGAGGAAGGTTAGGGACCTAAACCATAATTGATGCATTTAGAGTGATAACCAAAGGATACTAGTAAAGGACAATGAGATCAATGAACAATGGAGAAGCTATTTTAAGAACCTTGTTAAATGGAAACCACTCTGATAGCATAAGTATCAATCCCTAGTGGGGATGGCTAATAGTGAAGTGTGAACTGATAGTGGGGTGTACTAATAAACTAACAAAAAAAAAAAGTACAGAAGGAACAATATACTCAAAGACATTGGAGACCAATGATACTTCTATAAGATAAGGACATCTAAAGTGAAAGAAGCTTTGCAAAAAAATGAAAAGAAGAAAGGCCCTTGGACCAAATGGTATGCCAATTAGAGGTTTGGAAGTATTGGGAGATGCTAGGTTATTTTGATTGACAAAGTTGCTCAGTAATATTTTTAGATTGAAGAAAATGCGAGACGAACTGAGGAAAATTAGCATGGTACCTATTTCTAAGAATAAAAGAGAGATATAGAGCCGCACTAACTATCATGTGATTAGACTTACGAGCCATGCTATGAAACTTTGGGAGAGAGTGATTAAGGACTAAGGCATGCGATGGATGTCTTAGAAAATTAGTTAGGTTCCATGCATGGGTACCACTGAAGCTATTTTCGTACATAAATAGTTGATGAAGAAATATGGAAGAGATAGGATCTCCACATGGTCTTTGTTGGCTTAGAGAAAGCATGTGATAGGATACCTAGAGAGCAAGTTATTCCATAATGATAATGATGGCGGGCCACCTCCATTATTGTTACAACATGAGTTGTACAGGCCGTTACAGCTTTTAAAAAAGAAAAAAAAAACTATTTTGGCCCCATAATGGAATGTTATGGGGCCATTATGGGTCAATTTTTCCATAACGGCCATTGAAATTATCATTATGTAACGATCATTAGGGAACCATTTGGGATACCTTGCTATGGTCTAACTGAAGGTATGGCCCTTGATAGAGTGGAACGGTGGAATAGGATTCATGTAGATATGGCTTACATGATGATGACGATGATGACGATTATTTCATATATAAATTGTAATATGAATATATATATATATATATATATATATATATATATATATATATATATATATATATATATATCATAAGTTTTTTATTTTCATTTACATTCACAAATACATTCATCATCCATCCAACTATTAACAGCATTTACAAAAAATAAATTATATCCAACCAACTCTTAATAATAATTTGTAACTTAACCTACTAGGAACCGTCATGCACAGTAATGTCTTACGGAAGAGCGGGTTCTGAAGAGTTACAAGTTGACCCTGACGACAACATATAAATGAAGTGATAAAGATATAAATGATTCAAGATTAATTAAAGGTTTCGAGAACTTACATCTACCTCACTCTTATTGCCATGTAGTCCTAATGAAAATGCATACACACTATGAGAAAGGAAAAAAACAAAAAAACAAACACAAACAAATAAACAAAACTCAGAGCATGACATCAAATAACATTGAATCCTCCTTTCACCAGTAGTAACAAAAAGAAAAATGCTCAATATAAGTGTAACAGGTTTATCCTCCTTTCTTTTTATTAAGCATGGTGATGGGGATATTCTTTTCTAACAGATGAGTGTAATCTATTTAGTCCCATACATGAAAGTAGCCATGACCAAAATCTGAAAATCCTAATCAATCTAACAAAAACCAACAAAATCAAAAACCCAAAATAAGATTCAAAACAAACTTGATTGGGCAGTCAAAACTGAAATATGTCCAATGGTCTTACTTGACAAACAAGTGTCCCAATCAAGTTAGAATTATTCAATCAATCTGACTTATGAACAGGAACTTGGCTCACTTCATGTATAAACTGAAAGATGAAACATACCATGAAATCTCTCTACCCGAGAAATGATTACATTATATTTAAAATCAACAGTACACATTGTTTACATTCAACCATTATAAGGTCATGATATGATTTCTAAACCCTGTAAAAAAAAATAAAGCAAACAGATGATAGACACACAAAACAGTAAACAAAACTTGTGAAAGAATTAAATACATAGCAACAACTCATAGTGCCCATCTTCAAATATCAAAATTAGGGAAATCAACACGTACTTTCTCATAGTGCTATCCTTAAACCGAAAACCATCTCAGCACCAAATCTCACCATTTGCAATAGTTTATCTTTATTAACAGCATCACCAAAGGGACAAGTGTAAATGGAAGTACTTGAGTTTGTAAAACCAACTTGTATTAAAAGGTGAAAAAATACCCCAAGAAAGTATGGATTTCAAATGTTGGGAAAAGGAAAGGTGGATCCCTTATCATTTTCCTTGTGCATGCATAGAATGTTAGTGTGATTGATCATCACTAACACACACAATGCCTATCTTGTGGAGGGCCGAAGGATCTAACTCATTCAAATGAGTTGGGAGGAGGATCTAACTCGTTCAAATGGAGATCCAACAATGGACAGGAGGTGCCCCAAAAATCATCCTATGTCGAGTTTGTGGGCTGAGTTACCAGCCTAGGATAATAGCAAACGTCGTATATGACAAACTTGTTTTTCTAATTCCATACCTGGCCAATGCAGGCACATGTGTGGATGTGCAGCAGATGATAAGATTGTAGCTGCTCATTTGTCCATCTGATGGTAGCCTGGATGTTCTTGATGTGTGGGAATCATTGGTAGGTGTGGAAATTAGCAAAATAAGGTGAAAGCATGACTGGAATTAGCAGTTTTAATTTGTTATAGGAATTTATATAATTCACAGGAATCAGTTGACTTCCCACCTAGGGAAGATCTTTGAGAGCTGTCAAATCCATCGGTCAGTGATTGCCTCCTCAACAACCTTGCATTGGCTGCCTTCCCATCATTAATATTACTTTTCCTGAAGATAGGAGAACATGTTTCTAATGGATCTTGACGATTCCTGTAAATCAACAGGTTACTATTTTAGACCCACCATGCTAAATTGGACACATACTTCTGCTAAGCCCACAAACAGCTCCACATTATAGATAGGCCCCACCAAGCTAGATCGGCATAGTGAGCCACACGATCAGAACCATGCACTGTTAAAAACAAAAGTGCGCTCCAGTGAGACCATTACAACGGTAAAGTTATGGTAGTACCAGGGTGATGTATGCAGGAAATCCAACCTGTCCATTAGATGCGTCTGTTTATAAAACCAACTTGTATTAAAAGGTGCAAAAATACCCCAAACAAGTATGGATTTCAAATGTTGGGAAAAGGAAAGGTGGATCCCTTATCATTTTCCTTGTTCAAGTATCTTGCACTCCTGTTTCTACAAGGATCCACCTATCATAGATTTAATACAACTGGAAAATTGTAGCAACTTTAAGGAATATACAACCACATTATTCTTTTTTTTTTTTTAAAAAAAAAAGGTTGAAGACACAATTATTTAGAGTTTTGGATACATGAGATTTTGGCACAAGGCCATCTAGAGTGTTGTCCAATCATATCAACAGTCTACATTCCTGAACCCTATGACCCACTTGTACAAATTGAAACCTCATGACACTCTATTCAACGAGGCATTATCTAATACCTTGGGCTGTTATTATGAAATTTTATTATTTGAAAAAAGAGAGATTCTACTATCTATCCTTTTCTTTCTCGTAAGGAGGTTTTGGATTTAGAAGAAATGAATTCAATTTCCTTGAACATGGAGTTTACCACTGTTTCTGTAATGAAGTAACTACAAAATTCGATTTCTAATTCTAAAGTTTTACTTAAAAAATGTGGATATCTATTTCTCCCAAAAACAAAATGTTAGATGCCGATTTCCAAGGTTATGAGATACAGCTCACAGAGATGACTTACCAACCCACCTGCCACTGATAAATGTATAAGCATTGGTTGGGCCATCTGACATTGGTATTTTTCCCAATATAATCTTGTGATGCAATATAGTTTCCAATGATTAAGAGTGGATAAACATGTAGCACAAGGGGGATGATTTAATGATTAAGAAGGATTTCCAAAAGACAGAAGCCAAATGAATTAGCTCTGATGGCTATAACAACATGTGGATGGAGAAATGCTGACCACCTAGAAGGTCAACATCTAAAATTTGCCTAAGCTTCCAAAACCCAAACTATACCAAAAGCATATCTTGTAATCCCAATCCTGACCATATATACTAAATTACGAAAACTACAAATACAAAAGCCAACAAATAATAATAATAATAATAATAAATCTCTTTTAGTTGCTATGCCATCTCCTAATAAAATATTTCCAAAGAAAGCATGAATTGTATCTTCAAAAGCTCGAAAGGTTATCATCATGATGGAAATTGCAGTTATATGAACTTTCGCTATTTTAGCACCATAAGAAAGCTCCAGAAAATCTCAATTAATGGTTGGTCATTGTATATGCATCGATGACAAGGGGATATAAGAACATATGTGTAGATCACTTGATTGAAAGCTGAGAACATCTAAGAACATTGTATATATTAAGAACATTGTATATATTAACATGGCCGATATTGTCACCAATACTCAAAATAATTTCATTGATTGAGGCAAACATTGCGAAAATGATAAATAAATAAATAAATAATCACTGAGAACATCTAAACAGTGTAGATCACTTGATTAAAAGCTAAGATCTCACAAATGTGTAACAGTTAGACAAATGCACCTATAGCTCCAGCACGTGTGTGGAATTATCCACCTCTCCTAAATGCAATCCAGATAAAATGGAAACCAGCACCCTATCACCTTTAACTGCAATTTCTGTTATGCAAAACATCCTTCCAATACCACCATTTCATCTCCAACACACAATCCTCGACACCCATTTGGCTCAGCTTGGTAAGATAATCAGACAACTGAGATTGATTAGCAATGTCTCAAGGACAAAGGACGCTCGCCATCTTCTCGGCACTCGACAATGCAAAGACCCATCTCTACCATTTCACAGCAATCATGATAGCCGGGATTGGATTCTTCACTGATGCTCTCTTTTGCATCACAACAATCAAGATGTAGGGGACCAGGATCCTGTTGGTGGGGGTCAGTGCAATGGCCGTCTCCAAGCGCCACTCGATGGAAGAAGAAGGCGTGCCACTCGAAGGAAGAAGACACCTCGCTGCTCGAAGGAAGGAGTGAAAATGTGAAAAGAGAGGAAGGCGCTCGTTATTTTGCAAATCCTTTTTTGAATTTTATAAAATTTTGAAATACAAAATAGTGTGCGTTTACCACTGTTTATAACAAATACTCTATTAACAATCGTACATGCAAGAAGGACCATTTTCTGGATGGTTAAGATCGTATTATATAAGAAAATTATAAATGTTAAACAAATACAACTAGACGAATTATTTCGATGGTCTGGATAACTTTATATCATTGCCACTATTTTCATGAACGAGTCACCACTATTTTACATTCTATACAAAACTCAGTTTTTTTATAGAAAAATAAAAGGGTAAACAAAGCTTTGGAAAGGGGAGCGCTCTATGGGCCCCACCATGATGGATATGTTTCATCCAATCTGTCCATCTATTTTTTATATATCATTTTATGATATGATTAAGAAAAGAAGTATATCTCAATCTCAAGTAGACCAAATTACAGGAAACAGTGTTGAATAAATTTTGACCATTAAAAACGTTTTAGGGGCCATAAAAGTTTTGGATGAAGCTGATATTTATTTTTTCCCTTCATTTAGGTCTTAATGACCAAATCAACAGATTGGATGTCAAATAAACAGTACGGTGGGCCTTAAGATGGATTTTAATGGTCGATATCCAATCACCATTGTTTTCATGGTGTGGTACACCCGAGATTTATGTCCCGCTAATTTTTGGTATAAAACTGTAAAATAATCTTAAAAAAGGGATGAACGGAATAGATGAAACACGTACATCATAGTGGGGCCCACCCATAGAAGAGGATTTTAATGGTGGATATCCAATCAGTATTGTTTTCCTATGATGTGGTCCACCTTAGGTTTATATCCCTATCATTTTTTTGATCAAGCCCTAAAATGATCGGTAAAAATGGATGAAATACATACATCATGGTGGGGCCCACATAGCACCAAATACTAGGGAGTAACTAATCCATTCCCATCCATGCTGGTATTTGTGGTGCGGTCCATTTAATCTTTGAATATGATTCATTTTTTGAATAATTTTCTGAAATGATCTCAAAAAATGGATGAATGGTGTAGGTTGATCCCAAATTTTTTGTAAATCCAAAACTCAAGTGGACCATGCCAACGAAACAATGTGGAATAATGATTTCCACCATTGATACCTTCCTTGGGCCCACAGTAACGTTTATTTGCCATCCAACCTATTCATAATATCAAATATATATGAATGAAAAGAAAACACAAACATTATCTTGATCCAAAAATACTATAGCCTCTAAGAATTTTTCAATGGTAGAGGTTCAATCACACTATTTCCTGTAGTGTGGTCCACTTGAGCTTTGGATATGCTTCCTTTTTGTTCTTTAGACCTCAAATTATCTATTAACGTGGATAAACGGAATGGATAAAATAAATAAATAACGTTGGACCCCACAAAGTTTACTTCGGTAAGGGTAATGATTAACTCACCTAAATGTAGAGGGGTTTCCTTAAAACATTCATAATCATATATTGGGCTTACCTTAATGTGATTCACATATCAACCAACTCATTATGTGTGTCCCACTTGGATGAGGGATCAGACCAAGTTTTAGCCGCATCCAAAACTCATGTGGGCCCCACCAAGTGCTTTTATATTCTTAAAGATATCTTGACATGGTTTTAGATGGTATGGCCCACCTAAGTTTCGTTTACGGATGATTTTTGAGATATCTCATAACCTAAAGGGGACACATTAAATGCACGGTGTTGATGTTCGACACACATCATGATGGGGCCCATGAAACTTATTAACATCAATTCTTAGGTTCTCGCAAGGTCAATAAGTTGGGTCACAATTTTGACAATAATATTTAGCCCATTTTATATGTCTAGCCCATTCACTCTATTTTACTGATCAATACTCTCAATTTAACTAGTTACTCGCCCCAATCAGGCTAACTACACGTAAGAAAGATATTGGGCATATAAGATTGATCAATAATTTGAGTGAAATGTGATTTAAACATATGAAGTTAGTTACTCTTCAATCTAGACTAATTCAATTGTCCAAAAATGGTTAAATGTTCAATTAATGGATGTGCCTAATAATTTATTAAATTTTTTTTTTCACAAATAAATTTCAATTTCCATTTAAAAATAACATTTTTTTTTTCAAAATGTATATTTTTTTACTCTTAATTTTTCTTTGAAAACTTTTAACAAAATATCATTTATATTATAAAATATTTCAAAAAATAAATTAAAATACAAATTCTAAATTTTTAATTTTAAAATAATTTTAATTTTTTTCCCAAAAATTCTAAAATGCCAATTTTTTTTTCTTTTTTTTTTTCTTCAAAAGCATCATGTTGTTTTCAACTTTTCAATATATATATATATATATATATATATATATATATATATATATATATATATATATATATATATGTATATATATATATATATATTCAAAATCTTAGTGTTTTTATAAATAACTTTTTCTTTTAATTTTGAATTTTCAACATTTTCAATTATTTTTCAAAATCATAAAATTATTCAGCTTATTTATTTTTCATTTCAAAATGTTTTTTTTTTTTGATAAAGTAACAATTTTTTAATATCATTTTATTTTATTTTTCACTCAAAATTTATTTTTAGGGAAAATAAAATAAAATTTCTCATTTTTTTAAATATGAAATTTTATTTTATTTTTTAAATTTCAAACTCTCATTTTATTTTTTAAAATATTTTCATTTTTCAACATTGTGAAAATTTTCACATTTTTTAAAATATTTTTAGTTTTCTTTTTCAGGATATTATTTTTTTCTCAAAATCAAATGCTTCTTTTTTTTTTTTTTTTTTTCAAATTTATCAACTTTATTCAAAATTCTTTTTTGTTCCCACAAAATAGATTTTTATGAAATTATGATTTTTATTTTTTCAAAATCTATGTTTTTTCTCAAACATTGTTAAATTTTTTTAACTTCTCAATATTCTTTTTCTTGTAATATTACAAACCATTTAAATATTAATTTTAAATTAAAAAATAAAAATAAAAATTCCACTCATTTGATGTAAAAACAGAATAAATTTTCTTTGTGCATTCAATCAATTGTTAAAAAATAATCTTAGATACAAATATGTACAATTAAACCACTGAAATTCTATTAAAAAACAACTATTAGACTACAAAAAAACTTATTTTCCACCATATTCTTACAAAAATGAAAAAACTTAATGTTAAGGCAAAAGTCCTTTTACAACGGACCATGATCCGTCGCAAAAATAACTGAAAAGCGTGCCATTTGGTGTTTTGGGGGGGAATTTAGAGCTGTCATGAAAGCAAATTTTGCGATGGATTTCGTTCGTCGCCTATTAATGACGGACCAAAATCCGTCACAAATATTTCGTAAATCAGATTTTAGCGACGGATTTTGGTCCGTCACTAAATTTAGCGACGTTCAGACCGGATTTTCGACAAACACGGGATTAGTGACGGACTTTTTCCGTTAGCGATGGATTAAATCTGTCGTTAAACTAAGAGATTTTAGCGACGGACTATATCGCAAATTGGTCAATTTGGCGTAGTGAATCTCCTCAAGTTATTACAGCTAAACTCCTCTTCTATGGAGATGTAAGGAAAGAAAAGAGTAGTGCCACAATTGGTCGCAATTCCTAACTGAAAATTGAATAAGCCGAAGACCAAATTGGTCGCTGCTACTATCTTGCAAGCTCCATCGACTGAGACAGTCCCTCAACCAAAGCACTAAAAAGCTATACTAAAAAGACATGTTCTACTAAAATCTTCACCATATCGACTATCTCCATTGGCCCCAAAGAGGATCCTTGACTTTGAAGCTCCTCTCGGTCCAGCCTCCCAACCTCCTACTCTAGTCTTTACATGCGCCAGTCCACCTTCTCAACTAATAATGACAAGTCAGCTACTGTCGATGTAACACCTCAGATTTTTACCAACCTGGAATTAGACGTCCTTAGGTAATGGGTCAACCATATCACTCTTAGAGATCAATCCTAAAGTCTAGAAATCGCTTTTCAATCCATTTCCTTCAAAATCTCACCTTTCACCACCCCATTCTTCAAATTTCTCTAAGTACTTTCATATTAGACACAAACCAAAAGTTTAAAAGGTGAGAAACTATACTTAAACTAAAACTTACTATAAATGGTAAATACATACGTAAAATAGGATTTTAATTATTTAATATTTAAAATTTCATGATGTAGATAGGTTATTTAGATGGATTATCTTCTTCTACCCTAAAATCATATATTGTACGTTGCGTAACTCATTCCAGTTTACAAATGAGACTCGATAAACGCCTCGACGGACTCGTGGGCCCAAACGACTCAATTCGGGGGGATCCAAGGTGGGCCCCACATGTTTTCGGCATCCCTGGGGGGTGAGGACCTCACCCATGGGGCGATCCCTCACCAAATAAGTCAGTGACCTGCGAGGTCCTCGCAGCATCGGCGAGGCCTCGTCCGTACAGCGGACAATAGCCCGATTTTTACATTTTTTCTGTGTGTTTTATCAAACTTTAAAAAATCATATCTCCTTCGTTATAACTCCAATTTAGGTGATTAAAAAATCAGATTGAAGCAAAATGAGTATAGTTTTATATAAAAATATGTGAAAAATATAATAAAATGTTTAATATAGTTTAAAGTAGGACGTTGTGACAACTGTTCGAAAATCACTTGTTGGACAGCTACTGCTTCAGGAAGTTTTAAAATTTTTATATAACTTGAAATCTCATGAAATTTGGTGGAGACAGGGTAAACTTGATGATGGACCATTAGAAAAATAATAAAAATAATATGATAACTAAAAGTATCCAAAATGGGGCATAGAATGGCCCTAGGACCGTATTCTGCCCTATTAGGGTAGAATTCGGTTAAGTACCAAACTGAATACTCAGTAGAACTAACTTGAATCACTTTAAATATAAACTACAAGACCTAAAATTAGTAGGACCGCTAACGCTATGTTACATAGAAACCTAAGATTAATCTCTGAACCCAGTTGCTCTCGGGAGCATTCAGAAACTTCGTATCGGACCTGGACTGCACGTCGAAAGTCTGATAGCGATGAACTTAGAAGATATTGACCACGTTGTTGGACTTGACAAGCACCGTGAAAATCATGCCCAAACGATGTCCTGAGACCATTTTATTACATTCAGAGTGAAGAGAGTGAGAAAAGGAAGATATTTAGAAAATTAATTATAATTTTAAGAAATCTGGCACGTTTCACTTGCGCGTTATTTTTAAGCGTTCTGACCGTTAGATTTTGACCCAAATTCACCCTCAGATCAGGATAGGTGGCCCTCACATGTCAAAGTACTTATGGCCTTGATCGAAGTTCAGTAACCGTTGAATTGAAACTGGTCCACCATAGACGATCTGAAAATTCGATCGGACTGAAAACTTAACTTACTAAAGATCCATTTCTAGTGAGCTTAAGTCCAACCGCATTTGATAAGAGGACCTCCAAAAGTGCTCCGTTGGATCATAACAGACCCGCTTTGGTTATAACTTAAGTATACCTTGACTTCAAGTCTGTTTTCGTCGTGTTTGGGCTTATAAAAAGGCCTTAAATCCTCTCTCACAAATCCCATACGAATTTCAAACCCTACCCAAATCAAGAGAGAGAAAAGAGAGAGAAAGTGGGAGAGAAGTTGGTGATTCTTTTTGGGATTCCTCCCAGCTTTGCTACGTGCCTAATCCACCCCTCTGTATCGCTTTTCCGGCGACTCCGGCTTCATTCTTAGGTAAGAAAGCCTAACCCTAACCTGTTCTAGGGTTTCAATTGGTGCAAGTGGTGAAGTAGCTAACCTAAATCATACTGTAGGTTTTCAATCGGTCGTTGACAAAGACTTAGAGTTTCTATTGAATTCGTTACACTTCTACGGCGTAAGGTGCGGATTTTAGATGCTTAGGTTACCTGTTTTCAAGGCTTTCAATGCCATTTAATGGTAGATTATTGATAAGGATGCTGTTTGACATGCAGAACATGCTGTCTGTTTTTCATTTCGAATACGTACGAAGAATATGAGATTTAGGATATTTTAGGCATTTATAGAAAATACTGTATACGTACGTATTTTACCGATATAATTTTCATGAGTATTTGTTATGTACCTATGTTAGTTATGCGTGTATGATCTGTTTGGCAAAGAGATTCGCCCTAATGCACATTTTTGGCCGACATATGCTATGTAGACTAATGTGTGTAGACTAAGTGTTTGTATAAATGTATGTATTGTAAGTATTGAGTAAATGGTGTTGTAGATTAGCGTTGAGATTGGATTCTCAACTAATTTGATAATGTACATGATTTCCTCCATGCTTGTATTTGAATTGATTACCTTATGTGTGAAATACTCATGTATGGTTAACTGCTTATGATGTATGTTATAACATGCTGATAACATGCTGAAATTATTTGTATTTCAATTATGTCTCTCTCATATGATTATTGATTTAGATTACAAGTGTTTGGGGCTATACTCTAGTCCAGGCAGTCGGTAACAGATTTGAATTCGTAGTTGGATTCTATTCACCACGAAGGACGCATCGACAAATCCGAGTCGTGCTTTGGTTGACAGCAGTGGTTAGGCCACACGAGGTGTTTATGCGCTTCATGTCGTTCAGCTTGAGTTGCGCTCGTACTAGTCGAGCTCGTCGAGTAACCGGACTGACCATTATATGTTCACCTTGTATTGATCATAACTGCTTGAACCTAGGGTACTGAACTTACTAGTGCTAACCCTGATAACCGTGGTACCTCGATCCACTAAGACTCACGAGCCGGGCATGGTGATATGGGACACCGTGGTCGAGCTGTCGGCCTACGCTGGGGCCACAAACCTCCCCGTAGTGACCAGTGAGCACCTTAGACTTATGAGTCGATTGTGGTGGTATGGGACACTACATTCGAACTGTCGGCCTACTCTGATTGGTGACGAGCCCTTTGTAGTGACCTCGAGCTTACTCTGAGTCTATGTGAGGCGACGACCCTTCCGTAGCAACAAGAGTACAAACTAGGCCTGTATTAATAAGGTGATGGGGGAGCAGAGCAACGAGTACATGCAACAGCCCTGACAGCCCTTGCAGCGACCTAGAAATATACTATCGTATGAGATTACTAGGAGTGATGACCCTAGACAGGATCTGTGTTGGGATTGATATAAGGAAAGTACCTTAGTTTCCCAATACTGCTGTATGAAAGGACTAATAACAACTCAGTAATCATATTCATATCGCACTGCATGTGCCTGGAAGATGTGGAGCACTGAGGGAAGAAAGCATGCCACGGACGTAAGATGGTGTCGCATGAGGAAGTATGTTGGCGATGGCATACATCATGTCATTTCATCCTTGCATTAATTATAGTATTTAGGAATGTTTGATTTGCTTGCTTTATTATTATTGATTGATTGATTTGATAACATGTTAACCTTTGCTCTATGATTCCACTGAGTTGGCCACTCACTCCCACGTTACGGGACGGTGTTGTACACACCAACTAGTCCCTGTTTTAGTTTCAGATGATGGCGTTGCTTGTGAAGCGGAGCCGGACTTGTATGATAATGAGGAGGATTTCTCCTCCGTGTTCTGATCGACAGGATTACAGGGAGGTTGATTAGACGCCATGACACTTGCCATTTTGTATTTTTGGAGCACTTATGTATATTCTTTTGTTCATTTTTTTAGAGTATACATGTAGATATTTAACCTGGTAACATGTTCACACTCTGGAGACTTACAACAGTTCATATATTTTATATATCTATCACATTCTTTCGCTTGCTAATTTAACTGTCTCTGGAGTATGATATGTTGTTTTGGCTTAATCCACTTCATGTTTTATGCACTATTACAACCGACATTCATCCATCATTGAAAATGTTGCATAAGTGATGTTCTGAAACTCGGGAGTGGAGTTTATGCTCGACCCCCGATTTTCAGGATGTTACAGTCGACCTTAACCAAAGGACAATGATAATTACGTACTTCCTCGGTTGAGGCTGTCTTCATTTGAAAAATACTTTAAAACCAAATATTGGCCATGGCTCTCTATTGAAGATTATTCCAAAGAAATTGAAGAAAGTCTGAAATGTCACTAAGAAACTCACTATAATAAATGCTGGAATAAATAGTGACAAGGTAGGAAAATGTTAAATAACCCTGACCTTACGTTTGATGAGAAATACTTTACTCCCTATCATCCTAATCTGCCACTATTCCCAACTTTTACTCTAGTGATGGCGATGGTTATAAAAAATCCTCAATCTGTGGACAGATTATTTGTCACCCTCATAATCTGTTCTGATTTAGATGGAGACCATTTTCACATATATAACTACTCCAAGTCCTCCACCTCATCTTTTTTCTAATTCTAACATTTTTGTAGTTACTAGAGAAAAGCAAATCATTGTGGTGCAGTCACTACAACAACTTCACCTTGTGGTGCAATCACTACAACAACTTCACCTTGCGACCGATATCTTCGAGATAGCTAAAGTTCAAACTATCGATTTTGAAAGGACCATCAGCAACGAAGTTCCTCCTTTTCATCCTTCTCTGGAGGCTAAAATCATCATCACAGAGTCTAAATACATGGTCGATATCCCTCAATACACCAACCATTCATGTCGATCGAGAAGATGAGCGTCCCCTGAACTCCTCAGATCTCCTGAAGAGGATCATCCCCTCGACCAATTCCTTCATCTGTTCAAAAAATTCCTTAGACTGTGAAGTCTCTTCCTACAGAAAATGAAGAGCCTCTTCAGCTGAGTACAATGCACGCGATAATCATCTTTGACCAGGAAATGAAGGAGGTCCTCACGACTGATATCTCTCTTCCTTGATGGGCACTAATTCCAACATCGACACCAATGTCGATCGATGATGCCTCAACTTCTACTGCAACAACTGAAGACTCGCTCCCAATTGAACACATCATCTCTTCCCTCCGACAGGCTCTTATTAGCGATGTCACTATGCCCGAGTTTCCAGATCCTTCCTCCGAATTTCAACATCTCGAGGAAGAGATCCAATCCCTCGTGCATTTGGGGTTATCGTAGACTGTATCAATTGAGATGATTGATAAGCTTACTAAGCTGATCGATCAATATTGAATTTTCTCACTCTCGGCCAAGCTGCCAACACTTAGGGATTTCTTAGAATACATCAGAGAAAAGTACAAGCTTTGTACCATGATTGGGCGATTAGAGGTTGAGCACTGACAACATAATCCCAAGTTTCTACAACTAGTGATATTGTTGAGAAGTTATCGGCCAACCACACAAAACTGAAGAAATCAAATGCCGAGTTAGAGGACATGTAACATCCCAGATTTTTTCCAATTTGGCGATGGACGGCCTTAGACGTAGAACTGCCCTAATCCTTTAGAAATTATATAAGAATTAACTAAGTGCTAAACTAGATTATCTGTGAAAGTAGCACTAATCGCTTTAAATACGATCTGTAAGACCCAAACGAGTAGAATCGTTAACGCTACATTACCCTGAAACTTAAGATCCATCCTAAAACCTAGTTGCTCTCGGGAGCATCATGAAACTTTGTATCGAACTTGGACCGTACGTCAAAAGTCCGATTATCCCAAAACTATACGGTTATGACTGCATTACTGGACTTGACAACCACCTCAGAAATCAAGTCCTAACAGTATCCAGAAACGCGCAACTTGAGCCCGGAGCGAAGTGTGTGAGAAACGTGAATATCATTAGGAAATGAACTGAAACTTAAGTGAATTGAGTTGGTTCGCTTGCAAGACAAATCTAAGGATTCTGACCGTCAAAATCTGACCCAATTACACTCTCGGATCAGGAAAAATTTTCAACACATGTCAGTGTACCTGTGACCCTGATCGAGCACCGGTGACTGTTAAACTGCAACAGGTCCCCTGCGGTCGATCCACTAATTCGATCGTACTGAAAACTTAGTCTGACCTAGATCCATGGTTAGAGAGCTTAAATCCGACTGCATATAGAAAAGGAGCCTTCAGAAGTGCTCTGTTGGAACGAAATAGCCAACCTTTGGCTATAACCAAAGTATACCTTGCCCTGGGGCCATTCCATCAGTCCTGGGCCTATATAAAGCCCTTAAACCCACCTCTCTCTCTCTCTCCCATACGAATTTCTAAATTCTAGGAGAGAGAAGAGAGAAAAAGAGAAGAAAAAAGAGAGAAAGTGAGAGAGAAAGTGGGAGATCGTTCCTGGGATTCAATCTCACTGCTCCACGTGCCGAATCAGCCTATCTGTATTCCTATTCCGGCGATTCTGAATTCATTCTTATGTAAGAAATCCTAACCCTAATCTATTTTAGGGATTCAAATAGTGTAAGTAATGAAATAGCTAACTAATTTCACGCTATAGGTTGTCGTTGTGCCATAGACAAAGACGTAATGTTCAAATCGAGCTCGGTACGGGTTAACCGGTGAAAGGTGCAGACTATAAAAGTTTAGGTTATTATTTTCAAGGCTTTCAATGTCAGTAATGATTTATGATTGACTTGATTGCTATCACGTGTTAGATAAGATGCCTTCCGTCATTTTCATATATGTATATACACTATGTGAATATAATGCATTCTATATGTTCGTTGAAATGTTTGAATGAATATGGAATTATGAATTGTGCTTGCCATGTTTACTAACTAAGAATATATAATTGTTGTACATATGGTGAACCCTTTGTAAAGGGATTTGCTATAATACCTGTTATAACTACTTTATTACATGTATTTGATATGTGTAGCCTAAGTGTTTGATAAAATGCCTGAATGTGAAAATGCTTATTTAAATGTATGTATTGAGGGTGTTGAGATGAGATTCTCAATTCCCTTAACTATAGTTATAGTATCCTTTATATAACTTAACTTACCACTATGTGTTGTATGGATGAAATGCCTATGTATGATAGTATGTGTAGTATGTGTTTGTTAAATTGCTTAAGTAAAATTTATATCTGATTTCAGTTGTCACATGCTGTTTTAGATTACTTTATGTGAATGCTATCATTTGGAGTGTGCTTGGGGCTACGCTGTAGTCCAGACAATTGGTAATGGTATGAATCGGTGGCCGAACTGTTTAGCCATGACAGACACGCCCGATGAATCTGAGTCGTACGCTACTTGTCGACAGTGATTAGGCCACACGGAGTGCGTACACGCTCCATGTTGATCGGCTCGACGTATGCTCGTACCAGTCGAGCTTGTCAAGTAACCCGATTGGCCTGATGTATGTTCACCATCTATGGACGCTACTGCTTGAATCTAAGGTACCAAACTCACCAGTGAAAACCCGTTTAACCTTGGTACCTCGATCCGCTAATACTCATGAGACGGACATGGTGGTATGGGATACCGTGGTCGAGCTGTTGGCATACGCCGGAGTGACGAGCCCATCTGTAGTGACCAGTGAGCAACCCAGACTCGTGAGCTGAATACGATGGTATGGGACACTGTATTCGAGCTGTCAGCCTACACTATCAGGTGACGAGCCCTTTGTAGTGACCTCGAGCATACTCTGAGACTGCATTGAGGTGATGAGTCTTTCCGTAACCACTAGAGTATAAATTAGGCCTACACTGATCAAGTGACGAGCCCTTTGTAGAGACATGGAACCACAACATCGTATGAGATTTACTAGGCTGACGACCCTAGAATAGATCATTGTTTGGGAATTGATACAAGGGAGTTACGTTAGCTTCCCAAGCCTACTATATGAATAAACCTAAGTAAGAATTTACCTAATCATGTGCATGCACCGCACTGCACGTGCTTTGGCGAGGAAGAGCACTTTCGGGAGGATGTCATGCACGCAGTGAGATGAAGACGCTGAGGAAATGTAGGTGAGGGCATACATCATTATCGCATATCATTCTTGCATTAACAAGAGTATTTAGGATATGATTGCTATACTACTTTATCATTACTGCTTGACTGAATTAATAACATGTTAACCTTTACTTTATAGCTCCACTGAGTTGATCACTCACTCCCACGTTCTGGGACGGTGTTTTAAACACTAACCAGACCCTGTCGTAGTTTTAGATGATGACGCAACCTATGAGGTGGAGCCAGACTTCGAGGATGATGAGGAGGCATTTTCATATATGCAGTACTTTGGTGGGTTTATATAGACCGCCTTGGTTGACGGGAACTACGTAAAATTGGCAATTCGCAACGTATTTTAGCGACGGACAAAGTCCATCGCTAAAATCTCTTGGTTTAACGACGGATTTAATCCGTCGCTAATGGAAAAAGTTTGTCGCTAACCCCCTGTCAAAAAACCGGTCTGAACGTCACTGAATTTAGCGACGGACCAAAATTCGTCGCTAAAATCTGATTTATGATGGATTTTGGTCCATCGTTAATAGGCGACGGATGAAATCCGTCGTAAAATTTACTTTTGTGACGTAAATTCCCGCCCGAAAACATCAAATGAAGCACTTTTCAATTGCTTTTGCGACGGATCATGGTCCGTCGTAAAAGGACTTTTGCCTTAACTTTAATTTTTTTCATTTTTTTAAGAATACGGTGGAAAATTAAGTTTTTTTGTAGTCTAATAGTTATTTTTTAATAGAATTTCAGCGGTTTAATTGTACATATTTACATCTAAGATTAGTTTTTAACAATTGATTGAATGCAAAAAGTAAATTAATTGTTTTTATATCAAATGAGTGGAATTTTTATTTTTATTTTTTAATTTAAAATTAACATTTAAATGGTTTGTAATATCACATGAAAAAGAATATTGAGAAGTTAAAAAAATTTAACAATGTTTGAGAAAAAAAATAGATTTTGAAAAAATAAAAATTATAATTTAATAAAAATCTATTTTGTGAGAATAAAAAAGAATTTTGAATAAAGTTGATAAATTTTTTTTAAAAAAAGCATTTGATTTTGAGAAAAAAATAATATCCTGAAAAAGAAAATTAAAAATATTTTAAAAAATGTGAAAATTTTCAATGTTGAAAAATGAAAATATTTTAAAAAAGAAAATGAGAGTTTGAAATTTGAAAAATAAAATAAAATTTCATATTTAAAAAAATGTGAAATTTTATTTTATTTTCACTCAAAATAAAATTTGAGTGAAAAATAAAATAAAACGATATTAAAAAATCGATACTCTATCAAAAAACAAATATTTTGAAACAAAAAATAAATAAGTTGAATAATTTTGTGATTTTGAAAAATAATTGAAAATGTTCAAAATTCAAAATTAAAAGAAAAAGTTATTTATAAAAACCGTAAGATTTTGAAAAAAAAAAATATTTTTAAAAAAATTAAAAAGTTGAAAACAACATGATGCTTTTGAAGAAGAAAAAATCAGCATTTTGGAATTTTTGGGAAAAAAATTAAAATTATTTTGAAAATAAAAATTTAAAATTTGTATTTTTATTTATTTTTAAAAATATTTTATAATAAAAATGATATTTTGTTAAAAGTTTTCAAAGAAAAATTAAGAGTAAAAAAATTTACATTTTGAAAAAAAATGTTATTTTTCAATGGAAATTGAAATTTATTTGTGAAAAAAAAATTTAATAAATTATTAGGCACATCCACTAATTGAACATTTAACCATTTTTGGACAATCGAATTAGTCCAGATTGTAGAGTAAATAACTTCATATGTTTAAATCAAATTTCACTCAAATTGTTGATCAATCTTGTATGCCCAATATCTTTCTCACATGTAGTTAGCCTAATTGAGGCGAGTAACTAGTTATATTGAGGGTATTGATCAATAAAATAGAGTGAATGTGCTAGACATATAAAATGGGCTAAATATTGTTGTCAAAATTGTGGCTCAACTTATTGACCTTGTGAGAACCTAAGAATTGATGTTAATAAGTTTTGTGGGCCCCATATGATGTGTGTCGAACATCAACACCGTGCATTTGATGTGTCCCCTTTAGGTTATGAGATGTCTCAAAAATCATCCGTAAACGAAACTCAGGTGGGCCTTACCATCTAAAACCATGTCAAGACATCTTTAAAAATATAAAAGCACTTGGTGGGGCCCACATGAGTTTTAGATGCGGCTAAAACTTGGTCTGACCCCTCATCCAAGTGGGACACACATAATTAATGAGTGGGTTGGATATGTGAATCACATTAAGGCAAGCTCAATATATGATTATGAATGTTTTTAAGGAAACCCGTCTACATTTAGGTGAGTTAGTCATTACCCTTACCAAAGTAAACGTTGCAGGGTCCACCGTTATTTATTTATTTTATCAATTCCGTTTATCCATGTTAACAGATAATTTGAGGTCTAAAGAACAGAAAGGAAGCATATCCAAAACTCAAGTGGACCACACCACAGGAAATAGTGTGATTGAACCTCTACCATTGAAAAATTCTTGGAGGCCATAAAAGTTTTGGATCAAGCTGATGTTTGTGTTTTCTTTTCATTCATATATATTTGATATTATGAATAGGTTGGATGGAAAATAAATGCTATTGTGGGCCCAAGGAAGGTATCAATGGTGGAAATCATTATTCCACATTGTTTCGTGTGGCATGGTCCACTTGAGTTTTGGATTTATCGAAAATTTGAGATTAACCCACACTGTTCATCCATTTTTCGAGATCATTTCAGAGAATTATTCAAAAAATGAATCATATTCAAAGATTAAATGGACCACACTACAAATACCAGCATGGATGGGAACGGATTGGCTACTCCCCTGCCATCGGCTCGTTGGCTAGTATTTAGTGTTATGTGGGCCTCACCATAATGTATGTATTTCATCCATTATGTTCATCCATTTTTACCGATCATTTTAGCGCTTGATCAAAAAAATGATAGGGATATAAACCTAAGGTGGACCACATCATATGAAAACAATATTGATTGGATATCCACCATTAAAATCCTCTTCTACGGGTGGGCCCCACTATGATGTACGTGTTTCATCTATTCCGTTCATCCATTTTTTCTGATTATTTTACATTTTATACCAAAAATTAGCGGGATGTAAATCTCAGGTGTACCACACCACATGAAAACAATTGTGATTGGATATCCACCATTAAAATCCATCTTAAGGCTCACTGTACTGTTTATTTGACATCCAATCTGTTGATTTGGTCATAAAGACCTAGATGAAGGGAAAAAATAAATATCAGCTTGATCCAAAACTTTTATGGCCCCTAAAATGTTTTTAATGGTCAAAATTTATTCAACACTATTTCCTGTAATGTGGTCCACTTGAGATTGAGATATACTTCATTTTTGTTAATCATATCATAAGATGATATATAAAAATAGATGGACAGATTAGATGAAACATATCCATCATGGTGGGGCCCATAGAGCCCTCCCCTTTCCAAAGCTTTGTTTACCCTTTTATTTTTCTGTAAAAAAACTGTGAGTTTTGTACAGAATGTAAAATAGTGGTGACTCATTCATGAAAATAGTGGCAATGATATAAAGTTATCTAGACCATTGAAATAATCTGTCTAGTTGTATTTGTTTAACATTTATAATTTTCTTATATAATACGATCTTAACTGTCCAGAAAATGGTCCTTCTTGCATGTACGATTGTTAATAGAGTATTTGTTATAAATAGTGGTAAACACACACTGTTTCATATTTCAAAATTTTATAAAATTCAAAAAAGGAACTGCAAAATAACGAGCGCCTTCCTCTCTTTTCACATTTTCACTCCCTTCGAGCGGAGAGGCGTCTTCTTCCTTTGAGTGGCACGGCTTCTTCTTCCATCGAGTGGCGCTTGGAGACGGCCATTGCATTGACCCCCACCAATAGGATCCTGGTGCCCTACATCTTGATTGTTGTGATGCAGAAGAGAGTGTCAGTGAAGAATCCAATCCCGGCTATCATGATTGCTGTGAAATGGTAGAGATGGGTCTTTGCATTGTTGAGTGCCGAGAAGATGGCGAGCGTCCTCTGTCCTTAAGACATTGCTAATCAATCTCAGCTGTCCAATTATCTTATCGAGCTGGGCCAAATAGGCATCGAGGATTGTGTGTTGGAGATGGAATGGTGGTGTTGGCAGGATGTTTTGAATAGCAGAAATTGCAGTTAGAGGTGATAGGGTGCTGGTTTCCGTTTTATCTAGATTGCGTTTAGGAGAGGTGGATAATTCCACACGCGTGTTGGAGCTGTAGGTGCATCTGTCTAACTGTTACACATTTGTGAGATCTTAGCTTTCAATCAGGTGATTTACACTATTTAGATGTTCTCAGTGATTATTTATTTATCATTTTCTCAATGTTTGCCTCAATCAATGAAATTATTTTGAGTATTGGTGATAATATCGGCCATGTTAATATATGTTCTTATATTCCCTTGTCATCAATGCATATATAATGACCAACCATTAACTGAGATTTTTTGGAGCTTTCTTATGGTGATAAAATAGTGGAAGTTCATATAACTGCAATTTCCATCATGATGATAACCTTTCGAGCTTTTGAAGATACAATTCATGTTATCTTTGGAAATATTTTATTAGGAGACGACATAAAAACTAAAAAAGATTTATTATTATTATTTTTTTGTTGGCTTTTGTATTTGTAGTTTTCGTAATTTAGCATATAAGGTCAGGATTGGGATTGCAAGATATGCTGTTGGTATAGTTTGGGTTTTAGAAGCTCAGGCAAATTTTAGATGTTGACCTTTTAGATGGTCAGCATTTCTCCATCCACATGCTGTTACAGCCATTAGAGCCAATTCATTTGGCTTTTATCTTTTGGAAAACCTTCTTAATCATTAAATCATCCCCCATGTGCTGCATGTTTATCCACTCCTAATCATTGGAAACTATATTGCATCATAGGATTATGTTGGGAAAAATACCAATGTCAGATGGCCCAACCAGTGCTTATACATTTATCAGTGGCAGGTGGGTTGGTAAGTCGTCTCTGTGAGCTGTATCTCATAACCTTGGAAATCGGCATCTAACATTTTTTTTTGGGGAGAAATAAATATCCACATTTTTTAAGTAAAACTTTAGAATTAGAAATCGAATTTTGTAGTTACTTCATTACAGAAACAGTGGTAAACTCCATGTTCAAGGAAATTGAATTCATTTCTTCTAAATCCAAAACCTCCTTACGAGAAAGAAAAGGATAGACAGTAGAATCTCTCTTTTTTCAAATAATAAAATTTCAGAATAACAACCCAAGGTATTAGATAATGCCTCGTTGAATAGAGTGCCATGAGGTTTCAGTTTGTACAAGTGGGTCATAGGGTTCAGGAATGTAGACTGTTGATATGATTGGACAACACTCTAGATGGGCTTGTGACAAAATCTCATGTATCCAAAACTCTAAATAATTGTCTTCAACCTTTAAAAAAATAATAAAAAAAGAATTTGGTTGTATATTCCTTAAAGTTGCTGCAATTTTCCAGTTGTATTAAAGCTATGATAAGTGGATCCTTGTAGAAACAAGAGTGCAGATACTTGAACTAGGAAAATGATAAGGGAGCCACCTTTCCTTTTCCCAACATTTGAAATCCATACTTGCTTGGGGTATTTTTGCACCTTTTAATACAAGTTGGTTTTACAAACTCAAGTACTTCCATTTACACTTGTCCTTTTGGTGATGATGTTAATAAAGATAAACTATTGCAAATGGTGAGATTTGGTGCTGAGATGGTTTTCAGTTTAAGGATAGCACTATGAGAAAGTATATGTTGATTTCCCTAATTTTGATATTTGAAGATGGGCACTATGAGTTGCTGTTGATGTATTTAATTCTTTCACAAGTTTTGTTTACTGTTTTGTGTGTCTATCATCTGTTTGCTTTATTTTCTTTTATAGGGTTTAGAAATCATATCATGACCTTATAATGGTTGAATGTAAACAATGTGTACTATTGATTTTAAATCTAATGCAATCATTTCTTGGGTAGAGAGATTTCACGTTATGTTTCATCTTTCAGTTTATACATGAAGTGAGCCAAGTTCCTGTTCATAAGTCAGATTGATTAAATAATTCTAACCGGATTGGGACACTTGTTTGTTAAGTAAGACCATTGGACATATTTCAGTTTTGACTGCCCAATCAGGTTTGTTTTGAATCTTATTTTGGGTTTTGGATTTTGTTGGTTTTTGTTAGATTAATTAGGATTTTTAGATTTTGGTCATGTCTACTTTCACGTATGGGACTAAATAGATTACACCCATTTGTTTGAAAAGAATATCCCCATCACCATGCTTAATAAAAAGAAAGGAGGATAAACCTGTTACACTTGTATTATGCATTTTCTTTTTGTTACTACTGATGAAAGGAGGATTCAATGTTAATTGATGTCATGCTCTGAGTTTTGTTTATTTGTTTATGTATGGAGAACAGGTGGCGCTGGCATCTGGTGAGACTGGTTGCAGGAAAACAACTCAGGTTACTAGTTATTTTGCTTTGATTCTACATTTACAAATGAGTTGTATTTTGAATCATGTTCATTTAGACTACAAATTTTGATGTGATTGTATATAGATTAAGACAATCAGTTACCCATTTAAGGTTTTTTATGTGGCCAGGCATAAATATAGTGTGCTCCTTGGTGCATAAAAATCCTTAAATTATCCTTGTTTGGACAGTTCAAGACCGGATAGAATGTAATGCTTTCATTTTAGCAATTCAAATGCACTTGCCTTTTCAATGCCTCATCTCTCTTTTTCTCTCTGGATATGTTTCTTGCATTTGTTTCCATTGTCAAATATCCTCACTTTGTGTTGATACCTGACCTGGGAATCAAATACAAGATCAATATATCTGGAGAGATATGGGGAGATGCTGCCGAAATTTCGGTGTAGGCATTTAAATTTGAAAAAGAAAGCGTTACAATCTATTCAACCTTAGATGGGCGACTGATTTAGTCAGTTAGATAGACATACTCATTCGTAATCTAACTTAAACACATCATGTACGCGTTACCAGAGATGGCTTCCATGACACCATGCAAGAACTGGATGAGGACAGGAAGGTTAACTGTTGAATACATGGAAGGTGTTGCAATGTTTCTAAAGTACGTAAAACAAAATTCAAATGGGGAAGACTGGCACAACTGTCCTTGTGCCAAGTGTTTTAATATATGTGGGAAGATGACATTAGAAACCATTTCCGAACACTTGGTTTTTAATGGCATAGATCAAACGTACATGACGTGGTTTCTCCATTGGGAACAATGTCTTGAAATAGGTGCGAGTACATCTATCGATAATCGTAATGAAGATGTGTTACCCAGAATGGTTGATTTGGTGAATGATGCTTTCAATCGTTTTCAACCCATTGAGTTAGATGCATGTATGGATGAGGTTAACAATGAATATGATATTGAACCTCATGATGACTTAGGCGATGAGGCTCGGTATAGGAAGTTAATAGAGGATGCAATGTTGATAAGCAGTGTTTTCCAAAATGTGGAGCAAGTAGATGAAAATTTAAAAGTGTTGTAAGGTCAACCGCCCCACGTGTACCTCGTAAGGTGCTAAGGTACTTCCCAGGTTAAAAAGACTCTACACTATACCAAAGATTGCAGAGAATATGATATGACATTCAAAGTCAGCTCAAGATGATATTTGCATGCGTCATCCAGTGGATTCGTCTATGTGGAAGATTGTAGATGAAAAGTATGCTGATTTTGCTGCAAAGCCACGTAACGTTCGTTTGAGACTTGCAACGGATGGATTTAATCCTTTTAGGAATATGAGCAATTCATATAGTTGCTGGCCTGTTATGATTGTTACGTATAATCTCCCGCCTCATTTATGCATGTGGAAGGAGTCTATCATGTTAACACTTTTGATCCTCAGAAAAAAAGGTCCAGGACATGACATTGACGTTTACTTACAACCGTTGATTCCAGAGTTGCTTGAATTGTAGGAAGGATCTGTGACATATGACTCATACAGTAAGAAAATGTTCACAATGTGGGCAATTTTACTGTGGGTAATACACGATTTTCCAGCATATGGACATCTTTCTGGTTGTAGGACAAGAGGAAAGTACGCATGCCCTATTAGTAGTGAGGAGACAGAATAGGTTTGGCTTGAACATGGAAAGAAGTTTGCATATATGGGACATAGAAGATTCCTGCCATCAGGTCATGACTTTAGGATTGACAGAACCAGATTTAATGGGAAAGAGGAAGAAAGGAAGGCTCCGAAGCGTATAAAAGGTTCAGATGTACTACGTAAAATGAATAATATTGAAACTGTATTCGGAAAGTAAGTGGGAAAGACTAAGAAAAAGTCTAACAATGACCTAAATAACATTATTGCCTGAACAAAGAGATCAATCCTTTTTGACTTGCCATACTGGAAGCATTTTCCCATTCGTCACAATCTAGATATGATGCATGTTGAGAAAAATGTCATCGAGAACCTCATTGTAACAGTCATGGATACAAAAGATAAGACTAAGGATGGTTTACAAGCCCGTCAGGATCTTCAAGCTATGAAGATAAGAAAGTCTATGTAGCCTGAAGAAAGAAACGACAGGTTATTCTTACCCAAAGCTCCTTTCACGTTGTCCACATCTGAAAGAAACATGTTTTGTCTGACACTGAGTAATTTGAAAGTTCCAAGAGGATATTGTGCAAATTGGACACATCGTGTCAATTTAGAGGATTATCAGCTAAAGGCCCTCAAGTCGCATGATTATCACATTATGATGCAACAATTGCTACCAGTTTTGTTGATGCACTCATTTTTGGGAAAGAAGAAGACATTACACACCGCCATTTGTGAAATGTCAAGATTCTTCAACGTCATATGTTTGAAAGTTATTAATTGTGAAGAGCTTCAAAATATAAAAAATAAAATAGTGGAAACATTATGTGTATTCAAAAAATATTTTCCCCCATCTTTTTTTGTTCCTATGACACACCTAGTGGTGCACTTAGCAGAGGAAGCCCAACTTTGTGGACCTGTTAGATATCGGTGGATGTATCCTTTTGAGAGGTAACATTAATTATCAGAATTTATCAACTTTCTTTTTCTTTTCTTTTTTTTATTATTTATATCTATATCTGATTTTAATGTGTATAGGATAATGCGAACATACAAAAAGTATGTGATGAATCAAACTTATCCAGAGGGTCGTATTGCTGAACGCTGCATGGACTACATACCTGATAAGATGTTAGGAAGCCATAAGAGAGTGAAAAAGATATTCTATGATGAGGGTGATGATAATGCTGATAATTTTTAAATCGATAAAAAAGGAAAAAGTTATCTTCTTACTAATGTGCAATATCAACAAGCACGCGGATGGTATTACAACATCACCTGAAAATGCTCAATGGCTGGGGTATGTTGACAAAAGTCTATGTTTCTATCCTTAATGTTTTTAAATTGTACCATGCAAAGTAAAAATTTAATTCATATATTATATTGTATGTGAATTGTAGGAAGTACAATGAGTATATTCATGGCCAAACACGTAAGGGACAAAACAGGAGGGGCAATCCGTCGGTGCAAAAAGAAGTAGACTACAATGCTTGGTTAAGGGAATAATTAGAGAATGAAGAAATGTCACACTTTAAGAGAATCACTATTGGTCCTAGCTATGATGCCACGTCATACAGTACATACTCAGTAAATGGATATGTTTTTTGCACATCGGACTCTGAAAAAAACTTGACAACACAAAATAGTGGGGTCTTTATGAAAGCCTTAACTATGTTCAGGGCGAGTGCCACAGATAAGAACTTGGTAGAACAGGATGCCACCTACTATGGTATCATTAGACAAATTCTTGAATTAAACTACTTCACCTTCAAGATAACAATGTTCTCTGTGATAGGGTGCATATCGAATATACTTCAAATGGATGTTATGTAGATCCTGAAACAAATTTGATATTTGTAAACCTAGGAAGGTTTAGAAGGAATATCAAGGAAGAGGATGAGCCATTTATCCATGCATCTCAGGCGGCTCAGGTCTTCTATTGCAAGGATTTGACAAGAGATGACTGGCATGTTGTCTTAGTTGTTCCGAAGCGACTGACAAAAGATGCATATGCATTTGAGGATCCGCTAATGTTTGAGGCCAGGTTGACTGTAGGTTCCTCGAGCCCTTCCTTAATAGATGATCTGTATGACCCAACTAGTGAATATATACAAGAAGGGTCATATGTAGAAATTGTTGAATGTAACCCACATATTTAGAAGCAAAAAAGAAACTGATTAAGTTTCATATTAGGTTGAAGTAAATTTAATTACATTTACTATATTAGATTATTTTCCTTTTCATTCAGCAAAAACATATGCATGTGTATAGTGTCATCTCTTTATAATGTATAGCAACATATTAAATGACTATAATTTTTTTTTATAGAAATTATGTCTTATGTAGGGCCTTCTAGTTTTGCCCCAGCAAGCACCATAAGGATAAAAGTTTCAATCAGTCCAATTAGAGAGATTACTGGAGTTGATAAAAATCAATTCACCTCATTTCTAGGAAATGTGGTCAGGACTCATTGTTCAATTGCATACAAAAACTGGTGGCTTGTGCCAGATACCATCAAGGATAATGTTTGGTCAACTATTTTCATAAACATTTAAATACATGAGTTTTACTTTCTAATATTTATAATATAATTGTTATTGACTAATTGCCCTGTGTAATGAAATATGTAGGCCAAATATGATGTTGACGATAGTAACAACTGTAAAAGTGTCATAATCAAGCATGCTAATGATATGTGGAAGGACTGGAAGAACTGATTACGAGGAAGTGTCCTAGATATATATGATAATGATGGAGATAGAAAGAAAAATTGCCCAATTGGTGTCAAGCTAGAAGATTAGGTCAAATTCGTTGATTACGAATCTACAGAAGAGGTGAAGTCTCATCATGAAAAGGGAAAGGAATCCAGAAGAGAGATGAAGTTCTCTCACATGACTGGTCGATGAGGGTCTGCTAGGACAGCATAGTTGATTGTAAGTTTTTAACATAACTTTAATTTCTTTTACTCTAATATAAGAATACAGAATAATTAACATGATTTCTCATTGTAAATTACAGCAATAAAAAAAATCCAAATACTCAAATCACGAGAACTGAATTGTTTCTGGCAACTCATACTAGATCCGATGGGTCTCTCCCTTCACAGGAGCTGAGCATCACAATGAAAAAAATAAAAGAAATAGTTACCAATGACCTGGCTTGTATGCATAATGATTTAAATCATGACCCGGTTGCACATGTTTTTCATTCATTCTCTTCACTTTGACATACTTAGCTTTCTGAACATTTTTTGTTACTAATATACATGCATTACTAATAATGGTTGTTATCAGTTAGGTTTGTAGTCTTGAAAAAAGAGGACGTGTAAGAGGGTTGGGTCATATTTCAAAAACTACCATTATTGCTTCAACCCCTTACATTAATGAAATTAGAGAAGGAAAGGGCAAAATTGCTGAGGTTAGAGCATCGATGATTATATTAAAAGAGCAACTAGAAAATAGGTTCAATGAATGCAAGAACATGATATTGAACATTGGAGAACATTTGGTTGAAGTTCAGAATCAAATAAATACTCTAGTTCAACCAATGCAATGCTCTCCTGGCACTGCTAGTTCTCAGGTATTTTAACAATTAAATAATAATGTATAGTTACTATTTTATCCATAAAAATAATAAAAATTATTTCTTGTAGGGGTTTTATCGATCTGGCGATACCTCAAGTCATCGTGATGAGTTAGCTCCACCTGCACCTTCACTTCTATGGGTGGAACAAATCTGTCATTTGACAGATATTTGTAGTGAGTTGTTGCACGTGCGCGTATGATTAGAGATAATGCAGGCATCCTTCCAGATTGCATCAAAGTTATATTGAAAGTTGTCGAAGTTTCCAGTGTGAATGTGTTTGGTGACATTGAGAAGACGTTAGCCGATTGCGACGTGGAGATGTTCTCGTTTGGCCTAGAGTGCTGACGAAAACATAGATGTTAAAAGAGTTTACTTAAAACTTTTCCTAAGTCAAGAACATATTTTTGTAATTTGGTCAGGACATATGGATTATGTTTGAGGTTATTTTGGATATTATTTGACTAAATATTTATCTTGAATTATTTAGTAGTTTTGCATGACTAATCTAGTGATTTGTTTCAGCTTTTCATTTTCTTATGCGTGACAAAAGGTACACATATTTCTGTTATGATTTGTTTTAATTTTTTCTTTGCTTATGCGTAAAATGTTCTGATTTAAATATTAAGAACTACGTAGTGGCTTGATCCCAATCTTCCAACATTGGGTACGTAGGCAGCCGTTCATACGAGACCGTATCGGTGCAGCCACAATTTTTTTTTCCCTTTCTCGTAGTGTGGATGCATTTTCATCAGGACTACTTGGCAATAAGAGTGAGGTGGATGTAAGTTCTCGAAACCTTTAATTAATCTTGAATCATTTATATCTTTATCACTTCATTTATATGCTATCGTCAGGGTTAACTTGTAACTCCTCAGAACCCGCTCTGCTGTAAGACATTACGGTGCATGACGATTCCTAGCAGGTTAAGTTGTAAATTATTATTAAGAGTTGGTTGGATATAATTTATTTTTTGTAAATGTTGTTAATAGTTGGATGGATGATGAATGTATTTGTGAATGTAAATGAAAATAAAAAACTTATGAGATATATATATATATATATATATATATATATATATATATATATGTTATCAATGGAGGATGCCTTGTTTAGGGGGACATGAAATTTTGTAGCTTATGGTATGGTGCCTCAATATTGGTTGTATGTTACTAGTATGTAGTAGATAATACTAGGATCAATAGTAAACATTTTATTTTGAGTGGAAGACCGAGTAAAAGAACATGTACAAGAGGCACTTTTTATTCCTTACAGCTTCAAACTGGATAACTTTTGGATAAACTAAACATCCATTCACCACTAGTTCCTCCAATACATGGTACAATGAGAAATGTTTTGGCAATGTTTGAGCAGTAGCTGTTGTAGTGCTATCCGATTACGAATATGATCACACTAGTCGAGTCATAGTAGAGATCCTCATCATTGCTTGATGCACTCGGCTTGAGATCAAATTCACCCCCATTCTGAAAAATTGGGGGGTAACAGATGTCCACATTCTTTGCTTTAAGTTTGACTTTGACTTTTGCTGGAATAGGTTAGCCATTCTGAAAATCCATTTGTTATTTCACTTAGCTGGAATGTGGAGGACTTCAACTTCTCAGCCCAGATCTCTAAAAGCCTCCCCTCAGGGGCCACTCTTGTAACGTATTCAACAATTGGACTATCAGACTGAGAGTGGACAGCCTGGAATATCTCATCCATTAAAGCACTCCCATCATCACTCTTTGCCTTGACGTGTATCACGATCTCAAGGTTGACAGCCTCCGTGGCAGATTTCTTCAGGGTTCCTCACAAAGAAGCCTTCTTTTGAGTACACAATAAATGAATCTGTTTCTCCATGAAGACCATGATTGTTTCTGGGAACTCATATCCGAGCAACCAGATGTTCAATGCTGAAGATTTCAGATAACTTAGATCATCAGACGCTGGGGGACTAGCAATTACAAGCACATCAGAAGCACCCCATAACTCAGTTTTGTGTTCCTTCCAGTGAGAATAGAAGAACACTTTCAGCCGCTTCTGGAAGTTATCAAGATTCATCGTGTAAGCACTAGGTGCCTCAACAACATTTTTGTCAGAAGGTTTTGCATTGCCATTTCGGTGTTCCACCATTGAAGCTATGTCGAATCTAGAACAACTGAAATCCGCAACAAACTAAACAGAAAAATGCAGAGATAACCACAAATTTCAGAGAAGGTATGTCTCTTGTTTCCTTTCTCTTCTATTTCACGATCATAATGTAGTTCATCTGCAAATTACAATTTTTTTTAAGGATTTAGAACTTAAAAAAAAATGAAAACTACTGGTTGAAAAGAAGAAAAAATAACATTTTCATTATATATATATATATATATATATATATATATATATATATATAAACCCATGATCCAAACTTCAATTCCTGGTTTCCAAATTCCTGTTATACAATCATCATCTGAGCCTTTCTTCCATCGATTTGGGGTTGGCTTTAAATGGTAGATTGGCAAAAAGAAATTATGATTGGCTGCCAACTAGACATTCACCTTCCTCTTTACCAAGGTCTTGGAACTGGAAATGGAAAAGGCTCACATTGATACTGACTCACATGCCAAACATAATTCCACACTACACAATTAAGACTACCAACAAGCTACTAGCATATTGCAGCAACATTTTAAAACAGCAAAAATGCCCCTATTCCCAGTGGAGGTAAACTCCACACTGTTGATGGGGCTAACAGGTACAATCTGACACTGTTGATGGGGTTGAAACCTGTTTTGTACTTTTGTTGTAATGAAATTTCAACTAATGAATCTGGCATTTGACAAGACACGTAAGCCAAAATACTATTTTCTAAATTCATTAAAAAAATTTATAAAAAAATATCTTTCTAATTTCTCCCCACTACCTTTGTAAAGTCTCCACCTACTCCTTTTTCTTCGATCCATCTTCTCCTGCACATGATAGAGATGACCTATTTTCTTTCCCTTTCCTGCACATCATGGAAATGGTACAAACATTATAAAGGAAAAGTGATTTAATATTATAAACAGTGGTGATCCAAATATAAGTTACACTACACCAAATCATTTTATGTCATTGTGAGCAAGCATGTCCTGACATGCAGATGCTAAAACATCACATGGGTTGAATCCCAAGATACCTAGAATGTTTGGGGAAAAGCAAATCCCTAACCTATAGGACAATTGGGTTTTTTTTTTTTTTTCAAATATAAAAAACTCAAATTCCTAACCAGTTAATCCCCAAATCTTGGAAGCCCTGACCAGCATCCGCCCATAAAAGAGAGAGATAGCAGAAAAAAAGATCTAAACAGATTCCAAAATTAATAACAATAACAAAAAATAAAGGAAGAATAGAAAAATAAAATAAAATACTAGTGACCTATTTACAATTTCTCCTTTCTTTGTAGCCTCAAGAAAAATACATATTGGGATTAGACCATAGATCTAAAAATCACCGACTTGACTCGAAACTTAGCTGAGTCAGCTAGACTTAGCGAGATTTACTTATTTTTAATATGATGGCACACCTACTTAGTCTATTACCTTTATTTTAGAGTAGTAGCATCTACAGAGTTATATCCTCATGATGGATGTCTTGGATATTGCACCTGTCTCTGTCTGTCACACTAGCATATGTGTAGCTTGTGCATTAGCTGATAGAAGTATAAGGAAACATAGTGCGCATCAATCTAAGATAATGCAACATAAGCATTACCTGCATAATAACGACTCTTCAATTCCTCCATGCTTCGAGACGATGAAAACCTATCAGCTATCACTATAAAATGTAGATCGAACCATTCACACAAGTTAAATAACTGATCTGTCTCTTCCTTTATCCACATCTAAATAGACAATTATATATAGGAAAATGAGATGTTCACTCTACAATCACGACCAAAAAAAAGGAGGAAGACAATAGAATATTTCTCATTATCATCAGTGATCAGTGATCTAGAATATTTCTCTGTTGGGCCCAACCATAGATGAACCAGCTCTGAAGAATATCACTGATTGGATATTCTAATATGATCATGTGTAACATTAGGGAAAGCTAAACATCAAACAAAAAAAGAAAAAACAATAGGGGAAAGCTACCCTGAAGAAAACAGAGCTTTAATAGTTTTATTAGTAATTGTGGTCTTTATTTTTCTCAAGTTTTTTTTAAAATCTTTTGTTAGCATTTATATATTATGCAGTTTGTACATATGTTAGCATATTGTTGCTGAATGTGGCAATCCATTGCATTTGGAAGATGAGAAAATTTGTATCTAAAAATGTTCTCTTTTCCCACTAGGATTTTCTAATCGACGGTTGTAACAGGCCTTACAAAGAAACATATCAGGGATATTATTCCAATCCTTAAATTTATTTAATTAAAAATTAGAGGTTTTGACGTACTTACTTTTAAGCTCTTTTTAAAAACTCACCTACTTTTTCAAAAGATGGTCCTAAAGCTGTCTTATTTGACTTTAACTAAAGGATGGCTAATCAACCGGTCATTATCTCATAAAAAAATTACTTATCCCTGTTTTAAAACAAACTCAATGATTATAACCTACAATATTTCATACTTACAATGAACTATGCTGTAGGCTCCAAAATCATGCTCGTCTCAAATCCGAAGCATAGGTAAGTCCCACGATTGGAAAAGGTCCACCATTTTTGCCATCTCATTTTAAGCCCTGGGCCCAAAATCAAGCAGTTCCAATGCACAATTAGGTCCCATGACAGGAAAAAGTAGGTTGGTAGTTTATTACCAATGAAAATATTAATGGTTCAATTTTTTGAAAGCCATCCAAACTGTTAAAATGATATTTCCAACTGTTCAGAAAGTTATTTCCAATGGGCTGAATGTAACCACTAAATTTTTATACCTGATCTAAAATTTCTTTAGCTCCATGACATATGTTCAATATATACCTTTATTTGTTATTCTGCTCACCTGAGCTTTGCGTCTAAATCATTTCTAAGCCCAAGCCCTAAAATCATATGAGGGAAATGGTGGGTGGCTCAAATTTCTTGCAAAGAAAATGGTGGGACCTGTAATCATGGCAAACATCTACCATCATGTAAACACCTTCATAACTAAGATGTTGTGTTCTAAATTATGTGATTCAAGTCCAATGAAATGTTACACCAAGGTGAGGCATCAATGGTTATTATGATATGTTAAATCTTAGTGGGGTCTACTTTTGTGATGCTTGTAGCAAATCCAAACCGTCCACTATTTCACCATCTTATTTTAGGGTGTAGGTCAAAAATTTAAGTAGATTTACACAAATGAGTCCCACAATAGATAAAAGTGGTCACTAGCTTACCACCATTGAAACTATCAATGGTCAATTTTTTATGCTTTTAGTCCATTCAAATTGTTAAAATGACATTTCCAACTGTTCGGAAGGTCATTCACAATGGGTTGAATGTAACCACTTGATTTTTTTCCATAATCTAAAATTTCTATAGCCCCTGACAATTTGTGCATTCAATATGCACTTTTACATTCTGTGTGGCCCACTTGAGCTTTGTATTTAGATCATTTTTTGGTCTAAGCCGTAAAATCACACGAGGGAAATAGTGGACGGCTTGGATTTTTCTCCAACAAATTGTCGGGCTCCATGATCACCATGACCATCTCCCATTGAAATCAGATGTGGGGTCAGTACATCAGTTATTATCAAATCTTGGCAGGACCCACTTCCTTTGTCCACATCTAAAGATCTTTTCAAACTGTATTGTACTCTCCCAGTGAATGTTGTGAAGTTAAGAAATGCTCTTACCTTAACCTCTAATGTGTAGGATGAATTCTAATATTTTATTTTGTTAATTGGTTTCAGTTGATTAAACTATTCACTTTTCATGGATTTGAGCTGGTTATTTGAAATATATGAAGGGTTGACTAAACTAGTCTTTTCTTGGATTGAATTTGGTTGTTTATAATATATGTAGGAAGGGCTCAAAAGAAGGTTAAACAAGAGCAGATACTGAGTAGCCAATACAAGGTAATGCATAACCAACTGTTGAAGTTCCAGGTAATTTCTTTTGTATGGGTCCTAGTTTAGTAGGGGGAAGTGTTTAGTTAGGAGGGTTGAAGTGAATTTTTGTTGCAGTGGGCCACTTGGGTCATTTCCTCTTTTATTGAATTGAGTTGTTACCAATTTTGTGAATAGGATCCTTATCAAACAATAGTGTGAATTATTTTTTGAATGATTATCAGGTGCAAGATTAAATTTTTTTTTTAATAATAATTTATAGATATATATATATATTTTTATTATAGATATTTTAGTGCGGACCAAATCCGTTGCTACACTTTGAACATTGAAAATCAACGATGGATTTGAGGTTCATTGCTTACTCATATTAGTGACGGACCTTATCCATTGCTAATTTCTGACTATTAAAATTAACAACGTATTTGAGGTTCGTCACTTACTCATATTAGCGATGGACCTTATCCGTCACTAATGTTTTTAGTGACGACTAATTTTTTGAATTTTGCCAACGGATTTTTTATTTTTTACGATGGATTTTATCCATCGCTATGATGCGACAGACCTTATCCATTGCAGATTAAATGATGGATAAAATCCATCGTAGAATAAAAAATGACCCAGTAAACAGTGATGGACTAAGCAACGGACGAAGTCTGTCATTTATTTAGTTTTACGATGGATTTGGTCCATCGTAAAACAACGATTTTGGCATAGTGGGGGATCATTGGATTTCAGACTAGATAACATTACACATTTTATATATTTTGGAATGTTATATGTAACTATTTGACTTGGTAACGCGATCATACTCAGGAGACTTAAAATTTCTTACATGTTTTATATATACTTATCAGTCTTCCGCTTGCATAGTTAACTGTCTCTGGAGTATGACATGCTATTTGGTATAATCTCACTCATGTTTAATGCACTCATATGAACAACATTCAATCATCATTATTTATGTTGCATAAGTGATGCGTTGGAATTCGGGAGTTAAGCTTCTGCTCGACCCCCAATTTTCAGGGCGTTATAGGACATGAGCATACAGATTGTTGCTCTAGAAACACAACTGATGATGTTGAGAGTGATTTTGAAGAGAGAGTATTGAATGTCATCGATAGAGGAAAACGGTTAAGTACATGGCTGTGTCTGCTAAGACTCAAATAAAAGCTATTGGTCGGGTTCGACAGATGGTCTTTAAACACAAGGCTGTTTTGCATAAGACGAGGGGTCAACTAGAGAAAATAAATGTTGCGATTCAACAATTTTCTACCTTTGAATTGTAACTCTTCTTCCTTTTGTATTGTATCTGTTGGTCAATGAAATCGGCCATCGACCCTTCTTTTATTATCAGTCACCTTAGCGTTTTCCTTCTTTTTTCTATTCTCCAAATAACTAATTGGTGTTGTGGTGCCCGGAGTACGATGACTTGTGCATGACCTTCGAAATAATAGCCATGACGACTGCACATCCCTACTTTACAGGAACATGAAGTGTGTTTTGCCTACCATAATTGCATTGAACGTGGGTATTATAATTGCCTATTTAAATCACCTTGGCCCCCGTTCTAAACTCACACTAGAACCTAGGTAACTTTCGAAGCTTCATGACTTTGTAGCCATGGCCTCTAACCTAAAATCCCCCTCCTTCCTTGATGACCTGATGAGCTATCTAAAAGAGATCCTTGACTAGGGTCTCATCGACTTTAGCCAATCCTTCCTGCTATTTGACACTAACTTCTTCATCAGGGAGGCCGTTAGATTGGACACTGTGCTTGGAGAAGTTCTGAAAGTATTGAAGAACCTATACTTTCTTGGAAACTGCTACTTTTAGCTCATTTGTTTAGTCTGAGCAGCTTGTTGAACTCCTAAGACATCAAATCGCGGCTCGAGAGGATTCTCTGCCAGTAAATGAAGCTTACGAACTGACATAGAACAACTAACTATGGTGGAGCTGGATTCACCAGTTCAACCTCACCTACTCAGTGTGCTGCATGCACAACGCACTGAGATGCTGGAGGATATTCAGGAGGAGCGTTCCTACACTCCTAAGGACCCTACTAGCTTAGAGAGTCTCCTCTCTTTCATTGGATCACAGATTGCCAATTACATGCTCAGTTGAAGGCAATCCTTACTGGGAAAAGGGAGGCCGAGGGTAAAGTTTTCTCACATGGCAATCGCATCGATCAACTCTTGCATTTCCTACCCATCATTATAAAAGGAGGATCTGATTGGAAACTATAACAAGAGCATGTTGAGGCCGAGAAGCAACTACTTCTCGAGGATTTTGAGGAAATAAAGGCCACACAAGCCTAAATAATTGCACTGCTTGGTCGCTTCCTTTCCCACTTTGCTTTTTTCACTTTGTCTATCCTTGTAATGCGATTGATAGCCTACTTACTTTTGAATAGACTTTTCTTAGACTTTGCTTTTGTTAAATTTCATGTTGTTTGGATATTTTCCATGATTTATGTTATTCTTTAATATAGAACAACATATTCCCCACCGAATCATCATTTCGGAATATAGAGTAATGTCATTACCACCATAATCGACCATTGCTCAAGATATTCAAAATAATCGGCTGACTAGAATCTTTTGCCACTCCTTTCATCAAATGAATTAGACTAATGGACTCGTTAGATGATTACCTCTGTAGTCGATCAAATGCAAAGCAGTGATGTCGATCGAATTATTGACGATCCTCATTGATAAGATTTCTTCAAAGCTCGACCGCCCAATACTTAGTCCATTTTTTCTTTTCTTTTAGTTCATTTTTTTCTTTTCTTCTTTAACTATAATTGTAAGACTCGTAACCCTGTGAGGCAGACCATACGCTTTGTCTTTGGCACCAAAATGTTCCTAGCGGATCAGATCAACGAGTTTTGATTGCAATCCAATTTTTTTTTGTATCGCAGCACCCTGAGACTTGTACCCTAATGATCACGCGGGCGCTATGATTGCAACGCCGCCCGACATGCCCCATTATGATCCCTAGATTAAAAGTTACAGTTTTGGCACAATCTGAGGTGGGCCGTGCAACGTACGTGGCCCCACTTGCGTAAATTCTAAGGTTGTCCAATCAATTAAATGCATCAATTAATCCATCCATCCATCAATCAATCAAATCCATCAATCAATCCATCCATCCATCCATCAATCAATCAAATCCATCATTCAATCCATCCATCTATCCATCAATCAATCAATCCGTCAATCAACTCATCAATTAAGCCATCACTTCTCTCTCCCCATTAGTCAAAGCAATCCATGCCTCCCATCATGCAACCTATGCCTTGCCGATGCCTAGCCATCGCTCTCTCATTCTTTCTCTCCCCATTCTACCCCTCCATATTCTTTTAATTCCCTCTCCATCCTAAAAGTTCTACCAGAAAATCTCCTAACTCCCTCTCATTTCTACCATTTGCTAGCAAGAGAGTAGAAAAAGATTAAGAGAAAGAAAAAGATCAGAGAGAATTAAGGGGAGATTAAGAGAGAAAGAGAGAAGAGAAAGAAAGATTAGGGAGATGGTTTAAGAGAAAAGAGAGAGCTTAATAGAGAATAAAGAGAGATCAAGAGGGTAGAGAAAGAGAGAAGAGGAAAAAGTGATTCGAGGAGGTTAGGAGTGGAGAGGAGCTTGGTGGACCGTCTGATTGCTGATCTGATCCGATCCAACTATTTATCTAACATTGTGAGTGCATGGGAGGATCAAAACCCTTCTTTTTTTTTTTTGTGTTATTCTATTTTTTATATGCCCACAAGAGTGAGACCTACCTTAATCATGTATGAAGTGTATGGTGGACCCCATAATGGCGGGGGGCCACCCTAATGGTCGGATCTTCTTCCCTTGCTTCTTCTTTCCATTTTCTTTCCCTTTCTTTTTCTTACTTTGATACTGTTATGGGCCCCACAAGTGGGCTATGTTGTTGGAGAGAATGTCCCATACACTATCATAGCGTGGACCACCTTGTGTGGCCCACCGTGATGTTTAATTTCTATTTAACATATCAATAGGTTTATGTAGATTCGAATGGTGGAAAACCTCCTAACATTTAGTTGATCCTAAGTTCCTTGGCCCATAATGAGTTGATCAATCCAAGGGATTGAGTGGATTTCTTAAGTGGGCCCCACCATCCTTTAAAAACATAAGAGAGAAGGGGGCAGCGACAACTATCGCTGGACGCAACGACGTCCAGAGACGTTGCAGGCAGCGTCCACCTTCCCAAGGCCACTGTGTGGGCTCCACACCTGGGCCCCAACATGATGTGCATGTTGCATCCATGCTATGCACTCACTTTGCCAAATCATTGTGGCCATTGTGCTAAAAAATGAAACCGATCCACATCTCAGGTGGGTCACACTACAAGCTGCAAGGGGGTTGGTGAGCCTAGGCGTCAGTGACACTGCTTGCATGGGTAGTTGGAGAGTGATTTCCACTCATGGGACCCACCCTAATGTATATCTTAGATCCACACCATCCATCTATTTTCCAAGCTCATTTAAGGTGTTGAGCCCAAAAATCAGGATGATCCAACCATCAAGTGGACCACATTACAGGGAACAATGAGATTGGAAGCCACCCCACGTCAGCGTCTGCACGTACAGGAGTGGGAGGGGCATCCCCACTCGTGGACCCCACCTTGACGTATATGTTTAATCCATGCCATCCACCTGTTTCTCCGAACCATTTTAGGCCATGGGTCAAAAATTGAGGCAGATCCGAGTCTTGAGTGGACCTTACTAAGGGAAACAATGCCTGACTATTGAAATCTTCCAAGGTCCATCGTGGGGTCCCTATTTATCCAAACCAGTCCAAGTTAGGGCCCATTGGACCCTGCTCGAGCTAGCCAGCGTGGTGAATGGGTCAGATCGTCCAAGTGGGGCCCACCTTGTAAGTGTAAAAATAATGATAATAATAATAAAATAAGAAAAAAGAAGATAAAGGAGCCAACATGATGACGTTGCTGCTAGTAGGGCTGTACATCGAGCCGAGTCGAGTCAAGGTGGGCCAAGCTTGGCTTGGTTCGTCCGTGCTCTCCTCGAGTTCAAGCTTGAGCTCGAGCTTACCTCGAGCTTACCATTGGAGCTTGGCTTGTTTGTCAAACCTTTCGAGTCAAGCTCGAGGCGAGCTAGTGGATCAAGTTAAGGTGAGCTTACCTTGAGTTGAGTCGAGCTTGCTCCCAACCCGACTCAACCCAACACCTGACTCAACCTAGCAACCCGACCCAACCTGTGCCCAACTCAACCCATCCACCCGACTTAACCGACCTAATCCCCAAATAAAATATTCAATTATATATATAATATTAAATAGAACTATAGAGGGTACCTTGTTATTGGTGCTGAGTGAGATTGGGGGGGGGGGGGGGGAGAACTCAGGCGAGTGCAGGCCATACGACTGAGACAAGTTGGACAGATGCTGAGTCAAGCTCAGGTGAGTGGTCGAGTGGAGAGAGAGAGAGAGAGAGAGAGAGAGAGAGAGAGAGAGAGAGAGAGAGTTTAAGTTTTTTTTTTTAAATAATATATATATATATATATATATATATATATATATATATATATATATATATATATATATATATATATTCGAGTCGAGCCAAGCTCAAGCTTTGAGTTGAGCCAAGTTCGAGTCGGGTCGAGTCAAGCTCCACTATGTTCGAACTTGGCTTATTTTTAAAATGAGCTGGGTCATATAAAGCTTGGCTTGCCTTGAATCGTCGTTCGAGTCGAGTCAATTCGAGCTAGATCAGGCCAAGCTGAGCGAGTTTTTTGAGCTAGCTTGGCTCATGTATAACCCTAGCTGCCAGCGCCTAGCAAGCGGTGGACGTCTTGCTTAGGATGAGGAGTGGGGCCCACTCGTGGGATGCTCTAGATGTATGTGCCTTATCCACTCCATTCATCCATTCAAACATATCGTTTTAAGTCAGGAGTCCAAAAATCAGGCTGATCCAAATCTCAGGTGGACTGCACTAAGGGAAACATGGCAGGGGGTGGCTGCCCCTTTTTCAAGGATTGGGACCCACCTTGATGTTTATGTGCCATCCACGCTGTTCATCCTTTTCTTTAAATCATGTTGGGTCAGGGCCCCAAAGTTCAAGACGATCCAAATCTTAGGTGGGCCGCATCACAGGGAACTGTGGAATGGGAACCCCTTGGACTTTAAATCCCCTGGATATGGAATTCCTTAGATTTGGGAATCCCTTAGTTTTGGGATCCCTTGGACTTGGGAATCCCTGATTTGGGGCTCTCTTGGACTTGGGATTCCTAGATTTTTGGAAACCATTAACTATGTTTGACACCCTGAATTCAGAATCCCCATGATCCTAAGTTAAATGCGAGGAGTATTTGCATGGTTTGAAATTAATTAATAAATCAATTTTAAAATCTCTAATTAGTGTATGTATGTAATGTTGACACTATGGTTGTATTAAATTTGTTGAGGCATATACTTTGTCTAAGATGATGAAATCCTAAGACTCAAATGGGCCATAAGCACAGGATCACGTCCTAGTGACTAACCATTGATTTATAACTGTCGGTTTATGTCAAAAATGTTTAGACAGTGCAAATCATCCTAGTAAAGTAATTATAGTAATATCATTGATAATTTGATTGTTTTGGGACATCATTAGTGGGCTATGTGCCCAAATAGATTGGTAGCCTATTGACAAACATGATGCATATGTGGGTGTCCATTCGAGTCAGTCCCAATGGACCCCACCTTGGTATATATATATTTTAGCCATGCCTTACAAGCTATATGAGGAGCTGATGTTAATTTAACATGGGCCACACCACATAGACCTTTATATTTTTAGTGGGGCCTACCGTTTGGTTCCCACTCTCTGTATATGATGTGCTAATTAAGGCTGATTATCTCATGATATGTCTGATAATCTATTGGTGTATTTACCCTGATATGACATACTTATAACGTGTCTAGTATAATAGATATAATGCCCATTTGTATGCCCATACGCATAATTTGTATGCCTGTTGTGAAGAATGATTGATCATATCATACACCTTTTGGCTTAAGATGCTTAGGGGTCCCCATATGAGATTGGGTTTCCCCACATGATCGCGCGATATGCGCAGGTTTGGTGTATGACTTGGATAGTATGACTCATGCAGTCTGTATGTCATGATCACTTGTATTCCCAAGTGACATCGGGTTGTGGCCTCCATAGGCATATCTTGGATAGCTGGATTGGATACTGAAAATATATCTTCTAACATTAGGACATTACGAATGTCCTTGGGTGAAAGTCTTTAAACTCTTGTGGTACTAGTAGGATGCTTTAATGTTGAAACCGAGTGGATAACATGAGCGCCCGAGTGCCAAATACCTATAGGCTGCATCTTCCACTATGTTGTGGTTGGTTGAAAAGGGGTGTGACCTTATCCACCTGAGGGTAAGGGGCTGTAAGTTAGGTTGAGTCTAAACAGCTCATAAATGGGTCTGTTATCGACAAGCCAGGTGGGCATTGACATACCACTGATAAGGCGGATAGTGAGGTCTATTCCACTCACTTGGTCTTGCGTACGATGGGGCGATAGCCAGTGTTGGAGTGTACTAGACCCCGGTGATGTTTCCTGATACGAACTATATTGATATGTGGACTAGTTGAGAATTGACATGTTTTATATTACATCCCTATTATATGACGTTCGCCAACGTAGGCCTTGCATTGTATAGCCTTGGTATGACTAACAACATTCATGGACTTGACAACTTAACACTCCATCATCTTCTGCACACTTTGATATCTGATTATTATGATATGCATTGTGCTTGTACACGCACACACGCACTCTGTTGAGCTTCATAGGAAGCTTATGAGCGTTTGTTTACGCTACAAGTAATGTTAGGGCATATCAGAAGCGTTGAGCCAGGAGCATGAGCCCAATCTTTTGAGTTTTAGTTATATTTTGTATCTCCTTTCTAATATTGTACTCAAAGATTATATTAGTGGATATGTGGTGATGATGTTGTTTTGTGACTTCAGTGCACTTGAGGTTATGCTCATTTACAAAAAATGTTCATCCTAAAAATCCTCATTGTAGGATCCTAGGATTGGAACATGACATATGGGAGCTGAGAGCAGATAATGGGGGTACTATGGAGGCTTTCGACACCGGATTTGGCGGCTAAGAATTTTGTGAGCTTGGTTCTTGAGTTTGGGGAGTGACAATAACTGTTTGCTGACTGGGCCAATGTGGATAGGGATTCGTGCATTGCTTTCAAAGCAATCCACATTTATTGCGGCTCCACATCCTGGCCTTCTAAGAACCGAACCTATTTATCCCCATTACAGCCGTACCCTGCCATGAACAATTAGAGGAGATTACATGTGATCTGTATGGATGCACATGGTGCGCCTAGAGATCTGTAGATATGCACGGAGGAGATTTTTAGATAATTGAAGCCACGACGTATAAGGTGGTACTGTGTGTTACTAGAATGGCCAAGAGGGAAGCGATCGGGCTCGAGTGGTTGTATGACAGGTGGTGAAAGAAGAAGCAAAGGAAGCAGAACGTGAGAAGTATCTAGAAGCCAAGTAGTGGAGTATAGTAACCATCAGAATGTGGGAAATATCGAGAAGTCAAGTAGTGGAGAGAAGTTATAGTAACCATCAGAACGTGGTAAGGATCTAGAACAGTTGGATTAAGGTTATAAATATAAGAGGAATGCCATAAAGAAAGGGGTCTCACACCAACCCAAACAAATCAAATATATCTTTCAAATATTCCTGTCAATTTTTATTATTTTTTTTAAAAACCAAGAATCATTTCATTGATATGGAAAATTTACACTAAGGATGTTCAAGGGCGACCAGGGACAAAAGGGCTGGCTCGCCTATCATATCTTATACATCGGAGCTTCATTTAAGCTTTCTAATAGCTCCCGACCCTGCTTTATCCAAAAGAAAATGACTCCTGACCAGACGAGGGAGACTGGACACCTCCCGGAAGGACCGACTATCTTGGGTCATGCTACCCTACTTAGCCAAACCATCAACTAGCCCATTAGCTTGTCTGGGGATGAGAGAGATCCGAAAGCAACCCCTAACAGTTACCCTTTTAATCCTAGAAAGCCAATATTTCCATTTCCAAGCATTGGAGGACATCCCATTAATGCAATCCATAACCCATTTAGAGTCAGATTCGATGATGACTATTTATTACCCGAGCTTGACACAAAGATTAATGCTAGCATATAAGGCCTGTAGCTCCGCCCTATTATTGGAGGTAATCCCATACTCGTTGGCAAAAGTAAAAATGAGAAGGCCCTTACTATCTCTACAAATCCCACCACCCCTCACAGGCCCAGGGTTAGAAAGGGCAGATCCATCAATGTTAAGCTTCAACCAGCCCTCTCTGGGTATGGTCCATCTAATGATATCAAAAATTAGGGTAGGGAAGAGCAGTCAGGCATGCAAATAGAACGAAGGATCAGCAGGGGCTATCGGAGACCGTAGAGGAGACTGGTGCTGAAGGGACAGGGACTCCATCCACCATTTAGCTCTGCTGAAAACTCCTGGGACCGAGATGTTCTGTCTGTCAAATCTAGCCTCATTCCTGGCTCTCCAGATTGAAATTGCGGTAAAGACCGCCTTAGTTGAAGTAGGAATATGCCAATATGTCCTAGAGGGGGGTGAATAAGACTTTATAATAAAGTTATGATAATTTAAAATCATATTACTCTAATCCTAACAACAAGCATATATTAGGATTACTCAAGAGTAACTCTACTGGCTTCCAAGCCTGATAAAGGATCCAATCACAAACTATTTGAAAGATGTACAATATGCAAATCAGTTTATGATGGATATGAATGTGAGTGTGTATGAGGTGTGATCTCAAATAATCAGATATGAAAGTGTTTAAGGAAATCACATACACAAATGAAAGACAATAATAATCTTAAAAATAGTCATTTTTATAGTGGTTCGACTACTTGTCTACTCCACTCCTAGTAACCGCACTCAACCCTTGAGTGTACCGGATTTCACTAAGGAGGTTTCCCACAGTTCATCCCAAACCTAAGGTTTTAAATTAGGTTTATCTTTAACCTTTAAAACCTACAACTAGGCTAACTGTTTATGCTCTCACGAACAAGGGTCAATATGACGAACCCACTTTTAGGCACACTGGCCAAGGATCTTCCATAAGACCCTAACGGAGGTTTTACACGGTTCACCTCGAACCTAAGGTTTTAGATAGGTTCACCTTTAACCAAACTTCAAAGAGCAAGGGTCAACACTATGTACCCACCACGTACATTCCTGCCGGAGGCCTCCTAGAGGACTTGTAAGGGTGAGAAACACCTTAGACCTAATCCTACAAAGGAATGATCACAAGGGTCCTCTAGACACTGATAACTTACAGATAAGCAGATGGTCCCTTTTAGCTCGTTGTTGAAGATCTCCTGCTTTGTTGATGAAGAGTCTTTTGCTTCCTTGAACCACAACTCAGAAGATATACTGATGCATGACAATGGGTTAGGTCAAGGTTATGATGGAATCCTACTCTCAAATATTTTTCTATGAAGGAGATAGAGTGATTCTAATCATCTATGCATTCAAGGCATCCCAGCTTAATGATATACCATTAAGGTGGTAGCTGGAGGATTCTTGAATGCAGAGGTTCATTCCCCAATCCACTCTATTGAATATCAATGATGAGGGTGGATTGGAGGATGAACTCCCTTGAGAGAAAGGGCATTGGGTAAATGATTTAAGGTTAAACACTCAAAAGCTTTCTCTTCTTTCTCTCACAACAACTAAAGACAAGCTCTTTATATATAGGCAAAAAGTTCCAGCGGATATAAATGGTCGCATTTATGACAGAGTTCGATATCATTGAGTAGGGTCGATATTATTGAGCATATACTCTCGATTGCATCAACTGGCCACTCGATGACACAAACTCAAATGTTATACGCTTTTGAAACTTCTTGCCAGCTGACCGAGGGCATCGAAACACGTGTCGATGTCATCGGATTTTGAACTCCGATATTATTGATACGAGGATCGATTCCTCAAAATTTGAAAAATGAGAGAGACTTGCTTTGAAATTTTTCAGGCCAAAAGATATGATCGAGGTGCACTCGATATCATCAAAATTTGAATACCGATGATATCTAAGGCAGTGTTGATGCATCGATAAATTCGAAGGATTTTCCAATAAGCTTGCTGGACAAGTTATGTCTATTCTTGATGCCATCGATCCTGCCTCAATATCATCTATATTTGAATATCAGTTCTATCGAGTGACCCTCAATTTGAAATAAAAACCTCCTGAAAAAATATTGTTGGAAAGACTGTGTACGAGATCGATATCATCGATGGCCTTCAGATATCATCAGTTTTTGAATTTCGAGGATATAGAGGGGTACATCGATATATCGAAGGTCTATATGATTTTCTTATAAAAAATAGAGACACAAATACTCTGCTATCGATTATATCAAGTCTACTTTGATAAACTCAATTTTCAAATATCGATGATATCGATACATCGATAATTCCATCCAGGTGAATATGTGGTTACTGGACATCTTTGGTCCTCATTTCGATGATATCGATTTCTCGTCGAGGATATCGACAACACACATCGATTTTATCGAACCTGATATCGATAAATCGACAGAGCTAGAAAACTTAGAGATTTTTTTATTTTTGTAAAAAAGTTTTCTAACTCAAAAACCCTATGATGTTCTAACCAATTTTTAGGGTTTTATATACCTGGTGTTTTGGGACATGGGATGTGAGGCTTAGATTTGCCTGTGGTGAGTTTGAGCACACATCCGGTTGAGGCAGAAAACTTGATTGATCTTCCTATGGAGATTTTCCATCTAGTTGACTTAAAACTCATCCTAATTGACAAACCAGGGCACTTTCAATCTCCCCCTTTGTCAATTACGTGATAAAATACCAAAACACCCTAGAACAGCATCTAGACAACCATATCCTAAATTGTGTGTACATGTAATTTACATAATTTTACAATGTCTAGTGAAACCATGCACACAACTAGTAGCTGCTCCCCTTAACAATGTTCTCCCCCTATCTTGATGCAGCTGCTTCCCCTAACACGTGTATCACAATTCAAGTAGATATGCAATTTTCCTTGTGGGGTGTTTGAATTGTTCTCCCCCTTTTTGTTAGTCATTGACAAAGATAGATATAGCAGTTGATATTGACTGAAGTTAAAGCAATCTTTAGGAGAGCCAACATTCAGAGAGTATACATATATAGATGTATAATGATTAAATCAGTTTAAGCAGACATCATTTTCAGAAACTATGAATGCATATCAGATAATAGACGAAGCAGAATAGCACTTGCATCACACATCAGATAAAACAGGGGATCTTAAGACAATCATGGCAGAAAATAGAAGTGAATTGTAACTAGCCATAACCATAAATATCCAAAAACACAAACTGCCCAAGATTGGCAGTAGTATGACAGAAAACCATCAAAGACAAAGTATTCCTCACTCAGAGGATATTACACCAAAAAGAGACTTTTCAATTTTATAAGTTAATAATGCATCACACCTATGTATGAGCAAAGAGCATTCAAAAAGATATTTATGCCCTAAGCATTTCAGGGAGAATCCAGGTATGTGATGCATTGGTCGTACTATAGACAATTAAAGCCTTTATTGTGCTGGTAAGACATTCAGAATTTTTGGTGTATCATGTTGCAGAGTCACCAGCTTGGTCTTGATCTCCAATAGACAAGCCTCACAGTCATTCAGCTGTTTCATTATGTAGGATTGTCTATCAATCAGATCTTGGATAGTGTCTCGATCAGTGATAGCCTGAATGTTCTCAACAGAGATGGGGCTGTGTACAGAATAGCCTTTGTCTGAGCTTGAATTGATTCCACCATGAGGTGCATTAGCAACGATATTACAGAGGTCTTCTTGATTAAACTAAGTACGCAGGTGTGGGAGATCATTAGTAGGAGGTAGCCCAAATTGCCGTGATAGCTTGGTCATAAGACATGGGAATGGAAGTATAGTGATGGATTCATCTGACGATACCCGAATCAATTGCTGTAGAATAAGAGTGGGTAGACAGACATGAATACTGAGATGAACATCATACAAAACATTTAGAATGTATGGAGAAAGTTTGTTCCCAGAGACTTCACAGGGATAGACATTTATGCTGAAAATGCTGTGAAGGATCTTGTATGCAGGATTGAGGTATTTAACATGAAGAGCATTCTTTGCATTTCTCGGTATAGTAGTACCACTACATAGTGCATGAGTAACTTCTCCCCATACACCAAGACCATTCATATTTTGTTTTGATATAGGTATCCTAGTCACTTCTACCCCACTCAGTCAGCTTATCAGTCTAGGAGTGATGTGCTTGGTCCGATTTATGATAGCAACTGAAACGATTGGAGGATTATTTTTAGCATTGTAGATTAAACTCAAAAACTGATGCACCAGATTATGCTGAAATCCACCACCAAAATTCATGATATTCTCCCACCCAATTTGTTTTAAGAGACCAAGAATCCCAAAGGGTTCAATGCATCTTCTCTGAATAGTTCGTTCTACCACAAAGTTGAAAAATGGAGAAGTTACACTCTTCTTACCTTCTTACTTTCCATTGAGAACCATTGTGGAAGAGCCACTTCTTTAGACATTTTTGTTTTGAGAGAAAAAACTGTTCTAAGAAATTGCAGTCCCATTCTGGGATCAAGCAGTGAGTCTCTTTTTCTGTTCTTCTGTTTTTAATTTAGCAATAATCGTCGATATCATCAAACATCATTTCGATGACATCGAGGTACCCTTTTTGATATTTTGAATGACGATCAGAGGGAAGTCCAACCGACCCGACGATTCGGCTTCTTGAGAGATCGTCGATGGTATCGATTTACGGTCGATGTAATCAAACCGTTCACTCGATGTATCGATAGGTATCTCAAAGGTGAATGTTTTCAATTTTTAGCATTCAGACAACCGTTCATGTATACTATTAGTATATCTATGTATCAATAGTATACACAACAAAATTTTGTACAAATCAAAATTATAAACATTAAGATGTTTATACACAAAAAATTGAGGAGAGAGACCTCAGATGTATCATTAGAATCTCATCAAAAGATGCATCATTTCAGCAAATATCCAAATCTTGATGTATGATCTGGACTTGTTTTCTCTATGTTTAGTATTTCTAGGCATAAGGATCATCATTTCCATTACCTTTGATGACATAATAGTGATTATTTGTGTGAGAACCCTTCATCACTGATTTTCCTGATAGGTTCAGGATTTCGCATTTTTCTTTGTTGAATGTAACCACATGCCCATTGTCACATATTTGAGAAATGCTTATAAGATTGTACGTTAATCCTTTTATGTAGAAGGCATTCTCATTTTTGAGCAACCGTATTCCCTTAATAATTCCCTGTCCAATTACCTTAGCGGTGCTTCCGTCTCCACAGGTGACTATCCCGTTATTAAGGTCTGAATAATTTGTAAAGAGGGATTTGTCACTTGTGACATGTCTTGAACATCCGCTATCTAGGTACCATTTTGTTTCATTGCCTACTATATGGTTTAAATGAGTAATCAGACGATTCTTCTTTTCTTTTGGAACTCATTTTGTGACAGGATTTAACTGTGGTAGATTTAGTTTTCTTGTTCAATTTGACCATTTGATTTAATTGCTCTGTGTTAGTCATTTTAGGTGGTGGTGGATGTGAATCTATTTTAGCCATACTCCTTGGTGGACTCTTGACATTATGTATTTCTTTGGCTGATTTGAATTTTTCAATATGCTTTTGACCAAAGTTATGTTGAGTCCTCCTAGGTGTCAAGCATTCAACTTGATAATGACCCAAATCACCACATAACTGATAAACTAGAGTAGTTCTTCTGTTATTACCTGAGGTAATAAATTTTTCAGTTGTTGGAGTTGCATTTTCAGTTTTTGTTTTAGATTTTTCATTTTCTAAGCCACTCTTGTCCTTTCCAGGTCTTCCCATACCTAAGAGTTTTTCTAACTTATCACCACTTTGGAAAAACTTGTAGTTTAGCTTAGCAATTTTTCTAGATTCTTCTAAATCAAACATTGAAGGAGCATATTTTTGTTCTTTAATTGCTCAACCTATTTGTTTAGTTTTTCATACTCGGATTTAAGGAAGGAGTTAATTCTCTCAAGTCTATCATTATCTGAGTGATATTGTTATAAATCATTGATTAGATATGTATTAATTTCTAGAGTTTTATCCAAATATTTTTTCATCAATTCCTTTTTGTTCTCAGATATTCTAAGTCTTTTAACAACTTTGATGCTATGAATGTACAGTTGATTGTAAGCATCTTGTAGTTTATTATGTTCTTCTTCTTCTTCTTCTTCCTTTTCAGTCTCTTCATTATCTAATGGAAATGATTCAGTGGCTTGCGGTTCTTTCTCGTTCTCAGTTTCACTGGGAATGATTGGAGCAGTGGAGACCATATGAATTTTTAATGATTTCTGATCTCCATCGCTCTCTGTGTCACTAGATTCTAAATTTGACTCTTCTGAATCATCCCATGTGGCGTTATTGCCTTACCCTTCATTTTTCTGTTTGGGCATTTAGTAGACAGGTGTCCATACTTCTAACAGGCATAGCATTGTGGTTCTTTGGCCTTCTTAAAAAATTTACCTGTAAAAGGTTTGTTGTCCACCTTTCTTCCTCTGGAAGGATGACTACGATTCTTTTGAAAGAACTTCCCGAATCATTGCTCCAGCAAAGCCACCTTCTCATCTTCATCTTCTTTTTCACTTCCACTATCCTCATTTGTTGTTTTCTTTGAAGTTTTTAGGACAGTATTTTTGGATTTTTGAGTTTGTTTGAAGTGTAGTTCGAATGTTTGTAGGGAACCTACCAGTTCTTCTACTTTTATTTTGTCTATGTTTCTACATTCTTCAATGGTTGTTACTTTAGGATTGAATCGTTTCGGTAGGGATCTTAGAATTTTTCTACAGATTTTAGGTATCGAAACTTTCTCTCCTAACCCATGGAGTTGCAAATGATATTCAACTTTGTGAAAATCTCTATAAAGGTCTCATGCTCTTCCATTCTGAGACTTTCAAACTGTGAAGTCAGGAGTTGTAGTTTAGATCTCTTCACAGTGCTTGTGCCTTCATGGGTTGTTTTCAACAAATCTCATGCTTCTTTGGATGTCCCACACATACTGATTTGATTGAAAATATCTTGGGACACAGCACAGTAGATAACATTTATGGCTTTAGCCTCAGCAGATTGATTTTCCTTATCGAATGCTATCCACTTCTCTTTAAGTTTTGGTTTGGTGATAGTTGTGTCATTATCAAGTACCATTTGTTCGAGTGATGGCACATATCCTCTTTCAACTATATCCCAAACATCATGGTCCAAGGATCTTAGAAAGTGGTGCATTCTAGCCTTCCAGTATGCATAATTTGATCCATCAAATACTGGAGGTCTAGAGACCGATGAGCCCTCTCCTTTGGCCATATTTCCAATTTCAGTCAAGATCACTCTCTAGGTGGTGAAGCCCTTAAAGAGAGACCCTCTCTGATACCAATTGAAATTGTGATAAAGACCGCCTTAGTTGAAGTAGGAATATGCCAATATGTCCTAGAGGGGGTGAATAGGACTTTGTAAAAAAATTATAATAATTTAAAATCCTATTACTCTAACCTAACAAGCATATATTAGAATTACTCAAGAGTAACTCTACTGGCTTTGTAACGCCCGTGAAAAATTCCGTACTTGGGCTCGAGTACCAACTCGACCCGAAATCGCGTAGAAATAATTTCCATGGAAATTAAGCGTAAGTTAGCGCAACGCTAGAGTAGCTGGGAAATAGTCCCTGATCACTTTAAATACGTTCTGCAAGACCCAAATCGAGTAGAACAAACAACTCTACAATACTCTATAACCTCGGATCAAACTCTAAGGGGGTTTGTTCTCTGGACCATATTGAAATTTTGTATTGGATTTAGACCGCGCGTCGAAGGTCCGATACCTCCTATCTTAGACCGTTAGAACCGCCCAGCTGGACTTGATAATCATCTCGAAAATCAAGTCAAACTGATAATCACAGACTATTTCGTTGAACCCGGACTGAAGCGACCGCGAATAGGGACGGATTTGGAATTTCAAATTCAAATCTGGCACACGACTTGACGCGTCAGTATTAAGCGTTCTGACCATCAGAATTCATCCAGATTACACCCTCGGATCAGGAAAAATTTCTATTTATTATCATGAGACTTTCAGCCCTGATCTACGTGCGGTGACCGCTGAACTGAAACTGGTCGCCACGTGCGATCTGCGAACCCTGCCAGACTGAAAACTTAATACGAGCTACATCTGGTACACATGAGCTTAAGTCAGATCGCAATCGACCAGGGGACCACCAGAAAGCAATTTTTGGACCGAAACAGCCCCGAAATGGATAGGCACCAAGTAAACTTCGTTCCGGAGCCTATTTCCAGCGTTTTTAAGCTTATAAAAGGGGTTGAAACCCTCATTTCCCTCTTCCATCCGAAATTAGCAAACCCTAGGAGAAAAGGAGAGAGAGTTTGAGAGAGAGATTGGAAGGGATTTTCCCGCTTCCGAGCCGCCGACTGCTAGTGCTTCAGCACTTCTTCCCAATCACCTGGCTGGTGATTTCTCCCCTTTTTCAGGTATAAAATAACCTCAAAACTTGCTGATTTAGGGTTTACTTAGATTCATGGCATGTTAGCGAACGTATTCCATAAATCAGGTTCTCCTACTGCAGTAGACGAAGCGTACACGCTCCGTTCAAAATCCCGCAACTGTTAGAGACTAGGTGAGGATTTTAGACGCTTTGATTGACGGTTTACAATGCTTTCAATGTCGTTTAATAGTAGATTATCGACGGCATCGCCGTTTGACATGTACAACATGCTCTCCATTTCTTGTTTCGTAAATTAACGAAGAATATGAGATTTAGGGCATTTTAGTCATTTGTAGGAAGTACGGTCTACATGCATATTTTGCTGACGTGATTGACATGGTTTGTCGCCACATTAGGGAGTTAGGAATGCTTGCATAATCAGTTTGGCGAAGAGATTCGCCTAGTTGCGCACTTTGGGTCGACATACTATATGTAGACTTAAGTGTGTAGTGTATGTGTTTGTATAAATGCTTGTATTAGTATGTATTGAATTAAATGATGTTATGTAGTAGTTTGAGATTGATTTCTTGATTAATATGATGACCTAAATGATTTCCTACATGTTGACCTTATGCATGATTGCATTACATGCATGGAATGTATGTGGTTGAAGATTTACTTAAGTTGAATATTATAACATGTGTTAACATGCTCACATGATGTATTTCAATTCCAATACCTTTGCATATAAGTGCTAATGTGATTTCATAGGTGTGTGGGACTAGAATTAGTCCAGGCAGTCGGTAACCGAGCGAATTCGTGGCTGACTGGTCATAGCCACGAACGACGCGTCGATGAACGTGAATCGTGTTTAGAGTTGGCGGCAGTGGTTAGGCCACGCGAAGTGTTTTACGCACTTCATGTCGTTCGACTCGAGATGCGATCGCGCTAGTCGAGCCCGTCAAGTAACCCGACTGGCCGATGTATGTTTACCTTGTATGTGTCATAACTGCTTGAACCTAGGGTACTAAACTTACCACTGAAAACCCTGTTAACCATGGTACCTTAATCCACGAAGACTCATGAGCCGGGCATGGTGGTATGGGACACAGTGGTCGAGCTGTCGGCCTATGCTGGGGCCACAAACCTCCCCGTAGTGACCAGTGAGCACCTAAACTCGTGAGCAGATTATGGTGGTATGGGACACTATATTCTAGCTGTCGGCCTACTCTGATCAGGCGACGAGCCCTTTGTAGTGACCGCGAGCATATTCTGAGTCCACGGGACGCGACGACCCTTCCGTTGCAGTAGAGTACGGTAGGCCTGTATTGATAAGGTGATGGGGGAGCGGTGCAACGAGTGCGAGCAACAGCCCTGGCAGCCCTTGCAGTGACCTACGAAATACACATCGTATGAGATTACTAGGAGTGACGACCCTAGACAGGATCTGTGTTGGGATTGATACAAGGGAAGTACCTTAGTTTCCTAATCCTGCTGTTTGAATGGACTAATAACAACTTGGAAATCATATCACCATAGCATTGCATGTGCCTGGAAGATGTGGAGCACTCTAGGGAGTGTGGCATGCCGCGGTCGTAAGATGTTGCCGCATGAGGGTGATCATCGGTGAGGGCATACATCACGTCATATCATCTTGCATTAACAACAGTATTAGGATTGTCTGATTTACTGCTTTACTATTATCGCGTGATTGAATTGTGAACATGCTAATCTTTGCTCTATGATTCCACTGAGTTGATCACTCATTCCCACGTTACGGGATGGTGTTTGCAATACCCACCAGACCCTGTTGTAGATGCAGGCGAGGACGAGATCCAGGAGGTGGAGCCAGAGATTGACGAGGACCAGGATGAGTTCTCGTATATGCAGTATCACGACGGCTTCCCGTAGGCGACCTGGATCGAGGGGACTTCAGTGGGACTATTTTGAACATTATTCTTTTGTTTATGTACATGTATATGAGACTCAGAGATGTAGTCATACTTCGGACACAGATGAGATTTACTTTGTTTTTCCATACAGTGATATATATATTGTTTAGTCTGTCGCTTGCTTTTATCACTGGATCTGAAGTATGAATTGCAGTTTTGGTATACTTTTACTCATGTGAATGCTTTAAATCAGACAACATTGAATCATAACCATTTTTGTTGCATAAGTGACGGTCTGGAACTCGGGAGTTGAGTTTATACACGACCCCCAATTTTCAGGGTGTTACAAGTTGGTATCAGAGCATGAATGAGAGTATACTGGGCCTGGGTTATGGTCTTGCAACGTACGCTGTCGCTTCCTTTGACTTAGGTGGGTGCGAGAAGGGTCTAGAAACACTTCTAGGATCGCAGATTCGCCGATAGGCGAAGTCTATTAGGATCGATCGCAAGATCAAGTCTGTAACGTATCTCGGGTCGCGTAAAGCAACCCGAATCACTTCTAAGCTGTAGGAAGTCGGGTGGAGACGTCCTATGAGCGGTTTTAAATTGAAAAAGTGAATCCTTGGGCCGTGGGATGACCACGACTCCTGTAATCAATCGCTAGGGATTAAAAACCCCGTTTCGCCAAAAATTCTCAAAATTCCTCCTCTAAACACTCCGACTTTCAGTTCTTTCTTATCCATTTCATGTTAGGCATCAAACCTAATATGAAAATAACACAAATTAGTATTTTCACAAAATTTTACAGTGAATAGTAAAATTTCATGAAAAATGGACATAAGGCCATTCTAAATTCACTTTCTTTAGCAAATAAGGATCTAGATAGATGTAATGGCTCCTTCTACCCCAAATTCATATGCTGCATCATATTGTTTGGTATTCGGGATTGCGATGTGGACCCAGAAATCTCTAAACACATATTTGGGCTCATACAGACCAAAATACTATGAACTGGGGGTGGGACATACCTTTTTGGAACCCTGGGACCATGGGGGACCAGATCCAAGTGGTCCTACTGGCCAACGTAGAAGTTGGCCGGCGATGCCATCGCCAGTCGGGCGATGCATCGCCGACCGGTGGTGTCCATTGGAGCTGTTTTTCGGGTGCACACCCTTAAATGGCACGTGCATCATCCCTATGTAACTCCCATCTCACGAAAACCCCCAAATCATACCCCTCCTTCACAAACAGCCCTCTCCATAGCCCTATTTTCAATTTTCAGCAACCATCTCCAAACTTCGGCGTCCCAAAGCACTTCTAGGTCCCTCCTTGGCCAAAACCGACCACCACCCATCACTTATTGGGTGTTGGCAGCCCCTCTTCTTGAAGATCTCACCATTTGGAGCTCCAAAATCCCCCAAATATAGCTGAAATCGTGAGGTGCTCCATCCTATCTTTTTATTTGTATTTTTCCTTGAAACTACAGCCTTGGAAAGCTTGAAGCATCCCTCTACGACACCTAAATTTTCTTTTCTCAAATTGGGCAGCCGCTTCTTCGCATTTTAGCCATTTTCCATGGCTTTCGTGGAAGCCATTTTGGGCCTTTTGTCACTCTCATCCATCATATCTTTGATGTGTAAGAGGAAAATCGCAACAGACGAGGCTGGGCCGAGCCGCCCTGCTCGATCGAGAAGACCGCTGGGTGGTGCCGCAAGTTCAAGCACCGCCGCAGGTCCAGCTGCAGTCCTGGAGTGCCGTACAAAGCGAGATTTGGATCCCCATGCACACCTTGGATGAATAATTCTTTCAGAGATGCCTCATGGTCAATACACTGATCGCAAAGTGTTATTTGAGGTGGACGTAGATGGACGATTGTTCGGCGAGTATCTGTTGTTCGAACGCATCGAAGCTGCGCATTGGGGTCTGATCTTTGAAGCTCACGCTCGTGCTAATGTGAGCACCGTTCGTGCCTTCTATGCTAGCATCCAGAATCCTACCTTGGAGCCTTTGCAGTTTAAAATCCCTTTTGGTAGAGATCGGATGGCTACGATCGACGTTCGGTTGATTGCGCGACTTCTCAACGTGCCTCTAGGTGATGTGCATCCTAGTGAGAAGAATTTGAAGACTAGACGTGAACGAGATCGCCGCACCAGGTTTCTGTGCGGTAAGTTGGTTCCATGGCAGCCTAATAATAGCCTCAAGGCGACGTATATATCTGAGAATTTGTGCCTGCTGCACCATATCTGCACGTTTAATGTTTATCCCAGGTCGACGAACCGCATTGAATGTACACGTCTTATGGTCGATTTCTTATTTCTGGTGGCCCAGGGAGAGAACGTATGTATGGCCACTTTCATCTTACGGCAAATAGTTCTCATAGCCAGGTCGAGAAGAACATCCGAATCGCTTCCCTTTGGCCGACTTATTTGCAAGATTGCGCTTGAGTTTGCCTATAGACTTGGGCCCGAATTGCCGGTATCGATTCACACCATCGATGAGTTGACAATGGTCAAGATGAAGATTGGGTCACAATACCGTGAAAATCAACTTGAAAGGGATAGTGGGGATGACTTTGATGATGAGGAAGATCAAAGCGAAGAAGAACCTAGAACAGAGGTTCAGGAAGAAGCTCAGGAAGAAGCAGAAGAGGAGGCTCAAGATACTGATGAGAGCCCTCCTCCTTCTGCGCAGACTACTATCGACGATCGCATTGCTCGGATGGAGGAGAGTCAGACCGCTTTGCGTAGGGAAGTCCAAGAACTTCGCGCAGAAGTCGCTGATGCCAAGGCCGTTACAAAGAAGAAATTTGGTAAGGTGACTCGCACCTTGAAGGCGATCCTGTGTTGCTTACAGGATAAGGGTGCTCCTCCTCCGTCACCAGACTCCGACTAGCGATGCGATCTTTGATGTTGTTATCAGTAGTTAGTCATTTCCTGTTTTATGTGTGTAAGCCTGTTAGGGCTACTGCTTTGCTTATGTTGCTGTTGCCTAATTATCTTAATTTCCATGTAATTCTAGTCATGATGCTTGTAAGGATATATCCCTTGTATTGTGACAATTTTGATTAATTGAAATGCATGGAATGCCTTTGACTCTCTATGTGAATGATTGTGGTGTATTTGTGCAATTGAGACTGACAAGGTTGCGCCCTATTTTGAATATACGGAATGCCACCCAAGACTACACAGAGCACGGTTCGGCTTGCATTGTCAGAGCATATGGATCAGACTCCTTCGCAGTCTGGCACCCATGCGGACCCTGCTGTGGGCCCGATTCCTGAGGCGGTTCGATCGTCTCAGCCTACCGCTGGTCCTACAGATGGACCACCGCCATTTACGCCATCAGTCAGAGAGCCACATCGCGCATCTACTTCCACACCGCATCCGCCACAGCCTGCTCCACCCCTTGACAGATTCGAGCAGATGATGGCTATGATGTTACAGCAGCAGCAGCTTCTGACCACCATAGTGGGGACATTAGCCCAGGGTGGGGGTGCGACTACATCTACTCCACCTGCACCACCTGCGCATCCAACTGATGATGCCTATACTTACGCCCAGGATGAGGGCATGGCCCATCCTGCGCCTCCTGCTTTCCCTGCGGGGAATCCTGCTGACACACGGGGCCTTTTGGAGTGATTTCAGCGCTTACGGCCTCCTACTTTCACGGGTTCTCACAGACCCGAGGAGGCTGAGTACTGGCTCGACCGAGTGTCGAAGATTCTACGGATGTTGCACTGCACCGAGGCTGAGCAGGTAGAGCTGGCTACCTTCCTGTTTGAGAGAGAGGCCAGTATGTGGTGGGATAGCGTACTGCGGACTGTTGCCGTAGATTTTGTATGGACGTGGGCAGCATTTGAGTTCCGCTTCCATGAGAAGTATTATCCCCAGACCTACAGGCACGACAGGGAGAATGAGTTTCTCCGTCTCAGACAGTCAGCGATGACAGTTACCGAGTATGAGCATCGGTTCACAGAGTTGGGCAGGTACGTCCCGACGATCCTAGCTGATGAGCAGATGCGCATACGGCGCTTTTTGGAGGGCTTGCGACTGGATATTCGGTCGAAGATGTGCTGTGTTAGTTTTCCCTCCTATGCGGAGTTGGTTCACATGTCCATGCGGGCAGAGCAGGACGTGGATCGACTTGCGCGATCTCGAGGCCCGGCTGCTTCTAGGCCACGACCGGATTTGCCAGACAGGCCCTTCGCGGGCAAAAGGCCTCGCATTGATCCTCCTACTAGGACCACGGTGCCTGTACCACCGTTTCGGTGCCCTGATTTGACTTGTACATACTGTGGGAGGACGGGCCACTTGGCGCAGAGCTACTTTTTGAGGATGCGGGACAGTGGGTTCTCGCCGCCGCAGAAGATTGACCGTGTACGTCCGCAGGCGATATCAGCACCGCCTATACGGTCAGCTCCTGCGCATCCTTCTTTCAGACCTACGGTATCGCAGATCCGACAGCCTCCACGGCCCTTGACACAGCGGCCGAACCGGCCACAGCAGGCTCGGGTTCATGCATTGACAGCTGAGGCAGCTGCGACCCCGACTTTCCAGCATTCAGCCTTCGAGGTCACGGCCCATATCTGAGGTACTCCCGTTCTTGTCATGGTGGACACTGGTTCCACGATTTCTTTGATATTGCGTGCCGTAGTCAGGCGTCTTGGGTTACAGACTATCACTATGGATAGCGTGCGAGTCTTTGCAGCTCATGGAGATTATTCAGATGTCACCCAGATGTGTGAGGGTTGTTTGGTTGATCTGGGAGGCAGGACGATGACTCTTGATCTGGTCGTCGATCCCTCGCTTGTTTATCTCGACGTCATTCTTGGCATGGACTGGTTGACTGCAGCGAGAGCCGAGATTGACTGCGAGACTCGTATAGTCACAGCGTACGAGCCTGAGGGTGCATCCTTCACATTTCCAGTGCGGGTAAATCTTCCTTTCCGCATTCTTAGCTACGTCACTCTATTGCGCGACGCTGGTGCCCAGGTACTTGAGCAGACGCCAGTTGTTTCCGAGTTCGGGGATCTGTTCAGGAAGATCCCTGGTTTGCCGCCCCGACGTGAGATCGATTTCACTATCGATCTGGTTCCTGGTTCTACACCCGTCTCACTGCCGACGTATCGTATGGCACCATGTGAGATGGAGGAGTTGAGGACGCAGATTGATGGTCTGCTAGAGCTTGGCTTTATACGGCCTAGCGTGTCTCCTTGGGGAGCACCGGTCTTGTTCGTGAAGAAGAAGGATGGTTCGATGCGATTGTGTATTGATTATCGCAGGCTGAACCAGCTCACGGTGAAGAACAAGTACCATTTGCCCAGGATCGATGACTTGTTTGATCAGTTGAGAGGAGCGCAGTACTTCTCGAAGATTGATCTTCAGTCAGGTTATCATCAGCTGCGCGTCAGGGATGAGGACGTGCAGAAGACAGCATTCAGGACCAGTTTTGGCCACTACGAGTTCCTCGTGATGTCGTTCGGTCTTACGAACGCACCGGCCGTGTTCATGGATCTGATGAACCGAGTATTTCGGCCTTTCCTCTATCGATTCGTCGTTGTCTTCATTGACGACATTTTGGTGTACTCTAGGAGTCGAGAGGAGCATGAGGGGCACTTGCGTTTGGTCCTTAATACGCTCAGACGACATCAGTTGTTCGTACAGTATAAGAAGTGCGACTTCTGAAAGTAGGAGGTGAAGTTTCTGGGACACGTGGTGTCCAAGGATGGCATGGCAGTTGACCTGTCTAAGGTAGCTACGATGCAGGACTGGGAACAGCCTGGTTCTGTCACTGAGGTGAGGAGTGTCTTGGGGCTCGCTGGCTACTATCGGCGCTTCATTCAGGACTTCTCGAAGATCGCGAGACCCTTATCTCAGTTGACACGGAAGGACGTGAAGTTCGCCTGGAATGATAAGGCGGAGTCAGCTTTTCAGGAGCTGAAGGACAGACTTACGTCCGCCCCTGTGCTAGTATTGCCAGAGCAAGGGGTTAGATACACTATATACACTGACGCGTCTAGCGTTGGTTTGGGTTGTGTCCTTATGCAGAGGGACAGGGTAATTTCGTATGCCTCGAGACAATTAAGGAAGCACGAGGAGAATTACCCTACACACGACCTAGAGTTGGCAGCCGTTATATTCGCACTGAGACTCTGGAGACATTACCTCTACGGAGAGGAGTTCGAGCTCTTTTGCGACCACAAGAGCCTCAAGTACATATTCACGCAGCGAGACTTGAATATGAGGCAGCGACGATGGATGGAGACGTTGAAGGACTTCAAGTTTGAAGTCTCTTACCATCCTGGGAAGCGAACCTTGTGGCTGATGCGTTGAGCCGCAAGAAGGCGATAGAGTTTGCGGCTCCGCTGATGGTTGCCGAGTGGGATATGGTTGAGTTTTTGCGAGACTTTGAGCAGAAACTCACTGTAGAGGAACCATTTGAGTTCATCGCACACGTACAGGTGCGATCTCAGATCGATGACCGAGTCATCGAGGCGCAGAGGGACGATGCGCATCTTACTGAGCTTCGAGAGCAGGCCAGTGATGATGCTGACGCCGACTGGCGAGTTGGTATGGATGGGGGCTTACGTTACCGTGGCCGCCTATGCGTCCCAGATGTCCCTGACTTGAGACGAGAGATTCTCGAGGCTGCGCATTCTACTAGACTCGCGATGCATCCAGGCAGTACGAAGATGTATCGTGACGTGAAGAGGACGTATTGGTGGGAAGGTATGAAGACCCACATAGCTGAGTTCGTGTCCCGTTGTCTCACTTGTCAGCAGGTGAAGGCAGAGCATCGCCGATCACCTGGACTTTTGCAGCCTATGCCAATTGCAGAGTGGAAGTGGGATTTCATTTCCATGGACTTCATTTCTGGGTTGCCGAAGACGAGGAAGGGGCATGATTCCATTTGGGTGATCGTCGACCGATTGACGAAGTCGGCACATTTCCTACCGATCAGAATTACGAACTCTGCAGACGAGCTGGCTAGATTGTACATCCGAGAGATTGTGCGTCTGCATGGAGTTCCGTTGGAGATCGTGTCGGACAGAGACACGCGGTTCACTTCTATTTTCTGGACTCGCATTCAGGAGGCTATGGGTGTGAAGTTGAAGTTCAGTACTGCCTTCCACCCACAGACGGACGGACAGACAGACGGAGCGAGTGAACCAGATCCTGGAGGACATGTTGCGAGCTTGCGCATTGGACTTCAAGGACAGTTGGGATGACTGTCTTGCATATGCGGAGTTTGCGTACAATAATAGCTTCCAGGCGAGTATCGGCATTGCACCTTATGAGGCGCTGTATGGGCGACCTTGTCGCGTACCGCATTGCTGGTTAGAGGTCGGTGAGCGTAGCTTGATTGGCCCAGAGTTGGTGCAGGCGACGTCAGAGAAGATCGATATTATTCGACGTCGGCTTCTTACAGCGCAGAGCAGACAGAAGAGCTACGCCGATACGAGACGGAGGCCACTAGAGTTCACAGTTGGGGATCACGTGTTTTTACGAGTTTCCCCTATGAAGGGAGTCCTTCGGTTCGGGAAGAAGGGGAAGCTGGCACCGCGATTCATTGGTCCATTCCAGATCCTCGATCGTGTGGGAGCAGTGGCTTACCGATTGGCTTTACCCACGCCCCTCGCGAGCGTCCACAACGTATTTCATGTTTCTATGTTGAAGAAGTACGTTGCTGATCCTTCCCATATCATTAGATGGGAGCAGGTGCAGTTAGGAGAGGATGTTACTTATATCCTGCGACCGACACGCATCTTAGACAGGATGGAGCAGGTACTGCGTAACAAGGTGATTCCCCTTGTGAAGGTATTATGGACGCATCATACTGAGGAGGAGGCTACTTGGGAGACAGAAGCCGAGATCAAAAAGAACTACCCACAGCTTCTCGAGGAGTACGAACAGGTACAAATTTCGAGGATGAAATTATTTGTTAAGGGGGGTAGATTGTAACGCCCGTGAAAAATCCCGTACTTGGGCTCGAGTACCAACTCGACCCGAAATCGCGTAGAAATAATTTCCATGGAAATTAAGCGTAAGTTAGTTAGCGCAACGCTAGAGTAGTTGGGAAATAGTCCCTGATCACTTTAAATACGTTCTGTAAGACCCAAATCGAGTAGAACAAACAACTCTACAATACTCTATAACCTCGGATCAAACTCTAAGCGGGATTGTTCTCTGGACCATATTGAAATTTTGTATTGGATTTAGACCGCGCGTCGAAGGTTCGATACCTCCTATCTTAGACCGTTAGAACCGCCCAGCTGGACTTGATAATCATCTCGAAAATCAAGTCAAACCGATAATCACAGACTATTTCGTTGAACCCGGACTGAAGCGACCGCGAATAGGGACGGATTTGGAATTTCAAATTCAAATCTGGCACACGACTTAACGCGTCAGTATTAAGCGTTCTGACCGTCAGAATTCATCCAGATTACACTCTCGGATCAGGAAAAATTTCTATTTATTATCATGAGACTTTCAGCCCTGATCTACGTGCAGTGACCGCTGAACTGAAACTGGTCCGCCACGTGCGATCTGCGAACCCTGCCAGACTGAAACTTAATACGAGCTACATCTGGTACACATGAGCTTAAGTCTGATCGCAATCGACCAGGGGACCACCAGAAAGCAGTTTTTGGACCGAAACAGCCCCGAAATGGATAGACACCAAGTAAACTTCGTTCTGGAGCCTATTTCCGGCATTTTTAAGCTTATAAAAGGGGTTGAAACCCTCATTTCCCTCTCCCATCCGAAATTAGCAAACCCTAGGAGAAAAGGAGAGAGAGTTTGAGAGAGAGATTGGAAGGGATTTTCCTGCTTCCGAGCCGCCGACTGCTAGTGCTTCAGCACTTCTTCCCAATCACCTGGCTGGTAATTTCTCCCCTTTTTCAGGTATAAAATAACTCCAAAACTTGCTGATTTAGGGTTTACTTAGATTCATGGCATGTTAGCGAACGTATTCCATAAATCAGGTTCTCCTACTGCAGTAGACGAAGCGTACACGCTTCGTTCAAAATCCCGCAACCGTAAGAGACTAGGTGAGGATTTTAGACGCTTTGATTGACGGTTTACAACGCTTTCAATGTCGTTTAATAGTAGATTATCGACGGCATCGCCGTTTGACATGTACAACATGCTCTCCGTTTCTTGTTTCGTAAATTAACGAAGAATATGAGATTTAGGGCATTTTAGTCATTTGTAGGAAGTACGGTGTACATGCATATTTTGCTGATGTGATTGACATGGTTTGTCGCCGCATTAGGGAGTTAGGAATGCTTGCATAATCAGTTTGGCGAAGAGATTCGCCTAGTTGCGCACTTTGGGTCGACATACTATATGTAGACTTAAGTGTGTAGTGTATGTGTTTGTATAAATGCTTGTATTAGTATGTATTGAATTAAATGATGTTATGTAGTAGTTTGAGATTGATTTCTTGATTAATATGCTGACCTAAATGATTTCCTACATGTTGACCTTATGCATGATTGCATTACATGCATGGAATGTATGTGGTTGAAGATTTGCTTAAGTTGAATATTATAACATGTGTTAACATGCTCACATGATGTATTTCAATTCCAATACCTTTGCATATAAGTGCTAATGTGATTTCATAGGTGTGTGGGACTAGAATTAGTCCAGGCAGTCGGTAACCGAGCGAATTCGTGGCTGACTGGTCATAGCCACGAACGACGCGTCGATGAACGTGAATCGTGTTTAGAGTTGGCGGCAGTGGTTAGGCCACGCGAAGTGTTTTACGCACTTCATGTCGTTCGACTCGAGATGCGATCGCGCTAGTCGAGCCCGTCAAGTAACCCGACTGGCCGATGTATGTTCACCTTGTATGTGTCATAACTGCTTGAACCTAGGGTACTAAACTTACCACTGAAAACCCTGTTAACCATGGTACCTTGATCCACGAAGACTCATGAGCCGGGCATGGTGGTATGGGACACCGTGGTCAAGCTGTCGGCCTACGCTGGGGCCACAAACCTCTCCGTAGTGACCAGTGAGCACCTAAACTCGTGAGCAAATTATGGTGGTATGAGACACTATATTCTAGCTGTCAGCCTACTCTGATCAGGCGACGAGCCCTTTGTAGTGACCGCGAGCGTATTCTGAGTCCACGGGAGGCGACGACCCTTCCGTTGCAGTAGAGTACGGTAGGCCTGTATTGATAAGGTGATGGGGGAGCGGTGCAACGAGTGCGAGCAACAGCCCTGGCAGCCCTTGCAGTGACCTACGAAATGCACATCGTATGAGATTACTAGGAGTGACGACCCTAGACAGGATCTGTGTTGGGATTGATACAAGGGAAGTACCTTAGTTTCCTAATCCTGCTGTTTGAATGGACTAATAACAACTTGGAAATCATATCACCATAGCATTGCATGTGCCTGGAAGATGTGGAGCACTCTAGGGAGTGTGGCATGCCGCGATCGTAAGATGTTGCCGCATGAGGGTGATCGTCGGTGAGGGCATACATCACGTCATATCATCTTGCATTAACAACAGTATTAGGATTGTCTGATTTACTGCTTTACTATTATCCGGTGATTGAATTGTGAACATGTTAATCTTTGCTCTATGATTCCACTGAGTTGATCACTCATTCCCACATTACGGGATGGTGTTTGCAACACCCACCAGACCCTGTTGTAGATGCAGGCGAGGACGAGATCCAGGAGGTGGAGCCAGAGATTGACGAGGACTAGGATGAGTTCTCGTATATGCAGTATCACGACGGCTTCCCGTAGGCGACCTGGATCGAGGGGACTTCAGTGGGACTATTTTGAACATTATTCTTTTGTTTATGTACATGTATATGAGACTCAGAGATGTAGTCATACTTCGGACACAGATGAGATTTACTTTGTTTTTCCATACAGTGATATATATATTGTTTAGTCTTCCGCTTGCTTTTATCACTGGATCTGAAGTATGAATTGCAGTTTTGGTATACTTTTACTCATGTGAATGCTTTAAATCAGACAACATTGAATCATAACCATTTTTGTTGTATAAGTGACGGTCTGGAACTCGGGAGTTGAGTTTATACACGACCCCCGATTTTCAGAGTGTTACAGGCTTCTAAGCCCGCTAGATGATCCAATCACAAACTATTTTTAAGATGTACAATATGCAAATCAGTTTATGATGGATATGACTATGAGTGTGTGTGAGGTGTGATCTTAGATAATCAGATATGAAAGTGTTTAAAGAAATCACATGCACAAATGAAAGACAATAACAATCTCAAACACAGTCATTTTTATAGTGGTTCGACTACTTGTTTACTCCACTCCCAGTAATCGCACTCAAACCTAGAGTGTACCAGATTTCATTAAGGAGATTTCCCATGGTTCACCCTAAATCCAAGGTTTTAAATCAGGTTCATCTTTAACCTTTACAAACTACACCTAGGCTGACTGTTTATGCTCTCATGAGCAAGGGTCAACACGACGCACCCACTTTTAGGCACACTGGCCAAGGATCTTCCATAAGACCCTAATGGAGGTTTCACATGGTTCACCTCGAACCCAAGGTTTTAGACAGGTTCACCTTTAACCGAAAGTTTATGCTCTCCACAGAGCAAGGGTCAACACTACGTACCCACCACATACATTCCCCCCGGAGGCCTCCTAGAGGACTTGCAAGGGTGATCAGAAACACCTTAGACCCAATCGTACAAAGAATGATCACAAGGGTCCTCTAGAATTTGATAACTTACAGATAAGCAGATGAGTTCCTTTTAGCTTGTTGTTGAAGATCTCCTCCTTTGTTGATGAAGAGTCTTCTACTTCCTTGAACCGCAACTCAGAAGATATATTGATGCATGGCGACGGGTTGGGTCAAGGTTATGATGGAATCCTACTCTTAAATATTTTCCTATAAAGGAGATAGAGTGATTCCAATCATCTATGCATTTAAGGTATCCCAGCTTAATAATATACCATTAAGGTGGTAGCTGGAGGATCCTTGAATTTGGAAGTTTATTCCCCAATCCACTCTATTGAATATCAATGATGAGGGTGGATTGGAGGATGAATTCCCTTGAGAGAAAGGGCTTTGGGTAAATGATTTAAGGTTAAACACTCAAAGGCTCTCTCTTCTTTCTCTCACAGCAACTAAAGACAAGCTCTCTATATATAGTCAAAAAGTTCTAATAGATATAAACGGCCGCATTTACGACAGAGTTCGATATCATCGAACAGGGTCGATATCATCGAGCGTATACTCTCGATTGCATCGTGGCAGCTCGATGACATAAAATCAAATGTCATACGCTTTTGAAACTTCTTGCTAGCTGATCTAGGGCATCGAAACACGTGTCGATGTCATCGAATTTTGAACTCCGATATTATCGATACGAGGATCGATTCCTCGACATTTGAAAAATGAGAGAGACTTGCTTTAAAATTTTTCAGGCCAAAAGATAGGATCGAGGTGCACTCTATATCATCGAAATTTGAAACCAATGATATCGAAGGCAGTGTCGATGCATCGATAAATTCGAAGGATTTTCTAGTAAGCTTGCTAGATAAGTTATGTCCATTCTCGATGTCATCGATCCTACCTCGATATCATCAATATTTGAATATCGATTCTATCGAGTGACCCTCGATCTGAAATAAAAACCTCCTGAAAAAATGTTGCTAGAAAGAATGTGTCTGAGATTGATATCATCGATGGCCTTCCGATATCATTAGTTTTTGAATTCCGCGGATATCGAGGGGTACATCGATATATTGAAGGTCTATATGATTTTCTTATAAAAAATAGGGACACAAATACTCTCTTATCAATTATATTGAGTCTAATTCAATAAACTCAATTTTCAAACATCGATAATGTCGATAGGGGTATCGATACATCGATAATTTCGTCCAGGTGAATATGTGGTTGCCGGACATCTTTGGTCCTCATTTCGATGATATCGATTTCTTGTTGAGGACATCGACAATACACATTGATTTTATCGAACCTGATATCGATAAATCGACAGAGCTAGAAAAATTAGAGATTTTCTGATTTTTGAAAAAAAGTTTTCCAACTCAAAAATCTATGATGTTCTAACCAATTTTAAGGGTTTTATATACCTGGTGTTTTGGGACATGGGATGTGAGGCTTAGATTTACCTGTGGCGAGTTCGAGCACACATTCGATTGAGGCAGACAGCTTGATTGATCTTCCTATGGAGCTTTTCTGTCTAGTTGACTCAACACTCACGCTAATTGACAAACCGGGGCACTTTCACAGATTTCCCATAGAATGAAGGCAGGGGCTAAACAGAGGATAACAAAGATAAATCTGTGAGGGAAAGGCTGCCACCACCACCAGATGAGACGCTCCTGGATTGAGGAGTGGCGGCCCAGAGGAATCCTGATCAGGTTGGCTAGAAGATTCCACACTTTATTTGTTAGGATCCCTTCCAAAAAGAGGTGCAGCTGCGACTTTGGGAGGGGGTTAGAATCTCGGCCATCACCGTAGCATTCGCATTTCGAGGCCAATTGAATCCCTTTCCTTTAAATACTGTCATCAACTGGCATAGCGCCTTACATTAGCCTCCACAATAACATGAATATCTTAAGAGGAATTAAAGGGTTCCACACCCATTTAGTCCAGTTCTTCTTCATCTCACATTCCCTAACAATACCCTAAGCCGATTTAACAAAGAAAAGGCCAATGGGGTCGAATGACCAGATACGCTTATCCTCAGCGTCCGAGGTACAAAAATCGACATGCCAAATATGAACCTGAATCCAGGTAGGAAGATCAAACGGAATCTCCAACTTCAGCCGGTTAACTCTAATAAAATTTGTAACACAAAGCTCTCTGAGATCATGTGGGATATTGAGAGATGAAAAGGATTGTAAAGGGCCCTGCCCAGTCCAGTTGCTTTGCTATATGCTATAGCTCCCACGACCCACTTCCCATTGGACATTTATGTCCAAAATGGGGAATAGTTTCACTATCACTTTCCAGATTGGAGAGAACAGTAGGCAAATCTGCTAGTTCTAGTGAAAGCACCAGATTGCAGATATTTGGAGGCCATGAATTTCGCCCAAAGACTGTCCTCTATCCTAGATCTGGCCCCCCATGCCATCTTAAGGTGAAGAGCATGTAGAACATCCTTTAACTTCCCGATCCCTAGACCTCCCTCTTCCTTAGGGGTGGAAATGGAGCTCCATTTCTTCCAAAGAAGCTTCATTTTTCCATCTCGCCACCTCAGAAGAAGTTATCAAATGATTTCTCCATAGATTACAGAACTTTTGTTGTAAGGACATCCTTAGTGTAATCTGTTACTTACCTTGTTAAGGAAATTACATTTCTGAGTGTAATCCTTATTTTTCAAGCTTGATTATTTCATTTCTTAGTGTAATTTGTAGCAGTAACAAAGTAGCCAGTAATTCTAACTGTAATTCGAATTTACGCTTGCATGCTGGACTCAACTTATCCATTATAAAGGTGTTCTTCAATTATTCTTCGTGATTGACTGTAAGAATTTCTTTACCATTTCATTTTCTCTGTATCGAAAAGTCCTTTCGTACTTAAGGCAAAGGCGTGACCCATCATCAGAGGATGAACCCCACCCTTTGAATATCATCTGATCCAATTTATACATTGAGCGAGTGGCTTAATAAGCAATCGATTTCTCTAGATCTCGGTCATACACTACGTGTCTGTCTACCTCAGCGCTCGAGGTCATTGTTGTTTAGTTTGAATTGGAGCTGCAATTCCAATTCTGGCTTGCTCGCATACTTAGTGCAGAAAACAACAGTGACCAATTTTTTGGCAGTGCTCATATTGCGGGGGTTGAGCCCTCAACACTAGCCGCACAACTTCCAGGCGAGGATGTGCCAGTTCTTGCACCCCCTGAGACATCAAGTCTGAATAATAACATGACTGGAGACCTAGTAGGGCCATCCACATCCTGAACCAGCTACCAGATGAGGTATCTGTTGTACTCTGATAAAACTAGCCTTAGGCCTATAAATGGGCTGCGCTTGACTCAGGATTGCCATCGAGATTCCAAGGGGAGAGAGAGAGAGAGAGAGAGAGAGAGAGAGAGAGAGAGAGAGAGAGAGAGAGTGTCTTGTGAGACTCGGTGCCTCACTGCACCGAGTTGGCTAGTTACTCGATTAGACTAAGTCACACAAATACGGGGACTGTAGGAGGGAAAGAAAGAAGGAGAGAGCAAGAGAGGAAGAGAGAAAAAGGAAGGGAGACCAACGTCGAGTTTAGGATGCACCACACTCACTTGACTAGGCAGTTCGACTCGGGCCGGGCAGGGCTGCAACCAGTAGAAAGAAGGAGAAGGAAAGAGACAAAGAAGGAGAAAGAAAGAGAGAGAGAGAGGGAGAGGAAGAGAAAAAGAAGAGGAGAGAAGAAGAGCGAAGAGGAGGCTTGTTTCTGTACAAGTAAAGTCTAATGGGTTGGCTCGACTCCCTGACTCGACAAGTCACAACAACAGCTGCAACCATCAGCACGATCTTGCACCGCCTTAGCTTAGGTAAGACTAACTTGGAAACTCGCCAAGATCAAGTTGTCTTAGATATTAACCCAACTGAAGCATGAATAACACCATTGTTCGTCCATAACTCGAGGACAGATACGCTGGCCAGGACACCTTCCCCATATTCATGGCTCCAAATGAATCGACCCAGAGAAACGACCCAACTCTTGGGTAAACTCAATAGGCCATGCCCATATAAATAGGTCGACTAAGGGTTAGGTCCAGGGAGACTTATTGAGGGTCAAATATTACATATTAGACCCCAATTACTACCTAGATTTATGAACATGATACTGTTTAATAACCTATTTTAATCGTGTTTACATTGCAGAGTGTATTTAAGAGCATGGACTGAAAAAGGGAGCTTAAAGCATGGATTTAACGCTCTGATGACACCAAAGGCAAGGGACAGACCCCAGAGGACCAAGATCGATGAAATTACAAGCCAGAAATACACGAAAATTGAGAAATTGAAGCTCAAGTGGCTCAAAAATCATTCAGAATGCAAGATCATGGGGTTCTCACTATCTGTTTGGCTCAAAACTTCATACATGGTCTGAGGGCCATAAATTAACTACACATCAAATTTCAGCCATTGGATCATGGTAGAAGTAGCCCAACGGACAGATAAGCCCATAAAATCTCAAATTGGGGCTCGCCTAAGATCTGGATATGTTCCAAATTTAGTATCAACCCTTTAAATTAAGTGACAAAATGAATGGATGGAGCAGATTTCTCATAAACATCTCTGTGGGACCTTCATGTACAACGCGTGTGCAAGGACATAAGTGCACCCGATGTACACCAAAATACCTTAAGTCGGTCAGCGTGCGCTGACCGACTCACCTTCTCAATTCAAAAAAAAAAAAAAAAAAAAATCCAGCGGACACATCAGCGTCCGCCGGTTCCTCTCAGTGGGGCCCACTCCTCATCCGAATCCTCAATCTCGACCGTCCATTTTGTGTAAAAAGGGGGTATTAACCTCACCTAGGTGGCCGTTTCAACCCATGCATGTAAACAAATGGTGAATTCATCTGAAATACAAGATGGACGGCTGGGTTACAATCTCATGGAACACATTTTGGATCCAAAAACAGGCCTTCCCAGATTTTTTTCCCGTGAGGATCCCAGTGGAAGGAATGGATTTCTCCATAAACATCACGGTGGGATCCACCGACCATCACAGCAAGATCTGTAAGCTCTGTTTCACAACAGAGTTTGCGGTTTTCCTTTGTGGGCCACCACCATGCACCAACGGTCTGATCTGGACCGTCCATCAGACTCCAATGGCCCAGCTAATGCAGACCTAGGAGAGAGAATTTGAGGGGAGCAGCATGATCAGTTTTTCATTATTCAAACACAATTCAGACGGCAGTCTAAAAAACTCAGTAGGCCAGACCAAATCCAATCCAAAACTTTCGTATCAGAATGTATTTTCATGCTGCATCCAATGGATAGGTTGGATTCCTTTGGAAATCTCGATCGTGGGCCCACCAACTATAGAAAAGTTGAGGTTTCCGTAGCAGGCGCAATCCAGAAGTAGCTGACGCAACATGGCAAGACAGCAGGCCATTCGGTGATCAAGATCCAGATCATGGCTATGATCTGGACCATTCAAAGCCACCCTAGGGGACCACCGTTCAAGCTCAAGGAGCCTGAATGGCTTGGATCAAGACGGCCATGGGCTGACAGTGCTGAAAAAAAAATGAAAGAGAGTTGCTGCTTAACTCTTTGCGTAGGCTCTTCCACCAACTCCAGCTTCCGACTGCTGCTACTGCGTAGGCAAGGTCGGTTCCTTGCAACCAACCTTCCTACTATCCCTTCCAGTTATAAAGAGAGAGAGGGAGCTAGACATGGGGGGCTAACCACGGCTGGGATGTCAGGAGAAAGAGAGAGAGAGAGAGAGAGAGAGAGAGAGAGAGAGAGAGAGAGAGAGGGAGAAGTATTCTGTTAGGTTTTAATTGTTATTTTTTAAAATTAATTATTATTGATTTTGTGAGAATTAGCCCCATCATGTTTATGGGCTAAACCTCTTAGCTAGGGCTAAGAGGTGAAGCTTGTAGCATGATGGGAGGACCTGTTGCTTCTGCCTTTTATTTAAGACTGATCTGATGTTGATTTTAGTTTACTAATGGGAATGTTTTTAGTTTTTAATGGTCTGTTGTGACTAAATTACAATGGGTCTGCGATAGCTTTGAGCATCTTCCTTCCCTTTATGTTTATAACGTCAGGAAGCCCTATTGTTCACCATTGTCTCCTAGGCATGGTCGGATGATGGTATCCTTTCTAACCCTCATGCATTGTTAATTGGTTGGTAATTAGTTTAATTTTGTTTTTTGCTTTGTCTCCAAGGCATGGTTTGGTGATGGAATCCATTCTAATTCATACACCTTTCATCTCTTTGAAACTATATCAAGTAAGTTCAGTTTGATTTCTATGATTCTTGAAGCAAGTATAAGATCTCCCTGATCTCTACAAGTGGATCCTCTGAATCCCTAGTTTCCTATTTCTGATTTCTCCTAAGTTTTAGATAATTATTTCATCATTATTCCTTAAATTACACTCGATTTAGATTTCATCTCATTTTAGTTCTAGTTCTAGTTAGTTTTAGATTACGTAAAGGTATCAGTCCCTTGGGATTCGACCTTGGTCTTACTAAGTTTATTACTACATCACAACCCTGCACTTGGGGAGTGAACAAGACTCTGGTCGACTTCATCCTAATAGCTAAGGAGTAACAACAGTGGTCCAAAAAACTAATGACTCACGCTGAGTCAACTCAGATTGGCTTGGTTAAGTTCCTCTTAATCAAGTTCATAAAAGGGGAATTCATCTAGATTTGGAACCATGCCACCATGATCGAGCTAGGAAACCTCAATTTCATAACCTTGTAGATAAGTTTCTCTTAATCTTGGAGTAGAAGATTGTAGGTTTTAGTCATCCCTAGAATACTAGACTTGCAAGTTTGTGATGATAACTCTCTATCCCTTCTTAGGGAATTGATTGAGACCTAAGCCTAATGAACCCTACTCTTACTCGAATGATAGGTGAACGAATCTTCCTATACTCTAAGTACCTTGGAACCAGAAACATCCTCCTTAGAGGTGATGATTCTTCCCCTTGAGAATTTCCTCTTCCAGGTTAACTTAAGTAATAGTTCAATTTTTATTTCAACTAATAATTTATATCTCTAGTTCATGATTAATTGTGTTAGTTATTGAATATGATTACCAAAATTATATGCTTAACATTTACCTTGTATGAACATCTATACGTTGTACTTGTATATCTTTCCATGTTAATGGATTACTTATGAATTGGTTGTGGAACTTGAATTGCTACATCTATTAGTGGAAAACCCCACTTATATATGTACATCCAGATTTTGAATGTAACTTGACTAATTGTGATTGTAATGGACCATTGACCTAGTGGCTATTTGACTGATGGATTAAATAGAATATTGAAGTGGGCTTACCATCCATGGATTGTTATGCTATGTGACTTTTTGGGATGATCCCTTTTTATCACATCAATTTGGTACTTGCCCTATGTGGTTTTTGATATTTGCCCAAAGTGAATTTGATTGTATATTTGCCCCAAGCAGCTTAATAGATTATTTTATGTGACCATGCGCTGGAAGTTCTTCTTGTTGAACTGTGATTGGCCACTAGTTAAGGAGGATGCCATTAAACATCCTAATGCTGGAGTCTCATGAGTCGGGGATGGTAAAATGGGACACTATGCCCGAGTTGTCGACCTATGTTGGGTGAAGAGCCCCTCATAGTAACCTTTGAGCTTTCCTAAATTAGTTGTTTACAAATTGGAATAATAATGGCTCGGATTAATCATGCATTCATGACACTTGCATTTTGAATGAACTGACTGTTTGAAAGGTCCATTTCCTTATTAAGTATGAGCCAACTGTTTGAAAGGCCCATCTCCATGCATGAATGAGCCGACTGTTTGAAATGCCCATTCTTTGCTTAAGTGAGCTGGTTATTTGAAAGACCTATCTTACTTGAGCGGATCGACTGTTTGAAAGATCCGTTCCCTTGCAAGTTGAATGAGTCAACTGTTTGAAAGACCCATTCTCTTGCTTAAATGGACTGACTATTTGAAAGGTCCATCATCTTATTAGGAATGGGTTAATTTTCTGAATGGCACATCCCTATGCATGAATGAGCCGACTGTTTGAAAGACCCATTTTTTGCTTAAGTGAGCCGACTGTTTGAAAGGTCCACTATCTTATTTGAGTGGGTCAACTGCTTAAAAGACCCATCACTTTGTAAGTTAAATGAGTCGACTATTTGAACGACCCATTCTCTTGCCTGAATGGACTGACTATTCGAAAGGTCCATTCTCTTATTTGTGATAAGCCGACTGTTTGAAAGACCCATCCCATGCATGAACGAGCCGACTGTTTAAAAAGCCCATTCTTTGATTGAGTGAGCCAACTGTTTGAAAGACCCACTATCTTACCTAAGCGGGTCGACTGTTTGTAGGGGTGTACATCGAGTAGAACCGAGTCGAGCTAACCTTAGCTCGACTTAGCTCGAACACTGGCTGACCTCAACTCGAACTCAGCTCTGCTCGGTCCTCGAGCCTGACTGGCTAGCTCAGCTCGGGCCAGCTTGGGCCGAGTTCGCCATTGAGGCATTTCCACAAACACCTGAACTGCAACTTTAAAATTCTACTGTTTTACATACAGAGGCAATGATTTTATAGGTATTTTATCAAACACCTTCTAAGTAACATAAAAATTAAAAAAACAAAGAGAAAAAAGGTATTTCCATCAGGGTTTATGAAAACCCACATCACGAATTTCTCTTGAAAGCTTATGCTGTTGTGGTTCTCGCAACCTTTGAATTAGGTATGAGACTGTTTTTGCTATCAGGGTGGGTATTTATTGCTGTTAAAACTGGTCATATGAAGCTAATGTTGGTAGCTATTGCACTGCTTCACATTGCAGTTACTTGTACCAAACCTTCCTTATCAGACATCATCAACAATGGCAATCAAATAAAAAACTTATCTAGTTTTTCATCAACAAGAAGTAAGTGTGGGAAGCTATTGCACTGCTTCACATTGCAGTTGCTTGTACCAAACCTTCCTTGCCACCAGCCACATTTCATTGAGTCATTTTATCAAACAGTTGGTGAGCAACATTAAACGCAAAGTAACCGAGTCATCGAACTTGTTCGATCCGAACTGGATTCGATCCGAGTCGAGTCGAGCTGGGGCCTGCTTGAACTCAGCTCGAACTCATTTTTGAGCTCAAAAAATCAGCTCGAATCTGCTCAAACTCAGCTTCGAACTGAGTCGAATCGACCTTTTTTGAGTCGAGTCGAGCAAGCTAACCGAGCTAGCTCGGTTCGTGTACACCCCTAACTGTTTGGAAGACCCATTCCTTTGTAAGTTGAATGAGTCAAATGTTTGAAAGACCCATTCTCTTACCTAAATGGACTGACTATTTGAAATGTCCATTCATTTGGCCAGCTGGATGTGCATCCCTAGTTGATGTGCATTCACACATCCATGCACTTAAATAAGATCGCATCATGGATTATTTTGGATGTTTTTCTGTTTAAAACTATGCTTAACTAATGTGGCGGTGTGTAATCTTGAGTGAAATTTTACATTGAATTGGCCACTCATTCATTAAATATATAACCGTACAGGTAGTGTAGGTGGTTTAAATGATAATCATGTTAAGTTGATGAGGAGCAGGGTATAAAGTCTGCTCAAGATCTACTACGTGATCTTGTAGTTCAAGACTAGTTGTAATTTATTTTATTTGATGTATTAAATTGTTTTTGTTTTGTAATTGTGATTATGAGACATTGGTTTGTATAAGCCTTCGGGCAACCACAAGAATAATTGGATTTATGTATTTAGATTCGCTTTTATGTTTGACATGTTATATTCCACTAAACTGCTAACTTTGATAAAAGAAAAGAAAAGGAAAAAAATACCTAAAACTTGGCTATCTTTAAAGGTTAACACTTGGGTTTTCAGAAAACGATTCATATACTTGAGTTTCGAAAACTTGGGCCTTATGAGGTGCTATCAGAGTGGAGTTTAGACAAACCAGGCTTGGGGTAAAGAACTCATACAAACCTTAAATGTCTCATGTTAAGATGTTAGAATTAGTTAAAAATAACATTGTCACAATAATCAACAAATGAAAGGAACTTAGACTTTATAAGAAATTCCTTACCCACCACATTGCACATTAGATCGAACATAAGCACTATTTGAACTTAGGGAATCATACTAAGAATTGCAATTTGAGTTCCCTAATACATCTTGTTAGTTAGAAATAAGAATTCTCACAAATCTCAACACTTAGGGTGAAGTTATAGAATTTTGGATAAATTTTCAACCCTAGATTGAGCATATCGAGACTAGATTAGAAATCCTAGGTGAATTTGGTAACTTTTAAACTCTGATTTCATATAGGAAAGCCTGGTCTTGAAATTTTCACATAGCGCTTAGATGATTAGAGTGTGCAGTGAAAGCATAACGGGCCACATAGACTTATTTGTTATGACAATAGATGACTACATTGTAAATGCTATAGTGTAAATCTAGCACCGGAAGAGTTGTCCAATTTTGTTGTGCCAAACCATTTAGAATTTGTGTCATGCTTTGAGTTGAATTGATCATGTTTGTGCATTTTAAAGTTGTCTGCATCTTTGTCGAACTTGCCTACATTTTCAAGTTGAAGAGAAGATTGTTGAAGTTCATGGTTTCAAGATCAAATTCAAGAACTAAGGCTCAAGAACTTTAGTTCAAGTTTGAAGTTCAAATATTGTACGCTAAAGATTCAAGAACTCAAGCGTAGCTTAAGCTCATGTTCAAGAGATTGAACTCAAGCTTCACGTATCACAAGAAATCAAGGTTCTGAAGCAAATGATGTTTCAATTGTTCCGACTCACAAACGAGGTATGGATGACCCTAGATTGACCATAGGTTGATTCATATTCATTGCATATTTTATGTGGGTCATTTCATAAGTTTATAGGTAATTTTCTCGGCTAGTCTTAGTCCTTGTTCGACTAGTTCAAGTACTAACTCGACCAGTCTAAGAGTTTTCTCGACCAGTCCAAGGTTTGTTGCAATTTTTCAAAATTTTCTGTTGGACTCTCAACCAGTCTTGGAGACTGCTCGACCAGTCAAGTGAATAGTGCTCGACCGGTCGTGCAGTACTCGACTCTAAGTCCAACAAGCTTTTCTGGTCCCACTTGACTAGTCGAGTGCATTGCTCGACTAGTCAAGCTGGCCACACGACCAATCGAGCAAGCCACTCGACTAGTCGAGTAAAGATCTTATCTTATCGTGCCAGAAATTTTAAAATGCAGTTGGTCCTTCGACCAGTCGAACCGACCCTTAGACCAGTCGAGTGAACAGTATTTTCACCTATAAATAGAGCATGAATTTCAGAGTTTTTTCATTCATTCTAAGCTAAATCAAGACACCACTCTGAGGGATAAGTTTGTGAATTTATTAAGATATATTATGCTCATTTTAGATTATTTTTATTAGCTTTTATAATTTAATTTTACGATCTTCATTCCAATCTTATATTAAGAAGGGATTTGTGTTTTACCATTTCTTGAGATCAAAATCAAATCAAGCGAGCCCAGGTTGATTTAATTAAAAATCATTTAGAACTAGAACCTTTTCATATGTGAGATTGGACATTGAACATCTTCATCTACATCGAATTGGTTCTACAGGACTTCTTCAGAAGGAGAAATTTTAGATAAATACTATTTATATTTTGTATATCTTTTGTGGTTTGTGAGGTTGTGCCAGAAAAATCTCATTTTTGGTTTTGTCTAAGGTAATCCAGAAAATCTCAGAGTGTGGGGTTTTTGTAATTGTGTAAGCCCAACTAAAGACACAATTTTGAAGGTTTTAAGATGAACCTTGGAAAACCTTTTCATAGTGAAAGCCAATATCCCGTGGGTGTGGATATTGGGAGTGGAGTAGTTTTGTGGCTATTTTTCTAATAGTTAATGTACACACAAACGAACCACTATAATTCTTGAAGTTGAGTTACAGTGGATGAGTGAATGCGCTTATGTGTATGAATGTTGTAATTTACTTTGAGCATTTGTGGTGAATGGTGTAATTTACTTTATGCACTTGTGGTGAATGTTGTAATAACTTAGTTTATTTTCTTTACCTCTTTATTGGTTTAGGTTTTTGATACTTTCAAACGTTCTAGTAAGGTTGTCCTGTCATAAGCCTTTGGTTCTTTGTATTAGGTTGTCCTTAAAACTAAGTTTATATCAACCTCTCAAGACTAGTACATTTGAGGTTGTTATTTTCTTGTGCTTCTTTATAATTTGATTGTGTTATCTATCTTTATATTCCGTATTTATTTTTAATTTGACATAATCCTATTCACCCCCCTCTAGGACGTTTGGCTCGGCCTTTTCAAGTGGTATCAAAGCCTAATAACTCCTTTTTATTATTTAGATTTATTTTTTGAGCTAACTGATCTGAGCTTATAAGATGTCAAATTTTGATAGCCTCTCAATCACTAGGCCTTCACCTTTTGATGGCTCCAATTATGCCTATTGGAAAGCCAGAATACAGATTTTTTTAAGGTCGATAGATGAGAGCGTATGGCAAGCCACAGTGACCAAATTGACCCCTCTTACTCTTGAAGTAATTAGCACTGATGGAACTAAGACTATAAAATAATCACCATATTTTACATGGACCACTCTTCAGAAAAATAAGGGTAGTGCTAATGCAAAGGCTTTTAATGCAATTACTTGCGCACTATCACTAGATGAATTCAAAAGAATTATATCTTGTGATACTGCAAAGAAAGCCTAGGACATTATAGAAATGACACATGAGGGTACGACTATAGTTAAGAAATCCAAACTTTAAATCTTCACCACTCGGTTTGAGGAGATACGTATAGAAGAAAGTGAAACTTTCTTGAACTTCTATACTAAGTTAAATGACATAGTCAACTCTATGTGGGGTCTTGATGATAGCATCCCAGAAAGTAAAGTCTGTGCAAAGATACTGCACTCATTGCCTGATAGGTTTAATTCTAAGGTGACGACGATCCAGGAACTTCGTGATACGGATAATATGAGAGTTGAAGAGCTAGTTGGTTCTTTACAAACCTACGAGTTAAACTTTAAGGCTCCTAAAGGTAAGCCCATCGCTCTTGAGTCTTCTAAAAATATTTCTCATGAAAATGCTAATAATTCTGATTATGAAAAATCTGAAGATGATATGACACTATTATCTAAGAAGTTTTATAAAATTTTTAAAAGTAAAAAGAGGATAGATTTTTAAAAACCTTCAGAAAAGAAAAGAACTAGATCTAAAAATTGGAAATCTATTAAAGACAGCCAATGTTTCAACTGCCATGAATATGGGCATCTGACAAACAAATGTCCAAAGAGGGAAAAATATAAAAAGAAAGGCATGTTGGCTACATGGGATGAATCGTCTTGCTCTGAATCCTCTTCTGAGTCAGAAGATTCTGAACCTGAGTCTGCTAATGAGTTTAAAGCCTTAATGACTCTAGCTAAAGTCACTTACTCAGACAATTGTGATTCAACTTGTGATGAAAATATGAGAAGTGATCCTGAAAATGATGATGATTTACAAGATGCTTATGATGCCCTATATAAAGAAAGTTGTAAGATAGCTGTAAAACTAAAACTTCAAAAAGAAATTTTTTTTAAACTAAAAGAAAATTTTAGTATATGTAACGTACCACACATAGTGCATAATGCATGAATCACACTATTCAAGATATACATCAAACCTATGCATACCATACGAATCATGCGAGGTGACCCTATCCTGTACGGGTCTCCTAAGTATTTCAAACCAAAAGGACGTATGCTATGATTAAGCATCATTCATAACAAGCATATATATATATGATGCTTATGGGCAAGTAAATGAGCATATTATTCATTTTGCTAAGCATAATTATACTAGCATATTATCAAACATATTATTATGGGAAGATTCGAGCCCCTAATGGTTTCAAGAAAGTTAATGTACTAAGTCCATTGGGCAATCGGGAATACGAATGTACAAGGCAATGCACGCCCGACGTGGTATGCACAAGTCAGGAATGAGGATTCTCCTACTCTGAGGCTACAGATCGGAGCGGTTTGACACAGTTCGGAGTTAGGAAAAAATTTGTGCTCCGACTGGATATGCTAAGCTGTCCAGCCACAGTCAGACTAACAACCCAACATGATGAGATAGTTCCGGCGCGTCGCCTCGGAGCTCCAGAAGATGTGTGGAGTGTGTTTAGCGACAAGCCCAGCCCTATAGCTTGGGTCAGATCTCGGCTAGGGCTAAGAGCGCCATCCCTGGCCAACACGTTAACTACAAAAGCTGGTCAGTGCCCTGACAACTAAAGAGACCACACCGAGCCGAGGCCGTGCATCAAGACGAGCTCTCCGCTTGCCAGATTCAAAAACTACCATAAACAAATGTGGAAGATTACTTCGTTCACAGATACACGTTATCCGCTTGATACGCTACACAATTTATGGATTACGCACAATATCTCCACAATCTTGGTATCCCGCTAATTGAGTAAATCGTGCCGACAATAACGGACCTAGACCGTTCAACAATTAGGTATAAATACATCGCAACCTCATTACTACAGGTACACAATATCTCATACTCTCCTCTACTCTCCACTTAGACCCAGATTCCCTTGACCTAACTTAAGCATCAGAGGGTCCCCCGGCTTAGCCAGGGTTGCCTTTACCTGTTCTTCTTATGCAAGGTCAAGACGTTGAAGAGATTGAAGTTTCGGGAGCCGGAGGGGAGAGTCATTCAGATTTTGATCTCAACATTTTTTGGCGCCATCTGTGGAAATCTGATACAAAAGGTCAGGTTCTTATTTTCAAATACAATGGCAAGAGGAAAGAAGAAAGCGATAGCTGTAGAACCAGAACCAAATGAGCAAACCCGCTCTTCATCACCACTTCATGCTGAGTCAGCTCTGGGACCTTTTCAACGTTCTCGCAACTGAGCGAGGAAGTATCAAGCCATGCAAAATGAGATTCAGGACCTACGCGATGAAGTGAACAGAATAAAGTAGCGACAGGAGCCATAGCCACACTCGATTAAGGAGAATCCTGTTCCCGAGCCCGTCGGTCTGTTCATAGAGGCTCACTTTGTGCCGGGGAGTATGAGGCCTAAGGCACCCCAGCACCCTCGGGCACTGGTTTAGGGTCAGAATCCTCCTCTGGTCCAAATCAAAGTCTCGGCATGGAATACTGCCACTCGAGCTCCTACCAACAACTCAGGCACCTCAGCTCTGGCACCTACGGACCTTCGACATCAGCTAGAGCGTAAGAGGGAAAGGAGGACTTCAGAAATAGAAGATGCCCCAGAGATTATTGTTGAAAATAAGGATCCATGGGAAGCGTGGTTTGCAGAACTCGACGACAAATTCCTGACCCTGGAAAGGAAGTAGCAATTATCAATAGTTTCAGCCATAGTTCAGGCAATGATAGAAGATACCGAACCTCCTTTCACCTCCACCACCATGGATGAGGTGATGCCGTAGAGGTTTCAGATACCTCCTGTCATCCAATATTGTGGGTTCGGAGACCCATCCGAGGATGTAGAAGCTTATCGGTCCTGGATGTAGATCCAGACAACAACGGATGTAATAATATGTAGGGGATTTTTTATCACCCTTATGAGATCCGCTCAGAGTTAGTATTGACAGTTCAAACCCAATTCCATCGGTTCCTTCGCAAAGTTAAGTCGACTATTCCTTACCCAATTCATTAGTGGCAAGAGAAGTCGAAAGTCCAACACTCACTTGCTCACCATCAAGCAAGGTCCTAAAGAGTCGTTGAAGGACTACATTGATCGCTTCAACGAGGAAGCGTTGCAGGTAGAAGACTATGATGACAAAATGGCGCTCGCTGCAATATTCAGTGGCCTAAAAGAAGGAAGGTTTATTTTTTCCATTGGGAAAAACCCACCGAAGACATTGGCGGACTTCATTGCAAGAGCTCAAAAATACACTAATGCCGAAGAGTTTACCAACGCTCACAAAAGTATACAAGTAACCGACCCAACTAACAAAGGGAATAGGCTTAAGAACAAAGAGTCTCAGCCGACTGACAAAGGGTCGGATGACTGTGCCCCCTTCGATTGTCGACTGAGTCGAAGACCGGAAGAGAAATTCCATTCATACACCCCCCTCAATACGTCTATTGAGAAGATCCTGTTAGATATCCGAAGATAAAAACTTTTGAATTGGCCTGTCTGTATGAAGGCTAACCCGAAACATCGAGATAAGTGAAAGTTCTTCCTCTTCCACCGGGACCACGACCACAACACAGACGATTGTGTGGATCTTAAAGATGAATTGAGTCCCTCATCCACAAGGGCCATCTACGTCGATACACTAAAAGGGGAGAGAGCAGCTCGAAAGGAAGAACGAGAGCAAGAGCGATCGAATAACCCCATGGAAGAGCCAGCTGAAATCCGCACCATTTTGGAGGGTTCAACCGATGGAGGAGATTCAAACAGGGATAAAAAAACCTACTCTCGGAAGCTCGATCCGGAACATTATGTCCATCTAATCGATCGGCTCAGCAAGAAACTCGGGATCAGCCCATACAGCCTGACCTTCATGGAAGACGACGCATGTGGGATCCTGTATCCGCACGACGATGCCCTGGTAATCACAATGACCATCAAAAATCACAAAGTATATTACATCCTGGTTGACACTGAAAGTTCAGCCAATGTATTCTATTCAGAAGCTTTTGAGAGGATGGAGGTCCCTTAGTCGCGGCTCCGACCTGTGAAGACCCCCCTGCATGGCTTTGCTGGAGAGAGAGTGATCTCCATAGGAGCTGTTTCCCTCCCAGTAACTGCGGGAGAAGGACAACACCAAGTCACCCTTATGGTGAACTTTCTTGTTGTCAATGTACCATCAGTGCACAATGTCATCCTGGGCAGGCCCTCCCTCAATGCAATGAGGGCAGTTGTTTCTACTTACCACCTAATGATGAAGTTTCCAGCTGAGGGTGGAATTGACTACCTCCGAGGCGACCAGCGCAAGGCTCGGAGATGTTACGCGATAGTTGTTAAAAAAGGATCTGTTAAACAAGCACTTGTTGTCAACGTCTTGGATCCCAGAGGACTCGCAAGGGACTCATCCGTAGAAGACCTAGAGAAGGTGTCCCTTGATGAATCAGATCCTAATAAAACTATTTAGCTCGGAACATCATTAAGTCCCAAGTGACTGTCTGAAATGCTGACCTTTTTAAGGCAACACAGGGATGTCTTTGCATGGTCGCATACAGAAATGTTAGGGATCTTCCCTGATGTTTTGGTCCATAGGTTGAATGTGGACCCCGATCATAAATAGATGAAATAAAAGAGAAGACCATTCGATGCCGAGCGCTACGAGGCCATTGCCGAGGAGGTCTCCATCCTACTCGATGCCAGCTTCATAGAGGAAGTATATTACCCCGACTGGATTGCAAATATGGTGCTCGTCCAAAAATCCAATGGGAAGTGGTGGGTCTGTGTAGACTACTCGGATCTGAACAAAGAGTGTCCAAAAGATAGCTTCCCTTTACCTCGGATCGATCAACTAGGAGACAGTATGGCCAGTCACGAATTACTCTCCTTCCTGGACACCTATTTCGGATACAACCAGATCACAATGCATCCCCCAGATACGCAGAAGATTACCTTTGTCACGGACAAGAGGCTCTACTATTACCGGGTCATGCCATTTGGCCTGAAAAATGCTCGGACGACATATGAGAGGTTGGTAAATCAAATGTTCGCCAAACAGATCGGACGCACTATGGAAGTATACGTCGACGATATGTTGGTAAAGAGTATCAAAGCATCCGATCATTTGACGGATCTCTAGGAAACATTCAGTGTCCTCCGAGAATACCAGATGAAGTTCAACCCCACAAAGTGCTTCTTCGGGATTGAATCAGGAAAGTTCCTCAGGTTCCAGGTCAGCCAATGGGGTGTCGAGGTAAATCCTGAGAAGATTAAGGTACTCCTTGAAATGAGTTCACCTCGGACCGTCAAGAAAATACAATGCCTCATAGGAAGAGTTGCCGCGCTCGGACGGTTCATATCCAGAGCAATAGATAAATGCCTCCCCTTCTTTCAACAATTGAAGGGTCATAAGAAGGCAGAATGGATACCGGAATGTAAGCAAGCCTTCTAACGACTAAAGTAGTATTTGAGCTCACCCCCCTCCTATCCAAGCCTGAAGAAGGTGAGCCCGTTCTTGTACCTCGCGGTCTCAGCTTCGGCTGTCAGCTCGACCTTGATCAGAGAAGTCAGGCATAAGCAATACCCCAAATATTACGTGAGCAAAGCAATGGTACCAACAGAGACGAGATATTCATCCATAGAGAAGCTAGCGCTCAGCCTCATTGTTTCGGCCCGGAGGTTACATCCTTACTTTCAAGCCCATTCCATCGTCTTCTTGACCGACTCTCCTCTGAGACAAGTTCTCCATAGGCCTGAGGTTTCAGGTCGGATGACCAAGTGGTCCATTGAACTCGAGGAGTTCGACCTCCAATTTCATCCAAGGATAGCAATCAAGGGTCAAGCCATGACGGATTTTATTACTGAGTTCATGTAAGCCCCGTATCCTAGACCGTACCATTCCATAGACTTTTGCGATCGAATTTCGGCAACCTTCGACCCTTAATCGGTATTTGCACACGACACTAATTCACACGTCGTCAACCCAAGTCGACTCAACCTGAGACCTATGCCATAGCGACCGCGCCGTCGCCGCGATTCCGATGTCGCAACTCAAGTGCCGATCCAATACCCTGGTTAGGAGATGTGGGCCAGCGTTCGGTGCGAGGAAAATGCCAAGCGTACAAATTTTGAGAGAATCTCTACGGCTTGTCACATCAATCAATCAATCAATCAATCCCATCATATCAAGTACATGTCAAGTACACATCACCTTTCACCCTTTCCCAAGCAAGCCCCAAAGTCAAAAAGTTTTTACACAAGCCATACTTCTCTTACACCATTTGCCATAAAAGTCAAAAAGTCTCTTACACCCATCACTCACCACATCCATCACTCCATCACTCGTCACTCTCTCTCCCTCCCTTTACAACTCTCTCTCTCTCCTTCATTTTTAAAATCACTTTCCCAAGCTAGAGAAAAACCATATGTCCAAGCCACTCCAAGCTTTCTCAAGCAACAAAGGTGACCCACTTTCTACCCTCTCATCTTCTATCTCAACCATCCAAACTCCATCTCCTCCGTTGGAATTGAAGCTAAGGAGCAAAAGAAGCCAAGGGAGCAAGAAGAAGCCGGTGGGTGATCTTTAAATTTATCCTTCATCTGTTTATTTGATTTAAGGGTCCATGTATGTGGGACCCACCTTGACGTATATTTTATATCAAAGAGGGGCCCATAGTGGCGGGGCCCCTCTATCACCTCAGTTGTCCCCTATCTCTCTTTCTCTCTTTTTTCCTTCTCTTTCTATGATTATGGCCAACCTAATGTGTGTATATCATCCATGCCATCTACCGGTGGACCCCATCTATGTGGGATACACCATGATGTTTATATGTCATCCCAACCGTCCATAAGGGAGGCCACCTTGAGGTGGCTAATAGTGCGGGTGGTTGCCAGTGAAGTGTGATCCACGTGGGCCCACCCAGCCCCATAGCTCACTAGAAAACTGAGTGAAAGATACCTCATTTCACATTGAGGTCTTGGTATTGATCCCTGTGGTGGTGGCTAACATGGAGTGTGTACTGACATGAGTGTGAGGTGGCTAACATTAGGTGTGTACTGACACGGGCATGGACTAATGGTGTGGTTCATGGGACCCACCTACAGCGTCCATTCATCATGGTGGGCCACCCCACGTGTGATCCAGACCATCTGAATGGTGGGCCCTCATGGCTTACGTGCTAGACGGAGTGAAAAATACCTTTTTTCAATGGTGGGCCCATAGCTCCAGTGGTAGGTGGAGTGAAAGATACCTTATTTCAACGCTAAGGTCTTGACATCGATTCTCCAGCGGGGGTGGCTGCTAGCAAGGTGTGATTGGACGGTCGGGTCCATGGGACCCACCCACACCGTCCATCCACTCTCTGTTGAGCCACACCATGTTGCATGTGTTTGATTCGAATGGTCCACCGTCCCTGGACGGTGTGTGGGGCAACACCATGATGTATGTTGCTGTCCAGGCCTTGGACGGCCTGGACGTTAAGTATATAATATTATATTTATTATATATTACATTAGATTATATATATGATATATTATATATATATGTTATTGTGGTGGGCCCTACATGGGACCCACATCTATGTTGTTGCATAGCAGAAAAAAGAAAAAAAGAGGAAAAAAATATAAAAAGTAAAATAAAAAGTAAAGGCAGCTATGCTGCTCTCTCTCTCTCTCTCTCTCTGAGCATCAGCAATATGTAGGTCCCACATGGCGTGTGCATTTCACAAGCCATCCACCCTTTCTAACGATGGGCCCTCCAGGGTATTTATATGACCTCCAAACCGTCCATCTATTTGGTGAGCGTGGGCCCCACCTACTATTGAAGCAGGTTGGCTGGCGCACCTACAACAACTAAATAGCTGCTTTATTGAGCCAGCAAGTTCTGTGGGCCCATCATGGCATGTGTTATATCCACCACGCCCATCTATCTCTCGAGTGGGACCCACCGCTGATATATGTGATATATCTAAGCCTTCCATCCAGTTGGCTAGATTTCATCTAGGCTTGGGATGAAAAATAAGACAAATCTACTTATCAGGTTGGTCATTGCTAAATACAGTGGAGCATTGAACGCCTACCATTGAAATCCTCTGGGTATCATAGAGAATCTGGATCAACATGAAAACTTTTTTCCTTTATTCAGGTCTGTGTGACCTTATGATCAAATTGGATGAAAAATAAATGCAATGGTAGGCCTTGGGGATTTAAATAGTGGAAATCATTATCACCACTGTTATTTGGAGTGCGGTCCAAACAATCTTGTGTTATGATTTATTTGAAGTGCTCTTAATTGATCCCTAAGGCTAGATGAATGGGGAGATGGTGTGACTCACTTGATGTATGATAGGCCCCTCTTTGTGAGATGTATTAGGCCCATTTGATTCGGCCCATTCGATTCGGCCCATTTAATTAGGCCCATTTGATTTGACCCATTTAATCGGCTCATTTTGAATCGGCCCATTCGAATCGGCCCATTTGAATCGGCCCATTCGATTCGGCCCATTTAATTCGGCCCATTCGAATCAGTCCATTCGAGTCGGCCCATTAGATTCGGCCCATTCGATCCGGTCGTGCCTTAAGAGCAATGATGGTTTGAAATCCACATTGCAAGTATAATGTTGGTTAAATGTCCACATTACGACTCTCCCTAGGGCCCATTGATAGGCCCGTACTTATTGTGTGTAGGCCGTCTAGGCCATCTACGTTATAAGGATAGTGCATTACTTCATAATATGATTAGTATAGATCCATGATTCATGATCATACGCATCATATGTATGCTTGATATGAGAAGTGACTGATCATAGCATATGCCTTCGGACAGATTTTTTAGGGGCTCCCAGATAGGCTATGTTGTCCTACATGAGCGCACGATACGCGCAGGATTGTTATATGACTGGATAGTGTGATTCATGCATTCGCATTGTGTGATATGGTACTGTACGCCCTAGCGACATTAGGGTCGTAGCCTCCACAGGCGTATCGTGGTTAGCAGGATTGGATACCAAAAATCTTGTTCTACATGGGGTGCTATAGATATCCTTGGGTGAAAGTCCTTAAACCCTTATGGTACCAAGAGGTTTCTCCAACGTCTAGACCGAGTGGGTGCATGAGCGTCAAGTGGCGATAACTAGACGGTTGCGCTTTTCACTGTGTCGTGGTCGGTTGGAAGGGGGTGTGGCTTTACCTACCTGAGAGGAGGGGCAAAGCTAGGCTGAGTTTGACCAGCTCGAGAAATGGGTCCGCTATCAACGAGCCGAGCCCGATATTAGTAGGCGGATAGTGAGGTCTCTTCCACTTACCTTATCACGCGAGATGGGGCGGCGATCTACTTTAGAGTGTACTAGACCTCGGTGATATCTCAGATTTGAGCTTATTGATATGTGGACTTAGATGAGGACTCGTATGCTTGATTTGTACCTCGCATCGCATAGCCTTAGTACGACCGACATTATTCATGCCTTGCATCGCATGGCCTTGGTACGGCCAATAGTATTCATGGATCCATTAGCATATTCCGCATTACTTTGATATTGCATGATCATATTACTACTTTGCGCAGACACTTTCACCACCCTCTAAGCTTTCCATAAGCTTATGCACGACCGTTGCGTGCAGGTGATGTTGGAGTGCAATAGCGCTGAGGTAGGAGCGCTTTGCAGATCATTTTGGAGTTATCATCTACTATCATTGTATTTCCCTTTATGCTCGTTATACTTGTAAAGTTTTTTATCATAGTGGAAATGTAATGAAGTTTTTGATTGTTGTTTGTGGGTTATGCCTTTGGTTATGCTTATTACGAATCAAACTGATATTAAAAATCTTCCTCGTAACATCCCAGGATTGGAACCTGGCGAATGGGCGCTGAAAGCTGAGAATGGGGTTCTACGGAGGCTGTCGGTGCCAGATTTGGCGATCGGAAATTTTGTGAGCTCGGTTTTCGAGTTTGGGGCGTGACAGTTCATACTCCGAGTGCAGAGGAGATCAGCGCCGAAGTCGAAATGACTCTGCCTGTCCCCCTGGGGGACCAAAAGGCAGTGTCGGACCCGTGATGGATTCTCTACGTCGACGGGTCATCCAATGCCAAAGGAGCTGGTGCAGGAATAGTCCTGGTTGAACCCAAATCTACATCTATCCAATATGTGATCAGACTCGGGTTCAAAGCTTTGAACAATGAGGCAGAGTATGAGGCTTTGCTAGCCGGACTCTCCAGGTCCAATGCAATTCACAGCTGGTGGTAAACCACATTTCCAACGAGTATGAAACCAAAGAGACAAGGATGATCGCTTATCTCGATGAGGTGAGAAAATTGATTGAAAATTTTTAGAATTGCACCATCCAGGAAATCCCAAGAGCGAAAAACTCATGGTCAAATGCCTTAGCAAGGCTCGCCTCGGCCGCAGAGGGGAAGCTCCCACGATTCGTCCCCATTGAATTGATAGAACATCCAAGCATCAAGCATGCAGAGAAAATCAACCCAGTGCACACTACTCCGAGCTGGATGGACCCAATCTTCATCTATCTCACGTCCGACGAAACCCCCACAGATAAATTGGAAGCAAGACGACTGAGTGTTAGAGCGGCTCAGTATGTCGTCCTGGATGGTATGTTGTATAAGAAGGGATATTCTCATCCTTACCTCAGGTGCCTCCGACTTGACAAAGCCGATTACGTGATTCGGGAGACTCAGAAACCATTCTGGTAGCCGAGCCTTGGCCTTGAAGATACTTCGTCATAGACACTTCTGGCCAACCCTTAAGCAGGACTCGAAGGATTATGTTCGAAAATGTGACAAATGCCAGCGCTATACAACTGTGCCGAAGCAACCAGCTGAAGAAATGACCCATATGAGCGGACCCTGACCATTCGCCCATTGGGGGATCGACATCATCGGCCCCCTACCTGCAGGGAAGGGACAAGTCAAGTTTGTCATTGTCGCAGTCGACTACTTCACCAAGTGGGCTAAGGCTAAGCCTGTGGTGAAAATCACCGAACAGAAAGTGATTGACTGTCTGAAAAAATATTATTGACCGGTTCAAAATTCCGTGCACCATCATGTCAGACAATGGCTGACAGTTCAACAACGACAAGTTCTGAGGCATGCGTCAAGGTCTCGGCATCGCAAATGCATATTCTTCACCTCAGTCCAATGGGCAGGTGGAAGCGGTCAACAAGGTTATCAAGTATCATCTTAAAATAAAATTAGAAAAAGTGAAGGGTAACTGGGCCGAAGAACTTCCATTCGTCCTTTATACCTACAGGATCACAACTCAGTCCTCAACCGGAGAGACTCCATTCTCACTTTCCTATGGCTCGGAAGTAATGGTGCCTGGAGAAATTGGCCTTCCTACTGCTCGGGTAAAGAATTACCAAGGGGGCCAAAACTCTAACCAGATCGCAGCTAACTTGGATCTACTCAAGGAAGCTAGAGATATCTCAAGGCTTCGAGACGCCACTCGGCATTAACAGGTGGCAAGCTTCTACAATTCTAAAGTCAAGGTCAGGAGGTTCCGCTCGGGGGACTTAGTCATTCCCTGGGTCTTCCAGAACACCGTTGAACCGGGGGCTGGAGCACTCAGGCCTAATTGGGAAGGGGCGTATCGAGTGGTCCGATCATCTAAGCCAGGTTCCTATCATCTAGAAGACCTCGAAGGTCACCAACTCCATCACCCTTGGAACCCCGAGCACCTGAAGATCTATCATCCCTAATGAACTAGCCTTTAAGGCCCCCAATAAAGTGTATGCCTCTAAGCAACTAGTCTTTAAGACTTTCAATAAAACTCAAGACTCGTCTTCTACATAAATGGATTTATCTACTGAGTTGCCTCTCACATTCAAAGGCGGACTGGACGAGCTGATTCCTTAGAGAAGGGGTCAGAGCGTAATCTCACAGAAAACTCGACATGGCATCCCCTCTTAGTCAGGGGAAAAGCTAAAGGATGACCCGATTCCCTGATGGAGTAATCGGCTCATCATCTGACTGACGAACGAAACAGAAGTTTCTCGCCAATCGTGGGACGAGCCAAGCCCCTAGGGGTTCAGACTTAACAATAATTAAGCCAGAAATGCCTAAAAGATCTACTAAACGGCATCAAAGGGAGTTGACTCGTCAAAGATTCAGCTTGGCTCGACCATGCTTTGAAATAAACTAACATGTCAACGATTCAATCAATAATCAGCATCAAACATCTAAAAATTAACGAGTTAATGCGAGAAAAATCATCATTTGAGTGCCCTTTCCAAAGGGTCAAAAATAATTATCCACATGCTCACTTCGGAGGGACAAAAAGAGATTATAAAAAAATACAACAAGGAAAAAGGCTATGCGGTCGGGGGCGCTTGGGAATCGAGGGCTAGGTTCGGGTGGACGTCTTTGGTAGGCTTCTCTCCAGCATCGTCAAATAGCAAGGGCTCAAGGTTAAGGTCCCAGTACAAATCCTAAACCGCTTCAATACAGGCGTCAAAACCACAGTTGTAGAACTTGGTGGCTTCGGCGTCCCTTTCCTTTGAAACCTTGTAAGCATTAATCGCAATAGTCACTGCTGCTGTCAGAGAAGCCTCATGTTTGGCCCATTGAGCCTACATCGCTTGAGAGACAGATCGGCTCCGTTCTTCTACCACCTCGGCCTTAGTCCGCTCCAGGACTTCTCCCAGCCGGGTAATCTCCTTGGCCAATGAATCTGCATGAGCCCTAGCCCACATCAACTCAGCCTTCTGCCCCACATCGAACCTCAAGGTCACCCACAACCTTTTACAACTGGAGCTCTTTGGCCTTCCCATCTTCAAGTTGCCAATGCAGCTCACCCAGCTTAAGTTGGAAATGGGTAGCCTCATCTCTACGGATCCCTACCTCGTTCCGGAGTGCCTCCACCTCGGCATTCCTCCTCTCAAGCTCCCGTATTCTCTCCCGAGCCGAAAGGAGTTTTGGGACGGCCTGAACGAAGATAGAAAAATGAGCATGCGAATGAGGCAGAAATAAAAAGAAGTAGAAAAGCAACAAATAATACCATGTAAAAAATGGAAGCCGTATCGTTAAAAAAAGTGTTCGACTTGGTGAGAAGTCTAGCTATCTCCTCCTTAAGAGCATGTTTGGTGGCCCATGGCGTCAAGCAAGATAAGTGGTAGCCCAGCTCGAACCTCCGGCCGCTCTTCCCCACCTGTGCAGAGCCCACTACTTCTCCAGCCTCGGTCCGACTGCCTGCCGAGGTTTAAGCCTCGGCCCTGAAGTCATTCCCAGCCTCGGGAGGAGAAAGAATATCATCGGTCATCCTAATGGCCTCCTCTCGTTCAGAGGAAGAGGGGACGACAATGTAGGGCTTAGGGGTTGCGGGTGGGGCTGCCGCGGTGGGAGGAATGGCGGTGGGAGGAAGGGAAGGAGTTATGGTTGCTGGATGGGAAGGAGTTATGGTTGCTGCTGAGGAAGGAGTTATGGTTGCCGGAGTTGGAACAATGATTGCCGGAACCCTCACCTCAACAGGCACTGTAACCGGAGCCACAGTAATCGAAATAGGACCAGAAGGGCCCTCTCCACGAGGAGCAGCTTGCCTCCTCCAAATAATGGTCTTTGTCCGAGACTCGGTCCTCAACATCTCCTATGCTGTTGGGGTAACTTTCCTCCTCCGAGAACCAAATGCCTTAGCCATGTCTGCATAAAAATTAATGGATCAGTAACTGAACAAATGAAGTTGATCTCACCAAAGGAGAAAATTACTTACTAAAGGATGTGGGGAGAGGCTGGGACTTGCAAAGCCCAGACCAGTGAAGGTTGACTGCAGTGATCAAGTCTGTCCAGGAGCGAAGCTCCCCTGATCGTGTCTTAGACTTGGCAATGCGGTTCTTTTAGACCTAGTCGAAATCTAAAAAAAAAAACTCTCCATTCTGAGTGAAATAGGAGGATGCTTAAAAAAGAAAAAGAGAGAAATAGAGCAGCACAGATGAAATTGAAGTCCGACTTAGTTTGAAAAATCAGGTGGGGACCCGAGTCGTCAAAGTCCTAAGCTCCGCCGCTGGTGCTTCCCACTCGCCCGCAGCCCAGAACCACTTATTCTTCCAATCCTTGTTGGAAGACGGAAGGTTCATCACCAGCCCTAACCCTTTGCTGCCTCGGGTCTAAAATAGTACTATGGTTTTTGGCTATCGTGCTTAACTAGGTATAGGCTCATCGGCTCCTCCGGGGTCAGCTCCGGATTCCTGACTTGACGCTAGATGATGAAGGAAGAGATTAGCACCCTCCAAGCTTTGGGGGTGAATTGCCCCGTGGTGAGTTCGAGGTAAGCTGTTATGGCGTGGACAAAAGGATGGAGAGGGAGCCAAAGCCCATATTGCAGCACACAGAGGAAGATTGCAACTTTTTTCCTCAGCAGGGGCACCAGTGGTGTCAAGGGGCTCGAGGGCCCTTATTTGAACGGAGTTCGGGATCTAAAACTCCGAACAGATCCATCCCATTTGAGACTCCGACAGAACGGAGCCTTCAGGGACTACCTTCGAGGCTCACCCACTCGTGGGCATTTCAGCAGCCTCGATGGTAGTGGTCTGGGGGGGCTCGGGCAGCCTTCTTCTTGCCAGCCCGTTGAGTCCTAGCCCCTACCTATTTGTGTCTTCGGGGCAGGGGCTATAAGGGTACAACTTCAAAGGGTCCTCCTGAGGCCCCTCTCCTGCCATCAGAGCGATCTGGGTCAGAGTCATCACCATACTCTCAAACGGTCTCAAGATCAGACCACATTAGGGAAAGAAGTAAAAGGAGCGACGAGAGAGACTCACCGGATGACCACCGAAAATTGTTCCTGCCGGAAAAGCTTGGTCAGTCGGAATCGCCTACCGGAAACTTCAAATCAATTGAAATCGCCTTCACCGAAAATCGCCTCCTCCGGTACGCATACGAATTCTGGATCTAAGTGAGGAGGGCGAGTCTGAAAGGGGCTTATATAAGCCATACAGAATCTCTGCATTAATGGCAAGGAGTAATGGCCGCAGTCGAATCGTTGCGAGCCGATTCTCGAACACACGTGGCTATCCACTGTTGGACGAGCCTTTGCCAGATAGTACAGTTTTGACATCGGGAAGGGCGCTCCGATATACGAAACGACGCCCGAGAAGGAGGAGTTGTCACAGAGACTCTTCCTCGGGCTTACGTGGTGACTCGTCATAGGTTAAGCAATTATTCGAAATCGTAACCATCGCCACGCGTCCACTAGAGAACAACTACAGGGGCGAAATCCTGGGAACATGATGCTTCAAATTCAAAAATCATAATTACACCAGTAGTGGGGGGCGACCTTCTAAACAATTACTCTCCGAGCCCACAGTCGACCTCGGAGAGTAGGGGGCTTCTGTTATGGGAAGATCCAAGCCCCTAATGGTTTCAAGAATAGTTAACGTACTAAGTCCATTGGGCCATCGAGAATACGAATGTCTGAGGCAATCCACGCCCGACGTGGTATGCGCAAGTCACGAATGAGGATGCTCCTACTCCGAGGCTATGGATCAGAGCGGTCCGACACAGTTCAGATGTAACACCCCGTATTTTGGCCAAACTGGGATTAGACGTCCTTAGGCAATGGGTCAACTAAAACACCTGGAAAATTGCTCAGAACCCAATTCCATAGCCAAAGAAACCACTTAGGATTAATTCCTTTAGAAACGAAGCATAAGTTAGCTAGCGCAACGTTGGAGTAGCTGGGAAACAGTCCCTGATCACTTTAAATACGTTCTACAAGACCCAAATCGAGTAGAACCAATGACTCTATAATACTCTATAACCTCGGACCAAACTCTAAGCAGGTTTGTTCTCTAGACCACTTTAAAATTTTGTATTGGATCTAGACCGCGCGTCGAAAGTCCGATACCTCCTATCTTAGACCGTTAGAACCGCCTAGCTGGACTTGACACTCATTTCGAAAATCAAGTCAAACCGATAATCACAGGCCATTTCATTGAGCCCGGACCGAAGAGAGTGCGAATAGGGACAGAATTAGAATTTCAAATTCAAATCTAGCACACGACTTGACGCGTCAGTATTGAGCGTTCTGGCCATCAGAATTCAGCCAGATTACACCCTCGGATCAGGAGAAATTTCTATTTTATATCATGAGACTTTCAGCCCTGATCTACGTGCGGTGACCGCTAAACTGAAACTGGTCCGCCACGTGCGATCTGCGGACCCAGCCGGACTGAAAACTTAATACATGCTAGATCTGGTACGCGTGAGCTTAAGTCCGATCGCATTCGGCCAGGGGACCACCAGAAAGCATCTTTTGGACCGAAACAGCCCCGAATTGGATATGCACTAAGTAAACTTCGTTCCCGAGCCTATTTCGAGCATTTTAAAGCTTATAAAAGGGGTTGAAACCCTCACTCCTCTCTCCCATCCGAAATTGCAAAAAGCCCTAGATTGGGAGAGAGAAAAGGTGAGAGTTTGTGAGAGAGAGTGGGAGTGATTTTCCTGCCACCTGCTGCTGCTGCTGCACGTGCTTAAGCGACGCACTCTGATCACTTTCCCGGCGATTCCAACGCACTTCTAGGTAAGGAAAACCCTAACCACTTGCTGATTTAGGGATTTGTTCGATTCAAATAGAATAGTAGCTGATGTACATGTGTATCAGGTTGTCTGATCGCCGTAGACGAGCGTATACGCTCCGTTCGAATCACTTCACCTATAAGGGAAAAGGTGCGGATTTTAGACGCTTTGATTGACTGTTTCCAAAGCTTTCAATGTCGTTTAATAGTAGATTCTCGACGGCAACGCCGTTTGACATGTACAACATGCTGTCCGTTTCCTGTTTCGTAAACCAACGAAGAATATGAGATTTAGGACATTTTAGTCATTTGTAGGAGGTACTGTTTTTACTCATATTTTTCTGATGTGATTGACATGGTTTATTGTCGCATTAGAATGTTAGGAATGCGTGCATAGTTAGTTTGGCGAAGAGATTCGCCTAAATGCGCATTTCGGGTCGACATACTATATGTAGACTTAAGTGTGTAGTGTAAGTGTTTGTATAAATGCTTGTATTAGTATGTATTGAATTAAATGATGTTATGGATTAGTTTGAGATTGGTTTCTCAATTAATATGCTGACATGAATGATTTCCTACATGTTAGTTATATGCATGGTTTCATGGTATGTATGAAATGCATGTACTTGATGATTTACTTAAGTTCTATGTTATAACATGTGTTAACATGCTCACATGGTTGTATTTCAATTCCAATACTCTCATATGATTTGCTGATGTGATTCCTTAATTGTTTGGACTATGCTTAGTCCAGGCAGTCGGTAACCGAGCGAATTCGTGGTTAGCTTATCTTCGCCACGAACGACGCGTCGATGAACGCGAGCCGTGTTCTGGAGTTGGCGGCAGTGGTTAGGCCACACGAAGTGTTTTACGCACTTCATGTCGTCAACTTGAGATGCGATCGCGCTAGTCGAGCCCGTCAAGTAACCCGACTGGCCGTTGTATGTTCACCCTGCATGAGTCATAACTGCTTGAACCTAGGGTACTGAACTTACCATTGTAAACCCTGTCAACCATGGTACCTTGATCCACGAAGACTCATGAGCCGGGCATGGTGGTATGGGACACCGTGGTCGAGCTGTCGGCCTACGCTGGGGCCACAAACCTCCCCGTAGTGACCAGTGAGCACCTAGACTCGTGAGCAGATTATGGTGGTATGGGACACTATATTCTTGCTGTCGGCCTACATTGATAAGGTGATGGGGGAGCGGTGCAACGAGTGCGAGCAACAGCCCTGGCAGCCCTTTGTAGTGACCGCGAGTGTATTCTGAGTCTACGGGAGGCGACGACCCTTCAGTAGCAGTAGAATACAGTAGGCCTGTATTGATAAGGTGATGGGGGAGAGGTGCAACGAGTGCGTGCAACAGCCCTGGCAGCCCTTGCAGCGACCTACAAAATATACATCGTACGAGATTACTAGGAGTGACGACCCTAGATAGGATCTGTGTTGGGATTGATAAAAGGGAAGTACCTTAGTTTCCCAATCCTGCTGTTTGAATGGACTAATAACAACTTGGAAATCATATCACCATAACATTGCATGTGCCTGGAAGATGTGGAGCACTCTAGGGAGTGTGGCATGCCACGGTCGTAAGATGTTGCTGTATGAGGGAGATCGTCGGTGAGGGCATACATCACGTCATGTCATATTGCATTAACAACAGTATTAGGATTGTTTGATTTAGTGCTTTACTATTATCGCATGATTGATTTGATAACATGCTAATCTTTGCTCTCTTATCCCACTGAGTTGATCACTCACTCCCACGTTACGGGATGGTGTTTCCGGACACCCACCAGTCCCTATTGTGATTGCAGATGATGGCGCGGCCTGCGAGGCGGAGCCGGACTTGATGATGATGAGGAGGATCCCTCCTTTATGCGTGTTCTGATCGACGGGATTACAGGGAGGTTGATTAGATGCTTTGACACTTGTCATTTTATATTTTTAGCGCACTCATGTATACTCGTTTTGTCTACTTTTGGAGTATACATGTATGTATATAACCTGGTAACATGTTCACACTCTGGAGACATACAACAGTTTATATATGTTATACATACTATCACAATCTTCCGCTTGTTAATCTAACTGTCTCTGGAGTAGGATATGCTGTTCTGGCTTAATCTCACTCATGTTTAATATGTTATCACAAACAACATTCAATCATACATATCTATGTTGCATAAATAACATTTTGAAACTCGGGAGTTGGGTTTTTGCTCGACCCCCCGATTTTCGGGATGTTACATCAGAGTTAGGAAAAAAGTCGTGCTCTGACTGGATATGCTAAGCTATCCAGCCATCGTCAGACTAACAACCCGACGTGATGAGATAGTTCCGATGCGTCGCCTCGGAGCTCCAAAAGATGTGTGGAGTGTGTTTAGCGACAGGCCCAGCCCTATAGCTTGGGTCAGATCTCGGCTAGGGCTAAGAGCGCCCTCCCTGGCCAACAGGTTAACTGCAAAAGCTGGTCAGTGCCCTGACAGCTAAAGAGACCACGCTGAGCCGAGGCCATGCATCAAGACGAGCGCTCCGCTTGCCAGATTCGGAAACTGCCATAAACAAACGTGACCGATTACTTCGTTCACGGATACACGTTATCTGCTTGATACGCTACACAATCCATGAATTGCGCACAATATCTCCACGATCTTGGTATCCCGCTGATTGAGTAAATCGTGCCGACAATAACGGATCTAGACCGTCTAACAATCAGGTATAAATACTTCGCAACCCCATTACTACAGGTACGCAATATCTCGCACTCTCCTCTACTCTCCACTTAGACCCAGATTCCCTTGACCTGACTTAGGCATTGGAGGGTCTCCCGGCTTAGCCAAGGTTCCCTTTTCCTGTTCTCCTTGTGCTGGGTCTAGACGTTGAAGAGATTGAAGTTTTGGGAGCTGGAGTGGAGAGTCGTCCAGATTTTGACCTCAACACATATCATGTAGTGTTTGGCCTTGAATGGCATGAAATATAGAGAGTGCCGTGGCCCACTTAAGGAGCCAATCGTACTATCCTTATAATAAAATGATACATCAGACAGATGTATGGTACCGATAAAATACATTCATAAAGGCGGTTTTAGAATGGCTGTAATGGTTGGTATGCAACCACCACTGTTCTCAGCGTGCTCTACAATCCGGTGGGTCCCATACTCTTGCCATGTCGGCCGTGGGCTCAGCCCAGCAAGGTGTGGCCCTCTAAATCAGATTGGATGGAAAGTAAACATTACAATGAGCCTTAGGGAGTCTTTCTTTCTTTCTGTTTTTTTTTTTTTTTTTTTTTTTTTTTTTTTTTTTTTTTTTTTTTAAGGGTAGGCATTCAATCACCATGGTTTCCTTTGGTGTGGCCCACTTGAGACTGGATCGGCCTCACATCAGGGTGGGCCCTGCTGGATGTCGTGTGCAGACACGCTGCCTACAGCGGGTCCTCTTGTGTTGGCCCCCAAAAGCTTTGGATCAAGTTGATAGTTGTGGTTTTCCTTCATCCTGGCCACACATGGCGAGGGTACAGATCACGTGTGGCCTGTGCCACCGTTAGATTGCATACAAACAAAATGGTGGGCCACAGTAAGGTTGCAACAGTGAGTTTAATTGTCTCCACATTTCTAGTGGTGTGGCCCACCTAAGATTTGGATCTCGGTCAGATTCGGGATCTAAGTCTAAAATGATCTTGTAAAAGGGTTGGATGGTGGGGATGAAATACATACATCACTAGTGGGTCCCATGAGTGGAAACCCACAAGGGCTTCCGCCGTTACGGACGCGGATTTCCTACCGAAGCCTTCCTGCGCTGGGAACTTAGATGGAGCCCACTGTGATATTTGTGAAAAATCCTCCCCATCCATCCATCTTCCGAGTTCTTTTTAGGAAAATATAGTTAGGAAAATTTCCACCGTTGAAACCTTACTGGGTTTAACAGGGATGTTTAGATGCCATCTATACCTTTAATAACATTATTCCTATTGGGATGAACGTAAACAAAATATTAGCATGAATCAAAACTCCCGTAGCCTCATAAATATTTCAAATGTGGATTTTTAATTATCATGTTTTCGGCTTACTTTAGCTTTGGATATTATTTATTTTTTGTAACAGGTCCTTAAATGAACTCCAAAAACGGATAGATGAGGAGGATTTCTCACAAACATTACAGTGGATCCCACCTAATTTTTGGGACGTGGATTTTCAAGAAATTCCTGAAAACTTAGATAGAGCTCATTATGATATTTGTGAAAAATCTTCCACGTCCATCCGTCTTGTGAGTTCATTTTAGGACATGTTGTCACAAAAGAACCATATCCAAAGCTTGAGTTATCCGTACTAAAGGAAAATGTGGTTAGGAAAATTTCTACCATTGAAACCTTCTTGGATTCAATGGTGATGTTTAGATGACATCCATACTGTTAATAACGTCATTCCTATTAAGATGAACTGAAAATAAAAATATTAACATGAATCAAAACTTATGTGGACCCACAAATATTTCAAATGTGAACATTTAATTATTACATTTTCAGCTTACTTTAGCTTTAGATACGGTTCATTTTTGATAACATGTCATAAAATGAACTCACAAAATAGATGATGGGAAGGATTTTTCACAAACATAACAGTAGGCCTTTCGTAGGAAATCCACGTCCAAGTGGTGAAGTTCCTATGCCGGGAACTTAGATGGAGCCCACTATGATGTTTGTGAGAAATCCTCTCTGTCCATCCGTCCTATGAGTTCATTTTAGGATATGCAGTCAAAAATGAACCGTATCCAAAGCTTGAGTAATAGGTACTAAAGGAAAATGTGGCTAGGAAAATTTCTACCGTTGAAACCTTTTTAGGTTCAATAGTGATGTTTAGATGCCATCTATACCATTAATAACGTCATTCCTATTGGAATGAACTAAAAATAAAAATATTAACATGAATCAAAACTTATGTGGCCACGTTTAATTATCACGTCCCGCCCTTACACTGCTGGGCAGCAGCGTCCCCTGGACGCTGTTTGCTGCAGCATGATTTTATTATTTTTAATATATATATATATATATATATATATATATATATATATATATATATAGAGAGAGAGAGAGAGAGAGAGAGAGAGAGAGGGTGATCCACCCCATCCAGCAACTTGGTCATCGCAAGGTGAATCTAAGAAGACTAAAAAGATAGCATATAAACATCACAGTGGGCAACAACAATATCTTGCCTCCACTTATTCCTGTGGTACGGCTCACGTGAGATCTAGATCAGAATGAATTTTGGGACCATGGCTTAAAATGACCTGATGAGACAGATGAACGGTGTCGATTGATCTCATATATAAAGGTTTCATGCCCAAGTGGGGCTCCCGCCCCCAGCTCACATTGCTGGGCATTACTGCCCAGTGCCCAGTACGTAAATTCCTTTTGTTTTTGTTTTTTATTTTTTTTATTTTTAATTTTTGGTTTCTGTAGAATAGGCCACACCGAGGTGATCTGTTCCTTTGATCATCATGTCGGTCAGCTCACCGTAGACCCAATGAGTCCAACCCACAGGTTCCGCTTCCCACAAACATCACAGTGGGGGCCTGGAAAGTTTCAACAGTAGTTGTCACTATCACCATTGTTTTCTACAATGGCCCACTAAAGACCTGGATCTGTCTAATATTTGGGGCCAGTCCCTAAAACAATCTGGTGAAACAGGTGGACGGTATGGATTAAACCCGTACATCATGGTGGGGTCCAAGAATGGGACCCTTCTCCTTGCCCAAAGAGGGTCCAGCGCCCGTGCACGGAAACAGCTTTTTTTTTTTTTTCGTTGTCTGACGAATGGGGTCCACACTTGGACGATCCTCTCCATCCATCTTACCGGCCAGATCTCGTTGACCCAAATGATGCATTATGGACAGGTTCATGGCATACAAACATCACAGTGGGCCTTGGAAAGTTTCAAGGGTGATGCCACTGTCACCGTTGTTTTCTTTGGTATGGCCCACCTCATTCTTGGATCTTCTTAGTCCTTAGGCCCTAGGACTCAAATGAGCTGAAAAAACTGATGGACAGATTGGATTAAACATATACGTCATATTGGGTCCTACGAGACCCCACCTCTCACCGTGGACTAGACGGCAGCCTTGGGCGGTGGCGGTAGACTCCCGGGGTAGAATATCCGGGGTTTCAACACCGGTTGATGGGGGTTGGACGCGGATTGCGTACTACCCCCGCCCGTCCCTAGCTCCGAACGGACAGTTCTGTGGACGGGCCCACTGTGATGTATCTGTACATCTAATCTGTTTATCCCTTTTCTCATATTATTTTAAAATATGAATACAAAAATGAGGTAGATCCAACGTCTAGGAGGACCGTACTAAATAATAAGCTTGGTTGCATTGAAATGCACAAATCCTTAAATGTGAGTTGCATTAATTGCAAGAGTCATCTGTAGTGTGGTTCATTTAATCGTTGGATCTTTCTCATTTTTGTGGTCATACCTTAAAATAATCTGAGAAAAGGGATAAACGGATTGGATGTATAGATAAATCAGTGGGCCAGCCCACGGAACTGCCCATTCGGAGCTAGGGCGGGCGGAGGCGACGCGGACTGCGTCCTACCCTCACCCGGACGGTCATCCGTCCGGGTAGGGCTCTGTGGGGTCCACCGTGTTGTAAGTATTTTATCAATGCAGTTAAACGCATTTTTACGATAATTTTAATATATGGATAAGAAAATGAGACAACTCCAAGACTTAAGTGGACCACAAAGTGGGGATTAAACGTCCACCATTAAAAACTTTTAGAGAGGTAGAGAAGTTTTGGATGAAGCTGATATTTTTGTTTTCACTTCATCAACGTCCACCTGACCTTATGAATAGGTTGTATGGTAAAAAAAACATCACGTTGGCCTTTAGAAATGTTTCAACGGTGGGTGTCATCATCAGTGCAGCTTCCTTTGGTGTGGTCCACTTTAGACTTGGACATGTCTCATTTTTTGTTTCACACATTAAAATTATCAGAAAAATTCGTTTAACGGCGTGGATAAAACACTTACAACACGGTTGGCTCACAGAGCCCTGCCCGGACGGATTACTGTCCGGGCGGGGGTAGGACGCAATCCGCATCCCGGGCGGAGGTAGTACGCAATCCGCATCCCGGGCGGAGGTAGTACGCAATCCGCATCCGGGGGTTTCGTGTATCCACTGGTGGTGAAATCCCACTACGGCGTGAATGTGTGGGAATGCGTGCGTGTGTTAAAAAAAAAAAAAAAAAACACACAAGCCCAGGCCGCTTGACTGACGCTACGAGGGATCAGTGTACAGACGCTGCCCTCCATTTTGTCTTTTTTCTTTTTATTATATATTTTTTTCAAGTAGGTTCACGTCGTGTGGAGGATCCACCCAATCCATCAGGTTTGCCGCTCCATAGAGTTGCCTCAAAGAACTTCGGACTGTTCATCCCCATTTCTCTTAAGAGCCAATCAGATAAGATTATGTGTGATTTCTACAAAATTTGTATAGTGTATTAAGAGATTTGGAAAACATTTCTCAGCAAACAACAGCCGTATCAGACAGTGCTCCATCAATGTGTAAGCGGCTGATGAAAAAACAATCACGAAGAAATGGTTATAAGATAGAAAGTAAAAGGAGAAATATAAGAAGTCAAGTAGTGGCAAATGGTTATAACAACCCTTAGGACATGAGAAGGATAAAGATGGCTAGATTAATATATATGGTTGAACTAATACTATAAATAGAAGAGGAATACAGGTAGAAAAATTCATCTCATACCAACCCAATCAAATTAAATCTATCTTTTAATTATCTTTTCAATTATCAGTCAATTTACATTCCATAGTGTAATCATTTACTTTTCCTGTCAAGCAAATTACATTTCTCAGTGTAATTTTTTACTTTTCAGCCTACTATTTACATTCAGTAATGTAATCTGTAACATTAATCAAGTAGTTGGTAATTTTAGTTATAATTTAAATCTACGCTCGTACACTGGATTCAATTCTTCACTCGGAAAGATGTTTTGTAGCTGTTCTCCGCAACCGACTGTAAAAATCTCTTTCTCATTTCATTTTATCTGTATTGAAAAGGTAAGGTGTGACCCATCATCAGAGGACAAACCCTACCTTCTGAATATCGCATAATCATGTTTACATTTTGAGCGAGTTGCTGAATAGGTGACCAATCTCATTAAATCTCAATCATACACTACGTGTCTACCTATCTTGATGCTTGGGGTCATAGTTGCTCAGTTTGAATTGAAGCTGTAATTTTTATATTGGCATGCCCGTGCAAAGCTGAAAACAAAACCACGTCACTTCACATTTGGAAAAAGGTGAAAGCGACGTGCGACCCCTCATTGATATGGTATTTATTATCTACACGTGGCAGTGAGCCAATAATCATCTTCGGCCGATTCAGCGTAACATGTCAACAACGGTTGCACTTTATCGAAGTAAGAGTCACACCCTATGTTGACACGTGTTCTTACATTGTTTCTAACATGATCGCAATGATTCCCTAATAAATTCTCTCCTCTCTTAGCCGATATAAGTGTCATTTTGAGTTCCTTTTCATTCTACGCCTTCATTCCTTATTCTCTTTAAAATGACTCTGAATTCCAACTTTCTCTTATGCAATGGCTGCCTCCTCATCTTCCACCCCATCGTTCTAGTCAAACGATCTGGTTACAGTGATGGATGCGCTTGTTGATAAGTGCATCAATAAGACAGTTTGTCAATTGTCCATCGGTGATTATTATTGCTTAGGTTCAGCGTTCACCCCGTCAACAAAAATTGAAGAAGTTAGCATGATGGATCCTTTGTTTTCAATACGCCCTGGGAAAACTTTGCTGATCCAAGCTGACTCTATCCCTGATTCTGCTAATTCCTTGAAAAATCTTCGATTATGGTTAAAGCCCCTTCCAGAATGGGATACTTAGTTTGCGCGTCTCATCTCAACATGAGGCATCATGGAGAGCACTGAGCATCTATGAGTGTATTACAATCTTTATTTTTTTTTATTATGTATTAGATCCATCTCTTCTCCTCCCAGCTTCAACATTTTGGAGCTCGTCAACCAACACCTTTTTCTTCAACTACGGTCTCATGAGTCCGACCTTTTTTTAAAAAAAAAAATATCACAGCTCTAACCTAACTTTTTCCCTTCGGTGAGGTCATTTATCCAAGTTTTGCACAGAAAAGTACCAAGCATTTCTTGAACAAGGCTGGCAAAGCCTATTCTTATTTCATGCAGGCCTATTGTAATAACAGCGGACTAGTTAACTACAAAGAACATACAACTTTCCTGTTGCTTCAGATCTGTCGCCACTTGCTTTGTGTGAATGCCCTGTAGAGAACCACTGAATACGTCTCTCTGGCCAAGGCTCTTGCCTAAGGTCGAAAGCTTGCCTTGACGCCTTATGTTCTTGGCCACCTATACAAAGGAATCTATGAAATTGGTACCAAAGGTCTATTTCTTGGAGGAGGACCGTTGTGGCTTCTCCAAATGTGAATTTACGAGTACTTTTGTCCTTCCCTTATACATCGTTCTATCCATTCTGAAGCCACTTATACTTCCTATGGCAAGCGCATCATCAACTCTCCTCAAGAAATTAAATCCTTTTCAGTGTATATGAATACATTGTTTTTCTCTTTGGGTAAAGGCATACAAAATCAGTCATTCACTCCATTCCACGATGGAGTGTATGGTACTGGTTTACTTTCCTAGCTGATATGTGTAGGAGAACGATCATGAGGCCTCCCAGATGCATCTAGCTTGGGAAAGCTACCTCATTGGCCGAGACCTTCCATATAGAGGTTCAATCAAGGCTGTCAAGAATGCCAAGGCCGAGATTGAACAATATCACTCGAATTTTCTAGCTTGACAATTCGGCTTGGTTCAGTGTACCCCCTTTTCATTGGCTGGTCACTGACAAAGCTGAGCTTTATCGGTCTCTCCATTCTTCTTTTTAAGGAGCCAACCTGACTCTTGATCTTCCTTTCTATTCAAATCAACCACAAGCAATGAATACTTTCACCATCTAGTGGGAGAGCCATTATCAGGGGTTATTGAAGAAATCTCAAGAAGAGATTATAGCTCAACTTTCCTTAAATCTTGAACCCAAAGGAAAGAAGAGGGCAGAACCCTCATCGGCCAGTACATCGTGCTGGAAAATAAATAAGCTGAAGACAAGATTGTCCGCTCAATTTTCTCCTCAAACATTGAAGACTGAAGCAGTAGCTGCTCCACCTAAGCACAAAAAAGTTGTGGTGAAGATTCCTTTTGCTCCGGCATCTCTACCGATTTGCAAATCTCCACCAGATCCAAAGGGAATTCCTGATTTGGGAGCTTCTCTTGGTCCACCTCTAAAGCCTCTAGTCTTAGTTCTCCAGCGTGTCAACCCACCTCCTCAAACAACAATTGTGGATCGACCGTTGCCAGCTCCATCAATGCCGCGACGGACACTAAGTACTTCCTCAGCTGAAGCCATATCTTCATTTGAAAAATACTTCAAAACTAAGTATTGGCTAGGTCTCTTCATCATCGATTACTCAAAAGAAATCAAGGAAGGCTTGAAACGTCACTAGGAAGCACATTATAACAATTGTTGAAACAAATGGTGGTAGGATAGGGAAAAATTAAATAATCATAATCTTTCCTATGATGAAAAATATCTTACTCCTTATCATCCCAATCCGTCACCATTCCCTACTTCAAGGCGAGCACTGATAATGATTATAAAAAACTCTCAGGCCGTAGACACCCGATCTATCACTTACACCATCCATTTTAATTTAGGTGAAAATTACTTACCTATATATAATTATCTTAAATTTTCTCGATTTTCATGATAACTTATTGTGTCTTTTCCTTGCAGTTACTTAGGAGCTTTCGACCGCTGATAAACAGATCATTGTGGTGCAACCATTACAACAACGCCCACCAATGACCGATATCCCTAAGATTGACGATGTCCAGATCATTGATTCCGAGAACATGGTCAATGCTGAGGCAATTCCATCTCATAGCCCTCCTGAAGTTACAACTCTTCATTCAGTATCCAAATATATGATCGACATACCTCCGACACCTCCTACTATAGTCGATTAGGAAGAAGAAGAAGATGATGAAGCACCACTCCTCCATTATAGCAAGAAACCATCTTCCCAACCAACAATCCCTTCACTCGATGAACAAATTCCTTCAACATTTGAGGAATCTTCAACTTATGAAGAAGCTGTCGCCATGCTATTACGCCCTGGATTTCGAGGGTCGAGCAAAGCTCTACTCCCGAGATCTAGTACATCACTTATGCAACATGGATAATGATGTTTATATGCCGTCCATATCAATGCGTTAAACATGAGTGAGATTAAACTAAAACAACATATCATACGCCAGAGATAATGTAATTAAGCAAACGAAAGTCTGACATATATGTATTAAAATAAGGAAGCAGTTCACAACCTTCAGAGTATGATGATGTAACAGGGTTTAATATATACAAGATTTGTCTCAAAATATACAAAATATGTAAATGTAAGATGTCCAACTAGACAGGTATCCCGTTATCCCAGCAAAGTAGCTCAAGGTCTACATAGACCCACCTGAAAGCTAATAGTAGGAGAACTCCTCCTCATCCATGAAGTCCTGCTCCGCCGCATAGATCTCATCATCATTTGCATCTAAACCAGTGTCTGGTTGGTGTTTTAAAACACCTTCCCAGAGTGGGAGTGAGTGATCAACTCAGTGGTACTATAAGAAAAAGTTAACATGTTATCAAGTCAATCAAGCAGTAATGATAAAGCAACATTGCAATCACTTTATAACTACTCTTGTTAATGCAGGAATGGAATATAAGTAATGATGTATGCCCTCACATCAAAGCTCCCTCAACAAGCGACGCTGACACCAATATCGCATATGACAACACTGCCTCCTCTGTGACTTCCACACCTTTAAAGTACGTCTTAACTAATGCAGTGCAATGCATGGTCATGTTAGCCAGTAGTTAATTAAGCTTATTCATACAACAGATTTGGAAAGCTAGGGTACCTCCTTTTATATCATTGACCCGAACCGAAGGATCTATCTAGATTCATCACTCCTAGTCGAGCACATACAATAGGCAAGTTGTAGGGTCATCACTCCCAATGAAAAACAGTTGATAGGCAAATTCATACGTTTATACTCGCGGTCACTATGGGGTGGCTAATCACCTCAGTGTAGGCCGACAGCTCAAACACGGTGTCCTATACCACCATGCCCAGCTCATAAGTCTAAGTTGTTCACTGGTCACTACGGAGAGGCTCGTCACCCAAGCGTAGGCTGACAACTCGAATACAGTGTCCCATACCACCATGGCCAGCTCATGAATTTTAGTGGATCGTGTTACCGTGGTTAAAGTGGGCCTTTACATTGGTAAGAGGTACCTTAGATTCAATCAATAGTGTCCATACATGGTAAACACATAATAGGTCGATCGATTTGTTAGGCAGGTTTGATTGGTACGGGCACACGCTGAGTTAATCGACATGGAGCGGATAAGCATCCCTTGTGGCCTAACCACTGTCGTCAATCGTCGTGCGACCCAGATTCATCAAGTATACCCAATGTGGCGAGACTAATTCGGCCACCTGAACAGGAACTATTACCGATCGCCTGGACTACTTTGTAGCTCCAATCTTACTCAAATGCAATAGGTAAACACATGTGACAATCATGTCCGCATTTAACTAACCATCCAAATAAATTCCTCATTTGAGCGTTTCATCAAACACATTGATTATATTACTTAACACTTGCATTCATTCATAAACCGCTTAGAAACAAATAAAATTACATGAAGGAAACTACACATATGCATAAAGTAATTAAGAATCCTATTTTAATACTCTTAATAAATACAAATCATCACAATTTCTTATTCAGACAATTTATGAAATACTTAGACTACGCTTCACCAAATACATAGATTAGGTTAGTTATAACGTATATTTTAGCAAATCCTTATACAGAGAGATCAGCATGCATATTACAATGATGAATCCTAGATTAGCAGTCATGGCAAACACAAATCATATTTACAAGTTCATTCAAACATTTCAACAAGCACACAAGATGCATATTTTGTTCAACATAGTTCATAGATGTAAAATATATCGAAATCGGCGTATTTAAGATGATGTGGTAGCAATCAGGTCAGACATAAATCATTAGCTGACATTGAAAGCATTGAAAACCATAACCTAAATGTTTATAGTCCACACATTTCATCGGAATACTCGATTCAGACTCGGTTCAAATTCTACGTTCCCGAAAATGGAATACCGAGCACCTAAATAACGTATATGATTAGCTAGTTTGACTAATAATCAGCCTGGATCTCTATGACAAGATTAGAGTTAGGGTTTCTTACCTAAAATCATAACCAAAACTGAGTGTGTAGCGTAACGGGAAGGTGATTCAGTGCGTGGAGTAGTGGGAGAGAATCACAGCATTAATCACTAAAAATCCTTCTTCTCTCTTTCCTCTTTTCTCTTCTCTCTCTCTCTCTCTCTCTCTCTCTCTCTCTCTCTCTCTCTCTCTCTCCCTTAGGGTTTTAGGGAAATTCGTATATGAGAGGGGTGGGGTGATATAAGGGCTATTTATAAGCCCTAAAGTGATGTAAATGGCCCCAAGGCCACTATATACATAATTTATACCCTTTGGGTAGTTGTTTTTAACAAATAGGGCTCATGGGGAGGCTCACTACTCACCTACGTCATAGGGTAAGTTCTCTGAAAATGGATCTATGCCAGGATGTGATTTTAGTGTGATCGGATAAGCTGATCGACCATGGAGGACCCATGTCAGATCAACGGTTATACTTACTCAATCGGGGCTACTGTTATACGGATATGTGCCAGGAATTTTTCTTTCCCCGTGGGTGAAGTTTAGTCAGAAATTGACAGTTCGAAATCCTCAATTTTTCTTGTGAGTGAATGACCCAATTCACTTAAGTTTCATTTCATTTTCTAAAGATATTCGCGTTTCTCACACACTTCACTCAGGGCTTAAGTTGTGCATTTTTGGACACCATCTGGGCTTGATTTTTGTGATGGTGTCAAGCCCAGTAGGACAAACATAATCTTATAGTTTCAGGGTCATTGGACTCTCGACGTGCAGTTTAGGTCCGATACGGAGTTTCAATGTACTCCCGAGAGCGACAGGCTCTTGGGATTTTTCCTAAGTCTTTGAGTGATGTTGAGTCAGTGGTGTTAATGGCTTTAAGCCTTCTTATTTACAGAAATAGTGGCCCAAGATTAATTCCCTAATTATTCAGTTTAGTACTTAACTAAATTTCGCCTTAATTATACTACAGGATGCGGTCCTCGGGTAGTTCTATGTTTTTTTTTGGCACTTTTAATTAGTATATTATTTTAATTACTTTTTTGATAGTTCATCATTAAGTCTACTTTATCTTCACTAAATTTCATTAAATTTCGTTTCTAGAAAATTCTAAAAATTTTGGAAGTAGTAGCTGTCTGAACTAATAATTTTTGGATAGTTGTCACATTAACCTAAATTTAACTATATTAAATTTTTTATTTTATTTTTTATTTATTTTTATATGAAACTAAACTTATCAAGTTTCAATTTAAATTTTGAATCACTTAAATCGGAGTTATATTGAGGGAGATATGAATTTTTAAAGTCAGCCTGAAAATGTAGAAAGTTTCAGCGAGGGTCTACCAAAATTCGGTGCACCGGCAGTGCGCCATCGACCGGGGGGTGCCACCGCAGCCATTTGGTGGTTTTGCCACTCGATTTTTGAAACGAGTGTATCTTGCAAACTGGAAGGAGTTATTCGATATACAATATATTATTTTGGGGTAGGAGAAGCTAAGCTATGCAAACAACCTGGTTATTTTGTGATATTCCCAACGGTTAATCGTCAAAAAAATATTTTATTTATATATTTACTATTTATAGTAAATTTTAGTTTAATTATTATTATTCATCATTTAAACTTTAGTATTTGTGTCTAATATTAAAGTACTTAGAAAAATTTGAAGAATAAGGTGGTGAAAGGTGAGATTTTTAAAGGAGATGGGTTGAAAGGAGGATTTGAGACTTTGAGATTGAGTTTTAAGAGCTTGAGAAGAGAATGGGGTGATGACTTGAGAGTAAAAAAGGTATAATGGACTAGAAATGGGGTATAAGTGAAGTAGAAATGGCCCTGGGTGAAGCCCCTGGGGCTTCTATGTGATTCATAAGAGCAAAGAGGGGTCGCTTCTATAGCTGAACCCTATGCTAAGACTTTAGTGTTTAGATTAAATGAATGGCTTGATCCTAGGTTCCTTTAACGTCCCTAAGTTCTATCACTCCCTCCTAAGTCAATAAGGTGTTATGATAGACTCATTGCCTAAGGACGTTTAACTTCAAGTTGGCAAAAATCCAGGATGTTACACATGGTCGAGGAAGTTATAACGACTGATGTCCTGGAGCTTGATTCACATCTATCACCCACTCCTATACCAGCAATGGTGAGTAATGCTCCTACTCTCACCCTTCTTATGAAGATGAGCCTTCATACGAGGATATCGTTTCTTCATTTGAAAAGGCTCTTCTTAAAGACGTTGACGTGGCTGAGTTGCCTTCTCTCTCTCTCTCTCTCTCTCTCTCTCTCTCTCTATAGGATCTTAAAGCAGAACTTCAAATCCTTCTACAAATGAGATCATCTGGATCTCTAACGACTGAGATGGTCGATAAACTCGAATAATTGGTTGAGTCATATCATGTTTTCTCTTGGTTAGATGCAAACCTAGTAGATAAAATACCAATTTTTCAAGAATTTATGGGATTCGTCAAAGTACACAACCATGTACATGCTATTGTTGACTAGATCGAAGCGGAACATTCCATAGTCGAGTCCCAAATGGCTTTTACCATGGACATCGTCAAGGGCCTTGCGACTGTGACTACCGAATTGAAGAACTATGGGACCGAGCTTGAGGATATGAAGGTCAGAATTAAAGCTCTGGAAGCAGAGCTGATGACTCTAAAAGGGATTATGTGGATAAACATGCCAAACACATCCACCGAAAGGAGATGGTCAAGCGATTGACAATGTCTGTTAAGACTCAAACAACCACCATCGGTCGACTTCGTTGATCGGTAGTTAAATAGGAAACTTTACAAGTAGCTAAAAGCCAATTGGAGATGATAATCGAGTCGCTAAATCACTTTTCTTATATTGAATTGTCACTCTGTATCGAAAATCACTTATCAATGCAATCGGCCATCGAGCTTGTTTTACTCTTTTCACACCTTAGTTTGTTTTTTCTCTTTTATGTCTATAATTTACTGTTGACTTGGCCCTTAAAACCCGAAACATCGTGGGATTATTCTAAATTTAAAGCCCCAATCACTACACGCTCCTGGTTGTACGGAACATGCAGTGACTTTCTTGCTATAATCGCTCTGGATCGTGGGTGCCAAAATCACATATTTAAACTGATCTAAACCTCATTCGAATTCATACTAATCTTGTCTTTATACCTCTGTCCTATTTCCATCGCTTCCAACCCTTATTCTTTCATCACTGGTGCTGAGACTTATCTGAAAGAGATCTTTAAGTGGGGCTTAGCATAATTGTGTCAATCCTCATTACTCTTTGATGCAAACTATTTCGTCAAAGAGGCTTCGACAATGGCCGAATCAGAGGCAGTGCTTGGAGAACTCCGCTAAAAACTGAAGCATCTGTATATTATGGGATGCCGTTATCTCAAGCTTACCTTCGACTCTGAACTGCTCTCTAGATACCTTCGTTAGCAGGCATCAGCCAAGGAAGACTCTACAGAGGTGAGTAAGACTCATGAACTGGCTTGGTACAACCAATTGTGCTAGTTCAGGCGCAACAATTCAATCACATCATGCTCCGTGCATTACAAGCTTATCGCACTGGACTGGTGGAAGAACTCAAGGAATTGGAACGCTCCTTCTTCACGAAAGATGTGGTCGTCCCAGAAGACCTCTCATTTCTAGACGAATAGATCGCCATCTACCAAATGCGGTCGAAAATAAGCCTCGGCGCGAAGAGAGAAGCTAAAAACGGGGTTTCTTCAAATAACATTCGTGTCAACCAGCTGCTTCACCTTCGGCCGATCATTATCGAGAAGGGGGTCAATTGGGCATTATAAGTGCTAATGTTTTAAGCACACAAGTAGTTGTCAAATTTCCTAAGACAACATGTATAATGTACGGAACTTTAGCACACTTCAGCTCTCTTCGACATTTCAACACTAGAGTGAGACTCAACATCTCCAGAATAAAAGGCTCGAAACGTTTTCAAGAGAATGAGCATTTATATGCTAATCTACAGGAGAAGATGACATTAGAAAAGACCTTAGGATAAAGTGCATCATAATGGTTTTCTAAACTTTAACTTGTGCCCAATTTTACTTGAAAAATCAAGGGTGTTTGGCGAGCCCAACCATACCTTCGGCCAGCCAAACCATCTTGGGTCAGCTTGAGATTAGTCTAGGTCAAGTTTTCAGCAACATATGACTTTATATCTTATGAAACTTTGGCCAACCCGACCCTGCCTTCAGCCAACCGAACCCAGCTCGGGTCAGCCCAAGGTTGACCAAGGTTAAGTTTACAGCAATGCAAAATTTCTGATTTTTGGATTCTTAGGCCAGTTGAACCCTGTCTTTGACCAGCCGAAGTTTGGCTCAAGTCAGCATAAGTTTGGATAAAATTAAATCTCATAAAATCTAATAGTTGTTGGAACAATATCAAGGAACTCTGGCTAGCCGAAGGGATTCTTAGCCTGATCGAAGATCCAAATCTTTGGCTATAAATAGAGACCATTTCTCATTGTTTCAAAGCACGAAAATCAAAGAGAAATCTTCCAGAAACAAAAGAAAGAAAGTCTAGTCTTTTTCAGGCTATTTGCTTATCCATTCTTATATTTCTTTTATAACTTATTCAATTCCCTTTTAAAGTATATTTAAATTCAATTAGAGAGTACTTTATACTCAACTTGAGATTAGAGGTTTGAATTTATAGCTTTTAGGATTTTATTCTTTGAGGAATAATATATCCCTAGATCCTTTTTGGTTGTGCATACATTGGTTCGTCATCGTCTACGAAAAAGGATTGTTGTATCTATTGAATCATTTACCGTCATGCCTCAGACTCGGTAATCAGACTCACAAGGAACCCAATAGCTAGTTCTGGCAGCAACAGCCTCCGTAGTACCCCATTCTCTGCACCTAAGGCAGGATCTGATCCTGGGATCCTACAAGGAGAATTTTCATAACTGTATATCCATTCCAATACGAGCATACCCAAGATCACAGCAAGTAAATCTCAAAAATAACAAAGGAACACACAACAAAATTCACTATGAATTTGAACTTTTCAAGTACAAGGCTGAAAGAAAATACATAAGGTAACAGAAGAAAGAAGGAAAGATCTGCAACACTGGGATCCTTGGCTTAAGTCTTATCCAATCTCTACTGCTACGATGCCGACCTAGGATCTCCTGCATGCATCAATCGTGCATAAGCTTATAGAAGCTTAGAGGGTGGTGAAAGTGTGTGATAATAATGTGTAAAAGAATAATAGGAGATACAGAAGGGAAACATGATTGATGCCAATGTCACAGGCCTAACCAAGGATGCCATGAATACAAGAAGCCATCCAAGGCTATACAATGCAATGAGTACTGGGCGTCATACCAAGGCTATACAATGCAATGAGTACTGGGCGTCATACCAAGGCTATACAATGCAATGAGTACTGAGCGTCATACCAAGGCTATACAATGCAATGAGTACTGGGCACTATACCAAGGCGATGCAATATAAAGTTTATACAACCGATGTAAGACCCGTATCCTAGCCAGTATCGTTCCATAGACCTCAACGTTCCTCTTGGTCGAATTTCGACAACATACGATCTGTTATCAGCGATTGCGCGCGATCTTAAGCCTAGTCCTGCATATCAGGGTTGGTTCGACCCGAGACTTGTACTAATACGATCGCGCCATTGCCACAGTTTCGACGCTGCATCTCATACACCGAGGCGATACCTAGGCTAGGGGATCTGGGCCAGCGTTCAGTTCGAGAAAAACACCACGCGTTACGAATTCCGAAAGAATCTTTACGACATGTCCCATCAATAACGTCAATCATAAGTCAAGTACATCCCATCACAAGCCATCACTCACCCATACCTCTCTCTTCACCAAGTCAACAATACACATACCTAACCATTCCCTTCTTATCAAAAGTCAAAAGAAACCATACCCTCCATCCCATCTCCCTTACAACAACCCATCTTCTCTTTATTTTCTCACTCCATCCCAAGCACCAAAGGAGAGCCAACGTCCAAGCCTCTTATGAGAGAGTCAAGTGTGGCCCACTCCTTGCCACCTTCCTACCTCTCATCTCCACCATCCAAAGTCCATCTCGACCGTTGAATCGCACCCCTTGGAGCTCTAGATCGCATTGGTGGAAGAAGAAAGAAGAGATCAAAGGTGGGTGATCTTATGTTTTGATTTTGTGATTTAAGGGCCCACTTATGGTGGGACCCATCTTGATGTATGCATTATGTAGGGACAACCCATAGTGGCGGGGTCTCTCTCCTTCTCATGATCTCTCTCTCTCCCTCTCTTTTTCCTTGATTTCATGGCCCACCTTGATGTATTATCCTCACTGTCCGATCTTGAGGCCCACCATGTTACTGCCCATTTTTGGGACAGATCTGATGAAGGGAAAAATACAAATATTGGCCTGATCTAAAGTTGTTGGGCCATGCTATCGTGGACCTCACCTTAATGCACGGTGTATCCTTGCTGTCCTTCTGTGAGGACCCACCATGATATGTGTTATATCTGTACCATCGTCGGGCCCACATATGACGTACGTGACTTATCCACGTCATATCCAGCCATCCATCCGTGGCAGTACACCGTGATATATGTATTTAATCAGTGCTGCACAACAGCTGTGGGACCCACTTGATGGACGTGTGTATCCACACCGTCCACCCAATGAACAAATTCAAAGCTCCGGTGGACATCGTCATGATGCACATGTGGATCCTTACCGTCCATGGCTTGGACAGTGGGCCACATTGCTGTATGAATTATATTACATGTATTACGTCCAATGTCCATCTATTACTGCGAGAAAAAAATTATATATATATATATATATATATAAAATACAATAATCTATATATAATATAATATATATATCATGTGTGGGCCACACCACGTGGACCCACATGAACCTTATTTGATGGTGGGCCACTGTGGGGTGCATGCTTTCCCAACCGTCCATCTGGACGGTCTGGGTGGGGCGCACCATAATATATATATATAATATAATATAATATAATATTATATTGTGTTGGCCCCACATGGGACCCACCTTGATGTATGGTATTATTCACACCGTCTAGGCAGTCTGGACGGTGCTGGACTATTTGGAAAGTGCTGTGTAGGCCCCACCACATAATATGTGTTTTATCTATACCGACCATCCAAACTGACGTAGGACTCCACCTTATGCTATGTGTTGTACACACGCGTGACACGTGTGATAGTGGGATGGCCCACCACATGGGATCCACCGTGACGAAAGTGTTTACCTACGCCATCCGTCTTGCCTGGGGCCCACCATGGATGTATATATTCTATATCTACGGTGTCTGTCCAGTCCAGCATCTGGACGTGGGACCACTGTGATGTATTTTGATCCACGCCGTCCAGTGCTGATGTGGATCCATCAGTGATGTATGGGTCTTATACACATCGTTTATCAGTGGGACCCACCTGACGCATGAATTCCATCTACACCGTCCAATATTTTCAGACGGTGGGGACCGCCTGCTGCTGTACGGTCAGCAAGTTCTGTGGGTCCCATGCACGAAGTATGTTTTGTATTTCATACCGTCCATCTGTGGACAATGGGACTGACCGTGATGCATTTACCTTACATCCATACTGTCCAATTGTCTGAACAGTGGATGCCACTATGATATAAGTGTTTTATCCCAGCCATCCATCCGATTTTAGGACGGTGGGCCCACTATACTGACATCAGCCGGTTTTGTGGGTCCCATCTAGATCATGGACACCACTATGATGTATTTCTTTCATCCACACAGTACATATTGTGTTGGACGGTGCTATCCAATGTTTGGGCAGTGCTAATTTACATAGACAATGTTTAGATGGTGTTGTGGGATCCACTGTGGTGTATTTGTTATCCACGCCGTCCATCTTATGCAATGCGGCCCACCTTGATATATGTATTCTATGATTACACAGTCCATCATTGGACGGTGCCATGCGGGGCCCCCATTAGTGTGACTCATTGATACGGTCCACTTGATGTATATGAGGCCCATTGGTGTGGACCATTAATGCGACCCACTTGATGTATATGAGGCCCATTGGTGGGGACTATTGATGTGGTCCACTCGATGTATATGAGGCTCATTGGTGCGGCTCGACTTGATGTATGTTAGGCCCGTGTGAGTGATCCATTACGAAGTATATTAGACCCATGTGATGAGGACCATGACGATGTATATTAGGCCCTTATATGAGGCCATGGACCCACTATACGTATGGCTCCATGTGGGCCACTCCTTGGGAGCAATGTTAGTTAAATGATCACATTGATAGGCAATGATGGTTGACTGTCTACATCGTGACCTTCCTTTACGCCTTGATAGTCTCATTCTCATCATTCTCTTGTGGATTAACCCTATTCAGTGGGCCCCATTCATCATAGACGGATGGCTCCATGCTATCAGACTTGATATAATAACGGCCGAGGGCTGATCTTTATATTATGGTTGATCGGCTATCCATCTATGGACTCTACCTTGTTTATATGCCGATTGTCGATTCCGATTATCGAGGCCAATTGTCGAGGCCGATTCCGATTGTCGAGGCCGATCCCGATTCCAATTATTGAGGTTGATTGTTGAGGTCAAGTTAGATTGTCGAGGCTGAGTTAGAATGTTGAGGCCGATCCCTATTCCGATTGTCAAGGCCGAGTCAGACTGTTGAGGTCGATTTCGATTTCGATTATCGAAGCCGGTTTATCAAGCCGATTGTTTAGGCTGATTATCGATGCCAATTATTGGTGTCGATTGTCGATACCGATTATGAGTATGTGATAGCATAACATCATGATACATGCCCATACGCATCATCTGCATGTTTGTTATGAGATGTGGTTGACCATTACATATGTCATTGGGTAGGTTGTTATGAGACTCCCTGATGGGTGGAGGTTATCTCACATGAGCGCATGGTATGCGCAGGATTGATGGATAATTAGATTGTATGACTCATGCATCTTGCATTGTGTGTTGTGATTACTATACGTCCTAGCGACATCAGGGCGTAGCCTCTACAAACATGTCGTGGATGGCTAGATGGGACACTAGAAATGTTTAGTTCGAGCATCTGGGTGCTTTGGATGTCCGTGAGTGAAAGTCTTTAAACCTTTGTGGGCAGAAAATACCCCAACGTCAAGACCGAGTGGATGCATGAGCCCTCGAGTGCTGAATGTCAGTAGGCTGCATCTCTCACCGTGTCATAGTCAGTTCGGAGGGGGTGTGGCCTTACCCGCCCGAGAGCAGGGAGTATAGCTAGGCTGAGTTTGACCAGCTCGTGATTGGGTCTGCTATCGATGTGCCGGGTAGATATTGTCTGACTACTAGTCAGGCGGATGGTGAGGTCTCTTCCACTTGCATGGTCGCGCGTCAATGGGCGGCGATTACATGTAGAGTGTACTAGACCTCGGTGATGATCCCATAGATGTAAAGTGCTGATTTATGGATTGATTGGGCAGGAGTTGTATACTTAGCATTAAACTCATTCATTCATTATCAACTCCGGCTGGTGGTGCACAACTAATTGTTATGTGTACTTTCATAATGGCCAGGATTTCGGTTGGGGCACGGGACTAACCTGAGATCAAGAGCTTACCACATTGAGGCTATCTATCTAAATTTAGGTATGAGACTGGTTTGGATAGAAGTCCTTTGTGATAGGCCCCATAACCTGCGATATCACGTACTATCATCCCGAATTCACACTGCAAATTGGTCATTTCATTCGCACCACATATTGCATACTGCATTACATCCTCGGCATATGGCATTTTGGTTTACTATGTTTCTGCATTCATATGACTTAGATGAGGCTGATAGTATTTGTAGTTCTTTAGAATTGCATATGGTATCTAATATTTGACTCATTATGTCTTCGCATTACATAACTAACCTACATTACTTTCTCAGTATATGACATTGGCTTGTTATGTCTTTTCATCGTATATCCCGGATTAGGTTGATAATATTTTTACAGGACTTGTCAGTACTTCTGCATACTCTGATATTATACGGTTTGTGGACTTACCAGTATTTTCGTATACTCTGATATTACATTCTGAGAACGCACATACTGCTCACACACTTACACCACCTTTAAGCTTTCTATAAGCTTATGCACAATATATGCGTGTAGGTGACACTAGGACGTAGTCATAGTTGAGTACGAGTAGGAGCGTGCAGCCGAGCCTTATGAAGATTTTTATTATATACATGCATTTTCCTTTTCATCATTGTACTCAAATGATTATATTAGTAGATATGTGGTGATGATGTTGTTCTTGTGATTTGGGTATACTTGTGGTTATGCTTTTTATGAGACAAATTCATATTGAAAATCCTCCTTCTAGGATCCCAAGATCGGAAACTGGTGTATAGGCGCTGGGAGCCAAGAATGAGGTGCTACGGAGGCTGTCGATACCAGATTCGGAGATCGAGAATTTTGTGAGCCCAGTTTCCGAGTTTGGGGTATAATAGAAATTGGTATCAGAGCATAACTTGGGAATACCTGAGGATAACATTATATATCTGCTAACAGCTACCCTGCACTGTATCATTGTTGAGGACTTAGAATGATTAGGTCCCCAAGTTTGAATAATTTAGAAACTTGCAGATATAACTCCTTATTGTGCGTGCATTCGAGAGTGCTTAAGAATAAAAGGCCCTTATTCATTCATGTAGGACATGACACCCAAACGAGTAACTTGAGCGGCTTCTGCTTCCCCGCTTGAGGATGTCGCTCCTCTACCCAAGACCGGTACGGATCCGACAGAACCCATGAGTGCCTCACAGTTACAGCAGATGTTACAGGCTGTGACGGCCGCCCTTTAGGGGCGGGGTAGGCACCCCATTATTTCACCAGCCCAAGCAGAAAAGGCGCGCGCAAGCTCCCTTCTTTGAGAGTTCCGACAACTCGATCCCTCGCGTTTCCAGATCAAGCCAGATCCAACTACAATCGAGAGATGACGCTTTGATGTGGAGAAGATTTTTAATACTATGGCATGTACTACCCAGCAGCGAGCTCGGTTGACAGTATTTCTTCTCCAGGGTGAGATCGAGCACTGGTGAACCTCCGTTACTCATGTTGAAGGGCCTGATTTCTTCTGGACATGGGTGATTTTGTATACCGATTCGACCAGTAGTATTTCCCCAACCACATTTGTCGGTAGTGAGCGTTAGAGTTTGAGACCTTGGTGCAGGGGGATATGTTTGTGGCACGGTATGCGGCTCGTTTCATGACACTATCAAGGTTCGCGCCATATTTTATTGATGATGAGGAGCAAAAGGCCCGCCATTTTGAGAACAGCTTACGTTTTGGCCTCAGGAGCCGTGTCGTCGGACATATGCTCCTGACCTTTAAGAAGGTAGTTCAGAGATTTACAAGGCAGAATGGTATGATTCACAGAGGGCTCGTCACCATAGAGGAGACCGGAAGAGGAAGACCCCCTCTAGTAGTTCCCAACAGCAGCAGCGTAGAGGGTTGCAAAGGCACAGGAACTGTTTATCCTTTTGAGTGCCAATAGCACCTTCAACACCACCACAGAGACAGTTCACAGGTGTTTGCTTCAGATGTGGTGAGACGGGGCATCGCAAGCGTGAGTGCCCCCATATTTTCAGCAGCAACGACCTCTTTGGGGGAGGACATACGCCTCCCCAGCAGACCTAGGGCAGGTCTTATGTGGCTCAGCAGAACCCTCAATCGCCAGAAGGAGTCGCCGACGATTCGCACGACCAGGCATTAGGACTATCTTGTTAGATTGATCATTGATGAGATGATGAGGCTGCAAGGTATCCCAGTTTCGACCGTTTCTGATCCAGGGTCTGAGGTTCAATAGGGGTCACCATAGTATTGATGAGGGGTCTTGGGGGCGCGAGGTTGATATTAGAGAGAGTTATTCTCATCCTTTTGTAAATTGATTGTACCTTGACACACACACACACACACACACACACACACACACACACACACACACACACATATATATATATATATATATATATATATATATATATATGATGATGATGATGCTCCCTCCTCCCTTGTCTATTTAGTAAATTTCCAGGATGAAATTTTTATTAGGAGGGGAGAACTGTAATGTCACGCCTCAAACCCGAAAATCGGATTTACAGGAATCCCGATCGCCGAATCCAGTGCCGACAGCCTCCGTAGTGCCTAATTCTCGGCTCCTGGCAAACATATGCCGGATTTTTGATCTTGAGATCCTACAAGGAGGATTTTCAGAATGATTTTTTTTTTTTTTTGTAATGGAGCATAACCATAAGCATAACCAAGTCACAAAACAACATCATCATATATTCACTATATCAAAAACTTTAAGTACAATGCGAAAAGGGAAATACAAGATGATCAAAAAGCTCCAAAATAGTCAGATGCACACTCCTACCTCAGCACTGCCACTGTCCAACGCTACCTGCATGCGACTATCGTACATAAGCTTACAAAAGCTTAGAGGGTGGTGTAAGTGTGTGCGTAAGGCAAGTGTGAAGTATATAATATCAGAGTAATGCGGAAACCTGCGGTAAGTCCATGATGCTATCAGCTGTACCAAAACTATATGATGCAAGACATGAATGTTATCGAACATACCAAGGCCATGCGATGCGTGACGTACATAACCAAATGTCATATGCGAGATGCAAAGCAGGCATGCCAGTACTCATCAAGTACACATATCAATACAGTTCCTCTCTGGATATCACCGGTGTCTAATACACTCACACTGACTGCCTCCTCCCTAGCTGCACAGCCAAGTAAGCAGAATAGACCTCACTATCCGCCTGACCAGTAGTCTGCCAATACCTACCCGGTTCGTCGATAGCGGATTCATTTGCGAGCTGGTCAAACTCAGCCTAGCTTATAGCCCCCTCACTTGGGCGAATAAGGCCACACCCCCTTCCAACCGACCACGACACAGTGGGAGACGCGGCCTACTGGTATTTGGCACTCGGGCGCTCATGTATCCACTTGGTTTAGACGTTGGAGCATCTCCTGGTACCAAAAAGGTTCTATGACTTTCACCCAAGGACATCTTAAGTGCCCACAGTGCTAGAACCAAGTATTTTAGGTATCCGATACGGCCATCCACGATGTACCTGTGGAGCCACGGCCTTGAAGTCGCTAGGGCGTGCAGTGATCAAGTCACACATATGCGAGATGCATGAGTCACACCGTACAGTCATGCAGCAATCCTGCACATACAGCGCGATAATGTGGGGCACTCCATCTCATAAGGAGTCTCGTAAATGACTCAGCCCAACGGCTTATGCTATGATCATACAATCTTCATATCAAGCATGCATATGATGCGTATGGGCATGAATCATGGAGTTATACTAAGCATGTTATAAAGTGATGAACTATCAACAAGTATGAACCTATCAATGGGCCCTAGGGAGAGTCGTAATGCGGACATTTAACCAACATTATACTTACAATGTGGATGTCAAACCAACATTGCTCCCAAGGCTCGGCCCGCCATTAATATCATTACACAACCCATGGAGAAATCGCACATTGCAATGAACTCTAAGGACAACCCTTTGGGTCTCGACCCATGGTCCTTAAATACATCAAATGGGCCACATCATATGAGTCTTTGGTAAATCAAGTGTGCCGCATTAAAGGGGCCTTATGTACATTACAATGGGTCATATCCCATGGGCCTTTGAATACATCACAATGGGCATCAACCCATGGGCCTTATATATCAAAGTGTGCCTCAACCATGGGCCACAAATACATCAAATGGGCCTCATATCTTGGGCCTTACATTCACATCAAAGTGGGCCTCAACACGGCCTCATACACATCAAGGTGAGCCTCAACAATGGGCCTTATGCATATACTAGGGTGGTCCTCAATAACGAGCCACAAATACGTCGAGATGAGCCTCAACCCATAGGCCCTATACACATCATAGTGAGTCTCAACCCACGGGCCTTAATACATCACAATGGGCCTCAACCCATGGGCCCTAAATATATTACAATGGGCTTCGACCCATGGGCCCTAATACATCATAATGGGCCTCAACCCATGGGCCCTAAATACTTTACAATGGGCCTTAACCCATGGGCCTTAGAATAAATCAAAATGGGTCTAATTTCATGGGCCTTACATTCATATCAAATGGGTTATACCAATATAAGTGGTGATAATGACTTCCACCATTAAAATCCTCAAGGCTCACCCTCACGTTTATTTATTTATTTATTTTTTTCCATCCAACAGTTGATAAGGTCACATAGATCTGATAAGAATAAATAAATAAATTTTATGTTTTGTTCAAAATCTCTAAGCTCGAGGAGTTTCAATGGTAGACATTCAACCCACCACTGTTATTAGTGGCCCATCGGATGAATAGATCTACCTCATTTTTTTTTTTTACCTCAAGTCATAAGACAAGCTTGCCAAATGGTGGACGGTTTAGATGCAACACTTGCATCATGGTGGGCTCCACTGTCCAGGTGTGGACAGCGTGTATAAAACACATAAATCATGGTGGTCTCCACCGTCCTACGCTGTGGACGGTGGAGTGAAACAAATACATCACAATGGGTTCCACCGACCAGCCACACATACATCACTGTGGGCTCCACGTGGGGCCCACCATAACATTTATTTTCCATCCAAGCCACTGATGTGGCTGCACGGACCTAAATGAAGGGTAAAACCAAATTTCATATTAATCTAAAACTTCCGTGACCCAAAAAAAAGGTTCCAATGGTAGACATTCAATCACACAGTTTCCTATGATGTGGGCCACCTGAATCTTGGATTTGACTGAAATTAGGAGGGGGCCCATGTAACGCCCCAAACCCGAAAATAGGATTCACAGGAATCCCGATTGCCGAATTCGGTGCCGACAGCCTCCATAGTACCCCATTCTCGGCTCCTAGCATTCACACGCCAAATTCCGATCCTGGGATCCTACAAGGAGGATTTTATTTTATTTTTTTACATTTAAATCGTAATAAGCATAACCACAAGATTACCCAATTCACAAAGGCAACATCATCATCAAATATCCACTAATATAATCATTTGATTACGACATTGAAAGGGAAATACATAAATAGAAAAATCAAGCTCCGGAAGACCACTGCACGCTCCAAGCTCAACACTGCTGCAGCCTAACATCACCTGCACGCATCTATCGTGTATAAGCTTATAGAAAGCTTAGAGGGTGGTAATCGGCCTCGACAATGTGGACATCTAACCAACATTGCCCCAAGGAGTGACCCTCACAGATCCAAACATATAATGGGCCCACGGCCTCACACAAGGGCCTAATATACAACACAATGGGCCTTACTCAAGGGTTACATGTACACAACAGGTGGGCCCTGCTCATGGGCCTAACATACATCACAATGGGCTCCTTTGCCTGACCCTCAAATGAATCACAATGGGCCTCATCACCTAGGCCTTAATACACATCACGTCAGGCCTCAAATACGGGTCGCATGTTCATCACATTGGGCCTCTACAATCAGAATCGGTAATCGGCCATGACAGTTCAAAATCGGTAATCGGCCTCAATCGATAATCGACAATCGGCCACGATAAATCAAAATATGTAATCGGCCTTGATCGATAATCAGCCTCGATCGATAATCGGCCATCGACCTTGATCGATAATCGGCAATCGGCCATGACAGTTCAAAATCGGTAATCGGCCTCAATCGATAATCGACAATCGGCCATGACAAATCAAAATAGGTAATCGGCCTTGATTGATAATCGGCCATCGGCCTTGATCGATAATCAACCTCGATCGATAATCGGCAATCGGTCATGACAGTTCAAAATCGGTAATCGGCCTCAATCGACAATCAACAATCGGCCACGACAAATCAAAATAGGTAACCGGCCTTGATCGATAATCAGCCTCGATCGATAATCGGCCATCGGCCTTGATCGATAATCAGTAATCGGCCATGACAAATCAGAATCGGTAATCAACCTTGATCGATAATCGGCAATCGGCCATGACAAATCAGAATCGGTAATCGGCCTCGATCAATAATTGGCAATCGGCCACTACAAATCAGAATCAGTAATCGGCCTTGATCGATAGTCGGCAATCGGCCACGACAAATCAGAATCAGCCTCGATGATCTGCAGATCAAGGCTGAAGGGAAGCTCACAATGTGGACATTAAACCATCATTGCCCATCAATGTGGACATTTAACCAACATTGCTCCCAAGGAGTGGCCCACATAGGGCCAAACATATAGTGGGCCCCTGGCCTCTCACAAGGGCCTCATACACAGCGTAATGGGCCTCATCGCAGGGGTTGAAAATATATCACAATGGGCCATGAATCCATCAAGTCAGACTTCATTCAAGGGTGGGAATATATGGTTTTCAAATACACAACAGGGGGGCCCTGCACATGGGCCATAAATACATCACATCGGGCCTTGCTCATGGGCCACAAATATATCTTAATGGGTCTCAATCCATGGGCCCTAAATATATCTCAATGGACCTCGACCCACGGGCCCCAAATATATATCACAATGGGCCTCAATCCATAGGCCCTAAATATATATCACAATGGGCCTTAATCCATGGGCCCTAAATATATCAAGTGGATCGCATCCACGGGCAGCACCGATGGGACTATATATATTGAATCGGCCTTATCACATGGGCCACACCCATGGGCCTCATATACATCAAGTGGACTGTGTCCACGGGCCACACCAATGGGCCTCACATATATCAAGATGGGCTTCATACATCCCAAAAAAAAAATGTATCATATTAAAGGATCATCTGGACCGTACAACAACTAGAAGAGGAGATAATGATTTCCACCGTTAAAATTCATAGGGCCCACTAAAACATTTATTTTCCATCCAATCTGTTCATTAGGTCACCAAGGCTTGAATAAAAAGGAAAAATAGTTTCATATTGATCCAGACCTTCTGTAATCCCAAATAGTTTCAACGGTGGTTGTTCAATCTCCACCCACTTTTGCAATGTGGTCCACCTGATAGCCGATCATTGCATGGATGGATGGTGTGAATGTGAAACAGATGAACGGTGTGGATGTAAAATACATACATCATGGTAATCCACCCGTGTGGTTCCAGACATGCATCAAGGTGCGTCCCACATGGATGAAGTCCACCGTCAAATCGACGGTGTGGATGAACAGATACATTACGGTTGGACTCACATGGCACCGTCCAGATGGACGGTGCCGATATACAACACATACATTGAAAGTGGGTCCCATGCTGGCAAAACAAATGGACGGCTTGGAGGACTACGTGCACCGCGGTGGACCCCCAGTTGTTGCTGCACGTGCAGCAGCTACGAGCAGTGGCTGCTGGCCACCGTGAAAACAGATGGACGGTGGAGATTCAAGATAATTCCATCAAGGTGGTTCCCATAGGACCTGATGACGTCAGTCCAGCAGCTAAGTAGCTGCTGGCCGTTGCTGGCCATCCAATAGATGGACGTCCCAGGTATATCTTATACATATATTCATTAAGGTCGGTCCCACATGGTGGGCCACCCCACTTGATACATATTTTATTTTATTTTATATTTATATATATATATTTATTTATTTGATTGGCTGAACTACAACATCCAGCGTCCAGTGATGGATGGCTAGACGAATCTCATACATCAAGTGGCCCACCGTCGAAGTGATGGACGGTGTGGATTAAGGTGGATTCTACATGACCGGGACGGTCTGTGTATATATATATATATATATATATATATATATATATATATATATATATATATATATAAAATAAAATAAAATAAATAAAAACATAGAGGTGAGTTCCACCATCCTGGCCAATGGACGGCTGGATGAAACCTTACATCATCAAATGGGCCCCACGTAGCTGGAGGTGGACGGCCAGGATAAGGCACATATACATATGTGGGCCCCACCGTCGGCAAGAGGGATGAACGGTGTTGAAACACATACACCATTGGTATTCCCATGGAACTTGCTAACGTGCAGCATGCTGATGCGCAGGATCCACCGTCCCTACTAACGAACGAACGGCGTGGATTTCATCCTAGGTGGGCCCCACCCCTGCCAAAACGGACAGGCAGTGGATCATGCCACACACTTGAAGATGGATGGACGGTGGACCTCCACCATCTAAATAATGGACGGTGTGATATAATAAATAATTCAAGGTGGCTGCCACCGTCTAGTACCTTTGGACGGTGCAGATCTGACACGAATGTCAAGGTGGGGCCATGTTGGATGGTCTGGATGAAACATGAATGACAGGTGGGTCCACACATGTGGACGGTGGGTACAACACCTTTACCATGTGGTCCCACGTGTGGACCATGAACTCCACCTGAGATTTGGGTTTACTACATGTCCAAGCCCGTGGCCTGGAAGCTTGGATGGACGGTGTGGATCCACTCTTTCATCAGTGGGTCCACGTCCCATGTGCAAACAGTGGGTATAGCCCATGCAACATGTGGGGTCCCACCTGAATATTTACAACAACCGCATCAGGTGGGTGTGGTCCGTCAGCTTCACAGCAAGCTGATATTTGTTTTTTCCTTTTATACAGTCCAGCAGTGTTGCTGCTGGACGCCTGAGTTTAAATGGTCAGGATCAAGTGGGCCGTAGCCTTTACAAAATGAATGGACGTGTGGATGTGGAACACATGTCACAGTGTGTCCAGCTCACGCACATCAAGGTGGGTCCATGCGATGGCCCACTAAAGCTTTGGATCAACATGATATTTGTATTTTCTTTCATCCATGCCGGTTCAAATGGACAGGCAGCAATGGTGGGTCTCGCAATCGGACGGTTTGGTTCAAACTCATCATGGTAGGCCACACACCTCATCAACATCATCACCAAACAAAGGAAAAGAGAGAGAGAAGCACCCACAAACAATAACGATTCTCCCGCCTTTGATCTCATCTTCCTTCTTCCGCTTATAGCCTTTAGAGCTCCAAGGGAATGATTTCAACAGTCTAGATGATCTTTGGATGGTGGGGATGGGAGGTAGGAAGTGGGCCACATCTAGCTCCTCCATGGAAGCTTGAAAGGTTGCTCTCATAGTGTTTTTGGGAGAAAAGAGAGATGAGAGAGAGTGATGTAAGAAGTGATGGGAGAAAGTGATGTGTGTAAGAAAAATGTGGCTTGTATAAGAACTTTTTGACTTTGGGATTGCTTGGGGAAGGGTGTGAGAGGTGATGTGTACTTGACATGATGGGATTGATTGATTGATTGATTGATGTGACACATCGTAAAGATTCTTTTGGGTTTTGCAAAGCACGATGCTTTCCTCGTACCGAACGTTGGCCCACATCACCTGACCAGGGTATCGCCTCGGTGAGCGAGTCGCTGCATCGGAACCGCAGCGACGGCGCGGTCGCTATGGTAAAGGTCTTGGGTTGAGTCGATACGGGTTAACGGCATACGAATCAGGGTAGCGCGTAAATATTAGTTAAGGGTCGAAGGTTGCCGAAATTTGACCGGGAAGACCGCGAAAGTCTACGGAACGGTACGGACTAAGATACGGGTCTTACAGCCTACCTCAGGGGGTAGCCCACCTCATGAACGGGTTAGATGACAAATAAACATCAAGGTAGGGCCCATGGCTGGAGCCGTGGGTCTGCCTCCGTCCGCCCGCCAGCCGCTGGCGCGGCCTGCGCCTTTAACATAGCAGCAATAATGCTGTTGTTACGCATTATTTTTTTTGAAAAAAATGAGATTTCAAGGTTTTTCTCGTGTGGGGCCTGCTTCAAGAGAATCCACTCCAGCCATTGGATTCCACAGCTCATAACAAATCCAACGAGTCCAGTATTGAGTATATTTAGAAGGTATAGAAATATCAAAGTGTATTTTAATGGTGAAAACCACCGTTTTCTATACTGTGGCCCACCTGATACTCGAATCACCTTCATTTTTCGGTTCATCGGCTAAAATAATCTGGAGAATGGAATGGATGGTGTGGATTGAATACATACATCAAGGTGCGGCCTATGTGAGTGGCCCTTCTCCAATGCTTGGAAAAAGCTCATGTTTGTGTTTTCTTCTCAGCAACGTCCAGACGCTGGACATTTTTTGGGCGTAACAACATATTCAAGGTGGGCCCTATTTAAGTGGGCTACCACATGATGTATGGTGTGAGCGCAATACACATAAGATGGGCCCCACTCATGGACGGCTTGGATAAAATACTTACTTCAAGGTGGGGTCCATCCAAGTGGGCCACACAACCATATTATGATCATACATTAAAAAAAAAGAAATAGAGAGGGAGAGAGAGATAGAGTGGGACACGCGTGTGATGGAGGGACCCCGATACTATGGGTCCTTTGTTCCATGATTTACATCATAAATCAAGTGGGTCCCAATCATGTGGGCCCAAAAAAAAAATTGAAATCTAATGGTGGAGATCCCTTCTCCACGAAAATAGACGGTCTAGATGACCCATATACAAGCTAGGAAGGTAAACATCATGATGGGGTCCATGGAGAATGGCCCTATCATGGAATGATATTGATGATTAAGATAGGCCATCGGCCACATCCTAGGGTCCAAAGTGAGATCCATACCATTGATCGGTAGGCCTCACTTAGCCCATCTTAAAAACATGAAAAACTAGGCCATGGAAGCACCCACCACTTGATCTTCGTGGTTCGTTGAAACATCGGTCTCCTAAAGCTTCACTTTGATGGTAGAGATGGAAAATGGATGGCTAGGATGAAAGTTTTGGGGATGAAAAGTGGGTCACACAACTCACTTTTCTCTCATGGAGGAGCTTGGAAGTGTGGGCTCTTGGTTACTTGGGAAATGCTTGGAAAATGTGAAGAGAAAGAGAGAGAGAGCGGTGGTTGTAAGGAGAAGTGATGGGAGATGGGTGAGGTGATGTATTGGTTGACTTTTAAGTTTGCTTAACTTGTGGAGAAAGGAAGCATGGGTGCTTTGTACTTGATATAAGAGGTGATTGATGGGATTGATTTGACATGTTGTAGATATTCTCTTGAGATTTACAACACGCGGTATTTTTACTCGAACTGAACGTGGGCCCACATCTCTTCGACTGGGTATCGGATCAGTGCGTGAGTTGCGGCGTTTGAACCGCGGCGACGGTGCGGTCGCAATGATACAAGTCTTGGATTAAGCTGACTCAAATGTATAGGATACGACTTACGGTCGTGCATAAATGTCGAAGGTCGCAGATTGTCAAAATTTGACGGGAAGTATCACGGGAGTTGACGGAACAGTACGGATTAGGATACGGGTCTTACATGTAAGACCTGTATCCTAGCCATTATCAATTCGTAAACCTTCGCGGTCCTCCCAGTCGAATTTCAGTAACCTATGATCTGTTATTAGCGATTGCGCGTGATCTTAAGCCGAGTCCTACATATCGAGGTTAGTTCAACTTGAGACTTGTACAAGTGTGACCACGTCGTCACCACAATTCCGACGCCATGTCTCGAACTCCGAGGCGATACCTAGGCCAGGAGATGTGGGCCCGCGTTCAGTTCGAGAAAAACACCGCTCGTTGCGAATCCCGAGAGAATCTCTACTACATGTCCCATTAATCACATCAATCATAAGTCAAGTACATCCCATCACAAGCCATTACTCATCCATACCTCTCTCTTCACCAAGTCAACAATACTCATACCTAACCATTCCCTTCTTACCAAAAGTCAAAAGAAACCATACCCTCCATCCCATTTCCCTTACAACAACCCATCCTCTCTTTCATTTCTCACTCCATCCCAAACACCAAAGGAGAGCCAACGTCCAAGCCTCCTTTGAGAGAGTCAAGTATGGCCCACTCCTTACCACCTTCCTACCTCTCATCTCCACCATCCAAAGTCTATCTCGACCGTTAAATCACACCCCTTGGAGCTCTAGATCACATTGGTGGAAGAAGGATGAAGAGATCAAAGGTGGGTAATCTTATGTTTTGATTTTCTGATTTAAGGGCCCACTTATGGTGGGACCCATCTTGATGTATGCATTATATAGGGATGACCCATAGTGGCGAGGTCCCTCCCCTTCTCATGATCTCTCTCTCCCTCTCTTTTTCCTTGATTTCATGGCCCACCTTGATGTATTATCCTCACCGTCCGATCTTGAGGCCCACCATGTTGCTGCCCATTTTTGGGACAGATCTGATGAAGGGAAAAATACAAATATTGGCCTAATCCAAAGTTGGTTGGCCATGCTCTCGTGGACCCACCTTGATGCACGGTGTATCCGTGCCGTCCTTCTGTGAGGACCCACCATGATATGTGTTATATCTATACCATCGTGGGGCCCACATATGACGTATGTGTCTTATCCACATCATACCCAGCCATCCATCCGTGGCAATACACTGTGATATATGTATTTTATCAATGTTGCACAACAGTCGTGGGACCCACTTGATGGACGTGTGGATTCACACCGTCCATCCAATGAACAAATTCAAATCTCTAGTGGACCTCACCATGATGCACGTGTGGATCCTCACCGTCCATGGCTTGCACAGTGGGCCACATCGCTGTATGAATTATATTATATGTATTACGTCCAACGTCCATCTACTGCTGCTCAAAGAAAAAAAATAAAATAATATATATAAATATATAATACAATAATTAATATATATATATATATATATATATATATATATATATATATATATATATATATATATATATATATATATATATATATATATATAATGTGTGGGCCACACCACGTGGACCCACACGAACCTTATTTGATGGTTGGCAACTGTTGGGTGCATGCTTTCCCCTGCCGTCCATCTAGACGGTCTGGGTGGGGCACACCATAATATATATATATATATATATATATATATATATATATATATATATATTATATTATATTGTGATGGGCCCCACGTGGGACCCACCTTGATGTGTGGTATTATCCACACCATCTAGACAGTCTGGACGGTGCTGGACTATTTGGAAAGTGTTGTGTAGGCCCCACCACGTAATATGTGTTTTATCTATACCGACCATCCAAACTGACGTAGGACTTCACCTTGTGGTATGTGTTGTTCACACGCGTGACACGTGTGATAGTGGGATGGACCACCACGTGGGATCCACCGTGATGAAAGTGTTTTACCTACGCCATCTGTTTTTCCTGGGGCTCACCATGGATGTATATATCCTATATCTACGACGTCTGTCCAGTCCACCATTTAGACGTGGGACCACTGTGATGTATTTTAATCCATGCCATCCAGTGCTGATGTGGATCTATCAATGATGTATGGGTCTTATCCACATCGTTTATCTACGGGACCCACATGACGCATGGATTCCATCTACACCGTCTAATATTTTCAGACGGTGGGGACCGCCTGCTGCTGTATGATCAGCAGGTTCTGTGGGTCCCATGCACGATGTATGTTTTGTATTCCATACCGTCCATCTGTGGACAACGAGACCGACCGTGATGCATTTACCTTACATCCATACCGTCCAACTGTCTGAACGGTGGATGCCACCGTGATACTTGGGTTTTATCTGCATCGTTCGTGCAGTGGACCCCGCTATGATATAAGTGTTTTATCCTAGCCGTCCATCCGATTTCAGGATGGTGGGCCCACTGTACTGACATCAGCAGGTTCTATGGGTCCCATCTAGATCGTGGACACCACCATGATGTATTTCTTTCATCTACACAGTACAGATTATGTTGGACGGTGTTGTCCAATGTTTGGGCAGTGCTGATTTACATAGACAATATTTGGATGGTGTCGTGGGATCCACCGTGATGTATTTTTTATCCACGCCGTCCATCTTATGCAATGCGACCCACCTTGATATATGTATTCTATGACTACAACGTCCATCGTTGGACGGTGCCATGTGGGGCCTACCATTAATGCATGTATTGTATATGTCCATCGTCCGCCCCTTGGACGTGTGGCCTACCTTGAGGTACGTGTTGTATCCAAATCGTCTAGCCATTTGAGTCCCCCAGACCGTCCAGATCATGGGGCCGACCTTGATGTGTATGTGGCCCATTTGGTGACGACCGATGAAATGTAATTAGGGCCTAGGTATGAGGCCTATTAAGATGTATTTGCAGCCCATATATGAGGCCAAATGTGATGCATTTATGGCCCATTAGTGCGGACCATTGATACGGTCCACTTGATGTATATGAGGCCCATTGGTGTGGACCATTGATGTGACCCACTTGATATATATGAGGCCCATTAGTGCGGCATGACTTGATGTATGTTAGGCCCATGTGAGCGATCCATTGCGATGTATATTAGACCCATGTGATGAGGCTCATGGCAATGTATATTAGGCCCTTGTGTGAGGCCATGAGCCCACTATACATATGGCTCCATGTGGGGCACTCCTTGAGAGCAATGTTGGTTAAATGACCACATTAATAGGCACTGATGGTTGAATGTACACATTGATCTTCCCTTAGGCTTTGATAGTCTCATTCTCATCATTCTCTTATGGGTTAACCCTAATCAGTGGGCCCCATTCACCATAAACAGATGACTTCATGCTATCGGACTTGATATAACCATGGCCGATGGCTGATCTTTTATTATGGTTGATTGGTTGTCCATCTATGGACTCTGCCTTATTTATATGTCGATTGTTGATTCCGATTATCACAGCCGTTTGTCGGGGCCGATTTCAATTGTCGAGGCCGATCCCTATTCCTATTGTCAAGGCCGAGTCAGATTGTCGAGGCTGATTCCGATTCTGATTATCGAGGCCGGTTATCAAGTCGATTGTTTAGGCTAATTTCGAGGATGATTATCGATGTCGATTATCGGTGTCGATTATCGATACCGATTATAAGTATGATACAGCATAACATCATGATACATGCCCATACGCATCATCTGCATGTTTATTATGAGATGTGGTTGACCATTGCATATGTCATTGGGCAGGTTGTTATGAGACTCCCTGATAGGAGGTTATCTCACATGAGTGCACGGTATGCGCAGGATTGATGCATGATTGGATTGTATGACTCATGTATCTTGCATTGTGTGTTGTGATTACTGTACGCCCTAGCGACATTAGGGTCATAGCCTCCACAGACATGTCATGGATGACTAGATGAGATACTAGAAATGTTTAGTTCAAGCATCTGGGTGCTTTGGATGTCCGTTGGTGAAAGTCTCAAAACCTTCGTGGGCAGGAGACACCCCAATGTCAAGACTGAGTGGATGCATGAGCCCCTGAGTGCTGAATGTCAGTAGGTCGCATCTCTCACTGTGTCATGGTCAGTTGGGAGAGAATGTGGCCTTACCCTTCCGAGAGTAGGGGGCATAGCTAGGCAGAGTTTGACCAACTCGTGATTGGGTCTGCCATCGACGTGCTGGGTAGATATTGGCTGACTACTAGCTAGGCGGATGTTGAGGTCTCTTCCACTTGCATGGTCGTGCGTCAGTGGGATGCAATTGCATGTAGAGTGTACTAGACCCCGGTGATGATCCCATAGATGTACAGTGCTGATTTGTGGACTGATTGGGCTGGAGTTGTATACTCAACATTAAACTCATTCATTCACTATCCACTCAGGCTGGTGGTGTGCAACTAATTGTTATGTGTACTTTAGTAATGGCTAGAATTTCAGTTAGGGCGCGTGACTAACCTGAGATCAAGAGGTTACCACATTGAGGCTATCTATCTAAATTTATGTATGAGACTGGTTTGGATAGAAGTCCTTTGTGATAGACCCCATAGCCTGCGATATCACGTATTATCATCCCAACTTCACACTACAGCTTGGTCATTTCATTCGCACTACATATTGCATACTGCATTACATCCTTGGCATATGGCATTTTGGTTTGCTATGTTTCTGCATTCATATGACTTAGATGAGGCTGATGGTATTCGTAGTTCTTCAGAATTGCATATAGTATCTAATATTTGACTCATTATGTCTTCGCATTACATAACTAACCTACATTACTTTCTCAGTATATGACATTGGCTTGTTATGTCTTTTCATTGCATATCCTGGATTAGGTTGATGATATTTTTACAGGACTTATCAGTACTTCTGCTTACTCTGATATTGTATAGTTCTTGGACTTATCAGTATTTTCGTGTACTCTGATATTACATTCTGAGCACGCACATACTGCTCACACACTTACGCCACCCTCTAAGCTTTCTATAAGCTTATGCAAGATAGATGCGCAGGCGATGCTAGGACGTAATCATAACCAAGTAGGAGCAAGAGCGTGTAGCTGAGCCTTGTGAAGTTTTTTATTATATGCATGTATTTTCCCTTTTATCATTGTACTCAAATGATTATATTAGTAGATATGTGGTGATGATGCTACTCTTGCGATTTGGGTATACTTGTGGTTATGCTTCTTATAAGACAAATTCATATTGAAAATCCTCCTTGTAGGATCCCAGGATCGAAAACTAGCGTATAGGCACTAGGAGCCGAGAATGAGGTGCTATGGAGGCTATCGGAACCAGATTCAGGGATCAAGAATTTTGTGAGCCCGGTTTCCGAGTTTGAGGCGTGACAACCGATGAAAATGCAATGCAAAGTGATGTTAGTCCTCATATTTAGCCCACATAACAAGTATGGTTCCATTATAAGGAATATACTGGGGTCAAGTACACTGTAGGATGACTGCCGCTTTCCAGATCCGCACAGTCAAACGAGCGTAAGAGACCTCCTTACCTACCCGTGGTTAACCAATCACCAGCCAGGCTTGACTTTATTGGACTTATCCACGAGCTGGTCAAACTCATCCTAACTATTGCTGTCTCTCACAGGTGGGTAAGGCCACACCCCATCCCAACTGACTACACGACAGTGGGAGTAGCGGCCTAACAGTGTAAGGCCCTAGTGCACTCATGGTTTCCACTTGGTCACGACATTGGGGCAGATCCTTGGTACCATGAAAGTTTTGGAGTTTTCACCCAAGGGCATCCTATGCACCCCATATACTCAGGTAACATTTTTGGTGTCTAATCATGTCCATCCATGATGTATCTATGGAAGCTACAGCCCCGATGAAGTAAGGGTGATAATGTCCATGAGATGCGATGCTAGATGCATGGATCATGCACACTACAATATACACCATCTCCAAGCACTTAATGTGCACAAAAGGGGAACTCCATCCCTTTATCATATTAACCCAATGACCACACATAATGCAATCTAATCACACCATGATGCATATGGTCGTGAGGATGAACTAGGTGCGCCACACGATGAAAATGACGTGGAATACACTCCTCCTTCCCAATGAGGGACTAAGTCTAGGTATATAGACAGATACTCTAAGGAGCAATACTCTAGTAGGGGCCTAATACTTTGAGGTATCTCACAAAGCTAAGGAGGACAATATATAATCCTAAGAAATAAGCGGTCTTAATGAGGGCCTATGGTGGGCCTTAAACCACTCATAGTAACCCATAGGCCTACCTTAGGGCCACCAAGGAGGACGTCCAACCTCAACTGGGTCCCAAAAGATAGTCTGCCACTACTCGAATATGAAATAAGGCCCAAGGCCTAAGCAATCCATGGCTTAGTGGGCTATACACCAAGCCCAACACATAGGCAATATGGTGGGCCCTCAAGCAAGGTTCAGGCCCAACCATAAAGGTCATAAACCTACATGTTGTGGTGGGTCTAATGGGTAGCCTGGTAAATCCAACCATAAGAGCAATCCTTATACTTAATTCAAGTGAGTTGGGCCTCACAACTTGGCCCAAGTATAATGGTTATTTTGGCGAGTAACCAAGGACTCAACTACTTATATATTATGGCCCACAAACACATCACAATAAGTAGTAAATATAAGCCCAAAGGTCAAGGGGCCTATCTAAGTTCCAGGATAAAAGGGCCTAAGGAAATCTAACAATTAACTATGAACAATGATCTAATAGAAACACATCTGGGGCAGGCCTCAAGTGTGTACTAATTAAGCCTAAAGACACATTATGGAAACGACAAGATATGTGCATATAACATCCTTAAATCTGATGGGTCATGCTGCCCCGAAACATGCCATTTAGGGCGGCCAATTTGGGCTTATTACTGGAATTCTAGCCCACCTGCTTTTGGGCCTACTGGAGTCCAACAATAAACATTCATTTATAAAATTATAATTTCTTAGTGACCCACACATATCACTGTGGGCCCCACCAGACAAATGGAGTACATAAAACACATAGATCAGGTGGGCGTCCATTGGCTAGATGGTCATGGGGGCCTGGATGGCAGCCCCCAAAACACATCAAAGTGGGCTCCACATGTGGACGTCCCATAGGGAGGTGGGCCACATCCCATGTGGACCACATCATTTGTGAATGGTGTGGATACGAAACACATCAAGGTGGGCCTAAAATAGGGTGGACGACTAGCCCATGCTAGATGTCCCAACCTTGGGCGTCCGGCCCTTGCCGAAGATTGCTCAGGGGTCCGCTGGCTCCAAAATTTGGTAAGTGGGTCCTATAATGGGTGGCACACCCCGGGCAAAATTTCAGATTTTATTGAATTAAAAAAGTTTTTATTTGAATTAAAAGAAAACTACCTGTCCAAAAATCTGGTTAGTACAGAATTTAGGCTGGCCTTGATCTGAGCTTCCAATGGTGTGGACTGAAGGCCTTCAAAAATTGGAAAAAAATTATTTTTATATCCCCTCATATGTATACCACGGGGTGGGGTCCACAGAAGTAGCCCACCAATGCAAAAGTTATTTTATAATCAAGGATTTTCAAACTTACATGTTGTTGGAATAGTCCAGAAAATCCAGACTATCTACCTCACTTGGGCCACACCTTTGGGACCTCAATTAAGGTCAGATGGGGTAGTAATTTTGGAAACATCAAGATGGGATCCCCACCTTTCAGAAAAGTACATTTGATGGGTAATAAAAGTTTCCTAAACAGTCCTAAATTCTAGTTAAAAAATAACCAGAAACTGTCTAGAAAATTTTGGACAGCAATATACACTTGGATTAAATTAATTGTATGAGTTAATTAAAAAGAAAATTAACCCCAAAACTAGGTGCTATGGCCCACCTTAGTGGGCCCCACAAATATCCAAATCAAATCCCAAAGTTACCACACTTACATGCATTATTAATAGTCAGCAAATGAGATACCCAAAATCATAGTGTAGGGAGGTATGGGAGTCCCACCCTACCTAAACTTTCTGGACTATCCAGGCCCACCAAGTGGGCCAAACTCATCATTATCAGAAATAGAAGAAAAGATAGACAAGAGGAAGAACACCCCGGCCATAGGGAGAAGGCTCCACCACTATTGAGCCTTCCCTAACACAATCACACCCACACATTTCATTCACATTCATATTACATCATGGATCTTCATCATGCATGATATATATTTAAGATGAATGGTTGGGATGCCATCCCAACCATGATGTAAGGGTCTAGATGACCCATCGTGCTTAAGAAACTAGGAGAAACCTCCATGATGGAGTCCATTTGGACACATCCAAGGGATTGTGTAGGATCTCCACCATTGATTGGTGGGTCTTACACTTCCCAAAAGAAGAAAAGAGAAGATCTAAGCCATGGAAAAGAAATATACATTTAGAGGAGCACCCACCTAAAGATCTTCACCAAAACTAAATCTTCTAGCTCCTAGTGCACCAAGGAAGGTAGATTGATGGATGAGATGGGATTGGGATGGATGGATTAAGAGACATTGGAGAAGAAAGGGGCTGGAATGGTGTGGACGTCCCACCCTTTCTAGCTTGGGAGAATGAAAATGAGAAAGAGGAAAAATGAGAGGGAGAGAAGAGAGAGGGAGAGGCTTGTAGTAAAACAATGATGGTCTCTCTAAAAGAGACCACCTAGATAAGAGAATTCCATCATTTCTCTCTAGGGAAGAGTGAATTGGATAGAGAGCTCCATGATGAGCTAGCAAAAGAAAGCCTGATGGAGGCTATAGGCTAGGGTTGTGGGTAGTGTAGGATATGGAACTTTGGGTGGTGTATGCTGGTGTGTGTTGGAACTTGTGCATAGGGGGGAGTTATTTAAAAAAATGTGTGCACCACTCCTAAGTGGGCCACATGATCATGATCAAGAGCTAAAAAATGAGATGCACACAACTATGATCCACACATCGGATGAACGTATAAGATGGGACGTCGGAACCGTAATGACAATGCGAACAAGATGGCATAGGTTTCTGATTGATCCGACTCAGGTCTACATGATCGGACTTAAGGATGACTGCAAACACTATTCGAGGGTCGCGATCGTCGGAATTCGACTGGTAGGACTGCGGGAACTAGAGAAACGAAATGCACACTCATACACACACATGCACACACATGCACTTGGGTCGGGTCTTACAGCTACTTCAAAAAGGTTCCATCATTATCTTCGCATCAACATTCATATATAAGAAAATAAGTGTTTATTTTTTAGTATATTCTTTCAGTTTGGGTTTATTGAGATTGCTCGAAAATCTCATCAGGCTGTGGAGTGATAAGCCCGTGAAAATCACTTGAGGTTTTATTGTGATTAGCCTATGAAAATCACAAGAACTGTAAGAGGTTGTTGAGGTGATCCTGTGAAAACTTTGAAAATAGAGGATAGCCAAAATTACATAGATTAATAATTTTGGGAGTGGATTAGATGTGTGTTAAACACCGAACTACTATAACTCTCTATGTTTTGTGGTGATTGATAATCTTATTCTTTTTGCTATTATATTGAAATATTAAATTCAAGGACGTTGCCAAAACACACATGCACACACATGCACTTGGGTTGGGTCTTACATCTACTTCAAAAAGGTTTAATTAATATCTTCACATCAACATTTGTCTACAAGAAAATAACTGTTTATTTTTCAGTATATTCTTTCAGTTTGGGTTTATTGAGATTGCTCAAAAATCTCATCAGGTTGTGGAGTGATATGCCTGTGAAAATCACTTGAGGTTTTGTTGTGATTCGCCTGTGAAAATCACAAGAACTATAAGAGGTTGTTGAGGTGATCCTGTGAAAACTTTGAAAATAGAAGATAGCCAAAATTGCATGGATTAATAATTTTGGGAGTGGATTAGGTGTGTGTTAAACACCGAACTACTATAACTCTCTGTGTTTTGTGGTGATTGATAATCTTATTCTTGTTGCTATTATATTGAAATATTAGGTTCAAGGACGTTGCCAAAAAAGGTTATCCTATCCAAGATTTTAGGTGAAGGTTGTCCTATGACTCAATTAAAATCAAGATTTCAATATTTATTGCCATTATTAATTTATTTTCCATGATTGATTATCATAAATTAGTTTAGTCCTATTCACCCCCCCTCTAGGACATTTATAGCACATCTTACAAGTGGTATCAGAGTGAGGTTTCTCTCATTTGAATTTACATCTTATAGCTAGATCCAGAGATATAAGATGTCAAATTTTGAAAGTTTATTCATATCCCAACCATCTCCCTTTAATAACTCAAACTATTATTATTGGAAAGCCCAAATCAGGATCATCCTCAAATCCATAGATGAAAGTGTGTGGCAACCCACTGTGACTCAATGGTCCCCTCCTATAATGGAAGCAATAGCTGAGGATTGAACTGCTTCCATAAAAGAAATAGCCTATAATCTATGGACAAGTACTCAGAAATTTGAAAATAGTGCTAATGCAAAAGCCTTGATTGCTATAACTTGTGCCCTATTATCAGATGAGTTTAAAAGAATCATTTCATGTTATAGAATAAAACAAGCTTGGGATATACTTAAAATGACCCATGATGGAACTAATATTGTGAAAAAGTCTAAGATCCAAATCTTCACAAACAAATTTGAGAAATTCGTATGGAAGAAAATGAGACATTTATGGACTTCTTTACAAAATTAAATGACATAGTTAATTCTATGTGGAGTCTTGGTGAAATTTTCCCTGAAAGTAAGGTTTTTGCAAAAATACTAAGATCACTTCCTAAAAGGTTTAATTTTAAGGTTACTAGTATACAAGAATTGAGGGATACCGACAAAATGGAGGTTGATGAATTGGTTGGATCTCTTTAAACATATGAGTTGAATTTCAAAGCTCCAAAAAAAAAGTCCATCACCCTCAAATCCTCTAAGTCCAAAATAAAAGTAATGAATGAAAATTTAGATTATGAGAAAAATAAGGATGATATGGCATTGTTGGCAAAGAAAATTTATAAAATTTTCAAAAAAAAAAAGAAGGAAAAATGATTTTCAAAAACCTTTTGCCATGAGCAAAGGAAATTCAAGCTATTAGAAATCAAAATCTAAAGACACCCAATGTTATAACTACTCTGAGTTTGGGCATCTTGCTTCAAAATGTTATAAAAAGGATAAATTAAAAAGAAAGAGCATGATTACTACTTGGGATGAACCATCAAAATCTGAAACTAATTCAGAAACCGATGAATAAGATTAAGAAGACGCAAAATAACATAATGCCTTTATGACAATAGTTAGAGTCACTACTTCAGAAGATTGTGAAACATCTAATTATGAAACTCTTGAAAGTGACTCTGAAAATGAATAAGACCTTCAAGAAGCTTACAATGCTCTTCTCAAAGAAAGTTACAAAATTGTGGCAAAATTGAAAACTAAAAAGAAAAAAAAATATGAGGAACTGCAATTAGAACTTGAAAAAGTTGTCTTGGAAAAATCTCATTTATCCGACAGTTTTGAAAAATCAAAACTAGATTTAAGTTTGAAAAATACAAAATTGTAAAATCTTAAATCTGATTATGAGAAATTGAAAATTGAAGTTTCTTCACTTTGGAGTTCGAAGGACACTTAAAAGTACACATAAAGAGACCAGGAACTTGAAAAATTATTAACTTCATCTCGCCGGTATGGTGACAAGTCTGGCCTTGGTTATAATAAATATAACGATCTAAAGGCTAAGACTTCTACTCCTACTTTTGTGAAAGGATAATTCTTGAACTCTGTTTCGACAAGAAAACAAATGCATTTCGATTCAGGGGATTTATTCAATGATAACAAAGAATGAATGAGAGAACATTCATCACATTTATCTGAGTTCATTTACATCCTCTGATTCCCTTGATTCTGAAAATAAAGTACAATTAATGCAATGTACTGAATGAAAGAGAAGATAGCTCGATGGAAATTTTGGCAGCATTCCGATGCTATTTCGATCATCTCCTAGATACTTAGGAGGAATTGACGAATCAATCAACCAGTCTTCAAGGAGAGTAGAAATTTCAGCAGCCTTTCGGCGCCTGTTTTGATCATCTCCTAGGACTTAGGAGGAATGTTAATTCGATCGACTAATCTTCAATGAAATAGAGATTTCAGCAGCATAACAGCGCCTATTTCAACCATCGCCTGGGACTTAGGAGGAATGTCGATTCAATCGACTAATCTTTCTCCTTTGAACCCATGAATAGGAGAAAGCTCGGAGAAAGGAAGCCTGGCCCATAGATTTTGCTAGTATGACGGCCTTTGGACTTCACAGACTGCAGGGCAGCCTGGTTGCGCGGACCTGCGCAACTGATATCGGTTGCACGGTCTTACGCAACTTCCAAGAGACTTCTCTCCTACCTCCTGCCTTCTGCTCCGCTCTGCTCCTCATGAAAGTCTTCAATTACCCTTAATGCAGGAGGGGAAGGGGTATTTATAGACCCTCGCACGTGTGAAAATCCTGATCTTAGCGATGTAAGACTATTTTTCAATGCTTTAGATTATTCTGCAAAGGACAACTTCTGTAGCTTGTTTCGGGGTCCCACGTAACTGATATTTACGTTGCACGTACTCTCACAAAGGAACTTTGGTTGCGGGGCCCCGCGCAACAAATATCATTTGCGCGATCCCGCGTAACTAATCTCAAAGATACTTCTCTTTCTTCTTTTATTCTTCTCTTTTGTACCTTGCTTTCCAATCTTCTTTTACCTCAATCCTTTCATCATTTTTTCCATCTTTCTCAATAGATACCCCTGGAGCTGGAACTCTACCAAAATGCCTAAACTACCCTTGGAGCTGGTCAGCACCATGAGATTCCCTAACCACTGCAATGAGATATTTTTTGTGCCTCAACAAACTCTAAAGTAGAAACTATAAAAGGAAATGAATTTGATCAGAAAAAGAAAAAATCCTTTGAAGAATTTTTTAAAGAGAAAACCTTTGCCAACAACCACAAATATCCAAGGAGAAAAATTAATAATCTCTTGCTGATAAAATTGCGGACTTACTCAAAGAGTTATTGAAATCTAACTCAAGTAAGAAAGAAGTAAATATGAATATGAGTAATCCTAACACCCAAAAATAACGAAAGGAAAGAAACCCTCCAAAGCCTAGAACCGTCATGAAGTGGCTTACAAAAGTAAAGTTTCTTGTTATCCACGCAGCTTTCAAAGCAAGTAGCCATTCAAGATGGTAGTTAGACAGTGAAAGTTCTAGACATATGATAGGTAATAAAACTATTCTCTCAATAACAACCAAATTGATGGCGACTCAGTTACATTCGGAGATGGTAGCAACTGCAAGATCATTAGTAAAGGTAATGTACATCTTCCTAACTTGCCTATATTTGAAAATGTTTTATATGTTGGAGGATTGAAGCATAACCATTTTAGTATATCTCAAATCTGTGACAATAATCATAGTGTAAAATTTTTAAATCATGGATGTCAGATAACAAGTAAAGAAAGACGTGTAATATTAAATGGTAGCAAAACTTTTGAAAATTGTTATATTATTGATGACACTTACTCAATAAACTATTTATGTTACATAGCCTAAACAGACGTGACTAAATTATGGCATCAACGTCTTAGACATGTAAATTATAGAGATCTTTATAAATTGAGCCTAAGATATCACTTGCGAAGCTTACCTAAGCTGAGAAAGAAAGAAAATAATGTATGTGGTGCTTGTCAGGTTGGCAAGCAAATTAAGAGTTGTCACAAGAAAGTGAACTCCTTAGCCACTCCTAGACCTCTTGAACTTCTCCATATGGACTTAGTTGGACCAACAAGAATGGAGAGTAGAGGAGGAAAGAAACACTTCTTAGTCGTAGTTGATGACTACACAAGATACTCTTGGGTAACATTCTTGAGAGAAAAGTCGGATGCTTTTGACAAGGTCAAAAAGTTAATTAAATGCATCCAGACTAAAAAATGAACTTTTTGTAATCAGAATAAGAAGTGATCATACAACAGAATTCAAAAATGATAATATTGAGAAATACTACAATGACCATGGTATATTGCATAAGTTTTCAGCTCCTAAAACACTTGAGCAAAATGGAGTTGTTAAAAGAAAAAAATAGTGTTACAGGAAATAGTAAGCGTAATGCTGAATAGTATGAAATTTCCTAAATATCTATGGGCTGAAGCTGTGTATATTGCTTACTATATAATCAACCGTGTTTATATTAGAGCTGGAAAAATAAAACAACACATGAAATATAGTTTGAGAAAAATATAAGTGTAAAATATTTTCGTTCCTCAGAAGCAAGTGTTACATTTTACGTGACCGTAAAAATTTGATAAATTTTGATGCAAAAAGTGATAAGGGAATATTCTTGGGATATGCATTAAATAGTCGTGCATATCGTGTTCTAAACAAAAGAACTGGGGTAATTTAAGAATCGATAAACGTTGTAATTGATGATCACTCGATTAATCCTGGTCTTCATTAAGATGATAATGATGGTGATATTATTATGATTAATCAAAGCGAACCATCATCTAAATTAGATTCCACTAATTTAAGGTTGGTAAAATATCATCCAACTAATCAAATACTTGGTAACCCTCTTCCTGGTGTTCAAACCATAAGACAGTTGAAAAATATTTACAATCATGTATGCTTTACTTCTCAAATTTAATCGGCCAACGTAAATGAAGTACTAGTTGATGAAAGTTGGATTTTGGCAATGCAAGATGAATTGAACCAATTTGTAAGAAACAATGTGTGGCATCTCGTTCCTAAACCATCTAATAAACATGTTATTAGAACCAAGTAGATTTTTAAAAATAAAGTAGGTGAACTTGAAAATATCATTAGAAACAAGGCATGATTGGTTGTGTAAGGTTTTAATTAAATACAAGGAGTTGATTATGATGAAACCTTTGCACCAGTTGCTCATCTTGAATATATTAGACTATTTATTTTTGTTGCTTGCTATAAAAATTTTAAAATATATCAAATGGATTCAAGAGTGCTTTTCTAAACGGTGACTTGTAAGAGGAAATATATATTGAACAACCCAAAGGTTTTGAAGATCCAAAACTTCATGATCATGTATTCCGAATTAAGAAAGCCTTATATAGTTTAAAACAAGCCCTTAGAGCTCGGTATAAAAAGTTAACTAAATTTTTACTTAGTGTTGACAAAACCTTGTTTCTTAAAAAATCAAATGATAATTTCTTGATTATTCAAATATATGTTGATGATATAATTTATGGATATACTTGTACTAATCTATCATTTAAGTTTGTAGAACTTATGAAGTCAGAATTCAAAATGAGCATGGTTGGCGAGTTAAATTATTTTCTTGGACTTCAAGTTAAGCAACTCAAAGATGGAATTTTTTATCTCTCAAACCAAATATGCACAAAATGTAGTTAAAAAGATTGGATTTGAAAAATGTAGAAACTTTAATACTCCTATGAGTACAACACTCAAATTATCCAAGGATGAATCAGGTAAAAGTGTTGATTCTCATATTTATCAAAGCATGATTGATAGCTTACATTATTTAACTGCTAGTAGACCTGATATATTATTTAGTGTTGGTATTTATGCTAGATATCAATCTGATACTAAAGAATCAAATTTATCAGCTATTAAACATATAATTAGATATGTTACAAGCACTGTTAACCTTTGTATGTGGTATTCACATGATACATCGATTTAAACAGCAAGATATATTGATGCAGATTGGGCAGAAAATATTAATGATAGAAAATCCACTATGGTGGATGTTTCTATATTGGAAATTTTCTGGTATCCTCGATGAGAAAAGAAAAAAAAAAAAAACTCAATTTCCTTATCTACTACAGAAGAAAAATATATTATTACAAGAAATGCTTGTACTCAGCTCATGTGGATGAAGCGAATGCTGACTGATTACGACATAATTTAAGATACAATGAATTTGTATTGCTATAACACCAGTGCTATTAATTTTTTTAAAAAGCCTATCCAACACTCATACAAAACACATTGACATCAGATATCACTATATACGAGAGTTAGTTGAAGACAAGACAATTATACTGGAATACATTCAAACTGAAAAACAACTTGTAGATATTCTAACTAAGCCACTTGATTTTTTATTTTATTTTATTTTTTGTAAAACAACATAACTATAAGTGTACCCAAGTCATAAAATAACATCATCACCACATATAACAAAACTCTAAAAGATCAAGCACATGATCCTGCCTCAATGCTACTACGGTCTAGCACAACTTGCACGTAACGAACGTTGTGAAGCTTAGAGAGTGCGTGAGTGTGTGCACAATGCATGTGCCAAATATACAAATGTCAGAGTAAGCAGAAATGATGGAAGGATAAACTAAGTCCATAAATGATGTTAGCCATATCAAGGCTATGTAATGTAAGGCCTACATGGTCAAATGTCATATGCTAAAAATGTAACGCAAACACGTTGATCCTCAACTACTCCACATATCAGAACAGTTTGTCGCTGGAAACATCACTGGGGTCTAGTACACTCCAACATTGGCTGCCGCCCATGACGTACACGACCAAGTTAGTGAAAAAGACCTCACTACCTATCTCGTTAGTGGTATGCCAATGCCCACCTGTCTCACCGATAGCTGACCCATTTATGAGCTGGTCAGACTCAACCTAGCTTACAGCCCCCTATCCTCGGACGAATAAAGTCACACCCTTTTTCAATCGACCACAACACAATGAGAGACACGACGTAGTGTTATTTGGTACTTGGGTGCTCATGTTATCCACTTGGTCTTGACGTTGAAGTATCTTACTGGTTCCACAACGGTTTAGGAACTTTCATCTATGGACATTTTAAGTGCCCAAGTGCTAGAACAGATATTTTCGGTATCCAATCCGGCCATTCACGATATGCCTGTTGAGGCCACAACCTCGATGTTGCTAGGGTGTAAAAGTGATCATGACATACAGATGCAAAATGCATGAGTTATATTATCTAAGTCATGCACCAAACTTACACGCAACGCACGATTATATGGGTAACCGTATCTCATATGGGGTCCACCGAGTATCTCAAGCCGAAAGGTGTATGCTATGATCAATTGTCATCTGATGAGGGTCGAATATTGCATATCAGACCTCGATTATTGCCTAATTTTATGTACATGATAAAGCCTAAAGTTGTATTTTAAATGTGTTTTTATTGCAGGATGTAATAAAGAGCGTTAATTGAAAAAGGATATTAAAAGCATGGATTTAACGCTTTAAAGTCACCAAAGCAAGGGACGCACTCCATAGGACCAAGATCAACGGATTTACATGCCATGGATCCAAGAAAATAAAGCCGTTCACCGTTAAAAAGGCCCGAAACTGATCCAAAATGCAAGATCATAGGGTTCCCACCATCCGATTGACCTGAAAATTCATACATGGGATGAGGGCCATAAATTAACCATACACGTAAAATTTCATCCATTGGATCACTATGGAAGTGCCCCAACTGACAGATCAGCCCATAAATTTCTGTTTTCATCAACCAACGCACGTCCGCTGGCCCTTTTTGCAGTCGATAGTGGACCCCACACATGCTCCATATGGATAATCCACACCATCCATCTTGTAGAGGGATTTGAGAGCTACAAAACTATGCTGACCTTTTGCATCCATGCGTGCACATGTGTGCGATACAGGGGCCATAAAAGGGCTACCCTGTAGCGTTCAAATCTGATCTTTTAGTTATTTCTTCTCTGAGACATGCCAATAGACATTCAAAACTACCCATTCTTGACTAAAATTTTATCCTGAATCCAATAGATGGGGTGGATTTTCCAGAAAATGCTTCTGTGGGGCCCACCGATCACAACAGCGAAATGGTGTGAAAGGCTTCGCACATCCACGAAAACTGACTTTTCTAGGCAGTTTTGGCCCACCATCTTTGATCATATGGCAGATCTGAACCGTCTATCATGTAGAGGACCCAATAAAATCCTAAGGGACGGTATTTCTTTAGAATTTGAGCGAGGAAAGTGGCGTGTTTCGAGGCACTGAACTTGGCTACGAAAAGGCTTTCGCTGCGCATGCGATAGCTTTCCAAATCCGATTCAAGTCCGATTTTCACCACTCCAGCAGCTATATAAGGAGGTTTTGGATGTGGGGAGCAGGCAGAGACCTTAGAAAGGAAGATCCAGAGCTTGAGGAAAGCCAGAGCCAGAGAGAGAGAAAAAGAAGAAGAAAGAAGGGAAGGATGTTTTTAATGTTTTTATTTTATATTTCCTTTTTCTTAATTAATTTTATGGATTGCTAAACTTCTTAGCTAGGGCTGAGATGAAGCCCCTAATTTGAATAACTTTTGTTTACTGTTGAATTTATTTTAATGTGATTGAATTGTTTCTTTTGCTAGTGTGCTTTCTTGAGATTTCTGTACTTTTCCATTCTATAAGCTCGACCAAAGTCTAGATATGGATGTTGTTTGGAATATTACTCTAGGTGCTTGTGTCTGACCATGAACAGGTTTCCTATAGAGGAAGAAACAGGATTTACATCTCTCCATGCCTGACCATGGATGGAAAGATGTGATCCATATGCTTTAAAGGATTATACATTCTATGTGCCCGATCAAGGACATAGAGTGTGCTTTGTTTATTTTGATATCAATCTGAATTAGGGTGAATCAGCAAATAAAACAAGAGTTAGGATAATTAAGGGTGGATTCGAAAGTTTTAGTCTTCTTATCGATTGAATCTTCCTCATTATTGCTAGTAGTTATTTTCTATAGATTTATGCTAGTTTACTTAATAGTTTGTTAAACCATTCGTTGGATTGTTAAGAAGAGTCTTAAATTTTGAATTGTGATAACCAGTCCTCGTGAAAATGATCTCGTAATACGTACCATATCTACATCTGATTCGTATACTTGCGAGTTAAAATCATTTAAATCAGATTGGTTTAAATTAAAACATCATCATCCACAACAGGCATACGAATGATGCGTATGGGCATATAAATGGACACGGTATCAATTATACTAGACGTGTTATCAGTGTGTCCTATTAGGTTAAATATATCAGCATGTTATCAAACATATCATGAGATAATTGGCCTTAGTTGACACATCATATATAGAAAGTAGAAACTGAATGACAGGCCCCACTAGAAATATAAATGTCTATGTGGTGTGGCCCACGTTATACTAACATTAGCTCCTCATGTAGCCTATAAGGTATGGGTAAAATACATACACCAAGGCGGGGTCTACTAGGGGTGACTTGGATGAACACCCACATGTACAACATATGTCCCACTAGGCTACCAATCTATTTAGGTACATGCCCCACTGATGATATCCCAAAATGATCAGATTATTAACGGCACCACTTTGATTACTTTAATTGGATGATATGCACCTGTCTGATCATTTCTAATGTAAATTGACGGTCACATATCATTGGTTAGTCACTGGGATGTGATCGTATGCTTATGTCCATATGAGTTTTGTCATTTCATCATTTTAGACAAGGTATATGCTTCAGTGTATTTAATAAAATCATAGTGTCACCATTACACACACCCACTAATTAGGGATTTAAATAATTTTAATTTCAAACATTCGCAAGTATATTACGCATATCACTTTAAGGTTATAGGGATTTTAAATCCAGAATGCCAAATGTAACTAAAATCTAGTGACTCCCGAATCAAGGGATTTCTAAGTATAAGGGATCTCAAAACCAAGGATTCCCAAGTCCAATAGGTTTTTACCCCAGAGTTCCTTGTGGTGCAGCCCACTTAAGATTTAGATTGGCCTAAACTTTGCGCCTAGACCAACATGATCTGAAGAAAAAGATGAACGGTGTAGATGGTCCATAAACATCAACGTGGGGACCCAAGTGCTGTAAAAAATGGGCGACAATAACTGCCCATCGATTCCATTGGTGCGGTCTATCTGAGATATGGATCAACTTGAAACTTGGGCTCCTAACCTAAAATGATATAGCCAAATGGTTGAACGGAGTGGATAAGACAGATACATTATGGAGGGGTCCACGAGTGGGCCCCGCTTCCATGCCCATGGCTAGGGCTGTACATCGAGTTAAGTCAAGTCAAGGTGGGCCAAGCTTGGCTTGAATCGTTCATGCCCTACTCGAGCTCGTGCTCGCCCTCGAGCTCAACATTGGAGCTTGGCTTGTTTGCCAAAGCTTTCAAGTCTAGTTTCTTCCCAACCCGACCCCACCCAACACCCAACCCGCACTCGACTCAAGCCAGCACCCAACCCGACCCTACCCAGTGCCCAACCTAACCTAGGACCCAACCCAAATCAAACAGAAAATCAAGTGTTGATTGATATAAAAAAATTTAATAAATCATTCATGATAGAGGAAGGTAACCTACCTTTGTGGTGGGTGTTGAGGGAGAGAGCGAGAGTAACAGAGCTGGGGTGAGTGGCCAGGTACAGATGCTGAGTCGGGCTGAGACAAGTCAAGCAGATGTCGGGCGAGTGGCCGAGTGAGGATCAGGAAGAGTGTCACGCCCCAAACCCAGAAATCGGATTCATAAGAATCCCAATCGCCGAATCCAGTACTGACAGCCTCTGTAGTACCCCATTCTCGACTCCCAGCGTCCTCCTACCAGGTTCCGATCCTGGGATCCTATAAGGAGGATTTTTTCAATGTACATTTATCTCATAAGAAACATAACCACAAGTATACCCAAATCATAAAGGCAACATCATCATCATCACATATCCACTAATATAATTATTTAAATACAATGTTGAAAGGAAAAATACATATGTCAAAATCAAAGCTCCAGAAGACAGTTGCACGCTCCAAGCTCAACGCTGCTGCAACCTAAAGCCACCTGCACACATCTATCATGCATAAGCTTATAGAAAGCTTAAAGGATGGTGAAAGTGTGTGTAAGGTAAGTGCCAAGTAAGCTATATCAGAGTAATCAGAGTAAGCGAAAATACTGACAAGTCCATGAGTCATACAATATCAGGGTACACAATGCAAGTCAGTTATACAAATGAAGAGTCAAAGTGAGCCAAATATTAGATGCCGAGGATACAATGCCATAAATCATACAATATCGAAATAAGCGAAAATATACTGACAAGTCTATAAGTATCATCAGCCGTACCAAGGTTATGCGATGCAAGGCATGAGTACTAAAGGCCATATCATTGCAGAAACATGGCAACCTAAAATACTAAGTACTGCAGATGTAATGTAATATGCAGTGCGAATGAAATAACCAAGCTGGAGTGAAGTCGGGATGATAGTACATAGTATCACAGGCTATGGGATCTATCATAAGGGACTTCTATCCAAACCAGTCTCATACCTAAATTTGAATAGTCAGACTCAATGTGATAAACTCTTGATCTCAGGTTAGTCGTGCGCCCAACCGAAATCCTTGCCATAACGAAGGTACAGAATAATTAATTGCACACTACCAGCCCGAGTGGATAGTGAATGAATAAGCATGCATCTCCTACTCAATAAGTTCACATATCAGTACAGTTCCTCTTTAAAAAATCACCAGAGTCTATTACACTCCAAACCAAATTGCCGCCCCATCGTGCCAACAAGGCGAGTGGAAGAGACCTCACTATCCGCCAGCCAATATCAGGCCTGACTTATCGATAGCGGACCCATTCCTCGAGCTGGTCAGACTCAGCCTAGCATTGCCCCCTCCTCTCTGGCAGGTAAGGCCGCACCCCCTTCCAACCGACCACGACACAGTGGGAAACGTGGCCTAACGATATACGGCCCTCATGCGCTCATGCATCCACTCGATCTAGACATTAGAGCAACCTTTGGAACCAAGAGGGTTCTGAAACTTTCACCCAAGGATATCTATAACACCCCATGTAGAATAGATTTTCGATGTCCCATCTGGCCATCCATGATATGCCTGTGGAGGCTACAGCCCTAATGTCGCTAGGGCGTATGATGGTCATGTCACACAAATGCGAGATGTATGAGTCACACAGTGCAATCATACATAAATCTTACGCATACTGTGTGCTCATGTGGGGCAACCCCACCTATCATGGAGCTCCATGAATAATCTGCCCTATGGCATATGCGATGGTCAATCATATCTCATAACAAACATGCAGATGATGCGTATGTATTATGATGTTATGCTATCACATACTCATAATCGGTATCAATAACCGGCATCAACAATCGGCCTCGACAATGTGGACATCTAACCAACATTACCCAAGGAATGACCCTTATAGAGCCAAACACATAATGGGCCGACGACCTCACACAAAGGCCTAATATACAACACAGTGGGCCTTACCCAAGGACCACAGATACATCACAATGGGCCTCAACTATGGGTCGCATATATATCATATAGGTCTCGGCAATCGGCCTTGACAATCGAAATTGGCTTCAACAATCGAAATGGGAATCGAAGTAAGCCTCAGTAATCGGAATCGGTCATGACAATCAGAATTGTCAATCAGCCACGACAATCGGAATTGATCAATAATCAGCCTCAATACTCGGAATCGACAATTGGTCATGATAATCGACCTCGATTTCTAATCGATCAATCGGCCACGATAATTAGAATCGACAATCGGCCACGACTATCGGAATTGATTGATAATCGAACTTGATAATTGGAATCGACAATCAGTCACGATGATCGGAATCAATCGGTAATAAGAATCAGCAAATCGGTCACGTTAATCGAAATCAGTAATCAATCACGATAATTAAAATCAACAATCGGTCACGTCAATCAAAATCGATCGGTAATCAGATTTGAAAAATTGATCACATCGATCAGAATCGACAATCGGTCATGACAATCGGAATTACCAATCGGTCACTTCAATCAGAATCGATCGGTAATCAGAGTCGATAAATCGGTCACATCGATCGGAATAAAAAATCAGTCACAATAATCGAAATTGATCGATAATCAGAATCGACAAACCGGTCACGGCAATCGAAATCAGCAATCGACTACAATAATCGGGATCGATCGATCATCAGAATCGGCAAACCGGTCACGTCAATCGAAATCGATAATTGGTTATGACAATCGGGATCAATTGATAATCAGAATCGGTAAATTGGTCACGTCAATCGCACCGATAATCAGCAGATAAACAAAACGGGGTCCATAGATGATCAGCCGATCAACTATAGTTTAAAGATCAGCACTCGGCCGTGGTTATATCAAATCCGATAACACTGAGTCATCCGTCTACGGCGAATGAGGCACACTTATTTGGGTTAACCTACTAAGGGAATGATGAGAATGAGCTTAATAAGGCTTAAGGGAAGGTCACAATGTGGATATCCAACCATCATTGCCCATCAATGTGGACATCTAACCAACATTGTTCCCAAGGAGTGACCTACATAAGGCCAAACATATAGTGGGCCTATGACCTCATGTACAATCATAATGGGCCTCATTTACATCATAAAGGCCTTGTCATATAGGGCAACATACATCACATCGGGCCTTGAATGCATAATGGGTGGACCCTGTACTTAGATCTCATACGTCTCAGGTCGGGCCACGACCCATGGGCCTTAACACATCACAATGGGCCGCGACCCATGAGCCTCAAATACAATAAGTGGGCCGCAATGATGGGCCTCACCAATGGGCCAATATACATCAAGTGGGCCGCAACACATGAGCCAAATATACATATAAGTGGGCCTCAACACATGGGCCTCAGATACATCACCATACACATTGCAATGGGCCACATCTCATGGGCCTGATACACGTCAAGTGGGCCATATATCGAACCCCATGAACCCCATATATATCACATTAGGCCACCGAGTAAGTGGGCCCTGCACGGCAAGCAAGTGGGCCTCGCTAGGTGGGTAGCATGGGTACAACATATACAATATACATCACGGTGGAGCCCACGACACTATCCAAACATTGCCTATGTAAATCAGCACCATCCATCAGTATAGAAAAAACACATATATATATGTGTGGGTCCCACTAATCAGGACTGAAGGCATAGGATGAAACACATAAATCACATGGGCTCCATAGCCCTTGCTGACGTACAACAATAGCTAATCAGCTGCGTGGGGTCCACAGATGAATGACTGGGACGTGATCAAACCCACGGAGCTTGTTGACGTTTTGCAGCGGTTAATACTACTGGCCACCCAGATGGACAGCCTAGATGTGAAGTACGGATGGACAGGATTAACAAAACACTTACATCAGGCCTGGGGTCCACTCATCCCACATGTGGACGGCTGAGGGTGGACGGTGTAGAGATAACACATACCTCGTGATCGGCGCCCACATCCACAGTCCAGATGTATGGTGCACACACATACAACATAAAAGGGCCTGCACAGCACCGTCCATATGGACGGTGTAGATGGCACATACACATCATGGAGCGACCCCACGTACAGCACAATCCAGTCCTCAGGACGCTGTAGAGTATACACTAGCCAATCCCTCGTACCTAAAGGAGGGTTCCACGTGAGGCCATTATAATAATAATAATAATAATAATAATATATATAGTGTTTATTTATAATATTTGCTGTTTAAACGTCCAGGGCTTGGACTATTTTTTACGGACGGCCTGGATACAATATATGTATATATATCAACGTGGGCCCCACCACATCTGCTCCGTCAGAAATGGATGGTGTTGATAAAACACAGGTATTATGTGGGGCCTCGTCCAAATGGATGAACGGTGTGGATCAAACCCCTACAGCCAAGTTGGGACCCACAGAACCTATTGACGTTAGTCCAGCAGCTATATTGCTGCTGGACGGACGGTGCGGGTAAACACATATATCATGGTAGGGTCTCACCAGCACCCGTCCGGATGGACAGTGGATATAGAACTCATGCGGCAAGTTGGACCCCACTCCCAAGGCAAAGCAGATGGACGGCGTGAGTGAAACACATATCTCACGGTGGAATCCACCATCCAGCAGACTGGACTGTGTGGATTACCACATACGTTAGGTGAGTCCACCCACACGTGTGGGTGGAACACGTGCTGGACGGACAGAGGGATGCAACATATATGCCAAGGGGACCCATAGGATTTGTAGACGTCAATGGGCAACTTAGCTGCTGGCCGTCCACTGGATGGACGGCCCAAATACAAAGCGCATCCATCACGGTGGGTCCCATTCCACATGCACCACACGTGTGGGGTGGGCATCACGTGCTGTGAATGATAGATGGCATGGATATAATGCATACCTCGTGAAGACCCACAGAGCTTGCCGGTGTCCCACAACAGGTGTTGTTGCGTGGTGTGGCCTGTTGAATGGGTAGCTTGATTCAAATTTTCACGGTGGGCCACTGCCCTGGACGTCAGCAAGGTGGGTCCCACAAATGGGATAACATGAATAAAATCATAGTGGGCCACACATCATGAGAGAGAGAGAGAGATCGGATGGTGATGGAGGGACCTCGCCACTATGGGCCCTCCCTATACGATGCATACATCAAGTGGGTCCTAGATCATGTGGGCCCTTCATCAAAATCAAATGAAATGAACACCCACCTTTGATATCCTCTTCCTTCTTCCGCCAATGCGATCTAGAGTTCCAAAGGATAAACTTCAACGATTGAGATTGTTTTTGGAGGGTGGGGATGAGAGATAGGAAGTGGGCCACACAAAGCCTCTCATGGAGCTAGGAAATGCCTTGGACGTTGGCTTCTTTTGGGAGTTTCTTGAGTGAAGAGAGAATGAGAGATAGAGATGATGGGAGAGGAGTGATGGATGGGAGAGAGAAGGATGGGTGGTATAAGAGTTAGTTGACTTTAGGGGTAGGTTGTGTAAGAAAGTGTATGGGCTTGTGTAAGAACTTTTGACTTTAGGAGTTGCTTGGGGATGAGTGTGAGATGATGGTGTACTTGACCCTTGATGGGATTGATTGATTGATGGATGTGACATTCGATAGAGATTCTCTTGGGTTTCACAACGCGCAGTGTTCTCCTCAAACTGAACACGGGCCCACATCTCCTGGCCTGGGTATTGCCTCAGCATATGAGACACGACATCGGAATCGGACGACGACGCAGTCACTAGGGTACAAGTCTCGGGTTGAGCCAACTTCGGCATACAGGACTCGGCTTAGGATCGCGCACAAACATCGAATAAAGGTCAAAGGTTACCGAAATTCGATCGGAAAGACCGCGGAAGCCTATGGAATGGTACGGTTTAGGATACGGGGCTTACAAGGAGAGAGAGAGAGAGAGAGAGAGAGAGAGAGAGAGAGAGAGAGAGAGAGAGAGAGAGAGATTGCTCGGGCAAGCACGAGTAGCGGTGGGTTGGGTTAGGGAAAGGGAGGAAAAGAGATAGGAAAGGGAAAGGGAAAGGGACGACTAGACACAAGTTAGGTAGGGTTATGTTTTAAAATTTTAAGTTTTTCAATATATATATATATGTGTGTGTGTGTGTGTGTGTGTGTGTGTGTGGAAAAGGTACTTTGCGCTCGACCGCATGTTACCTTCCCATGAGGTCGAGTGGTCGCAGTACGTTATTGGTGGATGGTGAAAATTTTAAACTAATGGTGAGATTTTATAGGGAAATTGGATAAACAAAACTAGTGAAACCAGTTAATAAAATATGAAATCACATTGCATACTGAGTTACGCTCTTATCGTATTGAGTAAACTCAGTTGGGCCCACTGTGAATATAAGTGGTTTATCTACACCATCTACATTCTTTCAGCTCATTCAAGGGGTTGAGCCCGAAGTTGAAGCATATCCAAATCCCAAGTGGATCATACCACAAGAAATAATGGGAATAATGATTTCCATCATCGAAAACTTTCTAGGCCCCACAGTGATGTCTATTTATCATCCAACCTGTTAATAAGATCACATAGATATGGATGAAGGGCTAAAACAAATATAAGCTTAATCCAAAAATTCTGTGACACCTAAGAATTTTTCAACGATATACGTTCAATTCACATTGTTTCATGTGGTGTGCTGCATTTGAGCTTTGGATATTCTTCATTTTTGGTCCCATAACATAAAATTTTCTGATAAAATGGATGAACAAAGTGGATAAAATACATAGATAATGGTGAACCCCATAGAGTTTACTCAGTACGCTAAGTGTACTAGGTTACTCAGTACACAATCTGCTTCCTTAAAATACCCTGCACCTCTCTTTCTCTCTCTCTCTCTCTCTCTCTCTCTCTCTCTCTCTCTCTCGTGTTTTCTAGAAAAGCCTTGTGCTAAAAACCTAGGTGGGGCCTACCATGGTTTTTTCGAGAAATCCACCTAGTCCATCCGTTTTTCTATATCATTTTAGGACAAGAGACCAAAAATGAGCCGGATCCAAGACTCAAGTGGGCCGAAAATGTGATGATTGAATGTCCACGGTTAAAATATTCATGGGGCCACAAAACTTTTAAATCAAGATAATATTTGTGTTTTCAGTTCATCTCAGTAGGAATGATGCTATGAACAGTATGGATGCAATTGAAACATCGCTTTCAACTAAGGGATGTTTCAACGGTAGGAATTTCCCTAACCACATTTTCCTGTAGTGTGGCCCACTTGAGTCTTGGATCCAACTCATTTTTGGTCCTATATTCTAAAATGATCTCCAAAAATGGATGGACGGGGTGGATTTCTCACAAACACTACGGTTGGTCCTGACTGAACACAGTGTAGCCCACGGGGCTCACATTGATATATGTATTATATATCCACACCGTCCATCTGTTTTTCAAGCTCATTTCAAGGCATAATTTCATAAATTAAGCAGACCCAACTCTCAAGTCGACCACACCCTAAGAAACAATATTGATTGGGCATCCACCGTTAAAATCAAATATCAGCTTCCACTGTAGGGCCCATCTGATCAGTGGTCTAGATCATAGAAACATATGGATCCACCTTATACAGACAGTTGCATCTGGACGTTATGGATGTCATGATGCATCAGGATCTGGTACTTCTCTCTTGTAAAAAATCTATCTGTCAATACTCTCAGATGACTATTGAACAAATTACTTATTATCTGATTGGTTATATTGTTCCTGTAACTTGGTTTCGATTCTCTATACTTTGCAAGGATTGATTACCAGGACAGGGCAAAGCGTAAGGTGGATAAATCACTTGAAGTTATATGGCATGGGTCAAAGGCTTTTGGTTCTTCTTCTCAGGTATGAAACTTCAAGTTCTTGTTCTGTTATTTATTTATTGTTTTAAATTGCTATAGTTTTCTGACGTATCATGTTGTCCAACTACCAGATTTTCACAAGTGCCTTTCCTGTTCACTATAGTCCTCCAAATGGTTTCCATTTTGAAGTAAATGATGAATCTTCACCTATACAGGTACCTACTTCTTATGACAGATCTCATGTACTCATCTGGATTTTGTTGTAACTGTATCTCCTCATTGCCATCATGGAACATTTGTAGGATGATCCTCGTCTATATGACTACAATGTTGAACAACGTGTAAATGATTTCATTGATGCTGCTAGGACTCAAGTAAGCCTTTACAGAACTCTTCATATGAAGTGTCCTAGTGGTTTCTAATAAGAGTACAATTCAGCCCATGTATTTAGTGTAATAATTGTATTCACTCTCTCTCTCTCTCTCTCTCTCTCTCTCTCTTATAATTTTATTTGCCTTTGATGAACAGGAAAATGTGACACGTACAAATCACATCATGTGGACAATGGGTGATGATTTTCAGTACCAATATGCTGAATCTTGGTTCAAACAAATAAACAAGTTTATCCATTATGTTAACAAGGTAATGCACTGGGACCAAATTCAAACCACCTTTCAATCTTGGGTGAAAACTTGGAAGTAGTTCTATTCAACTATAGAATTTTTTTATTTTATTTTTATTTTTTTTAACTATAAGAGCCAATATACGACTAAAGAATGTAAGTATTGAATAGTCATAGAACAGATTATCATTACATTTGTTCTTGTTCTAACTTGGACTTAATACTGTCAATACATACTATTTCCTGTGAAATCATCCCTTCCAAATTGTGTAGATTTGTTGTTGTGCATAGGAATAGGATCACATCCTTTGACTCATGTCCAATAGGTCATTGGCAATGATTCACAATTCTAAGAGGAAGATGTACACAGTTTATTGGTGTGTCCATACTCAAATTAGGCAAGGGAATTCTGCAATGACTATGGCTTTGATGACGCAGCCTCTTGAGGTGCTAGAAGTGCGTTTTAACAGTTTGTGTTTAGCCTGTCTTGACATCTCTTCCCTATGCAGAGTCCTATTTGGGAGTGGTTTGTTTAGCGGAATCTTCTTTTCAAGTAAAATCTTGCTGCAAGTTGCAACTCACTTATAGGAGTAAATTAGTTTATCCAATCCAATGCAAACAGAGGATAGTTAAAAATGACTGCTATTATGTTGACTATGGCATTATATATAGTAGACATATGGTACTTCTTGTCCAACTTTAAGATGATTTTCATCTGATAGTTTGTCTGGTACTTTTCTTAAGGGGTTATTAGTCTGAACCATTTTTGCAAGTAAAAGGTTCCATGGATGGAGTTGAGTTAAGTGGGCTGTAACGCCCTGGAAAAATCAGTACTTGGGCTCGAGTACCAACTCGACCAAAAATCGCGTAGGATTAATTCCTTTAGAAAATAAGTGTAAGTTAGCTAGCGCAACGTTAGAGTAGCTGGGAAATAGTCCCTGATCACTTTAAATACGTTCTACAAGACCCAAAGTGAGTAGAACCAATGACGCTATAATACTCTAAAACCTCGGATCAAACTCTAAATCGGTTTGTTCTCAGGACCCCTTTGAAACTTTGTATTGGATCTAGACCACGCGTCGAAAGTCCGATACCTACAATCTTAGACCGTTATAACCGCCTAGCTGGACTTGACAATCATTTCGAAAATCAAGTCCAACCGACATTCACAGGCGATTCATTGAGCCTGGAGTGGAGAGAGTGAGAATAGGGTTAGATTTGGAATTTGAAATTCAAATCTGGCACACGACTTGACGCGTCAGTATTGAGCGTTCTGACCGTCAGAATTCAGCCAAATTACACCCTTGGATCAGGAAAAATTTCTATTTCATATCATGAGACTTGTAAACCTGATCTACGTGAGGTGACCGCTGAACTGAAACTGGACCGCCATGTGCGATCTACGAACACTACTGGTCTGAAAATGGGATGTGAGAGACATCCGACGTACATGAACTTAAGTCCGATCGCGTTCGGCCAGGGGACCACCAGAAATAGTCTTTTGGATCGAAACAGTCCCGATTTGGATATAACTTAAGTATATCTTGACCTGGAGTCTGTTTTGGACATGTTTGGGCTTATAAAAGGGCTTGAAACCCTCTCATATCTCTCCCATCTGAATTTGGAATAAGCCCTAGATTGAGTGAGAGAAAAGGTGAGAGATTGTGAGAGAGAGTGGGAGAGAATTTCCTGCTGCTTCGTGTTGCACGTGCTTAAGCAACGCGCCTCAATCACTTTCCCGGGGATTTCGCCGCGATTCTAGGTAAGCAAACACCCCAAACACTTGCTGATTTATTGTTCCCTCATTTCCTTAGCATGTTAGCTTATGGATCTTGTGTATTAGGTTCCCAGTTCGCCGTAGACGAAGCGTATACGCTCCGTTCGAATTGATACGCTTCTAGGATAAAAGGTACAGATTTTAGACACTTTGATTGACTGTTTCCAACGCTTTCAATGTCATTTAATAGTAGATTATCGACGGCAACGTCGTTTGATATGTACAACATGCTGTCCGTTTCCTGTTTCGTAAGCAGACGAAGAATATGAGATTTAGGGCATTTTAGTCATTTATAGGAAATACTGTTTTCATCCATAATTTGCTGATGTGATTGACATGGCTTCTTGTCGCATTAGGATACTAGGAATGCGTGCATAATTAGTTTGGCGAAGAGATTCGCCTAAATGCACACTTTAAGTCGACATACTATAGTAGACTTAAGTGTGTAGTTTAAGTGTTTGTATAAATGCTTGTATTAGTATGTATTGAATTAAATGGTGTTATGAATTAGTTTGAGATTGATTTCTTAATTAATATGCTGATGTAAATGGTTTCCTACATGTTGGCTATATGCATGATTTCATTATATGTATGAAATGCATGCGTTGGAAGATTTACTTAAGTTGTATGTTATAACATATGTTAACATGCTCACATGGTTGTATTTCATTTCCAATACTCTTACATGATTGCTAATGTGGATTCATAATTGTTTGGGACTATACCTAGTCCAGGCAGTCGGCAACTGAGTAAATTCGTGGTTGGCTTATCTTTGCCACGAACGACGCGTCGATGAACGCGAGCCGTGTTTTGGAGTTGGCGGCAGTGGTTAGGCCACATGAGGTGTTTTATGCACTTCATGTCATTCGACTTGAGATGCGCTCGTGCTAGTCCAGCCCGTCAAGTAACCCGACTGGCCATTGTATGTTCACCCTATATGAGTCATAACTGCTTGAACCTAGGGTACTGAACTTACCACTGTAAATCCTGTCAACCATGGTACCTTGATCCACAAAGACTCATGAGTCGGGCATGGTCGTATGAGATACCGTGGTCGAGCTGTCGGCCTACGCTGGGGCCACAAACCTCCCCGTAGTGACCAGTGAGCACCTGTGACTCGTGAGAAGATTATGGTGGTATGGGACACTATATTCTTACTGTCGGGCTACACTGATCAGGCGACGAGTCCTTTGTAGTGACCGCGAGCTTATTCTGAGTCTACGGGAGGCGACGACCCTTCCGTAGCAGTGAGAGTACAGTAGGCCTGTATTGATAAGGTGATGGGGGAGCGGTGCAACGAGTGCAAGCAACAGCCATGGCAGCCCTTGCATCGACCTACAAAATATACATCGTATGAGATTACTAGGAGTGACGACCCTAGACAGGATCTGTGTTGGGATTGATATAGGGGAAGTACCTTAGTTTCCCAATCCTTCTGTTTGAATGGACTAATAATAACTCGACAATCATATCACCATCACATTACATGTGCTTGGAAGATGTGGAGCACTGAGCAGTACGCAAGCATGCCGTGGACGCAGATGGTGCCGTATGAGGGAGAATGTCGATGAGGGCATCCATCATGTCATGTCATATTGCATTAACAACAGTGTTAGGATTGTTTGATTTACTGCTTTACTATTATCGCATGATTGATTTGAGAACATGCTAATTCTTACTCTATTATTCCACTGAGTTAGCTACTCACTCCCACGTTACGGGATGATGTTTACAACACCTACCAGACCATGTCTTAGATGCAGGTGAGGCAGCGATTCAGGAGGCAGAGCTGGATTATGATGAGGACCAGGACGAGTTCTCATATATGCAGTACCACGACGGCTTTTCTTAGGTGGCTAGGATTGATGGGACTTCTCAGTGGGACTATTTTAACATTTGAATTCTGTTATTTACATGTATATGAGACTCAGAGATGTATTCATACTTTGGAGACAGTTGAGATCTACTTTGTTTTCCATACAGTGATATATATATTCTTTAGTCTTTCGCTTGCTTTTATCACTGGATCTAGAGTATGAATTGCAGTTTTGGTATACTTTTACTCATGTGAATGCTTTAACTCAGATAACATTGAATCATAATCATTTTTGTTGCATTAGTGACGGTCTGGAACTCAGGAGTTGACTTTATACACGACCCCCTATTTTTAGGGTGTTACAAGTTGGTATCAGAGCATGAATGAGATTATACCGGGCCTGGGTTATGTTCACGCGACGTACGCTATCGCTTCCTTTGACTTAGGTGGGTGTGAGAAAGGTCTAGAAACACTTATAAGATCGCAGATTCACCAATAGGGGAGGTCTATTCGTATCGATCGCGCGATCGAGTCCGTAACGCATCTAGGGTCGCGTGAAGCGACCTAAGTAGCTCCTAGATTGTAGGTACGAGGGTTGAGACATTCTTTGAACGGTTTTAAACCTGTAAATTTGAATCCTTGGGCTGTGGGACAACCACAACCCTTACATTCAATCGCTAGGGCTTAAAAACTCCGTTTCACCTAAATTCTTCAAAATTCTTCCTCTCATCACTTCATTCTTCAATTATTTCTTATTATTTTCATGTTAGGTATTGATCCTAATGTGAAAATGATATAAAATCATACTTCGATAAAATTTTACAGTGAATAGTAAAATTTTATGAAAACTGGCCATTAGGCCATTCTAAGTTTGCAATATTTAGCAACTAATAGGCTAGATGGATGTATTAGCTCCTTATACCCTAAAATCATATGCTGCATGATAGGGTATTGCATTCAAGTTTACAAATTGGCCTCAAAAATCCCCGAATGGATGTTTGGGCCTCCCTAGGCCAATCTAGAATGAACTAAGGTGGGGCCCGTATATTTTTGACATCCCTAGGCCAGGGGGGACCCGACCCATGTGGTCCCACCGACCACCTTGCGAGATGGCCGGCGATGCCATCGACGTCCGGTGGGGCCCACTTGATGTAAATTTCGGGCGCACGTGCTATTTTGGGTAGTACACCCCTCACATGTGTGGTCCACCCGTAGAAAATCCCTAAATACGGTACTTCCTTCACAACAACCCCCTTCCTAAGCTCCTCACATTTTCTTGCTGCCCTATCTCAAACCGTGACTCCAAATCCTTCCCAAATCCATTTCTTGCTGAAACTGAATTTATTCCATTACTCCATTACAGTTTGTAACTCCTCTTACAAATCTCGTCCGTTGGAGCTCATACAACCCCCAAAACGTGCTGAAATCATGAGGAGCTCCATTCCCCTTTTTCCTTCTTTTTTCTTTTTGAAAATCCATCTTAGGGGAGCTTGAAGCATCCCTCTACAACACCTAGATCTCCTTTTTTCAGTTTGGGCAACCATTTCTTTACATTTTTTCCATTTTTCATGGCTTTTGTTGAAGCCATTTTGGGTCTTTTATCTTTCTCCACCATCCTCTCTTTGATGGGAAAGAGAAAGACCACAGCAGATGAGGCTGGGCCTAGTCGCCCTGCGCAATCAAGAAGACCGAGGGGTGGCGCCGCTAGCTCAAGCACCGCCGCAAGTCTAAGCACAGCCCGAGAGTTCCATACAAAGTGGGATTTGGATCCCTATACTCAACTTGGGTGAGTGATATTAGCAGAGATGCTTCACGGTGAATATACTGACCGTAAGGTGTTGTTTGAGATTGACGTGGAAGGGCGACTCTTTGGCGAATTCCTGTTATTCGAGCGCATTGAAGCTGCACATTGGGGTCTGCTTTTTGAAGCCTGTTCTCGTGCTAATGTGAGCACCGTTCGTGCCTTCTACGCTCGCATCCAAAGTCCTACATTGGAGCTATTGCAGTTCAAGATTCCTTTTGGTAGAGACCGAATGGCTACGATCGATGTTCGGTTGATAACGCGACTTCTGAACGTGCCCCTTGGTGATATTCATCCCAGTGCAAAGAATTTGAGGAGTAGGCGTGAGCGAGATCGCCGTACCAGGTTCCTATGCGGTAGTCTGGTTCCATGGCATCCTAACAATAGCCTCAAGGTGTCTCATATGTCTGATGATTTGCGCCTGCTGCACCACATTTACACGTTTAACGTGTATCCCAGGTCGACAAATCGCATTGAGTGTACGCGCCTTATGGTTGATTTCTTGTATCAGGTGGCCCAGGGAGAAAATGTGTGTATGGCCACTTTCGTGTTGCGACAGATTATCCTCATAGCGAAATCAAGAAGAACGTCTGAGTCGCTTCCTTTTGGCCGACTTATATGCAAGATCACGCTTGAGTTTGCTTACAGACTTGGGCCAGAGTTGCCAGTTCTGATCCACTGCATTGATGAGTCCACCATGGTCAAGATGAAGATCGGGTCTCAGTACCGTGAGACTCAGCTTGAGGAGGATAGCGAGGACGATTTTGATGATGAAGAGGATCCAAGTGAGGGAGAACCTGGAGCAGAAGTTGAGGAAGAAGTCCAGGAAGAGGTAGAAGAGGAGGCTCAGGATACAGATGAGAGCCCTCCTCCTTCTGCTCAGGCTACTAGTGATGATCGCATTGCCCAAATTGAGGAGAGCCAGGTCACCTTGCGAAGGGAAGTTCAAGAACTTCGGGCTGAGGTCGACGATACCAAGGCCGTTATGAAGAGGAAATTCGGCAAGGTGACTCGCACCTTGAAGGCGATCCTGTGCTGCTTGCAGGATAAGGGTGCTCCTCCTCCCTCACCCGACTTAGACTAGCGATGAGATTTTAGATGTTGTTTGGTAGCAGTTGTCGTTTCCTGCTTTAAGTTGTGTAAGCCTGTTAAGGCTAGTGCTTTACTTGTATTACTGTTGTGGCTTTAACTGTCTTAGTTCCCATGTACTTCTTATCATGATGCCTGTAAGGAGATATCCCTTGTATTGTGACAATTTTGATTAAATGAAATGCATGAAATTCCCTTGACTCTTTGTGTGAATGATTGCGGTGTGTTTGTGCTATTGAGACTGATAAGGTGGCGCCCTATTTTGAATATAGGGAATGCCGCCGAAGGTTACACGGAGCACAGTTCAGCTTACTTTGGGTGAGCCTATGGATCAGGCTCCTTTTCAGTCTGATGCTTATGCGGACCCTGCTGTGGGCCCGATTCCTGAGACAGCACGTGCATCTCAGCTTACTACTGGTCCTGCAGTTGGACCACCGCCTTTCACGCCGCCCGTCAGAGAGCAGTACAGTGCGTCTTCTTCGACGCAGTACATGCCACAGCCTGCTCCACCTCCAGATAGATTTGAGCAGATGATGGCTATGATGTAGCAGCAGTAGCAGCTCCTGACTACTATAGTGGGGGCTCTAGCACAGGGTGGGAGTGTGCCTCCACCTGCACCACCTGCGCATCCAGCTGAGGATGCCGATACATATACTCAGGATGAGGGCATGGCTCATCCTGTACCACCTGCTTACCCTGCGGAGAATGCCGCAGACACACGGGGCTTACTAAAGCGATTCCAGCGCTTATGGCCTCCCACTTTTACGGGTTCTCATAGACCCGAGGAGGCTGAGTATTGGCTCGACCGTGTGTCGAAGATACTACGGATGCTGCATTGTTCAGAGGCTGAGCAGGTCGAGTTGGCTACATTCTTATTCGAGCGGGAGGCCAGCTTATGGTGGGACAGTGTGTTGCGGACCGTTGCCGCTGATTACATATGGACCTGGGTAGCATTCGAGTTCCACTTCCACGAGAAATACTATCCCCATACATATAGGCATGACCGGGAGAACGAGTTTCTGCGCCTCAGACAGGGAGGCATGACGGTGACTGAGTATGAGCATCGGTTCACTAAGTTGGGTAGATACGTCCCGACTATACTGGCAGATGAGCAGATGCGCATACGGCGCTTTTCAGAGGATTTGCGACCGGATATTCTGTCGAAGATGTACTGCGTGAGCATTCCCTCCTATGCAAAGCTGATTCACATGTCCATGCGGGCAGAGCAGGATGTGGATCGACTTACGCGATCTCGTGGCCCTATTGCCCCTAGGCCACGACCAGAGTTGCAGGATAGGCCCTTTGCAGGCAAGAGGCCTCGTGTTGACCCTCCTCCTAGGGCTACAACGCCAATACCACCGTTGCGGTGCCCCGATTTATCATGTACTTATTATGGGAGATCGGGCCATTCGGCACAGAGTTATTTTGCTCGGATGCGGGACAGTGGATTCTCGCCGCCGCAGAAGATCGACCGTACACGCCCACAGGCTATATTAGCACCCCCTTTATGGTTGGCTCCTGCGCACCCTTCCTTCAAACCTCCGGTATCTCAGTTCAGGCAGTCTCTACGGCCCACGGCACAGCGGCCGAACCGGCCACAGCAGGCACGGGTGCATGCCTTGACAGCTGAGGTAGCTACGACAGAGACTTCTCAGCATTCGGCCTTTGAGGTCACTGCCCACATCAGAGGTATTCCTATTCTTGTGATGGTGGACACAGGATCCATGATTTCATTGATATCACATGCCATAGTCAGGCGCATTGGGCTACCGACTATTAGGATGGATGGGGTGCGAGTTTATACAGCTCACGGGTCCTTTACAGATGTCACCCTGATGTGTGAGGGCTGTTTGGTGGATCTGAGGGGCAAAACGATGGCTCTTGATCTTGTCGTCGACCCCTCTCTTGTTTATCTCGACGTTATTCTTGGCATGGACTGGTTGACTGCAGCGAGGGCCGAGATTGACTGCGAGACTCGTATAGTGACTGCCTACGAGCCAGAGGGTGCATCCTTCACATTCCCAGTGCGGGTAAATCCCCCCTTCCGCATATTTAGTTATGCTACTTTACTACGGGATGCTGGTGCCCAGATGCTTGAGCATACGCCAGTCGTTTGTGATTTTGAGGATCTGTTCAGGAAGATCCCTGGTTTTTCGCTTCGACGAGAGATTGATTTCACTATCGATCTGGTGCCTGGTTCCACGCCCGTCTCACTGCCGACGTATCACATGGCACCGTATGAGATAGAGGAGTTGAGGACACAGATTGATGGTCTATTAGAGCTTGACCTTATTCGACCTAGTGTGTCTCCTTGGGGAGCACCAGTCCTGTTTGTGAGGAAGAAAGATAGTTCGATGCGATTGTGTATTGATTATAGCAGACTGAACCAGATCACGGTGAAGAACAAGTACCCTTTACCCAAGATCGATGACTTGTTTGATCAGTTGAGAGGAGCGCAGTACTTCTCGAAGATTGATCTTCAGTCATGATATCATCAGTTGCGCGTCAGGGATGAGGACATGCTGAAGACAGCATTCAGGACTAGCTTTGGCCACTACGAGTTTCTTGTGATGTCGTTCGGTCTCACGAACGCACCAGCCGTGTTCATGGATCTGATGAACCGGGTATTTCGGCCTTTCCTCTATCGATTCGTCGTTGTGTTCATTGACGATATGAGGAACACTTGCACTTGGTCCTGGATACGCTCAGACAGTATCAATTGTTCACACAGTACAAGAAGTGCGACTTCTGGAAGCAGGAAGTGAAGTTCCTGGGACACGTGATATCCAAGTATGGCATAGCAGTTGACCTGTCTAAGGTAGCTGCAGTTCAGGACTGGGAGTAGCCTGGTTCTGTCACTGAGGTGAGGAGTTTCTTGGGTCTCGCTGGCTATTATCGACGCTTCATTCGGGATTTCTCAAAGATCGCGAGACCTTTATCTCAGTTGACATGGAAGGACGTGAAGTTCGCCTGGAATGACAAGGCGGAGTCAGCTTTTCAGGAGCTAAAGGACAGACTTACGTCCGCCCCTGTGCTAGTATTGTCAGAGCAAGGGGTTAGGTACACTATATACACTGACGCGTCTAGCGTTGGTCTGAGTTGTGTCCTTATGCAGAAGGACAGGGTAATTTCATATGCCTCGAGACAATTAAGGAAGCACGAGGAGAATTACCCTACAAATGACCTAGAGTTGGCAGCCGTCATATTCGCACTGAGACTCTGGAGACATTACCTCTATGGAGAGGAGTTCGAGCTCTTTTGCGACCACAAGAGCCTCAAGTACATATTCACGCAGCGAGACTTGAATATGAGGCAGCGGCGATGGATGGATACTTTGAAGGACTTTAAGTTCGAAGTCTCTTACCATGCTGGGAAGGCGAACCTTGTGGCTGACGCATTGAGCCGCAAGAAGGCGATAGAGTTTGCGGCTCCGCTAATGATTGCTGAGTGGGATATGGTTGAGTTTTTACGAGACTTTGAGCAGAAACTCACTATAGAGGAGCCGTATGAGTTCATCGCACATGTGCAGGTGCGATCTCAGATCGATGACCGGGTCATCGAGGCGCAGAGGGATGATGCGCATCTGACTGAGCTTCAAGAGCAGGCCAGTGATGATGCGGACGCCAAGTGGTGAGTTGGCATAAATGGGGGCTTACGTTATCGTGGCCGCTTATGCATCCCAAATATCCCTGACTTGAGACGAGAGATTCTCGAGGCTGCGCATTGTACCAGACTCGCGATGCATCTAGACAGTACGAAGATGTATCGCGACGTGAAGAGGACCTATTGGTGGGAAGGTATGAAGACCCACATAGCAGAGTTCGTGTCCCGTTGTCTTACTTGCCAGCAGGTGAAGGCAGAGCATCGCCGACCACCTGGACTCTTGTAGCCTATGCCGATCGCAAAGTGGAAGTGAGACTTCATTTCCATGGATTTCGTTTCAGGGCTGCCGAAGACGAGGAAGGGACATGATTCCATATGGGTGATCGTCGACCGTCTGACAAAGTCGGCGCACTTCTTACCGATCAGAGTCACAAACTCTGTAGACGAGCTGGCTAGACTATACATCAGAGAGATCGTGCGTCTGCATGGAGTTCCGTTAGAGATCGTGTCGGACAGAGACACGCGGTTCACTTTTATTTTCTGGACTCGCATTCAGGAGGCTATGGGTGTGAAGTTGAAGTTCAGTACTACCTTCCACCCACAGACAGACGGACAAACAGAGTTGGTGAACCAGATCTTAGAGGACATGTTGCGAGCTTGCACATTGGACTTCAAGGACAGTTGGGATGATTGTCTTGCATATGCGGAGTTCGCGTACAACAACAGTTTTCAGGCGAGTATCGGTATGACACCTTACGAGGCGTTGTATGGGCGACCTTGTCGAGCACCGTATTGCTGGGCAGAGGTTGGTGAGCGTAGCTTGATTGGCCCAGAGTTAGTGCAGGCGACGTCAGAGAAGATTGATATTATTAGACGTCGGCTTCTCACAGCGCAGAGTAGACAGAAGAGTTATGCCGATACGAGACGGCGGCCGCTAGAGTTCACAGTTGGGGATCATGTATTTTTACGAGTTTCTCCTATGAAGGGAGTCCTTCGGTTCAAGAAGAAGGGGAAGCTGGCACCGCGATTCATTGGTCCATTCCAGATCCTCGATCGTGTGGAAGCAGTGGCATACCGTTTGGCTTTACCCACGCCTCTCGCGAGCGTTCACAACATATTTCATGTTTTTATGCTGAAGAAATACGTTTCTGATCCTTCCCATATCATCAGATGGGAGCAGGTGCAGTTAGGAGAGGATGTTACATATATCCTGTGACCGGCGCGTATCCTAGACAGGAAGGAGCAGGTACTGCGTAGCAAGGTGATTCCCCTTGTGAAAGTATTGTGGACGCATCACTCTGAGGAAGAGGCTACCTGGGAGATAGAAGCCGAGATCAGAAAGAACTACCCACAGCTTCTCGAGGAGTATGAAAAGGTATAAATTTCGAGGATGAAATTTTTTGTTAAGGGGGGTAGATTGTAACACCCAGGAAAAATCAGTACTTGGGCTCGAGTACCAACTTGACCAGAAATCGCGTAGGATTAATTCCTTTAGAAAATAAGTGTAAGTTAGCTAGCGCAACGCTAGAGTAGCTGGAAAATAGTCCCTAATCACTTTAAATACGTTCTACAAGACCCAAAGCGAGTAGAACCAACGACGCTATAATACTCTAAAACCTCGGATCAAACTCTAAACCGGTTTGTTCTCAGGACCCCTTTGAAACTTTGTATTGGATCTAGACCGCGCGTCGAAAGTTCGATACCTACAATCTTAGACCGTTATAACCGCCTAGCTGGACTTGATAATCATTTCGAAAATCAAGTCCAACCGACATTCACAGGCTATTTCATTGAGCCTGGAGTGGAGAGAGTGAGAATAGAGTTAGATTTGGAATTTGAAATTCAAATCTGGCACACGAATTGACGCGTCAGTATTGAGCGTTCTAACCGTCAGAATTCAGCCAAATTACACCCTTGGATCACGAAAAATTTCTATTTCATATCATGAGACTTGTAGACCTGATCTACGTGCGGTGACCGCTGAACTGAAACTGGACCGCCACGTGCGATCTACGAACACTACTGGTCTGAAAATGGGATGTGAGAGACATCCGATGTGCATGAACTTAAGTCCGATCGCGTTCGGCCAGGGGACCACCAGAAATAGTCTTTTGGATCGGAACAGTCCCGATTTGGATATAACTTAAGTATACCTTGACCTGGAGTCTGTTTTGGACATGTTTGGGCTTATAAAAGGGCTTGAAACCCTCTCATATCTCTCCCATCTGAATTTGGAATAAGCCCTAGATTGAGTGAGAGAAAAGGTGAGAGATTGTGAGAGAGAGTGGGAGAGAATTTCCTGCTGCTTCGTGTTGCACGTGCTTAAGCAACGCGCCTCAATCACTTTCTCGGCATTTTCGCCGCGATTCTAGGTAAGCAAACACCCCAAACACTTGCTGATTTATTGTTCCCTCATTTCCTTAGCATGTTAGCTTATGAATCTTGTGTATTAGGTTCCCAGTTCGCCGTAGACGAAGCGTATACGCTCCATTCGAATTGATACGCTTCTAGGATAAAAGGTACGGATTTTAGACACTTTGATTGACTGTTTCCAATGCTTTCAATGTCATTTAATAGTAGATTATCGACGGCAACGTCGTTTGACATGTACAACATGCTGTCCGTTTCCTGTTTCGTAAGCAGACGAAGAATATGAGATTTAGGGCATTTTAGTCATTTATAGGAAATACTGTTTTCATCCATAATTTGCTGATGTGATTGACATGGCTTCTTGTCGCATTAGGATACTAGGAATGCGTGCATAATTAGTTTGGCGAAGAGATTCGCCTAAATGCACACTTTAAGTCGACATACTATAGTAGACTTAAGTGTTTAGTTTAAGTGTTTGTATAAATGCTTGTATTAGTATGTATTGAATTAAATGGTGTTATGAATTAGTTTGAGATTGATTTCTTAATTAATATGCTGATGTAAATAGTTTCCTACATGTTGGCTATATGCATGATTTCATTATATGTATGAAATGCATGCGTTGGAAGATTTACTTAAGTTGTATGTTATAACATATGTTAACATGCTCACATGGTTGTATTTCATTTCCAATACTCTTACATGATTGCTGATGTGGATTCATAATTGTTTGGGACTATACCTAGTCCAGGCAGTCGGCAACTGAGTAAATTCGTGGTTGGCTTATCTTTGCCACGAACGACGCGTCGATGAACGCGAGCCGTGTTTTGGAGTTGGCGGCAGTGGTTAGGCCACACGAGGTGTTTTACGCACTTCTTGTCGTTCGACTTGAGATGCGCTCGTGCTAGTCCAGCCCGTCAAGTAACCCGACTGGCCATTGTATGTTCACCCTATATGAGTCATAACTGCTTGAACCTAGGGTACTGAACTTACCACTGTAAATCCTGTCAACCATGGTACCTTGATCCACAAAGTCTCATGAGTCAGGCATGGTCGTATGGGACACCGTGGTCGAGCTGTCGGCCTACGCTGGGGCCACAAACCTCCCCGTAGTGACCAGTAAGCACCTGTGACTCGTGAGAAGATTATGGTGGTATGTGACACTATATTCTTGCTGTCGGCCTACACTGATCAGGCGACGAGTCCTTTGTAGTGACCGCGAGCTTATTCTGAGTCTACGGGAGGCGACGACCCTTCCGTAGCAGTGAGAGTACAGTAGGCCTGTATTGATAAGGTGATGGGGGAGCGGTGCAACGAGTGCGAGCAACAACCATGGCAGCCCTTGCATCGACCTACAAAATATACATCGTATGAGATTACTAGGAGTGACGACCCTAGACAGGATCTGTGTTGGGATTGATATAAGGAAAGTACCTTAGTTTCTCAATCCTTCTGTTTGAATGGACTAATAATAACTCGGCAATCATATCACCATCACATTACATGTGCCTGGAAGATGTAGAGCACTGAGCGATACGCAAGCATGCCGCGGACGCAGATGGTGCCGTATGAGGGAGAATGTCGGTGAGGGCATCCATCATGTCATGTCATATTGCATTAACAATAGTATTAGGATTGTTTGATTTACTGCTTTACTATTATCGCATAATTGATTTGAGAACATGTTAATCCTTGCTCTATTATTCCACTGAGTTAGCTACTCACTCCCACGTTACGGGATGGTGTTTGCAACACCCACCAGACCCTGTCTTAGATGCAGGTGAGGCAGCGATTCAGGAGGCAGAGCCGGATTATGATGAGGACCAGGACGAGTTCTCATATATGCAGTACCATGACGGCTTTGCTTAGGTGGCCTGGATTGACGGGACTTCTCAGTGGGACTATTTTGACATTTGAATTCTGTTATTTACATGTATATGAGACTCAGAGATGTATTCATACTTTGGAGACAGTTGAGATCTACTTTGTTTTCCATACAGTGATATATATATATATTCTTTAGTCTTCCGCTTGCTTTTATCACTGGATCTGGAGTATGAATTGCAGTTTTGATATACTTTTACTCATGTGAATGCTTTAACTCAGACAACATTGAATCATAATCATTTTTGTGGCATAAGTGACGGTCTGGAACTCGGGAGTTGAGTTTATACACGGCCTCCAATTTTCAGGGTGTTACATGGGCTGATTTAGATCTTTTAGTTTCCATAGGCAAGTAATACATACAAGCTGCAAAATTTACCTATTATCTAGGATGTAGAAAGGGCATTCCTAGGTCACACTTGGATTTTGAACTGGTAGTGTTTGGCAGGCCAGGCCTACTGAAATTTTATTTTGCCTAGCTCATGTCTAGTCCATATACACACCCCTTCCATTATCCAGGGAGGACGGTTAACAACTTAAATTATTCAAATTTGGGTTGCTTCCAAATTTGACTGTTGTTGTGACGGAGGGATGAACGTGATGCGGTCGATCACCATCTTCCTCAAGGAAAACTACTCCGAATCCACGGAGCTTCTCTGGACTCCTCTCAGAGACTTCTCGAATCCACGAGGAAAGAAAGCAAGAGAATAGAAATAAATTCTAATAAAATTCAAAATTGATTAATGAATGAATAAAAATGAGTTTACATCCCTTTAAATAAGGGAACCAAGAAATAGGAAAGAAATCAGACTCAAACTACAACTAAAACTCCTAGAATCCTCGACTTACTATAAATAGTAAACTTACTATTTATAGACGGTCGTGATGTCTACTAGTGCGCAAGGTTTTCGGCCAAAAAATATAAGTGTCCTATTTGGCTTTACCAAACCATTCTCCTAATTATCCTAAGCACTTTTCATGTTGGACACAACTCCTAAAGCCCAACGGATGAAGAGCTATAAGCAAACTAAAACTTACCATTTATAGTAAAAATGAAAATAAAACAGAGAAACGACCATCGATCAGGGGGTTTCTTGCAAATCCAGGCTGTGCAACCCTACATAGCAGGGTTGGTTGGCTAAAGTAGCTCGTTCTACCCCAAAATCACATATTTTACATCAGATAACTCATTCCGGAGTGCGAGATACACCTGATCTAAGGTCCAACGGTCCGGATCACTTATGTCGTCGACCGGGCCTTTTCTGATCCATCTTGGCCATGAAACTGTCAGCGACCCGCTCTACATCATGTTGCCAATGTTATTGGACAGGCAACATATCAATGCATTTGAAAAAAAAATTGGCCATAAGTTATTCAACTAGCAGCCTTAGAGTAGCCCAATGGTAGGTAAACAGATACAGAGAAAATTGAGATGGTTCAACCATGTGCCTCAAAAGCCGGGGAGAACTGTGATAAGAAGGGGAACTTTCGTAGGGTTAAAGCACTTGAATGGAGGATGAGGGGAAAACTTAAAATGGACCTGAGGCAAGGTGGTGAGAAGGGATATGAGGGCTTGCTCATGATCCCAAATAGTTGGGACAAGGCTAGCTTTAGGCTTCTGTTCATGAATCTACCATTTCATGAGCCATACATTAGGAACATTCTAATCTATTAGATATGAGAATGTGTGGAGACGGTTGGTGAAACAAGACTTACAAATCTGACTGCAAATAGCTGGACAACTCTCTGACGCTGATGAAGTCAGTCTTATCTTTAGGCCTCTGTTAGTGAATTTAGCATGTCATGATCCATCAATCAGACACATGCTAAGTTATCAGATACTGGAATGTACTGCATACTTTAAGAGGTGAACCAAAACAATTCATTGAAAATCTCATAGATGATGCAGTAGTCAACATTATCTGATGCAACACATCTGGACGAAATCCAACTGGGCTAAAATTTCAAGGGGGACATTTGGTTCAACTTACAGTAATACAAGGCTATCCTGGTGTTTACGGGTTGAGTTGCTTGATGGCTCCAAAGGGCACAGTGATAAAACTACCTTGGGAACCGGGAAGAGCAAGCTATGAGAGGATTCCTTGTAGTTCATGTCATAAGTTCTAACTTCTGAAGTTTACCATTTTATGCAGATTGTTTCTGTAATTTCTTAGGCTAATGCTTTTTTCAAAAAAAAAAAAAGAGTAGTTTTCAATCAGAGTGTTACGGTTTTATGTAGTGTTTTCTTTGGTACATATTTGATACTGCATTCTTCTTTGCTTATGGGTTGTTAAACTTTTCTACATGTTTTGTGAAATAATCCCTTAGCTGTGTCTATAGAGTCATTTGAAGATGCAGTAAAATATGTTGGGAAATTTATACAGATTAATGTAATTTCTGTATAATATGGAAACTGAAAATAATTAGAAATAAGGACAGGCTGAAGCACGTTTGAAAATGTTGTACTTAAAGCGTTATTTGCCCCAACTCAAGTAAATTGAGTATGCTGATATGTTATAAGCAAATTGCTTCTAGGATACGACGAGCCTGGTGTGGGTCTGCGTTCAGCAAACACGAAGGCCCACCAAATGGAACTCAATTTCACTATTTCTAGCAGTATTACAATATAAAGGAAAATTTTTAAAAGAAGAAAAGAAGAAAAGTGGTTTAGACTTCTTCTTAATTAATATTTAATCTTCAGCTGCTGGTTCGGTTAACCGTCCTAGACTACACTGCTGGTCTGTTCTTCAAGCTAAGGTTGATACCTTGCTATGTTGCTGGATAACACTTAGAATATATGAGTGGAGAGGCTATTTTTCTAGAATTCGTATGGAGTTGCTGGAGTGAGTTGAGATGGTTTGAGACCCATCCAGGCCTTCCTTTTATAGGCTATGGTGGCTAGGGGGTTATGGTCCAGAGACTTAAATTCCATTAAGCCATTTCTGGCTGTTGAAAAACTAGCCGTTTTATGGCCATTTTTTACTGTTGTGCATGGTCCATTAATCTGCTGCATGTTGACTGTTGTGAGACAGCAGCTAGCCGTTTTCTAGCTGTTGGGCTAGCCATGCAGCAGTTACAGCTGGACCCTTCACTAATGGCTCAGCTGTTACAGTTTCTGCTGCAACAGCTCTATTCAGTCATTCTATATATACTGAGAGATCTATCTCAGTTCTCTAGTCTCTCTGCCAACCAGCCACCTAACTTAGCCACCTAGTCGCACCGCGACTCGCACACGTCTCGCTCCGGTTCACGAAGGGAGCGACCCTCTGTGACATGATGCGCACGTGCGAAGTGCAAAGTGCGCCTCTAGCGCCTCTACAGCCACACTGCCTCATATGCCCACGCCCTCGCACCGAGTCTGAGTCCGAGACCGAGCCCGTGCCCGTGCCAGAGCCTGAGCCCGAGCGCGAGGGCGTGCGCGGTGTTCCAGTACTTCACATTGGAACACGCAAGTCCCATTCTCTTTTGGACTATGTGGGTAAGTATTATAATACTCCACCATATTCATTTAAACCACTTTTATTTCTCTTCTCTTTCTCATGTGGGACTATTCCCAAAGCCCCAAAAAGTTTTTTCAAAAAAAAAAAATAACTTTTCATATATATTATATATTATTTTATTATTAAAATATTTTTATTAAAATCAATATTTTACAACAATCCCCCACTTGATTTTTTATAAAAATATTTTCTCGGTTAAACATACTGCCAGAATAATCAGCTTATATGCATAAAGAAAGATATCTTTCGATTTTAATCTTCCTTTAGTATAAGTATCTCAAAACTCTATCGAAATGATTGGTAGCCGTAGCTTTGAACCAGTTATTCCTATATAACAGAGTCAGAGAAATCACACACATATTCACTATGTGTTGTTAGAGTTCCCACAATCTTGATCAGCACAATTAATGGCTATGTACTTATCCTAATTCGTGAACGATCTCGAGAGAAAACTCCTAACTCTTATGAGAGACGGCACCATCTCTACGTTCATATAGGTGAAATCCTTCCAGTGTCTCCATTACTATAAGACACTTGTCCTAAAGACTGGAATTCATTAAGAGTTATAAGACTCAACCCTCTTTTGTAACGCTCAGCACTTATCTATTATGGATGAGGTTATATAATTTAGTGCTGAAAACTTTTCACATATCAGTGACTTGTTCTTACCCATTAAACCCAAGATTAGAGATTTTTTGACTTTAGGTTGGGTTACCATCACTAGTGGAACTTTGGTTGAAGAGTTTCAACCCTATCGCTCTAGATGTAGCCTTTACCACATCTCTCGGTAGAGGTTTAGTGAAAGGATCTGTCAGGTTATTGCTTGATTTCACATAAAAAATAGCAATGATTCCATCTTGATTCAATTGTCTAACATAATCATGTCGAAGACTGATATGTCTAGATTTACCATTATAAGTGCCGCTATAGGTTCTAGCTAATGTGGCTTCACTATCACAATGTAGTGACACAGTCGATATAGGCTTTACACAAAAAGAAATTTCTAATAGAAGATCCCTTAACCACTCAGCCTCTTTGCCTGTTGTAGCCAGGGCTATAAATTCAGACTCCATAGTTGAGTGCGTTATGCAAGTCTGTTTCTTGGATCCCCAAGATACAGCAGCACCTCCTAGGGTGAATACCCACCCTGTAGTAGATTTATTGTCCCCTGCACTCGATATCCAGATCGCATCGGTATATCCTTCCAATACAGCAGAAAACTCTGAATAAAATAGTCCTAAGTCTTTGGTTGCTTTTAAGTAACCAAGGACTCTACTAATTGCATTCTAGTGTTTCGTACTGGGGTTACTAATAAACCTACTAAGTTTACTCACAGCATATGCGATATCAGGTCTAGTGCATTGCATAACATACATAAGACTTCCTATAGCACTCGCATATTCTAATTGTGCAACAGTTCTTCCAGTATTTTCTTTTAGTTTGATACTTGGATCAAATGGGATTTTTGCTTCCTTTATATTTAGATGGTTAAACTTGTTTAGTATCTTTTCAATATAATGAAATTGACACAAAGTATAACCCCCACAATATTTTTTAACTTTGATACCTAAGATGGTATCAATTTGTCCAAGATCCTTCATTATAAATACGGAAGAAAGAAACTTCTTTGTTTCATTCACACCTTCTATTTTATTACTTATTATTAACATGTCATCAACATACAGACAGATAATAACGATATAATTACCATCTACTTTAGAATATATGCATTTGTCAGCTACAATATGCATGAAATCATGAGATAGTATTTTGGAATCAAACTTCTCATGCCCTGTTTTGGTGCTTATTTTAATCCATACAACGATTTGACTAATCTACATACTTTTTTTTCATTTTCTGGTAGAACGAAACCTTCAGGTTGTTCCATGTATACCTCCTCATCGAGGTCACCATTCAGGAATGCGGTCTTTACATCCATTTGGTGGATGTGAAGATGATGTATGGAAGCTAGCGCAAATAATATCCTAATGAATGTTATCCTAGCTACAGGTGAGTATGTATCAAAGTAGTTTATCCCTTCTTTTTGTCTAAAATCCTTAGCTACTAGTCGAGATTTAAAAGTTTGGATAGTCCCATCAGTGTGATATTTCTTCCGAAACACCCACTTACAACTTATGGGTCTAGAACCTGGAGGTAAGTTTACTAGTTCCCATGTTTGATTTGATAGTATGGATTTCATTTCATCATTTATAGATTCTTTTCAAAAAGCTGAGTCTCTAGAGGATACAGTTTCCTTATATGTTTTAGGATCATCTTCTATAGTCATTACTATAGGTATTTGTCTTATAACATTTTCTCTATCTGCTTCTACCAGATGGAAAATGATGCGTTGTGAGTCTATGTAGTCATCTCCAAGACTCTTCTCTATTCTAGTTCTTTGACTCCTACGGGGTTCAATGGGAGCTTCCATTATATGTGAAGTTGTGCTATCTGGTTCTCTATTAGGAGTTTGGATTTCATTATCCTTTGACTCAAAAGATAGTGAGTTCTCAAAGAATTTAACGTCTCTTGATTCTATAATTGTATTAGACTCCATGTCTAGAAGTCTATAAGCTTTACTATTTTTTGCATAGCCTACGAAGGCATACTTAATAGCTCTTGGTCCTAACTTAGTTCTTTTTGGATCAGGGGTTCTGCAGTATGCAAGACACCCCCACACTTTAAGATATCCTAGGTTAGGTTTTCTACCTCTCCATGTTTCATATGGAGATATTTTATATTTTTTAGATGGAATTGTATTTATTATATGGCATGCTGTAAGCAGTGCCTCACCCCATAGACTTAGTGGCAACTTTGCTCTTATTAGCATTGAGTTGACAATTTCTACTAATGTTCTATTCTTCCTTTCAGCTATTCCGTTTTGTTGAGGTGTGTATGGAGCTGTACATTGATGTACCAGTCCATGTTCTTCACACAAGTTATCGAATTCATTCGAAAAGTATTCTCCTCTTCTATCGCTACGGAGAATTTTTATTTTTTTACTTAGTTGATTCTCTACTTCTGCTTTATATATCTTAAACATGTTCAATGCTTCATCTTTGCTCTTTAATAGATAAACATACACATATCTAGAGCAATCATCTATAAAGGTTATGAAGTACCATTTACCTCCACGAGTAAGAATGCCGTTTAATTCACAGATATCACTGTGCACAAGATCCAAAATTTGAGACGATCTTTCAACACCTGGAAAAGGTTTTTTCATCATTTTGGATCGTATGCACACTTCACATTTATCAGTTTCATTATCTGAGTATGAGATTAAACCATTCTTAGCCATGAACTTCAAGGTACTGTACCCTATATGGGCTAGTCTATCATGCCACAGTCCAGCAGATTCAACCATATACGCAGAAGTGTTACTTTCATTCAGAGAAAATTTAACCATCCCATTACAAGCATATCCCTTTCCAACAAAATTTCTATTCTTGGACAGAATCAGTTTTCCTAACTCGTACACCACCCTTATACCTGGTTTTCTCAGAAGGTCCCCAGAAACTAAGTTTCGCCTCATGTCTGGGACGTGCAGTACATTAGTCAGAATCACTTTCTTCCCAGAAGTGAATATCAGTTCAACAGTTCCTTTGCCGACGACCTTCGATCGGACTTCATTACCCATTTAGACTTCTTGACCATCTGTCAATTCCTCATAGGTTTTGAAGGTTGATTTGTCGTAGCACACATGTACTGTAGCAGCAGTATCATACCACCAGCCTAGAACTTTACCTTGGATGGTATTCACTTCAGTGATCATAGTCACGATACTTGCGTCTTTTTTAGATTTGCGATATCGGCATACACGAGCATAGTGCCCGATTTTTTCACAGACATGGCATGGGACTTTGAACTTTCCGTTCTTCTTTTGGGCATTTTTCTTGAATTTTTCTTTATTGGGTTTTAGGGAATCGTCCTTCTCGGGATTCTTGTTATTGGTGTTTTCTACTGCATGTACCTTGGACGAGGCATTCCCATTATCATTCTTTTTATCGCGGTTACGGGATTCTTCCTCAATCCTTAGGTGTTTCTGGATTTATTTTAGTGTGTAGTCCTTAGTTTTATGCAGCAACTTCTTTCTATAGTCTTTCCACATCGGTGGCAATTTAGCGATTATAGCCCCGACTTGGAATGATTCAAGAAGATCGATTTTGATTGCTTTGATTTTATTTACTATTAGCTGCAGTTCTTGGATTTGGGGCAGCAACAGTTTATTATCTACCATGCTGAAGTCAAAATACCTGGCGATGAGAAATTTGTTGGTCCCTTCTTCTTCAGCCTTGTACTTGAAATCTAGTGCGGCCCAGATCTCCTTTGCTGATGATGTTTGTTGGTACAGATCGTACAGGCAGTCGGAGAGTGCATTCAGAATGTGTCTACGACATAAGAGTTCGTCTTCGGCTCTTTTAACGCGGGCAGCCACCTGCTCAGGTGTGTCTTTGTCGGTTGCTTCAGGCAGCGCTTGCAGATTTGGATCTAGTATGTAGTAGATCTTCAGCGTCGTCAGGAGAAATTTCAGCTTGTCTTGCCATCTTGTAAAATTGGTTCCATCGAACCGATCAAGACGTATCAAGTCCTGATTCATCAACTTAATAGATAAAACGCTATCGGCTTACATCTTAGGAAATAACGCTTTAAGATTATTGGAAAATTTATACAGATTAATGTAATTTCTGTATAATATGGAAACCGAAAATAATTAGAAATAAGGACAGGCTGAAGCACATTTGAAAATGCTGTCCTTAAAGCGTTATTTGCCCCAACTCAAGTAAATTGAGTATGCTGATAGGTTACAAGCAAATTGCTTCTAGGATACGACGAGCCTAGTGTGGGTCTGCGTTCAAAAAACACGAAGGCCTACCAAATGGAACTCAATTTCACTATTTCTGACAGTATTACAATATAAAGAAAAAATTTCAAAAGAAGAAAAGAAGAAAAGTGGTTTAGACTTCTGCTCAATTAATATCTAATCTTCAGCCATTGGTTCGGTTGAACCGTCCTAGACCACACTACTGGTCTGTTCTTCAAGCTAAGGTTGATACCTTGCTATGTTGCTAGATAACACTTAGAATATATGAGTAGAGAGGCTATTTTTATAGAATTCGTATGGAGTTGCTGGAGTGAGTTGAGATGGTTTGAGACCCATCCAGGCCCTCCTTTTATAGGCTATGGTGGCTGGGGGGTTATGGTCCAGAGACTTAAATTTCATTAAGCCATTTCTAGCTGTTGAAAAACTAGCCGTTTTATGGTCATTTTTTACTGTTGTGCATGGTCCATTAATCTGCTGCATGTTGATTGTTGTGAGACAGCAGCTAGCCATTTTCTAGCTGTTGGGCTAGCCATGCAGCAGTTACAGCTGGACCCTGCACTAATTACTCAGCTATTACAGTTTCTGCTGCAACAGCTCTATTTAGTCACTCTATATATACTGAGAGATCTCTCTCAGTTCTCTAGTCTCTCTGCCAACCAGCCACCCGACTTAGCCACCTAGTCTCACCATGACTCGCACACTTGCGAAGTGCAAAGTGCGCCACTAGCGCCTCTATAGCCACACTGCCTCACATGCCCACGCCCTTGCACCGAGACCGAGACCGTGACTGAACGCGTGCGCGGTGTTCCAGTGCACGCAAGACCCATTCTCTTTTGGACTATGTGGGTAAGTATTATAATACTCCACCATATTCATTTAAGCCACTTTTCTTTCTCTTCTCTTTCCCATGTGTGACTATTCCCAAAGCCCCAAAAAGTTTTTTCAAAAAAAAAAAAAAACAACTTTTCATATATATTATATATTATTTTATTATTAAAATATTTTTATTAAAATCAATATTTTACAACAAAATAAGTCTTTATTTTTTTAATCTTCAGATGTAATTCCTTTTATCAAATTAACCATGCAGCTTAGATGGGTTTACTATGGCAGGATGGTCGCGTCAATGCATTCTATTCTACTCCGTCCATTTACACCAATGCAAAAAACGCAGCAAATGAATCTTGGCATGGATAGTATTTTGTCACCTAACTTCATCATGTTTAGAAGCTCCCCTTATGGTGCAGATATGCAATCTCTGCTAATGCTTATTGGACTGAATTTTTTCCTAGCCGCCCAGCACTAAAGAGATACACCCGCATGCTGAGTGGATATTATCTGGTAACACAGAAACTCAATTTTCATCATCTTGAGAATTTTTAGTATTATGATTTGGCATGAAAAATGAGTTCAATCTATTAAAATTCTGGAAACAAATCTAAATTATCTTAATAGGCGGCACGACAACTTGAATTTCTAGCGGGAAGGAGATCATCTGGTCCACACACCTTTAGCTTAGGAGATGCATTAGGAATTGCACAGCATCATGATGCTGTAACTGGCACAGCTAAATAGCATACGACAAATGACTACGCGAAACACCTTACTCTAGGAGCTTCTGAGGTTTGTAGGGACTTTGATTTCTTCCTCAAGTTCCTTTTTTTTTTCTTTCTTTTTTTTTTGTCCTTTTACATCCGTATGGATCTTGTTTACTTATTGACCTTATTCATTTCCTTTTAATATTACAAAATTTAACAGGCAGAAATGGTTGTGAGCTTGGCTCTGTCTTGCATTACTAATTCAAGTTCAAGCAGACAATGTACCACTTCTACATTGAACTTTAGCCAGGTGAGTTATTTTTTGTAAGTCATATGTTAGCCTCATCTATGGTTTTTTTTTTCTTTTTTTTAAAAAAAAAAAAAAATTATTTATTATTATTATTATTATTATTATTATTATTTTACATGGAAGGATATAATCACTTGTTACATCCTACTGTTAGACAGGCTCACATGCCTTATATACTTTGTATACCTTGTATAGCTAGTATACCTTGTATAGTTCATTTCCATAGGTAGAGGATTCTGATTTTATTATTTTTCTTATATAGATGACTGTAATCTCTATATATTCAACCCCTTTGGATTGTCTTGAATACAGAAAATCTTTCAGCTCCTCTCTATTTTTTCACTGTTTACATGGTATCAGAGATTCATTGATCCAAAACCAGCACCACCTATCAGATCTGACCATTCCTGCGTCCGGCCACCATCTCTACTATGTCCGGCCCCCATCCCTGCTGCGTTCGGCCACCATCCCTACTCGTCCGACCGCCCCTGCGTCGTCCAGCCACCCCTACTACGTCGTCCAACCACCTCTACAGCATCGTCCAACCGCACCTGCTCATCCGACCACCCCTACAACGTCGCCCCTACTCGTCCGACCACCCCTATTGTACACCCCTCTGCTCTTTGATCTGTTGTTGTTGCCGAACTTCATTCCAGATCCAGCAACCTCTGTTGTTGTTCCATATCTAGATTTTTCAGATCCAGCAACCCCTGTTGCTGTTGCTATTACGCCAGATCTAGAAACTGCAATCCCTTGGGTATCTCCTGCTGCAAGATATATCTAAAACCTTCTTCTGCTGCGACTCTTTGCGTGCTTTACATTACTTCAGATCAATGGACAAGGACTCATTACGTACAGAGGCCCCACGTTGTAGTTTTGATGATACCAACTATTCTCTATGGGCCATCCATTTTCAAAACTTTCTTAAAGGTCGTAGTTTGTGGGGACTAATTGATGGATCTGTTACTATCCTCACTTCCATAGATGCCGACAAATTAGCTGCTTGGAAAATGAACAATGGACAGATTATTACCTGGATTCTCGATTCAGTTAATCAGTCCATTGTTGTTGGCCTCACACCTTATCGCACTGCTAAGGCAATGTGGGCGCATCTTCAGACAATTTATCAATAGAATAATGCGGCCTAGTTATACTTCCTGGAACAGGATCTCATTAACCTTACTTAGGGTGATGACAGTATTCAATCATTTTACTTCAAAATTGTCACAATTTGGACAGAGATGGCTATGATGGATCCAACATCTCCTCATGACTTTAAGATATTCCAAACTATGTGCGAGATTGCACAAGTTCGACAGTTTCTTATGAAACTGCATCCGAAATTTGAGCATTGTCGGGTTTCTCTCTTGAACTGTAGTCCTACTCCTTCATTGAATTCGATTATTAATGATTTATTGGCTGAGGAACAATGACTGAAAGTTCTCTTTCTTCCTTCCTCAACTCCGGGATCATCTAATATGGTGCTTGTTATATCCACCACTACACCAACCCATGGTTCCACTCCTTTGACTTGTCGCGGTTGCAACAAGGTGGATCATGTTGTTGCTCAATGTAAAGAATGGTGCGCTTATTATCGACAGACTAATCATGGTATTCAAGACTATCGTACACGTGTCTATGCATATTCTTTCGGCCATGGACGTGGTGGTCGCGGCCATGGTCGTGCTCTTTCTGCTATTGCTGCCACTATTTCTTCCGAGCTATCTATTAGTGATACTACATCTACTGGTTCTACTGAAGGTCTTTCATCATCTTTGACTCCTGCGATGCTCCAACAAATCGTTCAGCCCCTTTCTGTGGCCATTATGTCAGGTATATCCCTATCTTCTACATGGTTCTTCGATTCGGGTGCTTCCAATCATATGACTGGTGTTGTATCCCATCTTCATGACATTCATCCTTACACTGAAAATCATGCTATTTCTACTGCAGACAGCACTAGACTACCCATTCAGTTCATTGGATCATTGACTTTCTCTCCTTCTGCCCATCGTCAGTTCAACCTTCGTGATGTGTTTCATGTCCCTAACCTCTCCTCCAATTTAATTTTAGTTGGTTAACTCACATCCAATAACTGCTTAGTCATATTTCTTTTCAACTGTTGTTTTGTACAGGATCTGGCAATGGGGAAGGTACTTGGGATGGCTAGGCGACTTGGTTGTCTGTATATACTGGACTTTGATCCATCCGTCACTATAGCTTGTTGTTTCTTTTCTCCATCTTCATCATATTTGTTCGGCAAATAAATTGTAAAAATTGTGGCACTTTTGCCTGGGTCATCCACATTCCGATTGGTTAATTCAGTTATTTTCTTCTAGCATGTTAGGGAACATTTCTCTTAATAAAAAAGATTTAGATTATTCTTATTTATCTTGTTGCCTTTCAAAAAGGAAGTGTATTCTTTTTCCTTCAAGTACTATAAAATCATTTTCTATGTTTAAACTAGTGCATACGAATGTCTGGGGTCCTTCACCAATTATGTCTCTCTCTAAGTTACGATATTATGTTATATTCATTGATGATTTCACACGTCACACATGGATTTACTTTTTACACTCGAAGTCACCGGTTTTTGAAAAATTCAAAATATTTCACTCTATGGCGGAGACTCAATTTCGGGTTTCAGTTCAAACTCTCCGCTCTGACTCGGGGGGGGAGGGGAGAGATATCTCTCAATTGATTTTCGTACATGTCTTCAAAGTCATGGGATTATTCATCAGACTACCTCTTATGATACTCCACAACAAAACGGGTGGTTAAACGAAAAAATTATCATATTATTGAAACTGCTAATACCCTGATGACAGCTATAAGTGTTCCTCATTTTTTCTGGGCGCAATATTACATTCAGTCTACTTGATTAACCGGATGCCAACCAATATTCTCAACAATAAATCTCCATACTTTGTTCTCACCGACTTACCTCCTACATATTTCACATTTCGTATTTTTCGTTGTGTCTGTTATGTTCACCTGGCTTCACGTGAGCGTAACACACTATCTCCAAAATCGATCAAATGTATGTACTTGGAATTTAGAGAAACTCAGAAGGATTTTCAATGTTATGATCTGGTTTCTCGTCGTGTTCAAGTTTCACGACATGTTATTTTTCTTGAACATATTGTCCTTCATTTATCTCTTCCTCCTCCTCACACTCCAAAATCTCTTAGTCTAACCACCTTTCCTGATATTTATTTTACCTCGAGTACTCTCCCTCGTCCGTTGAAGGTTTACTTGCGTCGACCACGTACAGATCCACCACTTATTACTTAACCCAAACCTACTGTACCTGTTGTAGATCCTGAACCTACCTTGATACATCGTTCCGCTCATGTACATCGAGAGCATGATCGCTTGATATACTCTATGTCTTCCATGAATGTTATTCTGGATATTGTCTCTATTCTTACTTCATACACTCAGGCAGCCACTCATGATGTTGGAAGAAGGCTATGACAGAAGAACTTGTAACATTGGATGATAATCATACGTGGGACATTGTCACTCGACCCACTGACCAACAACTAATTAGTAGCAAATGAATTTATTCTGTCAAGCTCAAGTCTAATGGATAATTGGATCGATACAAGGCTTGGTTTGTCACTCAGGGAGGTTTGGTGCATTTCGGTCATACACCATTACCTGAATTTCATGAGTTCTCTAGAGAATTCGCCTAGATTCTCATAGGAAGCGGCCTCCACCTCCACACCCATATAGGTGAATTCCATTAAGTGTACACAGGAATTGGGTACACCACCAAATATATAGCTATAGATTCATTAAGAGTTCAAAAACTCATCCTTCTTCATTGTTGCTCGCACTGTACACCATAGAAGGGGCTCATTTATATCAGTGCAATTGTCTACCTCGTGTCTTGTTGTTTACCTATTAAATCTATCGCATAAGATCTCTACTTGTATACGTTAGGTTGCAAATACTGATAGCTCATATATTAGGCTTAGCCTCATTCTCTTCGATGTATCATTGACTAATCTTTTAGATAGTCATTCGGTCTGAGGATTTATGACCCGTAGGCCTTTTACCTACACTCATCATTTATTCTTCAGGCTTTCGTCTATTATGAAAAATTAACCATTATTACTTTCGATAGGAGTTTGGCCATGTCTTACTCCCGATGTGGCTAATCATCCCTTTAGACCAGTTAGGGATCATCGTATTGGCAAGTTATTGCCTCACCAACTAGCTAATTAGAAACGAGTCTCTACTTAGGCGGATTCCTCCTTTTGCTCATCAATCAAGTCTTTGGCAATCAGTTACAGCCTCTTTGACTATTCATATCTCAAGCCAAAGCATATCGAAATCATTTCTAACCTCACAAAGTCAATAATTATAACTCCATTAAGCAACAGATACTGAGTATCACTTTTATTATGATAGTTGGCATACCACCGACTCTGAATACAACCAACTTTCTTAGCTCTGAATGTACTCTTACTATTCAACCAGATTTACTAGCCCAACATTCAACCAACTGGTGGTAAAGTCAATAGAACTTATTGTATCTGCAGTATAAAGAGGCTGAAGTAATCTATCATACATAGACATATGACAATTAAAATAGAGTATAACGTTTATGTAATCATATTACAACATTATCATGTTATTACATGTTCCCTAACACATGAAAGGTTGGCCAATTTATTAATTAGTGATTAGAATTCAATACAATCAATGAATATTTAGCAACTGAATATGGAGGAGAAATGTCCAAGTTCATTATCAAGTATCTTGATCGACGGATTGAACAATGAGCTCCATAAGTGCAAAAGTTTGGCCATTAGATATATTTGTTGATGGTAAAACAATATAGTTCATCACATAAAATTATAGTCTCATATGAATATTAATCTTAAATGTCCAAATCTAGCCTCTAATGAGAATAAAATATAGCCTAAAAATCTCATTGATCCAACAATCATCTTATGAATTCAGATTGCTAACAATATTTTTTCTAACCATTCATTTGATGGCTACCAATTTAATCATTAAAATATGCAATATATTTAATTCAGACACATTGTCTCAAAGATCTACATGTCAACATAAAACATGTGTATATTAATCCATAAAATTCAACATATAGTTTCCTTAGTGCAAATCTTCAAATTTATATATGTCAATCTATTTATCAAATATATATTGACTAAACTTAGATTCCATGCGTTAAGGGATTTATGTATCCTAAAGCTCCCCCACAAATTCAGATTTAGCCTTGATAGATATATCTATGGCTAACCTGATAAATCTATTAATTAACTAAGAGTTGAGAAAAATCTTTCGTAGGAACTATTATATGAATTGACTAGATCTAACAGGTGTTCTATGTTGGCACATGATCAGATGGAAATAACATTTCCTCTGCCTTTCTAAGTAGGTAATATTGCGTAGAAAGTATTGTGAATGATGTCAAATGTGAATGTAACTTGTCTCATAAATTAGGCATGTGCACTCGTCACTCTATCAACAACTTTATGTTTAAGAGCAATAATATGAATTTTTTATGAAAAATCAATGATAAGTATGTCAAACAGTTAAGTGATATGTGCGGACGATCTTTCTGTTATTAAACTCAATATTATATAATATCACTTTCTACATAATAAAATGTAAGTCAGAATTAACATTGAATTAAGATACATTCACTAGTAGTCCAGTTGAGAAAAATCAAGTCACCATTTGCTTCATGACAAGTGAAATTTTAGAGAGACAAATATTCATATAATGTGAGTTATCAAGTACTTAATATTTAACAAAGTAGCACGCATACAAGATTTAGATCTTTTATCTATTAGGATGCAAAAGGAAATAATTTAAAATATACCAACCCAATCATCCCACGTGAGCCAATATAACATCTATATGGATCTATAACTTTGGACCATTGTATTACATCTAAGTACATAACCCCCACAATTTAAAATCTTTATAAATGAGATCTTTTCCACATATGTACAAGCATTTATGTATCAAGAGTCATACATTGTTTAATATTTCATATTATAATGGAAAGAATATATTTTATACATGTAACACATGAATACAAGACTCGAACATATCAATCATCAACTCATATATGATAAATTAAAGGCCACAAGATACATGCAATGATACAAAATGAATAATATGTATTGTCCTTAAATTGACATAAATAAGTAGGCCGATGATTTGATAGACTTGGCCATTGATTTGATCAAGTTCAATATATCATACTGATTTATTCCTTGCGTGTACTCATTATCATAAAGGTCATCCATACCAATGGTTGGTATACATTATATCTTAATTTTTAGGTCACCATAAATACAAAGAATGACCCACTAATGAACTATTCATGTCACAAACATGTGTGCAGTGACGCGTTAGTATGTAACCGTGCATTCTACTGTATTTCTAAAGATCAATATCAATATAGATATTCATTCTATGCGCATCAATCACACAAAAATCAACTTCTTAACATGCACTTAATCAAAATGATATGTTATATTCGTTCTAGCACCAACAATATAGTAAGCTCTATTTTTTCACGATTCCTACCATGCACTCTTATGTCACCCACCATCAGTCGCTATCAAATATCTTCTCAAATCTCTCATCATAAAGTAGACAGTAAACCATACACTTGTAGTTCATAAGTTGGACATGTAAGATTGTCCAATGAAAGAATATTTTGGTGACATACATTATACATGGTCCAACACATTAGTTAAATAGTCTTGATCATCAAAATTGGGCTCGGATTAGATTATCTAAAGACATATATCATATAGAATTATAGATTTCATATGTATGAACCATAGTGCTATGTTAAAGTATTAAAAGGTTACCTGGGAGAGGAAACTCACAAGAGAATAAACCCACGAACAATTAGGATAGATGATTCTAACTGTTCGCTTCATTTCCACTGAATAGGTGGTTAGATTATCGGTTTATCATTACTTTTTTTTAATAACCCTTTAGATTTGAGCTATCTCCACCTTTTTTTTTTGTCTATTTAATGAGATTGTCCAAGAAATCAAGTCCTTCCATTATTAGGCGATTTTGTTCCCATGTGAGGTCCATCAGATCTGTGGACTAGATCAAGGGTCATCGGAATGTCGTTTGCTTTTATGCAATATGTCAAGTTCTGATAGAACAGTTATAACCACTAGATGCTCCTTATTAGAACATTTCTTAATGTTGCACCAACTTGAAAATAATGAGAATGCACATAATTAACAACTACATTTTTCAATACCAAGTATTCTATTTTTGGCACGTACGTAACGGATTTAGATTCTTCATCCGGTTGACTGTACAATGAATATTACCCATCTGCACGTGAGCAATTAGCAGACTTATGGGATAGTGACCGCACCATCAACTTATCAGGTCCGTTTTAGAAGACACTTTGGAAGATTATATTTTTAAGTACATTTTTCTTTTCAAAGTTTTCTTTTTAACCATGCATGATGGTCTATAAAGAAAATTTTCTAATATGATGGGAATCCCAACACAAAATCCCATTTTGAAATGCATTTTGGGTTGATCTTTATTATACATTGATGTCGATATTAGTATATATCCTACTCAGTATAGTTCAACAGTTTGATTTATTTTCATATAAAGGTTATGTTTGGATCAAGTTATGAGAAAATAAATTCCAAATTTTAAGATCTAAAAAGAAAGGCTCCTTAATGTCATATCATGATTTTGAGAAAATTTACTAAATGCAGGCTTTCTTATGAGTGAACAGGGCCTGACATTATCAATAGGTAGGCACTATAGATTTCTTAGATTTTACATATGTGTGATAGAATGACATGTGTTTAGGACATAAAGACCATATGTAGTTTATAACTCTAGTACCCAAGATGGCCTTAGCCCGACCCATTTGATAACTTGAGGATCATACTTTGTACTAACGGGTTACAACGAACCCAGTTAATTATACAGGAATCCAAGCTTCTCATACATTTGATTATAGTCTAACCATTCTCAGTCGGTGCATACATTCACTTTTATACATGATTTTGTACATGTAGTCTAAAGAACTTATATAACAAGAATCTACAAGATCGGGTTTGTGTGGTTTTATTTTGGGCTATTCCAACCATATATATGTAACCGTAATTCTTACATAGTTTTTCAAACATATTTCATTTCAAGATTGTTGGGATATAAAGTTTGAAAAACTATTTAAATAAAATAAAATTAAAATTAAAATGAAAAAATAAAAAACTTATCGATTTATAGAAGTCGAGGCGTGATGTGAGTTGCTCGGCTTGAAATCGAATTTTCTCTCCTTAGACAACATCCCAAGTGCAACAAGTTTTCAAAGCAATCGACCTCCCGAATACAACGACTATGACCTGATCCTGGCGGTGCACTCACTGTACACGGGCTCGAACCACTTGTATTCTTAACCCAAAATAGAAAATACTTGATCACATTTTTAAGAAGAAACCTAATTTTCTAATTCTTCTCATAACTTTAAATCAGAAGTCTATTTATAAACTTTGTGAAGACACCCTTAAGGGTGTGGAGAGACCCTTTCAAAAAGGGTTGTGACTATTAAGTTTAAACCCAATTGGTGCGACCCTTAGGCTTCAAAAGACACAACTTTTCAAAACAAAATATGAAAGGATACAACCTTTCAGACTTAAGTGAAAAGACACATCCATAGGGCACCTATGGCTACAACCATAACCCATCCTAATGGATATTTTGAAACACTAAATTATTTTAAAATAATTTAAAATACAACAAATACATGAGGGTAGGTCTCACAAGTGGGAACCCACCCCAACTGGCCATGCCAAAAGCGTTAGCAACGGTGGGGCTTCATAGTGCCTTGCAACTTAAGATGTGGCCATTGGGAATATGGTTAGGCTTTATTTTTGGACCCAATGGTTTGAATGGTTAAGGGAACCGCATGGATGACATGGATGAAACATATATATCAAGGTGGGGCCACAAGTGGCGCTTGCCTTTGATGAAAAAGGGTAGCGCCCTTGGGAAGGTTTCTGCAGGCGGACATCACTATTCCCCTGTTGTTTCCAGTTAGAGCTGAGCATCAGACCGAGTCAGATCGGATTTGGTCCAACTCGGTTCGGACCGAAAGTTGTCTGGCTAATCCGAACCCGATCCGATCCGGGACTGAGTCTGGGACACCTAACCCAAACCGATCTGTTACATGCTTGGCCTGACCCGAATCGAGTCCGACTCGGTCGGGAAACCGAGTCAGATCGGATTGGGTATGGATCAAATTTTTTAACGATGAAAATCATTATCCTCGCTGCTATTTTCGGTGTGGTTCATTTGAGCTTTAAATATGATTCATTTTTTTGCCAAATGCTTTAAAATGATTACAAAAAAATAAATAAACGATATGAATATAATAAATACCTCATTGTGAGGCCCATGTAATGTGGATCTCATTTGAACCGTTCGTACAATATAGTTGTATTGGCGTGCACAGCATGCTAGCCGCTATTACGTGCTGTGCATGAAAGTCTCGTGTATGGTATAACGTTTGCAAGTTATGTGGGCCTGGTCATTGGGTATGTGTTATATCAAAAACCATCCATCTATTCGGCGAGCTCGTTTTTAGGCTTGAGATGAAAAATAAGATAGTTCTAACTATCAAGTGGACCACACGTAATATTTAACCATGAAAATCATTCGCTGCTGCTACTTGTGGTGTGGTCTAAATGATCTTTGGATATTATTCATTTTTTAGATAATACTGTACAATGTTCTCTAAAAATATATGAACGGTGTAGATATAATAAATACATCACAGTGGGGCCCATATAACTTTAATCTCCTTTGAACCGTTCGTGCAACTCGGAGCTCGAGGAGCGTCAGTCTCCTCTTCGCACTAGCTAGCATGAGGCTACAGCAATAGGAAGCCTTTCGTGGGAGGTTCCTGCGCTGGGATACTAGGTGGGTCCCACCGTGATGTTTATGATAAATCCACACTGTCCGTACATTTTGGGAGATCATTTTAGGACATGTGGCCAAAAATGAAGTGTATCGAAAACTTATGTGGGCTGTACTAGAAGAAATAGTGTAAATTCAGTGGGCACCGTTTGAAACATTCGTATGGCTACAAACGTTTATATCAGGAAAATTTTTTAGTTTTTTCACTTCATTTGAGTGGTAATGACCTTATATGTCATGCCCTAAAATCTGAAAATCAGATTCACAGGAATCCCGATCGCCGAATCCGGTGCCGACAGCCTCCGTAGTATCTCATTCTTGGCTCCTAGCACAGCATACGCCAGATTCTGATCCTGGGATCCTACAAGGAGAATTTTTCAATGTACATTTGTTTTGTAATAAGCATAACCACAAGTTTACCCAAATCATAAAGGCAACATCATCATCACATATCCACTAATATAATCACTTAAATACAATGCTGAAAGGAAAATACATATATCAAAATCAGAGCTCCTGAAAACCGTTGTACGCTCCAAGCTCAATGCTGCTGCAACCTAACGTCACCTGCACGCATCTATCGTGCATAAGCTTACAAAAGCTTAGAGGGTGGTGTAAGTGTGTGTAAGGTAAGTGCCGAGTATACAATAGAGTCCGTAAATTATACATCATCGAGATAAGCAGGAAAAATGACAAGGTCATGAATCATACGATATCAGAGTAAGCAGAAATATACTGGTAAGTCCATGAGTCACATAATATCAGAGTACGCAATGCAGATCATAATGAGTCAAATATTATATACTCCAGGTGCGATGCAATATGCAGATCTTGTCAAGTCCTTCTAAGCCATATAAGTACAGAAACGTAGTATTCCAAAATGTCATATGCCGTGGATGAAATGCAATATGCAATGCGAATGAAATGACCAAGCTGGAATGAAGTCGGGATGATAGTACGTAGTATCGCAGGCTATGGGGTCCATTACAAAGGAATTCTATCCAAACCAGTCTCATACCTAATTTGGATAGTCAAACACAATGTGAAAAACTCCTAATCTCAGGTTAGTCGCGTGCCCCAACCAAAATTCTAGCCATTGCGAAGGTACACATAACAAATAGTTGTGCACCGCCAACCTGAGTGGATAGTGAATGGATGAATGAATGAGCATGCAACTCCTACTCAGTAGCCTGTCAGCACAGTAGCCTGCCAACCGCTGATAGCTCGCCCAGTGTGGTAGCTCACCCAAGCCTCAGCCCCGCCCACATCACACCCGCCCACATCAGCGTCCGACCACGTGCACTCGCTCACATGTACAACAGTGACAGGGTGTCATAATATCATATCAGTCCTCATAGCAAGTCCACATATTAGTACGGTTCCTCTCTGAGAAATCACCGGGGTCTATTACACTCCATTCCGACTGCCTCCTCCCTAGCTGCACAGCCTAGCGAGCGTAAGAGACCTCATTTTTCGTCTGGCCAATAGTTTGCCAATACCTATCCAGCACGTCGATAGCGGACCCATTTACGAGCTGGTCATACTCAGCCTAGCTTATAACTCCCTCACTCGGGCAGATAAGGCTACACCCCTTCCAACTGACCACGACACAGTGGGAGACACGGCCTCATGGTATAGGCACCGACGCTCATATTCCACTCGGTCTAGACGTTGAAGCATCTCCTAGTACCAAGGAGGTTCTGAGATTTTCACCCAAGGACATCTTACGTTCCCATAGTGCTAGAACTAAGGATTATCAGTGTCCCATCTGGGCATCCACAATGTGTCTGTGGAGGTTACGGCCCTGATATCGCTAGGGTGTACAATGATCAAATCACATATATGCGAGATGTATGAGTCATACTACCTAGTCATGCAACAATCATGTGCGTATAGCACGATAATACAGGCACTCTGTCTCATAAAGAGTCCCGTAAATAGTCTGCCCAATGGCGTATGCTATGATCAAACATTCTTCATATTAAGCATACATATGATGCATCTGGGCATGAATTATGGAGTTATACTAAGCATTTTATATGGTGATAAAATATCCTCACAAAAAAGATGAGCCTTGATGGCCTACACACAACAAGTATGGGCCTATCAATGAGCCCTAGGGAGAGTTATAATGCGGACATTTAACTGACATTATTCTTACAATGTGGACGTCAAACCAACATTGCTCCCAAGGCATGGCCTGCCATAAATGTCATTACATAACCCATGGTGGAATCACACTACAATGGGCCTCAACCCATGGGTTCTAAATACATCACACTGGGCCTCAACCCATGGGTTCCAAATACATCACACTGGGCCTCAACCCATGGGCCCTATACACATCACAGTGGGTCTCAACCCACGGGCCTTTATACATCACAATGGGTCTCAACCCATGGGCCCTAATGCATCGTAATGGGCCTTAACCCATGGGCCCTAGAATACATCACAATGGGCCTTAACCCATGGGCCCTAATACATCACAATGGGCCTCAACCCATGGCCCCAAATTCATTACAATGGGCCTCAACCCATGGGCCATCAACACACCAAAGGTGGGCCTCAACAACGAGCCTTAAACATGGTAAGTGAGCCACATCACATGGGCCATATGCGTATCAAATGGGCCATACCAATAAATAAGTAGTGGTAATGATTTCCACCATTAAAATTCCTAAGGCGTCCTGTTAAACGGCCTAAAAACCCATCCAGAGTGTAAGATTATAGGGTTGCTACCATCCAATCAGCTCAAAACTTTATATACAATCTTGGGACCACAAATTATCCGTACACGTCAAATTTCAGCTCCTGGATCCTTCTGAAAATGGCTAAACTGATAGATCATCCCCTGAAATCATGATTTGGGGCCCGCTTGATATTTGGATAAGCTTCAAATTTGGTCTCAACGCTTTAAATGAGCTAACAATGCAGATGGATGGAGCAGATTTCTCACGATCATCACCATGGACCTATATGTACATTGCATGCACATCACATGCATGACATCTTCTCATTTACGTAGACAGTGTTTATACTGTGCATTTAAAATTTTCTTAGTACGGCCTACTCCACATTTAAATCATCGATCCGTATCGTCCATTGTGTTCAGAAGGAAGATTTAACCCTTGCCAAAGTGGCATTCTGAAACCATGCAGGCTGTTGCAACATCCTAGTCGTTAAGTACAAGATTGACAGCGAAGTAGACAAACCCGTGGACTGCACAGATTTCACTCCAAAAACAGTCGTTTTCGGATGGTTTTTCATCTTGAAATCAATGGATGGAGTGGATAAAACACATATATATCTTGGTGGGTTCCACCTCATGATGAACGACATGAATTAAACACATACCATGGTGGGTTCCACCTCAACCTTAGATCTAACTCATTTTTACTCTCAAGCCCTAAAGTGGGCTTTCAAAATGGTTGGACAGTGGGGATGCAACACATGCATCATGGTGGGTCCCACTGTCCAAGCAATGGACAGTGTAAAAAAAACACATACATCACTGGGGGGTCCCACCATCCAGTGGTATGGACGGTGGACAAAACACATACTTCATGGTGGGTTACACCGTCCACATATAAAACACATACATCATTGTGAGTCCCATGTGGGGCCCACCATAACGTTTGTTTCCATCCAATCTGTAGATAAGTTCGTACAGACCTGGATGAAGAGGAAAAACAAATCTCATTTTAATCCAAAACTTCTGTGGACCCCAAAAAGGGTTTCAAGAGTAGACATTCAATCCCACTGTTTCTAATGATGTGGGCCACCTAAGCATTGGATGCATCTCATTTTTGGAGAGGGCCCACCTCAAGGGGTGGGCCACCTCATGAACGGGTCAGATGGTAAATAAACGTCAAGGTGGGGCCCACGGCTGGAGTTGTGGGTTGCTGCCTCACGCCCACCGTCCGAGTGCAGCCGCTGCTTGCGCCTCTAGTAGCAACAGCGTCTGCTGCTGCTTTTTTTTTTTGAAAATGCGATTTTTCAGCTGTTTTTCAGGTATGGGGCCCGCGTATGATGGATCCATACCGCCCAATGGCCCCTATGGCTCAAGACAAGCCAAACGAGTCCGATATTGCACATTTTTTTGACACATCGAATTGTCGGGGTGGATTTCAATGGCAAATACACTGTTAGTTATGCGATGGCCCACCTGAAATTCGGATCAGCATCATTTTTCGGCTCAACGCCTAAAATGAGTCAGGGAGTGAGATGGATGGTTTGGATTAGAAACATACATCAAGGTGGGGCCAATATAAGTGGCCATTCTCCCTTACTTGAAAAACTAAGCTAATAGTTGTGTTTTCCTTCCACGTCCAACGTCCAGGGACGCCGTGCGGTTTGGGCGTACACAGGCTTAAGGTGGGCCCTGCTTTAGGTGGGCCACCACATGGCTACATAGAGTAGATATATCATATCTAAAGTGGGCCCCACCTACGGATGGCTTGGATAAAATACATATTTCATGGTGGGGTTCATACAAGTGGGCCACATGGCCACATCAACATACAAAGAAAATAAATAAAAAGGAGAGGGAGAGAAAGAGAGAAAGAGAGTGGGACACGCGTGATGGAAGGACCCCGGCACTATGGGCCCTCCCTTAAGATCAATCATACATCAAGTGGGTCCCAATACATATGGGCCCACCAAATCAAAGATCAACGGTGGAGATCCTTTCTCCACCAAGATGTAAGGTCTAGATGACCCATAACTACTATAAATTTAAACATTATGATGGGGTCCATGGAGAATGGCCCCATCACGGAATGATATTAATAATCAAGGTGGGCCATCGGCCACATCTTAGGGTCCCAAGTGAGATCCATACCATTGATCGGTAGGCCTCACTTGGCCCATCATAAAAGCGTGAAAAACTAGCCTATAGAAGCACCCACTTATCGATCTTCTTGGTCCGTTGGAAAGCCTATCTCCTTGTGCTTCTCTTTGATGGTGGAAGATGAAAAATGGATGGCTAAGATGGAGGTTTTTGGGAAGAGAAAGGTGGACCACACAACTCACATTTCTCCCTTAGAATGCTTGGACGTCCACCTCTCTTTTTCTCCTTTGTTGCTTGGAAAATGGTGTAGAGAGAGAGAGAGAGAGAGAGAGAGAGAGAGAGAGAGATGGGATGTAAGGAGAGAGAGTGATGGATGTGAGGTGAGTGATGAGTGAGGTGAGAGATGGGTGAACTTGGTGGTTGCTTAACTTGTGGAGAAAGGAAGCATGGGTGCTTTATACTTGACATGTGAGGTGATTGATGGGATTGATTGAAAGGATTGATTTGACATGTTGTAGAGATTCTCTTAGAATTGCAAACGCGCGGCGTTTTATTCAAAATAAACGCTGACCCACATCTCTTAGTTAGGGTATCGGATCGGTATGCGAGTCGCAACGTTGGAACCGTGGCAACGATGCGGTCGTAATGGTACAAGTCTTAGATTAAGTCGACTTAAATCTACAGGATACGACTTAGGGTCACACACAAACATCGATTATACGTCGCAAGTTTCCGGACTTTGACGGAAAGGATCGCGAGAGTCGACGGAACAGTACAGACTAGGATACGGGTCTTACATTATAAACGGTTTGGATGGCATAGAAATATCAAGGTAGATCCCAGGAAGGTTTCAACAGTAGAAAACTCTTTCTTCGGTTTTTCCTCTCGTCTGGCCCACTTGAGTGTGGGATCCACCTCATTTTTAGCAACATATACTAAAATGACCTCCCACAATGGATGGACGGTGTGGATTTCTCACAAAAATTACTGTGGGCCCCACCTAGCATCCCAAGAACATGAAGCTTCTTGCATGTGTCATGTTAGTGACGCCTGAGCCTGATGGAAACGGATTGGCTACTCCCTGTTTAGTGATATGTGGGCCCACCATGATGTATGTATTTAATCGATGTCATTCATTCGTTTTTATAGATCATTTTAATACTTGATATAAAATATCAGAGGGATAAAAATCTCAAGTGGACCACACCATAGGAAAACAATAATGATTGGATATCCTCTATTAAAATCCTCCTAAGGTTCTAGGTCGATTCTGGTCTGTTCGGCCTGATCCTCTCGGTTCAAGTATCTGGGTCGGATCGGTCCGGATCAACCTCTATCCGGACCCGACCCGAAATACAATTGGATATAGGTGAATAGACTCAATCAGGTCAATCTAAACCGTCGGTTCTGTTCAGAACAGCACCGAGTCGGGTCGAATCGGGTCGAATCCACTGGATTGGGTCCAAAATACCCACCTCTATTTCTAGTGGCGTGGCCCATCTGAGATGAAATCAGATTGCGTACTGAGTAACTCAGTATGGCCTCATTGTACTGAGTAAACTTAGTTGGAGCCACTATGAATGTATGTAGTTTATCTACACTGTTCATACATTTTTCCATTTCATTTTAGGCATTGATCCCATAAGTGAAGCTTATCCAAAGCTCAAGTGGACCATACCACAGGAAACAGTGGAAATAATGATTTCCACCATTGAAACCTTTCTAGGCCCCACAGTGATGTTTATTTGTCATCCAAACTGTTCATAAGATCAAACAAACATGGATGAAGGGGAAAAACAAATATAATCTCGATCCAAAACCTCTGTGGCCCTAAGAAATTTTCAACAGTAGACATTCAATTCACACTGTTTCCTGTGTTGTGGTCCATTTTAGCCTTGCATATGCTTCGGTTTTGAGCCAAGGCCCTAAAATTATTTTGTAAAATGAATGGACAGACTGGATATAATACATAAATCACGGTGGACCCCACAGAGTTTACTCTGTATGTTTAGCCTACTGAGTTACTCAGTAGGCAATCCGCTTTCATCTGAGATCCGATTCCCCTCATTTTTGGGACCCTACCCTAAAATATTTTGGAGAAACAGATGGACGGTGCGGATGAAAGACGAACACCAAAGTGGTCCCCACGAGTGGCCCATTAGTTAGCTACAGAAGGGGGCAGCGCCTTGGCCCAATATTTCCTTTGGTGTGTCAGCTAAGATTTGCATCTTTTTTTTTTTTTTTTTCATTTATTATTATTATTATTTAAATTTCTCCTATACGTAGGGTCCACTAGAAAGATCCAATTCGTCCATCGGGTTGGCCAGGTCACTGTGGACCCAAACAGCTCTGCCTTGGGTAGGGTCAACTTTCCACAAATATCACAGTGGGCCTGGAAAGCTTTAACAGTGTCAATCCTGTTTTATATGGTGTGGCTCAACCAAGACCTGGATGTAGCTAATATTTCGTCCCTAGGCCTAAAATGATATGGAAAAGTATGTGGACAGTGTGGATTATATACCTACATCAAGGTAGGTCCCATGAATGGGGCACCTATGTAACGCTGCCTAGGGGCTTTCCGCTCTCTAATGCTGGACAGCGTGCAGGCGCTGTATCTGACTGCTGCTGTCCTGCGAGCCTTCTTTTTCTCTTTCTTTAATTTAATTTTTTATTTTTATTTTTTACGTTCAAGTGAGGCTCTCGTGTAGACAATTCAGTCCATCCATCTATTTGGCTGTCATATGATGGGCCAACGGAGCTTTGGATGAAGGTGATATTTGTATTATTTCTTCATCCATGTTTAAGTGATCTAATCAACATGTTGAATGACAAAAAAATATCATAGAGGGCCACACAAGGTGGTCCACCCTATCATAGCATGGGGGCATATTGTCTCACAACGTGGCCCACTTGTGGGCCCCATAATGGTCAACAATCATCAAAGAAAAGAAAGAGAAAGGAAAGAAGGAATGGAAAGATTGGACTATTGGATGGGTTTCCACCGCTACGGGGGCCCTCCACACATAACTATCATATATACCAAGTGGCTCCCACCCTTATGGGTCCATGAAAAATAAAAGAAAGTACATAAAAATGAAGAGTTTGTCCTCTCTTGCACGCACAATGGTGGATGGACGGTCGGATTGGACCAGATCGTCAATCGAACAGCTTGGATGGTGATGTTCCTCCCCTAAACTCATCTAACCTTCCCTCAAGCTCTAATATCTCTTAAACACCTCTTTTTCTCTTAAGTACTTTCTCTTCTCTATCTAATATCTCTCCAATTTCTTCTCTTTCTCTCTAATATCTTCTTTCTCACTCTCTAATCTATTTTCTCTCACCCTCATTTGCTAGGAAATTTTGTAGAAATGATAGATGTTTGGAAGCCTTTATGGTAGAACTTTTTGGGTAGATAGAGAATTATGAAAAGAGAAAGGTGTAAATTGAAGAGAAAAAGAAGGAAACAATGATGTCTAGTATGAGTAAGGGTATGGGTTGTATAAGAAAGGCATAAGCTTATTTGACGAATAGGGAGAGAGCGATATGAGTGATGGATGGGTTGATTGATGGCTTGATTGTTGGATTAATTGATGGATTGATTGATTTGGCGACATTGAGATTTATGCAAATGGAGCCCACGTGCGTTACGTGGCCCACCTCGAATTATGTCAAAATTACAACTTCTAATCTAGGGATCAAAATGAGGCATGCCATTTGGCATTGGAATCGTAGCACCCGCACGGTCGCTAGGATACATGTCTCGGGGTATTGCGGTACAAAAATAGAATAACGATCAAAACTTGTCGATCATGTCCGTTGGATATATGACGACACCGAAAATGAAGCATACAGTCAACCTCGTAGGGTTACAAGTCTTACAACCCATCTTCCATTCCTTACTTGTAAGTGCGTTTAAGTCCATTTTATTGGTGATTTAAGTTGTTTATTGCATTTTCATTTTGATTTCATCTCTTTTCTTCTTAAGTTTTGAAACCCCTTTATTAGGTTATTTTAAATAGATTTGATTTACTTGATACTCTTCCTTTCTTCTTGTTTGAAAGTATGGAACGACGATCTAAACGTTCTATACACAAAGTACAAGCCGGTTCCTCGTCACGATCCGGTTCCCTTAATAGTCAGACCATCCGTCCACTGAAGGATAACCCCGAAAATCTTTAAGATTTTAGAACAATAAACATTATCATTGAAAGATCAGTAAATTTGAATCATATTGCAGAATATAGGTTATATTTTCTAAGGTATGATGGGAAAAAAGTTCTTCAATGGGTAGGGAATGCATACCGATTGATTGTACAAGAGATATACTATTCTATTTCTAATCTATTTATAGAAAACGACATATTTTTCAAAGTTAACCATTTAGAGGAAACAATTTCAATTACACCCTCCACCATCGCATCTTTGATGGAAATTTAATTGGTAGAGGATGGAATTCCAATTGCTCTTTTTATGGACAAAATGTCAAATTCTGAGAGAGAATCCATCACCTGAGCTTTATGTGATTTTGATGCGGATTGGAGATCGGGTAATGCTCTTCCTATTGGAAAACTATTTCCTACATACCACGTTCTTCATCGAATTTTTACTTCCAATGTTTATCCAAGAGCCGGTAACAAAATTGACCTTACTCCATTCATAGTTCGTATTCTTCATGCCATAGCTACTGGAGTTAGAATTTGTCTTCCTACTCTCATCTGTTACTCCATCATTTAGTATCAAATGCACCATAAGCATGGTTCTCTTCCGTTCGGTTACCTCATGACATTTCTCGTGTTATTTTTTCATGTCTAAATTCCATCTATTGAGGCACCGGAATCCGAGCTTCCTTTTAATTCTTCAAATTTGCATATGATGAACTTAACTCCTCTACCAGAGCAAACAAGGCGTTCATGACGACATACAGGAAGAATTGGTCCGTATCGATCAACATGTCTTCCTCACATTTTTTTTTCCAGGAAAATTCAGCAATTTGCGGTCAATGTGATCTTGGATAACGTTCCTAAACCAATGCGTTTATTAGTTGAACGAGACCGAGTTTCGTGCTATTTACAACATTCGGTTTTTTTGTAATTCGTTGGCCGGTGATATCTTATGATTCATAGAAATTTTGATAAATTTCTCGTCCAACAAAATGTCAAATATTTCTTCAGCTCTCATAATGTCAAAAGTGTAGATCTTTTGAGCTTTTTGTGAGGTCGATTCCACTTTGACCAATGCATAACATACTAGTGGCTTCTTAGCTACCACTTCGGCAATTGCGACCTCGTAATTTAGATCGTTGTAATACGTCACTAATGATGAGTTCTTTTGCCTGGTTATCTCTTGCAAGAGTTCTTCATACTGAGAGACCTTTTTGATAAGGTCATATAAATCTATGAACTTTGTGCCTATAAACTTCTTGCAAAGTTTATACTCAAGCCCATCTTGTGCAAGTTGCACAAATTTGGCTTCATTCATGACAGCCTTGCAATGACTTTTTGCTTGCTTAAATCATGTAATGTAACTCTCACATGTCTCTCCAGGCAATTGCCGAAAACGGGCTAGATTAGCCATAGTGATTTCTCTATTCTTAGAAAAAAATTGAGCATGAAAATTTTCTTCCATTTCTTGCCAAGTGTGTATTGAATCTGGCAACATGTTCAAATATTATGTGAAGACTGCTGATGTTAGTGAACGACCAAATAATTACAATTTGTGATAATCATTGTTAGCAAATTCTCCGCATTGCATTGTAAATCGGTCAACATGTTCGATAGTCGATTGATTAGGTTCGCTTGAAAATAAGGCAAAATCCGATTCATAGTTCCTTGGCAATGGGTGTTGCCGATCTATCCATTCGGGGTATGGTTTATGATACATCGGGACAGTGTTGTGGCGAGTAATTGACCAACAACTTGTTGGACGATTTGGACAATCTAGTCGCGATTCATTTGTTGAGGTTCTAAGACTGGCGGTTGGTTAAGGCCAAATCGATTCAAATTATCCCAAAATCTGGGGAATTGTTGGGGATTGAATCCTCCTAGCAATCCCTGATTTCGATTCTCAGGTATAAAGTTCCTAGCATCTCGCTCTGGTCGCCTAACTTCCATAGGAGGTGGAACAGTTCTTATCTCCTAGACTGGGATCGGTAGTGGATTTCATTGCGGAGGCGGCATGGATGGCTATGGACCTTCATTACTGATAGAACTTCCATCAGAATTGTATTGCATTAAAAATGATGTTCGTTCGGCCATCATAGCCATCAATCGATGCATGGCTTCAGTTTGGCTGGCCATATATCGATTAGTATTTTTAGCTTGAGTACTTAATTGCTCTCATTGGGCCCTTCCATATTCTTGTACAAGTTGAATGCTCAGTTGCACATATTGAAGCACGATAGAAATCTCGTCTGGAAGAATAGTCCGAGAAGTCAATGTTCCTCCTTGATCTCCAGTACTAGGCATTAGACTATTGTTTAAATTCAACACCTCAGGGGCTGCTGGAACTGGCACGTCCTTGACTAGAGGTGGTGCAATTGGCATAGAGGGATCGATCCCAACAATACGAGCACTTTTTATATTTATAATTGGCAATATTACGCCAGTAAGTTAGAGACAAGGTCCCACCGGGCATGTTAAAAACTGTTGCATGGTTCTATTTTCGGCTATGCACGAGCATGCTAGAATTGAAATTGGGTCTTCAATTCAAACCGAACAATTATGACCCCAAGCACCAAGATAGGTAAACACGTAGTGTTTGACTGAGATATGATGAGATGGGTTGCCTATTCAACCACTCACTCAAAGTGTACACTGGATCAGGCGATATTCAGAGGATGGAGAACATTATCTGATGATGGGTCGGATTGGGCCGGATCATCAATTGAACGGCTCAGATGGTGAAGCTCCTCCCCTAAACTTCTCTAACCTTCCCTCAAGCTTTTTCTTTAATATCTCTAAAACACTTCTTTCTCCAATACTCTCTAAAACACTTTCTCTTAAACACTATCTCTTAAGCACTTTCCGATATCTATCTAATCTCTCTTTAATTTCTTTTCTCTTCTCTTCTCTTCTCACTCTCATTTGTTAGGAAAATTGGAGAAATGAGAGGGGTTTGGGAGCTTTTGTGGTAGGACTTTTTGGATAGAGAGGGAATTATGAAAAGAGGGTAAGGTAGAATGGGAGGGAAATGAGAGAAAGAGAGAGGAGTGACTTAGCATGGGCAAGGGTATGAGTGAGTGATGGGAGGCATGGACTTGTTTGACTAATGGAGAGAGAAAGAGAGACATGAGTGATTGATGAGTTGATTGATAGATGGATGGACTAATGGATTGATTGGACTACCCTGGGAATTGTGTAAGTGAGCCCCACATCACGCGTGTTTTGCGTGGTCCACCTTGGATTGCACAAAAAATTATTACTTCTAATCTAGGTGTTGAAATGGGACATGCCGCACAACGTTGGAATCACAGTGCGTGCGCGATCTCTAAGGTACAAGTCTTGGGTCAGTACGATACTGAAATAGAGTTATGATTGAACCTCGCTGATCTGATCCGTTGAAAACGTATCAGCACTGGAAATGAAGCGTATGGTCGATCTCACAGGGTTATGGGTCTTACAATTGGCCTCTTTTGACACTTCATCTAACTTATCTCCCTTTTAGGCTTTAGGATTCTGACAATTCTTTTTCATATGTCCCTGAGTTCCATATTTCTAACACTTCATTTTCTCATTACCCTCATACTGGGACCATGAACGCGACAGATTACTCTTTTCCTGCTCTGAATTCCTTCTCCTAGTTACCAACGCATCCATGGAGGAACCTGTGCTACCGTCCTTCTTTCTCTATAGCCTCGACTGAAGGGCTGAGATGACAGTCTCAACATCAATGGGCTCTCTACTGTAGCACATAGTATTTACGAAGCTATCGTAAGACTTTATAAGGGAGTTCAATAGAATTAGGGCTTGATCTTCCTCGCTCATCTTCACTTCCACGCTCATTAATTTACGAATGATCTGATTGAACACGCTGATGTATTCATAAAGATCCGACCCCTCCGCCATCTTCATATTATAAAGTTGCTTCTTCTAGTACAAATGATTTGACAACAATTTCGTCATGTACAAGCTATCTAACTTCATCCAAAGTCTTGCGGTAGTCTTTTAATACAAGACATTGTAAATGACATTATCTGTCAAACATAGTTGGACCGATGTTTTCGCTCTTTCATCCAAATCTTCCTATTCTTCATCACTCATAGACGCTAGATGCTTTTCAATACCAAGGAGTGCGTGTTGTAACCTTTACTGGTCTAGAAGGCCTCTCATCTTCACCTTTCATAGTTCGAAGTTGTTTTTTCTCGATAAACTTCTATATTTCATATTTCACGTTCGATCCCTTAATCGTCATGATGTCAATCCAAACTAAAATCTCAACATACGCTCTAATACCACTTGTTGGGAATCCACGGAAGCAAACGTAAACCAAGCAATCACAAAACACATGATTTTGTGTGAAAAAATCCTTATAAGAAAAAATCACGGCATAAAGTGATACCAAATCATTATGAAAACAAAAGTACAAGAAATAGAATCACTTACAATATAGGACAACCTTTGTTTTCACCTTTCCAAGCCCCCAAAACATTTAGGACGTGTTTGGCCCGCGGACTTAGGAGGGAGTATGAGGGATAGGATTGTAAAATCCCTCATATCCGTATAATAGTCTATTTGGGCGGCGAGGGATTGAAGTGGATTGCAGATTTCTGATGGATTTGGACGGGACTGAGAGGGATTACGAAATCCCTCCTTGGATACTTCGCCGTCGTCCGATCCCTCATTGAGCCCATCCCTCTTCCCTCCTTAGTCCATCATACGAACTGGGGGATGGGATTTCTCAGGGCGTCGCGCTGGCGGGAGAGATGGCGGGGATCGTGTTTTTGGCGCGAAATCACTGTTATTTAGGGCTGCATGTGGGTCGTAGAGGTGATTTAATTGAAAGGGCGTTGCCATCGCGAGCTAACGGTGTCTAAGGGCTGAGGTAGGTCTTCTTCCTCGCGTCTGGGTATGAAACGCCCTTATGTACATGGTTTGAGGTCCTGCATGTTCCAGAAAATGTGGGTTTATTCTAGCGTTTGAGAGGGGCACGATGAAATTAAAGGCTTGATCATCTACCCGTCATCATTGGCGAAATAGGCCCTCTGAGATGCATTTGGTCTGTCTAGCTGGCTGCCATGACTTCAGGATTTCCATGGCATGCCCAAATACCCGCTAGTTGATAGTTAATGGGGCATGCATTTGAAATACATGTACAATTTCATATAGGTTCAGTGTTAGTTAGTTTTTTGTTTTCTATAGATCTCTAGTATGGTTACTTTCATCTAATTTTTGTAGTTTAGTATATCCTTTGGATTTTTAATAGAGTGTAGTTAGATTTCTTCTTTATACTTCAAATATACTGTTTTTAGAATCCTAAGGCTCTAAGCTTTCTTTGGATTTTTGATGAATTTCGCAGCATGGTTTCATTGTCTTGAAGTTCAATTATCTCATCTCTAGATTTGTTATAGATTTCACCGTGTAGGTTTTCTTCTATTTCGCTTTACTGTTTCTCAGAATTAGGGTAGTTGGATTCTGTTTTTTAGATTCTTTGCAAATTCATAATCTTGAGAGTTTTGGGTTCTCTGAATATCTGTGGATTTTGTCATATGGGTTTTCTTCCATACATGACTGGGCGTAGTTCCGGGATATGTATATACATCAGTTGCATGGCGTGATGAACAGCATGGATGAGACAATTACATCACTATGGGCCCCACGGAGAACTGCTCGAACTGGTTATCTGGCCTGGGCAGTGAGATTCGAACGTTTTGAATCCCGCCCCACCTAAACCCAATCTGCCCAAACAAGCGTGCTTTTCAAAACCGTGGGATTTCATGCCATCCCATGCCTGGCCAAACGGGAGCATTGTTTGTGATCCCTGGATAAGCCAGGCATCCCGAACATGACTCATTTTTGGACATGGGATACAACAATACCATTGTATTTGCACCAATCCACTGACCAGGCCATCATTACCTTAAAACAGATCTCATCCCTCCTAATCTCATTCAATTCACCCAGCCAAACAGGCCCTTAGCTTTCCTTGGAATAGCTTAGGATTACCTTAATTCTGCAATTACATCCATATATATAGTGTTATGCTCAGAATAGGAAACAATACCCACAATTCCGTAAAATCACACACTTTTGTCAATGGGATCGAAGCCTTCCTCAATGGGCATTGAGTAGCACCCCAAAAATAGTCCAACGAACAATTGAAATAAATCAGAATATTCTCGATGGGATCAAACATGTCCGTCAATGCTTGATGGGATTGAGTGGTCTGTTGATGGCATCTACATACCCTGTTCCAGCTAGATTGAATTCATCTGACAACACCTAATTCAACAAGCTAATGTCCACAAATCAACTGTTATGATGGGCTCAACGACAGTGTGTTGCATAACTTGGTGGTTTAATTTGACTTAATGTTCGACCAGTGGACAGTTTGAGTAGCTTGATATCAAACACTATGCATGATTAGAAAAGAACTCTACGTTCTATACTTCTTTATTTTTATTTTTGATAACATGATGTCCCAGCTCTTTTTTAAGACCAGACTAATCCTTGCAAATGCACGCAAACACAGGCAAACCGCGTGCAAACTCTGCCTTTTATAATAAGCAGGGAAAAGTGGGTACAAAGGGATGACTATGCTAGTTCCAATTGATGTGGTTGACCATCAACTTTAAGGTCCACTAGATCAATGGCCAGGGTTTCACATCTCCAGCACATTCATCATATGCCCCCCTCTATTTATTTATTTATTTTCATGACTACCGAATCTATTGGACAGAGAAGGCTCCAGATGATTGTGGATCCTCTCCCTCTATCTGTATACGTGCATATAGATGAAATACACCATCCAAGAAGAGGGGAAAAAAAGTTCATGCAACAATTGCTGAAATAACCAATTCAAAATTCCAAGAATATAAGCAAACTTTCCATTCCAAATTTCAAGAGTGAACGCAAAATTGCATCCACCTACAGCAGGTCCTGAAAATAAACAGAATAATAAAAGCACCATATAACTATTACGGGATGAGAAAAGTCACCATGACTAGTTGAATATGCTTGCCATTGCATTGATCTCTGCTTCCTCCACAAAAAGCATACCTCCCTCTGATCTAAACACACGTAATCAATAAGCACCCCAATCTGTACAATCATACAAAATTGAGCTTGATCTTTTTTTCCACAGAAGCTATATATATATATATATATATATATATATATATATATATATATATATATATATATATATATATATATATATATATATATATATATATATATATATATATATATATATATATATATATATATAAGCAGCTCACAAGGGAACTGACATTTGCACCATTGAATACCCCACTTTCTCTGCTTAGGGTACTGAAAATGCAACATGTGTGGTGCTGTTCTAATTCCAGGGTGTGCATGGGAAAACATGGGTTCCATAAAATCATTTTCCAGCTCAGAATGGAGTCTGGCACAAAGGGCATGTTGATTTGTGGGATGTTGAGAACCACTTGTAGAGGCAGGCTGAGTGGAATTTGTGCTTGCAGGTCTTGCATGCAAGACGGGGAAGGCTGCCATTAGTCGTGTGGATGATGCTGTAGCAGATGGGGCATTCCTCAATGCCTTGGAACTCCTTGTCAAAGTTGCTTTTCCAGATCCGGATTGCTTCAGCAATAGCCCCATTCTGAGTAAACAAATAGACAAAAAAAAAAAAAGAAAAAAAAAGAAAAAAAGAAAGAAAAGAAATAAGCCATTTCTTTTATGTTATTTGTAATATTTTTCCACCACCTAATATTGAATAGTTTTTCCTAAATGTTGCAACAAAGAACAAAGGTGAAGTATAAGACGAACAATGAAAGGAGTTGACCACCCCAACAGTTCAAGGTGAAGCATAGGAACAATGGACAGCATTTTCCTTTTTCCTTTTTCAGTAGGCGAAAGATGCAAACCTTTCCATGAGGTTTGCTAGCTAGCCTGACATGCACCTTCTCCAAGTGCACTATTTCTTTCTTTCTTTCTTTCGTTGTTGTTTTTTTTTTTTTTTTCAAGGACTAAAATTTTATTCACTGAAAAGATCAAATACTTATATACTGAAAGAAAAAAAAAGGGAGGTGATCCAATCCATGTGCAAATTTCTAACATGACTAGTGGGTGGGGTTATCTTAGCAGTGACTAAGTTGGCTCCACTGTTAAGATGACCATTTGCAAATATTAGGTAGGTGGTGGGCCATCCCTTCACAAAAAGAGAAAAAAAATGAAGGTTTAAAAAGACTTGCCTAAGGTCTGCATTCAATACGTATGTGGCCCATAGGATCAGTGGATCAACCTAGTTTTACATCTGGTCATCTCCACAGTGGGGGTTGTTAGAGAAAAAAAAAAAGGCCTTTTGGAGAGAAAAGACTCTTTAACTAGAGCTGGACATCCAGCCCCCTTCTTGTTTATATAGATGATGTTCCAAATCCAAAAAATACCTTTGGAACCAAGGACAAAAGAGAAAAAAACAAAAGAAAGAAAAATAGTAAGAGAAATATGAGGAGAATGAGAGAGGGGCCATGGTCCAGAAATATCTACTTGGGTCAATTTATGCATTCCGTTCAGATGTCTCTTGGCATGGGAGCTGTATGTAAAGTGCATGTGGGGGTAAGCATACCACTCTTATCCACAGACGCAACTCAGAAAATAAATTTAGTTGAATCCATCTTCGGTTCAATAAAGCAAGGATAATTTCAGAGTCATGAAAGAGAAGAACAAAGATTTGTTGCAACTATTGTTTAATTAAACATAGAAATACAGTGCCCAGCTGGGCAATTTTTATGGTCCAAACAATTGTACATGTGGGGGCTACCTTTTGGTTGTGCCCCAACTGTTTGTATGGTGGGCAGCAACATGGATGTGAGCTATACCAAAATCTATCCAAGAGATTATCCTAACATCCCACGTTCAAATGTAAACCACTGGACATAATTACCATTTGCAATCCACCAATCAAATGGCTGGGATAATCTGATTGGGAGACATTGGGGCATGGCTAATTTCATGCAGGGCCCAGTTGATGAATGGCTGACATTTACCCAAAGGTGGGTGACACCTGTATCAATGCTTGTCCAGCAAGAAAATGTCATTTCTTTCAATTGAAATATACCAAAACCCATCCAACAGATTATCCTAATCATCCAAATGTGAACCACTGACATAATTGCCATTGGAAATCCGCCAATCAAATGGCTAGGATTATCTGATAAAGGAGACACTAGAGCATGGTCAATTTCATGCAAGGCCAACTCGATGAATGGCTGACATTTACCCAAAGGTGGGTGTGACCTGCATCATTGCTTGTCCGGCAAGAAAAAGCCATTTCTTACAATTAGCATCATATAAATACCTCTTAATAAATCCTGCTAGTGTTAGGATATAGTTGTTCATACCTAGAGAAAATTTACAAATATAATTTTATAGTAGGATCATAGATTACCTGATTTCGAACAAATGCAGTCATTGACAGCAGCCATTTCCTTTGCTTCACTTCACTAATCCCAAGACTCCTAGTGCAATCAACATCCACAGGGCGCAGAGGGTAGCAAGAGGGAAGCCGAATAACCAAATCCATTCCCGTCTCCTCTTTTTTATAGGTAGCAATCACCTCATATGCTGATTTGTTCACGATAATTGAGAAGTTCTCATCAGCAACAACCGCTTCTTTGATCTGCACAATCAAGAATGTTAATCCAAAAGTCCTTTGGAGGAATATTTGCACAAAGTTTATCACGACTTCAGCTGTATCAGCCAACAGGTTAGTCTGTAAATATAACCAGGATGCATGAACCAGTATAGAGATATTTAGATAAGATTCCCTTGTGAATGTCAACTGGTCAGGAACCACACAATGCACAGGTGCACACGTCTTATATGAGATTGTAGGTTGTATATTTGTTAGCGTGAGAGGGATGGAGACATGGGCTGTGTGGCACCGGAATCCTCAGCAACACCTTTTTACAGCACCCAAGCAGTGTGGGGCCCGCTGTGGTGTGTGTGAATCCAGTCCATCCATCACATGAGCCCCACCATATTAAACATGCAGAGAGAAAGAAATCATCTCCATCCCAAACTCAGGCAGGCCACAGCATAGGGAACGATGTAAAATAATGACTAAAACTTCTAAGTTCACACAGTGTGGCTCGCCTAGGTTTTGGCTTAAGCTGAATTTTAGATCGTCCTCTCACTGCGATAAGGAACACTTGATAAACAGGTTGAATGGAAGATACATGCAATAATCGGTTCCACAAAAACCTACTGTTGGCGTCCCCTTCCCATTTTTTCAAGTAGTGTGGCCCACCTTAATTGAGGATTGGACCAATCTTTGGCAGAAGTGCCAGAATTGATTGATGGATTAGATTCTCCTCACATGATATTGTAGACAAATGTAAAGAGACAGGGACCTAGGATGTAGTATTTCTGCTATTATCAGAGAAGGGAGATGCTACTGTAGAACCGATAAAACTGTAATACTGTAGAGCCATCTCTCCAAAGGACACGGAGCAGGTTTATGCATCTATCAGGTCCGTCCATATACTGGCACAATGAAAGATCACTTAATCCATGAGATATTACTTTTTCTACAGTATATCTCACTGCATATTTGCTCGTTAACTCTTTTGTTTTCCAACCATCAATTTAATGGTCACCAATTGTATGGATAAGGGGTTTGATTTCAGAGACACAGACCATCCATCCTGATGCCTGCATATGCGTGGACACAATTGCAGATCACCCTTCCATATTTACTGTAGACAGATGGCTATACCATATTAATGTTTGCCTAACACACCATTTCATCTCCCATGAGAGAGAGGGAGAGAGACATGGTATGTGGGAGAAGGCTTTTTATTGGAAGAAAGGATTTTTAGGCAGTGTGCAGGTGCACGCACACACTGGTACAATACTCAAGCTCTGTGGGATCCACCATGATGTGTGTGTAAAACCATGATCCCCATTTTTCTCTGCAGCGTGCTTTGGCTGAGTTGTGGACCGGGCTGAGTTTTTGCCACAGAAGCTAACATCCAGATGCACACATGATGGACTGACTCGATTTTACACACAACAACACGGGGGGGGGGGGGGGGGGGGGGGGGGGGGGTTGTGTGTTGTGGATATCTGCAAAGAGAGAAAATTAGAAACGAGGGAAGAGAGGGCTGCCTTGTTAGGACGATGATTCATTTACCATATGTATTGATGACGACTTAGTCTACATAGTTTAAAATGCATTTGAGGCAGATATTACCTCTGAAGATAAGCCTCAAACCTTGAGGCATATTTTGAGGCTCATACCTCCTGCTTCAGATTATTCCGCATGTGTGAGGCATATGGCTCTCTTTGTTTAATTTTCACCCATGTGTTTGAGTTTTAGTTGAAAGAAAAAATAAAATCCAAGAAGTAATCCCTCTCTCTCTCTCTCTCTCTCTCAGGTTGTGTGAAAGAGGACAGTTGTCTAAGACTCTCAAACATTTAATACTTGTAGATGATTTATATTTGGTTTGAGAAAAAGATGCATATTTTCCTTTACAGTTAACTTTTTATCTTTCCCACCTTTTAAATAAATTTCATGTTTATTGTTTATTTTTTTCGTTTTTGTTTTTTCTTTTAATGATTTTTCATTAGAAGTAAAAAGAACTAACAAGAATCTATTTCTTGCCTTACTGGAGGACTATGCACCACTGCTTCTGCCTCACACCTTTGAAAACACTAACCCTAGCAAGGTTTAGAGTATAGTCCAAAACTGATACTTATTGCTCAACATGTACAGTATTGCCCATCAACAACACAACTGTGTTGTCCCGTATAGCCCGAAACAACCTGGTAAAGGATCGATACAGGTCCATGCCGACAGTGAGCATATGATACCCAACACACTGACATTTAAAACCATAAACCCTAGGCACTGTTGATTCACTTAAACCAATAAATACATCACCCACTAAGGAATTATAGGACTCCTAATGCATCATGACGTGCATAGAATCTTGATGAGACGTTTCAGGTTGGTTGGGCCCACCATGGATGGGTGATGCTCCAAAAGCTATCATATTAGAAGACCCTAGCCATCCAATCTTTCTCATTTCTTTCCTACTGTATTTATTTTAAAGAATGAATATATATTATATAAAGGGAGCCAAAGCAACCCAAAAGAAACAGAACAACAAAACAAGCTAAAGCAGAAAGAAAAACCTTACAAGCCCAACAAACAACTATACAACCTAAGGGGAGGCCTAAAATCCTAACACAACAACCAACTATACAACTAGAGAAGCCCAAAACCTAACACAACAACCAGCTATACAAACAACAACAAAAACCTCAAAACCCCAAAAGAGAGAAACATGAGCTGAGATCGAAGCGCTATCCTAAAAGATGAAGAATGAAGGATCTGTCACTCAAGTTAAGGTCTAAAGTCCAGTCCTTCAAATCCACGAAAATTTGAGCTGAAACCTTTGAAGAGGCAGAAGAGATGTTCTGAAAGCAGAGATGATTTATTTGTTTCCAAGAGAGTAGCCATTAACACTAAATTGCTTTGAGATGTTTTCCTATGCCTCCTCCATGCCAGGGGAGCAACAAATTGGGAATCGCACCAGGAATCAAACCTGGCAAAAATGGCAGACCAAACTTCAACTGCAAAAGGGCAATGCAGGAATAGGAGAGAGATTGATTTTGCATTGCCTAGACAGAGGACGGACATTGTGAAGAACCATTCCGTAACATTGAAGATTATCCACTGTGAGAATTCTTCCTCTAGTGAGGAGTAAGATGAATGCCAACACCTTTGGGAGCCCCGAATGGCCAGAAGAAGGAAGGGAAGTTCAATGTTTGAGGTTTCTATACCAATGAGATGCCCAAAAAGGATTTGGAGGAGAAGCCCGAAGGAGAAAGTGAGCAGGAGAGAGAGTCCTCCATATCTGGACTGGGGCTGAATCCCTTGCAGAAACTTCAAGAGCCTTTAGGAACTCTTCAACTTCACTCTCCAAGAGAGCTCTCCTAAAGGACACCAGACCCTTGAATGATCATCGGAAAAGCAATTAGCTATAGTTATGGACGGGTTTGAGGAGACTCTAGCCAGATTAGGGAAGACACAAGCTAGAGGTTTGTTAGAAATCCAACGGTCCAACTACAATCTGATCCTAGTTCCATCTCCAAGGTTGAAAGAGATGAGTTGCCTTCCTAGAAGAGAGTCTGAGAACTAGCAATGGCCTTCCAAATAGAGGAAGCTCTATACAGTGAGAAAGATTTGGAAAACCAAACTCCCTTCCCTATATCATATTTGCAAGGAACAATTTCTTTCCACCTATTTCTGGCCTTGGTTTCAAAGCGCCAGAGCTATTTCCCAAGAGGGGCCTCATTGACGTTAGCTAAGACCCTGATGCCAACACCTCCTCCTGACTAAGGAGATGGAACTTCTGACCTTCAAAGTTACCATTCCAGAGAAAATATCTCCTAAGTTTGTCCATCCTAGCTAGAATAGATTTACGATAACGGTACAAAGAGAGGAAATAGAAAGGGAGGTTGGACAAAGCCGTTTTGATAAGGGCTAATTGCTCCCCTGGGACAGATAACGACTCTTCTAGGGTGATAGTTTTTGCTCCATTCTTTCAATGACAGCATCCCAAAGATGCTTGGCTGGCTTGCCAATGCAAAGAGGAAACCACAAGTAAGAAACGGGAATGAATTGGCCTTACACCTGAAGGCCTCCGCCAAGTTGGAAAGAAAGGAATCGAATATATTAATATCCAACATTTCACTTTTGAAAAGATTGATCTTAAGACCCAAAATAGCTTCAAAACAACAAATTACTTTCCTCGAATTAACCATGACATGTGCAAAAGCTTCACAGAAAAGTGTGTCATCTGCGAAATGAATGTGGGTGACTGAGGGGCTTGAGGGGGACTCTTTGAATCCATTGAAAAACTCCATTTATTCCCATTTCCTTAGCAGACAACTTAGTCCATCAGAAGCAATCATAAATAGAAATAGGGACAGAGGATCTCCTTGCCTAAGCCCCCTAGTGGAAAAAAACCCTTTGGCGGATCCATTTACAAGCACTGAAAAGGAACTAGAGGATGGGAAGAATGAATCCAACTCTGCCATTCTAGCTAAAGCCGAATCTGCCCAGCCATTTCTTTCATACTATAGCTGTATTTTTTTATTTTTTATTTTTAATTATAACCATCTACATGCAGGTTATTGATCGAAGGGCTAGAAGTTTCTAGGAGAACTTGGGGCATCCTATGTCCATAGCGGATGCTAGTAGACGAGTATACTTTTTAGGGTGTCCATGTGGCCCATGATACTGTTTCGACCATAAACGTGTTTTAGAGATTGGAATATCTATACTCGTTGAGTGTGAAATATTGCATATTTCTCCCTTATTGTGCATTGGTTTTATAAGAGTAGGTGTGCTTAATTGATCTAATTATGTGCTTTGCGATGCGAGGTAATTTGGAGAGCTAAAATGAAAAGGGCGATTAAAGCGATGATTTAATGCTCGAAGAATGACCAAGTGAAGGATTGGATCTATGGAGGTCAATATTGAAGAATTCAACTGTGAAAGATCCAAGGAAACCAAGTACAAAAACATAAAAATAAATAAAAATCGAAGATTCAAAGTGAAGTTGCAAGTTGAAGAAGTTCAGAGACTTTCGATCCCATAGAGTGGACTTCGATGGGAGGTCGATGCCATCGAGCATAAATCGAGAAAATTTGGAACGTTGTTGGACAAAAATCTGTGTTCCTACTCGATGTCATCGAATGAGCCTCGATGCCATCGACATATTTCCAAAATTTGAAAAACCATTGCTGGACAATTTTCATGTTCCTTCTCGATCCCTTGAGGAGATCTTCAATGCCATTGACAAAGGTTCGATGGGAGTTTGATGCCATCAACGGTGTGCGCAATTGTGTAAATTTAAAGTCAGTACGAATCAAGTCTATTTAAGGTGGTGGTTTATGCTCTTCTAAGTACAATTTAAGGTTTGGGAGAGAGAGCAAAGAGTAGCGGAGAGTCTACGGAGTTGTGTTTCTTCGTCAATCTTTCAGTTCTAAGTTCTTTTTCATGTTTTCCTTAAGAGTTTAGTTCGATGATGACTATGGTTGGCTAAATCTCTGAGCTAGAGCTAAGAAGTGAAGCTTGTAGTTAGTTTTAATGTTCTAGTTTATTTTGATTCAAGATATTTGGTTTGAATGTTGAACATTTCAATTAATTTGGTTTGAATAAATTTTCGGTTTTAGTTTATTTTGATCCATCGACTCTGGGCACTTTGGATGCTTAGGAAGGCTATGATTGATTGCTTATCTAGCTTGCGAGAGATTGATCTGTAAAATCCATTAATCTATCGTAGACTAAGGGCATGATAGATGCTTTGAATTCCTTGCGATCGATACTTCGGTGCTGTATGTAGGAATTGAATCAATTGAAGTTCAAATCTATTTTGGTTTGTGAATGATGAATTAACCACTATATTATCCGATTGGATAGGATATGACTTTAATTCCAGTTGAGTTATCTAATTGAATCAAGTGAAATGGACATTAAGAATGGCTAGAAGAGGATCCTTGGCGCTCTAGTGCTTTGCTTTATTAATTTCTCCTTTAAATTACTTAATTCTTAATCATTACTTCTTATAATCTAATTCACAATTAGTTTTAGATTTAATTCTAATTCTAAAGTCTTTTAGAGAACGCACACATATAAGTCCCTGTGGATGCGATCTCAGTCTCAATTTCACCGAGTTAAAACTACATCGCAACCCTGCACTTGGGGTTGTCATCCGTTTGGAAAGACCAAGTTTTTGGCGTCGTTGTCTGGACTTCAGCTGTGTTCTTCTGAAATACTTTAGGGTTAGAATTTGTGTCGGATTAGGATTAGTTCTCTCCGCGTTTCTAGACTAGGGTTTTCTCAAAAATTTGGATACTAACATTGTTTGTTTGCTTTGCAGAACGTAACCTAGAATCATCAGTCGGGTACTATTCTTCCAACCCCCTTGCTTTAGTTTATTTCAGATTCTTATTTCGCTGTGGAAGTCTTTTATTTATGTAGAAGTAGGTTTAGGTTTAGAATTAGGTTTTGAGTGATTCAAGCCCAAGTGGGTTCATGACAACACTCTCCATCTCTTAAGTGAAGGAAGATTAATTGAAGGATTGTCCATCCATTGTCGTGTTAGAATACACCTAAGATCTTTTTAATTGGCCGAGAACATGGACGAGAATTAACCCCATTGGCATGCTGAAAAACAATAAGATGAAAATGATGTGCACGATGATCCTCCAGCTAGAACTCTACGTGATTATTTACAACTAGTTAGGACAAGCACCCCTTCCTGCATGATTTTTCCACATAATGCAGGAAATGTGGATTTCAAACAGGGAGTGATTCAATTACTTCCGAAATTCCATGGACTAGATTTTGAGATTCCATATCTACATCTCAAGGAGTTTGATGAGATTGTAGCTACCCTACACTTTAACAATGTATCGGATGACACCTTAAGACGAAAATTGTTCCCATTTTCAATGAAGGAAAATGCCAAGACATGGCTTCACTACTTAAGGCCGAGATTGATTGGGACATGGGTTGAGATGACCCGAGAGTTGTTTAAAAAGTTATTCCCCAGTTCACAAGACTAACACTCTTAGAAGGGCCATCATGGACTTTTCACAAAAAGAGGAAGAAACCATCTTCCAATGTTGGGAGAAGTCTAAGTATCTTCCAAGTGCTTACCCACTTCATGGTTACGAAATTTAGTGGGTCATAAGCTTTTTCTATGATGGACCAACTTCACCAACATGCCAATTTGTAGAGACGATGTGCAACAGGCAATTCATGAATAAGGATCCCGATGATGCGTGGGACTATTTTGACATGTTGGCTGAAAACGCACAATCCTGGGATACTTCAGCCAAGTCAACCCATCCCAAGTTTACTCAGACTGAGGAAAATGGGGGAATTTACGTCTTAAGGGAAGAAGACGATATCAATGCCAGGGTGGCCAGCCTCATAAGAAAAGTCGAGGCCATGGAATTGAAGAATGTGAAAACGGTCAAACCCGATGAGCACCTTGAAATTGTTTGCAATATTTGTGTTAGTAGCATACACTTGACGCAGGAGTGTCCTACAATTCTTGCGTTCCAAGAGTTGTTACATGAGCAATCCAATGCCATGAACAATTATCAAAGGCCTTTCAGTGCTCCAATTTCAAACATGTATAATTCTAGTTGGTGGAACCACTCGAATCTCAGTTGGAGGAACAAATCAACACTTAATACTGATAAAAATCCTCAAGGGCCTCTTCCTTCGATCCTCATTCCATCATTAACACAGAAAAGGACCCAAAAGGATTTGGTTAAAAAATTCATGCATGAGCAAGAGCAATTCAATCAGAGTGTTATGCAAACATTTCAGGATATTAAAACATCCTTAGGGATGTTTGCATCATCCATTCAAAGATTAGGGAAAATGAGACTCTTCTGGCCCAACCTCTACCTAACACGAAACCATAACGTGAGATAGGTGACCCTGGCTCTTCGACTCAACATGTGGAGCAAGCCAAGTCCATCTCACCCAAATCTCTACCTAACACTCAGGATATGTTAGAGGTTTTCAAACAGGTGAAAATTAACATCCATTTGTTAGATGCCATAAAACAAATCCCGTTATATGCCAAATTCCTTAAGGACCTTTGTACAATCAAGAGATAGCAAAATGTTGAGAAAAATATATTTTTGGCAGAAAAAGTGAGTGTCATCATGAAACAGGATGTGTCCCAAAAATACAAAGATCCCGGTAGCCCAACCATCTCATGCGTGATTGGGAACCACCGGATTGAGTATGCTTTACTCAATCTAGGGGCGAGTGTGAATCTAATTCCATATTCTGTTTACGAACAACTTGGGTCTAGGTGAATGAAAACCCACCAAGACCACATTAAAGCTAGCCAATCATTTGATTCGTATACTGAGAGGGATGATAGAGGGTGTGCTTGTCCAGTAGACTTTATTGTTTTGGATACGCAACCGGTCATTGATGCTAGCACTCAAATTCTTGTCATCCTTGGCCGCCCATTCCCAACCACATCAAATGCAATAATAAATTGTAGGAATGGGATTATGAAGTTCTCCTTTGGGAATATGACACTTGAGCTGAACTGATGCAGGACATGAAATTTAAGTATGAGATGCAAGAATTCAGGCTTAGATCATACCAATTCAGAAACAGTTACACAAATTCCACATCCCACATGACAATCCAAATCAGTCAATTAAAAGGGGAATCTATGCAGGTCCAGGCCGACACAGGCTAGGACTGGACCAATAAAAATTATAAACCAAATGATGTCAAAGGAAAATAGAAATCAATCACACATGCATAAAAATTAGTCCCTAATCTAAGGGATTCCCCAATTTCAATTCAAGGAACCCTGGGGTGATGAAAACGGCAAACAAATTAGGGAAAATGCAATCTAGGTTTAGGGTTTATGAAGAAAACATGTATGAGGAGGCAAAGAGGAATAAAACTTGAACCAAAGACGATTCCTGTGTGGACAACGGGCCTGGGGCGCTCGCACGTGTGCAGGTGCCTGGCCGCACGTGCGAGGGGGCGTCGGTTTCGAGAAAGCCCTCATTGGCACTGGTCAGCTGGGGGTAGGCTCCAAAACCCCAAAGTTTCGAGTCGAACCGAGTGACGGCTTGTGCGTAGTACTCCGTCGAAGTTTTTGACCTCCTGCAGGGCCGAAATCTGAAAAATTTGTTGTAATGAAGAAAACTGATGCAACAAAAGATGAATTCGAAGCACAGATGGTGGTAGAAGATGAGAAAAAAGAGATGGTAGAAGATGAGGTGAATCGGGATCGATGTGGCTTCGCACCACGGTAGTTAGCCCTTCGAAAAGGGAGGGCTTCGCACCCACTTTTGAATTCTTCCACAACTCACGAAGAGAGCAGCAAAAATAAAGCAGGAATTTTTATTAAACTTGAATGAATCAAAAGAACTATAAGGGGTGCCTATTTATAGGAAAAAACCTATACCCCAAAAACTCACACCATGTACGCAACCTATTACATGGCGATGAAGTAAACTAAAATAAAAATCAAACAAAGAAATTTAAAGCATTCACGATGTTCTAAATAATAACAATAAGCAAAACTTAAAATATGAAATTCATCCGACGAGTGAGCCACGATCATGAGATCCCATGATGGGCTTTTCTTGACTATCGGGCCCACTTTTTTTAACCAAAACTTGTCATCTAGCTAGGGGGACCTCCTTGGATGTCGTCATCGAGCTAGATTGATGGTGGGGTCCTCCTTTTGCGTACGTACGTGCGTAGGGGTGGTGGTGTGCGTGCACGTGTAGGCGGAGTGCGGGCGTGCATGTGCACGATGTCCTCATCAACTCTCCCTGGCTGCGAAGATTTCACCACAGGCGAAATAAAACTCTTGAACTGCTCCAGGATGTCAGGATCAAGTTTCTGAAGCTCCTACTCAGTAAGCCACGTGTTATCTAAAGCTGGGGCGTGACTTCCATTTAACTAGGTACTTTTAAAACCCGTCGTCTGACGTTGAAACTATTTGATGGTTCAGGATATTCTCTATTTTCTCTTTGGGTGTGTGAAGGTTAGGTATAAGAGGTAAAGGCTGAGAAAATGGGCTAGGACGGGTAAGTATGGGACGTAGAGGCTGGAAAAATGAGTCGGGAAGGGTAGGTGTGTCAGGTAGAGGCTGGGAAGATAGGTCGAGAGGGGGACATGGATCAAGGGAAAGGTCCGGGGAATCAGGATAGTTAGGCGAAATGCTTGACAATGCATCAATGGCCCCTTAAAATGCAAATAGGTCTTCCACATTGAATGTAGAACTCATTCCCATAAAGGGTGGAAGATTTGCCACATACGTATTGAGACTGTTTCGTTTTATAATTTTGAAGGGTCTAGTGCTACGCGCATGTAACTTACGAAAGGCTCTCGGAGGATACCGCTCGGGCCTGATGCGGACCATCACAAAGTCCCTTACACTGAATTCGTTGAAACATTTATGCTAATCTGCAGAAAATTTGTAATGTTGATTACTAGTAGTGATCTTCTGCCTGATTTCTTGATACCATGAATGAATGTGATGTACAAAAGACTCTGCAGGCTCTAACGGCCTATGGGACAGTGACATAGGGATAAGATCAATAGGTTTCTCAGGTTTATAACCAGTAACGACTTCATAAGGACTGAGATCTATGAACCTATCAACAGAACTATTAAACGCAAACTCGACTGTAGGTATTACGGTGTCCCATGTTTTGGTGTGCTCTATATCCTTCCTAGGGGGAGACTTATCCGGTAGATCATCAGGACGGACATCATGAAACTCATCCACTACCGAAATGGCCTCAGTGGGTAACTCTACACTAGCCTCTGGTGCACTCTCTCCAGCCACAAGGCTGCACATGTTATACCCTTCAAAATAGTGGTCTTGATGTCCCTCATGGGGTGGGTGCATGAGTGCACGCCCATAACTGATTCCTTGGCCAACTCCATTCATTGGTCTATCCTCCTGGCCACCTGCCTGAGATTGGACATCCACCCCAAGGGTGGGGGTTTGTCCCGAAGGAGGCCTTTAGTTGGGTAATGCGCACATCAAATTGATCAAAGTGTTGGTCTATATGTTGCTCCTAGTGCGTACCCAAAGACTCGATCTGCTGGAACAGTTTGTTTAATGACTCTTGCAGTTGCTCCATGTTTAGTGTAGGGTGTAAGCCAAAACCATGACCCGTACGTGTGGGCATACACTTGCTAACTCAACGCAAGGACCTTCTATTGCGACTATATGCGTCTAAAAAGAACTGACCCTATGAGACTCTATATGAGGGAAACTACATAGTGCGTACCAAAATCCAACAATGTAGCTGTTGAAGTAAGGGAATAATAGAAAGTTACAGCGATGAATTGCTAACTTCTTGTTAATAAGAAATTTCAGCAACTAATATCAGGAACTACGGGCTTCTAAATAACTATATATGATAAACTGGGTGCGTGATGGACTCAAACAAACTAACCCTAAACATGTAATGTATTCCCCTATAAGAACCCTAAGCTCTGATACCAAATTTGATGCAGGACATTAAATTTAAGTATGAGATGCAAGGATTCAGGCTTAGATCATACCAATTCAGAAACAGTTACACAAATTCCACATCCCACATGACAATCCAAATCAGTCAATTAAAAGGGGAATCTATGCGGGTCCAGGCCGACACAGGCAAGGACTGTAACAATAAAAATTATAAACCAAACGATGTCAAAGGGAAATAAAAATCAACCACACATGCATAAAAATCAGTCCCTAATCTAAGGGATTCCCCAATTTCAATTCAAGGAACCCTAGAGTGATGAAAACGGCAAACAAATTTGGGAAAACGCAATCTAGGTTTAAGGTTTATGAAGAAAACATGTATGAGGAAGCAAAGAGGAATAAAACTTGAACCAAAGACGATTCCTGCATATGGACAGTGGGCTTAGGGCACTCGCACGTGCGTAGGTGCCTAGCCGCACGTGCGAGGGGGCGTTGGTTTTGAGAAAGCCCTCCTTGGCACTAGTTGGCTGGGGGTAGGCTCCAAAACTCCAAAGTTTCGGGTCGAACCGAGCAGTGGCTTGTGCGTAGTACTCCATCGAAGTTTCTGACCTCCTGCAGGGCCGGAATCTGAAAATCTATTGTAATGAAGAAAACTGATGCAACAAAGGACGAATTCGAAGCACAGATGGTGGTAGAAGATGTGAAAAAAAGAGATGGTGGAAGATGAGGTGAATCGATGTGGCTTCACGCCACGGTAGTTAGCCCTTCGAAAAGGGAGGGCTTCGCACCCACTTTTGAATTCTTCCACAACTCACGAAGAGAGCAGAAAAATAAAGCAGGAATTTTTATTAAACTTGAATGAATCAAAAGAACTACAAGGGGTACCTATTTATAGGAAAAAACCTATACCCCAAAAACTTGCACCATGTGTGCAACCTATTACTTGGAGATGAAGTAAACTAAAATAAAAATCAAACAAAGAAATCTAAAGCGTTCATGATGTTCTAAATAATAACAATAAGCAAAACTTAAAATATAAAATCAATCCGACGAGTAGGCCACGATCATGAGATCCCATGATGGGCTTTTCTTGACTATCGGACCCATTTTTTTGAACCAAAACTTGTCTTCTAGCTAGGAGGCCCTCCCTGGATGTCGTTATCGAGCCAGATCGATGATGGGGTCCTTCTGCGTACGTACGTGCGTAGGGGTGGTGGTGTGCGTGCACGTGTAGGCGGCGTGGGGGCGTGTGTGCACGATGTCCTCATCACGAACGTGTTCAATATATGCAAACAATAAGAGGAGGGTGATGATGTCCACGAGATTAACCTGATAGATTCATTTGTGGAAAAAAAAGTCAATCTTGACTTTGTACTTTGACACTTTAGAGTCGTGCTTTGCCCATTCCACTAATTTGGATGATGATATGATTCGGGAGATGGATGCCTTGCTAGATGCGATGCCGGTACTTGAAACCAACCGGTGGAGGCTTGAATTTGAACGATTACCTTTAACTACTTACTCAAAGCCTCTAACGTCTAGTGTCAAGGCACCAAAGCTTGACCTAAAACCTTTGCTATCTTAAATATGCTTAATTGGGTCAAGATGAAACATATTTAGTGGTGATTTCTTCCCACTTGAATAAGGAAAAAGATAGTATGTTGATTTCTACTCTCAAAGAGCATAAGCGAGCTCTTGAATAAACTATTGCGGATCCTCAAGGGAATTGACCCTCTAATTTGTAGTCACTGCATCCACCTTGAAGATAATGTAAAAACATCTAGACGACCACAACATTGTCTAAATCCAAACATGAAAGAAGTGGTTAAGGTTGAGATGTTAAAAGCTATTAGATGTGGGTATCACCAATGGGTGAGTCCAACTCAGGTGGTACCCAAGAAGTCCGGAATTACCATCGTAGCTAATGCGGATAATGAACACGTGCCAACTAGAGTCACTACTGGTTGGAGAATGTGCATTAACTACCGTAAGCTGCATACCGTCACGAGGAAGGACCACTTTTCTTTTGCTCTTTGTTGACCAAATTTTGTACAGGTTAGCGGGTCATTTCTACTGTTGCTTCCTGGACGGGTATTCGGGCTACAACCAGATAGAAATAGCCCTTAAGGATTAGGAAAAGGCTACGTTTACATGTCCCTTTGGCACTTTCGCCTACCAAAGGATGTCATTCGGATTGTGTAATGCTCTCACCACATTTTAGTGACACATGTTTAGTATTTTTCTGACATGGTAAGGCAGTTCTTAGAGGTCTTCATGGACGACTTCTCTATATTTGGTTGTTCCTTCAGCGAGTGCCTTGAGCACTTGAAATTGGTGCTGAAGAGATGTGAAGAAAAGGACCTTGTGCTGAATTGGGAAAAATGTCACTTTATGATTCAAAAGGGAATAATCCTTGGACACGTCATATTGTCCAATGGCATTGATGTGGATAAATCTATAATCGACTTAATCTCTAATATACCACCACCCAAGAGCATACGCGATGTGTGATCCTTTTTAGGATAAGTTGGATTTTACCGAAGGTTCATAAAGGACTTTAGTTTCATCTCTCGTCCTTTATGCAACCTTCTTCAAAAGGAAACCCCTTTCGAGTGGAGCAAGGAATGCCAAAAAACTTTCACGAAGCTCAAAAGCATGTTGACAAGTGCTCCCATCATGCAGCCACCCAATTGGAGTATCCTTTTTGAAATCATATGCGACGCTAGCGATTATGAGATTGGGGCGGTGTTAGGCCAGAGAAAAGATGAGAAGCCCAATGTCATTTACTATGCGAGTAGAACATTAAACCCTTCCCATGTGAACTACTCCACTATGGAAAAGGAACTCTTAGCCATAGTGTTCGCCTTGGACAAGTTTAGGTCCTACTTGATCGGATCCAAGATAATTTTTTTTACCGACTATGTGACGCTGAGGGACCTTCTTTCTAAGAAAGACGCTAAGCCTCGTTTGCTGAGATGGATCCTTCTACTCCAAGAGTTTTATCTAAAAATCTGAGACAAGAAGGGAGTAGAAAATGTAGTGGTTGACCATCTCTCTCAGCTTGTTCTATTCGATTCCATGGAGACGACACTTATTAATGACATTTTCCCTGATGAACAACTTTTTAAAGTCTCCCAATTACCTTGGTATGCTAACATTACCAATTATCTTGCTATATGTGCAATTCCTACTCATTGGGTTGCGCAAGAGAAGATGAAATTTTTCACCGAGGTATGCAAGTTTTTTTGGGATGATCCTTATGTTTTCAAATATTGCCTAGATCAAATCATAAGGAGATGTGTTCCCGATCATGAACAACACAGTGTCATCTCCTTTGGTCACTCAAACGCGTGTGGCGGCCACTTTTCAACTAAGAAGACCACAATGAAAATTCTACAGTGCGGCTTTATTGGCCCACCATGTTCAGCGACACGAACGAGTTTTGTAAAGCGTGCAAGAGATGTCAATAATTGGGAGGATTATCCCGTCGAAATACGATGCTATTGAATCCCATTCTAATTATTGAATCATTTGATTGCTGGGGCATCGATTTCATGTGACTGTTCCCCCGATCTTTTGGAAATCTTTATATTCTCCTTGCCATCGACTATGTTTCCAAATGGGTTAATGCAATTCTGTGCCAGAATAATAACCATTTCACAGTCATTAAGTTTCTAAAAGAAAATATCTTATCTAGGTTCGGAACGCCTCGAGTCATCATTGGTGATGGAGGATATCACTTTTGTAATAGACAATTCGAAACATTAATGAAGAAATACAATATTTCGCATGAAATGGGCATCCCCTATCACCCACAAACGAGCGACCAAGATGAAATATCGAATAGGGAGATCAAACAAATTTAGAAGAAAATGGTGAATCCGGATCACAAGGATTGGTCACTAATACTAACCGATGCGATGTTTTCAGTAGCACTATAACATAGCATGTGGCATACGCAAGTAGCGTAATTCCTTGATATGTAGCGTAAGCTACAATGCATGTAGCGTACGCTACAAGTAGTGCAGCCTGGTGTGTAGTGTGGATAGTGTAAGCTACATGAAATCTCATTTTTTAAGTGCGTTTTCTATTTTAGTTTAACACCTATTTTAAAATGGTGATGACTTACACCTATAACACATGGAACTACATTAAACTAATCCGGACCATCCAAATTGTGGTCCATATAGTAGATAAAGCACTTAGATCAATCTGAACCATCCAAATTGGGGTCTATATCATAAATTTGTGGTGTTTCAATAAAAAAAGAAGTCGCACTTAAAGATGCCTAAAGGCAGAGAGAGAGAGAGAGAGAGAGAGAGTGGGGGGGGGGGGGGGGGGGGTGGTTTGTGGCTCCAAATACTCTGTGTGTGTGAGTCTAGGGAGGCCATATTACCTTAGGATTTTGTGGCAAAGATTACATCAACGCTTTACAGGCCATTTTGTTGAGGTATGCCTTGAATTCTACCTAGTTCTTTCCTTGCCTTGCTTCTTGTTTATTTTTGTTTTACTGTTACCATGACGAATATGGATAACCCTTCTTGGGAGGCTAAAAAATTCAAACTAGCCTACATAATGAGTCTCATATAGGATGTTGGTGTAACAACCACCACGTCCTCTGGATTGGCGATCTTAATACCTCATACAAGAGGGCATCAATGGTTTGTGTGGATCAATGGATACCCAAACAATCTGACCCAGTTTAATCAAATTTGGGTCCATATTTTGGAACCAATGAATAAACGGGCCAAACTCCGGTCCAATGGTCTAGATCTAATTAAAACTCAAGAAGGGTTGGTTATACAAGTTTTGCACCCAATAAGTAAATCTACTATCATTGCTTTAAAGATGGATGATACTAGTTGATATCAGTGTTTGAAATATTGGTATGGCGTTACGTATCGCATTCTTGGGATACGGATACGTATCAGTTATTGCATGGGATATATTAGTTGTATCACATAATGTACCTATGTTATTGGAAACATTGGGAAATTGATTAAATTTTTCAATAAAACTTCAGTGATTGTTAAAAAAAGAAATCAATACACACTTATAAATCAAAATATTAAAAAAAAAAAAAACAAGTGCACATAATAGGTTTTCTTTATATGGAGTCCTAATTTATGCATTGTCTAACTAAATTGATGCCAGTATATTCAAAGTCTATTCATATAATTTATGAAAGTAAGAAAATGTGTGGAAACCCAAGCAATACATTGAAAAACGAAAGAAGAATCACTAGATTAGGTTACATACATGTTTGAATTTATGATTGAACACAGATTGCAACCTATTTGCGAGAAATTGAGAAAATTTTATTATTATTTTTTTCAATTTTCATCAAATGGGCCCATCTAAAATTCTTTGATTTTTCATACAAAATATGAAAATAATAGATTTATAACAATTTGACACTGATTTAACATGATTTATAGAAGAAAAAAAAAAGGATTAAAAATCGAAAATGCTCACTAGATCAAACATGTCGGATATATCGCATTACTTGTTTATTTTGTATCGCACAAGTGGGATACAAGATATATTGTGGGATATATTGGCTGTTATCGTCGATATTTACAACACTGGCTGATATATTGGTTTATCTTCATGCGCAAAATATGGATGGATTCCATATTTTGCAAAGATAATATTGTTGATATTTGCAACAATTTTTTATTGAATTATATCATGATATTTGTTTATATCTACGATATTTCTAATATTTGTGTCATAGCAAACAAATGACGTGATGAGGAGGCCACTGCATTCGTGATGAGTAGGGCAGCTCAACATCGCTGCTGCCTTACGGATGTGGTTTGTATAGCTATGAGATGAGTGGCTCCAATAACTACGACACCCATGCGTACTCATCCAGCTATGCTATGATCATAAATTAGTCTGTATGGCTATGGGAAGATGTATCCAGGATCATTGTTCGGAGTATCCTTGATATTATCAAAATATCCCTGACATTATTCGTATCTCCGGCTCAATGATACTGATAACACCGGTAGCAATACCAATAACATTGGCAACATTATAAATTTTACGTATTGGTGATGTGTCGCTACGTATCGCCAATGTATCGATATTAGCAACGGATCACCAATATTTTTTACTATGCAAATTCTAGGTGTCACTTGGATTGCCAATTTATTGCTAATATTTTTTATTGTGTAAATTCCAAGTGTCGCTTGGATTACCAATGTATCAATATTGTTAATGTATTGTCAATATTTTCGATTGTGTAAATTCTAGGTGTCGCTTTTATCGCTAGTGTATCGACAAAATTTCAATAATATTGCCAATGTATTGATGTCTCCAAAAAATTGTTTATTAAAAACATTTCCATTTCAAAAAAATTTTAAGTGCATAGTTGTATGTAGTGTTCAAATTGTCGATGATAGAATTGATAATATCGCGATATTATCGTTATCGCAACATGGGGGATATCAAGACTACAAACTTTCGTTTCCTTTTTAGTTGTTGACTATTTCTCGCAAAATATCATGTGTTGTAGATAGTCCAAAATACCGATGGATGGTTGGATGGATAGATGGGATTGATAGGACAGTTGGATTGATATCTTATGACAACACATGCTTTTAGGCCACCATTAAATGGAAACGTATTATGTATGCCTTTTTTTTTATTTTTTATTTTTTATTTTATTTTATTTTTTTTATTCCTAAATATGCAAATATATATATTTTAGCATCTCCTAAAGTTTCACTAAAAAATTCCGCCATTTCCCCATGTTTTCCCTCATTTCCGGTTATTGGCGATATTATCGGCGATATGGATATTGTTTCCCTTATGCCTGAACAACAAAACTTGTAGTTGTACTGATACTTCAAACACTGTCTAGGATAAGGATGTGGTATGGAAGTGTCCAACCACACCACAACGATAACCATAACTAGTGCTACTGGGAGTGACTATGATATACAATGACTACCTGGTAACCACGGATGAGTATCATCGATATGCTTGGGAGTACATGGCAGTATTGCACGACAATAAGGGCAACGACTTTGAGCTACCTTATAGCTCCATGTGGATATGAGAACAGGGTATATTTTTGTTCATTTTAGTTATTTGTTAGGTGTGTGTTGTATTACTTGTATTATATAACATTGAATGACATGGGCTGATTTTGAAGGGAAAAAGATTGGGTATAGAAAACTAATGGAAGAGGATATTTAATGAGAAAAGGAATAGGAAAGAGGAAGAAAACCAAATTGTGGAATGAGCTTAGTAGGTCACATTATTGAAGATCGACAAATTGTGAAGATGGAGAAGATTTTATCAGCCAGCCACTCGATTAAAAATTAGGATTAGAGGACCCTCTCTGATACCCTGAAAGGAATCTCAAAGTATATGAACTGTTTCTATGTTGAATAAATGAATTCCGTACAAAGGTGTGGTGTTTATAGGCTTCTTAAATCTACCTCGGAAGATTCTAGAAATCTTCTCAATCTTATTTAGAGATAATCACAATCTCATCTAAAAGATCTACAAATTACATGAACACTGTCATACATATTAAACCGAAATTTCTCAACATATACCACTATTCCTTGTTTTCTTGAAATTGTAAAATTGATAGAAGATTTCAGTTCCTAAGTAGCAAAGGTGGTGTGGGAGATAGGTGGAACCAAAGACTTGTTCCAAGACCATAATGTTGTTGAAAATGTGTCCAGGTTGCATTTGATGTGCAAATGAGCTCATAGGAGGCACATCCCCATTACAAGGCATGTGTTTTTCAAGTACCTTCTATTTTTTTCCACACAATAAAGATTTGCAGTTTCCCCAAAAAGAACCCTGCTATATCTACTCTCAGGAGTATGGTTTTAAATCCTATGATCCTATTTTATCCAATGTAACAATGTGGCACGTGTTACAAGATCCTGGTAGTACATAAATGGCCCCACCAAGTGTTTCTTGGTCCCAGGTGAATATGATCACAAGAAGTATCAAAACTAAACGTCAAATGTAGACTATTAGACGATTTTTTTCTAATTAACCATATTTCTTGCATGTATGTAGCCCACCTAATAGCTGATCCCAAATAGCTGGACCACAGTAACCTGGATTGTGAGTCGCCGCTATGAGGTATGAGAATGGGCATGCATTATTATACATCCTCCAATATGTGGTATGCTGGGGTTAGGATCATCTAGTTCACTCTAATACATGCTACTAAGGGCATGTAATGGAGTTGTACAAGAAAATTGATGGTGTAATAAATGAGACGACGAATGTCAAAGTTATAAATTATGCATGCGCAATATTATATTATATGCCTGCCTTTGCGTAATCAAAGTAAGGAACTCTACAGTAAATATAATATTAACCTACAACTTAATCAACAAAACAAATGCAGAACTACATTTTTCACATTGATAAAAATAGTGATCCTGATTGCAAATGACCCATAATAATGTCAGGCAATTAGAGGCTGTGCAATCTAGGTGATATTGGCTGAGGTATGGCTATGATGATGTTGATGTAGCCCAGCAGATGACAGGCCAGTGTGACTTTTATATCCAGGCACAAGGTTGCTCACCAGGTGAGTGGTGCAGACCCTGCATGCATGCTACATTGGCATATATGGTGAGAATAGGATCTGAAATCATATTCTCGCTAGCCATCACATTTCTCAAGTTTCAACAGAAAATGTTTGCCTTGGAAATTCTGAAATCATCTAATAAGCTTCCAAGTCAAGATACCTGTGAAAATTCGTCAGCAAGGAGTGGAGGACTGCACCATGTTTTTGTGAAGGACTCAATTGCAGATGACATAGAATGGTCACGTGAACCAGTAAACCAATTTCGCACATAAGCAGGTAGTAGGGAAAGCATCAGCCCATATATTGAACCAGCAAGTGAAGCCATTTGCTCCGTCCCGACAGGCCAAAGTGACTCCACGGCAAACAGTAAAGAGCCTGTGGTGATGGCACGTTTGGCAGAAGTAGCGGCCTTAGATACCTCTGCCGGAAGATCAGCATCTTTCTTCTTCAAGTTATGCCCTGAACCCAGCTTCAATGGAATATGCTGGAAAATACAATCTAGTATTGTTGAACTAGCATTATCCCGTATACACTGGACTAGTTTCTCTCTTGCTGGCGATGATGATGGTAGGGACTGTAGATGAGTCAGCAATAATGCCCACGAAATAAACACATTCACCTGATGATATAAGAAAAAATGTATCACAAAGCACCCAATAGAAATGAAAATCATGAAAAACAACACAAAACAAGAGAATAGTGTTGCATGGTTTGGAAATCAACTCAACCAAAAAATTGATCTGGCAAAGACTCGGTTAGGAATGGTCATTGAATTCAACTCACAAAGACTAGATCGCCGTTGTCTTGTTCTTTTTTGCTGTAATGACCTTTGAACATACAAATACTGTAAGGGTCTCATCTAGGAAAAGGATACCCTTTTTTTTTTTTTTCTCTCTTTCTGGAAGAAGGTTTGTTTCTTATTTGTTTTATAGCTTTTCATGCATTCTATTAATTTTACATATTTATTATTATTTATAAAATGAATTGATATCTACACGCACATGATTTAGATCAACCTTCTACTTTCTGCTATTCATAAGAGTACAGAACAGCTTTGTTCTTTTGGATAACCAAGAATGGATGCAAGTAACTATCAATCAGTATGGGTGTAAATAATGGACCCCTTTAAAACAAAAATTACTGACGAGTCTTGATACTGAAGTTATGGCTAAGTCTTCACCGAATCGAATTTTCAGGTTTTGAAACCATGGTGCAATGGACATTAACAGTGAACCAGTAAAGATCTCCTGCTGATTGTATCATATTACCCGATGTTGCGCCAATAAATCCATCTGAAATAGATCAGATTGCGGTTTTTCAACCATGCAAGAAAGCTCATCTCTCAAATGGACAGGCTCTTCTGAAGATGATTCACTCTGATGAGATGTGCCTGGTTCCTGGAAGCTAACAACATTTTGATCTGAGCTATGAGCTGTATCATCTTTGGTGACAGCCATATGACAAACGGGCTCAGTTGAGAGGACAGTATAAGCAGCAACCTGTAAGGAAGGAATGGGTTTGGAGGAATAAAGGATTGCATACAAAGAACTAATAGGCCCTCTGCTAAGCTCCCAGAGTTCTACGGACCGTACTGCAGTATTTCTGACATATTCAGGCGAATTAATAACACTAAAAGCAACCAACTCCCAAAAATGTGAATGTGCAAGCCGAGTCGACGCTACAATAGATGACACCTCTTCATGATAGGAACTTGCAATGGCCTCAGTAATGCCTGTTGCAAAGAACAAGCGGAGAATACCTTCAAGTATCTGGTCTTTAGTATGATCCCATTTTTCCATTTTCAAGGAGTGAGATATCCTGGAATCTTCTGCCAGCTGTAATTCAGGAAGCCCACAGAATATAGAAAATATAAAGACGGCAATTCTACTAATATTCATAAGAGAAGGCTCTAGCACCTGAACTGCCTTTTCAAGCTTATCTACAACGACTTCCAGATTATCAGAAGAGGAAGTGCTCACAATAACATCTACATTCTCTGCTATTTCCTCCATCACCACTACTGCAGATTCCATCCACCTACGTGACAGAGATAATACAAAGTCCCAATCATCTTCACCAAACTCCTGCCAACAATACCCAACAGAAACTGCTATTAGCTGTGATAACATCATCTGTACTGATACCGACAAAGGTATGTCGATGCTGGATGGTGCAGCTAAAGGTATCTTCTTTGCCAAGGTTGAGACATTAACATCACTTCTCTGCTTTCTGAATAGATCCAATAGTAATGTTTTCTCTGAGAGACTGATGTTCCTTGACAATGCCATCTTTAATGTTGCTAGTCCTGTTGTACTTAAAGGGTAACAAGATATGACCACTTGAACCCATTCCTCAAAAACTGCAATAAGAGATCACCAATACCATAATGTAAGTATGGGGAGGCCAGCTGCACATGGATGATCAACAACTAATTAGACAAGACTTCCTATCAGACATTGTTTGAAATGAGAGATGCATATTTGACATGGACTGCTTATCAAGAGGGCACCACCATTCAATGTTAACAATATGGTGATACAGAACCCACAGAAAGTCGCAGGACTTTTGGATATCGACGATATTATCGCATTATATCGCAATGTACTGCAACATATCGCATTGTATCGATGATGTATCAACAAATGTATTGATGATACATCGATACCGAATATAGTTTCGTTGATCATCAACGATAATATCATCAATACATCAATACGAATAAAAAACCTTACAAAATCCCATTTTTGTCAAATCTTCCACTTCTAATCCATTTCTAAGATTTATAAATAATATCAATTGATTTTGGATATAGTTGCATCACTTCTGTCAGACAATGAATCCCCCGAAGTTTCATTGAAAAAATGTTTCCCAAAAAAAGCTAAGCATTATGCGATCCATCTGATATATCCCTTGCGATAACAGATATGTTTCCGTATTCCAAGGGTGCAAATCGTGCGATACATCTTTCGGTACCGCTATTTAAAACATCGCCACCATTGATGGGCCAGGCCCAAATATCAGGGTGATGGACAATCCAAATTGACTGCTTTGAGGAGAAAAATACCCACTGACCATTTTTAGGCCCTGCTTCCAACGAGTGGTTAGGATCATCTAATCTGCCTGATATTGTTAGTCATGGCCTGTCCATGGTGGGGTGTACTACACAAGCTGTCCAGATCTTGTACACATTTTCATGTGTCCAGTGGGAACTCATGTGTAATAAGGATGTGGAAGACGTGGCATGCAATTAGCATTTCTTATAAATAATGAATAATGTTGTTAGCTCAAATCACAAAATTAGAATGAAATAACTGACAAGAAAATACTCATTCACCATGTTTTCCTGTTTGCCAAGTGACTAGAGGTGGAGAAGAAAGAGCCATTTGAAGCCAACCCAAGATAGTATCAATAATCTGAACTTCCTGGAGGGAATCATGTGGAACATCGTTGCCACTTTCATCTGCTCTAGTGCTTTTACTTCGTAGTGGTTGAATAAGAACTTTCAGAATGAAAGGAAGAATCCTCAAACAGTTCCTGTTCACCGTCATACCAATGAAAAGGTTATTCAGAACACGCTCAAAAAGTGAAACAGCCCCGTCCTTTCCCCATATATTATCCTTGATCATTAGAGTTGAAAGCAAGGATAAAAGAGCTCGCAAGAATGGGTCTTGAATATTCTCAATCTCATCATCTGTAGCAACCCATGCATCAAAGAAAAATGTCTGGCCGCTTGCTCCATGGACAAAGGCACCGTCAAGTAAAATGTTGATTAGGGAATATATGAGGTTTTCATCAGGAGAAGACTTTCCAGTTTTTGCATATTCCCTTAGAAAAGGTAACAAAGTGCATAAAGCACTGCCTCCTTCCCACTTCCACATGCACAATATTTCAGCAGCAAGCCACACTCGAGAATAAGAGGTGAGCACTGGAACCAGCTCTCCCGGCACTTCTGCTAATGAATAAGAAACTACAGTACCCACAATAACTCTACGGGCTCCAAGACTTGAAATAAGCTTGTCAACAAAAGCAATGAAGTAGTGATGCCTGGCTGTCTGCATCAGTGATTAAGTGGAATAGGATGTAAAACTCTTACAACTGGTTCAAAGAAATGCATCATGACAACCTTGAAAAGTACCACCCCAAGTAACAAAAAATAATTTGCACAAAAAGTTTGTAAATTGTATGTCAAGCAGCATTAGCTAAAATATGCTTATACATTCAAATTTATATAGAAAATGTCAAGAGACGGAAACCGATTCATGTGAAGGAAATTCAAGAGAAAATGTAATTAAAAGTAACTGAATGCTCAAGATGGGGCTCCTCACATGAACAGCTGCGAATGCATTTTTCTCTTTCAGGGTTGCTGATCTTCTTCCATCACTGACAACTGGAGCTACCCACAAAGGCCAAGATTCATCCTCAGACAACAGCTGGTCCAAAACACTTTGCTCCTCGTGATGATCCTGACAAATGAGTTCAAGCACATCTTGCACCCACTCACAGCATGAAACAGGGGCTTTGTCTGCACAACCAGGATCGGCCTCAAAGACAGCAGACCTGATTGCCTGAATTAAAATATCTCCCAACTTCTGCCGACTATAAAGACTAAGGCTTTTCCGGAAATGGGTAGTTATCTTACAACGGATAGCGTGAATGGATTCGGTAAGAGTTAACTTGGCATCAACCTCTGCCTGTGGATCATCATCACCATCAGATGTAGATACAGAACTTCTGATGTAAGTTTTATACCCAAGACACTTTGGACTCCCTTCTACCTGTGATGCCATCCTACACTCCCAATCAATAATAAATACAGCAGCTAAAATACATGGAACCAGATTACAGTGCCCATCCAATTGCTTTAGGCTAGAGTAACAGCCCTCGAGAACTTCAATAGCAAATTGAGCTATTTCAACAATGTTGCTGAAGGATGAATCACATGTCTGCATTAAATCTTCAGCTCCAGTGCAGCGTATCAAAGAACTAGCATGCTTTGCCCAAGTGAAAGATGAATGAATGAGAACTGGAAGTAATTTTCTCAAGACTTCCGTAAATATATGGATCATAGTTTCTCTAGAAAGAAAGCAAGTTTGCTCGTCTTCTGCTGAGCCAGAGAGAACTACCCTGCAGCATGATATGAGGAAGATCTGTTAGAGAATGCAAATATCTATAATAAGTAAACAGATAAATCATTACCGGAGCATAAATTATTGCTTTTAAATTTAGATAAACATAAAAACAAAGTAATTGAAAATGTGTTTCTTATCGTTCTTAAGATCCTGACAGATGTACGATTCAGCGCGAAGCATGAGAACAGTATAAAGCATGATAAGTACCTGAGAATACCTTCTAGTGAGGAGGAATACATTTCACTCTAAAGTGATTTCACTTTTTAAGTTTCAAAACATCAAGTAGGGGGCCAGGGGCAAGTACATTACAGACAAAATAGACTATTGAGGAAAAAATTAACTGCCTCACTAATCCTGCTAAAAGGTCTTGAGCATTTGTAAACATATAGCTTTCTCATGCAGGATTACATCGAAATGGAGATCGACTCTTGATGATCCCACCTGTTGATCTGATAGAACTTGCCATAGATGGGGATGACTCTACAACCTTCCAGTTGGAAGATCCTATTCCTAACCATTCAATCAATGACCTATGCCAGAAAAAATGCCTTTAAGAGAGAGAGGGAGGGAGGGAGGGAAATAAAAGAGATGCCTCAAATTACACAACATACCCCTGGAACCAAGGGCAAAAGAGGAAAAATAATAAGAGAAATAAGAGAAAAATAAGAGATGGTCTATGGTCCTGAGAGAGAGAGAGAGAGAGAGAGAGAGAGAGAGAGAGACAGAGAGAGAGAGAGAGATGAGAAAGAGAGAGAGACGGCACTCACGGTCCAGAAATATACGTGTCAACAACCAACGTCCACATTCGGAAGAAAGTATCCAAGGTCAAAAGTTGTGCTGTAGCAACCTTCCAACATGGGTGATTTTTTTATGCATACTCCATCCAGTCATCAGATCAATGGTCTGAATCACTGGACCATGGGCCTCCATGTACTGAATACAGTGGATCAGTAGACCTGTGCATTTTTATTGCACAGGATCCTCCAATTCCTTTGCTCTAGTGTTCTAGGTGAAAATGGTATACACACCATCTAAACTGGCCTAGATATCAGTAAAGAACAAACAAAACTATGTGCATCTTTCAATACCTGGAACTGTCCAAGATCCTTTCAACACTTCTATGAACAGGAACCTCAACTCCTAACTTAAGATGGTCCATGAGATATTGCCCAGAATGTCCACTATAAGAAATGCTAAAGAAAGCATGAATGTTACAAATAATGACTACTCCAACACAAATTTACATCTTTGAATCTTTTTACAGAGTCACTTCCCTCATGCACTCATTAGATCAAATTAGGAACCAAATAAACAATTTACATACCGCAGAAACTGAGAATATGATGTATGGAAGGGAGGAGGGCAGCAGGCAACAGAAACAGCAGCTGAATTTAACAATTCATGATGCCAGTGTTCCGGGCAACATCCTTCTTTATAATTCTTGCTACTGATTCTTCCTCTTACTTTCTCCATGAGCATTGCCAGCAGACTAATGCGATCAATACTAGAATACCCAACCCCAGTTTCAGGGCATTCTTCTGGATTGGTTGCTCGCGTGATGATGATACACCATTGTTCGGAGAAAAGTTGTTCATCAAGTAAAGCAAGTAAAAGGTCTAGCCGTGAGCTACTGGAGCTGCTATTTTGTTGCAGACACCAGGAAACAAAATCATCCTTGAAAACTTCCAAAAAATGCTTCAATTTTGATTCATCGTTGCCTTCATCTCCAAAATCACTCAAATGATCTGTATTGCTACTAAAGAATTGTGGCACTATTGCGCGTGGTCCAAATATTGTAACCACCACAGATAAAACTCTCACACCATCTGTGGAGTCCTGTAGTCAAGTAAAGATAGACATAAGAATGTATATTATGTTAAATTCTAAAAGCTAAAACAAACGAGACCATCAATACTATATGAAGTAGGATTTTACAATGGTTAGTTTGACAAATTAGTGGCCTAGAGGGAGGGGTTGTAATTGCTGTTGCATAATGGAAACAGTGGGACCCATTAGACAATACGTTATGTAACGCCGGGCTAAAATGGTACGCACTTAATGGCCTAGGATGTGACGTGTACATAACCCTTCTAATGACGGTGTTTTCCAAAATTTTCCACTTTCGTCAACTTTCTTAATTTTAGGTTCAAGGCATTGTTCCAAACTCATTTTCAATGAATTTTATACCAAATTTCAAGATCGAAACACAAGATTTGAGCTGATTCGATGAATTGAACATGTGGAGCTATGACATGTGCTTAATAATTTCATTTTTTATATTAATTTCTGTTATTTAATGTGCTATGACCAAATCAACCAAATCTTGCTGGATTTCTGTTCGATTTGGGCATATTTGCATATTGTTTCTACTTTTTTTCACTGTTTTAAAAATAATTTCCAGCAAATTTCATCTTCTTTATTTTATCTAAAATGTTTGGATTTTAGATTGATGAATAACATGCATGGAATTTAGATCTATAAATGCATGCGCTAAATCAATGACTTTGAACTCTTTTTCTTTTCTGGCAGTATATGTTGTCAATTTCGAGCCATTTTGGAGATGATTAGCAACAAGCTTATATGCATTTTTCCCCTCAATTTTCTTGAGGAAATGATGTTAATGATTAGGGATATGCATTAGTGTGATGAATCCCGCAGATTACATGAATTGCTGGCTGATTTGGGGCCATTTAAGTGTACACAAATCACCCTGACACTATTCATCTAAATTTTATATTTTTTCCCTCAAATTTCCTGAGGCAGTGGCATAAAATGATTAGGGATATACATTAGTGGCATGAACCCCGAGGATTGCATGAATTTTAGGTTGTTTTTAGGCCATTTCAAATGTACCGAAATTGGCCTGACACTATTCATGCGAATTTTATTTTCAATTTCTTTTTCTATATTTGTTTAAGATAATGTTGTTTTAACTTTACATGTTTATGTTTCAGCAGGAATTCAGAGCTTTGGGAGTTGGGGGTTGACAGTTACAAGTTGATTTGGGACTTGGAAAGTTGGAGTTGGAGTTGGAGTTGGTTACTGCCTTGGTGTGGACCTGGATGCAGTCTAATTGTTATTGTTTGTGGAAATATTGTCAAAGAGCGGGTGGCAATAGGCATGCTGTAAAATGCAATTACTATGACAGAAATATAACTAATGAAATTACACGTGTGAAAAACAGTTGGCTCAAAGGGGGCAAATCATGGGGTGTGCAAGTGCCCCAAGAGAGATGAGGGAGATTATGAGAAAGCATTTGAAAGATATTAGGGGGAAGAACGCTACTACATAAAAGATGAAATTGGATGTAGCTCGAGCTGAAGTTTTTTAGGGTTAATATTTAGGTGTGAGCAGTGTTTGAAATATCGGCATCGTGTTACGTATCGCATCCTTGAGAAACAGACATTGTTTAAATTATCTCTGATATTATGGAAATATCTCCAATATTATCATTATCTCTCGCTTGGGGATACCGATAACATTGGTAGCGATACCGATAACACCGATAGTATTAGAAATTCCAAGCATCAACAATGTACTAAGTATTGCCAACGTATCGATATCAACAATAATTTCAATTGTGTAAATTCCAGGCATCGCTTGTATTGCCAATGTATCGCCAATATTTTCGATTGTGTAAATTCTAGGTGATGTTGTGATGCCTGTATCACAAGTGTATCAACGATTTTTCAATAATATCATCAACGTAGAGATGTCACAGAAAGTTTGTTTACTAAATAAATTTTAAAAAAAAAAAATCTATTTCAAATTTTTTATGAGCACATTGTTGCATGCATTTTTCAATTTGTCGTTACTAATATTGATAATATCTCAACATTATCGTTATCACAACATGCGCGATATCAAGACCACAATCTTTCGTTTCCTTTTCAGTTGTTGATGATTTCTTGGAAAAATATTGTGAGTTGTCGATATTCTATAATACCGATGGATTTTTGGATGGATGGGATGGTTAGACTGTTTCTTACGATGACACTTGCTTTTAAGCCTCCATTACATGGAAACTTATTATGTACAAATTCCTTTTGCAAAATTTTATTCCTAAATATGTAAATATGTGTATTTTAGCATCTATTGAAGTTTCGCTAAAAATTCTACCATTTTTCCCATGTTTTCCCGCATTTCCTATTATCAACAATATTATCGGCGATATCGATATTGTTTTTGTATCCCCAGCCAACGAAACTTGTGGCAATACTGATACTTCGAACACTGGATACAGATACGTACAGGCAGTGTTCGAGTTGTCGGTATCGCTACAAGTTTCGCTGGCCGAAGATAAAGATATAATATCGTTATCGCCGAAAACTGGAAATGCAAGGAAAAAGGGGGAAACATGGAGAAAATGGTGGAATTTTTCAGTGAAACTTCAAAACATGCTTAAATACACGTATTTACATATTAAGGAATGCAAAAATTGCAAAAAGAATGCATTAAATTAGAAATTTCCATTTAATAGGGGCCAAAAGGCATGCATTGTCGCAGAAAATCACTCAAGTAGTAACTAAAATGAGTTTATATAATACAAATGCAACTATAGTACAATAATTAAGATTTGTAAAATTAAATGAACTCACAAAGCATACCTTTTTTGTCATCCCTCATCCCTACATGGAGTGATGAGGTGTCTTGAAGTCATCGTCTAAATCTTGATTGTAGGACCCACCTCAATGTATGCATTGTATATCCACGACGTTCATCTATTTTGCCGGCTTATTTTAGGGTGTGGACTCAAAAATAAAGTAGATACAAATTTTGTGTGGACCACGCCATAGGAAACATTGGTTAATGACCACTAAAAACCTTTTGTGGGCCATATAAGTTTTGGATCAAGTTGATATTTGTGTGTGTGCTTCTTTTTTTTTCCTTTTCATTCAGGTCTGTTTGACCTTATCAACAGGTTAGATGGTTAAAAAATATTACTGTGGACCTTAGGAAAATTTTAATGGTGGGCATTCAACCACTATTTCCTATAGTATGGAAGACCTGTAATTTAGACCCTACCTTAGGAAAAAGTGGCGATTGTCCGTCAATGGGCCATAAAAGTTTTGAATCAAGCTAATATTTATTTTTTTCCTTCATCCACAGTCACGTGACCTTATCAACAGGTTGGATGTCAAATAAACAGAAACATTATGGTGGGCCCAAGGATCACGTGACCTTATCAATCGCTGTGTACTTTATCAACACGTTGGATGTCAAATAAACATCACGTGACCTTATCAACAATTGTGTACCTTGTCTACATGCTGTATGTCAAATAAACATCACGTGACCTTATCAATAGTTGTGTATCTATACCATCCATTCATTTTGGCCGATCATTTTAAGGCATCGGACAAAAAATGAGACAGATCCAAATTTAAGGTGGACCACATGGCATGAAACAGTGGTCATTGAATGGCCACCATTAAAAACTCATCGGGAGCTACAAAAGTTTCGATCAAGCTGATATTTGTGTTTTCCATTCATCCAAATCTGTGTGACTTAATCAAATAATTGGATGGCAAATAACCATTACAGTGGGCCTTAAAAAGTTTGTAATGGTAAGCGTTCAATCACCGCTATTTCCTTTGATGTGGTCCACTTGAAATGTGGATCTAACTCATTTAACGGCTCATGACTTAAAATGATCTTTCAAATTAAATGGACGGCATAAATGAAACACATTATATCATGGTGGGCCCACAAAGCAGCGAGCACTTCACGTCTCACGTGCGGTCATCCTGTAAAAGGGAGCTTCGGATGCAGGAAACCATTTTGGGGAAACCATCTTCCGAAGCCCTCGAATCTCTCAAATCCCTGAAATTTCTCAAATTCTCTCCAAATTTTAGGAAATATCACCCATCTATGCAAGATTCTTTGCCGAAATTGCCGCTCCTTTGAAATCTTTCATTTATTTGAAGAAAAAAAAGGAAAAATCGAGGGTTTTTTTTTTTTTTTTTTTTTAAACATATGGAAGAACAACGCTCGGATTTCTACGTTTGATCGACTGGTGTGCTACCTCCAAATTTTGTACATGGATCGGAATGATTTTTCATTTTCTTCATTTTTTTTTCCAATTTTTTTCATATTTACGCACTCCAGAAATTTTTGATGGGTTAGCTACAGCGGATTTATCGCCGATAACTTTATTTATCGTCGATAACTTTATTTATTGCCGAAAAATCACCAACAATTGGAAGAGATACGAAACTAGGGGGTTTCGGTATCGCCAGCTTGGCGACACCGATAATATCAGCGATATTATCAATTTTTCGCCAACAATTTGAACACTGCATACAGGTTATCGCACGGGATATATCGTTTGTATCGTGTAATTTATCACGCTTTTTGGGAAACATGGGGAAACATTGGGAAAATGGTTGAATTTTTCAATGAAACTTCAGGGATTGTTAAAAAAGACCTTAATACACGCTTTTAAATCATAAAATTTCAAAAAAGAAGTGCACATAATAGGTTCCCTTTGTATGGGGTCCAAAGTTATGCGTTGTCTGACTAAACTAATGCAACTATATTCAAATTAAATGGATAATATTTAGAGTGCATGTGATGATCATTTCATTAAATACTCCTAAATACTTCAAAATTTGCCTCAATTGATAATTGGTTGAAGGGAACTTTTGGAAAAAAAAAAAATAATAATAATTTAATATTTTTTAATTAATTTTTAATTAAAAAATATTTTTATTTTCCGAAAATTGACAAGGACTTAACAAATTAGTAGATCAGCCCTCATACATGCTTGATTTCATGTTTGGAGTGCAACATTGCAAGCAATTTGGGAGAAATGGGGGAAATTTCAAATTTCTCCAATTTTCCCCAAATCAGACCACCTAGGCTCAAATTTCAAAATTAGAATGTATGTGATGATCATTTCATCAAATACTCCTAAATACTTTGAAATTAGTCTCAATTGGCGGTAGTTCAGTTGAAAGAAAAATTCGAAAAGAAAAAAACATGGATAACATGATGAACTAATGGATACCGAAATCAAAGCTCCAACTCATGATTTTTCATGCAAACATGAAGAACCAATGGATTTGTAACCATTTGACATTGATTTAACATTATAAAAAAAAAAAAAAAAAGGATCGAAAATTGAAAATGCTCACCGGATCAAACATGTGGGATATATTGGCACTAGTGTTTTAAATAGCGCGTAGCATATTGCGTAGCATTCAGCCCCCTATAGTGTGTAGCGTAAGCTACACGATACTTTTTTCAATTATTAAAAAAATAAAAAAACATATGATAAATGGTAAGAATAAATATGAAAAATGAGAAAAATAAAAATGAAAATGCCTACACATGTTTCATTTTTCAAGTAAAAGCAAGCCAATTCACATATTTAAACTAAATCAAATTAGTATCACATCAAAAACTTTTTGAGCAAACTTCTTTAATTAATGATGTCTAATTAAGAAGTTTAAAACCACAAATCGCAACTCACAGGCATAAACTATTATAAAATCCCACAGGTTTAAGTACAAAACAAATTTTATATTCCTTGAACTCTCAATTCTCAAATTTAGCACTAAATCTACTAGGTACTAGACTTTAGAGGTCTTCATCATCATCTAATAAATCCTCATAATTGTCATCCTCATCCATGTCATCACCAGGTCTAGGCCTTTCATCATCAACATCAGCATCTACATCATCTACATCATTCACTTCATCAACATTCTTGCCCATATCTCCTTCCTCTGCTATAGGAGAAAGAAATCGTCCCATAGGACCACCTACACATGAAAGAAAGGAATTTGTTGGTTTTTTTGTGAAAAATGTTCATGAAAAACTTAATCTTGGAAGTTGGAAGCTATAACTAGAAGCACTTAACTTGCTAGCCTTTCTTTTATAAGTTTTACTAATGGAAGGGGGAGGATTTGGGGGACAAGGAGATGAACTTGAACCACTAAATGCCAATGGTGGTGGTGGTGGAGTGTTGCTAGCTAGATCATCTAAATCCGGAATAGTTGCAATAACACTAATATCAAATGCCATGCTTTGATCTTCGAGCCACGATGCATCAGTTGGGAGAGGAGGGTCTTCTTTTTCAGCAATCCATTCATCATCTGAGGCAATGTAGTCAACCAATATAGGATCCATTTTCGTCCTCCTCTTCATACTCATTTCCCTTAATTTCATATTATACATCACATATACTAGAGAATTTATCATCTGTTGCTCTAGCTGATTTCTCCTCTTTGTGTGAATCTATCAATTTCATATGATGATTAAAAGAAAAAAAAACTTGCTAATGAACTAATTAATGTTGTTTTAAAACATCAAAGAATAAAAGATTCACCTACTCAAAAGTACTCTAATTTTTCTCATATCTAGAAACACTGCATGTAAGGCTTAAAACTTGGATCGCAAACTTCTTAAGTGTAGTGTTCTATCTCCAAAGCATGCCCACCAATTTGCTACAGAAATTAATTATAAATTAATGAAATGCTTTCATCAGTTATAAAAATATGGTATCCATAAAAATGAAAATATAAATCACTTGGGGAATGCTTCATCATAGTTGTAATTGCTAGCTGAGAACAAAAATCTCCAATTCTAAAGTCATATTCAACCAATTGAATATCAGCATCGGACCGATCATTTATATCAGGGATCATCCTATCTAAGCACTCCATCAACCCCTTTAAAAAAAAAAAAAAAAAAAAAATCTCAGGGTGTGTAGAGAACATATTTAATTAACCATATCTACAGATTCAAATAGTACCTAGCTGCATGTAGAGGACGATGAAGCTGAGGAGTCCATCTCTCATCTATCTTCTTCCAAATTGGAAGATATTTCTTCTTTACATTATTGCAATTCAATGCAATCTTCTCCTTTACTAAATCCATCAATTCATAAATTAAGCCCATCGCTGGCTTCTCCTCTGAATATACTTCTCTCAAAACATGTACCAAAGGCATTGTGCTCTTAACGCATAACGCAACATGTGGCCAAAACTTTGCATCAAACATTATGATGGCCCGCACGCTTATTTCTTCTAGTTTTTACCCCAAGAACATGAAGACCATTGCTCCGATGCAAACATGGCTTGAAGACCATTCTTTTGCTTGTAAACACTTCGAAGGGTGAGGTATGTTGTTACAAAGTGTGTCACTGCCATCCGTAGAAGCTCGTGATTATTTGTGAAGCTTCTCATCATGCTAAGGACAATTCCATACCCATAAATAAACTTGGTCACTGTTTTTGCCTTTTCGAGTGTTTCATAATACATTTTCATTTTTCCAATATCCTCCAACATTATATCAATGCAGTGTGCAGCACATGGAGTGCAATATATCTCTCTTTTCTTATCCATCAAGTTCTTACCAGTGCTCACATATCTCAAATCATTATCTATGATAACATAAACCACATTTTCATCTCCGATCTCTTCCACAATATCGTTAAGATATTTAAACAACAAATTTCCATTTTTTATAGACTCGAAAGCATCGATAGATTTATAAAACATCGTTCCGGCCGGACTATTTATTAAGAAGTTGATGATGCTTATATTCTTTCCATCGTCCAACCACCGGACATAAGTTTTCTATAAATCCTTATATGCTTTTATAAAACTATCAATGTTACCAACCTCCTCCTTTAGTATCCATGTTCTCTTCTCATGCATAGATGGTGGCTTCAATCCCTGCCCAAACTTTTCAATCGCTTCACACATAGCCGGAAAGTATGGGCTATTACAAAAGTTGAATGACAAAGCATTTCCAAAAATAAATCTCCCAATTGCCCTACACACTTCTTTTTTCTCTTCCTCCTTCCACTTTGAATTCAATGTGGCCTGTCGTGGTTCACTGCTAATAAATTGGTCTATGGGACCTCTTGCTCTCATCGCAGGTTGGTTACTAGTCCCAGATGATTCACTGCCAATCACAAATGTATCATTATCTACACCGCCACTACCAGAATTAGAACAATATGTCGATCTTGCCCTTCCTATATCAATCACAAATGCATCATTATCCACACTGCCACTACCAGAATTAGAACAATATGTCGATCTTGCCCTTCCTATATCATGAAACACCTCATTTTTTTTATTTTTTATTTTCTCTTTTTCATTATGATACTCTGTTAAAGCCTTTGGACACTCCTTTTTTGCTTTTGTTGTCACTTTTGGGCATGACTTTATCCCGTTGTGGGTTCTAGCCAAGTTATTCTTTAGGCGAGTCATGCCTTGTAACGTCTCAGAAAAATCCATAAAAAGACCCGAGTACCACCTCAGGCAGAAATCACTCAGGACCAAATCCTTTAGAAATTATATGAAATTAATCAAGTGCTAAACTAGATTACCTGTGAAATTAGCACCAATCACTTTAAATACGATCCGCAAGGCCCAAAACTTGTAGAATTATTAACGCTACATTACCTTGAAACCTAGGATCCATCTCTAAACTCGGTTGCTCTCAGGAGCACATTAAAACTCCGTATCGGACCTGGACCACACGTCGAAAGTCCGATAGCAACGAAATTATATGAATATGACCGTCTTGTTGGACTTGACGACTACCTCGGAAATCAAGTCCAGTTGGTATCCCATGACAATTTACTTGAGCCCAGAGCGAAGTGTGCAAGAAACGTGAAGTTTTTTTAGAAATAAATTCGAATTTAAGAAATCTGAGTCGTGTCGCTTGCGGGCCAAATATAAGGGTTCAGACCGTCAGAATCCAACCCAATTACACCCTCAGATCAGGAAAAATGTCCCACACATGTCAATGCACTTGTGGCCCTGATCAAATGCCGGTGACCGTTGAACTAAAACGGGTCTGCCACGGTCGACCTGTAACTCCAATCGGACCGAAAACTCAGCTTGACCTAGATCCAAGGTCAGGGAGCTTAAGTCCGACCGCACTCAGAAAAGGGGGCTCCGGAAGTGCCCCGTTGAGCCGAAACAGATGGATTTTGGCTATAATATACGTATACCATGGCCCTGGGGCCATTGGGCTCACATATGAGCCTATATAAGGGCTTAAAACCCTCATTCTCTCTCCCCACACGAATTTGCAAACCCTAGGGAGAGAAAAGAAAAGAAAGAGAAGGAAAGAGAGAGAAGAAGTGAGGGAAGTCTGGGTTTTATTACAGGGATTTCTCCCGGCCGTTCTACGTACCGAATCCACGCTACCGTGTCGCTACTTCAGCGATTCTAGTTCCATTTTCGGGTAAGAAATTCTAACCCTAACCTATTTTAGGAATCCAAATATGCAGATCGGTGAAATAGCTAACCTGTTTCGTTGATTAGGTATCCAAAGTCTGGTTTACAAGGCGAGAGTGTTCAAACTAAATCCATTACGAGTTTATCGGCGAAAGGTGCGAACTATATATGTTTAGGTTATGGTTTTCAAGGCTTTCAATGCCGGTTAATGATTTATTACTGATGTGGGTGTCATTTCACATGCCAAAAGTGACGTTTGTTTCGCTTTACGAATACGTATAAACTATGTTAAGTATAGTGTATTCTATGTATTTGTTGAAATACTTGAATACATATGGATTTTGGATTCGTGGTTGACATGATTATCTGTCGTGCATATATGCTTGTTACATTGGCGACAACTCCTTGCCGAAAGGAATTGCCCTAGTATGTAATATCACCAACATACGTCATGTATGTTGGAATGTGTAGTCTTAGTGTTTATAAAAATGTCTGAATGAGTTAGTAGTTAGTAAATTGTGATTTATAGGGGAGTTGATACTTGATTCCCAACTACCTTAGCTGTGTGTATAAATTCCTCCATATGTTGTATATTATAGTGTCTATTTATTCATGTTTAACTGTGAGTATGATTTCCTCCATAAACTGTATATTCATGTTTAAGTTATATTCCACAGTATGCTCAAATGATTGTAGGATGGACTAATTTATTCATTACTGCTTTGATAACCTCATATGCTTACTTGTAGTAATTGCACGTGATTGGGACTCTGGAATAGTCCAGGCAATCGGTAACCTGCCTTAATTGGTGGTTGAGGTCATTTCGCCACAACAGGACGTGTTTGACAAATTCGGGTCGTGCTTTGGTTGTCGGGAGTGGTTAGGCCACACAGAGTACTCATGCACTCCATGTCGATCAACTAAAGGTGCGTTCATACTAGTCGAGCGCGTCAAACAACCCGATTGACCCGATGTATGTTCACCATATATGGACGTTACTGCTTGAATTTATGGTACCAAACTTACAAGTGAAAAGTCTCGTAAACCTTGGTACCTCGATCCGCTAAGACTCATGAGCCGGACATGGTGGTATGGGACACCGTGGTCGAGCTGTCAGCCTATGCCGGGGTGACGAGCCCACCCGTAGTGACCAGTGAGTAACCCTGTCTCGTGAGCCGAATACGGTGGTATGGGACACTGTATTCGAGCTGTCGGCCTACACTGATCAGGTGACAAGCCTTTTGTAGTGACCGCGAGCATACTCTGAGTCTGCGTGAGGTGACGAGCCTTTCCGTAGCAACTAGAGTATAACTAGGCCTACACTGATCAGGTGACGAGCCCTTTGTAGCGACCTAGAACCGCAACATCATATGAGATGCACTAGGACTGATGACCCTAGAATGGATCCTCGTGGGAACATGATATAAGGGAGGTACCGTAGCTTCTCAATCCTATTATATGAATAAACCAAATGTAAGAACACGGTAATCATGTGCATGCACCACATTACATGTGCAATAGGTGTTGTTGAGCACTGGAGGTAGTGTGGCATGCCGCGATCGTAAGATAGTGTCACAAGAGGGAGTGTTGACAAGGGCATGCATCATATCATCTCATCCTTGCATTAACAAGAGTACTTAGGGTTGAGTGTTGTACTGCTTTATCATTACTGCTTGATTGAATTGATAACATGTTAACCTTCACTTTATAGCTCCACTGAGTTGATCACTCACTCCCACGTTCTGTGACGGTGTTTAAACACCAACCAGACTCTGTCTTAGTTGCAGATAGGGATGCGACACAGGAAACGGAGCCTGATCTTTATGATGACGAGGAGGCATTCTCGTATATGCAGTTCTCGGGCGAATTCTTTTAGGCCGTCCTGATTGACGAGGGCTATGGGGTTTACCACATGTAGTTGGACCATGGTTTTGACATTTTGTATTTTGATTTGTACATATATATATATATATATATATATATATATATATATATATATATATATATATATATATATTCGACTCAGCACTGTAATCATACTCTGATGACTATCAGTGGTTTACACATATTAAATGGATACACACGTCACAGTCTTCCGCTTGCTTTACACACTGTTTCTGGAGTATGATTTACTACTTTGATTTAATCCCACGCATGTTTATAGCACTAACACAGGCAACAACTCAACCATACTCATGCACATTGCATAAGTGATGTTTTGGAACTTGGGAGTTGGGCTCCTGCTCGACCCCCGAATTTCAAGGCATTACACGCCTCCTGTACATCTCTGACCACAAAATATACAAAACACATAATTTCTATGAGCCTGTCCTCGTAGATCGTCTTTAACATATTTCCACAAAAAATCTCTCTTTCCCCTCAAACATCTCCCTTCTTTTAATTTACTGAAAAACAAAAAATTCCCAATGGATAGTCATTAAACCATAATTTACTGAAAAATAAAATTAATAGATGGACAATATACACAACACAGTAGACAATTGGACGTTATACACAGTACACACATTACACTATATAGTTGACAGCAGTGTTCGAAATATCAGTATCGCATAATGTATCACACCCTTGGGATACAGATACGTATTGGTTATCACACGGGATATATCGTTTGTATCGCATACTTTATTGCACTTCTTGGGAAACATGGGGAAACATTGGGAAAATGGTTGAATTTTTTAATAAAACTTTGGAGATTGTTAAAAAGGCCCTTAATACACACTTTTAAATCATAAAGTTTCAAAAAAGAAGTGTACATAATAGATTTCCTTTGTATAGGGTCCTAAGCTATGCGTTGTTGGATTGAACTACGACAACTATATTCAGTATCAACCCCGTCCATCCGTTTTTCCATATCATTTCAGGACATTATCCAAAAAATATAACAGATCCAATAATTAGGTAGACCATACCATAGGAAACAATGGTTATTGACCATTAGTGGGCCACGAAAGTTTTGGATCAAGCTAATAATAGTTTTTTCTCTTCATTCAAACCATAAATTTATCTGGTAAAATGGATGGACGGAGTGGATAAAATACATGAATTATAGTGGGCCCACAAAGTTTACAAAGTACGCTGCTCACTAGGGGATCCACGATTTCCAAGTTCCTTTGCTCAAAACTTAGGTGTGGCCCACTGTGATGTTTGTAAGAAATCCACCTCGTCCATTTGTTTTTTGAGATCATTTTAGCACTTGAGAGCAAAAATGAGCAGGATCCAAGACTAAAGTGGGCCGCACTAAAGGAAAAGGTGGGTAGAAAAATTCCTACCTTTGAAACCTCCTTGGGTCGTAGGGCCCACGATAATGTTTATTTTACATCCAATCTGTTAATTAGGTCACACAGACCTGGATGAAGAGGAAAAATAAATATCATATTGATCCAAAGCATCCGTGACCCTCAAAAGGGTTTTAATGGTAGATGTTCAATCTACCACTGCTGTTTGCAGTGTGGTCCAGTTGATCTTTGGATCTATCTTATTTTTTGCCTCAAGCCTTACGAAGAGCTCACCAAATGGATGAACGGCCTAGATATAACACATACCTCATGATGGGACCCAGAGAACTTGGTGACGTCAACCCACAGCTTGGTGGTGCGCGCGTATTCGATTTTGATATAAAAAAAAGGGGGGGCGCGGATTAGCTGAGTAGCGAGACTCGCTACTGAATTGACGTCACCAAGTTCCGTGGGCCCCACCATAATGTATGTTTTGTATCCACACCGTCCATCCATTTGGAGAGAACATTTTACGCCATGAGCGTAAGAATGACTAAGATTCAAAGCTCCAATGGACCCCAGCACAGAAAGCAGTAGAGAGAGTGACGCCCACCATTAAAAACTTCTGAGGGCCACAAAAGTTTTCCATTAAGCTAATATATATATTTTCCCTTTTATAATGCTTTTTTTAACTTATTAACGGGTTGGATCTCAAATAAACATCACGGTGGACCTTAGGAAGGTTTCAACAGTGTATGTCACTTTCTCCACTGTTTTTTGTAGTGGGGTCCATTACAGAATTTTATCTGCCTCGTTATTTGACTCATGTCCTAAAATGATATCTCCAAATGGATGGACCGTGTAGATATAACACATTCATCATGGTGGGACACGTAACTTGGTGACGTCACTTCAGTAGCAATCTCGCTACTCATCCGGTCAATAGCTAATCCACGTCCAAGGGAAAAGGCTCGAACGAGCTTTCGTTTTCAAGCAGAGAGGGTTCTGGAAACCGGAACCCTAAAATATCTCCCAAATCTCATCGGATGTCTCCGGATTTCTCTCCAAAATCGGAGATGTTATTTGCGGTAACCTGGGAATGACACTTCAATTCGAATGGCCCACCAAATGGAAGCTTCCGATCATGGCGATCTCTTCTACAGGTACCGAAATCCACCCTCTTTTTTTTTCCCCGATTTTTTCGGATGATAGACGTCGATTTCCGACAATAATGGAGAGGAAATCGCGCGATTTCGTCAAAATATCGTGCGATATTGACGATATATCGGCCGATATCTGGATTTTGGGTTTTTTGGTTATCTTCCGGGGGTTATTGCGAGTGTATCGTCTTGCAGGGGTGCAATAACGATAATATCGGCCGATAGTATCGATATTTCGAACACTGGTTGACAGTACATAGTGAATAGTTGGCCCACATGATTGACTGAATAGTTGGATTATATGCCATGCACACACCACAGTGGACCCCGCGCATGTGGGCCATGCCATACACACACCATAGTGGACCACGCATGTGGGCCATGGCATAGAACACCATAGAGGACCCCACGCATGTGGGACATGGCATAGAACACCACGGTGGACCCCATGCATGTGTCCCACGTGATGGTTGGACGGGTCAAATCCATGACATACACACCACAGCCCTCATGCATCTTTGTTACATAAGAACAAACCTCCAAAAAAGGAAAAAAAAATTTGAAAAATGAAAAAATAACCACAAAATTTCAAGATAAATAAAACCCCAAAACTCATTAACAATGATTAAAGGGCCAAAAAATACCTTAAATAGAGATTCAATCAACCAAAAATTGATTTATTTGAGCTATGTGTCCGCACGGCTATGAAAAGTGGGAAACGTGATTTCTCCCTTATTAGGGCTTCAATGCTCTTGAAAATCCAGCAATAAGATGTCCTTGTAGGTCTGATTGAATACCTAAATTCTCATCTTCAAGGGGCCTTTTGAACGGAGAGAATCGGAGCTTGAAAAGGGCAGCAAATGCGGTTGTCGCGGCGCTAAGATAGGGATGTTCGAAAGCCCTATTTCGATAGCTTTTAAATTATAAGTTTCCTTCTTAAAATATGAGCCTCCCACCATCTATTGAAAGGGAAAAAGTTTTAGTCATACATTTCAAGGCCCATTTTTTAATAGTTTAGATTGTAGAAAAGTTTAAATGAGATGTGTGTGAAGGATGGTCTGGATGGATCTACATGCTGCCACATGTGAAAAATATGGGCCACCACCATTTTAAAACACTTTCTTAACTCACAAAATAAAATATATTTTTTATTTTAAAGAAAATTAGCATACTCTTGAGGCATACGCAATGTACGCTACAGCCCCTGTAGCATATGCTACAATGGAAATACGCTATTCACAACACTGATCGGCACTACCTGTGCGTTTCATATCGCATAGGTGAGATACAGGATACATCATGGGATATATTGGCCCGGCATTGGCTAAGTCGTGGCTTGGCATACCTTAGTGCCACGATGTCAACATACCTCAGTGCCATGATGTTGGTAGACCGGCATCGGCTTAATTGCGGCACGATGGCTCGGTATACGTCTATGTCACAACGTTGGCGGCCCAGCACTGGCTTAGTTGTGGCCAGGTGGTGGCAACGACATCGCGCAAGCTCAACTACTTTAACTTTTATAAATACATCTCGGGGGCCTTCATTTGAAAGGATCTGAAGAAAACTTAAGGACCTTCAGCTGCTGCTACTCTCTCTCTCTCTCTCTCTCTCTCTCTCTCTCTCTCTCTCTCTCTCTCTCTCTCTATGCCGGCTTGCAAATAGGTGAAGAGAGACACCCGCTCACTCACATAGGCTTTGCAACGTCGACATACCTCAGCGCCATGGTGTGGGCAAACCTGCATCGGCTTAGTCGCCACCCGATGGCTCGGTATACACCGATGTCGCAACATTGGCAGCCCAACACTGGCTTAGTTGTGGCCTAGTGGCGGCGACGACATTGCGCAAGCTCAACTACTTTAACTCTTGTAAATACCTAATAGGGCCCTTCATTTGAAAGGATTAGAAGAAAACTTAAGGACCTTCAGCTACTACTACTACTACTACTACTCTCTCTCTCTCTCTCTCTCTCTCTCTCTCTCTCTCTCTCTCTCTCTCTCTCTCTCTCTCTATGCCCACTCGCGAATAGGTGAAGAGAGACGCCCGCTCACTCATATAGGCTAGCAGGCTAGGGCAATAGCCCCAGTAGGGTTGTTGAGATAACGCCCGCTACTATTCTCCTAATGGAGCACAGATCCAGGCTCACCTATCCAAGTGAGCACCGTTAGTGTTGCTCGTGCATGCTCTCACTCTCGTGCTACCCAGTAAGTACGTGGTTAAATGTTGGCTAAACTACATGCATAAGTGCCATGTGCTGATCTCACCATCATATTGCATAAATGTAGCCCTACATTGCCCACGAAAATGGCTACGAGCTCCTCACCTACACGAACACAACTCTACACTCCCTGCCCTTGTCTTGCACATGACACATCACTATGCTACCTATCTTGTATCTGACATCTTCTTATGCTACCTGTCTCATTCATGGATGGTGTCGCACACCAATGCTTTTACTCTCGTCTCCATATGGCCTTGTGTGAATCCAAGCTCAGTCATGCATTTGATACCTGATATTGGCTAGTTATAAGGAGATGTACGAGCACACCCTGCTACTCATTTAGATGGCAGTCCAACATTTGTATGCTCTTCGGAGAAGCTATGCTCACAGGTAAGGTAACATGCACGTTCATTCTATAGCTACACGGTAACACGAGACAAATGCTAAGCCTAATTGTTCCCTGGTGCTAATAATGCCCCGATTAGTGATCTAGACACTTTAAATATAAAGGATCCCTGCTGAAGGCATTACTCTTCTTTCTTTTATGCTTTGTAGGTCAAGGGGCACGAAGCCCTAATCAATGATAATTGTCATATACATGTTATGAATTTACCCCTGACACACTCTTTGTAGCATTCAAAGAAACAATACTTGTACCTCTAATTTTCCTCATTTTAGCAAAAGCTCTATACTGTTGCCCCGTAGACGTAGGCGTATTACCGAACTACATAAACCTCTGTGCCTCTTGTATTTTGGTAGTTTGATTGAAAGGAAGGGGAAGCATATAACATTATCTGAAAGGCTCTATGGCCTCCATTGGATGAGCCCAAGGCTAGATTCGGGTTGTCCTCAAGACATGGACCTTTAAGTGGCCAGTAAACCCATCAGGGCCCATATCCCTTTGGTGGCCAGTTGCCCTTGAGGCCTGCCCCCCTAGGGATCTACACCTTCTCAATAGCACTTTCATCTCCGTAAAGGCTACACCTTGTTGAGGCTTACGGACCCTTTGTGCATTTGAACTATATCAATTCTCCACAAGTGTTAAGTTCATTCATATGATGCATGCCTTTGCAACTATTCATGCCTTGCCTTAGAATAAAGGGCATTTCCTTAGGGAATGAAATTTAGGGCTTGTGCCAGACTACAACTCTATCAATGAAAAACCCCTTTAAGGAAGTGTGCTTTATTTTCTTTATGTGTATCTCAATAATGCTCTACGAATGCCTATGGAAATCATCCCCAATCCCCCAAAAATCCGTGTCAAGAATGTATTGTCCTGAACACAGTCGGATATACATGGACGGTGACAATGAAACTGAGACAGATAATCAGGGCAATGATAATGACGATGATGATAATGCACCTAGCCCTGTTGTTTGTGTCGCTCACACAAGGGTACAACTATCCACACAATTCAAGAATGATAAGCATCAACAGGTGAGAGAAGGCAACACTAATGAGTGTTGGGATTTATAAAATGACCAGTTAATGGAGGAGCATCATGGGGAGGCTAGTCCTAGTTGCACTAAAGGAGATAGGGATGGAGCACCAGGAGGATAATTGATAACTTATGGAAATGGATATGATTATGGATAGTTTAGGGAGGCTCTTAATGAACTTTTATGTTGGACTAGTCTTGGATGTACTCCACGTGGAGTAAAAAATATGGAGGATAGAGATATCCAAATTCAAATATGAGTCATTCATCAAAGTCACAGTTGTAGACTCAACGATACGAGCAATATAACTATGACTATGGGTCTACCTCTAGCATTGGCACTATCTATTCTTATTCAAGTTCGACACAGCATTGGCACAATCATCAAAGTAGTGATGAGTGTGACAAGTCATCTCTAGCTTTGACTAATGGGTGAGTAATTTTTGTGCATTTATGTTTGAGTTCCACACTTTGACATCACTTTATCACTTATGACTTCTGACTCATGCGTTACGGTTTATTAGTTTGCCTGGTAGATAGAGTTAAACTGTCTATTTTTGATTTCATGTTTATCATGATTTATACATTATAGTTGTGGTTGATATAATTGTGTTACCCAGTGTTTTAAGTATTGACGATATCGGCCGATATATCCCACGATATATCTTGTATCCAACCTCTGCGATACGAAACACACAAGTAGTGGGATATATCCCACATGTTCGATCTGGTGAACATTTTCGATTTTTGAACTTTTTTTTTCTGTAAATCATGTTAAATCAATGTCAAATTGTTACTAATCTATAATTTTTTTTCTCATGCAAAGAATTTTGATTTCAAGATTTGGAGGAGATCGGCCGAGTTGCAAAATATTGAAAAAATCAAAATTTCCCAATTTCTCGCAAATCGGTTGCAATCTTTGTGTCCAAACAAAAAATCAAACATGTATGTAACCTGATCTAGTGATTCTTCTTTTACTTTTGAATGTATTGCTTGCGTTTCTACATGCCTTCTTACATTTATAAATTGTATAAATAGACTTTGAATATACTTGCATCTATTCAGTTACATAGCGCAAAAATTAGGACCTCATACAAAGAAAACCTATTATATTAACTTTTTTTTTGTAATGTTTTGATTTATAAGTGTGTATTGATGCCTTTTTTAACAATCACTGAAGTTTCATTGAAAAATTCAACCAATTTCCCAATGTTTCCCCATGTTTCCAACAACAATGATACATTATGCGATACAACCAATATATCCCATGCGACAACCGATACGTATCTGTATCCCAAGGGTGCGATACGTAACGCGATACCGATATTTCGAACACTGGTGTTAATAACTTGTGACTACTCATAAACCTTATTTATATTAATATTAGATACTAAGAATATTAATATAGGAATTTTAGAATTAATCTCAGCCTCTCAAGTTAATAGTATCATAGGTAGCGCAAGATAACAATCTTACCAAAGAATAGCCCATCACACCATCATATACAAGCTAAAAGCAATAAACAATACATATTTGGGATCCTCTCTTTTTTCTGAACTTTTTCAATATTTTTTTTCACAAATTTCCTCTAATTGTTTTTTACCGTTATAGGGATGTAATGACCATTACAGTCCATATCTTAACAGCCATAAGGCTAGCCATTACAGCCATCATTACAGTCACCGTATGCCTTCCTCGTACGATCATGGGATGAATGACTACGACGACTACAACGCCCATCCATAGCCGGCCATTAGCAGTTTTTACATGTGTGAGGTCTTAACAAAGCTCTTGGAAGAAAACAAGAATATATTTCTCAAGGACACACGGAAACATAATATACATCAGCACTTACCAGCGACTTGATCAACGGAAACGAGCTCGCCACCATAGGTCCTACTAAATAAATCAGAGGCCAAGTTTCGCCTTTTTGCACTGCATGCTTCTCCAGTATTGACAAAAAATTCACTATCTGCTCTACATGCTCAGAAGATTTTTGTGGACCCTCTGCTTGCTGGAATATATCCAGACAGTCCTTTTGAAATGATGCACAAAATGCACTGAGCAAATTGCATTCTTTCATAGAAATGGCAGATAGAATTTCAATAATGCACTTCCCCAAGTCTTGCATGTAGCTTTCTACATACCTTGTACACAGAGTTTCAGTTGGCCTTTCATCAGATGATGCACCGGATTTCCCAGATAAATTGTCACCCTGATTTTTTGGGCTTACTAGCAAAAGGTAGTCATGCCAAAGAAGCATTACCAGGATATGGTTAACAAGATTGACTTGAAACTCACGAATAGCATCTCTTCCCTCAGAATATCTGCAAATAAAAGGATATGTTCAAAAAGACAATTGAAAAGCAAAGAAATAACCAATCCTACAGATCCCTCCTGCAGAGGACATTTGTCTGAAGGAACATTGAAAAGGATCTTTGCACCACATGTGCCAATGTAGCATGTGTTCGTGAGATCTGGGCAAGTCGTGAACACCCACTGTGAAATGGACCAGACCAATACTCGGGCCCATCCATCAGCAGGTGAGCAATATTTTTATCTTCATAATTGACCATCATTAATTTGCAATAATCATTTCACAGTGGGGCACACCTTATAGAAGCCTGAATCTTGCACAGGTGTACTATGAAGATCCTCTTCAACCATCTTCTCATAGATCTCCATTGCATTCTCATCCAAGATAAAGGTAGTGGCAGAAGCAATGGATACAAGCTCATCAGAGCACAAAATGTTGCAGTTTCCATGTTAATGTATACTCAGCTGGTAAAGTTCAGAAAATTTCAAACCTTGATGCATTACATATTCCCCAAAGAAAACATTCTTTAAATGCCTTGAAGAATGCCAAGCGATCTGCAGATGAGTGGAAAGAATTCCTTCCCTCCCAAAGGTTATGGAAGAATTTCAGAAAAAATTCCTCCCCAGCTATTGCTTTTGGAGGGATGGAATCTAAGAACAGAATTAGAGCAGGGTAAGATACTTGTTGTGATCCATAGCACCCATTACGTAGAAAATGCCAGAATCGAGATAGTACAATCTTCTGAATGTTACCCAGGGACCAACTGTCAGGAAATTTTTTAGAAAATAGCAATATCGCATCCCACATTGAAGAATGACAAGACGGATCATTTTCCTGGAAGGCACCTAGTATTGCAACAGATAGTGTCTTCATATTTCCTTCACTAAAAGCATGAGGGATGTGTTTAATGAAACACCCTAGCACTGAAAACACTGCAGAGTGGACTCCAGGGCTTTGAGACTTAAGAAATTCCAGAAAATATTTATAACTAGAAAACATCTTCTCAGCATAAGAAATGGCCACTTCCCTAGCCCTAAAAGCATGTTTTGATTCGGTGGTTACATTTTCAAGATCAGGTCTTTGTACTTGCATCCCCAACAAAATATCTACGAGTGTAGATAATGCTAGCAATGATGAGGAAATCACCTGAAACCAAAGGAAGCATAAGAAAATACCAGAAGTTAGAGAAGAAAAGTAACCATCACATATCCTTGCAACAAGAACAAGAGGGAATGCAACCATATACAATCACGAAGAGAAGATCTACGAGGGATGCATTATGGAAGTTTAAGAGGAAATGCTACAATGAAAAATGTACCGCAAGGAGTAACGCCAAAGCATCTCTAGTGTACATGTGCACCTATGTACAGTACAGCACGGTTTTAAATAATGGTATCGAGGGGTATCGACTGGGCAGAAGCATGACTACGTACGTGAGTCTATTGGACCCAAATTGAACGATACAGGCCCGTATCTGCGGTAATTATTTTTTACCCATAAAATCTTGAAACAAGATTTAAAAGGGGGGAAAAACAGAAATGACCGTTTTTGTGGTTTTAACATACATTTAATGGTGTATTAGACAATGATAAGGATGTTGCATGTCGACTTGGCCTGCTGAAATTCAACACAATATACCCTAATCAAACATAAATCCAGCATGATCTGGTGGACTGGAGGTCATTACATTGAAATACAATATATATATATATATATATATATATATATATATATATATATATATATATATATATATATAAAAGATGAAAAAAGTTATTTTAAAAAAAAAAAAAAAAAAAAGTGATGGTTACCCTGCTGATATTAGACCATTGTATTTGTATTCATCAAATGCCACTCAATTTTGTGTTTTGATCTGATTGTTAAAAAAAGGCCTAGATCTAACCTAAAATTAGTTTTTAAGCTACCTCCATGGTTGAAAGGAAGAAATAGAAAAAAAGAGAGAAATTAATAATAAAAGTTTCAATAGGGCGCCTTTATGGTTGCTATCAGACATGGCCCTTTTTTTTTCTTTGGATAGTTCACCCCCATATCATACTCATTTGTTAATATTGTGCAGTGCTTTGAATATCATGTAGCGTATAGCGTAGTGTTTGGCCCTCTATAGCGTGTAGCGTAAGCTACATAGCGTATAGCGTAAGCTAAACGATACCTAATATTTTTAATTAAAATAATAGAAAAATATGATAAAATTTACAAAATGCATATTTCATATGAGTGTTTGACAGCGGATCTGAATCGTCAACCGCATATTTCCATGCAAAATCTGTCTCTTTGCCTTTAGACATCTCTTAGTGTGGCCTCTTTTTTTATTCACCGAAACATCACAAATTCACAATATGGACCACAATTTGGATAGTCTGGATTGATCTAAGTGCTCTATCCACGATATGGAGCAAAATTTAGATGGTCCAAATTGGTCTAATGTAGTGCCACGTGTGACGAGGATGAGTGACCACCGTTTTAAAATAGGTGTTGAACTTCACATAGAAGAAAAACTTTTTTTTTTTTTTTTTTTAAAAAAAAAGGAGATTTCAAGTAGCATACGCTACTTACGTTACACTGCTGACTACGCTACATGTAGTGTACGCCAGTGTTTGAAATATCGGTATCGCATTACGTATCGCACCATTGGGATATGGATACATATCGGTTATCGCATGAGACATACCAGTTGTATCGCGTAATGTATCGTTGTTGTTGGAAATATAGGGAAACATAAGGAAATTGGTGGATTTTTTCAATGAAACTCCAATGATTGTTAAAAAAGACACCAATACACACTTATAAATCAAAACATTACAAAAAAACAAGGGCACATTAATAGGTTTTCTTTGTATGAGGTCCTAATCTATGCGTTAACTGAATTGATGCAAGTATATTCAAAGTCTATTGTTGATATAATTTATAAATGTAAGAAGACATGTGGAAACATAAGCAATACATTCAAAAGCAAAAGAAGAATCACTAGATCAGGTTACATACATGTTTGATTTTATGTTTGGACACAAAGATTGCAATCGATTTGCGAAAAATTGGAATTTTTTTATTTTTTAAAAATTTCCACAGCTCGGCCCATCTCCTCCAAATGTCGAAATCGAAGCTCCCAATCCATGATTTTTCATGTTTTATGAACGATCATGGATTTGTAATAATTTGACACTGATTTAACATGATTTACAAAAGAATAAAAAAAGGATAAAAAATCTTCACCAGATCGAACATGTGGGATATATCCCACCACTTGTGTGTTTCGTATCGCACAAGTAGGATATAAGATATATCGTGGGATACATCAGCCAATATAGCTGATACTTAAAACATTAGCGTACGCTACGCTGCATGTAGCGTACGTTATGCTACATGTAGTGTACGCTATGCTACATGTAGCTTACGCTACCTGCATACACTACGTAGCGTTTTAGCTACGCTATGCGCTATGTTACGAACGCTATTGAAAACACTAATATTGTGCCTATAGTGATCAATACCATTCAATTGGTGGAGCACCAGTTGGTTGCATCATAAGCCCAAAAGATAAAGAAATCCAATTGTGGTATCCATCAACTAGGTAGCATGGAAAGAGGATGGTCCCAATCAAAAGATGAGCAAGGGCCACATTCAACAGGCAATAGGCAATACTCAAACCAATTGTGCTCAAAGGTGGACAAGTGTAATAAGTTTTGGATAATGACCCATCCATGTGGTGGATTGCCCAATTAAGAGACCCAATCACCAGAAATATTTCCCATGTGCGTAGTGGGAATGGCACTTTAGAGAAGGAAACATTCGTCATAACACATTTCTCTAAATATAATGATTTATTGCACTCAAGATAGTAAATGGAAGATTGAGATGACAGTCGAATTACAGTATTGTAGGTACCACCTTAATGAAATGTATAGCAGGTCCAATGTTTTAAATAGCTTATGCAACATAGTGTGCCTTTGTACTACTTAGTGCATGAAAATAGCCCAAGTCACATGTAGTTTGTTGTGCTACTCATTATGTAACATACACTAGAAGCTATGCTACACCTTACATAGCACAAGCTACAAGCAATAGTGCACATAATACGCTATAAAGCCAAAACTACACGCTACGTAGTGTCCGCTGCATGTTATTTTTCACTAAAATAGTATGTTGATTTTAGAGAAGAAGGGAAAAAAAAAAAAAAGAGAGCAGAAAAGGAGGAGAAAAACATGAGAAAGAGAATAACGTCCCACCACTTGCTTTATTATACTAGGGCTTTCACTTGAAAATGTGAAATTGCAAGAATACCCTCAATAGTTAAAAACCACTACCAAAGAGCCAAAGGCTCATGTACACATGCCCCCAATAAATAAAAACCAAACCCAATCAAGATGACCACACATGTGATCGTGTCACACGTGTGGACACGTAACACGTCCACACATGTGATCACGTCACGCATGTCATCATTCTAACACTCTCCCTCAAGTTGGAGCATATATATCATAAATGCCCAACTTGTCAAAAAATATGTCAAAATGAGCTCGACTTAAAGCCTTTCTGAACATGCGAGCAACTTGATCTTTAAATTTAATGAATGGGGTTGATATTTCCTTGTTCGCGACCTTCTCTCTGATGAAGTGACAATCCACTTCAATATGCTTGGTCCTCATGATAAACTAGATTATTGGCGATATGTGATGCAACTTGGTTATCACAATATAGATTCATAGGAGTATCAACCACAAAACCTAACTCACACATCAACATCTTTGGCCACACATGTTCACACGTGGTATGAGCCATGGCTCTATACTCTGCTTCTGCACTAGAACGAGCAACGACTTGTTGCTTCTTGCTTCTCCAGGGAACAAGATTACCTCCTATAAAGGTACAATAACTTGTGGTAGATTGTCTATCTAAAGGAGATCCAGCCCAGTCTACATTAGAAAATCCTTCCACTCTAAGGTGTCCATTTCACTTTAAGAGAATTCCACGGGCTGGGGCACCCTTCAAATATTTAAGTATGCGGAACACAACTTCCATATGAGATACATGACAGGCTTGTATAAACTTACTAACTACACTAACTGGATAAGTAATATCCGGTCGTGTAATGGTTAATTATATCAATTTACCAACTAACTGGCAATACGTGCCTGAATCATCAAACAGGTCTCCTTCATCTACACTTAAGAGTTTGTTCCCATGGGAGTTGTAACCGACTTAGCCCCTAGTAAACCCATCTCTTCTAACAAGTCCGTAACATATTTCCTTTGCGATAAATTGCTAATTTTGACCGAGATACCTTAATACCCAGAAAGTATCAAAGATAGCCTAAATCCTTTGTACAGAGGTGTTGTTGTAAGAATTTCTTCGATCCAAATATGCCTTTACCATCGTTTCCAATGATAATGATGTCATCCATGTAAACAACAAGAACCAGAGTGTCAATCTCACTTTTCCTAACAAATACTGAGTGATCAACCTGACTGCGTTTCATCCCAAATTGAATTACCAAGTTATTAAATTTGTCAAACCACGCACGTGGAGACTGCTTTAACTCATAAATTGATTTTCTTAGCCGACAGACTTTATAGGACTCCCCCTGAGCAACAAAGTCAGGCGATTGCTCCACATACACTTCTTCAAGCAAATCACCATAAAGAAAAATATTCTTCATATCCAATTGATATATAGGCTAGTCCAAATTTGCAGCAATAAAGATCACCACACGAATTGACTAAAGCTTGGCCATTGGATAGAAGGTTTCAGATTATTCTATCCATAAGTCTGAGTATACCCTTTTTCCACCAACTAGGCCTTGAAACGATCCACAGTGCCATCAGACTTGTACTTCCTACTGCACGTTTCCCTGCAGGTAACTTGCTCAAAATCAAAGTCCACGTTTGATTTTGATGAAGCTTAACTATTTCTTCATCCATAGTTCTTTTCCACCCAATTTATATGAATAGCCTCATGAGACGATCAAGAGACAAGCACAGATGACAAGGACAAAGCAAACTGCCGAAATGAAGTTAATAGATCATTCAAGGAAACAAAATTAGAAATAAGATGTAGCATACGAGAATGTATACCCTTTCAAATAGCAATAGGTTGATCAACTTCATTCAACAAGTTTGGTGGAGACTGAAGAGGAGGATCTTCAGATGGATTGATATAACTGGCGAAGGGCATATTACTAGGAACTTCAGTACTTCTCTTGGAACGTTTGGAGTAAACCTGCAATGGTGGTGGATTTGGATGAGACCCATTGGCTTGCTTTCCAGGTAAATTTGTGTCTGTCACCATAAGAAGGGTAGCAGAGCTTTTGGAAAGTTGCAATGTCTTCACATTATTTGAGAAATATGGAGTATTTCAAAAAAGGTGACGTCCATGGACACATATTGCCTACGGGTGATAGGATTATAGCATTTGTAGCCACACTAAGTATTTGAGTACTATGGAAACACACCCTTTATAGCTTTGGGTTCAAACTTATTGGAGACATGATGAAATACATGTAAGAAACATATGCATCCAAAAATTTTAAGAGGAAGAGAAACGGATGGATACTAGGGATAAAAGATAGAAAATTGAGTTTTACCTCCTAATACTAGGGCTGTACACTAACCGAGTTAGCTTGGTTAGCTCGCTCGACTCGACTCGAAAAAGCTAGATTCGACTCGGTTCGAAATTGAGTTCGAGCTGAGTCGACCTGATTTTTTGAGCTCAAATAAAATTCGAACCGAATTCAAGCTAGCCCGAGCTTGACTCGACTTAGATTGAATTCGGATCGAACTAGTTCGGTGAATCAATTACTTTGATATTGATGTTGCTCACCAAGTGTTTGATGAAATGACTCAACGAAGTGTCAGCTGGTGGCAAGGAAGGTATATTTCACCAAACAAATACCCTTTATTCTTGATTTTGATGTTGCCTACAAGGTGTTTGATGAAATACCTGTAAAATCGTTGTTGATGTTTTACATACAGTGAGAATTTGAAGGTGCATTCCATGTGTTTGTGAAAATGTTGCACAAGCGAACTCGGCTCGAACTGCTGACCGAACCGAGTCGAGCTGGTCAGTCAGGCTCGAGGACCGAGCCGAGCCGAGTTTGAGCTGAGGTCAGCTAGTGGCAGAGGCAGAACCGAGTCGAGCTGTGCCAAGCTCGACTCGGTTCGACTCATGTACACCTCTACCTAATACTAACAAGGGCAATGAGTGCAGTGACGATTACCGCGACCACAACCACATCAACCTCCAAATCTACCGCCTCAACCACAGTCACCTCGAATTCCCTCATCAACTGTCTGATGCGAAGATAAAAGAGGAACGATCTAATGAAGTGGAAATCTAAGTAGACTATGCCAGTTGTGCTCTGAACTCTGACAAACGCTTCTATCATTGAAGGAATTTCACTACCACTGAAAATTTGAGACTTCACGGGCTTTAACTCAAGTCGAAGGCCCGAGAGGAATTTGGCAACAAGAAATTTCTCCCTTCGCTTAAGCATAACCTCAAAATCTCTTGACAACAGTTGGTATACGTTCAACTCTTCCCACATGTCGTGTAGTGTAGAATAATATTCTCCCACACTTCTATCTTCCTGCTGGAATGCGAATATATTCTGTAGGAGTTCATAAATATGGCTTAAGTTTTTCTCACCAGACTACATCTCCTTCAAGGTGTCCCATACATCTTTGATGCTATTGAGGAAAATTACATTGGGACCGATATGTAGTTCCATGTTATTCCACAACAATGCCCTAATTGGGGCATCCTCTGCCACCCAATCATCATAGTATGTCACAGTGAATTAGGCTTAGGCGATGTAAAATATTTAACTTCTCTCTTTTCAGTCAGAAAAACTTTTACAGATGTGGCCTATTGTAGATAATTCATTGCATTCAATTTCATTGATGTTATTTGGAGAGGCACTAAATCCGATGAGAACGAAATACTGCTCTTAGGGTCATTTTAGGAATCCATCTAAATAATAACAAATAGTTTTTCTTGAACACATTCTTCAACAAATTGACCTACTAAATCAATACATGCTTCCATGCTTCAACTTGTCTCGATCAACACAATAAGGGAGGGCTTCAAGGAACTTCTGAATTTTCAGCCTTCAAATTTGATTCAATTTACCCTAGATTGCATACGGGATAAAAGATGGCCCACTTTGTCCCATCACGTGGGAAGAATACAAGAGCAAGCCTTACACACCTTCATTAATCATGATTTCACCACCCATCACATGGGGGTACAACAACCAGAAGAGATTAGGTTAGGTTAGACCTAAACACGTTAGCGTTTCCCACCAGAGAGAGAAAAAAAGAAGAAGAAGAAGCAAGATGAAGAAGTGAGAGATCAAGAAGAAAAATAGATCAACATAGCTCTGATACTATGTTGATTTTGGAGAAAAGAAAGAAGGAAAAAAGAAGAGCAGAAAAGGAGAAAATGTGAGATGCTCTAGCAGCCCCACACATCCCACCGCTTGTTTTATTATATTAGGGCTTTCACTTAAAAATGTGAAATTACAAGAATACCCAATAGTTTTTTTTTTTTTTTTCCTTGAAAGCACACACACACACACCCCCACACACTCACGCTAGTGGAATTTCACCACATATGGGTACTCGAACCCTTGACCAGGCGTTGAAACTCCTGAGAGTCTACCACCGGATCAAGAGTAAAGACCCAAATATATGCCCCCAATACAAGAATACCCTCAATCGTTAAAAACCACAACCAAAGAGCCAAAGGCTCATGTACATATGCCCCCAATATATAAAGATAGAACCCAATCAAGATGACCGCACATGTGATCACATCACACGTGTGGACATGTCACATGCACACGTGTGATCATTCTAACACAGTAAACTCCATTAATGTTTTTAATGATTTGATATATTCTTTTATTTTCACTAAAAATTAGTTACTGCTTTCAACGATTTTAGCGAAGTGGTATGAGCAGCAGTATTAAATCAGTTCCATATCTATTTTATCATTATATTTACTCCTTGCCATATTTTTTCTATTATTTAATTAAATATTCAAAAGTAGGATGTAGCTTACGCCTCGACCCGCATTAAACAAATCGCCAAACAGAGCATTTCTTCACTAAGCAACTGGGAGATGTTTCCAAGAGGCTTCTTTGCACAAAACAGTTGAACCCTCATTGGGGGTGAAACATGTTAGATCTCTCTGTACAGCACGTGTCAAAAATCTGGCCATTCATCAGGAAGGGCAGACAGTGAACATGCCATATACCAAAAATAAAGGTATCAAACTCAGTTAATGAGCCACATGGATGTGGAATCTTGATTGTTGGGCTTTCTTCTATAGTACCCATTTTTCTCATACAATAATCAGCAGAGAAACATTATCTTTTGGTCCAAGACATGTTCATGGTGTACTGACCTGATCAATGACCCGGATCTATGACAAGTGTGTTGTACACAGATTTCTAACACGTGCTCTAGGCCCATAATATAAATGGTTTGGATTGAACCAATGTTGTTTTTGCTCCAAGGCATATTTACGATATACCTTGCCTAATTAACGGCTAGGATCTATGACAAGTGTGTCTCTAACATGTATTCTGTCCCCTCACATTTGGGGCGTTTATTGAATTGTGACCCCTCTTATAACTCACATAGCCTACTTTGTAGGGAGGTCTAGAATACATATCTACTGCAATAGGATTTGTCAGACTTTAGCCATTGGATTGGGCCATTTTTAATGACGCAAACCATTTATAATATGGGCCTCACCATAGATATGGTATACCCCAAAAGGAAAAAAAAAAAAAAAAATCAGATAATAGTTTAACCCTTATATTAGTAGAAGGTAAAGGAACATCCATATCCAACTGAAAAGAGCCAATGATCAAAGGATTAGAATCTTCTAACTATCCCCATCAACGGTTTGGATCACTGAAAGATGATTCCAGATCAAAAGGAAAGAGTACTGACATATCATATTGCAATAGATCTAGATGTAGTCCAGCAAATCTCTTTTGTAGGATTTTCCAAACCAAATCCCACATACTATTGCAAGAGGTTTGCTAGAAGTTTGTCGAGCCCATGCGCGTACAAGGCATACCATCTACACAGCACTGCATGTGCCGCTATGGTAGATGATGCATTATCACAGCCATCCATCAAGCTGGTCCAATTGTCAAGATGTTCTGACACAAAAATCATGCTGGTGCATACATCGGGTGGGCCATGCTGTTAGTAACAAGTGGGTGACTTAAACTAGAAACTGTTTCAAGAAACTATCAAGATGTTCTCACCCAAAAAAGAAATTTACTACTCTATATATATATATATATATATATATATATATAGAGAGAGAGAGAGAGAGAGTAATGGTCTCCTACAAACTATACTACAAGGAATTTATGTGCAAGCTTTCATGTAAACCGTAAGATGAGGAGAGCGGCTGGGATTCAACTGCATTGAGAGAGGGAGTCTTCAAAAAAGAAGACTTGCTCCTACGCTCACGGAGAGACTCTGGGAATTACAAGCGGATTTCACGCAAAAGCCTTTCGTTGGAAGATCCTGTGCAAGGATTTTGTAGGGCCCACTATGATGTTTGTGATAAATCCAACCCGTCCATCCGTTTTACAAAATCATTTTAGGACATGCGACCAAAAATGAGGAGGATCCAAAAATTAAATGAGCCACATGAGAGGAAACAGTGGGGATTTAGTGACCACCATTGAAACATTCATATGGCTACAAAAGTTTTCTATCAGTTTATGTTCCTGGTGTTTTCATTTCATCTCAGTAAAAATGACATTATAAACGGTTTGGATGGAATATAAACATCAAGGTGGAGCCTACGAAGGTTTCAACGGTAAGCATTCCTTTCCCCACTGTTTCATCTCGTATGGCCCACTTGAATTTTGGATCCTCTTCATTTTTGGTATAATGTCTTAAAATGATATCTAAAAACGAATGGACGGGTTGGATTTCACACAAAGATCACAGTGGGCCCACACAGAATCCTTATGCGGATCTTCATGGGAAAGGCTTTAGCAGGAAATCCACGTCCCTGGGTTTCGAAAACGGATTGGCTACTCCCCCGCCACCAGCCAATGGGGGGTGGTTGGTGCTATGTGGACCCCACCACGATGTATGTGTTTCATCTATGCCGTCCATCCGTTTTTCCATCTAATTTAAGGGGTTGAGCCCAAAATTGAAGCATATCCAAAGATAAAATGGATCATGCCAGAGGAAAAAGTGAGGATAATGATTTCCACCGTCTAGGTGTCCCGTATCGGTATCGGTTGGCATAATGGTGACTTCCAAAAACGATACGGATACGGGGGCGTAACGGCCCGTAACAGCGTAAAATTATTTTTTTTGCTAAAAAAATATGAAAAAATATGCATTAAATCCAGAATATTCTAAGCATTCCAAATATGCATTCATTTATAAATTGGAACATGTTTATGGTGGTGTAACGGTCCACTCTTTGGTGAAAAGCTGTATCGGACTGTCTGATTAATTTTTGAACCAGGTAACCTGAATTTGACTACAAAATTTATATATTTAATTTTCTAAATATCTAATTTATATACTTAACAATTTAATATCTTTCTCCCAATAGTTCTTTAAAAAAATGAAATGAAATTAAATTTAGGTAGATAGCGTTGCCAATTTCGGGCTGACTTGGAGGACCAATCTATGCTCAAAATTAGCCTCAAATTCATGCAATTTATTGTGATTATTCCACTTATGTATTGGTGGACATTTATTGGATAGTGAATCATGAAAAAAAATCAAAAGGCCCTATTTTAAAAAATAAAAGTATACAAAATAATAATTAAAATTATTCAAATAATTTGAATTTGGCATTGTGAATTAGCAATTGCAGTTTATAATTTAATTGATAAATTTTAAATTAATGTCTCGTATACAATTTTTTAATTGGATCGGGAAGTGTAGCACACATGTTAAAGTTTTTTGGGCCCCACCTATGATGAATGTGTTATATCTAAACCGTCCATTCATTTGACGAGATCGTCTTAAGGCTTGACACGAAAAATAATACAGATCTAATTATCAAGTGGACCACACTGCGAAAAGTAGCAGGGGATTGAACGTCTACCATTGAAAACTTTTTTGGGATCACAGAACTTTTAGATCAATATGAAATTTGTTTTTCCTCTTCTTTCAGGTCTTTTTGACCTTATGAACAGATCGGATGGAAAATAAATGTTACGGTGGGCCTACAAATTGCTTAACAGTGAAAATCATCATATCCGCTGCTATTTTTGGTGTGGTCCAGACGATCTTTGGATACGATTCATTTTTTAGCTAATGCTCTAAAATAATATTTAAAAATAGATGAACGGTGTAGATATAATAAATACATCACTGTGGAGCCTGTAAAACTTTGATCTCCTTTGAACCGTTCGTACAACTCGGAGCTCGAGGAGTGTCAGCGCTCGTCTCAGCATGTGACACATACCTACAGCAGCTTACGCCAGTGAAAAAAAAAAAAAAAAAAAGAGGGGGAAACCGAAAAGAAAAAAGGGGGAAAGAAGAGAAGAAAAAAGAGGGAAAGAACAGAGAGAGAGAGAGAGAGAAGAAGGAGGAGGAGGAGGCTGCAGCCGCAACCACAGCCACAGCAGGGCCGCAACAGGCCGAGAAGAGGAAGAAGAAGAATAAGAAGAAGAAGAAGAAAGAGAAGAAGAGGAAAAGAAAGGAAAAAGGTAAGGGTTTTTTTTTTTCTTTTTCTTTTTTTTCAAGGCCTGTGTAACACCCCGGATTTTTGCCAACTTGGAGTTAGACGTCCTTAGGCAATGGGTCAACCATAGCACTCTTAAAGCTCAATTCCAAAGCCAAAGATATCATTTAGAACGAAATTCTTTAGAAATTTAACGTGAATTAACTAGCGCTACACTAGATTACCTGTGAAATAAGCACCAACCACTTTAAATACGATCTGTAAGACCCAAAACCTGTAGAATCAGTAACGCTACGCTATCCTAAAATTCCGGATCAATCTCTATTCCCGTTTGCTCTTGGGAGCACTTTGAAACTCCGTATTGGATCTAAACTGCACGTCAAAAGTCTGATAGCGATGAACTTAGACCAGTATGACCGCCTAGTTGGACTTGACTATCACCTCAAAAATCAAGGTCAAACGATGTCCTGGGACTGTTTCCTTGAGTCTGGAGTGAAGAGAGTGAGAAAGTGAAGATTTTTAGAAAATTAAATATATTTTTAAGTAATCTGGAACGGTTCACTTGCGCGTTATTTTTAAGCGTTCTGACCATTAGAATTCAACCCAAATTCACCCTCGGATCAGGATAGGTGGCCCTTACATGTCATAGTACTTGTAGCTCTGATCGAGTTCCCGTAACCATTGAACTAAAACTGGTCCACCACAGTCGATCTGGAAATCCGATCGAACTGAAAACTTAACTTGATCAAGATCCAGCATCTATGAGCTTAAGTCCGACCGCACACAGTATCAGGACCTCCAGAAGTGCTCCGTTGAGACGGAACAGTCCGTATTTGGACATAACCTAAGTATACCATGGCCCTGAGTCTAATTTGGAGAGTTTTGGGCCTATATAAGGACCTTAAACCCTTATTCTCTCATCCCATACGAATTTGGGAAAACCTAGGAGAGAGAAGAGAGAAAAGAGAGAAAAAGTGTGAGAGAAGTGGGAGAATCTTCCTGCTATCCTACCCTGCTATCCTACGTGCTTAACCATCACGATCTAATCGCTTTTCCAGTGATTCTAACTTCGTTCTTAGGTAAGAAAGCCTAACCCTAACCTATTCTAAGGTTTCAATTGGTGCAAGTGGTGAAGTAGCTAACCTAAATCATACTGTAGGTTGTCAATCAGTCGTTGACAAAGACTTAGAGTCTCTATTGAATTCGTTACACTTCTACGGCGTAAGATGCGGATTTTAGACGCTTAGGTTGTCATTTTTCAAAGCTTTCAATGTCGGCTAATGGTAGATTATTGACGAGAATGTTATTTCATATGTAGAACATGTTGTCCGTTTTCCATTTCGAATACATACGAAGTATATGAAATTTTATGTATTTTAGGTATTTGTAGAAAATACCGTATACGTATAAATTTTGTAAATGTGATTGCCATGAGTATTTATCGTATATACATGCGAATTATGGATGCAGTATCTGTTTGGCGAAAGGATTCGCCCTAATACAAGTTTTAGCCAACATATGATGTGTAGGCTAATATGTGTAGTATAAGTGCTTGTATGAGTGCTTGTATGAGTATATACGTAGTAAATAATGCTTTAATTGGGTGTTGAGAAAGGATTCTCAACTACCTTAGCGATGTTTATGATTTCCTCCATGCGAGTTGTTTAACTTAGTCGCTTTACTTTGAAATGCATGCGTATGGATTCTTGTTCATGTTGTATCTTATAACATGTTGGGAAATATGCTTGAATTATTTGGTTATTTCTGTTCTGGCTACTGTACATGTTTACTGGTTAACATGGAATATGTTTGGGGCTATGTTATGGTCCAGGTAATCGGTAACAGATTTGAGCTCGTGGTTGGCCTCTATTCGCCACGCAAGACGTGTTTGACGAACCCGAGTCGTGCGTTGCTTGTCGACAGTGGTTAGGCCACACGAAGTGCTTGTGCACTTCATGTCTTACAACTCAACGGGCGCTCGTACTAATCGAACTCGTCAAGTAACCCGATTGACCGTTGTATGTTCACCTTGTATTGGTCATAACTGCTTGAACCTAGGGTACTGAACTTACCAGTGAAAATCCTGATAACCGTGGTACCTTGATCCATTAAGACTCATGAGCTGGGCATGGTGGTATGGAACACCGTGGTCGAGCTGTCGGCCTACGCTGGGGCCACGAGCCTCCCTATAGTGACCAGTGAGCAATCCAGACTCGTGAGCCGATTATGGTGGTATAGGACACTATATTCGAGCTGTCGGCCTACACTGATAAGGTGATGGGGGAGTTGTGCAACGAGTGCGTGTAACAGCCTTAGCAGCCCTTTGTAGTGACCTCGAGCATACTCTGAATCTGTGGAGAGGCGACAAGCCTTCCCGTAGTAAACAGAGTATAAACTAGGCCTGTATTGATAAGGTGATGGAGGAGTGGTGCAACGAGTGCGTGTAACAGCCCTGGCAGCCCTTGCAGCGACCTAGAATCGCATCATTGTATGAGATTAACTAGGAGTGACGACCCTAGACAGGATCCTTGTTTGGGAATGATATAAGGGAGGTACCTTACTTTCTCAATCCTGCTGTATGCAAAAGGACAAATAACAACTCGGTAATCATACCCATATCGCATTGCATGTGCCAGGAAGATGTGGAGCACTTGAGGGACGAAAGCATGCCGCGAACGTAAGATGGTGTCGCACGGAGGAGTATGTTGGTGAGGGCATGCATCATTATTGCATCCCATCCTTGCATTAATCACAGTATTTAGGAATGTTTGATTTGCTTGCTTTATCATTACTGCTTGACTAAATTGATAACATGTTAACCTTTGCTTTATGATTTCACTGAGTTGATCACTCACTCCCACGTTACGGGACGATGTTGGCCACACCAACCAGTCTCTATTTTAGTTTCAGATGATGGCGATGCTTGCGAAGCAGAGCCGGACTTTATGATGTTGGGGAGGATTTCTCCTATATGCAGGTTCTGATCGACGAGGTTACAGGGTTACTGATTAGATGCCAATACACTTGGTATTTCGCCTTTTATTTAAACACCCGTGTATATTCTTTTCTTTCCATTTTTGGAGTATACATGTATTAAGTTAACCTGGTAACATGTTCACACTCTGGAGACTTACAATCAATTATACATTTTATATATTTATCACAGTCTTCCGCTTGCGAAATTTAACTGTCTCTGAAGTATGATATGTTGTTTTAGCTTAATTCACTTCATGTTTTATGCACTAATATAGTCGACATTCATCCATCATTGAAAATATTGCATAAGTGATGTTCTGCAACTCGGGAGTGGAGTTTACGCTCAACCCCCGATTTTCAGGATGTTACAGTCTGTAACAGCCGTTATGGGTCAGTAACGGTCGTTTATCCCGTAACGGCCGTTACGTGTACAAAAACGGGACTCGGACGATACGGCCCCGTATCGCGTAACGGGTACCACCGTTACCGTTACGTATCGACCGTTACGGCCGATACGTAAGCGTTTTGGGACACCTTGTCCACCGTTGAAACCTTGTTAGGCCCCATAGTAATGTTTATTTGTCATCCAACCTATTCATAAGATCATACAGACATGGATGATTGGAAAACAAAAATATAAGCTTGATCCAAAACTTATGTGGCCCCCAAGAAATTTTCAACAGTAGAAGTTCAATTCAACTGTTTCATGTGGTGTGGTCCATTTGAACATTGTATATACCTCATTTTTGGGATCAAGCCATAAATTTATCTGGGAAAATGGATGGATGGAGAAGATAGAATACATAAACCATGGTGGACCTCACACAGTTTACTCAGTAAGCTAAGCAATCCTCTTCCGTCTACGAGGGAAGCGGATTGGCATTCGTACCACACACCAGCTATATAGCTGGTATAGAAACATGTCGCGTAAAGACAAGCGCCGACGCTCCTTGAGCTACGAGTTGTACTAACGGTTCAAAGGAGATCAAAGTTACATGGCCCCACAATGATTTATTTATTATATCCACACCATTCATCCATTTTTCGAGATCAATTTAGACCATTAAACAAAAAATAATCATATCCAAAGCTCAAATGGACCACATCAAAAATAACAGTGGGGACAATGAGTTTCACCGTTAAAAAATTCGTAAGGCCTACCATAACGTTTATTTTTCATCCAATCTGTTAATAAGATCACAAATACATAGATGAAGAGGAAAAACAAATTTCATATTAATCAGAAACTTTTGTGGCCCCCAAAAGGGTTTCAACGGTAGACGTTCAATCCCCAACTGCTTTTTGATGTGTGCTCCACTTGATCATTAGATCTGTCTTATCTTTCAGCTCAAGCCTTAAGACGAGCTTGCCAAATGGATGGACGTTTTGGATATAGCACATACCTCATGATGGGACCCACAAAATTTGTTGACGTTAATACACCAGCTATATAGCTGGTGTGTGGTACACCAGCCAATCCGCTTCTGTCTCGGAGTGGGACGTGGATTACCTAATGAGAGGTTGAGTAGCTGAAGTGATGTCACCAAGTTATGTGGGTCCCACCATGATGTATGTATTATATCCATACCGTCCATCCATTTTGAGAGATCATATTATGGCATTATCCAAAGAATGAGGCAGATCAAAAGCTCTAGTAGACCCCACCATAAAAAATAAAAAAATAAATAAATAAAAAGTGGGGAGAGTGATGCCCACGGTTAAAATCATCCTAAGGACCATTGCACTGTTTATTTGACATCCAATCTATTGATTATGTCATTAAGACCCATATGAAGGGAAAAAACAAAGATCAGCTTGATCCAAAACTTTTATGGCCTCTAAAAAAATTTTAATGGTTGACGTCCATTCAACACCGTTTCCTGTAATGTGGTCCACTTGAGATTCGGATATACCCCCTTTTTGGTCTTATACCATAAAATGATCTATAAAAACATATAGACGGCATAAATGAAACACATACATCATGGTGAGGCCCACATAGCACCGACCACCCGCCATTGGCCGGTGGCAGGGGAGTAGCAAGTCCGTTTCCCAAACCCAAGGGACATGGATTTCCCGCTAAAGCCTTTCCCATGAAAATCCCACGGAATGATTCTGTGTGGGGCCCACTATGATCTTTGTGTGAAATCCAACCCTTCCATTCGTTTTTAGATATCATTTTAGAACATTATACCAAAAATGAGGAGGATCCAAAATTCAAGTGGGCCATACGAGATGAAACAGTGGGGAAAGGAATGCTTACCATTGAAACCTTCGTAAGCTCCACCTTGGTGTTTATATTCCATCCAAACCATTTATAAGGTCATTTTCAATTAGACGAAATGAAAACAATAGGAACATAAACCGATACAAAACTTTTATAGCTATATGAATGTTTCAACGGTGGTCACTAAATCCCCACTATTTCCTCTCATGTGGCCCATTTAATTTTTGGATACTCCTCTTTTTTGTTTGCATGTCCTAAAATGATTTTGAAAAACGGATGGACGGGTTAGATTTATCACAAGCATCATAGTGGGCCCCACACAGAATCCTTGCATAGTTACTTCCAACAAAAGGCTTTTACGTGAAATCTACTTGCAATTCCAAGAGTGTCTCCATGAGTGTAGGAGAGTCTTTTTTCTAAGACTCTACCTCTCTCAATGCAGCTGAATCCCAGCCACTCTCCTCATCTCACGGCTTACATGAAGGCTCACACATAAATTCCTTGCGGTATGGTTCGCAAGAGACATATATATATATATATATATATATATATATATATATATATATATATATATATATATATATATATATATATATATATATATATATATTCATTTGTATGAGTATCCGTTTGATACATTAACCACGCGTCAGGAACCAGATTTGAACTGGTAACATGAGGATTTTCAGTCCTCTGCTCTACCAGCTGAGCTATCCCGACCATTCCCAATGTGTCATCCTACTAGCGGACTTGGGGCTATGTCAATTAAAGGGATATATATATAAGCTATTCTCGATAAACAATTTTGCACTTACTAAAAGAAACATCAAATGGACCCTTATAGAATTTCAAATGCAAAAACTGTGATAGAAAACAGTAAAATATTGTTACAAAAATAAATTATCCAGTATCATTTTATAAATCAAGAGGGTTCAAGGCTAGTTAGCAAGTGACAAGGTTTTTTTAGTCAGCTAGCATGCTAGACTCTTCCTAGTTGGGTACTTATAGGCTCCTATGTCTTTCTTGGCCATCTTTTGTATGAGACAGGTCCAATTTTTTTGATAGATTTGTCCTCTGGTTCAGCTACTGTATTAAATTGTACTAGTTGGGGGGTGAGTAAAAGAACATTTGCTCTTCCTTCCTCTAGGGAACTTTTTTTGGATGAATAGCAATAGTTAGAAAAAAAAAAAAAAACCAGAATAACAGGCTAAAGCCACTGGTGAAAGGGGGACCTCTTCTTTTTGTTATATTGATAGGTTCTATGTGGTGGTTCGGGGATGTATGACTACAATGTCCTCCACTTGGTTGGAATCCAACCTTTGAATCCCTTTTTATATGAATCCTACCATTTACGATTCAAATCCTGATTTACAATTCAAATTATACTTGATTTCTTCTATTTTAGGTTTCACTTGGCTTTCATTTTATTTTTTTTAATTGGTGGGAGCTTTAAGAATCATTTAGAAAAAACCTTTAAAAAAATAAAAAATATAAAATAAAATAAAATAAAAAAGAAAAGAAAAGAATAGAAAAGAAAAGAAAAAGAAAAAGAAAAAAAAGAATCATTTAGAAAAGGTAAATTATTTTATTTTGTTTTTTCATAAAAGATTAAATGATATATATTCGCTTCAATCTTAAATCATAGAGCCTTTTTTTCCTTAAAGATTTCTTACTTCTTAACTAGTCGAAACACCAAATTCATGTACGACCAGTGTTCGAATTATCTCCGATATTATTTGCATCTCCAGCTCAGCGATACCGATAATACTAGTAGCGATACCAATAATATTGGTAACGATACCAATAACGCTAGTAGAATCAGAAATTCCAGGTATTAGCAATGTATCGCTAAGTATCGCCAACGTATCAATATTGCTAATGTAATCGCCAATATTTTCAACTATGTAAATTTTAGGTGTCGCTTGTATTACCAATGCATCAATATCATCAATGTAACGCCAATATTTTCAACTATGAAAATTCTAGGTAATGCTTGTATCATAAGTGTATCGATGATATTTTAATAGTAAATTTTCATTTCAATTTTTTTTCATAGGCACATGGTTGTATGTAGTGTTCAATTTCTCATTGATAATATCTCGATATTATCGATATCGCAACATGCGCGATATTGAGACCACAATCTTTCATTTCCTTTCCAATTGTTGATGATTTCTTGGTGAAATATCATGTATTGTTAATATTTTGCAATATCAATGGATGTTTGGATGGAAGGTTGGATAGTTAAATAGGTCGGATGGGATGGTTTGATTGATTTCTAACAACAACACATACTTTTAAGGCCCCATTAAATGGAAACTTGTTATGTATAAATTCTTTTTACAATTTTTTTATTTCTAAATATGTGAATATGTCCATTTTAACATCTCCTGAAGTTTCGTTGAAAATTCCACTGTTTTTTCCCATGTTTCCCTGCATTTCCAATTATCAGCAATATTATCGGTGATATTGATATTATTTCCGTATCCCTAGCCAGCGAAACTTGTAGCAATACCAATACTTCGAACATTGTGTACGACACATATGGAATGTATTTAGGGATGGTTATGATCATATTGACTCGTCTATGAGCTTGTAAATGAAAGTAAATGGGAAATGGAATTGGAGGTAAATGAATTGGGAATAAATGGCTTACTCGGCATGTGTTTGGATGGGAGTAAATGAAATGCATTTAAAATCCAAATATTTTGTTTGGATAGGACTTAGGAGTAAATGGGAGGATTTGGAATGCATTGGAATTTTTCAACCTATTCACAATAACATATGTGATATCCCAAATTAGCTTTAATATATCAAATTAGTGTACATCTGTGATATTTAATAGATTGATTGTAATAAGCCCATTGAAATATATAATTTAGCCAAATAAAAAATAATCTTGAACCTCGGGTGGGCCACAAACATAAGGATCACAAACAAGCAACTTGCCAATGCTTTTTAACCGTTCATTTAGATGGAAAACCTTTAGACGGTTTGGATCATTTTATTGGTGTGATTTTAGTGATGTAGCCGGTATTTGAATGGTTTTGGAGCATCACTAGCATGTCATGTGTGTGGTGGACATGTGCATAGTGCCACCTTTGTTTAGTCGTGCGACTCTCCAAGGGAGCTCAAAAAGGCATGTCACCCCGTTTACTTCCAAATCCTCTCTCGTAGGGAGGATTTCATTTACAGGCCCATTTACTTCCATTTTATTTCATTAGCATGCATTTACTTCTATCCAAACACACTTAAAATACCATTTACCTTCATTTACTCCCAATTCCCTCCATTAATTTCTATCCAAATAACCCCTATAATAATTATGGAATGATGGTTAGAAATCAAAATATCTTTTTTCGTCTAACTACAAAATCAAATGTCGCTTTTTCCAATGCAATTCTACATTCAAGAAAGGTAACAAAAACATAAATTATTGAAGGGTCCTTCTATGTTTTTTAAGGAAAAATTCTTAAAAGACCAAAATATATATATATATATGGATGAGAATTTTTTTTTAAGAGTTAAACTACTTCTATTGAAAAGTATGTCAGAAAGCGAGACAAAAAAAATACAAAACAAAACAAAAAAAAAAAAAAAACAAAAAACCAAGGTTGTTTTTACATAGGCTGCCCATCACAAAGCAAGGCCTTTGATTCTACAGATGGCCTCCTCTATTGACAATGATTCATAACGAAAGCAATAGGCATTTCTAGCTTCCCAAACTACGCACGTGACGGCCATAACATGGAGTCTCCATTTGACTCTTCTAGATTTCCCCAACCCTCCCTCATGCCACGCCCAAAGGAGGTACTCCATAACTTTCGGCACACTAGTAACATGGATGAAGCTCTACAGAGAGAAGAACTTCTAATGAACCACCCACCACGCTACACACCATACCTTCTTGCAATGAGCTCCCCCCCCCCCCACAAAAAATAAAAAATAAATCACATAAACTTTCGACCCTCCATGGAGCCTCTCCAAAAAAATTATCTTCTTATCTTTTATAACCTTTACAGGACCAATTTTGGGCATTTGAAAACAAAAAGTAGATCTACATGTTAGTGAAGACTATCTTAATAAGGGTCAGGCGATCATCAAAGGAATGATAACGAGTTCCCCAACTAGCAAATCCTCGTGACTCTTTCAATAACCTTGATCCAAAGAATTATAGGGGGCTTACCAATACACGGCATGAGACCTAAGTACGTCGATGGGAAGTCTCCTGTCTTACATCCAAAGGATCTAGCAAAAGGAAGTAGATCCCGACTACTCACATGAATTCCTAACATTTCCGACTTTGCATCATTAATCTTCAGACCTAAAACCAACTCAAAACAAACAATGATTTTTCAAAGATTGTCCACTTCAACCAAGTCCACATCACAAAAGAGGAGGGTATCATCTAAATATTGAAGGTGAGAAAAAGAGACTATTATCACCAACCTTGAATCCACTAATGAGTCCGATCTCCTCACCCTTGGTGAGCATCTTGCTAAGAGCTTCTCCGACAACTACAAATAAGTATGGAGATAAAGGATCCCCTTGTTTTAGGCCCCTGGAAGCCTTAAAGAAACCTTTAAGAGACCCATTAATCAAAATAGAGAGGGATGCAAAATGCACACAAGTCTGCATCTACCCTCTCCATCTCTGGTTGCATTCTAGCCTGTCCAACATGTAGTCTAGGAAACTCCAATCAACATGATCGTCCCGATGTTTTCATAATCATTATTGTATTGTAAATCATACGATTTGTTTCCATCAAATTTTCATTTAAAATAAATAAATAAATAATTGTCATAATTGTCATATGGAGGCTCCTTATCATGGCTATAATTTGGGTCATTTGGAAGGAACGGAACGATAGATGCTTCTCCAACAAGTGTGGCTCAGTGAATGAGATTGCAATTGGTTCCTATTGGAATGGACCCCCCATGTTTAGGGTCTTTTTGTTGTGCATGTTTCTCTTTTTTCTTTTCTTTCGTTCGTATTCTTTTCCCATGTTAACGGGTCTTCTAATAAAATGTTATTAGATCTAAAAAAGTCATAAAAAATATAAAAACTGTAAATAAATAAAAATAAAAAAACACATCAACATCAATCACCCATGTTATCATGAATATGCAAAATAATAATAATAATAATAATATAAATTTTTGATAAACTGTATACTAAATGTATCATTAATTCATTGTGAATGTGTGGTATCATCATGCCACAATCAAGTTCAAAAAATAACACTTTTCCCATCCCATGTACATGTTAGTTTTCTATATGATTCAAAAAATAACATTTTCCCCACTCTCATTTACATGTATAATGTATTCTCTATTAACTAGTTTCTATAAGTCAAAAAAAAAACAAAAAGTCGAAACGAATCTATTCTTCGCCGGCTGCAGCGGTGCCATCATCATCCTCCTCATCATCAATGAGATCAACATTATCAACATCATCTTCATCTTTAGAATTTGATGTTGAAATAAACTCTCCTTCCTCCTCTTCCCCCACTTTCGCTTTTCCCTTCGCTTTACTTCGAATAACAAGTTTACTAGGACCAACAAAATAGTTTTTGCATAATGCATTATAGTATGACTTAAAGACTAGACAATAAGAATACGAGCCATAGGACATGCAATCATACCACGTTGCCCATTCGGTCTTGATGTGGATTCACCTACACCTTGCACATCTTCCAATCCTTCTGCAAAGCATTCACCTATGTCGTTCTAGTTAATTTTGTCGTCTTTCTTACAAGTAAACCATAGGCCCTTTTAAACTTATCAATCTGCTCATCGATGATATGCCTTTGCCTTAAATCTGAGATCATTCTTTCAATACAGTCATATAGACCAGTTTTAATCTCTAAATCCGGATGGTAATTGTCATCATACTGAAACGTATGATTTAAGAAATAAGCCACCGCATGTAAGGGCCTATACCATGGAATGCCAAATCGGTAACGTATCGGCCGTATCGGCCGATACGTAACGATAACGGAGGCAACCGTTACGCGATTCGGCCCCGTATCGGCCGATTCATTTTTTTGCACCGTATCAGCCATTACGGGGCGTATCGGCCGTTACGGGCCCATTACGGGCCGTTACAGGCTCGTATTGACCTTTTTCAATTTTAAGCTTTGTTTTTGCTGTTTTTTTAAAACCTCATGCTTCCAAACTGTTTCTCTCCTTCTACTACTAATTTCGACCAACTTTGGCTGGGTATTTGAGACAAAAATACATTGTATTATGGAATTTCTTGAATCAAAGCTCGGTGGGCCATTTTTCAAAAATTCGTCAAAAATAGGTATTTATACTTTTTTTAATATGTTTTGTTGTTTTAATCATACCATATGATGTGTTAATCATACTAAAACATGTTAATGTGCATTTTACAGATTTGGGGTGCCATTTAATATTTTTTTTATATTTTTTTCTATTTACGCATGAATTTTGGCCCCTTTTTTTAAAATTCAAAAAATCAATTTTTAATGGTTGTATTGCTGTTTTAATATGCCATTTAATGTGTTAATCATAGTAGAACATGTTAATGTGCATTTTACAGATTTTGGGTGCCATTTTATATTTTTTTCTATTTACGCATGAATTTTGGCCCCTTTTTTTAAATTTTGAAAAATCAATTTTTAATGGTTGTATTGCTGTTTTAATATGCCATTTGATGTGTTAATCATAGTAGAACATGTTAATGTGCATTTTATAGATTTTGGGTGCCATTTTATATTTTTTTTTATTTTTTTCTATTTAAGCATTTATTTTGGCTCTTTTTTTGAAAATTCGAAAAATCATTTTTTAATGATTCTTTTGTTGTTTTAATGATGTCATATGATGTGTTAATCATAGTAGAACATGTTAATTTACATTTTACAGATTTGGGGTGCCATTTTATATTTTTTTTATATTTTTTTCTATTTACGCATGAATTTTGGCCCCTTATTAAAAAATTTGAAAAATCAATTTTTAATAGTTGTTTTGTTGTTTTAATCATGCCATATGATGTGTTAATCATAGTAGAACATGTTAATGTGCATTTTATAGATTTGGGGTGCCATTTTATATTTTTTTCTATTTACGCATTTATTTTGGCCCTTTTTTTGAAATTTCGAAAAATCATTTTTTAATGATTCTTTTGTTATTTTAATGATGTCATATGATGTGTTAATCATAGTAGAACATGTTAATGTGCATTTTACAGATTTGGGGTGCCATTTTATATGTTTTTTCTATTTACGCATTTATTTTGGCCCTTTTTTTGAAAATTCAAAAAATCATTTTTTAATGATTCTTTTGCTGTTTTAATGATGCCATGTGATGTGTTAATCATAGTAGAACATGTTAATGTACATTTTACATATTTGGGGTGCCATTTTATTTTACTTGTTTATATTTTTTTCTATTTACGTATGAATTTTGGCCCTTAAAAATAATTGCAAACACCTAAATGTAAGATATTTTCATATTACATTCATTGTAATATATCTATCATTGATAGTAGATATTTAGAAAATTAAATATATGAATTCTGTAGTCAAATTTAGGTTATCTGGTTCATAAATTTATTAGACAGTTCGATATAACTTCTGACCAAAGAGTGGACCGTTACACCACCATAAACATGTTCCAATTTATAAATGAATGCATATTTGGAATGCTTAGAATATTCCGGATTTAATCCATATTTTTTTGGCAAAAAAAAAAATTTGCGCCGTTATGGGCCGTTACGCCCCCGTATCGCCGTTACGCCCCCGTATCCGTATCAGTTTCGGAGGGCACCGTTACGCCAACCGATACCGATACGGGACACCTTGGCCTATACAACTAAGGATTCCACTGTTGGTCTATGATGTCCCATATGGCCAAGTATCGCTTCCTCACCTCTCTCAAGTTTTTTTGCTATAGCCTCTTTCACCTAATCCATTGCTTCAAAAATATATCCCATGGCCAACCTCTCATTTAAATCAACTAGGTGTAGCATCTTGACCAATGAGAGATGGTCTTCAAGCAAAACTTGATAGATGGTCAAAAATCTACATCAGCAGCAAAAATTGTCTTAAACATGCTTTCCCTTTGCGGTCTTAAAGAAGCTACTACCTTCCCATTCTTTTGAAGTAGACTTCGACCTCAAGCCAATTCTATTTTCATGGATGCTTTTCAAAATCAAGTAGCACGTAGCATCCAGTCTTTCCCCATTCCTTTTTATAAACATCAATTGATTTCTCTATAGACTTAACTTCCATCTTCAAAAAAGTATTCCTTTGTAATATGACGGAAGCTTTAATCCCAGCCAAAATGTAGCAACTGCTTCCATCATAAGTGTGAAGAATGGGCTCTTTACAAGGTTAAATGGTAGAACATTAGCATATAGGAAATTAGAAATAGATAGGCACACAATCTATCTCCCTTCTTCCAGATTTTGTTTAGAGTGGCTTGTTGTTTTTCTTTTGGCCCACCCTTTCTTCCCATAAAATCATTCACAGTTCTTTTTACTTTCTCCTCATCCTATTTCATCCACACCATCAACAATAAGAACATTTCCAACATCATACGCCATTTCTTCTTGTTGCTTCTTTTGACTAACATTACCATTCAACAAATTCGGAATTTTTCAGCTATATCATCACCGACTTGGGGACTTGACTCTACATTTCTCTTCGTTCGGTCTAGGTGATATTTCATTCGAAACACACCTCCCCAATATGCCTTCTCACAAAAATTACATCTTAGGTCGAGATTATTGTTCTCATCCATCTTTGAACAATATTCCTAGGTAAGATCATTGTCCTTAGTCTTCAATTTCTTTCCCATCACCAATGCTCAAAAAGAATCAACACACAAATGATAAGCCCACATATTATGAAAAAACTATTTAAGCCCCACATAAAGAAAGAAGATTTTAGATGATTAACACAATGAGAAAACTATTAAATTTTTGAAATAAATGAAAAAACTCTTTTAAAAAAAAAACTATTTTTTTTTTTGTTAGCTTCTTAGGACACCCCACTATCAGTTGACACTTCACTGACAGCCACCCCCACTAGGGATCGATACCAAGACCTCAGTGTCGAAACGAGGTCTCTCCCAAAAGAAAGAAAAGAAGTGATATTATAATGTATGTGGAGCCCAAATAGCTTTTAAACACAAAAGCCCTAAAAAAATTACAAAAAAATGAAAAATCAAAATATACTATTTTTCCCCCAAAAACATATATTTTCAACTAAATATTAAAGAAATGAAATACAAAAGAATAAATGAATATTTTATATGTATTCTTTCCTATTTTAATGTAGAAATCGAATGCGACAAGTGACATTTGATTTCGTTGAGCGATGAAAAAGATATGTCGATTTCCTTCTTTAGGTTTCCTACCGCCAACAACCTCTAAAAGTCCCCAAAATCTCTCAAAAGTAGCAAAAGTGATATTATAATGAGTGTGGGGCCTAAATAGTTTTTAAAAACAAAACACTAAAAAATTGCAACAATAAAAAAAAAAAAATCAAAATCAAAATTTCTACCAAAAACTGTCATTTTTTATTAGATTATCGAATCGTACGTTTTTTTCTGAATTGTACAATTCATATGATTCAGAATTGAATAGTACAATTAATCTCCTTTTGTGATTCAGTGGTACGATACATATTGTACAACCGTACGATGTGATTCAATTCGTAACTCGTATGATTTTAACAACATTAGATTGTACGCCTTTTCGATATCCGATTTGCACACAATTCCAGTCTTTCCCTCCCTATATCTTGAATGAATGCACTCATGGATGATAAGAGCATATCGAAGACCTGTCTTCCCCAAACAAACACTCCCTAGTTTTCTAAAATAACCTTGCAAAGCACATTTCTAAATCTTAATGCCAAAACTTTGGACAAAATCTTGTACAGCCCCACTATCAAGCTACTAGGTTTGAAGTCTTTAAGTTGTTTTGCCCTGTCAACTTTGGGAATAAGGGTAACAAAGGTCGCTCCAAGCTCAACAGAAAGCCGGCTGTGCTCATAGAATTCTAAGATAAATTCTGTCACATCCTTTTTTAATGAAGGCCATATTTTTTAAAAGAAAAGCATAGGAAATCCGTCAGGCCCCATCACCTTATCCCGGCACATCAAATCTAAGGCCACTTTTACTTCTTCTTCAGCGATTTCTACTTCAAGCATTGAGGCAGCATCAAATGAATGATTTTGGAATTGAAGATTGTCCAAACGCGAACTTTCTCAATGATCCCCTGATAGAAGGTTTTCGTAAAATTGAACTATAACATCACAAATTTTGTTCTTATCCATCTTTTGTTTACCATTTATAACGAGATTGGAGATTCCATTTGTACGGGCACAAGTGCTAGCCATGATGTAAAATTATAAATAAATAAATAAATAAATAATCGAATATTTTTTACTCCTTCCTTGTGCTAGATCGCACTAGATCTCTAACACCACCTAATTTCCTATCCTTTTGCCTGCTCTGCATAACTAATAGAAAGAGCTACCCTTTTTACTCTTTGATTTGTAGATAAGCCATCACCCTCTTCCATTACACCTAACTCATGGATTTCTTTTAAGATTCTGTCGAACTCCGCTTCTTGGTTTCTAAGGACCTCCTTCCAAGTATTAATCTTACTTTTCAATAGTTTTGAGTTTCTTGGCGATCTTGAATCCCGCATATCCCTCCATAGAAAAAGAATTCCACCAACCAACTATCAAGTGCTCGAAGCCTTCAATTTCCAACCAAACAGTCTCAACCCACAATTGTCCACACCCACATCGAGAATTATGGGATGATGATAAGAAATGATCCTAGGTAGACTACGCTGAAAGACTAATGGAAAATTTTCAATCCAAGTGGACGAAACTAAAAACACGTGCAGACTCGATAGAATTGCTTTATGTTGGTCGTTGGACCAAGAATATTTTGCACCATCCCAAGGGAGATCCACCAGGTCATTTCAAGCCACCCAATGTGCAAAATTTAACATACTACAAGTGATTTGGCTTCCATTTGATTTCTCATTACTAAATTTGATGACGTTTTAATCCTCCCCAATGCACCAAGGATAAGGCCATCTCTGTCTAACGCTGTGTAACTCGGACTAGAAACTATCCCTCAGACTAAAAGAGCAAGGACCATAGACTGCTGTGAAAACCCATTGGAATCCAGAAGAAATCTCACAAAACTAAACTGAGATGGAAACGTACTAGTATAAACATCCAACTTCCAAAGATCAGCATTCCAAGCAACAATAATGCCTCCCGCATATGCAATAGCATCAACTGTGACCCATTCCTGGTTCATGACCCTCGGATAGAATTTAGCAAGCCCCTACCCACTGTTTGAAGTTCGGATTCCTGTAATGCAATAATTTCCGCCTCAGATTTCTTACAACCTTTCCTCACTTGTCTGAGCCCTTTTGTATTTGCATCCTAGCCTCTAACATTCCATGATAGAATAATTATTGAGAACCTGTCTTCCCCAATCTAGCCCTCTGTCCTCCATTTCCTCTCCCAGCTGTGATGTAATTGGAGCATTCAAGATTAGGCACTTCCCTCCAGCACTTGGGTGACTTCTTTTGCTTTAGAATATGGGAATCATAGTGGAGCTGAGCCCCCTTGTGTATACAAAATGAAAAAATTCGTAAACATCCTCATCTCGAACGCCATACAACATCCCCACCATGCCTCCTACCCGAAAAAGCACGTCTTTGGCCCATTGAAAATGCTCTACCGATATCGAATTTGCCTCCTCTGTAACAAATTCAGAAGGTTGTAGCAACGTGCTTGGTCATCTTCTTAGCATGTAAGGGAGTTGCGATCAATGTTCGAAATATCTTCGATATTATCTTTATCTCCAACTCAGCGATACCAATAACATTGGTTGCGATACCGATAACACTGGTTGCGATACCGATAACGTTGGTAATATCAGAAATTCTAGGTATTAGCAATGTATCACTAAGTATCACCAACGTATCAATATCATTAGTGTAATTGGCAATATTTTCAACTATGTAAATTCCAGGTGTCGCTTGTATTGCTAATGCATCAATATCGCCAATATTTTCGACCATGTAAATTCTAGGTAAGACTTGTATCATAAGTGTATCGACGATATTTCAATAATATCACCAACGTATTGATATCATCAAAAGTTTGTTTATTAGAAAAATAAAAAAAATAAAAAAATAATTTCATATCTTTTTTCAAGGGCACATGGTTGTATGTAGTCTTCAATTTCTCATTGATAATATTGATAATGTCTTGATATTATCGATATCGCAATATGCATGATATTAAGACCACAATCTTTCGTTTGCTTTTTAATTGTTAATGATTTCTTGATGAAATAGCATGTATTGTTGATATTTTGCAATATTGATGGATGTTTGGATGAAAGGTTGGATGGTTAAATAGGTTAGATGAGATGGTTGGACTGATTTCTTACAACAACACATGCTTTTAAGGCCCCATTAAATGGAAACTAGTTATGTATGCATTCTTTTTTCAAAAAAAAAATTAAAATTTCTAAATATGCAAATATGTACATTTTAACATCTCCTGAAGTTTCACTAAAAATTCCACCGTTTTTCCCATGCTTCCCCACATTTCCAGTTATCAGCGATATTATCGATGATATCGATATTGTTTCCGTATCCCTGGCCAGCGAAACTTGTAGTGATACCGATACTTCGAGCACTGGTTGCGATCATGGCGTCTTCTATATTCTCGACCGGGTGTGCAATCACGAGAGTTCCTCCACCTACCTCTGTGCCAGTCAATGAAAGAGTGTCTTTGTCCACTTCATCTTTAGCGCAGCATGCGGCCACTTCCCAACCGTTCATTGAGTTTCAACGTTCTCGACATCCTTCTGAATCGCATTCATCTATTTTTAGATTGGAAGCATCTTCGGAATTAGATGTTGGTAGCTCTTCATGTTGTGCTTCAGAGATGTCATGCGTCCTCTCTTCAGAATCTTTCTTGGAATGGCTTTTTGCTTGGGATATTCTGTCTTCGAAGCAAAACTAGAGAATCTAATTCTGCTACTTTAAAGTCACTGGTCTAAGAGTCGACGTAGGAGCAACAGTGGGTAAATAACTTAGTTAAGAATCAGTGTGGAGTCGCACATGTGATCCAACTTATAAGTGACACGTGCTTGGGAGAATGTTACTTCGACGACACATGCGACAGCTATTGGTCGATTATCGGCTAGATTTTACATGTGTCAGCAGCTGGTTCGTCAAATTAAAGCAAAGCCTCATTCAAAGTTACATCTAGATTCTAATCTAGACATGCATCCAGAAACTTGTCCTAAACATCGACGAAGCTGCCACTGCACCTAAGAAATGGAGGTTCGAGATCCGAGCCTTCATTCAAAATTGGCTCAAGCACTTGTAACCAAGTTTTGGTGCTCCTTCACACATCATTCGTTAGGTGTCTCCAGCAAAGGTGCTCTTACCTCAACAACCATATCTGCGATGCTAGCTCTGTTATACGCGTCCTACAAAATGTATGGTGCTCTTGCAAAGAAAGTCGCTCGTGCTCCATCGCCCTTCGAAAGTCGTCTGCCATTGAAGCCATGAAAGATAGAAGCTTCTCGGTTCCTCCAAACGTCGCCCCACCAAGGAAGGATCTCCATTTCTCCTCCATTTGCACCCTTAAGAGCAGATGCTCCTCCTAGACTATCACAATAATCTCAAATGGATCTTCCAAGGCATTGTTCCGCCTCATGCAAACCCGAGCCACCCCCAACTCGTCCCCTTCTTCAGTAGCTTGATCAATAACCATCACCTCTCCCAAGTAAGATTTAGTTGCTACAAAAAATTTAAAAAATAAAAAAATAAAAAATAAAAAATCACTAGATCAGAGTAACCCCCCAAATAAGATACCACTTTGGTTCACTCCCAAAACAAGAGAAGTCCTCCCACTTTCGAATCTTCATTATCGAACCTTCCCTATGCATTCCTCCCATAGCCATTATCAGTTCAAAATTCCTCTCGAGCCGAATCCAAATCCAGACCTCATCAGATCCAATGACCTCATCAGATCCAATGGGTCTGATTGAGTAATCCTCTCTAAACTATCCACAACATTCTACTAGCCAAGTTCTGATATGGGAGATGGTAGCATCCGGGGTTGTTTCAGCGACCACTGACCATCTTAGTAATTCCTAAGCCCTGTCCAACTCCTTCAGACTCATCCTCACACCTTTACTGTCATCCAAATCTACTATCGAAATTCATTCCTCCTCCGAGTTGTCCTGTTGAGGAGCCTTCAATGGCAGGTCCACCTCTTGCAGATCATTAGAACCCGATCCCGCCACCACTTCTCTAAAGGTAGATGGAGACTTTCTCCCCAAATTGCTTGTAGGTACGTCTCTTTCATGGTTTCCCTCATGATTTTCATTCAATCCTTTGACCACCCCTTCCATCAATTTACTGTCCTTATCAGGTGTGTTTCTGTCCCGATTTTTGAGTTTCGGCCCAAACTTGGCCCTCTGAATTGTCCAAAAACTTTTGCCATACAAAAGCCTAAAAGCACAAGTCAATTCCTCCTCGGACCCCATCCTCACAAAGGCGAAGCCCCACAGCTATGCAGAAAGTCAATCTCTGGCGACCACCACCTCCATAAAGTCGGGTATGATGATAAGTTGTAATTCTTCCCTTCTCTTGTAGTCCTCGATGAATTTTTCCCAACTTCCGTCCATTAACGATCCCCTCTAGCCACTTCTCCAGCCATCATCACTACAGAAGCTCTTCTAATGTTCCTTGTTGTTGGCCCGATACAAAAACTTCTAACCACTAGGATTCAACATAGTTTTAATTGACAAGGAAAGATAAGAATTCTTTAACACTATCATGACATGGTATTACTTGGAGCATATTGATGGTAAAAGGATGATTAATAGGTTTTTAACTTTTTTTCATTTATTTAAAATTTTCATATTTTTAAGAAAATCATAATTAAAAAAAAAAATCATATGATTTATGATACGATTTGCAATTCAATACGATTTAACCCCTATTACGATTTACAATATGATAACAATTTTGACAACATTGACTAGGAGAACGCAAATCAATTCGATCTGAGGAAAAAAAAAAAAAAAATCCAAGAGCTTGGATTGTCATACCAAATATTTAGGAGCTTCTCGATGCAGGTAGAGCGGGACTAACAAGGAATCGATGCCATTCAAGATAGTTCAATGTTCATTATTCGTAAAAAAAAAAATTTCTTTTTTTTTTAAATGTTAAGGACTACACCAGGCATATAGCATCAACTTGTTTCCGCTTACCAGAATGTAGTTTTCCTCGTTTCGACATTATTATCGATATCGTTGGCTCATCAATATATAACACCAAGTAATGAAGAAATTACACTAAATTGGTGATAATTTCGATAATATCACTAGTATTTTGTGATAATATCAATATCGTAAACATATCAATTAAAAACCCTTCTTAGAAATACCTAGTATTGACGATATTATTGATATTAACATCGATACTAAGGGTGTCTATGTAACTAGGAAGAAATCGAGAGAAAATTCAAACATCCCTAATATTGACAAAAATGTAATTTTTTTCTCAATTTTTTACGAATTGACTTCCAATTGTGATTTTGACCAGTCCTCTTAAATTTGCATTAATTAAATTTGGATTTGGGGGAGAAAACAAAACCCAAGACCAAAAATAGGGCAAAGCAAAATCCATGATCAAAAATAGGGCAAAAGTCGGATGTAGGAGAAAATTGGAGAAAATGTTATTTTTTTAGATATGTTAACATGAATTGCAATAGAAATCCATATCTATGCATTATTCTCATACACTGACATGTATTTGAGGCTAAATAAATCAACATTTGAGTGACATATTGGAAAAATCGTAGTTTCCTTCAATTTATCCAAGAAAGAAATTCAAGTGTGAAAATTCGATATATTCTTCAGTGATGGCCAAGGTATTCAGTAATACCAACGGTGGCCGTATTGGCCACCGTCATCACCGTTATAGCACAGGTCATAATAGCCGTCATGGATTTATTTTTATTTTTGTTTTTGAAAAAAAAAACAAAAAAACTTATTCAACCTTGTAACAGACCATTATGTGGCCATTATGAGCAGTTACAACCCCAGAATGGGCAACGATTACCACCGTTACCATTATGTAGCTGTTACAGACCGTTATGACCCCTTAATGGGTAATGGTTACCATCGTTTCTGTTACGTAACAGCCATTAAGTAACTGTTTCGGAATACCCTGGTAGCGACCAATCTATTGATTAGCCATAGCTTTTACTTTTTAGAAAAAAAATATTTTTTAATTACTTAAAAATATTTTTAAATGTAAGAAAAAATATTCAATTTGAAAATATATGTCGTTGAGTGTTGATTAAAGTGGAAGCTATATATATACACGAGTGTTGGCCGATCTATCGATTGGTTACAAGTTCTCCCTTTTTCCAAAAAAAAAAAGTATGTCTATTATTTAAAAATTAAGATAATGGAAGGAAAAATGTTTGTTTTGAAAAATATAATTAACTTGCTTCATTAATTATTTCTTACATGTATGTATGTGTATGGATGGATGAAGCTATGCATGCATGCATGAATGTACGGATGTACGGATGGATGGATGCATCATGGATGTATGTATGGATGGAGGCAAAGGTAAAGGTATTTTTGTTCTCTTCAGTGTTTTTGGATAAATGATATAAACTCATGTTGAATATAATTCACTACTTTTGTTCGATATGACATGACTTAGGTCACTATAAAATGGAAATATATTATCAAGCCTATTTTTTTGTAATATTTTTAGTCCCAGGTGTGTAAATATGTGTCTTTTAACATCTCCTGAAGTTTTACTGAAAAATTCCTTCTTTTCACCAATATTTCCCTCTAATAACGATCTTTTATACCTAGTAGTTGAGATATTAGCTACAATATTGATACACATTTCCGTATTCCAATTCATCAATACATGTGACAACACTAGTAGGAAGAAACCCATTGGTTGGATTGCATAGTTGTGCTTGCATGTTCAACTCGACCTCACCATAAGAGTGTGGACAATATATTGCAATAAAATATTTATCAAAAAATTAAAACAAGAAATAAGTATATGAATAGAAGATAGGGAGGAATTGTAGGATCCTGCATATCAACAAAAATATAGTTCGTTGACAGGGGATTCCATATATCTGGGGCCCACGGTTTGGTGATCCTCAATCCAAATTTATAGATTTGATGGCCCCATCATAAATGAGAGATAAATCTTCAAGATTGAAAGAACCAAATTCTATATTCTACATCTTTTTCTCTTCGAATGCAGGTGCTTGTTGTATTTTCTCCTTACAGACCAGTTGTAGGCAACCATATTGAAGGGTTGGGATTTGTCTCGTCTAGAATATGTCCAGGCATCCAGATCCAGTGGGGCCTACTGGATCGACAGTCTGAATCATCAAACCATGGCCTCAGATATAGGGGAGTCCCGCATGACTCTTTTTTTAACATGTGATATGACCAGGACCATCGAATTCCTTCCTCTATTAAATTGTAAGGTCCTTAAAGCCAAGTAAGTGCTCAATGAATCATCTCAATAAAGAAGCATAGAGTTTACAGATGCAAGGAAAAAGTTCAAATACATACACGCTGGTGCATATCTTCCAATTCATCCCTTGGAGTTGCTTTATCAAGCATAGCCTGTGGTGTGAGCTTTAGGTTTTCATCTAAATACAGAAAGATCTCACTTGCACATAAAATCAAGGCATCCAGTCTCTTCTCCTGTGCTGGAAATGCAGCCTGTGATCCATAAACAGACAGCTTAAACTGAGATCCTAGTAACAGAAACAAGGATACTCAAACAAGGCAAGTAGACAAGCTAAACTGCAAAACTTAGCCTCCTAGTTACAAGACAACTATTTTAACTACAGAAATAAGTAATGCAAATAGGGTAACATTATTAATCATTTGATTAGTTCACATTTCAGAAAGAAAATGTGCAAAATAGAAACCCTGATTTAAATTTTTAAAAAATAAAATAAAAAAGAAAAAAAGAAAAGATGTCACTATCACAACTTAGGTATGGAGGAAAAGTCAATTCTTAGAAAAAGAACTAAGAAAAATGACTGCTACAGTTTCATGAACCACCTGCTACAAGGTGGTTAACTATTTTGGTATGTCTAGTTTTCCTTACTCTAGACAAGTATCCAAGACAAATGAGTTAATACCATGTGCATTTTAACCAGGATTGAACATCTTGTAGTTTTTAACTGGGATGATTTGACTAGAAAGATACTAAAGGCAATAAAAAATATGAAGCAATGTCCATTGGTCAAGGAAACAAATTTAGAACATCACAGATAATTATCTTCATCCATTTTTATGACTTATCCCTGTCCTCAAGAACTCACCAACAACATGCCAGCATCATAAGATAATAAATGTTATTAGTACACATGGAGACAGATTTTCATCTCTTCCCTTCTTATATTTTGATTATGGTTAAAGATACCACCGCCCTGGACTTGCAGTGTAGAGAGATATTTAGATATATTTATTTTGCCTTTTTTCATGTGCATGTCCAGATTCTATTGTAACCATATAGAGTAATATACTCCATTTATCTATCCCATATATCCCAAGTTTCATCTCCAGATGTGCCAAGAAACAACCCACTATGTACTCTCTCTAGTATTGAAGCTTAATATCAGTTCCTAACCTAGACACACTGGATGAACCTTCTTCACGATCTGGGTATCTCTCTCTACTATAATAACTCTCTTCTGTGATCAGATATGAATTCATAATTTACCCTTTCAGGTTGTTCGTATACAACAGATCCAATCAACTAGCTTCCAACTGCTACAACGTTAAGATTCCTTTGCATTTGCAATAGGTTATCTTGATCCCCACGAACTTTGGAAAACCCTTCTATAATAACTAGGGGTGGCAATGGGCCGGGTTTCGGCCAACCCAATGCTCGAGCCAGAAAAAATTGGTTGGGCCTGGGCCTGAGCCCAACCCGAACTGGCAAGGTCCAAAAACTGATAAAATCCCTATGTCCCACTTTAATTTTCCTAATCTATCCACAGATCAAGTGGGCCACAAATGCACAACACAAAAGACATTTTAGAGGAATGAAACCAATGGTCTATATTCAAAATAGTTAGGATGGGCAATTTTTAGATAAATGCACAATGCAGTGGACCGACGGCGGTGGGTCTGTTTTTGGGCAAGTCTACTCGCAATCAGCAACGCACAACTTCCATTAAATGGTTGTATTTTGCTCAATATTGGTCCGATCGGGGTGATCTTGGGCTCATTGGAAAATTAATTGGATAAGCTTTCCAAGCAGCCTAGAATCAGGCCATTGCACTCCAGTTGGTCCACCAAATGTGATTTTAAAAAAGTGAGGAGAGTTGTGGGACCCCCCAAATCCTTGACCGGGTCCGTAAACTCGCAAAGATGAAGCCATAATTTCCTTAATAGAGCTCTTTTTAAGTCAAACTTGAGCTCTCTGGAAAGGTATTTGGATGGCCTTCCCAATGTTCCCATCATGCCCCCGAGAACTAATTCGTAAATGAGAGTTCCGGGTCTTTTCTGCCGAGTAGACATTTCAGTATTCGATTAATCGTCAGGAAGTGCACAATCTCAGAGACTCGGGCACATCTGGCTTTTTGTAACTCCGAATTGGATGGTTCCAGATCCACTATAGAGCATTTTCAAAGAGTACTCCAATGAGTCATGGCTCACTCCATTCAGTGACTGATTGTTCTTTCATCTGCATGCCTAAATTGGCCTTGGCTTCGAAAAGGATTTTTTCAGCGTTAACACATAATGGAAATAGAGATAGAATAGAGAAGAAAGAGAGAGATGAGAAGAGAATGCGATGAAGTTAAACACCCCCTCCCCTTATATTATTAGAGTTTCGTAATCACAGAACTGCCATTAATAACAAAAGTAAAAATCCCCTCTGTCCTTGACCAAATTAACCCATCGAAGAGGGACTATGTCGGTCCATATTACATTCATCAACATTTACTAACAATATTAAAAGTCAATTTGGGGGAGAAATCACAATCCAGGAGTAGAATTGTGCCCAAACCCCAAATGTGAGAAGATTTTGACTGTTAAATCTGTTACTTTTTTTAATAGATTGGCAAGAAAACAAGTAGAGATCTATATATGCAGGAGGTTCATGCATTGACAAAAATTTCAACCAAGAATTCTGATTTTGAAGGTGGAAACAAAAGAAATGGGGAAAATGAAATTTTCTTTCGTTGTCACCCCTTATAGTCATATATTGCAGGTGAAAAGGTATGTTGATGAGTGTAGGACAATCTACAGATTGGCCACACTTACTGATCTTTATGGAAATAAAAAAGAACATTTTTTACTAAATAAGTTAGAAATAATTAAAAATACATTTGTCAAGTTTAATGGAGATATGTAGTGGCTTACCCCTTGCATATTTCTATTAGCTAACTGAACATTGTTAAGTTGAAAATAAATTAGTAAATTAACAAATTACTTATTAATCATTAATTTTTTATTTGTTAGTATATAATTAACTACGTAATTAGGAGACCATTAAATATTTGTATTATTACCCCCTTTTCATCCGTGGTGATGGCGGAGGCTCTAGCTTTCACACCTCCAGTTTGCAGACGATGCATCCTTTTTTATGATGCAAAAGGGGAGAAAATGCATAATTTGAGAAAAATAATCAGTTGCTTTGAAGCGGCGTCAGATATGAAGGTCAACATTCGAAAGAGTGAGATATTGGGCATGCGGATGTCCTAGGAGGAGGTGGTGAGGCTACCAGAAGTGTTAGGTTGTAGAGCAAGTTCCTTTCCTTCTTTGCACCTTGGGCTCCCTTTGTGTATTGATAAACTTGCGGTCCACCTTTCGAGACACGGTGATGAAGAAAGTTGAAAAGAAGCTTTCGAGGTGGAAGCCGACACCTCTCCTTGGGAGGGAGATTTCCTTTAGGGCCTATTTGGTTTTCCAATTACAACAGTAATTGGCTGGAAATGGGTAATGAATACTTAAACAGTAATTGTGTGGTGACATCACTTACATTTGGTTGCAATGATTACATTATACCATTGTTTGTTTTGCAAGGGCATGACTATAAAATGTGCCTTTTGGTATGTAAAAATGTAATGATTGCAATTTTCTTTACCTGTTTACATGTGTATTTGACTCATATTTTGTGTCATAATTCTTTCTTAACTAAACACCCAGAAAAGAATGATGGGTCATTTACTTTGAATTACACTAGAAATTGAAAACCAAACAGGCCCTTAATCAAAGCAGCAATGGAAAACCTACCTCTTTATTTCATGCGTTTGTTTATATGGCCTAAGGTTGTCTTGGATAGGTTGAGGAAGGAATTCTTGTGGCAAGGAGTCGAAGAGAAGAAATTTCATTTGTTGAAATGGGAGGACATCCGCTTGGCTTATGGGGAAGGGGAAGTAGGCATTAGAAGCTGGAGCTTATGGATTTGGCTTTTGTTGTGAAGTGGATGTGCCACTTTAGCTTAGAAGAAGGTAGTTTGTGGAGGCAAATAATTGAGTGCAAACATGGGTCCATGAAAGAGGGTGGCGGACTAACAATTCCACCTTGTATAGGGCCCAGTTTGGAGAGCAATGCTAGGATGGGCTCTAAATTTAAGGCATTAGGTTGACGTTGGGGGATGGGAGTAGGATTCACTTTTGTGAAGATGTGTGGGCAGGGGAGAAAACCCTTAAAGAACTTCTAAGGTTAGCCAAGCTAGCCTTGAATGTGGATATCCCCGTAGCTAGGTGCTTTTCCATGTTTGATGGTGTAGTGGTCTAGACCCCCCATGTACAAGAACTTGTTAGATGAGGAGGTGGAAAACTTGGTACTAGGGCATCTTTATGCTATCATTTGTCGGTCGATGAGAAAAATCGTACGGTGTGGAACAAGTACAATCAAGCTGATTTTGAATTCATTCATTCTACAATATGATGCATGTGGCCTCACCTGGTGGCATAGTGGGCACACTTTTCTCGTCAAGCATTACGGAGCTTCCCCGAAAGTGGCAGCCTTCACTTATGGGAAGGAACAAAGTGTTAATGATCAACAACCTTCAAAAGAAGAAGATCATCATTCCTAACATCTGTATATGCAAAATGTTGAATCGGTAGACCACCTTTTTGTGAACTTCCCATTGGCTAGAGGATTGTGAGTGAGGTTCTTTGAAAGCTTTAGGATAGATTGGTTGATGTTGGGTCCATCAAATGGTTCTTTCGAGCATGGCAACAGGGAGGTGTAGGAAAAGAAGGGAAAGTGTTTTCGAGGCTTGCCCTCCTTCCCTATATTTGGGCTTTGTGGGGTGCAGTGTTCTTAATATCAATAATATTGGCCAATATTATCGGTATCGCGATCTAGCGACAGGAAACCCACGAGAATAATAAAAAAATTTTACAGAATTCCTGGATATCATATCATATATCATTGATATCACAATTTATCATCGATATCGGCGATATATCGCTCGATATCCTGCCTGTTTGCATTGCTTTTATACCAGATATTGTCGATATTTGTCAATCAAGAACTTTCTATTCGAAAAAAACTCAGAAACCCCCCACCCCACCCACCCTCCCCCCCCCCCCCCCCCAAAAAAAAAAAAAAAAAACAAATCATTTTCCTTCAAATTTCCTCCTAGGTTAGTCTTAGGTGGATTTCGGTCCATCTTCTTGAAGATTTTGGGAGGAAAACGAAAATTTGAAGCTGGAATCATCATCTTTTCGAATTTGGGGTCGTTGCTCAATCTGTGACATATTTTTCATTTCAATCCATTTACTTGAATTTAAATCATGTAAAATGAGTGTGAAATGAAAAAGAAACCTTTGATTCTTCATATTTTGAATGGAAAATCAATGATTTCCACCTTGGATTTGGAGATTTGAGTGTAGGTGGGCTGATTTAGGAGAAATTGGGGAACTCTCAAAATTTCCCCAAGTTCGCCCAAATTGCTTGCAATGTTGTACTCCAAACATGAAACCAAGTATGTATGAGGCCTTATCTACTGATTTGTGAAATTTTTTCATATTTTAGAAAAAAATATATTTTTTAATTAAAAATTAATAAACATTTATTCAAATATTATTTTTTCTTTCAAAATTTACCTTCAACCAGCCGTGAATTGTGACTAATTTCGAGGTATTTAGGAGTGTCTAATGAATAATCATCCCATATACTCTAGTTTCGAAATTCGAGTGTAGGAGGGCCGCTTTGGGGAAATTGGGAAATTTTCGAAATTTTCCCAATTCCGCCCAAATTGATTGCAATGTTGCACTCCAAACAAGAAATCAAGCATGTCTGCAGCCTGATCTACTGATATGTTAACTTTTATTCAAATTTTGAAAAAAAAAAATTAATATATATATATATATATATATATATTAAAATATTAATTTTTTTGAAATTTACCTTCAACCAGCTGTGAATTGAGAGTAATTTCGAGGTTTTTGGGAGTGTTTGATGAAATGATCATCATATACAGTCTAATTTTGAAATTCAAGTGTACGTGGGCCGATTTGAGGAAATTGGGGAAATTTTTAAATTTCATCGATTTCTCCCAAATTGCTTGCAATGTTGCACTCTAAACATGATACCATACATGTATGAGGGCTGACCTACTGATTTAATGGCCTTTTTCTTAATTTTCGGAATAATTATTTTTTTTTAATAATAAAAAATATTAACATTTTAATTTTTTCCAAAATTTATTTTCGATGTATTAACTTGCCTTTGTTAAGAAAGTGTTCTTTTGCAAGTAAAGTATGTCAGGAGGAAGAGGAGGGAGAGCATGATATAGGATGGAGATACGTCCGGCCCACTCTCGATAATCAATTCGAGAGTATATGCAATTTATGTGGCTATGTGTCGAAGAGTGAGAGAGGGGGGAACCACTTGAAAAAGCATTTAGTGGGTGGGTGTGGCAATGTGGACTGCCCTAAGTGCCTGCACGATGTACGAGCAGAGTTGAGGATTGTACTGGAAAAAATATATATATATAAAGATACGAGATGAACGACATGCGTGAGAGAGGGAGATTAGGGATGTATTGAGGCAGCATGACCAAGTGGAATAGGGGGTAGTGGAGCAGGGGGAAGTTCTAAGTATGGCGGGGCATGCATACATATACTAATAATCTATCCCTCCATGCATACATACATACATACACTAATACATCCATCCATTCATGCATATATATACATACATACACGTATACATGATCCATCCATCCAACCAACCAAACATCCATCCATCCATGCATATATGGATACACGTATACATGATCCATCCATCCATCCATGCATGTATGTATGCATACAATAATGCATCCATCCATTGATGCATACATGCATACATACACAACCATACATGTCTATCTAGCCATTCAGCCATCCACGAATGCATACACTAAGGCATCCTCACATCATGTGTACAGACATGCATCCATTATTGTCACACCCCAGACTCGATAACAGGACTCACAAGGAACCCGATGGCCGGTTCTGGCCGCAACAGTCTCCGTAGTACCCCATTCTCGGCTCCTGAGGCAGGTTCTGATCCTGGGATCCCACAAGGAGGATTTCCATAACCATATAACTATTTCCAATAAAAGTATACTCAAGATCACAGCAAGTAAATCTCGAAAATAAGAAGAGGACACATCACAAAATCCACTATAAATTGGAACTTTCACAAGTACATTGCAGAAAGGAAACACATCTGATAACAAAAGAAGGAGGAAGAAGATCTGCAACACTGGGGGTCCTCGCCTCAACTCTAATCCAAGCTCTGCTGCTATGATGCTAACCTAGGATCTCTTGCATGCATCAATCGTGCGTAAGCTTATAGAAGCTTAGAGGGTGGTGGAAGTGTGTGACAATGGGGCACAAAAGAATAATAAGAGATACAGGAGGGGAAAATATGATCGATGATAACATCGCTAGCCTAACCTAGGCATATCATGAATACAATGCAATGAGTACTGGACGCCTTACCAAGGCGATGCATAAAGGGGCTTATGTAGTCGATGCAAATGCGATGCGAAGTGATGCCAGTACTCATATCCAATCCACATATCAAGTACATTTCCAATCATAAGGAAATCACCGGGGTCCAGTACACTGCTGGATGACTGCCGCTCTACAAATCTACACAGTCAAACAAGCGTAGGAGACCTCACTACCCGCCTGTGGACGGCCAATCACCAGCAAGACCTGACGGTTGCGGACCCATTCACGAGCTACTCAGACTCGACCTTGCTATTGCCCTCTTTCCCTCAGACAGGTAAGGCCACAATCCAACCGACTACACGACAGTGGGAGTCGCGGCCTAAAGGTGTAAGCCCCCCGTGCGCTCATATTTCCACCCGGTCACGGTGTTGGAGCAGATCCTTGGTACTATGGAAGTTTTGAAAATTTCACCCATGGGCATCCTATGCACCCTATATGCTCAAGTACCATTTCCGGTGTCCAAACATGGCCATCTACGATGTATCTGTGGAGGCTACAGCCCTAATGAATCAAGGGCGATAATGTTCATATGTTATGCAATGCCAGATGCATGAATCACATAATCAGTCATGCATCAATTCCAGGCATCCAACGTGCTCAAGAGGGGATACTACATCCCTCGGGGAAGGTATCATGCAATGCCCAATGGCACAATCATAACCACACACACACGGTGTCATTCAAGCATACATTGATGCACATGGGCCATGAAGATGAATCTAGACGCGTTATGCGGTGATATACAATGCGGTACATTCCTCCTATCCAAGAAGGGACCAAGACTAGGTATTTAGACAATATCCATAAAGAACCAACCTCCGGTGGAGGCCCATTTACCTGAAGCAGTCCACGAAACTAAGCATATAAGCTACAGAACTAAATAATGCAGAAATGGCCCTAACAAGAGTCTAAGATGGGCATCCAATCACATTTAGATACTACCGGGCCTAGGAGGGTCCATAATTGGGATGTTTAACCACCATTCCCCAAAAGACATATCAACCATGAACTATATGGATAGAATGCCCAAGGCCCACAATCAAGATAAAAATAGGTGGCCACATACATATATCCCTCATAATGGGCCATAAGAAAAAGGGTATAATGCTACATTCAACAACATGGGCCCCAAGACGGGAATTAAGGCCCGAGGCCCAATTCCCAATGGCCATAGAATTCCATACATTAAGTTGGATTTGGTGGGCAACCTGCGTACACAATGTATGGTCCAAAAATAAGTTTAAGTTTGGATGAAATGGGCCCCAATACATTAGTCCAATAACTAACAATTTAAGCGGGCAACCAAGGGCCCAATACCATTCTTATATCAGCCCACAAGTCTATCAAAATGGTGAAAGTCGGCCCAATGTATGGCTAGGCCAAGCTAGGACGTCCCAACCCACTCTCGGCCCACGGGATGCCCCAAAATCTGATCTAAGATGGGGTCCTAATGTGATCAGTAAAGGTGACCCAAAAGTATGCACTAATTAAGCACAAAGATTATAAGAAAACATAAGCATGCAACACGTTCACAAGTTCTCAATATGGTGGGCCCCACAGCCAAATAAATTTTTAACCATAAAAATGTACATTTAAGGCCCTTTGATAAACTTTTAGCCCGTTTGACTTCCTGAATCTACTAAAGTCCAGAAATTAAACAACTACGTGGAAACAATCTCATGAAGAACAACAATATTCACAGGGGGCCCCACCAGATGGAGGGTATGTATACATCATGAAAAGATCAAGCGGGCCCGCTACTGGATTGTGAATCCAGTAACAATCCAAGGCAGAAAGTGCCTCCATGATCGGGTGATCCAACGCTTAGATGGCCTGGACCAAACATGCATTAAGGTAGGCTCCACATACATTCACATTGAGCCTTAAACAAATGGCCTATGGCCTATGGCGGGCCTTTAACCATCCATAGAAGAACCCATGGGCCTACCTTAGGAACATCCAGGAGGACATCCAACCTCAACTGGTTCCCAAGAGGTAGCCCACCTCTAACCAAATATAAATCAAGGCCTAAGGCCTAAACCAATCATGGGCCTAGTGGGCAAACATAAGCAATATGATGGGCCCATAGGCAAGGTTTGGGCCCAACCATGAAGATCATAAACCCACATATTATGGTGGGCCTAATGGGCAGCCCATTATTCCAACATATGGTGATCCTTATATTTAAAACAAGTAAGTTAGGCCTCACACCTCGGCCCAAGTATGGATTTATTTTAATGGGCAAGCAAAGGCCCAACTACTTGAGTATTTTGGCCCATAAAACCCATCACAATAGTATATTAAATATAGGCCCAAAGGTAAGGAGCCTATCAAGAAAGTTTCAAGATAATGGGCCTAGGAAAACCCAACAATTAACTATGAATATTGTTTTAATAAAAACCCATTTAAAGTGGGCCTTAAAAGTGTACTAATTAAGCCCAAAAATCTAATCAAAATAGGGCAAGATATGTGTAATAATGTCCCCAAATCTGGTGGGCCATGCTACCCCAAAACGTACATTTGTGGATAGCAACCTTGGGCCTAATGCTGAAATTCCAGCCCACCCACTATCTGGGCTGGCTGGAAACTCAATAAAAATAAATTTATACAAATATTTTAATCTCTAGTGGCCCATACAAGTCACAAAGGGTCCCACCAGATGGAGTGATTAAAACACATAAATCAGGTGGGCTATGTTGCTGGACTGGACATCCAGTAGCAGCCCAATGGGTTGGGCGTCCCAAGGGTAGGCAGTCCTATGGGCCTGGGTAATTGGCCCAAAATCCATCCAAATGGGTCCCAATTGAATGCCACTGAAGGAGGGAATGATCGCGCCCCCTATGAACCCCACTTGGATGAACGATGGGACATAAAATACATTTAGGCCCACAAGGTGGCCTGGACGGCTAGCCAAGGCTAGACGCCCCGCCTTGAGCATCCCAACCTAGTGGGCCACTCCAGGCCTCACCACGGATGGTACAGGGGCCCGATGGCCTTGAAAATTTGCGGGGTGGGCCACAACTCCACAAAATTTCAGAATTTTTGTATACTCAGAAATATTTTAATTAATTTAAAGAAAACAAACTGTCCAGAAAATCTGTTTGACCTGTGCGACCCAGCTTGGTGGGCCGGTCCAGCCCTTGCCACGGTGTGCACAGGGGTCCGTTGGCCCCAAAAATTGGTAGGTGGGTCATACCATGGGTGGGCCACCTCTCTGTAAATTTTCATGATTTTTGGATTAGCAGAAGTATTTTAATTAATTTACGGAATCCAAAGTGTCCAACAAATCTGCTAAGTGCAGAATTTTGATAGACCCTAATCTAAGCCTCCAATGGGGTGGATCGATGGCCTCAAAAAATTTGGGAAAAATAGGTTTTAGGTCCCCTTATATATGTACTACAAGGTGGGGTCCAGGGATGTGGCCCACCAATGGAAAAATTATAGACCAAATCCATGCCAAACAATCAGCTACAACAGAAATTTCCAGCAATATGGACAGCAACATATTGTTGTCCAAACCAGCCCAAAAGACAAATAAAAGGGAAATAACTCATCATTTCCTCAAGGTGGGGTCCACCTAGATGGGTCACACAACATTCAGACCCAAGCCCCTTCCAATATCATCCATAAAATCAAGCCCAAAGGCTGTCCAAATCATGCCAACAACATGGGCAACAAGGTGGGCCTGGGTGTCCAACCACTTGGGCCTGGTTGCATGGCACATCAGGTGAGCCACACATACATCAGATTTACTATAAAGACAGGAAAGAAAAGATGGAGAAGAAGCACAATCCGGCCATGGGGTAGGGCCCCGCCACTAATGGGTCCTCCCAAGATTTAATCTCATCAATACAACTATATAGATTGTACATGCAACAATAAACCAATGCATGCATGATCCATAACTAAAATGGATGGTTGGGATGCCATCCCAACATGGTATTCAAGGTCTAGATGACCTTGAAATGGAGTAGATCATAAGATACACCATGATGAGGCCCATGAAGAATGGCCCCATCATGGATCATGACATGCATGTAGGATGGGCCAAAGGGCCACATCCAAGGGTCAAATAGGATCCCCACCATGGATTGGTGGGTCTCATATGATCTATTTATGAAGAAAAGAGAAGATTGAAGGTCAAGAAGGAAATTAGAAATTTATATTCACCCACATGCAAAGCAAGCCTCCAAACTTATACACCATGAAGATCTTGAGCCTAAGAAGATGTTTTAATGGTGGAGATTTGTTTTTAATGGTGGGATTGGAAGTATTTTAAGGATTAGAGGGCTGGAGAAAAGAGGGAGAAGGGGACGTTGGAGTGGAGTGTTGCTAGCAATGGAGGGAAATGAGAGGGAGGGAGAGAATAAAGAGAGAGAGAGAGAGAGATGTCATGATGAGCTTGTAAGAGAGGTCATGATTGCCTAGGGGAGGAGATTACAATGCTTAGGCTTTAAGCTAGGCTTGTGTAGTGCGTTGAGGTGGGTGGTGTTTTTCATAGAATTTATGTGGTGTGTGTAGTGTGTATAGGGACTTGTGCCAAGGAGCTGGTCCACATGCATTGCACAAAAGTAGGCCACATGATTAAAGGCAATACTATGTAATGCTCATAACTTTTGATCCATATATAGGATGGAGGCACAAGACATGTCCTTCGAACAGCAACGACGATGCGAACAAGATGGCATAGGTCTCGAGTCGATCCGATTCGAGTCTACATGACCGGACTTAAGGATGACCGCAAACATAATCCGAGGGTCGCGGGTCGCCGGAATTCAACCGGTAGGACCGCGGGATCACAAGAAATGAAATGCATACTCACACACATACATGCACATTGCAGGAACTCGAGTCAGGTCTTACAATTATCCATCCATAAATGCATAACACATCCATCCATCATTGCACACATACACATGCACATATATCACACATGCATACGTAATTATCCAAAAATAATAATTATTGTCTAGAAAGTAGACAGATTTTTTTAATTTTTTTCATACTTTTAAAAACTCCAAAAAAATATTTTTTAATGAAAAATTCAACAAATTACTCATCGACAATCATCTATAAAAAGCAAACATAAATAAGTTTTTCAAAAAGCAAACATATATATATATACACACACACACACACACGGAAATGCTCACCTGTGAACCAGTTCGTACGTACTACATACGAACTTTTTTGAGAACTCATCACATCTGATGAGTTTCAAAAAACTAAACGGTCCACATGAAGCAGAACCTCATGAAACCCCCTGGTACGAAATTTTACTTTGATCCAAAGCTTCATTCATCAATTATAAGCATGTTAAAAAAAGTTATTAGTTATCATTTATCGAAAGCCAAAGCACATATAAGCCAAGTCAAATAATTATCACGTCGACAACTTTCTAAGCAAACCACTTTAATTAATAATGTCTAATTGAAACCATAAGTCACAATTATGAAAAGAAATAAAAATCCCATAGGTTAAAAGTATCAAGTACAATACAAGTGTCAGATTCATCAACATTAGAAACAAAGAAAACGTGAAAAAAATAATAAATAGTAAAATAGTAAAAAAAAAATACGATGTAGCTGTAACGTACGCTATGACACCTGTTGCATACCCTACGGGGGATTTACGCTATTTGGGACGCTACGTAGAGCTATAGCCATGCTACGCTACTGCTATGCTACGGGCGCTATTTGAAACACTGATATATAGCAGTTGAAATCTCCCCCCCCCCCCCCGAAACATTGTTGTTTTCAAAAAAAAAATTCATTGTTTCTTGATTTTGGCCCATTGAGCTTTCAGTCCGCAATGATTCCCCCAAATGGTAGTTCAATCCACAAAGATGGAAGATGAGGTGCCAAAATACACCCCACTCAGATTTGGAAAAAAAAATAAATCTAAAAACGTCAATTTTTCATTTTTTTAATCAAATTTCTGCAATTTATTCACGTATGCTATCTCAAGAGGGGTTTTCATTTGTATTAGTGTGAATAGAGGTTTCAACTTGTATTGACAAGAACATCGTCGATACAAGGGACACTTGTTATTTATACAAAGGGGGTTTTGGTGATATTTTAAATGTATCACCCATGTAACAATACACAGTGATGTATCAATGACGATTTTTTCTTTGATAGCTGACATTTTGTGTTATTGTATCGTCGAGCTACCGATATCAATAATATCACCGATACTCGGAAATTGATCAATAGGAGACAAGAATCTTAGTGAAGCAGCCAATGTAGTTGCATCATGATAATTACGAAGTTCGTATAATGTTAATAATCCTATGTTTCATCAAAGGACCAAACACATCAAAGTAGACTGCCACTTCACTCCTGAGAAGGTTTCCGACAACAAAATATTCACTCCATTTATCAAATCTCAATATCAACTTGTCAATGTGTTCGCAAAGGCCTTGATTAGTAGCCAATATGAAAAAGTTTATTACAAGATGTGAATTGATGATATTTAATGCCGTGCAGTTTTACAGGCCAAATATGGAGCCATACATACGTACATATCGCCCAATCTATAGACATATGAGCAAGGTATTCCATAACAGTAATAGTAGCCATAACAGACAATTACAAGTCATTTTCTCCATAACAGAATGGGGCGATTTGGCCTTTTCATATTAATTAGGGCACACACTCTTTATTAATAAAATATTGGAGAGGTCTCTCTCTCTCTCTCTCTCTCTCTCTCTCTCTCTCTCTCTCCCTCCCTCTATATATATATATATATATATATATATCCTTCCATCTATCTCTATATGTACCATATACTCAACAGTTACAAACTTCTAAATTCTTGATAAAAACCTAATCAGCTTACCAGGAGTTCGGAAAGAAATTCAGCACATAATGTGAACTTAACAAACTTTTTTGGAAAATTGGCCCTTGTATCCAAATCCATATTTGGGCTACTTGCACACTGCAACTAGACCTACCTTAGATTCTACTGCCATCATCTCCCGTATTATCGCCTCAGCTTGGGCATCAAGACTCAACATTGGCAGAGTCGGATTAGCACAAAGTAGTTTGCTGACTATGGCATATGGCCATGGTTGACCTAAAATGCTCCTTAAATTGAACTTGAATGAGCAATAGAGAATTATTTCTTTAATGATCTGTGTATGTCCTAAATTAGGATGACAAAATGAATATCTATCTAATCATTCAAAAGAGAAACTGGATATCTTGGTAAATATTCCATGGCAACAGATGCACGAGCTGGAGACATAGGATTACAGAAAATGAATTGCAATCCAAAAATTCAAACCCAACTGAGAATGTTTAGCAAGAAAAGCAATCATAACAAACCTGTAAGGATCGCCTAGCAGCTTGAGAAGCTTCAGATATTGGATCAAACTGAGAAAACCACCAAGGCCCCATCAAGGACTTCAGATGTGGGGCCAAGCCTCTCCTAAGGAGAAAAAAACAAAGGAAAGAAAGTAGTGTTAATATAACTGGGTAAGTATCAAAATAGAGGGTAATAAAATATTAGGATGCTGTGAGCAACCCACCTCCCCCCCCCCACCAACAAAAAAAAAATAATAATAATAATAATAATAATAATAATAAACCTCATCTGAATGGTGAGGATACCTGGATTCTTTAATGAATGTTTAAAATTAGTTACTTGTATATAATACAAGGGGTCGTTTAGATGCCTGGAAGTTGGGTTCTCGTGACCAACTTCTGCCAAGACCTAAGAGTCACAATGTTTGGAGCTTCTTTGTTGCCCAAAAGTTGGTTTCCATCCACTCACAACTTCCTTGAAATCTCAAAATTCCCAGCACAAAGGAGAAGCATGATGTAAAGTTACAGGAATATGGTTCCGCTGGTAAAGTTGCCAGCAGGGGAGTGATAGAGTTTATGATACAAAACATGCATGAGTTCTTGTTTCTAAAAGTAGGGTCGCAGTTCAGCAATCTTGACCATTGGTCTCCAGTCATTCCTACTGTGGATAGAGCATGATCCAAGAAGCTCCCAGACTGGAAGATCCCAGTGGCCAATCTCAAGCCCACTTTTTATTTGAATGTGAATCACTGTTCTATCTATATTAACTATCTATTTGTAGGTTCCAAATCAAAGGGTTAAGAATGTTCTATCGAGGATTTTTTTTTAGTCATAGTCCATCCATTGTGGGACGCATAATAACAATGGCATAGATTACAAAAGTATGGCTCGACTTGTGAGAACTGAAAACCTGCATATACTATGCACATGCAGCCTACTTAGACTACAGTGTAGTTCACACGACACAGAGGTCTTTGTGAGAAAAACTTTGATTATCTTGGCAGAGTGTGACTGATGATACGCAGACACTTAAAAAATGACATAGAATTTGCATACATGGCATGCAAGTGATTCAAAATTAAACTGCCAAATTGGTCTCACTTAAGGTGTATGATTACTCGAGAAAAAAATACTAAGCTTTTTAATCATCTGAATATCAAATCAATGGATATTTATTTGACAGTTAAAAAATTACTTTTATCGGCAATATTTCCTCTTATATCGCCAAAATATTGATAATAAATTGATGTTGGCAGCAATGTTCGAAGTATCTGTATCGCTACAAGTTTCGCTAGCCAGGGCTACGGAAACAATATCAATATCACCGATAATATCGCTGATAACCGGAAATGTAGGAAAACATGGGAAAAAACGGTGGAATTTTCAACGAAACTTCAGGAGATGTTAAAATGGACATATTTGCTTATTTAGAAATAAATAAATAAAATTGTAAAAAGAATTTATACATAAGTTTCCATTTAATGGGGCCTTGAAAGTATGTGTTGTTGTTAGAAATCAATCCAACCATCCCATCCGACCTATTTAACCATCCAAACATCCATCAATATTGTAAAATATTAACGATACATGATATTTCACCAAGAAATCGTCAACAATTGGAAAGGAAACGAAAGATTGTGGTCTCGATATCGCGCGTGTTACGATATCAATAATATCGAAATATTATCAATATTATCAATGACAAATTGAACACTACATACAACCATGTGCCTATGAAAAAAAAAATGAAATGAAAATATACTATTAAAAAATCATCGATACACTTATGATACAAGCATTACCTAGAATTTTCATAGTTGAAAATATTGGCGATACATTGGCAATACAAGCGACACCTAGAATTTACATAGTTGGAAATATTGGCGATTACATTAGCAATATTGATACGCTGGTGATACTTAGCGATACATTACTAATACCTGGAATTTCAATACTACTAGCGTTATCGGTATCGCTACCAGTATTATCGGTACCGCTACTGGTATTACCGATATCGCTGAGCTGGAGATACAGATAATATCGGAGATACTTAGATAATATCTATGATATTTAGATAATATCGGAGATATTTCGATAAATATCAGAGATAATTAGAACACTAGTTGGCAGTATATCGCTGACCCACAGTACATATGTTTACCTGTATTGGCAATATCTTCGTATTATTGCCAATAGAGTTGTGAAAAAGTAGAGAAAAATTAGAAAAACCCAATTTTTTGTGAAATTTTTTGGGGATTTGGATTGACCACTCCTCGTCCTTTTTTGTCAATCAAATCTCAAATTTGGGCAGAATCACTACTCGAGAGAGGAAGCATTGTTCAAAGTATCCCCGATATTACGATAATATCCACGATATTATCTGTATCTTCAGCTCAATGAGACTGTTAACACTAGTAGTATCACAAATTCCAGGTATCGATGACATATCACTAAGTATCGTCGATGTAACGATATCGCCAATATTTTCGACTGTGTAGAATTCCGGTGTCACTCGTATCAATAATGTATCGATATCGCCAATGTATTGCCAATATTTTCGACCGTGAATTCCAAGTGTCACTTGTATCACTAGTGTAAGGGAGTAGGAACTCTAACAGTGAGAAAAAATTAAAAATTAAAAATCAAGACAAAAAAAAAAACCTATTTCTGTTATATCTTAGCATGGATTTGATTAGAAACCCACAGTTATGTGTGATTGCAATGCATTGGCATGAAAATCTCAACAATTGGGGAAAGGAAATTTGAGTAATCCTAATTTCTTTGATTTCCTTCCATAAAATCGGTTATTGAAGAGTGGAAAGTTGAATGTTGATGAGGTGGCCAATCTATCAATTCACCAAAAGTTTTTCATTTTTCTGAGAAACTAATTTTATAATTATTTAAAAATTATGAAAATGCAATAAAAATCTGTTTTATTTCATATCATCATCGTCATCGTCGTCATCATCATAATCATATTCGTCGTTGTCACCATCATCATCCAAGCCTTATCCCAACTAATTAGGGTGGCTACATGAATCCATTTCCACCATTCCACTATCAAGTGAGATTGCACAAATTCATACGTTACGGCAAAAGTTTGATGCCGGCTGCCAACTTGACGCAACTCTCCTTTATTCGGTCTTGGGACTGGCAATAAGAGCACACAACTCCTGTAGGCATTATGAAATAGACTATTTATTACATAGGTTGATTATAATCAAGCGTTATCCAATAATCTATTACATAGGTTGATCACAACAATAATTATGTTGTTTCATCAAATATTTCTTAGTTGTATGTATTTATGGATGGATCAATTACATAAGTTGATTATAATCAAGAGCTATCTAATAGTCTGTTAGATAGGTTGATTATAATCAACGAGTTATGTTGATGAGTGATTTGTTACTTGTTTGGAGAAAAAATTGTTATTGAATGATTTAAAATTCCAAAAGATAAATTAAAAATATGTTGATTTTAAAAATAATAATTATCTTGTTTAATAATTGTTAACGGTTGGGTATATGGGCCCATGGCCCTCTTGATTTTGGTTATGGACCATGGGTTTCTTAGTGTTTTTAGTCTTGGGATATGCTAGACATAAAGTTTACTATACAGGGGTATTTCTATCATATTTTCTTTTTATTACTTTAATAAAACAGGAAAGGCAGTGAGGACATGAAACCCTAACCCATTTCTTTCTTCCTTCATCTTTTCTTCTCTCTTCTTTCTCTTTCTTTCTTCTCTTTTTCAATCCCTATACCAATGTACAATAATCATGTATGCATGTGGATGTATCATGTGTATGTGTGGATGGATGCATTGATGGATGGATCGATAGATGGACAGATAGATGTGTTATGCATGTATGGATGTATCATGTCTACAATGTATGTACGAACAAATGTATATATGTATGCGTGAAATGATGGACGGATGCATGGATTTATCATGTATGTATGCATATAGGGATGGATGGATCATGGATGTTCCTTGTAGAGGCAAACGTGTGTTCTTTCATTCCCTGTAGTTTATGGATGTTACTTACGTTTTATTACTTGCATTGCATCGTATTTGAATGATATGAACTCATTCTGAAAATAATTGAACTGCTTTTTCTAGACTGCACATGGTTCTTTATAAATTAAAACTTATCATGAATTGTTGTTGTTGTTTTTTCTTTCTATCCTTTTTGTTTTTTCTTTTTTTTTTCTTTTTTTTTTGTGATAGTTTGATTTCTAAATGTATAAACATTTGTACTTTAATACCTCCTGAAGTTTCATTGAAAAGTTCCACCTTTTTTTTCCAATATATCCTTTAGTTAGCGATATTTTTCCAAATATTGACAATAAAAATACATCTATCTTTTTGCATCCTCGATCAATGATACATGTAATGATGTCAATGCTTGGAACACTGGATGCATGTACGTGTGCAATTTATGGGTGCTTGCGCATCAAGCGTCGCATGCTTCCAAGTATCAAATAACTTATTTGTTGGTAAATAATGATTGGCATAGTTCGTTTTGCTAAAGTTGTCACGTAGTATGTCTTATGTTGCTATTGGACCCACATGCTTAGATGGCCAAATGATATGAACTGTCCATGGTCTCGGTACCACGGTATCTGAGCTATATTCCCAATAAGCACAATTCACTAGGCCTGTTTGGACCATGGGATTAGGTGGTATGGAATTGTATTCGGTCCCATGCAAATTTCATCCAGTGTTTAGAAATGATAAGAAGGATTGCCTTAATCCAGGTATCATATCATCCAATCCCAAAAGTAGATATTGCGCAATTTTCAGTGGATTTTGAAATCCATTACATCTGTGGGGCCCCCTTTCATCCATATGTGCCCTTTACACATGACATACAAGTTCCATATGCGTACTGGTGACCGACATCAGTTGTGAATCAGGTCTGTTGATTACAATTCCATAGTCCAAACATTAGTTTCGCTTAATACAGTGTCTTTCCAAAAGGAAGAATTTGATCCCAAACGTTGGAGTGGACAGTCAAATACCATAGTATTTCCAGACATGCAATCATTGTGCAATGATGGTGCTAATTCCATCTAATGCAATTCCATACCATTTAATCTTGTGGACCAAACAGGCCCTGATGATTCTAACCTTTCATTTCTTGAATTGAATTTGAGACATTAGAATTTTTCTTTTCAATGTCATAAATACATCTAAACAATAATGGTTTGAACTGTATTCAGCTTACGTTTATTAGGGTGGCCTAAATTTCATAACATCTAGAACATGGATGGTTCCAATCATCTTACAATATCAGCACGCACGCCGAACTGGCATGACACATGACAGGATCTCGAGCACCATGCTATGAAAGGCTAGATTTATTTCTGATAGGCCCACAATTATGCAAAATGCTCCAATGCAATGAATGGCCCGGATATTTACAGGCTACTTAAGATTACACCTCATAAGATTTTGGGTCATGGCTATGACTTCCAAGATATTGACATCTTTAGAGAGTAAGAGAGTGTGAATGAATATACTTCTTTTTTGTGCATAGTATTTCGATATTATTTACATGAGTGTATTACATCTGGCTGTTCATCTATGCATGGGTTTGTGTGTGATAATTCTCCACAACCCTTTCCCTCTCCAAAACTTCTCAATAACCACTGACATGGTATCAAAGCGAGTTTAAGCTGCCCTCATCATTGTCTTCTTCTCAATCATTTCTTTACTTTTCTTCCCTCAGCCACACCTCTTGCTGCCACCAGCTAGACCCAACAACACTACCAGCAGATCCAGCTGGACCAACCAGCATAACCAATTGAACCCACTGAAGGATTGAACTCATGAACTTTCACTTATGAAGCAAGCCCAGCAGGCCCCACAGGCAATGGATTGAGTTGATCCCACTCTTTATGAGAGATTTGTCACCTTTTTCTTGTTGATCCCATCGTCTGACAGAGGTTATTGTGTTCTGGAACTAAGCATATTATCTAAATGGAAGATACTTCATCAGATTACCAGATGTGAGGAGCTTTTCTTTTCTTTTCTTTTTGAGAAGTATATATGGTTAGTTTGATTTAGTCTGTCTATTAATTAAGATTGGTTGTAGTGACAAGGGATCAAAAACCTAGCATGGCAGTGGGGCCTGGCAGTCATGACACCCATCTCGTCTGCTGATTACAACTGTGAGTCAGACAGCAAAAATTATTTGACATGGTCTCAGTCTGCCAAATGCTTCCCTGGTAGTAGAAAAAGGTTGGGTTATATAACCAGTAGCAAGCAGCCCTGAGCCCCCGACAGATGATCCATGCCATAAGGACTGGGAAAGTGAAAATCTGACTGTGGCAACATGGTTACTCTACTCCATGGAACCTATTATCAGCATTTAGATGTTTAGCAAGAACGCCAAGGAGATAGGATAACATGGCTAAGAAGAATTCTCCGTGTTATTTGTCCTTATCTTGAGCAAGTGTGGACCACACGTGGGGTCTACATGTGCCACATGTGCTGATGTGTGGTCTTGATAGCCTTTTCAAGATCTATGATTGTACATTGTATGTGGACAATGTTCACATTTGTTGTACATTGTGCATGGGCAATGTCCACATTCATTGTACATTGTATCTCAACAATGTCCACACTTTTCTCATTTGTATTTATTCCCTATTGATACATTGAAAAGAAATAAGCATTTTCTTCCCTTGTCTCTTTCATCCCTTCTTTTTTCTACATGATTTACGACAGAGTGCCAGAGTGTGATTGATCCAATACCTTGTTTCTCTTTTTCTCCCTTCCGTTCGTTTTCTTTCTCCTCCTTTTTATTCCTTTGTGATGAAATCCAAAAGCGTTTGGGGCTGACCTAAGTTAAATCCATTCTCTCATTGTACCAGCCTGGTGGGTCATACAATCATGTTCTATAAAGATGTGCATGGTCCACTTATTTTCAACCACCGTGATGGATCACAATAGACCATCAATCATAAAGAGTTGGATTTACGATTAGATTTGAAGTCAAAGTTAAGATTTGAGGACAAGAGTTGGGTGTGGCAATGTTTTAAATATCGACGGATATCAGCCGATATATCCCACGATATATCTTGTATCCCACATGTTCAATCTAGTGAGCATTTTCAATTTTCGATCCCTTTTTTGTTGAAATTATGTTAAATCAATGTCAAATGTTTACAAAACTATTGGTTCTTCAAGTTTTGCATGAAAAATCACAAAGTCTTTGATTTCAATATCCATTGGTTCTTCATGTTCTCCATGCTTTTCTTCAAAAAATTTCTTCAACTAGCTGTCGATTGAGACTAATTTCGAAGTATTTAGGAGTATTTGATGAAATGATCATCACACACACTCTAATTTCGAAATTTGAGTGTAGGTGGTCCGATTTGGGGAAAATACAAAATTTTCTCAATTTCTCAAAAATAGCATACAATGTTGCACTCCAAACATGAAATCAAGCATGTGTAAGGACTGATCTACTGATTTGTAAAGTCCTTGTCAATTTTTCAAGTAAAAAATTATTTTTTAAATAAAAATTAATAAAATCTTAATAAAATATTTTTTTTCAAAATTTCCATTCAACCAGCTATCAATTGAAACTAATTTCTAAGAATTTAAGAGTGTTTGATGAAATGATCATCACATACACTCTAAATATTATCCATTCAATTTGAATATAGTTGCATTAGTTCAGTTAGACAGCACATAACTTAGGGCCCTATACAAGGAAACCTATTATGTGCACTTCTAAAAGTGTGTATTAAGGTCTTTTTTAACAATTCCTGAAGTTTCATTGAAAAATTCAACTATTTTGTCAATGTTCCCCATGTTTTCCAAAAAGTACGATAAAATACTCGATATAAATGATATATCCCGTGTGAGAACTGATACGTATCTGTATCCCAAGGGTACAATACGTGACACGATACCGATATTTTGAACACTAGGGTGCGGAGTTTTTTTTATGTCCATGATTGAAGATCAAGTGTGTGAATGAAAGCCATATTAAAAGTAATGTCCTAATTGTTTGTGTTTGTGGATACGTATCATCCTAGAAGTTTGGTTGTGATAAGATTAAGTTGAAAGTTCTTCCCTTTTATGTGTTCCCCAATTCCTTATTTTACGGAATATGGATGCCAAGATTGGGAAGAAAATATATCATGTCTCCAAGTTGATGACTCTGCAAATCACATCAACAAAACTTAATGGGCAAATTACCTACAATGGACCATGTCAACAAGAGTCTTTCTAATGGGAAAGAGAGTTAAACTATTTAACTTTTCCCAAACCCACAGAAACTTCAACAGAGTATGAAAACTGGATTGCCGAAGATGCTCATATTAGAGCATTATTATGGAACAGTATGAAACCACATATCAATGTGAATCTCATCTTCTTCAAGACTGCAAAAGAAGTCCAGGCAAATTTTTGAAGGAGATGTATTCGGGTGAGAAGAACGTGACCCACATGTATGAAGTACTCCAAAATATTTCCTCCTTCCAATAGGGAGATGAGTGTGGGAGGGTACTACTCTACCTTGTAAGGTATGTGGGAATAACAAAATGTGTATCAGCCATTGTCAACATATTACAATACAAATGGTAGAGATAGGAATTTCGTGTGGCTAAATCCCTCTCAAGCCTTTGCCTTGAGTTTGAGCCTATACGAGCTCAGATCCTTGGAGGTAGTGAAATTCTATCTGCCACTGAGGCATTCGCTAGAGTTCAACATACAACTAGTAGAATTTGCAAGCTTCACCTTCATCTGATCAATTTGCTTTTATCTATGTTTGGTAGAGGAGATGGGGGAGCCCACGTGGTCGTGGCCATGGTAGACCGTTTGGCAGTAGAGATTTTGAGGGAGGTCGCATTGAAAGTAAGAGTACATAGGGTGGTCGTGGCACAAATCTTTGTGATAGACATGGTTGTGATCATGGCAATCGACAGTGTACACATCGTGGCCTCACCAATCATACAGTTGCAGATGTTGGAATCTTATTGGAAAACCAGCTTGGGCAAATCAAGTTTGCTTATGGGATAACAGTTCTAAGGGTTATGGCTCCAAGCCTGTCTTCACCCATATTGAGCTGAGTACTTCAAGTGACAGATTTACTATGTCCAAGGAAGAGCATGTCAATCTTCTGAAACATCACTCCACTCAACCTCCGTCCTCTACAACAACTTCTGCCTAATCAGGTACAACATTTTTCATTTTCTTTGAGAGTTTTTCTTGGATTATTGACTCCGGTGCTTTCGATCACATGACCAGTAAGCATAGTATGTTGTCTCAGCTAGTTCAGTCCCCATTCATCCCTTTAGTGACCCTAGCTAATGGTAAACTAGTGTATCTGGGGTTGGTACTATTTGTCCTACCCTAGATATTTCATTATCCTCAGTTTTGTATATTCTTAAATTTCCTTTAAGTTTGTTATCTGTCAGTAAACTAATCAAAGCTCTAAATTGTTCTATCAAATTATATCATTCTTATTGTGTTTCAGGATCGGGGAAGACAATTGGTGGAATAAAGGGAACTGGAGCAGCTTCGCAGGCCAACGATTCTCCTTATCGAGCCACTGTAGGCTTGGTCAGCCATCCCCGAATAGGTTAAAGAGTCTTATCCTGTCTTTATTACATGTGTCTAGGTTAGAGTGTGAAGCTTGTGAGTCAAGCAAGCATTATATAGTGTCCTTCTTTCTCGTGAAGAGAAAGTCATTGATCAACCCTTGATACATTCTGACGTTGGGGGAGCAGTTCAAGTTTCCAGTTTGTCTGATTTTAAATATTTTATTATCTTTGTGGATGTTTGCTCTAAGATAACATGGTTAAATTTAATGAAAGATTGTTCTAAGGTACTTACATGTTTCAAAGAATTTTATATGCACATACAAGCTCAATTTGATGCTAAAATATGTATTATGAGATTTAACAATGCTAGGGAATCTTTGAACCTCTTTCATTCCGACTTTTTCTCTGATGGCGTCGTTCACCAAACATCATGTGCACACACACCTCAGCTAAATGGAGTTGTAGAGTGTAAGAATTGTCACTTACTCGAGGTTGCTAGATCTTTGTTACTAAATATGAATGTTCCAAAGGGTTTTTGGAGTAATGCAGTTTTGACTACATGTTATTTAACAAATAGGATGACTTCATCATTCTTAAGTGAGAAACACCCTTTTTCTATCTTATATTCCCAATGTCAATCATTTTTTATTCCTCTAAAAGTTTTTAGGTCAGTATGCTATGTACATCAGTTTGACCATGTAGATTTGATAAATTCGAACCCAAAGCCATAAAATGTGTTTTTCTAGGTTACTCTTATACTGAGCAAGGTTACAAGTGTTACAATGCAGTAACTCGTAGGCAATATGTGTCAACCAATGTTACGTTTATCAAGACTATTCCATACTTTTCCAAGGGAGGAAAATCTTTGCAACTTGAAGAAGGCTCCATCACTATTACATTGGTTCCAGACAACTTGGTCTATCGAGCAAGTTTATGTGCAACATTTGGATCCTCCTCTGCTTCAAGTGTACTCATGATGCTCCAAGAAAGGTGATGGAGAACATACCAACATGTCCTCTACCAATCAGGCCACCCCATCTGAACATCCTCTCTTGAGTCTTCACCAGTACTGCCCAATCAAGAATATAGGCTCATTGCTTTCCATAAGGGTTATGTTCTTGTACCAATTATCCAATCTCTAATTTTGTTTTTTGATGGCCTATCTCCTTCCTTTGCGGAATTTGCTTTGTCTTTGTTCTCTATCTTTATTCCTCGTTCTTTCATGAAGGCTCTTCACAATGATGGGTGGAAGCATGCTATGGTGGAAGAAATGGTCACTCTTCATCAAAATCAAACTTAGATGTTACTTGATTTATAGGAAAACGTGCAGTAGGGTGCAGATGGGTATATACCATCAAGTACAATCTTAATGGCTCAGTGGATCGTTTAAAGGCTTGACTACTTGCAAAGGTATACATTCAGTTGTTAGGGATACCTTCTTCGTGGCCAAGCTTCATTCTATTTGTATGGTGATCTCCGTTGTTGCAAATTTAAACTAGCCATTGCACCAACTTGATGTGAAGAACGCATTTTTCCATGGTAATTTACTTGAAGAGGTATATTGAGCAAACACCTAGCTTTGTTGCTCCCGAGCAGGAGTCTGATGAAGTTTGTCATCTAAATGAGTTAATTTCCCCGTGTATGGTTCAACAAATTTAGTAAGGTGGTGTTTTAATTTTGGATGAAACACGGTCAGGCAGACCATTCTATTTTTGTTTGTCGAACCATGACTAGCATCATCGTCTTAGTTTTATATATGGACGATATCATTGCTATTGGTGATGACAGTACAAGTATCTCGGAGTTAAAGAAGTTTTTGCATAGACACTTTTGCACAAAGGATTTAGGCTATCATTGATATGTCAAGATATTGAGGTAACTAGTGTTTGAAGTATCGCTATCACACAAGTTTTGTTGGCCGAGGATACAGAGACAAGCAGGGATTTGGTCAAGAGAGATTATTATTAGGCGTAGAAGTATGAAATTGTCAAGCATGCAATTTTACAAAGTTATAACTTACAATGTAAGAAGTCTATTTAAACTTATTTGCAAAGTTGGCTGGTGGTTAAAATATGGAGTTGACCTAACTAGAAGGCGGCACTACAAATGTTGGCCATAAGAATTCTTGGCCATGCATGTTTTTAGAGCGGTTGCGAGCGTAACTGGAGTACATTCGAGCTGGTAAGTTACAATTTAAAGTTCTATAATTCACTTGTACTTTCAATGTAAATTGCTAATTTTCATTTAAATGAAATTTCTAAATGTTATGCAGATTCACACAGAGAAAAAAAAAAATTTGTCTCGAACAAAAGAAAATCAATTACCTAGTCAGTATAATTAGAAGCTACGGATAAGATTCCATGCTAGGCGAGAAAAGCCTGGATTTTATGATCCTATCAGCCTAGATGATTTAGAGGCAGATAGTGAGTGGCTTGTAGAGACAAAGGATCCAGTCTTAGCGGACGAGACGCTTACATGGCCCAAGTCGAAGACGGCGACGGCGCTTATGGATCGACGCATAGTGAAGGTTCTCAAAGGCGAAAAAGAAGGGCGAGCAATAGCACAAGCACTACTAACAGCCAAGGAAGAGAAGATATGTTTTTTTTTTTTTTTGAAGAGAGAGAAAATGATATTGAGATTGAAGAAGAACAAGAAAACGATGCTCTACTATTGGATGTGGATAAGCAACTTGTGTAGGAAGATGATGAAGAAACAGAAGAAAAAGAAGTATACATTGAAGAAGGAGATGACTCTGATAATGATGGCGGTGATGATGTGCCACAATGAGAGAGGAAACAATGCATATAGTAGATTAGTAGTAGATTTTGCTTATCAATAAAGTTATTAAATGCTTATAAGTTGTTGAGTTGTTAATTTTTAGTTTTTTACATATTCTAGTCAATGGTTTATTAACTTACTAGTTATTATAGCTTTGGTAGTATAGTAATAGTACACAAATTAAATTGAAAATTGAAATAGATAAACAAAACCAAATTGGAGTAGTTAAAGTCTTTATGAAAAGAAATCAAAAATTTCCCATTTTTTGCATTTTTTCTTTACTTTTTTTCAAAAAAAAAAAAAATCATGTGCAATCACTTGTGGAATTGCGATTACGCATAAGGGATCCCTTGTGATCACTGAAGCAATTTGACAACATTGATCGTCACCAAGCGTAATTGGCCCCTTCATTAGTTGCATATCAAAAATGTGTTTTTACATAGCGATCTTCAATGATATATATATATATATATATATATATATATATATATATATATATATATATATATATATATATATATATATATATATATATATATATCATGTGCGATCACTTACGCGATTGCAATCACACAAGGGATCGGTTACGATCACTGAAGCAATTTGACAACATTGATCGTCACCAAGCGTAATTGGCCCCTTCATTAGTTGCATATCAAAAATGTGTTTTTACATAGCGATCTTCAATGAAATATATGTGGCTCTTCCTCCTGGTTTTCGGCCAAAGGAGGTGACTGGCAAAGTTTGTCATCTTTGAAAATCTTTGTATGCCCTTAAGAAGTTGTCTAGGGCCTAGTTTGAAAAGATTGGCAATACGATATCCAACATTAGATTTAAAAGAAGCACCTTTGACCATTCTATATTTGTAAAACATATAAATAGTAATACGACAATTCTTGTTGTATATGTTGATGACATCATTTTAAATGGCACGAAAACCACTAAGATGGACAATGTTAAGAAATTCTTAGCCTTGTCATTTGAAATGAAAGATTTAAGTCTACTAAAGTACTTGCTTGGAATTGAAGTGGCTCGCTCTAAACAAGGAATCTTTTTATCCCATCATAAGTGCGTGTTGGATCTTCCCTCTGAAGTTGGTCTACTTGGTGCTCGTCTTGTTGATGTACCTATTGAAGTAGATCATACATTACATGAGAGACAATCAGATGAAATTAATTATCCCAGCATGCATCATTGACTAGTGGGTTGAATAATTTATCTAAGCTTTACTCGTCTCAACATCTCTTATGCGATTGGAATTGTAAGCCAATTTATGCAACGACCTTGCCGGCATCATCTCAAAGCAAACTGTCGAATTCTTCAGTAAATAAAAGCTACTCCTGGTTGTGGTCTTCTCTATTCAAATCATGGCCATTTAAATATAAGGGCCTATTTAGATTAGCCATTACAGTTGTAATGTGCTATAAATGGGTATTGATTATCATTGCCACCGTAGTTGGAAGTAAAACGGGGTATTCGTCATACGTTACACTACTCTCGCAGGGTCCACTTCCAACCATGGATTTGTATGTGAACAACTACCGTGGTTGGATACACGTGGATGTAAATTCTTCAATATGTGGTATATCCACACCATCCATCCATTTTTGCAATATCATTTTAGGCCATGACCCAATAAATGAGGTAGATCCAAAGCTCAAGTGGACCACCACAAAAGGAAAAGGGGACAATGACACCCACCGTTGAAACCGTCCTAGGGCCCACCAAGATGTCTATTTGCCATCCAACCTGTTCATAAGGTCATACAAACTAGGATGAAGGGCAAACACAAATATCAGCTTGATCCAACACGTTTGTGGGCCCCAAGAAGTTTTCAATGATAGAAGTTCAAACCCCACTGCTTATTATGGTGTGGCTCACTTGAGCTTTGGATCTGCTTCATTTTTGGGCCCATTCCATAAAAAGATCTCGCAAGATGGATGGACAGTGTGGATTTAACACAAACATCATGATAGGGCCCATAGAACTTTGTTGGGTCAACACACCTCTGCAATCCACGTCTACGTAACAATTCGGAAGGATTAACATCATTTGACAGCTCTGCTCTATCCAATCAACGGTAAATTGTAATGATGTGAGTTTTCCACCACATTACGGTGGTAGTCAACGATCCAAACAAGCTCTAAGTGGTTCTTGCGATGCTGATTGGGTTGGCTCCTCCTTTAATCAGCGCTTTACTTCAAGATATTGCACGTTTGTAGGAGGAAATATGGTTACTTGGAAATGCAAGAAGCAATTTGTCGTTATCACTCCTCTACTGAAGCTGAATATCAGGCAATGGCTCGTGTAGCATATGAATTACTATGGGTGAAAGCCATTCTTCAAGATATGGGGTTCACAACAACTTCAATTCCACTACAATAATCAAGCGGCCATACATATTACGTCGATTCTGGTCTTCCACAAACGCACATTGAGGTCAACTGTCATTTCATTTGGCAAAAATTAGTTGTCAAGCTTTTACGCGCCCCCTTTCCTTGTTCAGAAGACCAATTAGCACATGTCTTCACCAAAGACACATCAACATTTTGCCTAAAGACCAGTAGTATCAAGCTCAACATGAGTAATATTCACGCACTAGCTTAAGAGGGAGTGTTTGTGTGCGCAGACTTAAACACACCTGTGGAGTTCCATATGATAGTAAGATTGGGATTAGTGTTAGACCTGGATTAGGATTATTCTAATCCATTTTATTTTTTTTTTGTATTCTATCTTAAATACAATTCTTATCCTGTAATCTCTCTAAAATCTTCTATTAATACCTCATTAAGGGCGTGTTTGATTTTCCAATTCCCAGGGAAATGCCCCGTGAATGGTAATAAATATTTCCCTCCTTAATTGCCGCACTCTTCCCCATAATTGATTCGACGACTTACTTTTTTGGTGTAAAAATGGCAAATATTGTGAAATATTTGTGGGTCCCACCATGATGCATATCATATATCTACACCGTTCATCCATTATGTTAAAAGAATATATGCTATCAGCCAAAAAATGAGGCATATCCAAAGCTCAAGTGGACCACGCCATAGAAAAATGTGAATTAAATACTTACCGTTAAAAACTTCCTGGGGCCATTGTTTCTTTTGGTATGGGCCAGTTGAGTGTTGGATCTAACTCATTTTTCTTCTCATATCTCAAAATGTTGTGATAAAATGGATGGACGGAACAGATATATCATATACATCAAGATGGGGTCCTAAAATGGCCACTACTACTTTTGAACCGGTTTCCAAGAAATGAAATTCCCATGAATATTCAAACAGGTGAAACCAAAATAATCACCCATTTCCAGGGTATTTACTGTTTCTAGGTGAAACGATAAAAATCAAACAGGCCCTAAGCAAAAGGGGAACAACACAATTTTCCCTACTTTTTCTTCTTCTCTTCTTCTCATTGCTTCTCATTTCCCTCCTCTAGTTCTTACTTTTCATTTATCTAGGCTCTCGAGCATGCTCATTTAGATCAGTTCTTTGTCAAGCTGGGCACCCATGATATATATACTCCAGCTTAAGGGGGAGCATTATTTGTACTTATCTTGAGCACATGGACCACATGTGCCACGTGTGCGTGTGTGTGGTCTTGATAGCCTTTCCAACATATATGATTGTACATTGTATTTGGATAATGCCCACATTCGTTGCAAATTGTACTGGGACAATGTCCATGCTCATTGTATATTGCATCTGGACAATCTGTAGATTTTCTCATTTGTATTTATACTCCATTGATACATTGAAAAGAATTAAGCATTTTCTTCCCATTGTTTCTCTCCTTCTTTCCTTTTTTCTACATGATTTAAGACACTCCACATGATGATTAACTCGGACATATCAATTATAAAAGATGATCAAGAACATGCAACGAGGAGAGCATTATGTTGCTCTACATTTGAAATGGGAGTTAGATCATTATATGTCGGCTAAAGCCATTCCTAAACTACAAAAGTGGCTTAAGCGGAGGTGCATATTTGAGTTTCTTGCAAGGGACTCCATCCATATATTGAGTTTCAGGCTTCCAGCATGCTCAAATACTTGGAAGAAATCCATTGCCATCCCTAGAAGCCATTTATAATTATGTTTGCGGTTAAGCATGTCATCATCGTGTCTTCAGTGCTACAAAATACATTCTTCCAACACGATTTGCACTTGTTGCAGGGCTGAAATTGCTTAAAGATGAAAAGGGGCAACTACATTTAGCTGCAAAGAACAGAAACAAGGACAAGTTACTTTGTACTCGCCATGGCCGTCGTCATCTCTCTTGAGGCATGATATGACCTACATCCTCATTTACGACCGAAGCACAATAGTAATGCAAAAGGTGTTGAAGTTGAGGGAAGCGGTCTTCACGTGGTGCCTCCAATCCTATAGATCAGTGCACTTTACCAATTAGTTAATAGTGTCACATCCATCCTGTCGTGGATAACTGGATTATAGATTCCGATGCCATGGATCATATGACCAATGTGAAAGGTAATTTTCTTTTATATTCTCGTTCCTCCAGTATAATAAAACCAGTTGATGCATCCTATCTCAAACATATCACGTGGTTCCCACATTTCCTTCTAACCTTCTATCTGTTAGCACTTTAACTAAACAGTTGAATAGCATCATCACACTTTTTCCCTTCATACTATGTTGTTTAGGATCTACGGACATGGAAGAGAATCGTTGGTGGACATGGAGATCATGATATGTACTTGTTAGATGATGATGATGATATCCTCTCTGCTTTGCTTTCAAAATCTCGTATTAGGAGTAAAGAGAGTGTTCAGTTAATGTATGCATGATTTGGTCGTGTGTCTTTTATGAGTCTTAAAATTTTATTTTTGAAAAAATTTCAAGACAGCGTTGAACTTAATTGTGAAAGTTATCAGCTATCCAAATATTGTCGTACAACTTTTCCTTCAAGTAATAATAAATGTTTATATCTTTTTTTTTGAAGAGGTATTGTCGTACAACTTTTCCTTCAAATAATAATAAATATTGTCGTACAACTGTATTTCTTTCATAGATAAACGAAAATGAAGTTTCTTCGATTGTTAAATGTTGACATCAAATGATTAATAGCTAGTTTGAAAAGAAAATCAAAACATTCGGTCAGATAATGGAAAGGATACTTTATGTCATGATTATCTGTGTGATCATAGAATTTCAAACCACATGTCCATATACCCCAACTCCTCTATTTCATCCTTTTCCATTTCATCTAATGTCTCAAATGCCTTAGCTAACCCTACTTTGAAAGCTACAACAATGGAGGAAATAAATGCCCTCAAAAAGTAGGGAATGTGGATCTTGTTGATCATTCAGCAAACAAACATATTGTTAGTTGTAAGTGGGTATTCACTCTCAAGTATCACCGTGATAGATTCGTTGCGAGAGATAGAGCCCGTCTCACATCAAAAGTCTTCATGCGACAACATAGAGTGGACTATCACAAGATGTTTACTCATGTTGCCAACCGAAACTCGACGTGAGTTCTCCCTACTACTGTTCTCCATTCTTATTGGCACCTTCATCAATTAGGTGTGAATAATGCCCTTTCGCATGACGATCTTCATGAAGAGGTGTGCAAGGCCTTGCCTCCTAGATTGGTGAACTCAAAGGGTAAAGTGTGTTGACTAAAAGAAGGCATTGTATGGCCTTAAACAATATCCTCAAGCGCAGTTTGGAAAGTTGTGCGCTTTTCTTTCTGCAATTGGCTTCTAGAGGAATGACTATGATTACTCTGTTTTTATCAAAAGCGCAGACCTAGCCATTCTTTGTTGTTGTTATCTTGATGATATTTGTATTATATATATATATAGAGAGAGAGAGGGAGGGAGGGAGGGAAAGAGGAAATAGAAGTTTCAGAGAAAAAAGGGTTGTAAAGAATTATCACACACAAACCCACAACATCTTTTTATATAAACCCTAAACACAAAAGGTATTGTGCACAAGAGTATCCAAATGTAATAAACTATCACCCAAACAATATCCATCAATACATTTGCAAAACAATCTCCCTCCCTCCTAAATAATATCCCAGCCAGAGTTTTAAATATCGACGATATTGGCTGATATATCTCATATCCCACCTGTGCGATACGAAATACACAAGTAGTGGGATATATTCCACATGTTCGATCCGGTAAGCATTTTCGAGTTTCAATCCTTTTTTCTGTTAATAATGTTAAATTAGTGTCAAATTGTTGCAAATCCATGATTTTTCATGTTTTACATGAAAAATCATGGATTGAGAGCTTCAATTTCGAGATTTGGAAGAGATGGGCTGAGTTGGAGAAAATTGAAAAAAAAAATCCAAATTTCTCAATTTCTAGCAAATCGGTTGCAATCTATGTCCAAACATAAAACCAAACATGTAACCTAATCTAGTGATTCTTCTTTCGCTTTTGAATGTATTGTTTGCGTTTCCATACATCTTCATACATTTATAAATTATACGAATAGACTTTCAATATACTTGCATCAATTCAGTTAGACAATGCATAAATTACGACCTCGTACAAAGAAAAACTATTATGTGCACTTGTTTTTTGTAATGTTTTGATTTATAAGTGTGTATTGATGTCTTTTTTAATAATCATTGAAGTTTCATTGAAAAAATCGACCAATTTCCTAATGTTTCCCCACGTTTCCAACAACAATGACACATTACGCGATACAACCAATATATCTCATGCGATAACCAATATATATCCATATCCCAAGGGTGAGATACGTAACACAATACCGATATTTTGAACACTACAAATACCAAGTAATAGAACCCCTAACACAAACAAAAGATCTCCCAACTCCCCCATTGGCAACTAAGTTACCACCAACAAAGAAGAGTGAAAACGAAACATTTGTCCTTAGTCTCCAATGTCATCACCAAGGAGCAAGGAGTGCAAGTATCCAAGTTCCTAAAGTTTCTTTGGAGATCCATTTGGCCATATACTATAGAATGTTCTTTAACCTACCAAAATGTAGTCATTGAAATTTTTTTTTACATTCAATGTAATGGAAAAACTCTTGCCCTCCAAACTACAATATACTAAAGCATGAGGCTTCCCTAGCTCAATAGAGAAGAGAAATTGCCTCTATGTAATTAGACTTTCAACCCAAAAAAAAAAAAAAAAAGAAGCTAATGGAATATTCAACATATTACGGAAGCACTATACAGAATAGGCAAAAATGGCAAAAGCCTAGAAAGCATTCTATGAGCAATGCAAAGAATTTTTCAATTTGAAGCACCATTGCTTGTCCAATGAAGTGTGGGTTCCAGAATGTTGGGTTTCGGAGTATATAGTCTTGATGACTACAATAAAAGGTGATGTGCATATTTTGTACTTTTGGCACGTGTGTGCATGCATAAGTATTTCTAGTTCCCAACAGTTTTAGCCTAATGGCACTGCACTCAAGGATCTGTCTACAACGTGAGCCCCAATAGCTTCGTTAACGCTGTTCCACTGCCTTTTTTACTTCTTGTCTAAAACAACTGTAAAAACAGGTTTGATCAAATTCTTCTGTGCCATATCTTTTCTAAAAAGTGTTTGGTTCCATCCCCCTTCAGTGCAGTGAAATCTAGAGTCAATTGGGAAAGCCATCATTCGGGGTGCCACCAAAACACGTGAAACTCAGAGTAAACAGGACAACTTTTGCAACAGTTGATCATTGACAAAATTATGCCATATAAAGTGAGTCAGTAGCGTTATGGCATTCACAACTATTCCTGCCATTTTCAAGAAGTTTTTCGATACATTTTGGGCAATGCAAAAAAAGAACTTAGCAGTGCATTTTGTCAAGTCCTGCGTGACTGACTGAAAATAGCCAATGAACGAAGTAGGGAAGGCAGAGGCGAAGAAGTGAAAAAATCACCTATAGGTGCCATCGAACTAAATTTTGGCAGCAGTGCATTTATAAACCTTGGGCTCACATCAGAGCATCTTTAGATGTGACCAAAGAGGCTGTTGAGCATATTGCTACCTGAATTGCCAAGCCCCAACGTTTTCCATTCCAGACTGTATGATCCAGGTTCCAGGTAACTTAAAATCTAGACTGATTTTTTTCGTAACAAAATTTGTGGCCTATGTCATATTGTCGAACAAGTCATAACTTACATTTTTCAGAATGACTGCATGTACTTAAATTCATATGACGAGACATACGCAATACAATATTACGTCGCTGGATTTACAATAATAGGATTCGTCATTAGTATATAATTACAATACCAATTTTGAATATATATATATATATATATAAAACTTTACCATGCATACCAAGTAATTTATACTCAGACATGATCCTAACCTTAGCACACATGTATTGGAAGAAGTAATATACTCAAGGTGTTCCGTAACGGTATCGGTTGGTGTAACGGTGCCCACCGTTACAGATACACGTAATGACCGATACGGGGGGTGTAACGGTGCAATTTTTTTTTGGTCAAAAAATTATGGAAAAATATCCATTAAATATGGAATATTCTAAATATTCCAAATATGCATTCATTAATAATTTGGAACATGTTTATGGTAGTGTAACGGTCCACTCTTTGGTGAGAATGCTATATCAGGTTGTTCGATGGATTTATAAACCTAGCAACCTAGAATTAATTGCAAACCTTTTATATTTAGTTTTCTAACTATGTAATATCTATATAAATTTACTATAATGAATGTAACACTAAAACATCTTACATTTTCAAGTTTTCCTTTTATTTATAGCACTAGTGCATTGCATACTTCGTGACTCACATGCATTTTATTTCAATATATAGAGTTTAGGGACTTTTGTATCCTATTATGTAATTCATATACCTAACAATTTGATATCATTTTCCCCCATAAATCTTTAAAAAAATTAAAATTAAATTGAGGTAAATAGTGTTGTCAATTCGGGGCTGGTTTGGGGCAAACTAGCCTCAAATTGATGCAATCTATTGGCACTTATCCCACTAATGGATTGGTGGACATTTATTGGACAATGAAAAATGAAAAATATCAAATGGTCTTATTTCAAAAAACAAGTGTCTGCAAACTAATGGTGAAAATTGTAGGAGTTACTTAATTTTGGGATTGTGACTTAGCAACAATGGTCCCAAAATTTAATTGGTTAATTTTGAGTTAATATATACGTCATGAATAAATTTTGGGCTATGTACTGGGGTCCACTCGATTATGTATTATACATCCATGTCATCCATCCGTTTTGACAACTCATTTAAGGGCATTGGAAAAAAAAATAAGGTAAATCCAGATCTCGGATGGACCACTAGTGGGCCAGGCAGGCCATCTCGATGTATTTGTATATCAATGTCATCAATCTGTTTTTCCAACTCATTTTAAGGCATGGTCCAAAAATTCAAGTAGATCTAAATCTTCAGAGGACCACCAGTGAGTATCCCTTTAAAAGTGGGGCCCACCTCAATGCATTTGTTGTATATCCATGTGGGCCATCCTTTTTGCCAACTTATTTTAGGGCCTAGTCCAAAAAATGAGGCTGATACAAATCTTAGGTGAACCACAAAATAAGGATTTAATTCCCACCATTAAAATTTTCTTAAGCCATTTTTTTTTAGATCAAGCTACTACTTGTGTTCTCCCTTCATCAAGGTCAAAGTCTATGTGACCTTATCAACAAGTTTGATGGAAAATAAACATTATAGTGGACGCCATGGATATACTACACATAAATCAAGGTGGGGCCCACGTAACAAAACAGTGCAAGTGCACTGTTCAGCGTGCACCGCAGAACATGTTAAAAAAGAAATTTGAAGGGCGTGGCTGTTTCAGTCCATTCCTTTTTCCGATACCGGAATGAAAAAGAAGAGAGAGAGAGAGAGAGAGAGAGAGGGAAACCGAAAGGAAAAGAGGAAAAGAAGGGGGAGAGAGAGAGAGAGAGAGAGGAGAAGAAGAAGAAGAAGAAGAAGGGCCACAGCCGCAGCAACTTGAGAAGAAGAAGAAGAAGGAGAAGAAGAAGAAAAGAAAGAAAAAACAGGAAACAGCCGTTATGGTACCGTAACGGCCGTTATGGAATGTAACGACTGTTACAGGTATAAAAAAGAGGTGGTGGCCGTTACGACCCCGTAACACGAAATGGTATCAACTATTACTGTTACGTATCGATTGTTACAACCAAACTGTAACCGATTTTGAATACTTTGAATATACTGCATAGCAGCTCCCGCCAGTGTTCGTAATAACGATACCATTGGCCGATATTATCGGTATCGCACTCCAGCGATACGAAACCGAGCTGGAGAGACTTAAAAATTTTTAAAATAATAATAATAATAATAAATAGGGGAATGCTCGATATTGTCGGGATATCGATGAATATCGGTTGATATCACACGACATCACAAAATATCATGTCATATCGACGATATTAGAACTTTTAGCAAGCTTTTTTTGCTAAACACGCTATAGCCACCTACCCATTCACAGGGCTACTGTAGCCACCTACCAATTTCGCCGACAAAAGGAGAAAAGAAATAAAAAAGCTTTAAACCGTGGATTTCGTACCTGGAAAGACGTTGGTTGTGATCGGAAAGAGGTGGGCTGTGATCGAAAAGAAGCTACTGTGATCGGAAGCTCCCCCAAAAATCAGATCATTGCAGCTTGCAGGTGAGTGAATCTCATCTAACCCAGAAAAATATCCCCAAAAATTAGAAATTTTTCGAGATTTGGGCAACATTTGGGCGTGATTTGGGGGTTTGGGGTTTCAGAATCCCGAAACCCTTTGCCTCCCAAAATTGGCTTCAGCCCTTTTAAAATTCATTTCGAGCGCCGCTAGGATGTTAGGTGGTGTCCACCTTGATGTTTATCCGTCCGTTTTCCGAGATCATTTTAGGACATGTGACTGAAAATGAGGCGAATTCAAAACTCAAGTGGGCCGCACAAGAGGAAACAATGGGGATTCAGTCACCACCACTGAAATATTTTTAAAATGGGCCTCACTTGGGATTTTTGCATGAGGCTAAGTGGACAGTTTTTTCACGTCATCCCAGTGGGAATGACCTTATAAACAGGTTCGATGGCATATAAAACATCAAGGTGGAGCCCACGAAGGTTTCAACGGTAGAAAACTCTTTCCCCAATTTTCCCACGTGTATGGCCCACATGATTTGTGGATCCACCTTATTTTCCGGCGTATGTCCTAAAATGATATCATAAAATGGATGGACGGAGTGGATTACTTACAAACATCAAGGTAGACTCCACCTACCATCCCAGAGCACCAACTTGGTGTGTACACATTTTGAACGGACGCAGAATGGCTGGCGTACAGTGTACGCTCTTATCGTATTGATAATACTCTGTTGGGCCCATCTTGAATGTATGTGGCTTATCCACGCCGTCCATCCATTTTTCCAGCTCATTTGAGAGGTTGAGCCCAAAATTGTAGCATATCCAAAGATCTAGTGGACCATACCACAGGAAAGAGTGGGAATAATGATTTCCACCGTTGATACCTTCCTAGGGCCCACAATGATGTTTATTTGTCGTCCAACCTGTTCATAAGATCACAAAGACGTGGATGAAGGGAAAAAACAAATATCATCTTGATCTAAAACTTTTGTGCCCCCAATAATATTTCAACGTAAGACGTTCATCCGTTTTTGTTCTAGTGGTGTGGTCCACTTGAACTTTGGATGTGCTTCATTTTTCAGCTAAAGATCTAAAACTTATCTAGAAAAATGGATGAGGGGAGTGGATAAAATACATAAATCACAGAGGCTCCCACAGAGTTAACTTGGTACGCTTGGCGTACTAAGTTACACAATACACCGTCCGCTTCCGTGTAGCACCCACCACATGCACGTATTGACGTCACCTAGTTCTGTGGGTCCCATCATGTGGTATGAGTTATATCCAAACCATTCGTCCACTTGAATAGCTCATTTGAGGGGTTGAGCCGAAAAATAAGACATCCAAAAATCAACTGGAAAACACTGTAAAAGGTAGTGGGCCCTATGAACATCTACCATTGAAACCCTTTTGGAGGTTCACAGAAATTTTAGATCAATATGATATTTGGTTTTCCTCTTCATCAAGTTCCATGTAACCTTATGAACAGAATGGATGAAAAATAAATGTTACGGTGGGCCCTATAACTGTTTCAACGGTGAGAATCACCGCAATATGTGTTGTGGTGCACTTGAGCTTTGGATATGACTCATTTTTGGGATCAAGATCTAAAATGGTCTCTCCAAATGGATGAACAGTGTGGATATACTAACAACATCATTATTGAGCCCATGTAACTTTGATCTCCTTTGAACCGTGCGTACAACTAGAGCTTGAGGAGTGTCAGCGGGTTACGTCCTACCCCACCCGCACCGTAATCCATCTGGGCAAGGCTTTGTGGGGTCCACCGTGATGTAAAGGTTTTATCCACGCTATTAATCCATTTTCTAAGATCATTTTACCTCATGATCCAAAAATGAAGTAGGTCCATAGCTCTGATGGACCAAACCAAAGGAAGCAGCGGTGATAATGACACCCACCATTGAAACCTTTCTAGGGGCCACTGTGAATCTATGATGTTTGTTTACAATCCAAACTATTCATAAGGTCATGTAGACCTGGATGAAGTGAAAACATAAACATCAGCTTGATCCGAAACTTATGCAGCTCCTAAGAAGTTTTTAATGGTGGGCATTCAATAACCACTTTGTGGCCCACTTAAGCCTTGGTTCTACCTCATTTTTGGTATCATACACTAAAATGATCTATAAATAGGGATGGACGGTATGGATAAGACCTTTACATCACGGTGGCCCTCACAAAGCTCTGCCCGGTCGGATGATAGTCCAAGCAGGGTAGGATGCATTCCAACCTTCGTACACATGAAATGGGATTGGGTACTGAGTTACTCAGTACGCTCTTATCGTACTGAGTAAACTCAGTTGGGCCCGCCTAGAATGTATGTGGTCTATTTACGTTGTCCATCAGTTTTTCCATCCAATTTAAGGGGTTGAGCCCAAAATTGAAGCATATCCAAAGATGAAGTGGATCATACCACAGGAAACAGTGGAGATAATGATTTCCACCGTTGAAACCTTTCTAGGCCCCACAGTGATGTTTATTTATCATCCAACTTGTTCATAAGATCATACAGACATGGATGAAAGGAAAACACAAACATAAGCTTCATATAAAACTTATGTGGCCCCCAAGAATTTTTCAATGGTAAACATTCAATTAAATTATTTCCTATGGTGTGGTCCAATTGAACATTCTATACGCTTCATTTTTGGGCTCAGGCCCTAAAATTATTAGGTAAAATGGATGGACAGAGTGGATCAGGTACATAAATCATGGTGGACCACATAGAATTTCCTCAATACGCTAAGCGTAGTGAATTACTCACTACGTAATCCGCTTCCGTGAAATAAAAATATCAACTAGGTTGGTGTAGTCGCCACGTTTGGTGGACCCCGCCATGTTGTATGTGTTGTATCCACACCGTCCATCTATTTAGAGAGATCATTTTAGGACATGAGCCAAAGAATGAGGCAAATCCAAAGCTCAAGTGGACCCCACAACAGAAAACAGTGGGGATTGAACGCTTATCATTAAAAACTTCTTTGGCCACAGAAGTTGTCGATCAAGCTGATATTTGTATTTTACATAATTCCATGTTTGTATTAACTTATAAACAGGTTGGATCTCAGATAAACATCTTGGTGGGCCCCAGGAACATTTCAACGGTCCGTTTTACTATTGGTGGTGTGTGGTCCACCATGATGTATGCGTTATCCACACGATTCATCCATTGAGATATCTCATTTTCGGGCATGAGCCCAAAATGTAGGCAGATAGCTCAAGTGGACCACACAAAATGTGAAGTCATGGTGACATTGATATTTACCATTGAAGCTTTCCTATATATTGCATGTATTTTTTACTTGAGTTGCTTACTGTCTATCGGATTGTACTCTATGGCCCCACAATGATGTATGTGTTTTATCTACGCCATCCATATGAGATTTGGATAATTCTCATTTTTAGGATCATTCCTTAAAATAATATGGTAAAATGGATGGGCAGCATGGATATACAGCACGTGCACCAAGGTGGGCCCTAACAAGTTTTAATATAATATTCTTTTACAAATAAAATGTCGAGAGGAAGAGGGAGACAACCTGATAAAGGGTGGCAATATGACCGGCCCACTCCCGATAATCGATTCGAGACTATATGTAATTTATGTAGCCATGTATCAAGGAGTGGGGGGTAACGCGCTTGAAGGAGCATTTAGCGGGAGGATATCGCAATGTTATGGATTGCCCAAAGTGCACACAGGATGTGCGAGAAGAGATGAGGGTCATATTATAAATAAAAAAAATGCGAAGACAAAATATGAACGATATGCACGGGAGAGGGAGATTAGGGAGGAGCTGGGGCGGCCACATATATAGGTGACGAGAATGTAGTGGATCTCGATGGCGATGATGATCCTGAATTTAGACACGCGGTTCAAGAGTCCATACGGGATCAGTGGGAAGGGGATCATTAGAGGAGGTGGGACATGAGTAGGCCTAGATTTGAGGGATCTATCCATGAGTGTGGTGGGGGGAGTGGAGCAGGTGGGAGTGTTAAGGGTGTGGGAGGGGAGGGTAGTAGGCGGGGAGGATTATGGGGCATGGGCAGGAGTAGTAGCGTGCGAGTGCCGAATCTACCTTCAGATCCGAGGATGTACAATGAGGCAGGAGGGACACAAAAGAAAATAAAGGACATGTTTAGTGGAGGAGATGTGAGGAAGAAAGTTGAAAAGTTTATAACAATGTTTTTTATATACGATCAACTCCTCGCGAATGCCGCAGCAAGCCTGCACTTCAAAAATATAATAAGTGAAGTGCAGCGTGGGTTGTACTGATGTGTAGATGTTAGTTTTTAATGTATTTCCTAAATCTCAAATACCACTACAGCTGGAAACTCTACGAAGATAATTCATTAAAGAGGGTTGTACATGAGGTGTATGATCACTTATTCCCAAACTATACGGGGAAAGGCACCTTTGGAAGTGAAGTAAATATGTTCCGCACTTATATTCTCCTTATCTTCATCTCAACTATTCCATACTTATCCTGGTTGCTACACGCCATTAATAGGTTGTTAGATTCCGTGATGCGGTTAGAATGTTTGGGTGTCACCCTGCGGTGAGGTCAAGGAACACCATGATGGCATACGAGTTACTACGATAAACATAAATTTCATATTATTTTGTAAAATCTAAAATAATGAAAGAATTTTATGATATGCAGGCGAATGGTGGTCCACGTACAGGACTGGCTGCGAGGTTTTACAGTGACTGGCCATCCGTGTGCTTGCACAGACGATGTCCTCACACCCTATGAAAGGGAATTGAAGTACATTCTCCCTCATCCACACAAATAAACGTAATAGACTAGGGTATAAGAGGCTTCGGAAGCTAGTGTATTGTCACTACAATATGAAGTTACGAGAGAAGCTACTCCACACGGATGGAAGAAAAAAAGCGTAGGAAGACCCACTGGACCTAATGACGATCGGACAGCAAGCATATGCTGAGGATGACCCAATTTACCTGTGGGTTAGGTCAAAAGACTTGGATACCTCTGATGGGCGACCAGAGCCACATGTTACGGTGGAAGCAAAGACACTAGGGATTAATGTTGATGCACATGTGGAGCAGCAGAGGTCTCCTTATGAGGCATTCAACCCATTGACAAGGAGTGCGAAGGGCAGCCCGCGGCAATCACTATCACGCGGGATACGTAGTGAGGAGTCATTGTTTGACACCAAGACTCTGATGATGGTGATGGCAGCGATAAGGGTGACAATGACTCTGATGACAATAACGATGATGATGATGATGATGGCAACGGGGATGGTGGCGGCGCAGGTGAGAGTCAAGATAAGAGGCCTCTTAGTCCTTTCACCAAGGAGGAGAATTTCGATCATGCGAGCAGGACCCTAACCATGGCTCTCGTCCAGGAGAACCACGACCCCGTCTTATTTACAATAAAACATAAACGCGTCAAAAGTTACTGAAGAAAAAGCAGACTCAGAAACTTTCAGATTTTGAGGAGCTGCTAGCAAAATGCATGAGGGACAAGCGTTCGTAATTGGCGAGGTGGCTCTAGATTTGGATCACGGACGAGGGAGGGGAGCTCAAGTTACATGCCACAACATGAATCTGGATCACAAACACAAGAGAGTAGCTCAAGTTTTGTGCCACATTATAGGCATGGATATGGACCTAGTGGATATGCGACCAGTGACTCCAGCAGTTACGGCACATCATTTTTCAACCATGGTCAGGTGTTCACTTTTGCATATGGGCAGGGATATGATTAGCAGTATGGATATGGCCAACAATATAGATACTAATATGGATATGGCCAACAATATAGATACTAAGGAGCTTCATATGTGCCATTCCCAGTCCATATCAGTCACGGACTATGACGACTACGCAATACCCACGGATGGGCGTATTGATTCAATTCGGAGAGGATGAGTACCAGCGTTATGCCAAGGAGTATTTTAACTGGTACCATTCTACTATGACCTGGGCACAATATTGTCGATTTGTGGAGCAGCGGTACTATTCCTAGCCCCGTCGAGAAGGAGATGATGATTACGAGCCACCGCGCAACTCTATGTGGGTCTAAGCCATAACCAGTCCCCACCATTGATATATATATTTCTCAATTTTTACTTCTTTTTCTTTTCAATGAATTGGTTGTGTTTTCATATATGTCTTTGATACATTTATAAATGTCATGCATTCAATTTAAATATAGTTGCATTAGTTCAGTTAAACATCGCATAGCTTAGAATCCTATACAAAGGAAATTTATTATGTGCACATTTTTTTCTTGAGATGTTATGATTTAAAAGTGTGTATCAAGGGATTTTTTAACAATCCCTAAGATTTCGTTAAAAAATTCAACCATTTTCCCAATGTTTCCCCATGTTTCCCAAAACGTCCGATAAATTACGCGATACAAACGATATATCATGTGCAATAACCGATACATATCTGTATCCCAAGGGTGCGATACATAGCGCGATACCGATATTTCAAACACTGGTTCCCGCATCACATACTGAAGCGACTTGTGATAAAAGTATTTTTTTCCAATCAAATCAAAATCAAAGATTCTAACAAAGCAGATCAAGAATTCTCCTTCCAGGCTTGAAATTAGAGTCCATGAAGCATCAGCCACCAATAAAAAGAGAAAAATAAAACATATTTTGTTTCTGACTATTAATACAGTTAAACTTGGTATCATGCTTAATGTTCAAGCAAGCAAATCAAGTACAAAAAATAAAGAAGACTGGATAAATCATGGTGCACACACTAAGACATAAAGCAAGTACAAGTCGTATAAAGGATAAGATAAATCAGTGTTGCATGGTTAGTTTGGTTGATCTTAATCTCATTGTCATGTACAAGCTTCTAACAAAGAAATGAGACGGCAATCAGCATTGAAAAAGAGATGGGAATGAATACAATGATGAAAGAATTTTTCTTGTCAATTGAAAGACAGTTTACAAAATGAGGCATAAATCTCCAGAAAAATCTAGATAATGTGTGCATATCTAGGATTTGCATTTATAACTTCTATACAAATGAAAAAAGCATAAATGAGGAAAATATGCATGAGATAAGCTCCAACCCGACGATGCTGACTAGATTAGTCATGGTGTCATGAGTTGCTCGCCGAACTTCTCTGTTGTAGTCGAGTAAGAGCCTCTTGTACTCAAATGCCTATATAATAGAGTGGCAAAACATGATCACCAGAAAATTGAACATCATTTGAAATGCCAAAAGAGAAGCACGCATTTAAGAGAGCATTTACTATAACAAAAAGTTCAGTTGTGACCTTAACCCATTATAATAGTTATTGTAACAGTGACTCAACTAATCAGTAACAATTTTTTTTTTTGAAGGGTAACGCTATTCATTCAGGAAATGCAAAAGGATGACAGACATCATCCCTAATACACAAACAAAGAAACATCCCAAGATTACATCAAAACACCCCAATGTCATTTCCAAAAACCTTAAACGGATAAGCCCAATCAATAACCAAGCACTTCTATTTGAGAAACACGGCTTCTGGATCGCATGAGGAGTCTCACAAAATGTGACTGTTACACTCATCCCAAACAGCCCAAAGAATGGCAAGAAAAGTGAGCCATCATGCCATGACACTCCTACACCCTTTCCTTCGTACAATTCCAGCAAAAGCTCCCCCACTGGTCACAGCATAACCCAAGTCACACCAAGAAGGGAAAGAAACTTCTACCAGATGGATTGCATATAAGGGAAATGGATAAAGGGGAGGTCAACCGATCCTGCATCCTTCAAACACATCGCACCTGTTCGTAATGAATATCTTCCTTTTCTTTAGATTTTCCATCGTAAGCGCCATGTTCTTGCCCGCTGACCATGTAAATGTGCAGATAGGGGGCAGGCCCATGAGCTTCCACACTGTAGAAAGGGGATCCAAAGATCCAAAGAGGGGTTGCATCATAACAATCAAGTAGGATTTGATGGAAAACCTGCCTGACTAATCAGTTCTCCAAGCCCAAGAATCCGGAACAGAAGATGCAGACCTGTATCGATGGATGAGGCCCATCAACCAGGAGTATTCATCAATCTCTTCATAAGTTTCTTCTGAATGTCGGAGCCCAAACCACCTCATTCCCCACTATCAGAAACAACATAAGGAATAGGGCCATCTCCGTCCACCAAGACATTGAACAATCCGGGAAAGGGCAGATAGAAAGGCCTACCCCACACCACCAGTCCAGCCAAAACTGATTTCTAGATCCCTACCTCTGCCTGAAACAAATTTCTCTTTTGAAAGCATTCGAAGTTTTCAACATTGCCTATGCTGACCCCAAGAATGCAAGAATCACCCACCTTCCTCCATACTTGCTTCGAATGACCTGATTCCAAAGGCTGCGCCCTAATCTCCACAGCCATTTGCCGAGGATTGCAACGTTCAAGAATTTGAGATCCAGATGAAACTTTTTCTTGCCTCCAATCCCTGCCATAAGAAATTCCTTTGAATCATTTCCAATCTATAAACAATGTTAACCAGGAACTGATAGAGTGACAAGTGCAGATTCAATAAGAATTATCCCACTCCCAAAAGAAAGATATTGACTCTTCCGTCCCGAGAGCTTATATATCATTCTATTCAACACTGCGTCCACAAATGCTTGGCTGGCTTCCAAGAGCACAAAGCAAGCCCAAGTAGAACGACCAAAAGCTTCCCGCCTTGCAACCAATCACCATGGAAAAATAGGCCACTTCCTCACCACCCATACGAATCCCATCTCGCTGTTCTGGATATTTATCCTAAGACCTGACACTTCCTTAAAGCAATGCAACAACTGCATATTATCGACTTGCCCCACATCAGCCTTGCAGAACAAAAGAGATCATCGGTAATGCAGATGAAACGTGCAGAAATCCACTTGCTCTACCTCCAAGACATTGATAAGACCATGAAAACTAGCACAATCCAACATCCTAACAATAACAAATAGGAAAGGAGAACAGGGATCCCATTGCCTTAGACCCCTAAAGTTTCTAGGAATCCCGTAAGTGAACCATTCACTAGAATAGAGGAGCAAGACTAATGCATTTCCAAATCCACTTTATCTAGATGGACCAAAGACCATTCAGCCCATCATATACAGAAGGAAGCTCCAACCCACATGGTCATTTGCCTTTCCCAAATCCAACTTACAAAAATTGCCCGGCTTCTTGACTTGATACTTGGAGTTAATGCATTCTTGGGCAATGAGGGCCCAATTCAAAATTTGCCTACCATTAACAAAAGCTCCTTAGGTCTCTAAGATAATGACCTCCAAAACTCTATGAAGTCTAGCAGCAAGAACTTTGGCAACAATTTTAGAGGGACTCCCAAAAAGGTTAATGAGACGAAATCTTTCAGACATTTTGTGCCCTCTTTCTTCGAGATCAAGGCAATGAACGATGCACCAATCTCCCTAGTCCACTCTTGTGAAATCCGTTGGATTTGACGTCTTCCGAGAACCTTAGGAAAAACACAATAGGGAACCCATCGAGAACTGGGGCTTTGTCCATCCCAAGGCTAGAAATAGTTTTGAGCACCTCGTCCTCCTCCAAATTTCTTTCTAACCATGTTGCTTTCAGGCCACCAATTTTGTTGCAGGTAAGATTGTTGAGCTTTGGAAAAACCCATCCATCATCCGCTAGCAACTTAAAGAGTATGAAAAGACAATAGAATATTTATTATGGCATAACGGTCCACTCTTTTGTGAGAGTGTTGTATCCGGTTGTCTGGTGAATTTATAAACATGGTTATGTATCTCTAATATTTACACGTTACAATCAAACATTAGAACTAGAAATCGGAAGAAAAAAAATTACTGATTTTTTCAATTTTTTGAAAACTTGGCCCTTGGAGCTTGTATTCACTCAAATCGCTTCAATCTATGGTTTTAATCCTAAAAACAATAAGAGCAAACGAAATTTGTCGTGGAATAATGTAGGAAAGTTTTTAGAATGAGAAAAGTGAAGAAATGAGAAGAAAAATGGTTTTAAATTGACAAGTGGCCATTTTTCAACCGTTATAGGGGTAACGGTCGCTTGCACTATAATGGCAATTACGGCTCCCATAACGATCGATACAAACCCAAAAAACCAATTGCCCCGTTTCACCCCCGTATCGTATAACGGTCATGACCGTTACCTATACGTATCAACCTTTACGGCCATATCGTAACAGATACAAAACACCTTGTTCATCTTAACATCGCTCGTCCTAACATCATTTATGTTATTAGGATTGTAAGCCAATTTACCATCTTGAAGCAGTGCATCGACTTCTCCGCTATTTAAAGAATGTCGCTAGGCGAGGTCTTTTGTATTCAAATCATGTCCATTTAAAGATCGAAGGTTTTTTATAAGCAGATTGCGTTGATTCCATTTGATTGACGATCAACAATAGACTACTGCACATTTGTCAAGGGAAACCTTGTCACAAAATGGAGCAAGAAACTATTAGTTGTGGCCAAGGCATTCAACAACGATAACTATGGTTGTAATAGTAGAGAAAGATTTGATGAGGATAATGTGAAGAAGAGATGAGAATATTGAGAGAGAAGGAGGAGAGTTTGGGAGAGATGATGTGGTAGGCTTGCTTGCCTTGACACATAACATTTTATTATGATAAAGCATATAGTACACTGTATGAGAATAGAGAAGTGTGCACATGCACTTACACTAAAAAGGCCCACTAACCACACACAAAACACAATACAATACACTAGCATTCTCTATACTCCCCCTCAAGTTGGAGCATAGATGTTGATCATGCCCAACTTGTCACGAATACAATGAAGAGCATCTTGACTCAAGGACTTTGTAAGAACATCAGCAAGTTGATCCCCAGATCGAACAAAAGGAGTGACGATTTCCTTAGAAGCGACTTTCTCCCGAATAAAGTGACAGTCGACCTCAATATGCTTGGTTCGCTCGTGGAAAACTGGATTACGAGCAATATGGATGGCTACTTGATTGTCACAGTGAAGAGGAATAAGACCCGAAAGAGGATAACCAAGTTCTTCAAGAAGATTGCGAAGCCACACGAGTTCACACGTCGCATGAGCTATAGCACGATATTCTGCTTCAGCCGAGGACCAGGCAAGAACTGGCTGCTTTTTGCTCTTCCAGGTTATAAGAATGCCACCTAGGAAGGTACAGAAGCGGGATGTAGAGCGGCGATCAAAAGTACTACCTGCACAATCAGCATCGGAATATCTAGAAAGATGAAGATGACCATGCAACTGAAAGCGGAGGCCAAGACCCGAGGCTGATTTTAAATATCAAAGTATGCGGTAGACAGCCGTGAAATGAGAAGTACGAGGAGCTTGCATGAATTGGCTAACAACCCCCACCGCAAATGAGAGATCTGGGCGAGTAATAGTCAGGTAAATAAGTCGGCCTACAAGTCGTCGATACATCTCGGGATCAGTAAGGAGAGCATCATCATCTGGTCGAAACTTTTGTGAAGTATCCATGGGAGTGGTAGCAGGCTTGCAACCTAACATGCCGGTCTCTATGAGAAGATCAAGCGCATATTTTCGTTGTGACAAGACCAATTTGGATGATGAGCGAGCAACTTCAATTCCGAGGAAGTAGCGAAGAGGACCAAGATCCTTGATCTCAAACTTGGTCTTCAAAAAATCTTTGACCTCCCTCATTCCAGCAGAATCACTACCAAACAAAACAATATCATCCACATAGAAAATGAGAACCATGATGGCCGTCGATCAACGACATATAAAGAGAATGATCGGCATGACTACGAACAAAGCCAAACTCCAAGAGAGCTTGACTAAATTTTTCGAACCATGCACATGGAGATTGTTTGAGTCCATAAAGAGCCTTCTTCAACCGACATACAAGTGCAGGGTTGTGAGAAGCAACAAAACCAGGAGGTTGATGCATGTAAACTTCCTCTGCAAGATCCCCATGGAGAAATGCATTCTTAACATCAAGCTGAAACAAGGGTCATGATAAATTAACGGCCAAGGAGAGCACAACGTGAATGGAGTTAAGCTTAGCCACCGGAAAGAATGTCTCGAAGTAATCCATACCATGAGTCTGTATGTAACCTTTAGCAATAAAATGGGCTTTGCAGTGATCAATTGAGCCATCTGGAAGAAACTTGATTGTATAAACCCATCAACAGCCAACAGGTTTATGGCCTACAGGAAGTGGCACAAGATCCCAAGTATGATTCTTCTCAAGAGCAGACATTTCTTCCATCATCGTCTTTGTCCAATTAGGACTCTGAAGTGCATGTGAAAGAGATCTAGGAATAGTCTGTGATGAAAGGGAAGCTGCAAATGACTGAAAAGACGGGTGAAAGATAATCATATGAAACGAAATTACTAATGGGGTGGAAGACTGTGTCTTAGAGGCAACAGTGGAAGCACTAGAAGCAGCGGCATACGTAGGACAACCATGTAGTTGCCAGTAATAATCAACAGTATGATTAGTTCCACCGCAATGTGAACAAATGCGAGAACCATCACATCCTCGTCCACGCCCGCCACGACCACAAAGACTACGGCCGCCACGACTGCGATCTCCCTCGCGGCCTCTACCATGACCACCAAAACCAGAAATGCACCCTGAGCTCAAGGATGGTACTCGAAGACCAAGGGAGGACTGATCCCCAGCAAGATGCGCCGAACGCTCGGGTGGCACAAATGAATGAGAAGGAAGAGTAGAGACCATAATACGCTGACACATGGCATAGACTGTTGTCAATGGAGGAAGACGATCCTGCATAACAACCTGATCGCGAACATGAAGATAATCAGAACTCAACCCAGTGAGGAACTGCATGATATGAGTATCATCCCATTGCTTATGAGCATGTTCATGATCCTCTTTAGATTTGGAAGGAAGAGGCTGATACATATCCAACTCATCCCACATACCCCGAAGCGTCAAATAGTAGTCTTTTAAGGATCTGGAGTTTTATTGAAACCGACCAATTTCTTGAATAAGCTGGAATACCCGTGAAAAATTCTGAGATTCCGAGAACATATCATGAAGCGTATCCCAAATGCCTTTAGCCGAGGATAAAAACATCACTAAGTGGCTAATCGAGGAATCCATGCCATTCAACAACCATGCAATAACTTAATAATTCTCCTTTGTCCAAGACTTGTAGGTAACATCTGTAGAGCTTGGGGGATCATCCAAAATATACGACAACTTGTCACGGGCTTGTAAAAATACTTTTACAGATTGTGCCCATTGAAGATAGTTGTCACCATTCAACTTAATGGATGTAATCTGCAAGGGGTTGGATTCAAGAAACCCTATGCCAAGAGATAAGGGCCCTTTGTCAGCCATAGTAGAGTCCAAGAGAAATAAACTTACGCCGAGAGACTCCCTATGCCAAGAAAGATTGATTCAAACAACTCTATCTCACTCAATCCTTCAAGATAATATGAGATGAACCTCAAACAGATATCAATCATCCAAAAAATCATGAAACGCAGTCAAAAAGAGCCTGACCGAGTGAAAAACGGCCCAGCCGCACACCCGTTTAAGGTTAAAAACCTCTCAAACATTGATCTCGAGTAACAAATCCATCATGGAGAGCTACGGAGGAAGATTTCGATCCATCTTGAGCAAATAAACCAAAAAAAAGCTTACCGATTTGAGGTAGATCAAAGAAAAATGAAATCTGGGACCGATTTTCGAATTTCTCTATTTCGCCCAAAATCCCATGAAATGGGTTCTAATAAATGCTGAAAAAATCATGAAAAATCTTCTAAAATCAAGATCTATCAAACCCCTAAACTTTTAACTCAAACGAAGTCCATGCATTCGTACAACGCTGACGTCAGCAAGGTGACGTGTCGCCTCTCAACCTGTTGGATGCAAAATGCCTGGATCTTTTCTCTGATACCAAGTAGAGAAAGATTTGATGAGGATAATGTGAAGAAGAGATGAGAATATTGAGAGAGAAGGAGGAGAGTTTGGGAGAGATGATGTGTTAGGCTTGCTTGCCCTAACACATAACATTTTATTATGATAAAGCATATAGTACACTGCAGGAGAATAGGGAAGTGTGCACATGCACTTACACTAAAAAGGCCCACTAACCACACACAAAACACAATACAATACACTAGCATTCTCTATAGTAATGACCACTACCATTACCGTTACGATACAAGCCATCAAGCCATCTTTCTTTTCTTTTTCTTTTTCTTTTTTTTCTTTTCTTTTTTTCATAAAAAAACCTATATTAGCCTTGTAATACGCCGTTACCGATCATTTTTTCCAGAACAGCCATTATGGCCCCATAACACGTAATGGTTCCCACACAGTTAATATTGTAACACTATGAACTTTCCAACCCTCAGGTGTTACCTAGAAATTTTTTGAATAATCACGTAGTCGAACATACCTACACACGTTTTAAACCTAAAACTTAATTAAACTTCGCACACGAACAAATCAACCGCACTAAATTAATCGTGGGATGTGGATCATCAGATCCAACGTCCATCAGTTCCTAGCATCTGGTCGGACGAAATCTTCGCCAAATCACACCCAATTCAAACCTTTAACCTTAAATTAACTGATTAATCACTCCAACCAACCCTTAGGGGTTGAGGGTCAAATATTACATATCAGACCCCAGTTATTGCCTGGATTTATGAACATGGTACTGTTTAACGACCCAATTTAATTGTGTTTATGCTGCGAGGTGTGTTTAGGAGCATGAACTGAAACAGGGTGCTAAAAGCATGAAATTAACGCTCAGAAGTCACCAAGGCAAAGGACGGACTCCAGATGACCAAGATGAGAAACTGAAGCTCAAGTGGCCTGAAAGTCAACCAGAATGCAAGATCACAAGGTTTCCAACATCCGTTCGGCTCGAAAATTCATACATGGACTGAGGACCATAAATTAACCGTATACATCGAAATTCAGCCGTTGGATCCTTGTGGAAGTGTCCCAACAGTCAAATCAGCCCACAAAATCCTGGATTTGGGGCCCGCCTGGTATCTGGATATACTCCAATTTTGGTCCCAACCGTTTAAATGTTATGAGAAAAGAGATGGACGGAGCGGATTTCTTACACAAATCATGGTGGGACCCATTTGTGTGAGAGAGAGTACACACTAGATGTGCACTCACATTACACTGAGCCAAACACACAGTTTGACTGTGTTTGACCCGCAGCCGCCCGACTTCCAAACAGAGAATGGAAGGTCTCTGTTTCCGTTTCGCAGGGCCGTCCGCTGATCCATCAATGGCCCACCATCATCGTGCAACTCGATGATTGGAGCCTTTCATCATATCTAGAGGTGGGATGTGACCGTCACCTAGGTGGAAATTTTCCAAGAAGCAGCATGTATCAGATTTCAACCATTCAAACGCAGGACGAACGGTCGGGTGAGAATTTTGTGGGCCACACCGAAACAGATCTAAAATCATCCATATCCGAACGGTTTTGCGAGGGGAATCCAGTGGACGAACTGGATTTTCCATATGGCAGTGATTAGGGGCCCACCGACTTCAAAAGCGTAAGGATTACGCATTACACGCGTCTGAAGACTCAGCCGATCCGAGCCGTTTTACAGTCGTGGTTAGGATCAGTCCAACCATCTGGACCATCCAAAATTCTCCCAAAGTGGGACCGACCATAGCCAAGACAACTGAACGTCTCAGATCTCGCATGTGCGGCCGCGATGTTGATTCCAAAACACAAGTCGGTGCTGCGTTATCTATTGCTACGTATCGCTCTGCGAAAGCCTCCACCGACGACAGCAATGTCGGTTCCTTGCAGCCGACCTTCCTACCGCCCTTCATAGTTATAAAGAGAGAAGAAAGGAGAGAGAAGGGGGATCCAATCTGACGTGGAGCAGAGAGGAAGAGAGTATTTTAGAGTTTTTTATTATTTGCTTTGATTACTGTTTTTCTTATTATTATTTTTTAGGAGATCTAGTCCAATCATATTGGGCTAAACCTCTTAGCTAGGGCTAAGAGGTGAAGCTTGTAACATGACAAGGGGACTTTTTGCTTGTGCTTTTTATTTACGCTGAATTGAACTTGATATTAGTGTAATTAAGGGAGTGTTTTTAGTTTTTAATGCTCTGTTGTGACTAAAATTACAATGGGTCTGCGATAGCTTTGAGCATGTTCCTTTCCTTTTTATGTTTATGACGTCAGGAAGCCCCGTTGTTCACCATCGTCTCCTGAGCATGATTCGATGACGGTACCCTTCCTGACCTTCATATATTGTTGATTGGTTGGTAATTAGTATAATTCTGTTGTTAACTTTGTCTCCTGGGCATGGTTTGGTGATGGAATCCATTCTAATTCATATACCTTTCATCTCTTGAAAACCAATCAAAGGAAGTTCAGTTTTGATTTCCATGGTTACACCCTTCAACTGGATGAAGATGGGACTCTTAAGTCCAGTTGAGTTCTTGAAACAGGCATAAGATCTTCCTGATCTCTACAAGTGAATCCTCTGAATCTCTAGTTTCCTTCCTCTGAATTCTTTAAGTTTTAGATAATTATTTCATCATTATTCCGAAATTTACAATCGATTTAGATTTCATCTTAGTCTAGTTCTAGTTCTACTTAGTTTCAGATTACGTACAGGTTTCAGTCCCTCGGGATTCGACCACGTTCTCACTGAGTTTATTACTACATCACAACCCTATACTTGGGGTGTGAATATTAGGACCCTAAAGCGGTGAAAAAGATTCATTACAAGACCTTTTAAGGCTCTATTTGTTCAACTTGCAAACATGTTAGTTCGAACAATTATGAAAAACAGAAACACAGAGGAATTTGTGCTCTGTGGGTCCGACCGACAGCCACTATCGGTCCAACGGACAAACCATCGCGGGCTATGCACCAGCGAATCACCGAACCAGAATTTTAGGTCTATAAATCCCTCTTGCTTTCTTTCTTTCCTTCTTTCCTTCTTCATCCAAAACCCTCTAAAAACCAGAGAGAGTGAAGGAGTGGGTTCCAGGTTGTTCCGGACTTCTTAATGATTAGTACATGCACGTTTCCCCTCAATCCGGTATAATGCACGTTGGATTTGCGGGATTCCAGCGGTCCTTGGGAGCAGCCCATCTGATGCTCCGCATGCAAGAGCCATAGGCACGTTTAGCATCATGACTGCCAATTTGCGGAGGATAGATCCTTCAAGTAGAAACTCAAGGCTTGCCTCTAGAAGTTCCATTAATTGTGTGGCCATCAGCCGTAGACCGTTGATTTTAGCTTCTTAATCCCTTTCAATTAGGTGGCTTGGATCGACCCTCGGTCAAGACTAACTCGGGTGGAATTCGGCTTGCATGCGAGTTGGATTGGGTTTACTTAGTTAGATCTCGCGAGTCATCGACTTTGAGCCTAATTAGCGGCTAACCGATTAATGTTGGGGATTTGATTTACCCCAAATTACACTCCCCTCTAAATCTAATCGTATGCTGTCTCAAACCTTAAGATCCCTAATTAGGATTCTAATGTTGATTTTAACCACACTATTCTTGTAATTTAGGTTAAGACAAAATCCTAATACACGGATTCGCATCTCAGCAACTCTAGATCGGAATCCTACTCGAACAAGGTGAGGAAAATTAGTTCACGCTTTCCCCGACATTCTATTTCAGTATTAGTTTTCGCATATGCTTTGTGTTGTTGCCTTGAAATTGTGAAAATAGTATGTAGTTCCTGAAATCTATGTTTGCATGCGAATCCCTTATAGAATTCCCTCATATATGAATTATAACATGCTATCTTATAGATTATATGTGATGGATTGATAATATGCTCAAAATTATAGAAATCGTGTGATTGGACTGTAATTATGAATTTGCGGAAAACATGAATCGTTTGTGGTTGTACCACCACTTTTATGAATCGTTTTTGTGGTTTTGATTGCCACTTTTATGAATTGACTATGTGGTTCTGTTTGCCATTTCAATGAATTTGATGGAAAAACACATTGGATTAGTGGCCTTGCCTAATGAGAATTATATGAACTTGCTCGACGAATTCCATCTTCAATGTATTTGTGCCCTTGAGGTTTTCGGGATGAACCCTTTATTTGTGTCCTTTAATTGGACTTTTCTACCTAAGTGGCTTTTCTCGGGTTGAACCCTTTTGTGTGTCCATAATTGGACTTTCAATGGAAAAGATCTCTTGGGATATTATGTTGTTATCAATTTTGAAGGGCCACTAGTCGAAGTGACTAATCATAAATGGATTGCTTATAAATTGCACTAATGAAAGCTTGACTAATCATGCATACATGTCATATTGATTTTTGGATTCTCTATCACTCGAGATTCCGGGTATACCGATGAGCATCTCTAATGAGTTTCCGGGTAACGCCAATGACCATCTCTTGTAATTTGTTCTTATCTCTCACTCGAGATTCTATGTAATACCGATGACCGTCTCTTGTGAGATTCTAGGTTACACCGATGACCATCTCTTGTGATCCCAAGTTCATTGTTGTCGTATCACCTGAAATTCTGGGCAATACCAATTACCTTCTATCTAGGTTTAACTGTGGACTAAGAACTGTAAGTTGTTGTGTAATATTTGTGATGTGTGGATTTAATGTTGCATCTCTTTGAGTTATACTGACAGACTATACTTGCTATTATGATGGCTTGGTAAATCTTTGGGGGTATTCCTCACTAGGATAGCCACTAACGCTATCAAAATATATCAGTTATTGTCGGTGTAGATGAGAGTGCGCAGTGGTAGCATGGGGGAGCCTTGCTTGGACTAGCGGATCGCAGATCTCAGTCTCATATATTGCTAGACTTCGGATTTTTGGTTTGCATAAGCCCTTGGGCATATCTTTCAATTACTAGTGTTGACATTTGAAACATTTGCTCAATACATGGTTATCTGTAATTATCTTTTGATATCCGTTGTATGAATGAAAGCCACTTTGATTTTGTGCGAATGATAATCAGCCTATGAGTGCACATTGGGAAATTCACTGATGTGTGATTTTTCTCCCAAGTGTGACACTCAGGTTTCCGCTACGAGAATATTATATTCAAGCAGCAAAAATTAGGGTATTACAAGAGTTGGTGTCAGAGCATTCGCTCATTATTTAGTTAACAGCCTCAAATTCGGGATCTGAGTCATCGTACTCGGATATCGTACTTTGGGGCGTTACAAAGGTGGTATCAGAGCATGAGTTTCAGATAAACCGGGCCTTGGGTTGGGCTTATATTAACCTCAAATATTTTAAAGTTTGGATGTTGGAAGCTAGAGAGTCAAACTTAAGTGAAACTCCCATAGAACTAGGGTGATTTATGAACATAGAGACATTTTAGACCCCATTAGTCATATGAACTTAGAAACGAAACCTAGGTACCATGGGAAAATCATTGCCCACCAAATCATACATTAGAGCAAACAAAGACACTCCTTGAGCTTGAACTCTTCTAGGCCATCCGAGATGTAGAAAAATCCTAGAAATTCCGACAATAGGCTGAAACCTAGAAAGTCTTCCATAGATAGCAGGATTTTTTGCCTCAATAGGGGTGAAACCTTAACTACATATAGGAGTTTAGGTCTAAAAAGTTTCCTAATGATGCACTAGATAATCAGGGAATTAGGTTTCAAATTTCAAGTCATTCCTACTTACAGGTTTTATGAGAATTCCGAGGATGATTGTCTGTCCGTCAGTCCAAATTTTGGAAAATCCCTTGCGTCTATAAATGGGTAGATTAGCTGTAATAGTTACCCAAAGTTGTTTAAGAATTAAAAGGGTGGAATCATGACCAAAAAAAAATTCCTTTGACAAGGGATTATGGCTCCTAAGAAGTGCCACCGATCTCTAGCTTCAACTATGATCACACCCCCACCCGAGGATACTCCCGTGAGTGAGACTCATGTTCGGTCTCCTACACCATCAGCTACGCAAGGAGGTCCCAAGATTGAGCTAGAGACGAGCTATTCTGCCGCCCCCGTTTGCGGGCCCCTCTGGCACTACTCCTTTCGGTACCCAAGCGGGAGCCTCAGTGTTTGACGTATTTGGGCAAATGGCTGCCATGATGCAGCAACAGCAAACCTTGATGTAGCAGCCAATGTTGTTAAATCGCATATGAGATCATGTGTGATCGCATATGCCTATGCACATATACAATCGCATTTTTATTTTTATTTTTATTTTTATTTTTGAAAATTTTTTTTTAAAAAAAAAAAGGAGAAAAAATGTGAAAAACTGTAAGAAAATAGGGGGAACTTTCTTGAGTAAATAGATATTTAATTTTACATATTTAAAATACATTTGGGAGAAATAAAATCAATTGAACAATGAATTGGGTATACATGAAGTCATTAACATTCAAGAATTAGGATTATTGTGTAAGAGAGGGAAATGTAGATTGTAGAATGAGTGTTGGAATCGTGAAAGTTGAATCTTCCTCAAGAGTGCTTGAATCTTGATCTTCCAAGAGAGGTAAACTTATCTTCTTAAATGAATAAATGATCTTCTTGCTTTAATCTTGTAAAGTAGGAACTAGGAACTTGGAACTTGGAACTTGGTTGGAAGTAGGATAGGAACTATGTGAGAGAGATTGATTGCACTTGGAAGTAAGAATGTAAGAGGAAAAAAAAAAAGAGTAAGAGAGTTTTGGAATGAGAATGTTGCAAATGGAGGAGGTTTGGATGTCTTTTTATTGGCAAAAGGTCTTTTTTTTTTTACAAAAAAATAAATAATAAATAAATAAAAATAATGTGGATGCCAATATGCAATCGCATATGTTGTATGCGATCGCACACATCGCATATGCGATCGCATATTCTTGCATTTTTGGCATATGCGATCGCATATGCACTGCAATCGCATATGCCATCATGGCATATGTGAAATGAATGGAGAATTCATATAGGCAATCGCATATGCAAATATGCGGTCGCATTTAACAACAGTGGTAGTAGCAGCAGGCGACTTTTACTGCCACGCTTGAGGCTTTGCATCGAGGCACCCCGGTGCCAGCCCCGCGATCGGAAAAGGGGCGTAAGGCTGATGTCCTTAAAGAATGCCAGAAGTTGTGGCTGCCTACTTTTACAGAAGCACAGGACCCAGTTCAGGCAGAGCATTGGATGAATAGAGTGGTGAAAATGATAAAACTACTTGGGTGTACCATGTACGGACGCCCAAAAGGTTACTCTCGCTGCCTCTGCTCTAACGGGTGAAGCGGATATTTGGAGGGAGAGCGCACAGAAGAGAGTTCCTGCTGACTATCACTGGACCTGGGCAAAGTTCCAAAGGAGGTTCTACGAAAAGTACTTTCCTCAATCCTGCTGAAATGAGAAGATATCTCAGTTCCTCAAACTAGAGCAGGGGAACTTGTCAGTGGCCCAATATGAGGTGCATTTCGAGGAGCTATCCCGGCATGTGACAAGAGTTGTGGAGGACAAGTCAAACGGAATGCAGAAGTTCAAGGAAGGCCTATGTCCTGCAATTCAGTCAAGGTTGTGCTTTGTTGATTTTAGGAACTTTGCAGATGTGAGAAGGCGCTTTTCAAAAACGATCAAGACAAGGATTTCCAGTAATCATCTATCGCGACAATGGATCAACCTGATTTCCAAGCTATAAAAAAATTACAAAAATTCAAACCACACTCAAAAAAGTAGAACTCCAACCATTCTCCTTATGGAAAACGCTTGCCACCGGGATCAACCGGTTGCCCTTGAATTTGGCTTCGACAATAGATCCAAATAGAGGCTAGAAAGCCACACTACTTTGATCCCCGGATCGCATAATTGGATTAGCGGACGCCACAAGACGAAGTAGTCATACAAGGACATTCGACTTATCAGAGGCAATGGCCTTCGCAGTTGCGAGGTGGAAGCATGTTGATGATGGCCGGATCGTCGGTTGGATCTGCCTCGATTCCTCGCTTGCTGACGATGAATCCCAGAAGCGTCGCTTGATATGAGACTCAAAAGGCACACTTCTGAGGGTTTAGGCGAAGGTTGTATTATAGTAGGCGCACGCTCTGCAATCTTCTTGAGATGTCATGGACAAGGCCATGCACGTAGAAAAAGACCAACAGCACCTGGACAAGGCATGTGCCCCGACCAAAGACTCAGTGGGCAAAGTTAGACCAGCTCCTGCATAACCAATTTTAGGGAAGAAGGTAAAGTTCGAACTCCAATCAGCTCTCACCTCAGGTCAACGCAAGCCCTGCGAGTTTTGTGGAAAATCGGGTCGTAGGATTAGGAATTGCTATAGAAGGATGTGAGCTGAAGGTGTTTGCCCACCTCAGTTCAAGAACCGACCCCGAGAAAGTTAAATCCAAAGTGGCAAAAGGTACGATTTTTCGTAACCCTTCACCAATTTTGATATATGTTAATGATGCTTGTATGAATTACGGAGAAAGCGTGCGTTATTGAGATTGTATTATGGTAATGTTATTGGATGGGACACAAGTGCTTTAACCTTGATGGCAAAAATTATTTGAAAGGGGGTAGACTATAATAACCCAAGTTGTTTAAGTTTAACACAGGCACCCACCGCAAACAAACTTACCATAGGAAACATATCTCATTTAAGTTGGGTCAGCCTGTTTCTAGGGGTTCCATACTAGGGCTGAAAGTCAGGCGGGTTGGGTCGGGTTGGTGCTCAACCCTAGCCCAACCCAAGGTTCCTATACCTCAACCCTAACCTAACCCAACCCAACCTCGGGTTCGGAATTCTCAACCCAAGCCCAACGCAAGCGGGTTCAGTCGAGTTGGTCGGGTTGGTCGGTTAGATATATTCTAATATTTTCATTATTACATTAGTCTATTATATTTTCAATACAAGTCTTATTTTTTATACCTATAATTTTATTAATTATATATGTAGTTATTTATCATAAAGAACCTTTTTTTCTAAACACACAAGCTAAAATAGAGGATAACTACTCCTTTAAAAGTCGTATTGTGTATCAAGCAATCTATTGGGGGAGAGAAATCCGGTGTATCTTGTTAGCTTGAGTCATCGGAAATGGTGTGGACCAATGAAACCCGATGGCATTGAAATTTCCTGTGCCTTCAACACAGACGATCCGCACTCAATTATAATTAATTTATAAGGAACTTATATATTGATCGGGTTAGGGTTGGGTCGGGCAACCCAAGCCCAACCCAAGTTTTATCAGGTTGGCGTTTGTATGGCCCAAGCCCGAGACCAAACCCAATACAACCTGCCCAAGCCCAACCCAATGTCGGGTCAGTCGCGGGTCGGTCGGGTTGAACCCGCCCAACTTCCATTCCTTAGGACTCTATGTTCATAACGACACCATGCTTGCTTTTGGTACTCCAGAGAAACAAATAATGGAACTCAGGCACCCCGAATTAGAATGTCCTTGTTTATTTACATAACAGAAACGCTTGAAATTTTCGGGGATGAAATTTATATTAAGGGAGGTAGATTGAAACACCACGAACTTTCCAACACAAGCATTAGAAGTCCTCGGGTGCTACCTAGAAATTTTTTGAATAATCACGCAGTTGCACGTGCCTACACATGTTTTAAACCCAAAACCTAATTAAACTTCGCAAACAAACAAATCAATTGCACCAAATTAATCAAGGGACATGGATCATCGGATCCACTGCCCATCAGTTCCTAGCGTCTGGTCAGACGAAATCTTCGCCAGATCGGACCCAATTTGAACCTTTTAAATTAACTGATAAATCACATCAACCAACCATTGGGACCCTAAAGTGGTGAAAAAGATTCATTATAACACTTTTAGGGCTCAATCAGTTCGACCAGCGAACCTGTTAGTTCGACCGACTGTGAAAAACAGAAACACAGATGAATTTGTGCTCTATCGGTCCGACCGACAAACCACATCAGGTTGTGCACCCGTGAATCACCGAACCGGAATTTTGGGGTTATAAATCCCTCTTTCTTTCTTTCTTCGTCCAAAACCCTCCCAAAACCAAAGAAAGAGTGGGTTATCGGTTGTTCCGAACATCTTGCTGATTATTGCATGCATGTAACCCCTCGGTTCGATGTTATGCATGTTGAATTTGTGGGATTCTAGCGGTACTTAGGAGCAGCCTAGCCACATGCGAGAGTTGTGGGCATGTTTAGCTTCGTGAGGGTGGATTTGTAATTGATAGATCCTTCAAGGAGACAAAAACTCGAGGCTTGCCTCTAGAAGTTCCGTTCATTGAGTTGCCATCAAGCCGTATATCGTTGATTTTAGCTTCTAAATCCCTTTCAATTAGGTCGCTTGGATCGACCCTCAATCAAGACTAGCTTAGGTGGAATTCAGCTTGCATGTGAGTCAAATTGGGTCTAGTTAGGTAAGATATCTCGAGTCATAGACTTTGAGCCTAATTAGTGGCTAACCTAGGTTGTTCATTACAAGATTTGTTGATAAATGTTGTTAGTTTGATTTTCCCCAAATTCCACTCCCAAAACCCCTCTAAATCTAACCCTAAGCTTAGCTCTCAAACCTTGAGATCCCTAATTAGGAATCTAATGTTGATTTTAACCACATTATTCTTGTAATTTAGGTTAGGACAAAATCCGAAAGCGCGGATTTTCATCTCAGCAACTCTAGATCGAAATCCTACTCGAACAAGGTGATGATCTACCCTTCAAGCTTTCCCCGATTTTCTAGTTCGGTATTAGTTTTTGCATATGATTTGTATTGTTGCTTTGAAATTGTGAAAATATTATATAGTTATTGAAATCTATGTTTGCATGCGTATCCCTTATATGATTCTCTCATATATGAATTCTAACATGAAATCTTATAGATTATATGTGATGGATTGATAATATGCTCAGAACTATAGAAATAGAGTGATTGGATTGTAATTATGAAATTGCAGAAAACATGAATGGTTTATGTGGTCGTACCACCACTCTAATAAATCTTTTTGTGGTTTTGATTGCCACTTTTACGAATTAACTATGTGGCTTTGTTTGCCATTTCATTGAATTTGATGGAAACACACCTTGGATTAGTGGCCTTGCCTATGAGAATTATTTGAACCTACTTGATGAATTCCATCTTTAATGTATTTGTGCCCTTAAGGTTTTTCGGGATGAACCCTTTATTTGTGTCCTTTAATTGGACTTTTCTATCTAAGTGGTTTTTCTCGGGTTGAACCATTTTGTGTGTCCATAAATTAGACAAACGAAGGCTTGGCTAATCATGCATACATGTCATATAGATTTTTGGATTGTTTGTCACTCAAGATTCTGGATAATACCGATGATCGTCTCTAGTGAGTTTTCGGGTTACGCCAATGACCGTCTCTTGTAATTTGTTGTTGTTGGTCACTCGAGATTCCAAGTAATACCAATGATTGTAACTTGTGAAATTTCGGGTTACGTCAACGACCGTCTCTTGTGACTTCGAGCTCATCGTTGTCATATCACCTGAGATTCTGGGTAACACTGATGACCATCTCTCATGAGATTTCGGGTTACGCCGACGACCGTCTCTTGTGATTCATCATCTATCACCTAAGATTTCGAGTAATAACAATGACCGTCTCTTGTGAGATTTCATGTTACGCCGACAACCATCTCTTGTGATTTTGGGTCCTTGTGTCTTTTGCATTCATATATCCATGCAATAATCTAGGTTTAATTGTAGACTAAGAACCGTAATTTGTTGTGTAATATTTGTGATGTGTGGATTTAATATTTTATCTCTTTGAGTTATATATAGATAGACTATGCTTGCAATTATGATGGCTTGGTAAATCTTTGGGGGTGTTCCCCACTGCGATAGCCATTAACGTTATCAAAATATATTAGTTATTGTAGTTATAGATGAGAGTGTTCAGTAGTAGCGTGGGGGAGCTTGCTTGGACTAGTTGATCGCATATCTCCTGTTCATATTTTGCTAGACTTTGGATATTTGGTTTGTATAAGCCCTTGGGCATATATCTTTGGATTACTGGTGTTGACATTTGAAACATTTGTTCAATGCACAGTTATCTTTACTTATCTTTTGATATCGGTTGTATGAATGAATGCTACTCTGATTTTGTGCGAATGATAATCAACCTATGAGGGAATGATGGGAAATTCACTGATGCGTGATTTTTCTCCTAAGTGTGACACTCAGGTTTCCGCTGCGAGAGTATTATACTTGAGCAATGAAAATCGAGGCGTTACAAGAGTTGGTATCAGAGCATTCGCTCATTGTTTGGATAACACCATCGAATTTGGGATATGACTCTCCGTACTTGGGTACCGGATTTTGGGGCGTTACATATATATCATTTGCTGAAGCAGAATATGGTGCAATGGCTCAAGCAGCCTATGATGATTTGGGTCGAAGCCATTCTTCGAGATATGGGATATGCAGTGATTCTCTTCTATTCCTCTTCACTGTGATAAATCAAGCAACTATACATACAATGCAAACATCTTCAAAAAACCTTCTTTGTCTATCCATTGAAAAGATACAATTCACAAGCTTGTCATGTATGACATACATGCACTAGCTTGAGGGGGAGTGTTAGAGTGTACAATACTTGCATACACATGCGGAGCGATATATCGCTATAATTTGGTACACTTCTTTGTGACACATGAGAAGTACCAATCGATGTATGTCTAAATAAATTTTATTTGATTAGATTTGATTGTATTCTCATTTAAGTCATTATTATCTCCTATAATCTAAGTAAATTATAAATAAGGTTACTTGAGGAGGAGGAATACACAACTCCTCTCATTAACCACTCCTCGCTGCTCCTGTTTAATTGGCATCCATGTACACATGTAGGTATAATCATAATTGCATAGTCTCCCTAATGGTAAAGTTCACAAATGAGGCCAAGGGAGAAAGGTTTGCTACAAATTATCGCTTTGGGGAGTTTGAATGGGCACGGGAGCAGATTAAGCATTACATTGAGGGGAGGAGCTCAACTCGAAGTGTAGAAAGAAGATGAGCATCTGGCTATCCACATGTTTGATCATGGGGGCAGAGGGGACAGGTGACAAGGGGGAACGACACAGATTGAAGCATATGCAAGGGCACATGTAGGAGGCCAATCGACTTAAGGAAGGTCGGGCTTCCACCTACCACTAGAAAAAGTTTGGTGCTTCGCCTGAGCAACAACGTGATAATACTCCGTCTCATCTCCTCCGGGATCAAGCAGAGTGACACCTCCACCTACCGTTAAGGCCCGGACAGTCAGGATCGACCCTCCAACCACACCTCAATTTTAAGGGAAGCCATCCCCATAGAGACAAGGACAGTAGAAAGGGTGGAGAAGAACCTCTTCTTCCTTACAAGGAGGCAAGATGCCCAGAGCCCACACACACTTTCCGTAGCAGAATCGAAAGATAAAACCTCTCTAATGCAAGAACCAAGAGCCATTAGGAATTCCTGGCTCCAAGAATCTAAGGGAATGCCCTAGAACTAAAACAAGGAACATTTGATTGAAAATGGATCTCTTCACCCATCTGCATAAAGAGGACATTAGGCCATCATTGAATAGTGCTCCAGTCATTAGGATGCGAATGATGTTCTCATTTGGCTTGAGGTCAAGGAGTAGCTCGCCCTCTCCTAGATGCTTGAGGGTGAGTCGCCTTCTCTGAGGTTACAACAAGTTTCTAACCAAACTTTAATCTCGGCAAGGGAGGCTCCTTTCCTAGACATAATAGCTAGACTCCATTGGAATGTAGTAACAGGTTCATCACCGGGTGGTTAACCATGATCTCAAGACCATATGCAGTGCTTACTTTCTAGACCCGAAGACCATCTAACTTCCTGGCCACATTTTGGACATCAGTATCCATTGGTATAGGGGTAACAATAAAGGCTCCAACCACAGCACCTCTGAACAAGCGACCAAAGATCTCAAGAGGATTGACTGCCTTGCAGATTGAAAATCTATAACCTCTGACCTTCCCGCCTAAGCCTTTACTAACGAAATCCTGACCATATTGAGCAATTTGGATGGATAGCGATTGCATGAACAACCACCTTAGCACTCTCCATGTGAAAGGCAAAGACACAACTAGAGGGAGATTCTTTCTTCTTCTAGATAACCACCTCTACCTTCCTAAAGACTTTGGTGAATTGGTATTCATTCTAGTCTTCTGGGAAGTTGGTGACGAAGAGAGTAGGGTAATCTAGAAAGAAGATATGATAGGGGGTTATTCCTCTAGTATAGACATTTCCAGTGGCAAGCTCAAGATCCAGACTAGCCACCATAGGCTTCTTTCCAAAGATGATGACTTCAAGGTGACCTCTCTTGGTGGGGAAGCCATAACCGAAGCTTTTTCTTTAACCGGAGGGGGCACTACCTTTTGGAGAGGCTCTCTGCATAGGAACTCTAGTAAGAGGAGCTCTCACCACGCACACAGAGAATCATTTTTGAAATAGGGCCCTTCTCTCGACTCCTCGAATCTCCCTTTTCCTTTATCCTTCAGCACTGAAGTCAGCTCGAGATCATCTCACTCCTGATCTTCCTCTTAGTCGAGAGCCGTTAGACCTCTTCCTCCAGAGAGATTCTCCTAGCCTTCGAGCTGGAATGACGTCTCTCCCTCGGAGGAAGGAATAATAGCAGTGGTACATATCTCCTATCCTTATCCTCATGATGACATTGTACACCATGCTGATCAAGATCATTGATCTAGATGATAAAGACTCATGCTACCTGAAGAGGACTATCAACCCTGACAGTGGTGGAGATGATGATGGTGGCAGTGATCAAAGGACATATGGTACATCAACCGGCCTCATCTTGGCTATCAAATGTCCATCCAGGGTGCAACCATATCAATATCCATATTCTTAGCAGTCACCTTACCCATTGTCTAGAGAAGACATGCAACTATTTATCTATCCACCCCAGTCTTGTCAGTAAGGAAATGGTCAACCGCACTACAACAACCTTGTTGATGACCATTTTCAACCCCCTTGAGCCTCCACATGGTATTGACAAGTGTGCAATGAGTACTTGGTAGTTAAGTAATTATATTGCCATAACCTATGACTATATGCATTTTTTAACCTTTGCACTGCACAATAGCTAGATATCCGGAATCATGATATTGATAAAGTACTACCTACCTGGTTGAAAATTTTAATGATGATAGATGACTCTCAAACTACACCTTAGGGCCTGTTTGGGAGCGTGGATTTGGAACCACTTGGATTCAGAACCCCCTGGATTTGGAATCCTCTCATTGTGCTTGGCACCCGGAATTTAGAATCCCCTCTAATTCAAAAGTAGCTATGCATAGTATATTTACAGGGGTTTGAATTTAATTACTAAATTAACTTTAATATCTCTAATTATTGTATGTATGTAATGTTTGACACAATGACTATAACAAGCCTGTTGAAATATATACTTTGCCTGAAAATAATGAAATTCCAAGTCTCGGATGGGCCACAAGCACAAGATCACATCCGAGTGACTAACTAATGATTTTTAACCGTTGATTTACATGGATAATATTTGGACAGTGCAAATCATCGTATTAAAGTAATTATAGTGAAGCAATTGATAATCTAATTATTTTGGGATATCATCAATGAGCCATGTGCCCAATAGATTAATAGTCTGTTGACACACATGTTACACATGCAACTCTTGGATTTTAGACATCCAAGCTTTCAGCATGGATTTGAAACCCCCACTTTGAGGGGATTTGAAACCCCCAGTTACTTACGGTGTCAAACATACCAAGGGATTTGAAATCCCCTCAACCCCCCCTCGAAAAAAAAAAAAAAAATCCATGGTGCCAAACGACCCCTTGGTCTATAAACACTTACAATATGATCTATAGCATATAACTATATCTTTCTACATGAACTAATGAAGATGATTGGTGATATACCGTATCTCATACCAATTTTTAAAATCATCAAAAGTTTACAAGTCAAACACTCAACATCTTAAATAAAAAATAAATAAATAAAAATAAAAACAACTCATCTTTCAACTCTTTAGCCCAACAAACAGCATTCTTACCAAAGAGTGGTCCCATACACTATTGAAAAACGTCCAAAACACAAAAAGAAGACATGCATATTGGTGTTTTACATTTTTCCCCACTTTTTGTATTTTCTAAAAATTTTGAGGAAAAAATTGAGCCTGATATAAGCCATATCAACCCATATTTTGGCTCAATGGGGAACAATACACCCACAGAAACTGTTATTTAAAACCTTGGCTTCGGGTGCAAGAGTAGGGAAGCATCTGTTTCTAAATGTTAGAGAGTATACAAAGCTAGGATGCGGAAAAGGGAGCAGAGTCCAAAGCATGATTCAAAGCAGGAACTCACCTAGTTATAGAACTACCAGGCATTGTGCAACTAAGGGTGGGGCATTAAACATGGGCCATATCTAACAGACTGTATGAATTAATTGATTGCGTTGTCCATGCATGTAAATGCTGCTCAATGCTCTAATTTATAACTTCAGGCTTTATACTTATTGTCATAGATTCATTAGTATAGCTATTTATTCAATTTGCTACTCAGTAATAGTAATCTACAGTTCCATAATAACACTAACCAATAAATCATATTGCATGGTGAAAAATTAACACACCCACTTGCCTTCCACATTCTACATTATCTACAAAATATTTTTCAATGACCGAGTCCTTCCAAAGTTTCTATATTTTTCCTTTCTATTTTAAATATTTTTGAACATATTTTTAGAGGCTTACACATGAATACAGTTGGGACTCACGAAAACACACAGAGCGGAATCAAAAAGTAATCGCATTCGCACAAACAAACCCAACAAGAAGGCAATCCAAATTTTATGTGGAAAAACCATTTCGGAAAAAGACAACGGCACAAAGCAACGAGTAATGTACTATGAAAGCAATATTACAAGACATAGTAAGTCTTACCGATTCAAACAACCCTCGAATCTCCTTTGAAACCCTAACTATGCCCTTGAACCTTTATAACAACTTAGAAAGCCTTAATCCCAATTACACCCGATATATATACTACCAACTGGAATAGGAAACAAATCGCGCACTTACGCAAAACTCCGTGCACCTTCGATGGGTCCTTCGATGGCTTCGACAGACATCGAAGATCGAAACCTCCAAAACTATCCAGCAATCAACTTGAATTTTTCCAGATTTTCTTGATGGGATCAAGTGGTCTGTCGATGACATCGACAAACCCTATTATAGACAGATTTAAGACATTAGACAACAAATACACCTTGAAGCTCATGCCTAGCCTCATAGGGCTCGACACCTCAACCCCTCAACACTGCTTCATGCCTCTCATAACACCAAAAAAAAAAAAAATCAGTAATCAACTTCAGTAAGGCTAAGACAACAGCCTTCTAGCTTCCCCACAATCAACTAAATAATAGTATTAACAGCATTAAGACTGTTATTTTGAACATCCTTTATTAAAATAATGGACAGTATCAACAATTACAAAAAGAATTCATAAGTGCAATAAAAACAAAAACAAAAAACATTTTTTTAATGGTTATATAGCTATTAACAGCATTGTAGAATGCTACATCAGTTAGGGTAAGACAAGAGCCTTCCAGCTTCTCTGAAATCAACTAAATAATATTATAATAGTATTAACAGCATTAAGCTTCTTATTTTGAACATCCTTCATTAAAATAAGGGACAGTATCAACCATTATAAAAGAATTCATGAGTGAAAAAATAAATCATTATTTTAATGGTTATGCATTGTAGAATGGTATAAACCATATTATGCAACTGTTTTCTGTCCAAAAAGAGTTGATGAAACAAAAATACTAATTTTACATTTTTTTAAAAAAAAAAAGTGGATGTGATGGCTAATATTAAGTTCCTAAACATTTCGACATTTAGAAGGAATAAGAAATGGAACATACCCATTGTGGAACAATCTGCACAACTTCTTCGCCAGATCTTTGCTTGAAGAGTGTACATAGAGATGTCAAAGCTTTAAGCTGTACAAGAAACCATAATCAATGAGTTTTCATCTGATAACAATAGATCAAAAGAAAATAAAATAAATAAATAAATAAACAATGAAGATTTTGTTTTATACAAATCACATACAGTATTGTTAGACATAATAGAAGAAATAAATCATTATCATCATAGTCATCTACACCTTCCTAACTAATTGGGGTCGACTACATGAATCTTGCTCCGCTCTATCAAGGAGTCAAGGTCCATAACTTTAGTTAGACCACAAGTCATCAAGACTTTCTTACTCCCTGCACGCATGCCTTTTTGGGCCTTCCCCTTACCCCTTAAGAGCTGTCAACTTGTACCCACTCACTCCTAACCGTTGCAGTTCTTGGTCTCTGTGGCACATGACCAAACCGATTGCTTTCCCTCATCTTATTACCTATTGGCGCTACTCCCAAGTTCCCTTGAATGCATTCCTGTCTAATTCTATCCTCGTCTTGCCACTCATCCACCTGAACAATCTCATTTCGGCTCCATATGAACATGTTGTTCCTTGACTGCCCATCGTTTTATTCCATAAAGCATGGCTAGTCTTATAGCTATCCTATAAAATTTCCCTTCCAGTTTGATTGGGACACGACAATCACATAAAACACAAAAGGCACATCTCCATTTCTTACACAATCCCTAGTTCTATGGGAAACATCCTTCTCAATCTCTCCACTCATAAATTATTGACCCAAGACATCGAAAGTGGTCAACTTAGAAAGCTACTTGATCAAAAATCTTACCTACTTCCTCGTTTCTACTCTTATTGTTACTAAATTGCACCCCATATACTCTATTTTAGTCTAACTAATTTTAAATCATTTAGATTCTAAAAAACTTCTACATAAATCCAGTGTTTGAAATATCAATATCGCGTTACGTATCACATTCTTGTGATACAGATACGTATTGGTTATCGCATGGGATATATCGGTTCTATCATGTAATGTATCGCTGTTGTTGGAAACATGGGGAAATTGGTTGAATTTTTCGATGAAACTTTGGTGATTGTTAAAAAAGACATCGACACACTTATAAATCAAAACATTACAAAAAACAAGTAAACATAATATGTTTTCTTTGTATGGGGTCCTAATTTATGCATCGTCTAACTAAATTGATGCAAGTACATTCAATGTCTATTCATTTAATTTATAAATGTAAGAAGGCGTGTGGAAACACAAGCAATACATTCAAAAGCAAAACAAGAATCACTAGATTAGGTTACAGACATGTTTGATGTGATGTTTGAACACAAAGATTGCAAACGATTTGCGAGAAATTAGGAAATTTTGATTTTTTCTTTCAATTTTTCGCAACTCAGCCCTTCTCCTTCAAATCTCAAAATTGAAGCTCCCAATCCATGATTTTTCATGCAGAACATGAAAAATCATGATTTTGTAACAATTTGACACTAATTTAACATGATTTATTGAAAATAAGAGCATCGAAATTCGAAAATGCTCACTAGAACGAACATGTGGGATATATCGCACTACTTGTGCGTTTCGTATCGCACTGGTGGGATACAAGATATATCGTGGGATATATCGGCTGATATTGTCGATATTTAAAACAGTGCATAAATCTAGCTTTGGGTTTATTCTCTCCCCCATCTTGTTAATCAAGACCATGTCATCTGCAAACAACATACATAATTAGATATCTTCCTGCAAATTCCTGGTTATTTCGTCCATAAGCAGTGTAAAAAGGTAAGGGCTCGATATCAATAACTGGTGCAAGCCTAAAGTAAGTGAGTTGATAACTCACTGGTCTCTCCGCTAGTAGCCCGGACATTAGTCACCGCCCCCACATACATTTCATTAATCATGTTAATATATCCCCTTGAAACTACTTTGTTTCCCAACACCTACCAAATTAACTCTCTAGGGACTCTATTGTATGCTTTCTCTAAATTAATAGACACCATGTGGAGATCCTTCCTTTCCCTATATTTCTCAATCAATTTTCTAGGTAGGAAGATAGCTTTAGCGGTAGAACTCCCCGTGATGGGGACATCAGAGGACCTACTCGGATGTACCAGAGACGGAGACGACCACCGACATTAGCGCAGCTTTCTTTGTGGATGGGAGACAAGTTCCAAATGGGACCCGCCAGGCCATTTTGAAGACCTCACATGCATTAGACATGCATCAAGAAGACCCCACCTTGGGATGATGCATGTGGGCTGCTTAGGAGATCATTTTTTGTCATAAGATTTCTGTTTCGTGTCCATCCGACCATTGGATCTTGTCGATCAGGCCATCGGGCCACCAGAACTTTTAGATCTGTGCCCCTTGGACTCTGATCTTGTTTCTTTATGTTTTTTGTTATTTTTAGGATTTATTTGATGGTTGAGATTGATTGATAATAAATGTTTTAGTTTTCTTATTTTAGACAATGGGTCACTTCACTTAAGTGAGTGGCATAGTTGCAATTATGTTAAATTTTTAATTCCGAATTTTTAATAATAAAAGCAAATGGGGGTGGAGTTCCAACCCTATTGGATTTTGTGATATTTAAATAAAAAAATAATAATAATAAAAAGCTCTTCCTTTCTTCTCCCATCTTCATGCGATTTGAAGATAATTCCATGCGATTTGGAAGGAAGATTGGTGCGAGGCTAATCTTCGTCAACGGAGCTGCGAGGTCTCCATCTATCCCCACACCATCTTCTTTTTTCTCCCCCATCCAGGTATTTTCTTCAAGTTCCTCATTCTCCGCATCCCAGATCTTCGTCTTCCCCTAAACCCAACTTGCCCATGCCCATCCACAATCCAAACCCTAACCAATCTACACCCATCCTCTCACGCCACACGTGTGAATCCCACTTGCCGCTTTTGGTTTCCCACCATCATTATCAAAACCCCTTTCTTCCATCCCCGAAACTCTACCCCAAAACCTAAAATTCCTAACTTTCCTAGATTTTTCACAATTTCGAAGAAAACCCTAATTCTAAAATTCTCAATTCTCATTAACCCTAATTCTTCAAATTTCAGATTTTCCCCATCCTAACCCTAATCATCAAACCTACAAATTTGTCCCTTGAGTGTGGAACGTGCCTGTTGATGCGGTTTTCTGATGGAAACTTCTTAAACCCCTGTTGCCTACACATAAAACAAACAAGGAAGACCCTGGCTTATGCAGGGGTCCCTCCGATGCCAAAGTCAGGAATTTGGGTCTTTGTAGAAATGATCTCAAAAGAAAAGAGTCATCAGTCTATAAGAGTTTTTGGGTTCTATTTTTGTGCATACCTTACCTTTCATCGTTTAGAGGCTTCTCTATTTATAATAGAGGCAAGATCACACGGTCGGAAGAACTTATTTGTTAAAGGGAAGAAGATCCCACCGTTGGAGATCCTTTCTATTTAGGACTCCTCATATCTGGGAGATAATCCCGAGATCTTCAACATTCGAGATCTTTGGGATTCCGACCCTATCCCCCGAGATCTCAAGAGAGATCTCCAAGTCGTTTGCTTCAAATAGGATCGGACGTCAGTCGAAAGCCAATAGACCTGCCCAACCCATAGATAAGGTCAGACAGTAGATTCAGACAATGCCTTGGAGACGAACAATATCGAGATATCAGTAAGTCAGTATCGTTTAAATGATAATACCGACCAAGCAAGCTTGTGATGTCCTTATGATCATCGACTCCAGTAGTTCTTAGCTTCCTTTGCAAAGCCTGACAACCCTATTAAGTTGTTCTTCAGGGAAGCTCGTCGAATGTCATACCGACCTATGGTCATGCCGATCTATGGTCGTGCCAACCTATCCTATGGTCGGCTCTGCTCTGCCAGCAGTTACCCTTTGAGTAGCTCGGCTCATCGGTTTCTAGTTTGTGTTGGTTGCTAGTTCGACCTGCCTTCATGAGCCAACTCATTTTTCCCACAACAGTAAGCCCCCCTACTTTCAAGTTGGTTGCACAAACTTGGAAAGTAGGTCGGATTGTTCCGTCATAAATGCCGAGTATGGCGGCCAACACGGGAGTCGAGGCGTGTCAGTAATCATGTATGGCATATTCGAGGTGGCGTGTCGTGGCTCAAGGCCAATAAGTAGTCAGGCCGTCTTTTTGGTGCCTGACCAGTGAGAGAGCGTCACGTGGTCATTTCTTAGTGACAGGGTTGAGCGACTAGCAGGGTCACGCCACGTGTCGAGACAGGGTAGTTGAGGGGGCGTCGTACAGGGTCTGCATTAATGGGAGCGTTTAAACATTGACACGTGGCTCCTTTATATAAGTGAAGCCCTAACCCTTTCGAGTTCGTTTGCATTTCTTCCCATTGCGTCTTCCCCTTCGTCACTGCTTGCAGGGACGATTTCCGGCGATCTGTATTGTGAAATCACCGGTGGTGACAGGGCGACGATCTCTCTTCTATGAGCCCTATTTTTCAACTCACCCCCTCCCTTTTCTCTTTTCTTCTTCGTTACCGACTCTCGGCATTTGTTGGGCTAACTGCCATGTCAAACTCACTAAGCTCGTGGGAGGGGACCTCCAGCAGCGACAGTGGGGCAAGTAGCCTTCGCCCGATGTCGAACTCACCGTCGCCGTTGGTGATGATGAGCGACGCCGATTTCCAAGCGTCGCAATTGTCGCGAGTGTTGGAAACATCCCCGGCAGAGCTGCCAATTAGGGCAGAGTGCAATCTGCCTGTTGAGGGGGAATTAGATGAATCCCCTGGGGAGGATGAGTAGGAGAAGGGTCCCGTGAGGTCATCCCTCAAGGAGGCTGACCTAGCTTGGATTAGACTGGGGTACCATATAACTGAGTCGGTCGTCCTCCGAGTCCCCTCACCGAACGAGCTCCCTACTCATCCTCCAGAGGAAGCCGTTGCCATTTTTCAAGTTGCCCTTCAGTGTGGCCTGAGTCTCCCTCTGCACAACATAGTAAGACGGGTGCTTGCTCATCTAGGGTTGGCTCCGGGACAACAGATCCCCAATGCTTGGAGGGCGTTGATCGGCTATTCCGTCCTTTGATCTAACCTCAAGCAACCCAACCTTAAAGTCGACAAATTCCTCCATATGTAACAAGTGAAGCCCAACCATTTTCATAAGGGCTGGTACTACCTCTATGCTTGGAGAGGGACAGGAGGGGGTATGGTCACAGATGTCCCGACCTCCAATAAAAACTAGAAGGACAGGTGATTCTGGGCTTCTGGCAGTTGGGAAGTATCGGGCTTAACTTCGCGTCGTGGCTTGGTTCCCACCGCATTCACTGCTCCAAGTGGGCTTTCCTTGGACTAAGCTCTTTTTTTGTTGCTCTTCAATTGGTCAGTCACCAGTGTTTTTAATAGTCCATGCATGCCTTTTTTTATGCGGATATTCCCAAACACCCTTCCCTCCTCAGAGATGAATCTCTTACTCGAAACCAGGGAGCAAGGTCACTAGGAGAGGAAAACCGATCTTGGCAAAGACTTCTTCAATTAGAGCTTCTACTTAAGTTAGGTCTTGATACCAAACTCACGGGTAAGAGCTTTGGCCGACCTTTAGGACATAGAAAATTTTCTGAATTTGCTACTAAATCCTCGTTCGTTCTACTCATGTAGAGATGCCTGAAGCTCATCCTTTGTTAAAGCCCGTCTCAAAGCGCAAGGCACCTCTTCCTGAGGAGACTGTGCCGACGAAGAAGACGAAGACAACCTCCAAGAGCAAGGGGAGAGTCGATCCTTCGTCTCCTACTGTCGTGGATATTGAGGATGAGGCAACTGCTGTTGAGCCTGCCCCTGTTGTTGCTGAAGGGTCGGTCGAGGCGACCGCTTGCGAAGAGGTCCGTCCCGCCGAGGTCCAGGGAGCTGCCGAGGCTCAACCCGTATAAGCCGGTGAGACCAGCAAGCCTCCTACTGGGCCTTCTAAGGTTTGGGAGGAGAGATAGCGTCCTTCCAGGAGGACGCGCAGAATCATATAGGAGCTCATGCCTCGGGTAGAACGGCACATCCCCACTGTTGAATTCCTCGGCATGTTGGATTCTTCATCAGACGCGATCCTTGCGTCTGTGACGAGGAGTTTCCTTAGGGTGAGTCGATCCTCTTAAGTACTTTTTTTCCATTTCTCCATTCGAGTTCTAACACCTTCTCTTGTTCTTTTGGCAGTTCGCCCCTTGCTTCCTAAAGGTGCACCGCGATATTATGCACTTGCGGAAGGAAGCGTGTGAGAGCAAGAATAAACTCTTGCAAAAGAGAGTTAAAGCCGAACAATTCCGCGTTGCTGCCGAGGAGTCTAAAGCTGCGGCCGTTACGGCTGACCAAGCTCACTCTACCGCGGAGGCTCGAGCTTCAGATATGGCGGCCGAGCTGGAGGCGACGAAGAAGCTTCTCGCCAAGGGTTCTGATGGGTTGGCTCGATGGGAGGCCGACAATGCGGAGCTGAAGGCAAAACTCGAGAAGGCTGAGGTAGAGGCTCAGGCGGCTATCTCCTCAGCTCACGTGGATGCCGTCAAGGAATTCAATTCCTCTAAAGAATATTTGGAAGACAGGGATGCCTTGTACCAGATGGCATTCATGAAGTGCATCGAAGAAGTTAAGGAGGCCTATCCTGAATTAGACCACTCTGGCTTCGAAGATGCTAGCTCTGAATCTGAGGCCCCTGCTGAAGATGTGCCTTTTGAGCAGCCCCCCAAGCCTTAAAGACGAGCCCCTTTAGTACCTTCAATTTTTGGGGATTTTAATGTAATACGCTCCTTAGAGCTTTATCAATACAATTTCACTTTTTCGCATTGCGCTTGCATGTGAATTTGTCTAAGTAGATAGATCGGATCAAGTAGTTAGATCGGATCTTGGGAAGAGGGTTGATCCGTCAAAAACCTTAGTTGTGGTAACCATCGGAGGTTTGCTCTTTCTTTCGAGATCCGATCAGTCGACTTGGTTTTTTTCCTTTTTTACTAAGGAGAATCCTTATTAGTATTCTACTTACTATGTAAGTGCTAGTCGTGTGGAAATTGACCTCCACTTGGGGAGTCGGCAGATTGGTAGGGGCTATTCTTCCCAGTTGGCTTGGGAAGCCCTCTGTAGATACTTTTCGACGAATGGTTGTCCATAGGCACAGAGTAAGAAACAGAATGTAGGATTTTATTGCACTAACTCAAACTGGATCAATACAAAGTAAACCATGTAATCAGTATGAATCGGTTCCTTAGGGATGGTAGATCTTGAGATGTTCAACATTCCATGAGTGAGGTAGGAGCTGACCTTCTGGATCTTCAAGACGGTACAATCCAGGTCGGCTTGTACTTGTCACCATGTAAGGTCCTTCCCAGTTAGGGCCTAAGGTTCCTGAGCCAAGTTCCTTAGTGTTTTGGAAGGTTCTTCGAAGGACTAAGTCCTCAGCTCGGAACCTCCTACCTTTTACCCTGGCGTTGTAGAAACGTGCTACTTGTTGTTGTCGGATTGAAGTCCGGATCCGAGCTTGTTTTCTTCTTTCCTCAAGAAGATCGAGATCCAGAGCCATTAACTCGGAGTTCTATTGTTCGTCGAAGGACTCAGTCCAAGCAGTTGGTACCCTGATTTCTACTGGGGTAACGGCTTCGGCTCCAAAGGCTAAAGAAAAGGGAGTTTCCCCAATGGCTATCTGGGCTGTAGTTCGATATGCCAAAAGAACATTAGGGAGTTCTTGTGCCCATGTTCCCTTGGACTTTTCGAGCTTGGTCCGGAGATGGTGTTTGATGATCTTCTTGACTGCTTCTACTTGCCCATTAGCCCGCGGATGCCTTGGCGAGGAATAAACATTCTGGATCCTGAGGTTTTCGCACATTCCTCGGAATTGTTTGTTGTTAAACTACTTCCCGATATCAGAGACGATCGTGAGGGGAATACTAAACTTGCACACGATGTTTTTCCAAACAAAGTCTGCTATCTTCTACTCAGTGATCTTTGCTAGAAGCTCGGCTTCGGCCCACTTTGTAAAATAGCAAACTTGGTCTTGCCTTTACCCGTCGGGAGGGGACCGATGATGTCGGTGCTCCATTGGGCGAACAGCCATGGCCCGGCCATGGGGGTCAGTTCTTCGGGAGGTTGTCGAGGTATGTTTGCGAAGCGCTGGCATTCATCACATTTCCAAGTATACTGCCGAGCATCAGCCTGAATGGTCGGCCAACAATACACCTGCCGAATGACCTTATGGGATGGGCGCTAGAGTGGTTTCCGCAAATACCTTCATGGGTTTCCCTTAAGACGTACGCTGCTTCATCCAACCGAAGACATCTGAGATAAGGGAGGTAGAACCCTTTTTTTATATAAGATGTCATTGACCATGGTGTAACGAGTTGCCTTAGTCCGCAGCTTGCGCGCTTCCATTAGATCTTCAGGTAGCTTATCCTCCTTGAGGAAATTGATAATTGGATCCATCCAAGTAGACTCCGAGCTTACCGGAAGAGCTATAGCAAGGCCAAATTCGTTAATGCTCGATTTGGTGAGGAATTCAATCGGAATTGATTTTGGGATATTATCTTCATCCGTGGTAGCCAACTTTGCTAACATATCAACCTTGGAGTTCCCTGCTTGAGGGACCAGGCCAACGTTGCACTTCTGGAATCTACCGATTAATTCCTTAGCTTTCCGTAGGTATGCTTTCATGCGTTCCTTCTTGGCTTGATATTCCTCGGCTTTTCGATTGACGACTAGTTGTGAATTGTTGAAGACTTCAAGGTATTGGGCTCCCATGGCGGCTGCCAACCGAAGTCCAGCAAGCAGGACTTCATATTCTGCTACAATGTTGGAGGCTTGGAAACAAAATCTTAAGACATTTTGCATACATACACGATCTGGAGTATCCATGACTATCCTGGCCCCACTGGATTTAGAGTTGGTTGAGCCATCAACATATAATGTCCATCTGGGCAGGTCAGGATCAGCCCGAGAACCAAACATTTGTTCGGACGGAACACTCGGAACAAGTTCTAACCCGGGTAGAACATTCAGGTTGCCCTGAACAGTCGGATCAAAACTTTGTTCAGATCGATGATCGGCCTGGATGATCATATCGAAATTTTCCTTGGACTGAGGGTTCAGCTCGGATCCTTGTTCGAGTGTTGGGGTAAGCTCGACAATGAAGTCAACCACTGCTTGACCTTTAATAGTTGTTTGGGGCCGATACTTGATGTCAAACTCACTTAGTTCGATTGCCCACTTGGTCGGCCTTCCCAAAGCTTCGGGTTTTTGCAGCACTTGGCGAAGAGGTTGATCTGTCAGGACGATAATGGTATGGGCCTGGAAGTATGGTCGCAATCATCGAGAGGAAACGACCAGTGCCAACGCCAACTTTTCTAGGTCTAGATATCTCGTTTCGGCTGACACCAAGGCCTTGCTCACGTAGTACACCGGGTGTTGCTACCCTTCGTACTCCCTAATCAAGGTCGAGCTGATCACTGCATTCGAACCAACCAAATACAAGAGCAGCGATTCTCCTTGTTCGGGTTTGGAGAGCGATGGTGGCGAGCCCAGGTATCCCTTGGGTTCTTGAAATGTCGTCTCACATTCCTCTGCCTAGTCTACGACTTGCGTCCCTTTCAACTGTTTGAAGAATGGGAGGCATTTGTCTGTAGCTCGGGATACAAAGCAATTGAAAGCGGCAATCCTTCTTGTAAGGCACTGGACATCTTTCGTTGTTTCTGGCGAATTCATGTCGAGCAATGCTTTGATCTTTTCAGGGTTCACTTCGATTTCCCGTTGGCTGACCAAAAATCCGAGGAATTTTCCCGAGCTAACCCCGAAAACACATTTATTTGGATTCAGCTTCATCTGATATTCCCGAAGAACCAAGAACATTTCCTCGAGATCAAAGACATGATCCGTGGCTTTAATGCCCTTGACGAGCATATCGTCCAAGTAGACTTCCATTGTCCGCCCGATCTGACGTGCGAACATCTTGTTGACGAGGCGCTAATAAGTAGCTCTGGCATTTTTTAATCTGAATGGCAGAACTCGGTAACAATAAAGGCCTTTATCAGTGACAAAGGTTGTTTTTGACTTATCATATGGATGCATTACAATCTGATTATTGCCAGAATAGGCGTCCATAAAACTTAGTAGCTCGTGCCCTGCCGTACTGTCGACGAGTTGATCAATTCGAGAGAGAGGAAAACTATCTTTGGGACAGGCCTTGTTCAGGTCAATGTAGTCAACACATACCCGCCATTTCCCGTTGGACTTTTTAACCAAAACGATTTTAGCTATCTAATCAGGGTAGTAAACCTCTTCGATGAAACCAACTTTGAGGAGATTGTCGACTTCTCCAATTACTGCGTATCGCTCGGGGTCAAGCAGTCTGCGCTTCTGTCGAATTGGTCGGTGATCGGGATCGACATTCAACCGATGAACAATGATTTTCAGGTCGATGTCAGGCATATCTTCATGGGACCATGCGAAGATGTCCGCATATTGTCGAAGGAGGTTAATAATCCTGTCCCGCAGCGGAGAGGTCGGGTCATGTCAGAGATGACCCGACCTGAACCGTTCTAGATGGATCGGAACTATCGAGTGGAATGGGAACGAGGTCCTCCACGGGACAGCCCCTCTCCAGAGTCTTCTTAAGGGTCCAGCGAGGCAATGGTGATTGTCTGATGCGAAGCCCTTAGTGCCATCGTGTAGCACTATCGAGCTTCATGTTGGTCTCCTCTGACCAACTCGACGCCTTGATTGGTCGGAAACTTCATCGCCAAGTGATAGGTCGAGACTACCGCTCACAGGGCATTGAGAGAGGGTCGGCCTAGGATTGCATTGTAGACAGATAAGCAGTCCACCTCCAAAAAGTCGATCATTGTGGTTACATGGTTCTATCCATCTCCAGCGGCGAGCGGGAGTTGTATTGATCCTTCGGGTATGACTCTGCACCTGAGAATCCGAGCAAAGGAGTTCTAACGGCTCGAAGTCGGGATCAACCTACTCCCATCTTGTCGAACGCTTGTGCGAAGAGGATGTCAGCCGAGGATCCGGTATCCACGAGAATTAGGAATACCTTGCGGCTGGCTATGGTCATCATGACCACGAGCGCATTGTCGTGCAGATGGTGGACTCCTCGGGTGTCTTCTTCGGTAAAGGCCAGGCTGCAAGTTTCTATTTTTTGTTCTTATGAAGGCCTGGTGGTGGAAAGGACTTCTCGTTCCGATTAGGGGTGACCGATGCTCCTTGTGTGGGCTCTCCAAGCTCTGTTCAAATCTCCTCCTCCGGCAAGACCTCCAAAGATGGTGCGGATTTCCTTGGTTGGTTCATTATCGATGGGTAGCTCGTCTTTTGAGGCAACCCAATCTCCTCGATGACTGACGTATTCGCCAAGGTGGCCGCTGCGGATGAGCGCTTCGATCACTTGTTTGAGGTCGAAACAGTCGCGCGTTGAATGACCATGATCTTGATGAAAATACCAATATTTATTTTTACTCCTTTTACCAGGATCAAATTTTAGCTTGCTCGGCCACTTGAGGATGCGTTTGTCTGGAATCTCCATCAAGACTTGTTCGGGCATCTTGTTAAGAGGAGTGTACGTCTTAAACTTGTTGTCGGGCCGCTTGCTCGAACGCTGATTATTTCGCAATCGGTTGTCCATCCTCTTCTTGGTTCCACTGGCCGAGCTGGGTTCTACCTTTGGTTACTCTTCTTTACCCGTCGTTCCTTTGCCCTGGACAACCTTTCGTCGGGTAAGAGGCTTCCTCAGCATTGGAATATTTTTGCGACTTGTTCAATAGATCGGCCGTCGTCGTTGGCGGGTTCTTATCCAACAAGAAGAGAAATTTGGGATCCCTTAATCCTCCCATTATTGCAGTTAGAGCAAGTTCTTCGGAGTGCTTCCGTACTTGCATCGCTTCTAGATTGAAGCACTTGATGTAATCTTTCAGCAGTTCTCCTTTTTAGACAACATGGAGAAGGTGAGAGGCTGGTTTGAGTCTTTCATTTCCTCCGATGAAGTTCGTGACAATAACCTGACCAAGTTGGGAGAACAAGCTGATTGAGTTCAACTTCAGTTGCTTGAACCACAGTTGGGCAGCTCCAGTTAAGGTTAAGGAGAATGTTCGGCACATTACTGCAGCGAACGTGTTGTGGAGCTCCATCCAGACCCTGAAGGACTCTAGGTGTTCGAACAGATCAGTAGCTCTCGAGAAGGGAGTGATTTGTGGCATTCAAACGGTCCGTCAATCACGCCTGCATAATATCAGCGGTGAACGGAGGCTCGATTTCCTCCATTATAGCTTCAATTGGAGTTGGAGCATTTATACGATAGGCTTGTCGTATGTTTCCAATCTGACCTCGCAAGTCCTTGAGCTCGGCTTCCCACGGTTCGCCGCTTTCAGCCATAGTCTTGATTGGAGCTTTGTCGTGCTTCTTTCGGTCCAACTCATGGCGTAGATCGGAAGCGAGTAAAGCTGCAGTCCCAAAAACATGAGAAGGGATCAGCCTGGTCAACCCGAGCTGCCGACTTCTCTGAGAGGCAGCGAGCGTGTTGGAGGGCTGAGGAGGAATGTGGCCTACTTGTTCGACTTCCGGGGCAGTCCTCTACACTTGTTAAGGCTATAGTTGTTCCAACAACTGCCTCATGGAGTTCATGTTATTATTCAGCATTTCGTCCTGTTGTTTAAGGGAGTTCAACCATCCTCCTCTGTTGCGAGATCGCTGAGCTTGCCTGGTGGGACCGGAGTCAGCCTGTTGTTGGGAGGTGGAGCCCTAGTGACTATCAGGCTGCTCAGGTCGTGTAAGATCAGGCGCAACAGGGGAGACACGGGTTTTCTTCTTCCCTCTAGCCATCACGGTTTATCTTGGTAAAGCAAGAAACGGCTTTGACGTCTTGTCCCACAGACGGCGCCAAATTGTTAATGCAGTATTCTGGTGGACACTTCTTAGACCCTTGGGTGCCTGCACATGAAACAAACAAGGAAAACCCTGGCTTATGCAGGGGACCCTCCGATGCCAAAGTCAGGAATCTGGGTCTTTGTAGAAATGATCTCAAAGGAAAAGAGTCATCGGTCTATAAGAGTTTTTGGGTTGTATTTTTGTGTGTACCTTTCACCGTTTAAAGGTTTCCCTATTTATAATAGAGGCAAGATCACACAGTCGAACGATCTTGTTTGTTAGAGGGAAGATCACATCGTTGGAGATCTTTTCTGTTTAGGACTCCTCATATCTGGGAGATAATCCCGAGATCTTCAACGTCCGAGATCTCTGGGATTCTGACCCTATCCTTCGAGATCTCAGGAGAGATCTCCGAGTTGTTTGCTTCAGATAGGATCGAACGTCAGTCAAAAGCCAATAGACCCGCCCGACCCATAAATAAGGCCGAACAGTATAGTCAGACAGCGCCTTGGAGACGGACAATACCAAGCTATCAGTAGGTCGGTATCATTCTGATGATTATACCAAGCAAGCAAGCTTGTGATGTCCTTGTGACCATTGACACCAGTAGCTCTTAACTTCTTTTGCAAGGCCTGACAACCCTATTAAGCTATTCTTCGGGAAAGCTCGTCGAAGGTCATACCGACCTATGGTCGTCCCAATCTATGGTCGTGCCGACCTGTCCTATGCTCGGCTCTACTCTAAGCACAATCACCCTTTAAGTAGCTCGGCTCATCGGTTTGTGCTGGTTGCTGGTTCGACCTGCTTTCATGGGCCATCCCATTTTTTCCACAACAGTGCCTATGCTAAATTGAAAGTTTTATCCTTCCATCGGTACTAGTTTTAATTGATTTATGTCATTTCTTAGCATGCAGCCATGTGATTTAGGTTCAATCAGATTTTATTTTCTATTGTTTACTCTTAATTACTTGGTAGGTTAGCATCTTTTGTTAATTGAATTACTTTATGAACTCTTTCATAATCTCTGCATTGCAAGCTAGCATTAAATCATATGTTCTGCATCACCCCGGCATTAAATTAAACTTTCCAATATATTTGTCTCATGCCCTAGTCTTTGCTTAATCACTCTCTCAAACTTTCATATTTAGGGTTATAAGTTACAACCCATGATAGATAATGCAGCTCTGTATGTCTCCTTTATTCATATAAATAGGTAAAATTAATACAGGGGCATTTTCACACTAGGCTCGAGTGGGGTCGCCTGTTGGATGCAGGGGCACACTCGAGGTAGGTGACCGATGCGATTTGGGGCCCACGGGGGAGGTCTCATGTTCGAGACTCCTTACCATGGGTGATTAATGCGCATTTCACACCGAGCTCGAGTGGGGTAGCCCGTGGGATGCGGGGACATACTCAGGGTGGGCGGCCCATGCAATTTGGGGCCCACGAAGGGGGTTCGAACGAGGTCCTAACCCATGAGATGTGGGGCCTAGGCTATGAGATGAAGGGATTAATTCGCCATACTCTAACAGTTCAAGCTTTTAGAGCAAGTGGTCAATTGTCCTGCATCAAATTGGTATCAAAGCGTGAGGTCTTGTGTTCGACTCCTCACCGGAGGTAATTAATGCAAGGGCATTTTCAAACTGGGCTCGAGTGGGGTCGCCTGCTGGATGCAGAGGCACACTCGGGGTGGGTGACCCATGGGATTTGGGGCCCACGGGGGAGGTCTCGTGTTTGAGACTCCTTACCAGAGGTGATTAATGCACATTTCACACCAGGCTCGAATGGGGTAGCCCATGGGATGCGGGGACACACTTGAGGTGGGCGGCCAATGTGATTTGGAGCCCACGAAGGGGGTTCGGCCAAGGTCCTAACCCATGAAATGTGGGGCCTGGGCTATGAGATAAAGGAATTAATTCGCCATACTGTAACAGTTCAAGCTTTTAGAGCAAGTGGTTAATTGTCCTGCATCAAACATGGTACTTTTCTTCCATTTTATTAGCATTTTCTTTGATCATACAATCTTATTGGACAACTTTTTAAACCAAAATAACCCAATAACTCTTCATACACTTCTAAACCTCTATTGGTATACCATCTACTCCGAGGGCCTTTCCTATTTTCATTTTTCTTAAAGCTTATTTCACTTCTCACTTGAGTTTATGACTCTTGTCCGTATGCTCTTAGAGTCGTCGTTATTTAACAAATTGTAAAAATAGCTTTGCCACCTTTCATTGACCTCATTGTCCTCGACTGGTATCCTCCAGTCATCTCTATTAATGCCCTTCCTCTCTTACATTTTTTACAAATGTGAAGACATCTTTCTCACCTTCTCTTGTCAACAATCTATTGTAAAGATAACCATAAGCCTTAAGTTTAGCCTCACTTACAACTTTCTTAGCAAACTTTTTGGCATTTTTATTTGTACAAAAAAAAATTCCATTTCAAGTCCCTTGTCAGGCATTGAAACATAAACATTTCTCATTAATGACTTTTGTAAATGTTCATTCCAACACCTAGTTTCCTTATATGAGTGGCTTTGCCCGATATATACTCCTAAAATATTTTTTGCCACTTTCCTAATGCACTCAACCCTCTCATTCCACACAACATTAACTACTTCCTCGATATTCCACTTTCCTTCCATCAATTTATTTTTGAATCATATTGTTTCCTCTCCTATTAAATTCCACCGCTTCGATTTTTTTGACAACTATTAATTCCACTCCCTTTCTTTCATCTCTTTGCATAAGCATCCATGGCCATTAGCCTAAGTTGCGCAATCAAACTCCCTACTAGTATAATCGTAAAGTCCTTAAATATGGACCATTTGTCTTAGGTCTTCTAAGTAGAAAGATATATATGCCTTGTATATAATGCACTTTTGAAAGGTATTAAATATTCATCTCTTTGTAAAGTATGTATTTGCCTGAGCTAGATTGTATGTCATAGCGAAATCAAGGATGGCATCCCCCATCTCATTTCTTCTCCCAAAACCATAACCCTCCATGTGCCGTCTCATATCCCCTATTTTCTTTTCCTACATGATCATTTAAGTCTCCTCATACAATTGTCCTCTCTCCGTTCAGAATTCCTTACATTAGTCCATACATAGCCACCTAGAATTGTCTCTTGATTTTGTCCTCTAATCTTACCTGCAACCAGTGTTCGTAGTATTGGCATCATTACATGTATCGTTGACTGATGGAAACATTGGGGAAACACGAGGAAATAGTGGAATTTCTCACTGAAATTCCAGGAGATGTTAAAATACATATATTTGCATATTTAAGAATCAAATAATGGCAAATAAGATGCATATTTGCATATTTAGGAATCAAATAATAAGTTTCCTTTTAAAGGGTCCTAAAAGCATGCATCATTAACTCGAGGAAACATAAGGGAAATGGTGAATCCATCCATGCACATACATACAAACAAACACACAAGCATGATCCATCCATATATCCATACATGCATGAACACCCCACCAAACAACCACAACCACACCCACACACCCATCCATCCATGATCCATCCATGCATGCATGCATGCATATACACATACAAAAATGCATTTCACCATACAACCATGTACACATAAAAAAATTGAAATGGAATTTTTTTTAATAAACAGATTTTTGGCAATTTCGATACATTGGCGATATTATTGAAATATCACTGATACATTGGCAATACAAGCGACACCTGTAATTTACATAGTCGAAAATATTGGCGATAAATTGGCAATACTTAGCGATATATTGCAGATACATAGAATTTCCGATACCATCAGTCTTATTGGTATTCCCGAGCTGGAGATACAGATAAAATCAGGGAAATTATCGATAATATTGGGGATACTTTGAACAATGCTCGCAGCACATATGTAGTAATAGCATTAATAACTCCTATCTCAACACAGGTTTTGTTAATTAAATCTTATCACTTACTCTATTGACATCTACAACTATACCCTTTATCTACCACCATCCCTACCCCATCTCTACTATTGTCCTCTCCTCTCTACCAAAGTTTTTTTTTAAGATACAACAATTTATTAGAAACTCGCGAAAATGAGGAGAAAGCATACCTTTTTTCTTCTGTTTTTTTCTTTTGTTTCTTTTTTTCTTTTTTGGAGAGGCAACAATGATTTTATTGAAAAGCTGCAAAAGCGGACAAAGAACACAACCCCCAACCAGCAAAAATCAACCACGAGAACCGCCCACCGCAGACTTAACATGAGCCGCCCAGCAAGACACAAAACTCTTCACTTTACAAATAACATCCATTGTACCCACATTCTCGTTCCTAAAGCATTGCCCATTCTAAGCGCCCTGTAAAGCCCAAAAAACAGCCATTAAAAGCAAACACCAAATAGCCTTCCCGGATTTGCCAACTCCTCCACCCATGCCACACCCAAATTAGCTCGCTTACAAACTTAGGCATAACCCTAGCAATTTGCATGACGTTGAAGAAGTTGTTTGAAATACTACGAGCAAAGGAGCAATAATGGATGAAAAGATGATCGATCAACTCCCCATCTGTCATACACATTAGGCATATATTCGGGAGGATAAAAGACCTCCTCAACTGGTCATCCACCATGAGAATTCTCCCCCTTTCGAGAAGCCAAACAAAAACTGCCACCCTAGGGGGAACTCCATAGAACCAAAAATGGAAAGGGTGAGGTGGGTTGAGCTAGGGAGGAGCCTCCGAAATCAATTGAAAGAGTCTTCACTGAGAACTTCCCCAAACGATGTTGCGCCCAAAACATCGAGTCTTCTTCAAGAGTCACCGGCTTAGCATTATTGAGGAGGTTCATAAAATCAACAAACTCATCGTTCTCACCAACCATCAACTTCCTTTGGCAAGGTGGACACCAAACGACCAATCCCACAACGATGGAGAAGCAGACAGACACCGTAACAAATCTGCCAGGCGCAAGGCGAGCAATCCTTGAAAAGAGATGTTGAAGAGCATGGCTGCTACGCCAAGGGTTAATCCAAAAACGAATCTGATTCACCCTAGCAAGCCTGAAGGAAATCCCTCACCTAACCAGATGTTCAATACTCACTACCGCTTTCCAAACTTCCAGTGCTCTATAAAGTGAGTGATGCCTCACGAACCATCCACCCTCTTGCGTACCATATTTGCCCGCTATCACCTGTCTGCAAAGCTTGCCTTCCTCCACCCCAAAACACCATATCCATTTCCCGATGAGGGTTAAATTCATATCCCCCAAAAGCTTTATGCCAGCCCCACCTACATTAATTGGTTTGTAAACCTCCTCCCACCTTAGAAGATGAAACTTCCTTTTATCATTGACACCTTCCCATAGGAAATTCCTTCTCATCTTGTCCAGCTTCTCCAACACCAACTTGGGGCACTTAAACAGGTATAGGAAATAAATAGGCATATTAGAGAATGCCGTCTTTAAGAGGGTCAGCCGGCCACCCATAGAAAAATAATGACACTTCCACACCGCCAACTTCCTTTCAATTCTTTCAATCACCTTGTCGCAAAGATGCTTGGCTGGTTTCCTAATGCATAACGGCAACCCCAAATACTAGGAAGGGAAGGTACCAATTTTACAGTCGAAGATATTAGCGAAGCGATGTAGTTCAACCCCATCTACATGCACTCCAAGCAATTAAGATTTGGCCACATTAATCTTCAAACCCGAAATAGCTTCAAAACAAACCAGGATTTTCCAAAGATTATCCACCAAGTCCTCCTTGGCTTCACAAAACATAAGCGTTTCATCCGCATACGGAAGATGAGAGAACTATCTACCGACCCCTGGGATATCAATCCAATAAACAACACATTCGCAACACCTTTGGAGAGCATACCACTAAGGGCCTCCCCCACAAGTATGCTGAAAGCAGATCTCCCTGCCTCAGCCCTCTAGAAGCTTTGAAGAAGCCTTTCAACGACCCATTGACCAATATAGAGAAGACGTGGATTCGACACATGCTCTAATTCACCCCCTCCATTTCTTACCAAAACACAACCGATCAAGCATGTAATCTAAAAATTCCCAATTCACATGATCATACACCTTTTTTATATCCTAATTACAAACGAGCCTTGTTTTCCTGTCCCTATATCTAGAGTTGATACATTCATGAGCCACTAAGGCACTATCCAGGATTTTCCTGCCTGCAACAAAAGCCCCTTGAGTCTCAGAAATAACACTAGACAGAGCCACCCTAACCTTGGATGCGAGAATCTTAGCCAAGATCTTGGAAGGGACCCCATTTAAATAGATCGGTCTGAAGTCCTTTAATTTATCCACCCCTTCCACTTTGGGGATGAGAGCAATAAAAGAATCTCCTAACTCATAAGAAAGGCGACTCCTTTCCCAAAATTTCACAAGAAAGTACATTTTTTGAGCTTTTATTTCAAAAGTTACAATTACATCATGTGTGATGACGATGACAATGGTGATGATATGTGCATCCTATAATTATGTGACAAGTATGTTGAACACTACACAACTACAATTAGAAGTACTAGCGATGAATGCTACTTATAAGGAATTACTTTGAGCAAATCTAAGCATTCGAAAGCAAATCATGAGCGCAAGTGCTAGAAAGAAATGGTTTTCCATGATTGGAACTTTTTTTAAAAAAAAATGTGTTTGCGGGTGTGTTGTGGGTGAATACTTGGTTTGAGGAATAGTGAACAAAAAGATGCATTATAGGTTGGAATTGATTGTTCGCCAAAAGCAACTTGCACTATTTGAACTATGTAGCAGTAAGCCACAATATCACCTTTGTTGTAGGATCCTTCCTACCAAGCCTCTTCAAGTGTTGTGCCACTTCACCATCCACATCCTGCATCGCAGAATTGGTTGAGGGGTAAACATAAGAGATTGTGCTTATAGTAGAACAATCAAAATGTTGAAGGACAAATGAGAGAAAAATGTACAACCGGAGACTTCAGGTAATACTAAGGCCTTTTTGGATTACGTATTACATCAATAATGTATTGTAAAAGTGTCATCATTATGATTTTACAACATTTGTTTAAACGGATAATTCAGCAGTCAAATGCAGACATGATAGGAGACAGGTAAAAGAATTTGTTATCATTACAACTTTACATGTATTGCAGTGGAAATCTCCTATCCAAACATGCACATCAGTGTATTTTTCACTATGATTTGATATTGAAGTAATGTAGAAGTATCATCATTACGATTTTACCATGCCTATTCAAACACAAGAATTGTTGGTCAAATTACTTGTTTCAGCGGACGGGTATTGTAATTTGTAATCATTGCACTTTTACAATACATTACTGATGTTAATTTGCAATCCCAACGGGTCCCAAGAGACTTTTGCACCTTTTACACTCGATCGTAAAGACGACAAAGGCGAAATATGACTAAGAATATATATGTTCTTGGTAAAAGAAAAATGCCCTTTTACACAGCTATTTTATCCACTATGCAAGTTATGCATGGACATTTGTTGGTGTCAACAACAAGACATGAGATACTGACGTAGAAACCCCAGCAACATGATATGCCTACATTGTACAAAATACTAAAAAACTGGATCCATTGAAATGGTAAAATATGAAAAACATAGAAAGATCATTTAAACAGTCTTTTGGAAACAAGAAACGATAAAGAAATATTAGGTTTTGTCCAAACAGCTGACTCATGTCTGACAAGTGTGTACAGTATGCAACTTATAAATCAGAGGTGGTCTTCATTACGTTGGTTATAAAATTAGGTGGGACTGTCCAAACAGTCCACAATCTCCAAATAAACAAATAACTGAAAATCATGCTTAAGAGCGTTAGAAGGATAACATGAGCTCTACAAACATATGATAGTAACTGCTTAAAAGAATGGACTATGGAGTTACATTAGAAAGAAAATTGACATTGTTTTTGAATGATAATGGTTGTTTTATTAAAATTAAAAAGAAGAAAAAGCCAAACGGAACAAAACTACAAGCAAAGACAGTGAGAAGCCCCCAAGGAAACAACGCCTAGCCGCCTAGGCCTCCCCCCAACTGTTCTTAAGTTGCTCCCAAGATAGACCGACAAAGATATTAAGCCTTCTGTCCAGCTAACTACTCTTCCCCTACACATTTAGAAAGTAATCAAAAAAAAAAAAACCTACCTAAATCTAAATAATCGTAACAGAGTACCAGCGAGAACCAGTAAAGGCATGCCAACATATTTTTGGAATTGGCACCATAATTGAACACAATCAAGCATGATTTGGTGGATTATCACCCACTACATTGAAAAAATAAAATTAAAGAAGAAGAAGAAGAAATTAAAAACAAAGCGAAGATGATTTCACCCTTCTCAGATTTTCTCCAAAATGATCCATTCCCCTTCAGTTCATCGAATCCCACTTGAATCATGGATTTTGATCCCCACATATGCCTTCACGTAGTCTAACATGAGATTCAAAGCTTCCTCTAGGGTTAGAACGAATAAAAGGGGGAAATGAGGAAAACTTGAGGAAAAAAAAAAAGCAGACTTCATGACCATATCAGCCAACAAGGGTACAGTGCCGTAAGAGATTTTTCAGTCCCCACTTCACTTCTTAAAAGCATGCATCATCCATTGCTGATATGGACCAAAAGGCCGTATCAATCCATATCAGCCGATTTTCTGAATATGTTTCTGTCCCTTCTCTCTTTATCCAAGCACAAAACCTAAGCCTAGGAACAAGCCCAAACAAAAAAGAAAGAAGAAGAAAAAAAGGCATCTTCTTCAAATCTTCAATAGTCTGTCATGCGTACTCATACAGGTTGTTGGTCTGTATTGAAGGCTCACTTTTACCTCCTCATCTCCTGACTCTTCTTCAAACCTTCAATAGTCAGATTGTGTGGAAATTTGTATTACCACATGTCAATGCCACTCTTACTCACGAAGCACTCATACAGGTTGTTGGTCTGACCACATCATATGCTGTCTAGCTTCATCTTGACCACCTTTAATCACCAGTCTCAAGCTTAAGCCTCTTCAGTGTGGCTCTTCCTCCATCTCTAACTACTTCCGCAGCCTCAAGAGCATTTGTGACAGCTCAATCATACCAATTGTGCTTTCTTTCATGTAGACAAATTAAATTGGGTGCGGCATAGCTCTCGGGTCTATTGATGCCTTCCCCTATTGAGGTTACCTGCCATTCTTATTTAGCAAGCTTGAGCACAACAGCACTCTACCATACAGCCTAGTCAAGCTTCAGATCTTATTGCTCAGCATGGTTGTGGTGCAGGTTGCAATGGTGATGGTCGCTTAGATGGTTATAGTGGCCCAAATCTCAATGCTCAGTAGGACGGCCATAGTAGTGGCTGTGGTATTAGACAATGTGATGATTTGGCTAAAGGTTGTGGTGGCTGAACTGGTGTTCATGCTCTCTTTTGAGGTAATATACAGCATGGTTAGGGGTGGCAATGGGCCAAGAAGCCTGGCCCTATCAGGCAAAGGACCAGGGCCCCTAAAATTGGCCCAAGGGCTGGGCCCGGGCCGGAAACATAGGCCTATGTCCAGGCTACAGCTAGCACAGGCCAATGATGAATAGCCCAGCCCTGCAACCGATTGTGCTCAATCATACAGATTGTGATTTCTTTCATGTAGACAAATTAAATTGGGAATGGCATTGCTCTCGTGTCTATCAATGCCTACCTCTATTGAGTTTACCTGTCGTTCTTATTTAGCGGGAAGCCTATGCTCAACAGCACTGCCTTACAGCCTAGTCAGGCTTCAGGTCTTATTCCTCAGCATGGTTGTGGTGGAGGTGGCAATGGCAGCGATCACTTAGATGGTTATAGTGGCCTAAATCTAAATGCTCAGTAGGATGGCCGTAGTGATGGCTGTGGTGCTGGACAATGTGATGATTTGGCTAGAGATCATGGTGGCTAAGCTGGTGTTCATGCTCTCTTTCAAGGTACTATACAGCATGGTTACGAGTGGCAATGGGACGGAAAGCCTGGCCTATTTAGGCAAAGGGCCTGGGCCACTAAACTTGGGTAGAGGGCTGGGCCCGGGCTTGAAATATAGGCCCGGTGTTTGGGCTGCACCTAGCACAGGCCAATGATGAATAGCCCGGCCCTGCAACCCTTTTGTATTCTATACATGTATTGTTCTATTCATCACAGGTGGCAGCTAGGGGTGTACATCGAGTCGAACCAAGTCGAGCTAGCCTCAACTTGACTCGGCTCCAACACTGGCTGACCTCAGCTCGAACTCGGCTTGGCTTGGCTCGGTCCTCGAGCCTGACTGGGCAGCTCGGCTCGGTTCGATCAGCAGCTCGGGCCGAGTTCACCATCGCGGCATTTCCACAAACACCAGAACTGCAACTTCAAAAACCCACTGTTTTACAAACAGAGGCAATGGTTTTACAAGTGTTTGATCTAAGAAACATAGAAACCAAAAAAAAAAAAAGGTATTTGTTTAATGTACATACCTTGCTTGCTACCGGCACATGGTGCAGATCTTTCCCAGGGTCACTCACGCCTTATTTTGGGTAAAAATGAGTAAGTTGTGGTATTTTGGTAAAAATGAGTGAGTTGAGATATTTTGGTAAAAATGAGTGGATGGGTATTGCCTTGTATAGAGAAAGAAGTGGTTGTACACCACTATTTAAGGGAGAGCTTGGTGGACACCATTGTTTAAGAAAGGAAGTTGGTTATTTTCTTAAGGAGAGGTGGTGGTGATCACCACTGTTTAAGGAGGGGAGGAGCCTAGGAGGCCTATAAATACCCCCTCCCATTCCTCATTTGGACAAGAGACAAGAAGGAGACAAGAGGGAGACAAGAAGGAGAGAAGTAGGGAGAAGGGAGTGAAGAGAAATCCCTTGTGCACCAACCCTCGTTGTGTGCCACTCCTACTTGTGCGCCAACCTCCCTTGTGCGCCACCTCTGTCTCCCTCATGTCCTAACTCCATGTATTGTGTGCCACCCCTTTCTCTCTCATGTCCTAACTCCATGTGTTGTGCGCCACTTTCAAAGGAGCATTGTCCAAATACCTCCCTTGTGCGCCACTATCCTGAAGCAAGGTCAATGCGCCATTTCATGTGGAATCCTATCCTAATGTCAGGCTTCCTGCGCCACTTCTCAAGAAGAATGTTGTGCACCTGAGGAAAGCTCCCAGCATCACTTCTCAAGGGACTCATGTGCATCACTTTTCAAGAGAAGTGCACTCCACAATTCAAGGGAAGTGCGCTCCACAATTCAAGGAAGTACGCTCCACAATTCAAGGGATGTGCGCTCCACATTTCAAGGAAGTGCGCTCCACAATTCAAGGGATGTGCGCTCCACAATTCAAAGGATGTTCGCTCCAAAATTCAAGGGATGAGCGCTCCACAATTCAAGGGATGTGCGCTCCACATTTCAAGGGATGTTTGCTCCACAATTCAAGGGTTGTGCGCTTCACATTTCAAGGAAAATGAAGGAAATGAGAAGTATAAAAAGAGAATTGCAAAAGAAAGAAGAATCTGTAAGTACGACTAAAAGGATGAATGGAAAAACGATCAAGGCCTGTCATATAACCAAATTAAGGGTTTCAAGCCCGCATAACCTTTCTGCCTTGGCGATGAACATCAAAAGCGTCGAAATGCTGCCGAAATTGCTATCGGACTGTCTTCTATTTCATTCATTGCGTTGCATTAATTGTACTCTGTTTTCGGAATCAATGGAATCCGATGATGTAAATGAACTCAGAATAAGATATCTTGTGATCATTGTTTGTTCATTCTTTCTTTGTTATCATTGAATAAATCCCCCAAATCAAACGCATTTGTTTCTTGTTCAAAACACAGTTGGTGAGCAACATCAATGGCAAAGTAACCGAGTCACCAAACTGGTTCGATCCGATTCGAGCTAGATTCGATCCGAGTCGAGTCGAGCTGGGGCCTGCTAGAACTTGGCTTGAACTCATTTTCAAGCTCAAAAAATCATCTCGACTCAGCTCGAACTCAGCTTCGAACCAAGTCGAATCGAGCTTTTTCGAGTCGAGCGAGCTAACCAAGCTAGCTCGGTTCGTGCACACCCCTAGTGGCAGCTAGTGGCAGCATTAGAGTGCCGCTTGAATTGGCCAATTACCCTTAGATGCTTAAGGCTAAAGCAAGGTGTACTGTAATGGCCGTTATAGGACCATAGCGGCGGTTATGTAACGGTAACAATGGCAACTGTCAAACATTATGGTGTCATAACGGTATTACAGAAAAAAAAAAAAAAAAAGGACCTATAACGACCCCGCAACCGTTATAATACAAGTTATTTTGGCTTTAAAAAAAAAAAAAAACAAGAAGAAGAAGAAGACAACGAAGGAAAGCAAGAAAGAACGTAACAACCACTATGGCCCATATCATAATAGTAATAGTGGCAACCGGTACCACCAATACTATTACAGAATACCATGGGCTAAAGACACTACACCCATGTGAGACCCCTCTATTTGACTAACATGCCCTTTTTTATATCCCCCCATACTGAGGGCTTCTTAAAAGGGATCATGTAACAGCATTGTAACCAATGTTTTCAGCATTGACGACATTGGCCGATATATTCGACGATATATCATGTATCTCACCTGTGCAATACAAAACACACAAGTAGTGCCGATATATCCCACCTATTCAATTCGATGAGCATTTTCAATTTTCGATCCTTTTATTTATATCATGTTAAGTCCGTGTCAAATGATTAAAAATTCATGATTATTCATGTTTTGCATGAAAAATAATGTATTTGGATCTTCGATTTCGAGAATTGGGGGAGATGGGGCCAATTTGCGAAAAATTGGAACTTTCTAATGTTTTCCAACTCGGTTACAATCTCTGTCCAAACACAAAATCAAACATGCATGTAACCTAATCCAGTGATTCTTGGTAATTTGGAGATGTGTAGGAAATAAAATATATTTTTTATTAAAAATAAAATAAAAATGTTTAAAAAATATTTTTATCAAAATTCCATTTTGAACAGCGATCAATTGGCCCCCATTTCAAAGTATTCAGGAGAATTTGATGAAATCATTATTAAATACACCCTAATTTTGGGATTTGAGGGAAGATGGGACAATTTCCAGAAAATGGGAGAAAGTTCAAATTTTCCCCAATTTTTATAAATCAGAGAGGATGAGTACCAACGTTATGTTAGAAAGTATCTTCGCTAATATCATTCTACTATGACCTGAGCATGGTATTGTCGATTTGCGGAGTAGCAATACTATGCCCAGCCCTAACAAGATGGAGACGATTTTGCACCACCGTGCAGCTTTGTGGGTCTGAACCACAGCCACACACATTTTGCACAAGTACATTTCTAGTTTTCTACTTCTTTTGCTTTTGAACGTATTCCATGTGTTTCCATGCATATCTTCTTATATTAATAAATTATATAAAGAAACTTTGAATATACTTGCATGATCGGTTTAGTTAGACGGGATAGATTAAGACCCATACAAAGGAAACCTATTATGCACACTTGTTTTTTGTGATGTTTTGATTTCTAAATGTAAATTGATGTCTTTATTTTTACAATCCCTGAAGTTTCATTGAAAAATTCGACTAATTTCTCGATGTTTCCCAACCACAGCGAAACATTACGTGATATAACCGATGTGTCCCATGCGATAATCGATATATATTTGTATCCCAAGGGTGCAATACATTACGGGATAACAATACAAAAAACATTGGCCATAACTAATGTTTTAAATATCGATGATATTGGCCGATATATCCCACGATATGTCTTGTATCCCACTTATGCGATATGAAACGCATAGGCAGTGCCAATGTATCCCACATGTTTGATTTGGTAAGCATTTTCAATTTCCGAGCCTTTTTCTTGTTGAAATTATGTTAAATCAGTGTCCAATGGTTACAAATCCATTGGTTCTCCATGTTTTGCACGAAAAATCATGAAGTTGGAGCTTTGATTTTGATATCCATTGGTTTTTCATGGTCTTCATGTTTTTTTTTTGAAATTTTCCAATTGAGACTAATTTCAAAGTATCTAGGAGTATTTGATGAAATAATCATCACGTACACTCTAATTTCAAATTTTGAGTGTAGGTAGTCCGATTTGGGAAATTTTCAAAATTTCCCCACTTTCTCCCAAATTGCTTACAATGTTGCACTCCAAACATGAAATCAAGCATGTACGAGAGCTAATCTAATGATTTGTTAAGTCCTTGTCAATTTTTAGAAAATAAAATTCAATTTTTAATTAAAAATAGTCTATGATTCGAAAATAAATATCATTTTTAATTAAAAATAATTAAAATATATTAAAAATAATTTTTCTAAATTTCACTTTAACCAGGTGTCAATTAAAACTAATTCCTAAGTATTAAGAAGTGTTTGATGAAATGATCATCACATACACTCTAAACATTATGCATTCAATTTGAATATAGTTGCATTAGTTCAGTCAGACAACGCATAGCGTAGAACCCTATACAAAGGAAACCTATTATGTGCACTTCTTTTTTAAGATGTTATGATTTAAAACTGTGTATTAAGGTCTTTTTTAACATCCCTAAAGTTTCATTGAAAATGTCAACCATTTTTTCAATGTTTCCCCACGTTAACCAAAAAGTGCGATAAATTACTTAATATAAATAATATATCTCGTGCGATAACCGGTACGTATCTATATCCCAAGGACGCGATACCGATATTTCGAACACTAGCCATAACTACCATAGATAAAGACTAGCACCCAGTTGAAAAACATATGAGCGAATTCATTTTTGTAATAGAGGAATTATTTGATACACTAGCTTCGCATGAAGATTGATAAGCACGCATTCAGAAATTGCATATGAGGCATACATTATCACAATTAAATGGACTACATTGTGGGACTTACCATCACCAAGTCAAAGCCTAAATTAGGTCGATAAAACAAATGTAATCACCAATTCATTGACAACTGTTTGTTAAAATAGGACCAGTAGGCATGTCTTTTCATTTATACCCGTCTAATAAATGTCCACCAATCAGATAGAGAATCAAATAACTATAATCTTTGGTTTATGATAAATATAAACTAGGACCTACAATTTGGAAACTTTAATTTGAATTATTTGTATTTCATGCACAAGAATCATCTATCACATTACAAACTATCATTTTTTTTCTCTTAGAGGAACATGTACAAATAGTGTAGGCATAATTGGGTGATGATTGAATGTGAAGCCATCATGTGGGGTACAGGGGACCACATAGAAGATATTCGAGTGAACGGCACACATGTCGGCCATTCATTAGGTAGTGGATGTTGTGAACATACCATTTCCCAAAATCCCATGATAACAAACACCATGTGAGCAATGTTGTCATAATCGTTATCGTATCGTAAATCATATAGGGGTTTGAATCGTGTCATATCGTAAATCCTACAGGGGTTTGAATCATATCGTATCGTAAATCGTACAGGGGTTTGAATCGTATCGTATTGTAAATTGTCAGATTTTTTCATATTTTCATAAAAAATATATATAAATTGTATATAAATAAAATAATTTAAAGAAAAAAAAAAAACACATCAATCATTCATTTTGTCATGAATATGAAAAAAACAAAAAGATTTATCATGTATATATCAGCATGTCATAATAAAGTTCAAACAATAATCCCTTTTCCTATCTCGTGTACATGTGAGTTTTCTATATAATTCAAAAAATAACATTTTTCCCATCCCCATTTACATGTATAATGCTTTATTCACGTGTTTCTATAATTCAAAACGTAAATAGAAAATCCAAACAAAATCTATTCTTCCTCGGCTGCGCCCTCATTATCCTCCTCATCACCAATGAAGTCAACATTATCAACATCATTTTCATCTTCATAATTTGATGTCGAAATAAACTCATATTCCTCGTCCACTTTCACTTTTCCCTTTGCCTTGCTTCAAATAGCAAGTTTTCTAGGACTTACAAAATAGTTATTGCAAAATTCATTATAATATAAGCTATTAAATTATTAATTAATAATTATAAGACTACATTACAGGATTAAATAATAAGAACACGAGGCATACCACGTCGCCCATCCGGTTTTGATGTGGATCTGCCTACACCTTGCACATCATCCAATCCTTCAGCAAAACATTCACCTATGTCCATCCGGGTGTTATCTATAGGAAGTGTAGGATCCTCTTTCTCTGTGATCCATTCATCGTCAGATTCCATATCTGATAAACATATAGGATCAAGCCCTCGGTCCTTCTCTCTTTACATGACGGACTTCGAGCTGGAGATTATATTTTACAAAGATGAGCGCATTCAATCCCTGTTGCTCAAGTCTATTCCTCTTCCTTGAATGTATCTGTAAGCCCGTGAACGTAATAATATAAGGCTATTAGTCGCTACTCACTAGTGAATTCATAAGTTGATTAATGAATTCAATAATGTCTCATCTGCTCAAAAGTGCTCCAGTTGCGCTCACAACCAGTAGCACGATATGTCAAATTTAAAATATTACACAAAGTATACCATCAGTGGGAACTTTGCTTTCTGGTTGGGAAGTGTCTCTATCCTTTTCGCCTCTTATTACTCTTTTCGTTCACTTTTTCTAACATTCCAAGTACCAACAAATTCATTCAGGCAAGACATCTTACGATGTCATGATGCGCCCATTCCTATGGCCATTCCTTTAATACTTCTAGCTCTCGGGAGTCTCTTTGTAGGATACTTGGCCAAAGTGTGACCCGTTACCCATATGTCAGTATTTTGTCGAAGCGATTGTTGCTCACCCGACACGATCATACAAGGTCACAATTCACCCAACACGATCATCCGAGGTGAACAATTGGGGATCAGATGCAGGCGAAATTCCCTCCAACTAAGGAAGTACCACTTATTTGAATGAAGGGCAATCGAAAGTTGCATTGAGAAGTAGTCAGCATTGGCACTGTAAGAGAGGGTTTCTAGGCAGCTAAAAAACGTGATGCGCCCCCTGTCATCTAGTATGACGGCCCTAAAGTACAGTGACGAGCTGACGGCCCGCAACGGCTTTGAAGTTGGTTCACCTTTCTAATCGATTCATAATCTATAATTAGATAGAAATATATAGAATTAGCCAGATCATCTGAAGCATGAACAGAAGAACCTGTTCCGAAGGCCTAACAAGTTAAGCAAGTTCCTTTTTTTATGGTCAAAGGCGGTCCTTTTCTTTCCCCGGACCGATGACTCGGTTGTTCAGTACTGCTAACTATTATAGAAGGATGACGTCCCCCAGGACTACCGGTAGCTTCGGTTGTTAGAAGCAGGCCTATATAGATATATAGTTGTCTTTTAACCAGTTGTTCTTCTTTGTCAACGCTGCTAATGGACTAGTTGAAAAACGTAAGCGCAAGCACCCTATCACGTGATGGCTCCCGCCATTCCCCTTGAGGCTCCTGTGCCTTTTGAAGAAGTTGCTTGCCGGTTCGCCTACTTATGAAAGATAATGAGAATGGGTTATTCAAAAAGGAAAAGGTGATGAAAGCCCTTTACATTAGATTAGTAGAAGTAAAGATGTTTTGTAACGGTAACAGTGGCCGTAACGGCCACCAACGTTACCTTTACGATACGGGCTATAATGGCCGTTACGGCCCCGTAATAACCGTTACAGCCCCGTAATGACCGTTACGGTCTCTCTTTTTTATTTTTTATTTATTGAAAAAAACCCGAAAAACCTATATCTGCCCCATAATGTTGATTAAAAAGTATGAAAAACCTATATATGTCCCGTAATAGACCATTACGAGATTATTATGGCCTTTACAGGGGATGTAACGTGTTGTTAACGGCAATTACGAGTCATTTTTTTCCATAACGATTGTTACGGCCATTACGACCCCATAACGTGTAACAGTTGCAACCATTACCTTTACATAATGGCCTTTACACCCCTGTAACGGCCTTTACAGCACACCAAGCGGCTGAATTAGCCTAGCCTACCTGTATATACTATAGTATAGTATAGTGTATATATATAGAGTCACGCTCACCTGCGCACCTTTTTACATGCGCACCTTTGCACACGTGTATTGGGCACAAAATCCGAACAGTCCATGTGATGTGGCTCCCCATGAAACCCCCACAACCCAACTTTCACCCTGATCCAAAACTCCGGTGGGCCATCGCAAAGAAAGAGGAGAAATCAAGGGAGGAAACTATTTCCTTTTGCCATGGCCAACCAGAGTTTTGGATCAGGGTGAAAGTTGGACCCTAGAGGTTTCATGGGGTGCCGCATCTCTCTCTCTCTCTCTCTCTCTCTCTCTCTCTCTCTCTCTCTCTCTCTCTCTCTCTCTCTCTCTCTCTCTCTCTCTCTCTCTCTCTCTGTGGGAAAAGAAAAAAAAAAGTGGGTGTAATTTTTATGAGTCTGAGGTGAACGGATATACTGCTCATGCATTGATTTCGCCCGTCTTTTCGGTGTCTTTGCTTTCTAAAAAGACAAGTTTTTATTCATAATCCAAAATTAGTGAAGATGAATAATTCGCCAACTAGATTTGGAAGTATTTAAAGAAATCGCACCAGGGACGGGACAGATTCATCGTTTGAGATGGACGGATCGAGGCGAGAGCTTCCAATATAGCCTCCGAATCCAACAGCTGCCGTTCCAGAGGGTAGGAGGGACGCAGCGAGGCTGTGACAATACAGAATCATGATTCCAGAGTTATTTTTTAAAGTAATAGAGAGAGAGAGAGAGGGAGTGTGTTTGAAGAAAGAAGACCTGCTGCTGGAAGGGCGACTCTTGCTCCTCCCTCCCTCTCCTTTCTGTCTCCCCATTCCTCCTACAAGATCAAATCTACTAAGGTTCTGCCACTAGGGCCGAGAGAGAGAGAGAGAGCGCGGCGGAGCTCGTACGAAAGAAACGGGGGCGAGAGAACGGTGGAGCTCGTATGAAAGAAACGGGGACGCGCTGGTGAATCGTCGCTGCGGCCTTCCGTCGCGTCGTCGTCCTTAAATACAATGACCACCGGTGGTTAAAGCTGTACACGAGTCAAGTCCAGTCGAGTATTGCCCTACTCGTACTCGGCTCTTAACGCCCAAGTGCTGCTCGTAATCTACTCATCTGAATACGATCCGAGTACGAGTAGTAAACGAGTAGAGTTAAGTCCGAGTTTTCAAGTCGAGTCCGAGTACGAGCACACGAGTTGAGTACCGAGTGCGAGTTTTCGAGGCGAGTTCGAGTCCGAGTCTGAATTTGAGCCCAATTCGAGTAGGGTTTTCGAGTAATGAGTTCGAGATTTGAGTCGAGTTCGAGTTATAAATTGTGATTAATTTAAATTTCAATTATATTGTTAATTAAAATTCGAAGTTAAACGAAACAATAAAATATATAAAATGCACATAATTACATTACATTGTTACATAATTACATTAACATATTTACATAATTACATTACATTATTCAAAATGACAATTTATAACTAATAACCTTCATAAGATGAGTGTCTTCCTGTTTCTGTATTGTCATCTGATTCATCGGAACTGCTATTTATTTTTTCATATACAAATTGGTTCACTTCCTTTGAGTCATAAGGCGAAGAGATTTATCCTTCATTCTCTTCTATACTTTGAACTAGATTTTTCAAACTTGCTTTATATGAAGAATTGTATGTAGTACCCAATGCCCTGTAAAATTCACCGAGACGAGTCAGGAATTTGAATTTGTTACTCTTTTTCTTCTTCTTGTTTGTCGTACTCGACGAGTAACTCGACCTTGCTTCAACATCGTGTTGTCTTTGACTCGAATATTGCTGAAGTCTAGAAACATCTTCCATACTGCGTTTTAAGGCGAGTTGGAATTGTTCTTCCTCCAAAGCTTTTAATCTGGCTTCCTCCTCAGCATCTTTTGTGGATGTCATTTGTGTACCAGATCCAGAAGCAAAAGGTTTGGATGGAATGGAAGGCTTTCTATTCAAATCTAACAGGGCTTGAAAAAGAATTTGGACATCTTTATGGGCATTGGGGCATGGTTTTATATCACCACCTCGACATGACAAGTGTAAGCGAAAGCAATTAGTCTTGTGTACAAACTTTGTGCCACACAAACCACACTTAATCTTTATTTTTCCAGACCGCGGTGGTGATTTAATTAGGGAAGCATAGTCCCAAATGTTTGTCGATGGCTCAGATGACGACATATCTAGACTACATTCAATTTTTAATAAAAAAATCAGAATATTGATAAATAAATTGAACTTGATATAGGAACAAAAGAAAGCAATATAAATGTATCAAAATTCAAAAATAAAAGCAAAGGAACAGGCATATGTAAATAAATATCAAAGATTAAAAGTCTTCCAAATCACATTCCAGAAGGACCAACACTTTCGTGTTTGCAGTTGCAGTGAAATAATATTACAGATCATTCAACATTCACCAAAAAAATTGAAAAATAAAAAATAATTACTGATCTGTAGGTACAAACTCGTCACGAATCTCAATCTCCTATTCATCATCATCATCATCATCATTCATATCTCTTCCCCATATTGGGCACAACCAATCTTGCGTACAAATCAACGCTTCAACCGTATTTGGCGAAAGTGAGCTTTGATACTTGCTCACAACCCTGCTCCCTGTGCTGAATGTGGATTCTGATGCCATTGTTGAAATTGGTATTGATAATATATCTCATGTCATCACAGATAATGTAGGGTATTTTGATTCACTGACCCTCATCTTCCATCATTCCAACACATCAAATTCAGCTTGCACTACGATTGGCTCCTTGAGGTACATTTCTAACTCTGATTCCTTAGTATCAACTCTCATTCGTGCTTGTGTCGAATATGATATGTATTCATTTAGCACATCCGGATTACCAGGTACAGAAATATCCACATCTCTACTTTCTTCAACACCCGCTGCAGGTCCAGTATTAACATACGATTTGTATAGATCTTCAAGGGCTTGACGAACCTCAGACGTCTCTGCTGTCGCTCTTTCAGTAGGATAAAGCTTCATGAAAATAAAGCTAACCAATCCCATATTACAACGGGGATCAAAAACAACTGCCAAGGACATCAACAGATGACATTCATCCCAATATTTATCGAACTTCGTCTTCATACCAACTGTCATCCGGCGTATGAAATCTGGACCTGCACCGGCATTTTTCCGCAGAACATCCTTAATATTCCAAAGAGATGGAAGAAACAGATTCGCAGTTGGATACTGGTTCCTAGAAGAAATCTTTGTGCAATCGTAGAAAACTTTGAGAAATGTGTGAACTTGTGCTTTAGCCCAATCATCTGTGCTCGGCAACCAAGAATACGTTCTATCACGTGCCGCGTATTCAAGAAATGCAAGTTGTAATTCCATTGCCGCATCTAACATTTCATAGGTCGAGTTCCAACGTGTACATACATCCAACTTCAACGTTTTTTTAGATGGCACATTTAAACGTTGGATGATGTCATTCCATACACTCAGTCTTGATGGCGACCCCCTTATATATTTCACACTTTCTCTTATGTTCTTTATAGTGTCATCGATTGCTTTCAGCCCTTCTTGTACAATCAAATTTACAATATGGGCACAACATCTGACCTAAAATATTTTTTCTTTAAAAAATAAATTTCTTGTAGCCCTGAACTGGTTATGTAAGTATGAAATGACACTGTCATTTACCGAAGCATTGTCTAAAGTTATTGCTAAAATTTTCTTCTCAATGCCCTAACCTTTTATACAATTGTAGATGCAATCTGAAATAAGTAAACCAGTATGTGGAGGAGGAAGGTGTTTGAAGTTCAAAATTTCTTGCATAGTTTTCAATCTTTATCGACGTAGTGAGCGGTTAATGAAATGTATCATTTTCTTTAATTGGACGCCATCCATAAATCAGAAGTCAAAGCTATTCTGGTCACTGAAGCTAAAACTTCTTTCAGTTTCATCTTCTCCTTTGCGTACATTTTCATGCTTTCTCTCTGCACTGTGACGCGGGAGACATTCTCGGCCCGAGGGTTAAGGAATTGACAGAAAGCCCTAAACACATTCTGAAAGGTTTTTCTTCCAAAATCACTAATCTAGTAAACCACTCATTCAGCTTCTCCTTGACAAACTTATGAGTGGACACTACGCCTTGGGAGTCGTCCCCTTCTAACTTCGTAAATGACAGCGTCTGTTGGCCGGGAGGAGGGAGTCTTGCTTTCTTAGGACACGTTTTCAAATGTCTAATTAGATGTGTCGTAGATCCTCCTGGAATCTTACTAAATAACTCTTTACAGTGATTACACTTTATCTTCTATACATCGTTAACTGTCACATCTTCGAAATCATCTCACACTGCTGATCTCTTTTTCTTCCCTTTGCATGCGGTTGACGTGTCAGTGTCTCCTTCTACTATTAGAGGAGATGTGGCCAATGCACCCATTCCAGGGGTATTTAGGCTTTCGTCTTGACTAGCTATCTATAAAATAAAGTTCTCGATATATTATACGACTATACCTAGGGTCCTAGATGACTAGACCGCTAGATGGGCATAATTACTTAACTGTCTAAATCAGTCACCCATTCAAAGTTTGATGGATTGTAATGCTTCATTTTTCAATTTAAATGCTACGTTGAAATTCCGGCAGTATCTCCCCTTATCTCTCCAGAATATATTAATCTTGTATTTGATTCTCATGTCAATCATCAACATAAAGTGTGGACATTTGACAACGGAAATAAATACATAAAATATATCCGGAGAGACGTAACCAGAACAAGCATATGCATTTAAATTGGAATAAATGAAGACATTACAATCTATCTAACCCTAAACTGTCCAAAAAGGGACCATTTGAGCAATTTCTATGCATCCAAGAACATACTGAATTTATGTCTGACAACATAGAAATCCTTAAATGGGCAACTGATTATCCTATACTACAAGTCTACAACTAGAACAATACAAATAATTCACATCTATGCAAACAAAGGAGCATGCTGAAATTAACATAATGACATTTATCATCTAGCTAACTAAGAATTATTAATTGATAAGCCTACTCTGACTTTGATAAGCCCACCATGGTATTAATTGAAGACCCACGATAGGCATAGAAACAAACAAACAAACAAAGTGATGACTTGTAATTCAGGTGGGCCACACAACATGTCACGCCCCAAACTCGGAAACCGGGCTCACAAAATTTTCGATCGTCGAATCTGCCGCTGACAGCCTCCGTAGAACCCCATTATCGGCTCCCAGCTCCCATTCGCTAGGTTCCAATCCTGGGATGCTACGAGGAGGATTTTCGAGGTCAGTTTGAATCGTGATAAGCATAACCAAAGGCATAACCCATAAATAATAACCAAAAACTCCATTACATTTCCACTATAATAAAAAACTTTACAAGTACAATGAGCATAAAGGGAAATACAATGGTAAAGAACAAAAACTCCAAAATAATCTGCAAAGTGCTCCTGCCTCAGCGCTGCTGTGCCCCAACGTCACCTGCACGCAATGGTCGTGCATAAGCTTATAGAAAGCTTAGAGGGTAGTGAAAGTGTGTGTAAGGTAGTAATATGTACATGTAATATCAGAGTAATGCGGAATATGCAGATGGATCCATAATATCATTAGCCGTACCAAGGCTATGCGATGTAAGACATGAATGATATTGGCCATCCCAAGGCCATGCGATGTGAAATATAACTCAAGCATACAGATCCTCATCCATGTCTACATGTCAATACAGCTCAACTCTGGGATATCACCGGGGTCTAGTACACTCTAAACCAAATCGCCGCTACATCGCGCGCAATATGGTAAGTGGAAGAGACCTCACTATCCGTCTGCCAATATCGGGCTTGACTCGTCGATAGCGGACTCATTCCTCGAGCTGGTCAAACTCAGCCTAGCTTTGCCCTCTACTCTCAGGCGGGTAAGGCCGTACCCCTTTCCAACCGACCACGACACAGTGAAGAGCGCAACCATCTAGTAATCTGCACTCAACGCTCATCTACCCACTCGGTCTAGACGTTGGAGTAACCTCTTAGTACCATAAGGGTTTAGGGACTTTCACCCATGGATATCTATAGCACCCCATGTAGAACAAGATTTTCGGTATCCAATCCTACCAACCACGATACGTCTGTGGAAACTATGGCCTCGATGTCTCTAGGGAGTACAATAACCATGTCACACAATGCGAAATGCATGGATCACACTATCCAATCATGCAGCAAATCATGCACGTATCGTGCGCTCATGCAGGGTAACACCGCCTAATCGGGGTCCCATAAACAATCTGCCCGAAGGTATATGCTATAATCAGTCTCATCTCATATCAAGCATACATATGATACGTATGATCATGAGTCATGGAACTATAATAAACATGTAATAAAGTAATGAAATATGCTTACAATGCAGGTGGCCTAGATGGCCGACACACAACAAGTACCAATGGGCCACATAAATGGGCAGCACCAATGGGCCTTATGTGCCACATAAATGGGCAGCACCAATGGGCCTTATGTGCATTGTAATGGGTCATAACCCGTGGGCCTTAGATTGCATCACAATGGTTCTCGACCCATGTGCCTTAGATACATCAAATGGGCCACACCGATTGGGCCTTACCTATCAAATGGGCCTAATCCCATAGGCCTTGGAATACATCAAAGTGGGTCCAATCCTATGGGTTTTATACATATCAAATGGGCCTAATCTTATAGGCCATATATAAATCAAATGGGCCTAAACCCATAGGCCTTGAAATGTATCAAATGGGTCTAATCCCATGGACCTTATAACATGCTAAGATGGGGTCCACTCGGACTATGGATCTGGCCCATTCTTTGACTCATTTCATAAAATGAGCTTTTAAAATGGATGGACAGATTGTATGCAGCACTTGCACCAAGGGTGGGGGCCCACATGAAGGCCCACCATCAAGAATATAATATACAATATATATATATATATATATATATATATATATATATATATATATATATATATATATATATATATATATATATATATATACATACACACGCTGCACACATGCATACAGCACACACACTGCCACACTCGCACACGCTCGCACGCATGCACACACACCACCGTGGGCTCCAGCTCCACCGTTCGCTGGACGGTGAGAGTAAAACACAAATATCATGGTGGGCTTCCACCGTCCGCCTGGACGGTGGATATAAGACACATACATCACTGTGGGTCCCATTTGGGGCCCACCTCAGTGTTTAAATGCCATCCAAACCATTCAAAAGGTCACTCAGACCTGAATGAAGAGAAAACACAAATTTCAGATTGATTCGAAACTTATGTGGGCCCAAAAATGGGTTTCAATGGTAGAGGTTCAATCCCACTGTTTCATGTGGTGTGGGCCACTCGAGTGTCAGATCGGCCTCATTTTTGGAGGGGGGCCACTTCGATGAGGGGCCCACCAAACAAATAGTGTGGATATTACATATACATCATGGTGAGGCCCACGGCAGCAGCCGTGGGTGGCTGGTCGCCTGCCTGCCTGCTGCACGCAGCAGCGTGCTGCTGCTGCTACGTTAGAGACAGAGGCCCTGCCTCTTGCTATGTTTTTAAGAAAACTAGGAAAACCCATTTTTCAGGGGTTTTTCGCATCTGGGGCCCGCTTCACATAAATCCATCCCGTTCACTAGCTTCCCTGGCTCAAGACAAGCCCAATGAGTCCGCTATTGAACATATTTAGGCCTGTAGAAAAATTAAAATTAATTTAAATGGTGAGAGTCACTGTTTTGAGAGGTATGGCTCGTCCAATGAACGGATCGGCTTCATGTTTTGGCCCAACGCCTAAAACGGTCCAAGGAATAGGATGGACGGTATGGATTGGATACAAACATTAAGGTGGGTCCTATACAAGTGGCCCACCTCCAATGCCTTAAAAAGGCTAATATTTGTGTTTTCACAGCTACGTCAAGAGACAGCGTCTCTGGACTGGTTACTTTTTTTTTGTGTTTGGGCCTAGGAATTAGGTTAAGGTGGGCCCTGCTTAGGTGGACCATCACATGGCTACCCATACACATATAAGCTGGGCCCCATCTATAAATGGATTGGATCCAATACATGCATCCTAGTGGGGTCCATCCAAGTGGGCCACACAACCATATTATAATCTCATAAAATAAAAAAAATGAAATAAAAGGGAAAGAGAGAGATGGAGAGTGGGACACACGTGTGATGGAGGGCTCCGCCTCTATGTGCCCTCCCTTGAAGAAATCATACAATCAAATGGGTCCCTTTACACATGGGACCACCTAAATCGAAAATCAACGGTGGTGATCCTTTCCCCACCAATATGGACGGTCTAGATGACCTTCCTAATGCAATAAAATAAACATCATGATGGGGTCCATGGAGAATGGCCCCACCATGGATGATCATGATGATCAAAGTGGGCCATCGGCCATAACTTAGGGTCCTAAGTGAGATTCAAACCATTGATCGGCTAACTTCACTTGGCTCATCTCAAAAACATGAAAAACTAATATTATCAAGCACCGATCGTTCGATCTTCTTGCTCCTATGGGTTCCTTAGCACCTTAGCTTTGATTTCAATGGAGGAGATGAGAAATGGATGGCTATGATGGGAGATGAAGGGGTAGGAAAGGTGGGCCACACTTGGAGCTTGGAATGCTTGGAGAACTCTCATACGTATGGGGTTTTCCTCTCTTGCTTGGAATGGGTTTGAAAATGAGAGAGAGAGACTTGTAAAGGGAGAAAGAGAGTGATGGATGTGGTGATGATGGGTGTAAGAACTTTGTTGACTTTGGTGGCCTTTTGTGTAAGAAAGGCATGGGCTTTTAAGACCTTTTTGACTTTTGTGGTTGCTTGGATATGGGTGACAGGTGATGTGTACTTGACATGTGATGTAATAAGATTTGATTGATTGATGGGATTGATGTGACACCTCGTAGAGATTCTCTTGGATTTCGCAACGCGCGGCATTTTTCTCGCACCGAACGCTGACCCACATCTCTTGACCAGGGTATCGCCTCGGCGCGCAAGTCGCGGCATCGGAACCGCAGCGATGGCACGGTCGCTATGGTAATGGTCTTGGGTTGAGTCGACTCGGGTTGACGGCGTACGAACCAGGGTCGTGCATAAATATTGGTTAAGGGTCAAAGGTTACCGGAACTCGACCGGTAAGACCGCGGAAGTCTACGGAACGGTACGGACTAAGATACGGGTCTTGCACAGCACTAAAGTAAACAATTGGGAATGAGATGTTCACCCTTGAATAAATAATATACGAGTATTGAATATGTGACCTTCTAGAAGAATATAGTTAGACAAACCTCCAAATTAAAATTCACAAGTGGATGTATACAACCATCCATAAGCATGCCTTTGCATTTAATTAGTTTGATTTTCATTATTAAAAGATGGCCAAAATACAGTAAAAAATAAAAATTCTAAGAATTAAGTCTTCAAATAAATGCAACTTGGCTATATGTTGAGTCTAGTTTTCAAGTTCTTAAACTATTGTTTCAGCTAAAGTATGGAGTTCAAAAAACAACTATACATGTCTGTATATATGTACGTGTGTTGTATGTAAATAAGTTTAAATACAAAATTTCGATTAAAATGGACAAATTTTTATATGAGTAATATTTAGGTGATCAAATGGTAGATTAATATCAATCTTTGCCTCTCAAATCTTTCATTTTCCAAGTAATCTTTATACTAACAATCCATCTTATTAAATTTAACTGCAACTAATATCTATTTTTAAAATTACCTTCAAATTTCTTTTAAAAAATGTTTAAATAAGTTTTCTTAGAAAAATAAGATCGACTTCTTCTTCTTCTTTTTTTTTTTCATATCTTCTCAAGTACCGTTCTGAACAATAGAACTATTTTTGCAAAATTTTCCCCAAAACTATTGGCTTTGTTAACTGTGGATGCAACATCCATTTACCTAAATTCAAACCATCTAAATTCTCAACTACCTAGATATGGAATACATACATAAAAACATACACTGATTGTACGTCATCCATCAAACTCTGCCAGAACATCAAAGTTCATATGAGATTCTCACCTATCACTTATGATGTTTGGCTCATGTACACTTACTTTGTACACTAGGCATGCTGACTTGGGTATTACATGAAAACACAAATATCAGACTTGGGTATTGTATGAAAACACAAATACCAATTTATCAATATGTATATGTTCGTTACCAAATACCAATGGCAAATCAGACTTGGGTATTGTATGAAAACACAAATATCAGGTTAATCTCAAACTATATTAATAATTTCTAACATATATTAGTAATAAAAAATAAAAAAATCAACCCCACACCTTACCTAGTGAGCAGAAGAGGGACGACCGGCAGCTGCGTGCAGGGCAGGGCGACGACGGACGACGGGACGAGTGGCAGCCTGGCAGGGATGAGCTGCGGCACCGGACGAGTGGCAGGGACAAGCTCCGTCACCGGACAGGCCGCAGGGACGAGCGGCAGGGTCTAGGCTTCTAGCACTACCGGACAGGGGACAGGGGTGAGTGAGAGAGAGAGGGGGGGAAGAAGAGGGACCGCCGGACGGGTGATGGGGGAGAGAGAGAGAGAGAGAGAGAGAGAGAGAGAGAGAGACCTTTTTTTTCGAACGGAGGGCGCTGGGAGGGAAGGGTTTGGGCGCTCTTGAAAAGGACGGGCGGGGTAGGGTTTGGGCGCTGTTGGAAAATGACGAGCAAGGTGGGGTAGGGTTTTTTTTTTTTTCGAGTAGACTTATATACACTAGAACGAGTCAGTACTGAGTCAAGTACCTTTAGACTCGTAATCTAACTGAGTAGTGAAAACCCGCTTGTACTCGGCTCTAACTCAGACGAGTCGAGAGAGTACTTGAGCCTTAGTCTGCTCGTGTACAACTCTACTGGTGATCCTCCCGACCCGACCACGAGCAGTCTCGGCTTTTTTTTTTCTTTTTCTTTTTCTTTTTTAAAAATAGTATGCTAAATTAGGGCCATCTTAAATGAGGGTTTATTATCAAACTAAACCTAATGCCTAGTTTAATAAAGTTGGTAACGATTTTTTGGACTACTCACACCATCCATTTGTTTTCCAGGCTCATTTAATGTGTTATGCCCAAAAATCAAGATGATCCAACCATCCGTTGGACCACATTATAGGAAACAGTGGGGCCGGAAGCCACCCCACGTCCGCGTCTGCACTTGCAGGCGTGCAGAGTAAGATGCCACTAGTGGACCCCACCATGGTTTATATACTAAATCTATGTTGTTCACCTGTTTTTCCATATCATTTTAAGCCATGGGCCAAAAAATGAGGTAGATTTGACTTTGAGTGGGCTACACTGAGGGAAATAAATCCCAGCTGTTGAAACTTCAAAGGCTTACCGTGGAGAAAATGACCACTGTAGGCAAAACCTTTTATCTAACGATTTTTATCGAGGAATACAAACTTAAGTTACCAACTTAGACTAGCACGTGCGGACAACGACTTTGAGGACGAAACTACCCCTCCTTTTCACTGTGAAGACGAGAATTGACGCTCCTCCAACTGAGAGTTGTACGAACGGCTTAGGAGAGATCAAAGTTACATGGCCCCACAACTATGTATTTATCATATCCACAATGTTCATCCATATTTCGAAATCATTTTGGAGCATTATCCAAAAAAAATAAAATTCATATCCATAGTTTAATGGACCACACCACAAAGAGCAGCGGGGAAATTGATTTTCACCGTTAAAATTTTTGTAAGGCCCATCATAACATTTATTTTCCATCCAATCTATTCATAAGGTCACAAAGGCTTGGATGAAGAGGAAAAACAAATTCCATAATGATCCAAAACTTTTGTAACCCCTAAAAGGGTTTCAATGGTAGACGTTCAATTCCCCATTACCTTTTACTGTGTGGTCCACTTGATAGCTAGATCTGTCTTATTTTTCATCTCAAGCCTTAATACGAGTTCACCGAATATATGGACGATTTGGATATAACATATACCTCATAATGAGACCTATAAAAATCGGTGGGGATTACAACAGGGAAAAGGGAAAAAGAAAGAAGAAAGAAGAAGCCAGCGAGTTGGGGTCGACCAGGTCAACCCAGTCGATGGGGTTAGAACTGGCCTATGGCTACGGATTATAACTGTAGCTATAACTATAATGCTATTCAGTTTTTTCTCTTTTTTATTTTTTATTTTTATTTTTTACATGGAGAACTTTATTGTACCTACATATTTCTCTAATACATGTTTATATAAATATGTGTGTGTGTATATATATATAAGTATAAATTTTTCTCCTTTTTTTTTCATTTCTTTCTTTATTCATTTAATAAGAATATCTTCTAAACTAAAATTAATTACTTGACGTACCACATATGATTTTAGGGTAGGAGAAGCTACTTTAGCCAACCAACATATACCTCATAATGAGACCTACAAAAATCGGTGGGGATTACAATATGGAAAAGGGAAAAAAAAAAAGAAGCCAGCAAGTTGGGGTCGACCAGGTCAACTCGGTCAATGGGGTTAGAGCTGGCCTATGGCTACAGATTATAACCATAGCCATAACTATATTACTATGCAGTTTTTTCTCTTTTTTTATTTTTTATTTTTTATTTTTTATTTTTTATTTTTATTTTTTACATGGAGAACTTTATTGTACCTACATTTTTCTCTAATACATATTTATATAAATATGTGTGTGTGTGTGTGTGTGTGTGTGTGTGTGTGTGTGTAAACTTTTCTCCTTTTTTTTTCATTTCTTTCTTTATTCATTTTACAAGAATATCTTCTAAACTAAAATTAGTTACTTGACGTACCGCATATGATTTTGGGGTAGGAGAAGCTACTTTAGCTAACCAACCTAGTTATTTTTCAAGATTCCATTAGGTAGATAGTCGAAAATACATTTCATTTACTTCGCGGTCAAACTAGAAATTGAGCGAGGGAAACATACAATTGAGTGGGTAAATTGAAAATTGAGCAGGACAAGGTATGAATTGAGAGAGGGAAGCTAAAAAATGAGCGAGGCAACGTAGAAAATGAGCGAGGGAACCTAGAAATTGAGCGAGAGAACCTACGATTTGATCTAGGCAACTTAGGAATTGAGCGAGGGAAGCTAGAATTTAAGCGAGGGAACCTAAAAATTCAGCAAGACAACTTAGGATTTGAGCGAAGAAAACTACAAATTATGCAAGGGAACCTAGAAATTGAGCGAGGCAACATAGGAATTGAGCGAGGGAACCTAGGAAATGAGTGAGGCAACGTAGAAATTTAGTGAGGAATCCTAGGAATTAAGTGAGGGAAGCTAGAAATTAAGCGAGGGAACCTAGAAATTTAGCGAGGCAACCTAGAAATTGAGTGAGGGAACCCAGGAAATGAGCGAGGCAACCTAGAAATTCAGCGAAGAAACCTAAGATTTGAGCGAGGCAACCTAAGAATTGAGCGAGGGAAGTTAGAAATTGAGCGAGGGAAGCTAGAAATTGAGCGAGGGAACCTAAAAATGCGCTCAATTTCTAACTTCCCTCGCTCAATTCCTAGGTTGCCTTGCTCAAATCCTAGGTTTCCTCGCTGAATTTCTACCTTGCCTCACTCAATTTCTATGTTCCATCGCTCAATTTCTAGCTTCCCTCGCTCAAATCCTAAGTTGCCTCGCTCAATTTCTAGTTTTTCTCACTCAATTACTAGGTTGTCTCGCTCAATTCATAGGTTGTCTCACTGAATTTCTATGTTGCCTTGCTCAATTGCTAGGTTACCTCCCTCAATTCCTAGGTTCCTTCGTTGAATTTCTAGCTTCCCTCGCTCAATTCCTAGGTTACCTCGCTCAATTTCTAGCTTCCCTTGATTAATTTCTAGCTTCCCTCACTCAATTCCTAGGCTTTTCGCTCAATTTTTAGGTTGCCTCACTGAATTTCTAGCTTCCCTCACTCAATTCCTAGGCTGTCTCGCTCAATTCATAGGTTCCCTTGCTGAATTTCTAGCTTTCGTCGCTCAATTTCTAGCTTCCCTCGTTCAATTTCTAGGTTGCCTCGCTCAATTTCTAGATTCCCTTGCTGAACTCCTACTTTGCCTAGCTCAATTTCTAGGTTCCCTCGCTTAATTCCTACCTTGCCTCCGCTTAATTTTCAATTTGCCCACTCAATTTCATGTTTGCACCGCTCAATTTCTAGTTTGACCGTGAAGTGATTAAAATTGACAGCGAAGTGAATGAAATGTATTCTCGACCATCGACCTGATGGAATCTTGAAAAATAATTAGGTTGGTTGGCTAAAGTAGCTTCTCCTACACTAAAATTATATGTGGTACGTCAAGTAACTAATTTTAGTTTAGAAGATATTCTTGTTAAGTGAATAAAGAAAGAAATGAAAAAAAAGAGAGAGAAATTATATATATATATATATATATATATATATATATATATATATATATATATATATATATATATATATATATATATATATATATATATATGTATGTATTAGAGAAAAATGTAGGTAGAATAAAGTTCTCCTCGTAAAATATAAAAATAAGAAACCAGCATGTTGGGGTCGACCGAGTTGTGACCCGGTCGATTGGGTCAGAACTGGGCCTATGGCTACTAATTATGCTATGGTTATAATCCGTAGCCATAGATCCATCTCTGACCCGGTCGACCCCAACACGCTGGTTCTTTTTTTTCCTTTTATTTTTTTTCCCTGATGTAATGCCCATCGATTTTTGTGGGTCCCATTATGAGGTATGTGTTATATCCAAACCGTCCATCTATTTAGAGAACTCGTATTAAGGCTTGAGATGAAAAATAAGACAGATCTAGCTATCAAGTGGACAACACTGTAAAAGGCAATGGGGAATTGAATGTCTACCATTGAAACCCTTTTAGGGGATATAAAAGTTTTAGGTTTAGGTTAAGGAGTTGAGATTAAGATTAGGTGTAGGTTTAGATTTAGGGATTTGAGAATACATTTAAGTTTTAGGTTATAAGTTTAGGTTATAGGTTTAGGTTTTAGGTTTTAGGTTTAGGTTAAGGTTAGGTTATAGGTTATAAGTTTAAGTTATAGGTTATAGGTTAAGGTTTTGGTTTAGGTTAAGGTTATACGTTTAGGTTTAGGTTTAGGTTATAGGTTATAGGTTATAAGTTAAAGCTTTAGGAAATTGAGAAGAGGTTAAGGTTTAGGTTTAGGGAATCGGGTTCAGGTTTGAGATCGGGTTTAGTTTGGGTTTTCAAGTTTAGGTTTAGGTTAAGGAGTTGAGATTAAGATTAGGTGTAGGTTTAGGTTTAAGGATTTGAGAATACATTTAGGTTTTAGGTTTAGGTTTAGGTTTAGGTTATAGGTTTAGGTTAAGGTTATAGGTTTAGGTTTATGTAACATCCCGAAAATCGGGGTCGGGTAGAAACCCAACTCCCGAGTTCCAGAACGTCACTTATGCAACATAGATAATGATAAATGCATGTTGTCTGTAGAATGACATTAAACAAGATTGAGACTAAGCCAAAACAATATATCATACTCCAGAGACAGTTAAATTAGCAAGCGGAAGACTGATAAATACATAAAATATATAATTGATTGTAAGTCTCCAGAGTGTGAACATGTTACCAGGTTAATTAACTACATGTATACTCTAAAAATGGAAAGAAAAGAATATACATGAGTGCTCCAATAATATAAAATGACGAGTGTCAAGGCATCTAATCAACCTCCCTGTAATCCCGTCGATCCAAACACAGAGGAGAAGTCCTTATCCTCATATAAGTCCAACTCCGCTTCATAAGCAACACCATCATCTGCAACTAAAATAGGAACTGGTGGGTGTTCGAAACACCATCCCGTAACGTGGGAGTGAGTAGCTAACTCAGTGGAATAATAGAGCAAAGATTAGCATATTCTCAAATCAATCACGCGATAATAGTAAAGCAATGAAACAAACATTCCTAGATTCTGTTGTTAATGTATACATGAAATGACATGATGGATGTCCTCACCGACATACTCCCTCATACGGCACCATCTGCGTCCGCGACATACTTTCTTCCCGCAGTGCTCCACATCTTCCAGGCACATGCAATGCGATATGGATAATGATTACCAAGTTGTTATTAGTCCTTTTCATACAGCAGGATTGGGAAACTAGGGTACCTTGCTTATATCAATTCCAACACAGATCCTGTCTAGGGTCGTCACTCCTAGTAATCTCATACGATGTTATATTTGTAGGTCACTACAAGGGCTGCCAGGGCTGTTGCTCGCACTCGTTGCACCGCTCTCCCATCACTTTATCAATACAGACCTAATTATCCTTAAGACTGCATCAGGACTCGTCGCCCCCATGCGGTATCTGGATAAACTCAAGGTCATTACAAAGGGCTCGTCACCTGATCAGTGTAGGCCGACAGCAAGAATATAGTGTCCCATACCACCATAATCTGCTCAGAGTAGGGTGCTCATTGGTCACTATGGGGAGGTTTGTGGCCCCAGCGTAGGCCGACAGCTCGACCACGGTGTCCCATACCACCATGCCCGGCTCATGAGTCTTTATGGATCAAGGTATCATGGTTAACAGGGTTTTCAATGGTAAGTTCAGTACCCTAGGTTCAAGCAGTTATGACTCATACATGGTGAACATACAATGGCCAGTCGGGTTACTTGACGGGCTCGACTAGCACGAGCGCATCTCAAGTTGAACGACATGAAGTGTATGAAACACTTCGTGTGGCCTAATCACTGCCGCCAACCCAAAACACGACTCGCGTTCATCGACGTGTCCTCTGTGGTACATAGAAACCAACTACGAATTCGATCCATTACCAACTGCCTGGACTAGGTCATAGCCCCAAGCATTTGTGCAAAGCATATGTGAGTAACAAAAATGAAGTACAACATTGTAAGCATGTCGACACATGTTATAACATACAACTTAAGCAAATCATCCCACACATGCATTTCATGTATATAATAAAATCAATACATATAGCCAACATGATGGAAATCATTTACATCAGCATATTACTTGAGAATTTAATCTCAAAACTCATACACAACACCATTTACTCAATACATACTAATACAAACATTTATATAAACACTTAGACTACACACTTTAGTCTACATAGCGTATGTCGACTCAAAGTGCGCTTAAGGGCAAATCTCTTTGCCAAACCAATCATGCACACATTCCTAATATTCTAACATGATAAATAGCCATAGCAAACATTTTATCAAAATATGGACGTAAGCAGTATTTCCTACTAATGACTAAAATACCCTAAATCTCATACTTACCGTACGTATACGAAACGGAAAACGGACAGCATGTTGTACATGTCAAATGGCATTGCCGTCGATAATCTACTATGAAACGACATTGAAAGCTTTGAAATCAGTCAATCAAAGCGTCTAAAATCCTCACCTTTTGCCCTAGACGTGTATCGATTCGAATCGAACGCATACGCTTCGTCAACGGCGTCAATACGACCTAATGCACAAGTACATCAACTACTTTGCTATTTGAATCAAAGAAATCCCCAAATCAGCAAGTGATTAGGGTTTTCCTTACCTAAAAGTGTGTTGAAATCGCCGAAAAAGTGATTGGAGTGCGTTGCTTTAGCACGTGTAGCAGCAGCAGCAAGTGGAGGGAAGATCTCTCCCACACTCTCTCACAATCTCTCACTTTTTCTCTCTCTTTAGCTAGGGTTTCTAGTAAATTCGGATGGGTGAGATAAGTGAGGGTTTAAAGCCCTTATATAGGTTTAAACCTTCCAAAATTAGGCTTGGGAACAAGGTATACTTATTTTATGTTCAAATACGGACTGTTCCGTCTCAACGGAGCATTTCTGAAGGTCCCCTGGCTGAATGCGGTCGGACTTAAGCTTAAGGATACTGGATGTTGCTCACACTAAGTTTTCAGTCCGGCAGAGTTTGCAGATCGCACGTAGCGGTCCAATTTCAGTTCAGCGGTCATTGCACCTAGATCAGGTCTACAAGTCTCATGATATAAAAGAGAAATTTTTCCTGATCCGAGGGTGTAATTTGGCTGAATTTTGACGGTCAGAACGCTTAATAATAACGCGCCAAGTCACGTGCCAGATTTGGATTAAAATTTTCAAATCTAACCCCATTCTCACTCTCTTCACTCCAGGCTCAATGAAATAGCCTCTGAACATCGGTTGGCCTTGATTTTCGAAACAGTTATCAAGTCCAGCTAAGCGGTCATAACTGTCTAAGATTGTAGGTATCGGACTTTCAACGCGCAGTCTAGATCCAATACAAAGTTTCAAAGGGTTCCCGAGAACAAACCAGTTTAGAGTTTGATCCTGAATTTTAGGATAACATAGCATCAACGATTCTACAAGTTTTGGGTCTTGTATAACGTATTTAAATTGATCAGGGACGATGTCACAGCCACTCTAGCGTAGCGCTAGCTAACTTACGCTTAATTTCTAAAGGAATTTGGTTCTAAGTGATTTCTTTGGCTTTGGAATTGATTCCTAAGAGTGATGAGGTTGACCCATTGCCTAAGGACATCTAACCCCAGGTTGGCAAAAATCTAGGGTGTTACAGTTTAGGTGTAGGTTATAGGTAGTAGCTTTAGGGAATTGAGAATAGGTTAAGGTTTTGGTTTAGGAAATCAGGTTCGGGTTCGGGATCGAGTTTAGGTTTAGGTTTTCAAGTTTAGGTTTAGGTTTAGATTAGGGAGTTGAGATTAGGATTAGGTGTAGGTTTAGGTTTAGGGATTTGAGAATACATTTAGGTTTTAGGTTTAGGTTTAGGTTTTAGTTATGTTTAGGTAATAGGTTTAGGTTTAGGTTTTAGGTTTAGGTGAAGGTTAGGTTATAGGTTATAAGTTTAGCTTTTAGGTCATAGGTTATAGGTTAAGGTTTAGGTTATAGGTTTTGGTTTAGGTTAAGGTTATAGGTTTAGGTTTAGGTTAAGGTTTAGGTTTAGGTTATAGGTTATAGGTTTAGGGAATTGAGAATAGGTTAAGGTTTAGGTTTAGGAAATTGGGATCGGGTTTGAGATCGGGTTTAGTTTGGGTTTTCAAGTTTAGGTTTAGGTTTAGGAGTTGAGATTAGGATTAAGTGTAGGTTTAGGTTTAAGGATTTGAGAATACATTTAGTTTTTAGGTTTAGGTTAAGGTTAAGGCTAGGTTTAGGTGTAGGTTATAGGTTATAGCTTTAGGGAATTGAGAATAGGTTAAGGGTTAGGTTTAGGAAATCAGGTACGGGTTCGGGATCAGGTTTAGGTTTAGGTTTTCAAGTTTAGGTTTAGGTTAAGGAGTTGAGATTAGGATTAGGTGTAAGTTTGGGTTTAAGGATTTACAAATAGGTTCAGGTTTATGTCACGCCCCAAATCTGAAAATCGGATTCACATGAATCCCGATTATCGAATCTGGTGCCGACAGCCTCCGTAGTGCCCCATTCTCGGCTCCTGACAATCAAATGCCAGATTCCGATCCTGGGATCCTACAAAGAGGATTTTCAGAATGATTTTTTTTTTATGGAGCATAACCACAAGCATAACCAAGTCACAAAACAACATCACCACATATCCACTATATCAAAATATTATAAGTACAATGGGGAAAGGGAAATACAAGATGATCAAAAGCTCTAAAATGGTTTGATATGCGCTCCTGCCTCAGCGCTGCTGCTGTTCAACGATACCTACATGCAACTATCGTACATAAGCTTACAAAAGCTTAGAGGGTAGTGTAAGTGTGTGCGCAAGGCAAATGCCAGGTGTACAATATCAGAGTAATGCGAAAGTATGCGGTAAGTCCATGAATACAATCAACCATACCAAGGCTATATAATGCAAGGCATGATGCGAGATATGAATGCCATCGGCCACACCGATGGAATGCAAGGCCTACATAGCCGAATGTCATATGCGAAATGTAATCTAAGCAAGTCGGTATTCATCCAGTACATATATCAGTAAAGTTCCTCTCTGGATATCACCGGGGTCTAATACACTTCACAAAGACTGCCACCACCCTAGCTACATAGTCAAGCAAGCGGAATAGACCTCACTATTCGCCTGATCAGTAGTCTGCCAATACCTACCCGGCTCGGCGATAGCGGACACATTTGCGAGCTGGTTAAACTCAGCCTAGCTTATAGCCCCCTCACTCAGGCGGATAAGGCCACACCCCCTTCCAACTAACCACGACACAGTGAAAAATGCGGCCTATTGATATTCGGTACTCGGGCGCTCGTGTATCCACTCGGTCTAGACGTTGGAGCATCTTCTGGTACTAAAAAGGTTTTGGGACTTTCACCCAAGGACATCCTAAGTACCCACAGTTCTAGAATAAGTATTTTCAGTATCCAATAAGGCCATCCACGATGTACCTGTGGAGCCACGACCCTGATGTCGCTAGGGCGTACAGTGATCAAGTCATACGTATGTGAGATGCATGAATCACATCGTCAAATCATGCAGAAATCCAGCGCGTACTGCGCGATCCTGTGGGGCACTCCGTCTCATAACGGGTCCCATAAGTGGTCTACCCAATGGCATATGCTATGATCAGTCACTACTCAAATCAAGCATACATATGATGCGTATGGGCATGAGTCATGAGATTATACTAAGCATGTTATAAAGCAACGAATAGTAACGAATATGAGCCTATCAATGGACCCTAAGGAGAGTTATAATGCGGACATTTAACCAACATTGTACTTACAATGTGGACGTCAAACCAACATTGTCCCTTAGGCACGGCCCGCCATAAATATCATTACATGAACCATGAGAAACGTACATTGTAATGGACCTTAAGGACATCCGTTGGCCTTAACCTATGGGCCTTAGATACATCAAATGGACTGCGTTAAGGGGCCTCACCAATGAGCCTTGTGTACATTGCAATGGTCCTTGATCCATGGGCCTTGAAATACATCAAAGTGGGCCTCACAACTTGGGCCTTAAACATATCAGATGGGCCTACACACATGAGCTTTAAATATATCAAATGGGCCACTCCATTTGCGCCTCATGCACATCAAATGGGCTTGATCCCATGGGCTTTAATATGTATCAAATGGGCTTAGTCCCATGGACTTTGCATATGTCAAATGGGCTTAGTCCCATAGGCTTTAGATATGTATCAAAGTAGGCCTCAATGAATGGCCATAATTAAGTAAATTGTGGGCCCTAAGCACACACCAAGGTGGGCCCATTTGAAACATAGATCTGCCTCATTTTTAGCTCATGTCATGAAATGAGCTCTCAAAATAGGTGGACAGTATGGATGTAGCACATGCATCATAGTGGGGGGGAGTCCACATAAAGGCCCACCATCATACATATATACATATATATATATATATATATATATATATATATATATAAAATAAAATATATACAATATTATATATAATATAATATATATATACATCAGGTGGATGGGGTGGATAGAACCCATAAATCATGATGGGTCCCACTGTCCAAACGGTGGGCAGTGTGGATAGTCACATACATCACAGTGGAGTCCACCATCCATACGGACGGTGGCAATATAACACATATATCACTGTGGGCTTCACGTGGGACCCACTATAACCTGTATTTTCCATCCAATCTGCTGCTAAGATCACAAAGTCCTGGATGAACGGGAGACACAAATTTCAGATTGATCCCGAACTGTAGTGGGCCCAAAAAGTGTCTCAATGGTAAAGTTCAATCACCACTGTTTCTTGTGGTGTGGGCCGCCTGAGTCTTGGATTCCGCTGAAACTTGGTGGGGGCCCACCTCAAGGGGTGGCCCTTCTCATGAACGGACTGGATGACAAATAAACATTAAGGTGGGGTCCACGTGTAGAGCCGTGGGACCCTGCCCAGCGCCTGCCGCAGCCGCTGGCGCTGCCAACTCGTCCGGACACAGCAGCAACTGCTGCTGTGTTGCCCTTTTTTTTTTTTGAAACCTGATTTTTCAAAGATTTACAGGTGTGGGGCCCACATTTGATGGATCCACTCCATCCATTAGATTCTACGGCCCACAATGATTCCATCAAGACCAATATTGGGCCTCATTCAGAGCGTAGGAAGAATTTTGATAGAGTTCAATGGTAATGATACCATTTTTAAGACTATGTCCCACCAGATACTCGAAAAATCCTCATTTTTCGGCTCAACGCCTAAAATGAGTTGGGGAAGGGGATGGACGACTCGGATTGTATACATACCTCAAGGTGAGGCCTATTCAAATGGCCCTCTCCAAAACTTTCATTCTATGCATTTTTTTTTCTCTTTTTGCCAGTACACTCACTGGCGGTTCACACTTCACTTAGACGTCCAGCGTCCAGAGACGCTGGACAATTTTGGATACCACATTAAGGTGGGCCCCACTTTCAGATGGGTTATCTAGGTGGGGCACCATCTACATGGATAGTATGGATAAGGCATGTATCAAGGTGGGGTCTATCGAAGCGGGCCGCACCTTTACATTATCACACACAAAAATAATGGAAGAAAGAGAGGGAGAGAGAGAGAGATAGAGAAGGACACGCGTGATGGAGGGACCCCAGTACTATGGGTCCTCCGTTTCAATCATCCAACCATACACCAATGGGTCCCGTTACACATGGACCATCCAAATAAAAGATCGACGGTGGAGATCCTTTCTCCACCGAAATGGATGGTCTAGATGACCATTTATGTAAAGAAATTAAACATCATGATGGGGTCCATGGAGAATGGCCTCGTCATGGATTGATCTTGAAATCAAAGTGGGCCATTGGCCACATTTAGGGTCCCAAAATGAGATCCACACCATTGATTGGTGGGCCTCACTTGGCCCATCATAGAAATATGAAAATCTAGCTTATGAAAACACCCACCGCTTGATCTTCTTGGTCCGTCGGGATGTTGGTCTCTTTGAGCTTCACTTTGATGGTGGCGATGGGAGATGGATGACTAGGATTAGAGCTCTTGGGGATGGGATGGTGGGCCACCAAAATCACATTTCTCTCATGGAAATCCGTGGACGTGGGGGTGCTTTTTGGTTGTTTGGGATTTGTTGAGAAATGGGAAAGAGAGAGAGAGTTTGTAAGAGGGATGTGAGTGATGGATGTGAGTGATGTGGTACTTGACAAGTATGGGTGGTGTAAGAGAGAGGGTGAGAAAGAGTTGACTTTAGGGGTTGCTTGGGAATGGGGTGAAGGTGATGTGTACTTGACATAAAGTGATTGATGGGTGATTGATTGATGTGATTGATGAGACACATTGTAGAGATTCTCTTGGGAATGTAAACGTGCAGCGTTTTCTCGAAATAAATGCCGACCCACATCTCTTAGTCAGGGTATCGGATCGGACTGTGAGTCGCAGCGTTGGAACCGCAGCGACGGTGCAGTCGCAATGGTACAAGTCTTGGGTTAAGTCGACTCAAATGTATAGGATACATCTTACGGTTGTGCGCAACGTCGATTACAGGTCACAAATTACCAAAATTCGACGAGAAGGATTGCGGAAAGTGACAGAACAGTACGGATTAGGATACGGGTCTTACAGTTTAGGTTATAGGTTTTGGTTTTGGTTTAGGTTTAGGTTATAGGTATTTGGATTTGAGAATGGGTTATGGTTTAGGTTTAGGAAATCGGGTTCAGGTTTGGGATTGGGTTTAAGTTTGGGTTTTCAAGTTTAGGTTTAGGTTTAGGTTAGGGAGTTGAGATTTGGATTAGGTGTAGGTTTAGCTTTAGGGAATTGAGTTAAGGTTATAGGTTTAGGGAAATGTTAGGTTTAAGTTATAGGTTTTAAGATTTGGGAATAGTTTTAGGTTATAAGTATAGGTTTAGGTTAGATTATAGGTTAAGGTTTAGGGATTTGAGTTTCGGTTATAGGTATAGGTTTAGGGAATTGAGTTTAGGTTATAGGTTTAGGGAAAGGTTAGGTTTAGGTTATAGGTTTTGAAATTTGAGAATAGTTTTAGGTTATAAGTATAGGTTTAGGTTAGGTTATAGGTTAAGGTTTGGGGATTTGAGTTTAGGTTATAGGATTAGGTTTAGGGATTTAAGTTTAGGTTATAGGTTTAGGTTTTGGGATTTGAGAATAGGTTCGGGTTTAGGTTATAGGTTTTGGTTTCGGCTTAGGTTATAAGTTTTGGGATTTGATATTGGGTTCGGGTTTAGGTTATAGGTTTTGGTTCTGGTTTAAGTTATAGGTTTTGATTTAGGTTTAGGTTATAGGTTTTGGTTTTGGTTATAGGTTTATGTTAAGGTTTAGGTTTAGGTTATAGGTTTTTAGATTTGAGAATGGGTTCGGGTTTAGGTTGTAGGTTTTAGTTTAGGTTATAGGTTTTGGGATTTGATAATGGGTTCTAGTTTAGGTTATAGGTTTTGGTTTTGGTTTAGGTTATAGGTTTTTATTTAGGTTTAGGTTATAGGTTTTGGTTTAGGTTATATGTTTTGATTTAGGTTTAGGTTATAGGTTTTGGTTTAGGTTATACGTTATGGGTTTATGTCAAGGTTTAGGTTTAGGTTATAGGTTTTTAGATTTGAGAATGTGTTCGGGTTTAGGTTATAGGTTTTGAGATTTAATAATGGGTTGGGGTTTAGGTTATAGGTTTTAGTTTTGGTTTAGGTTATAGGTTTTGATTTTAGTTTTGGTTTAGGTTATAGGTTATAGGTTTATGTTAAGGTTTAAGTTTAGGTTATAGGTTTTTGGATTTGAGAATGGGTTCGGGTTTAGGTTATAGGTTTTAGTTTTGGTTTAGGTTATAGGTTTTGATTTAGGTTATAGGTTAACGGTTTAGGTTAAGGTTATAGGTTTTTGGATTTGAGAATGGGTTCGAGTTTAGGTTATAGGTTTTGTTTTTGGTTTAGGTTATAGGTTTTGATTTAGGTTATAGGTTAACGGTTTAGGTTAATGTTTAGGTTTAGGTTATAGGTTTTTGGATTTGAGAATGGGTTCGGGTTTAGGTTGTAGGTTTTAGTTTTGGTTTTGATTTAGGTTATAGGTTTAGGTTAAGGTTTAGGTTTAGGTTATAGGTTTTTTGGATTTGAGAATGGGTTCGGGTTTAGGTTATAGGTTTTGGTTTTGGTTTTGGTTATAGGTTTTTGGATTTGAGAATGGATTCGGGTTATAGGTTATAGGTTTTGGTTTTGGTTTAAGTTATACGTTTTGGTTTTGATTTAGGTTATAGGTTATAGGTTTAGGTTAGGGTTATAGGTTTTTAGATTTGAGAATGGGTTCAGGTTTAGGTTATAGGTTTTAGTTTTGGTTTATGTTATAGGTTTTTGGATTTGAGAATGCGTTCGGGTTTAGGTTATAGGTTTTAGTTTTGGTTTTGGTTTAGGTTATAAGTTTTGGGATTTGAGAATGGGTTCGGGTTTAGGTTATAGGTTTTGATTTTGGTTTTGGTTTTGGTTATGGTTTAGGTTTAGGTTATAGGTTTTTGGATTTGAGAATTGGTTCGGATTTAGGTTATAGGTTTTGGTTTTGGTTTTGGTTTTAGTTTAGGTTATAGGTTTTGGTTTTGATTTAAGTTTAGGTTATAGGTTTAGGTTTATGTTATAGGTTTTTGGATTTGAGAATGGGTTCAGGTTTAGGTTAAGGATGTGATCCCTGCAAATACAAATATAAACATGGTCATACCAGCGGTTCCCACCTTCAAGGGACCCCCGCTTATCCAGATAGCTCCAATGCACATCCGGGTCTACTCCATTAATTTTGAGCAAATACATAAACACGGCTTGTCCAAATGGTCAGGCCCCTCCAGTGTCGTCCATAGGAAATGGACAACTTCATTATGGTCATAACAGCGGTTCCCACCTTCCAAGGACCCCCGCTCTTCCGGATAGCTCCGACGCATATCCGGGTCTGTTCCATCAATTTCGAACAAATACATAAATATGGCCTGTCCAAATGGCCAGGCCACTCCAATCATGTGCATTCTTGATAAGAGACGTACTAGATGCTTGAATCTGAAATATGCACCTCCAATCCTCCCACATGTAACATCCACATGAAAGAATGCGCATAACCGTCATGCAAATCATCATTGTAAATCAAGAAACTGTTTGTTAGTTACAGATTACAGAATTGATGAATCCTTTTTTTTTTAAATTCAAAATTTTTAAGTGAAAAAGAAGAAAAAATAAAGCGAGTGAGAAAATAGATTACAACAATATGCCCCTCACTGATAACCAATAAAACTGAAGATAACACCAATGAGTGAACATAGCATTGTTGGACACCCGGTAAGTTCGCTCATTAGTGTTATCTTTTGTTCACTCATTGTTATTAGCTGTCCAACAATGCTAACAAACATAATGATTTAATCTGTAGCGCGATTAACTTGAGAGATGTAACACAAAAGATAACACTAATGAGTGAACATACCACCACCATAATAAGGATAGATATCACTTTCCCTTCACCATTTTTGAAGAAAACCAATTGAGCTAAAAAAATAAAAAAATAAGAACATGAATAAATAATAGGAAAAACTAGTAATCCATAAATATTTCAATTTTCATATAAAGCATATGAATGCACATGATTTGTATCGGCTTCTTGCAATAGCACCATCCAAAGCCAAATATAAACAATAAATTAATAATGAAGATAAAAGATATTATAAAAGCTAGAAACCATGTGAAGTTTAAGTTGAACATCTCAAAATATCGATCAAAACTCAAAAGATACAAAATTATATAGAATTTTTTAAGGAAACAGCTGGAAACCATGTAAAGTCTAAGTTGAACATCCCCGTGAATTGCAATCATATCCCCCATATCTCAAATATAAGATCACCTTTATATCTTACAAGAAGAAGGTGAAATAGAGCCCCTATAAATCGAAAGGATGAGAGGTGCAATAAGAAGGAAAATGGGGATTGCTTGAATAGACGTTGCCTAGTATCATGCTTCTCTAATCTACCCTTCACCGTGTCGAACCACCATCTCAATGGACACTTAGAGGATGGGTTTGGGAATTGAGAACAAGAATTGTCACCTACAAACATGTAATAAAAAATATATGAGAAATTTACAAATGTGGACCCCACCTTTTATCCAACAGTTTTTTTGAAGCAATATAAACTTAGAATACCCAGTTAGACATCCTCGTACGGAGCCGGGATTTTAGGACAAAAATACCCCTCCTTTTAATAGAAAATGGAAACTGATTCGGTACTCCCCCTGCCACCAGCTAACACCGGATGGTCGGTGGTTTGTGTGCCCCACCATGATGTATGCTTTTCATCCATTTCGTCCATATACTTTTCCATATCATTTTATAGTATGAGACCAAAAATGAGGTATATCCAAATCTCAAGTGTACCACATTACAGGAAACAGTGTTGAATGAGCATCAACCATTAGAAACCATTAGGGAGCCATAAAAGTTTTGGATGAAGCCGATTTTTGATTTTTCCCTTCATCTAGGCCTGTATGAACTAATCAACAGATTAGATGTGAAATAAATAGTTCTTTGGGCCTTACGAGAATTTCAATTATCAATATCCAATCAAGATTATCTTCTTGTGGTGTGGTCCACCTGAGATTTATATCACTCTCATTTTTTGGTACAAGCCCTAAAATGAACTGTAAAAATGGATGCACGGAATGGATGAAACACATACATCATGGTGGGGCTCACATAACACTGACCACAGCCATTGGATGGTGGCAAGGTGAGCAGCCCATCCGTTTCCTTTTAATATTATATACCTAAGCTTTAACTCGTTGCTTTCACTCCCTTAACAAAAAAACCCTCTCAAAATAACAACATTTCACTCCTTTTCAACCATAAACCGACGTACGGATGTTATTATTCTCATTTTTCTCATCGAATTCTCTATGAATCATCTGGATATCATCATTCTACATTTACCATTTTTCATCTTGGCTAAGGGTACGTGAAATCCCACGAAGTGGCAGCATTTGCAATAATTGAATATGTGTCAAAATATTCCCTCGCGCCAAAGCACCTCTCTTCAACCTACATTTGACTTGTGCTACAGTAGTTGGTGGTACAGATATTTTTTTAAAAAAGCTCGGCTCGTACAATTGCATTGCATGCGAAGTTCGATCAATTCCATGTGTTAGGCTTACTCAATTTCATGCGTTAGGCTTAGTTAATTTTATGCGATGATCGGTGAAATCCATGTGAAACTCACTCAATTCCATTTTATGAGTTAGGCTTAGTGGCCATAAGAACAGGTATCATGATCGTCTATGAATTTGGACAATCTAGTGATTTTCTAGGTTTCCTATGTACTCTCAGTTCCAATCAGCAGTATTTTGGATTCACCAAGTTATCCTATTTGACTTGTATTTGAACATGATCCCTACTCTTGGTTTTCATCATTTCATTACATTTCCTCATTTACAACTTCTAAATTAGCAAAATAAACAAATCAATTGAGGGATGGAACCTAGACATTCAGCAGGACAAACATGAAGGATGAGCGGGGGAGACATTAAGATCAGTGGGGAAAACATGAATGATTAGTGGGAGAAACATGAAAGTACAGCAGGGCAAACTAGGAAGATCAGCGAGGCAAACTAGGAAGATCAGCAGGGCAAATTGGAAGATCAGCGGGGAAAACTAGGAGATCAGCAGGACAGACATAACAAATGATTTCATGGCTTGAGCTGAAAAATCTAAACATATCTAATGTTCAAATGGACCACACCACACGAAAATTTGAATTGAACTTCTAATGTTGATCATTTCTTGGGTGCCACAAAAGTTTTCGATCTATAACGGTGTTTTCTATTGATCCATATCTGTATGATCTTATGAATGGGTTCGATTACAAACAAACATCAGTGTTGGGCCAACTATGGTTTCAGCGGTGGAAATCACTATGCCCATTGTTTCGCATGGTATGATCCACTTGATCTTTTGATATGCTTCAATTTGAAATATGGGAGCTAAACCCCTTAAAATAAATGGAAAAATGGATGAACGGCGTGGATATATTGCATACATTCAACGTGTGCCCAACTGAGCTTACTTGTGCAATGAGAGCGTACTGACTAACTCAATAGGCAATCTAATTACGCTTGCTACGCCCCACAATGATGTTTTTTTTGTAATATATCATGTTCATCGAATTATGTAATACCCCTCCGTTTTCATCGCAATATGTATACACCAAAACCCCATATGTGGAAGGGAACCTAGACATTGAGGGAAGGAACCTAAACATTCAACGGGTCAAACATGAAGGATCAACGGGGGGGACATTAAGATCAGCAGGGGAAACATAAAAGATCGGCGGGGCAAACTACGAAGATCAGCGGGGCAAACTGGAAGATCAGCAGAGAAACTAGGAGATCAGCGGGACAAACATAACAAATGATTTCATGGCTTAATCTAAAAAATCTAAACATATCTAATGTTTAAATGGACCACACCACACAAAATTTCGAATTGAACTTCTAATGTTGATCATTTCTTAGGTGCCACAGAAGTTTTCGATTTAAAACAGTGTTTTCTATTGATCCATATCTGTATGATCTTATGAATGGATTTGATTACAAACAAACATCAGCATAGGGCCGACTATGGTTTCAGTGGTGGAAATCACTATGCCCACTGTTTCTCGTGGTATGATCCACTTGATCTTTTGATATGCTTCAATTTAAAATATGAGGGCTAAACCCCTTAAAATAAATGAAAAAATGAATCAACAGTGTAGATATACTACATACATTCAACGTGGGCCCAACAGAGTTTACTTGTGCAATGGGAGCGTACTGACTAACTCAGTACGCAATCTGATTACGCTTGCTACGCCCCACAATGATGTTTTATTTGTAATATATCATGTTCATCAGATTATGTAATATCCCTCTGTTTTCATCGTAATATGTTTACACCAAAACCCCATATGTGGAAGGGAACTTAGACATTGAGGTAGGGAACCTAGACATTCAGCGGGTCAAACATGAAGGATTAGCGGGGGAGACATTAAGATCAGCAACGAAAACATGAAGGATCAGCGGGGGAAACATGAAAGATCAGCGGGGGAAACTAGGAAGATCAGCGGGGTAAAATAGGAAGATCAGCGGGGCAAACTGGAAGATCAGCGGGGAAAACTAGGAGATCTGCGGGACAGACATAACAAATGATTTCATGGCTTTAGCCAAAAAATCTAAACATATCTAATGTTCAAATGCACCACACCACACGAAATTTTGAATTGAACTTCTAATGTTGATCATTTCTTGGGTCTCACAGAAGTTTTTGATTTATAACGGTGTTTTCTATTGATCCATATCTGTATGATCTTATGAATGGGTTAGATTACAAACAAACATCAGTATTGGGCAGACTATAGTTTCAACAGTGGAAATCACTTTGCCCACTATTTCCCATGGTATGATCCACTTGATCTTTTGATATGCTTCAATTTCAAATATGAGGGGTAAACCACTTAAAATAAATGAAAAAGCGAATGAACGGCGTGGATATACTACATACATTCAACGTGGGCCCAACTGAGTTTACTTGTGCAATGGGAGCATACTGACTAACTCAGTACGCAATCTGATTACGCTTGTTACGCCCCACAATGATGTTTTATTTGTAATATATCATGTTCATCGGATTATGTAATACCCCTCCATTTTCATCGTAACATGTATACACCAAAACCCCATATGTGGAAGGGAACCTAGACATTGAGGGAGGGAACCTAGACATTCAGTGGATCAAACATGAAGGATCAGCAGGGGAGACATTAAGATCAGCGGGGCAAACATGAAAGATCAGCGGGGCAAACTAGGAAGATCAGCGGGGCAAACTAGGAAGATCAGCGGGGCAAACTGGAAGATCAGCGGGACAGACATAACAAATGATTTCATGGCTTGAGCCAAAAATTCTAAACATATCTAATGTTCAAATGGACCACACCACACAAAATTTCAAATTGAACTTCTAATGTTGATCATTTCTTGGGTGCCACAGAAGTTTTCGATCTATAACGGTATTTTCTATTGATCCATATCTATATGATCTTATGAATGGGTTTGATTATAAACAAACATCAGTGTTGGGCCGACTATGGTTTCAACGGTGGAAATCACTATGCCCACTGTTTCCCGTGGTATGATCCACTTGATCTTTTGATATGCTTCAATTTGAAATATGGGGGCTAAACCCCTTAAAATAAATGGAAAAATGGATGAACGGCGTGGATATACTACATACATTCAACGTGGGCCCAACTGAGTTTACTTGTGCAATGGGAGCCTACTGACTAACTCAGTACACAATCTGATTACGCTTGTTACGCCCCACAATGATGTTTTATTTGTAATGTATCATGTTCATCGGATTATGTAATACCCCTCCATTTTCATCGCAATATGTATACACCAAAACCCCATATGTGGAAAGGAACTTAGACATTGAGGGAGGGAACCTAGACATTCTGTAGGTCAAACATGAAGGATCAGCGGGGTAGACATTAAAATCAGCGGGGAAAATATGAAGGATCAGCGGGGGAAACATGAAAGATCAGCGGGGGAAACTAGGAAGATCAGCGGGGCAAATTAAGAAGATCAGCGGGACAAACTGGAAGATCAGCGTGGGAAACTAGGAGATCTGTGGGACAGACATAATAAATGATTTCATGGCTTGAACCAAAAAATTTAATCATATCTAATATTCAAATGGACCACACCACATGAAATTTCGAAGTGAACTTTTAATGTTGATTATTTCTTGGGTGCCACAGAAGTTTTCGATCTAGAACGGTGTTTTCTATTGATCCATATCTGTATGATCTTATGAATGGGTTCGATTACAAACAAACATCAGTGTTGGGCCGACTATGATTTCTGCGGTGGAAATCTGTTTCCCGTGGTATGATCCACTTGATCTTTTGATATGCTTCAATTTGAAATATGGGGGCTAAACCCCTTAAAATAAATGTAAAAATGGATGAATGGCGTGGATATATTCCATATATTCAACGTGGGCCCAACTGAGTTTACTTGTGTAATGGGAGCGTACTGACTAACTCAGTAAGCAATCTGATTACGCTTGTTGTGCCCCGTAATTATGTTTTATTTGTAATATATCATGTTCATCGGATTATATAATACCCCTCCGTTTTCATCGCAATATGTATACACCACAACCCCATATGTGGAAGGGAACCTAAACATTGAGGGAGGGAACCTAGACATTTAGCGGGTCAAACATGAAGGATCAACGGGGGAGACATTAAGATCAGCGGGGAAAACATGAAAGATCAGCTGGGGAAACATGAAAGATCAGCGGGGCAAACTAGAAAGATCAGCGGGGCAAACTGGAAGATCAGCGGGGAAAACTAGGAGATTAGCGGGACAGACATAATAAATGATTTCATAGCTTGAGCCAAAAAATCTAAACATATCTAATGTTCAAATAGACCACACCACATGAAATTTTAAATTAAACTTCTAATGTTGATCATTTCTTGGGTGCCACAGAAGTTTTCGATCTATAACGGTGTTTTCTATTGATCCATATCTGTATGATCTTATGAATGGGTTTGATTACAAACAAACATCATTGTTGGGCCGACTATGGTTTCAGTAGTAGAAATCACTGATGTTTTATTTGTAATATATCATGTTCATCGGATTATGTAATACCCCTCCATTTTCATCGCAATATGTATACACCAAAACCCCATATGTGAAGGGAATCTAGACATTGAGGGAGGGAACCTAGACATTCAGCGGGTCAAACATGAAGGATCAGTGGGGGAGACATTAAGATCAGCGGAAAAAATATGAAAGATCAGCGGGGGAAACATGAAAGATTAGCGGGGCAAACTAGGAAGATTAGCAGGGTAAACTAGGTAGATCAGCAGGGCAAACTGGAAGATCAGCGGGGAAAACTAGGAGATCAGCGGGACAGACATAACAAATGATTTCATGGCTTGAGCTGAAAAATCTAAACATATCTAATGTTCAAGTGGACAACACCATACGAAATTTTGAATTGAATTTCTAAGGTTGATCATTTCTTGGGTGCTACAGAAGTTTTCAATTTATAACGGTGTTTTCTATTGATCCATATCTGTATGATCTTATGAATGAGTTTAATTACAAACAAACATCATTGCTGGGCCGACTATAGTTTCAGCGGTGGAAATCATTATGCCCACTGTATCCCTTGGTATGATCTACTTGATCTTTTGATATGCTTCAGTTTGAAATATGGGAGCTAAACCTCTTAAAATAAATGGAAAAATGGATGAATGACATGGATATATTACATACATTCAACGTGGGCCCAACTGAGTTTACTTGTGCAATGAGAGCGTACTAACTAACTCAGTACGCAATTTGATTACGCTTCCTACGCCCCACAATGATGTTTTATTTGTAATATATCATGTTCATCGGATTATGTAATACCCATCCGTTTTCATCGCAATATGTATACACCAAAACTCCATATGTGGAAGGGAACCTAGACATTGAGGGAGGGAACCTAGACATTCAACAGGTCAAACATGAAGGATCAGCGAGGGAGACATTAAGATCAGCGGGGAAAACATGAAAGATCAGTGAGGGAAACATGAAAGATCAGCTGGGCAAACAAGGAAGATCAGCGGGGCAAATAAGGAAGATCAGGGAGGCAAACTTGGAAGATCAGCGGGGCAAACTAGGAAGATCAGCAGGGCAAACTGGAAGATCTGCGGGGGAAACTAGGAGATCAGCGGGATAAACATAACAAATGATTTCATGGCTTGAGCTGAAAAATCTAAACATATATAATGTTCAAATGGACCACACCACACGAAATTTTGAATTGAACTTCTAATGTTGATCATTTCTTGGGTGCCACGAAAATTTTTGATCTATAACGGTATTTTCTATTGATCCATATCTGTATGATCTTATGAATGGGTTTGATTACAAACAAACATCATTGTTGGGCCAACTATGGTTTCATCGGTAGAAATCACTATGCCCACTATTTCCCATGGTATGATCCACTTGATCTTTTGATATGCTTCAATTTGAAATATGGGGGCTAAACCCCTTAAAATAAATGGAAAAATGGATGAACGACGTGGATATACTACATACATTCAACGTGCGCCCAACTAAGTTTACTTGTGCAATGGGAGTGTACTGACTAACTCAGTACACAATCTGATTACGCTTGCTACGCCCCCCAATGATGTTTTATTTGTAATATATCATGTTCATCGGATTATGTAATACCCCTCCGTTTTCTCGCAATATGTATGCACCAAAAGCCCATATGTGGAAGGGAACCTAGACATTGAGGGAGGGAACCTAGACATTTAGCGGGTCAAACATGAAGGATCAGCGAGGGAGACAATAAGATCAGCGGGAAAAATATGAAAGATCAGCGGGGGAAACATGAAAGATCAGCGGAGAAAACTAAGAGATCAGCAGGGCAAACTAGAAGATCAGCGGGGCAAACTAGGAAATCAGCGGGGCAAACTGGAAGATTAGGGGGGCAAACTATGAGATCAGCGGGGCAAACTATAAATTTGATGGGTGTCGACCACCAACACCGTGCATTTGATGGGTCCCCTTTAAATTATGGGATATCCCAAAAATTAGCATTATACGGAACTCAGGTGGGCCATACCATCTAAAATCATGTGAAGACAACGTTAAAACATATAAAAGCACTTGGTGGGGCTCACATGAAATTTTCATGCGTCTGAACCTTGGTTTGAACCCTCATCCAAGTGATGGTGGTGCACATGTGTCGTGTGTATATATATATATATATACACGTGTGTGTGGGAAAAGGTTCTATATGGTCGAGCTCATGTGAACTACCCATGAGTTCGAGTTGTGTGGGCGCTATCGTGAAGTATGTCAAACATCTACCCCATCAGTCAGATGCACCATTCCATGGTGGGCCTAGAGCTTAAAAATCAAGTTAATCCGTGACTTTTGTAGGCCACACCGCGTACAAAAGTTAAGAGGGGTTACCTTCCATTAAAACATTCATATTTATTTTTTGGGCCCACCGAGAGGTGTTTCACAAATCCAGCCCATCCATAATGCGTGTCCCACTTGGATGAGGGGTCAGACCTAGTTTCAGACAAATTCAAATTTCAGGTGGGCCTCACCAAGTAATTTTATATGTTTTAGGCATGCCTTCACATGATTTTAGATGGCATGGCCCACCTCAATTCCGGATAAGGCTGATTTTTCCGCTAATTGATAATTTAATGGGGACCCATCGAGTTCACAGTGTTGATGTTTGACATCCATCATGGTGGGGCCCACACAGCTAGACCTCATGGGGAGTTCGCATGAGCTCGACCGTATAGAACCTTTTCCTTTAGTATGAAAATAAAAAGGAACTACATACATTCTATGTGGGCCCAACTGAGTTTAAAATATACCTGTGCAGCATGCTTTTGTCACTGGACCGACCAGATCCATAGCTCAATTGGCAGACTGAGTAGAGATACCTTATGTCAACACTTGAGGTCCTGGTATCGATTCCTAGCGGGGGTGGCTAACATGGAGTGTGTGTATTGACATGGGTGTGTACTAACAAGCTAACCTAAAAAAATAAAAAAATAAAATAAAATTTAATAGTAAAATATATATAAAAAATAAAAAATAAAAAATATTGAGTTGGGCCCGCCTTGAATGTATGTGGACTATCCATGACGTTCATCCATTTTTCCATCTAAAGCAAGGGTTTCGGCCCAAAAATGGTGGCATATTGAAATATCAAATGGATCACACCACTGGAAACAGTGTTTCCACCGTAGAAACCTTGTTATGCCCCCACAATGATGTTTTACTTGTAATCTATCATGTTCATAGGATGATTTTCGCATGGATGAACCGAAAACCAAGATGTGAGCTTCATTCGGCATTTCAATGGCCCACGTTTAGGTAAATGTATATCATACCTGTCATGCGTACTTTCTTCCGTGGAGGGACCATTTTCAGGAAAAACGAGATAATGTTGATGAATAAAGAGGGTGGGATCCAGCTAGAGCGTGGTGCGATCCAAGCAACAGATGTAGCGATGGAGTTTTCGTCCTTTTTTTTTTTTAATGGAGCGAGAGAAGGGAGGGAGAGGAAAAGCAACCACAATAAAAAGGAGGGGTAGTTTCATCCTCAAAGTCGTTGTCCGCACGTGCTAGTCTAAGTTGGTAACTTAAGTTTGTATTCCTTGATAAAAAAAGCTGGATAAAAGGTTTTTCCTACAATGGTCATTTTCTCGCTTACCGTGGGATCCCTGTTTGTCCAAACCAGTCCCAGTCAAATCCTATTGGACCCCGCTCGAGCTGAAAAATACCGTGAAAGGAGTAGATCATGGGCCCACCTTGATAGTGTATCCCAACTCATATATATATATAAATTTTTTTTAAATATAAAGCCACCAACAATAGGGGTTGTTACCAGCGTCCTAGCAGGCGAACGCCCAGCCAGGGGCTTGGAGTGGGCCCACGCGTTGGATCCCCCATTATGCAATTATGCAGGTGACTTATCCACTCCATTAGTCAGTTTTACTACATCATGTTAAGCCATGGGCCAAAGATCAGGCCGATTCGAATATCAGGCAGACCGCACTGAGGGAAACATGGGCACGGGGTGGCTGCTCCTTTTTTCAAGGACGGGTCCCACTCGTGGGAGCCGCCGTGATGTTTATGTGCCATCTACGCTGTTCATCCTTTTCTTCATATCATGTTAGGCTAGGGCCCAAAGTTCAAGACGATCCATATCTTAAGCGGGCCGTACCACAGGGAACTATGGGGTGGAAACCCTTTGAACTTGGAATCCCCTGGATATGGAATCCCTTAGGCTTGGGATTTCCTTGGATTTGGGATCCCCTGGGCTTGGGAATCCCTGAACATGGGATCCCTTGGATTTAGGGCACTTTTGGACTTAGAATTCCTGAATTTCTAGAATCTCATGGATATGTTTAGCACCATGTATTCAAAATCCCTATAATCCTAAGTTAATATGCATAATATGTTTGTAAGGGTTTGAATTTAATTATTAAATCAATTTTTAATATTTTTAATTAGTGTGTATATGTAATGTTGACACTATGGTTGTATTAAATCCGTTGAGGCATATACTTTGCCTAAAATGATAAAATCCTAAAACTCAGATGGGCCGCAAACACAAGATCACATCCTAGTGACTAATCAACGGTTTATAATCGTCGATTACATCGGCAATGATCAAACGGTGCAGATCATCCTATTAATGGCAATGATAATTTGATTATTTTGGGATATCATCAATGGGCCACGTGCCCAATAGATTGATAGCCTAGTGGCACACATGTTACACATGTGGGTTTCCATCTGGGTCATTTCCAGTGGACCCCGCCATAGCATATGTATCTTATCCATGCCTTACATCAAATTACTAAATTTGTATATGTAGGCTACATGGGTAGAGATGTACACAAACGAGTTAGCTTGGTTAGCTTCCTCGGCTCGACTCGATTCGAAAAAGCTTGATTCGAAACTGAGTTTGAGTCGAGCTTTTTTTTTTTAGCTCGAAAAAATTTCGAGCCGAGTTCAAGCTTGCTCGAGATCTACTCGACTCGTATCAAACCCCAACTTGAATCGAACTCGAATCAAACACCAACTCGAATCGAACTCGGATCCAACCAATTCGGTGACTCGATTGTTTTGATATTGATGTTACTCAGCAGGTGTTTGATGAAATGACTCAACGAAATGCCGGCTGGTGGTGAAGAAAGTATGGATATGAAACAAATACCCTTGTATCTTGATTTTTATATTGCCTATTGAGTGTTTGATGAAACACTTGAAAATCGATTCTGCTACTTTATATTTTGTGAGAAATTGAAGGTGCATTCCGTGTGTTTGAGAAAATGTCGTAGAGGCTCGATCTTGTTTTGATCGAACTAGCCTGAGCTGTTGGCCAAATCAAGTCGAGCTGAAAAGTTAGGCTCAAGAAACGAGCCGAGCCGAGTTTGAGCTGGGGTCAGCCAGTGGCCAAGCCAAGTCGAGCTGTGCCAAACTCAACTCAATTCGACTCGTGTACACCTCTATACATGAGGAGCCAGTGTTAGTCCAACGTGGGCCACACCACATATACTTCTATAATTTTTAGTGGGGGTGTGCCGTTTGGGTCCCACTCTCTGTATATGTTGTGCCAATTAAGGCCGATTACCACATGATACATCTGATAACATGCTAGTATGCTTAGCCTGATAGGACGCACTGATAACATGCTTAGTATAATGGATATCATGCCCATTTGTATGCCCATACGCATCATTTGTATGCATGTTGTGAATAACGATTGATCATAGCTTATACCTTTCGGCTTGAGATATTTAGGGGACCCCATATGAGATAGGGTTGCCCCACATGATCGAGCAGTATGCGTAGGTTTGGTGTATGAATTGTATAGTATGACTCATGCATTCTATGTGTCACAATCACTTTTACACCCTAGAGACATTAGCGTTGTGGCCTCCAAAGGCATATCGTGGATGGTCGGATTAGATATTAGAAATATATGTTCTAGCATTAGGGCGTGATTGATGTCCTTGGGTGAAAGTCTTAAACCTTTGTTGTACCAGTATGATGCTTCAACGTCAAGGCCGATTAGATAACATGATCACCGAGTCTCAAATAATAGTAGGTTGCATCTCTCACTATGTTGTGATTAATTAAAAAGGGGTGTGACCTAATCCGTCAAAGGGTAGGGGGTTGTAAGCTAGTTTGAGTTTGACAAGCTCATGAAATGGGTCACCCATTGACGAGTTGGGTGGGCACTGACATACCACTGGCAAGGTGGATAGCGAGGTCTTTTCCACTCACTCGGTCATGCGTGCGATGGGGCGGAAGCTAGTGTTGGAGTGTACTAGACCTCAGTAATATTTCCAGTGACAAACTATTTTAATATGTGGACTAGTTGGGAATCAACATGTTTGCGTTGCATCTTTAGCATATAACATTCGACCACGTAGGCTATGCATTGCATAGCCTTGGTATGGCTAACATCATTCATGGACTTGACAACTTAGCACTCCATCATCTTTCGTATTCTTTAATAGCTTAACACTCCATCATTTCTCACATTCTCTAATATCTGTTAGGGCGTATTAACAGCATTGAGTTAGGGTCATGAGCCTAGTCTTTTGAATTTTAATTATATCTTATATTTTCTTTCCAATACTGTACTCAAAGATTTCATTAATAGATATGTGGTGATGATATTTTGTGACTTGGGTACACTTATGCTCCTTTACAAAAAAAAAATCACCATGAAAATCCCCCTTGCAGGATTTTAGGATTGAATCTTAGTATATGAGAGCTGGGAGCCGAGAGCCGAGAATTGGGTACTATGGAAGTTGTCGGCATTGGATTCGGCGGCAGAAAATGTTGTGAGCCCAGTTCCCGAGTTTGGAGTGTGACAATTTTTCTTTAACAAATCCCAATAACTTGCGGGGGTTAGTGATTTGTCCATGAGGCTAAGATTTGAGCAAGAGAAAACATTATATGACTCAACCAATTGGTCAAGTTTGTTGATCATCTCGACCGTCAGGGTTATAAATAACTCTATTTCCAGGAGGATATGGAGTTCTTCCTTGAGGCTTTGTAAACTGGTGAAAAGAGAAGGTGACTCAGCCACAACAAGAACCTTAGCTAGAGCTTGTTCGAGAGAAGAGAGGTTGTCATCAATTTGAAGCACATCTTCATCTGAAGTAGCGAGAGTAAGAACATCGCCCACCTGTGCTAGTACATGAGTGGGCAATGGATGTAAATCTAGCTCAGCGGCTCGATTACTATAATCTCCTCTGTCACGGGTTTTTATACCCTATTTCGACCGGATCCTGTTTCGATCAAGACTCATATGGATCACACGTGCACAAATTTAACGGTCGAAGAATTATTCTAAGAATGTGCGACTGAATCTCAGAAGAATACTATCACGTGCTATGCACCTTATAGGCAGTAATTGTGACACGACTGAACTCAAGCGGTTAAACTAATTGGTCAATCAGTGGTTAAATCCATGTGGGTTATCAACGAATGTCAAGGGTTCAGGAATACGAGATCATGGGAAGGATATGGAAGCAGAGTAATGGCAAAGGTAGTTATAGTAACCATTAGGTTGTAGGAAGGATACAGAATGGTTGGATCAAGGCTATAACTAGAAGAAGACTTCAGCAGAAAAAATCATCTTACACCAACACGAACAAATCAACAATTCAATTATTTTTCAATTATCCTGTCAAATTTACATTCCATAGCGTACTCGCAGCTTTTATCAAGTAATTCATCTCCTTTAGAGTAATCATTTACTTAACGTACTTACTTTCTTTTCTTTAGCATAATTCATAGCATAAACGCAGTAGTCGATAGTCATAGCTGTAATCCACTTACTGACTAGTGGTCTATTTTTATTTCTAACTTTACATACCACTCTTCATGCATTGATGAATTCCTCTCATACGGAAGGTAAGGAGAAACCCATCATGAAAAGATGAACCCCACCCTCTGACTATCACCTGATCCCTTTATATTTTGAGCAAGTGGCCAAATAGGTGACTGATCTCTTCAGATATTGGTCATACTTAGTGTCTGCCTACTTTGGCGCTTAGCTTTATTGATGTTCGGTTTAAAATGGAACCACAATCCCAATTCTAGCACGCCTGTGCACTTGTCACCTATGTTAGAAAAAAGGAACGTCAAAACAATAGCAAACAATTTCCCAGCACGCCCGGTGGGACACCATTGTGAGTCACCAACTTAGTTATTGCCAGAATGTAAAGGAGGAGTGGCATAATTGTCGAGATTGAACCCACAACACCAACTGCACCTCCAAGCAAAATTAATTTAAATGTCAACCCGACCGGAAACTAAGTAGGGCCATCAATGGCTCGCCCTATTCTTTCGAATGAGGTACCAATGGTTCCAAGGGATGTACATACGAGCATCCAAATGGTGTAAGAAAATGTGAGAATTCAAGCAGAACAATTCTGTCAACAAGTAGAAAATACTACCGTTATATGGCCAGCCAGATTGAGGCCATGCAATGATTGTTAGCCGTTGCGACAGAGCGGATGCAACCTACTCAACATAATAACTGTAGTTTGGTCGATATTGCTGTCCATTTCCAACCGACACAACCATTAAAGTGTAATACACCTCCTACTCCTCAGGAGGTCAGAAATATTCCACCTCCCGTAGAAGTTAGACGACTAGAGTAGGAAGCTAGGAATTATGATAATAGAAATTAAGGGCTGCCAATCAGATTCTACTCTCCGTAAGGTCGTAGGTTTAAGGATAATTTTACTAAGTTTGGTCAAGATCATCCGTCAGCTGTGGAACGTCCAAGGATGGATCGCGACCAGGTACTATAACTCGTACAAGAAGTTGCAGGCCGGGTGTTGGGACGCAATGTTATTCCTACTTATCATAAATTGTACCCAGAATGGGTAGATCGGCAACACCCATTATCGAGAAATTATGGATCAAAATTTGCCCTATTATCGGGAGAACACGAATAATCAACTATCGAAAATGTCGGACGATTCACCATGCAATGTGGTGAACTACCAATAATGTTATTATAAGTTACAGTTATTCGGTCATTAGCTAAGTGGCGCAGCTTTCACATGGTAATCCAATTTATTGTCGGATTCAATACACAGTTGGAAAGAATTAGTAGAAAAGTTCCATGATCAATTCTTTTACAATAATAGAGACATCACCATGGCTGATCTCGCGCGATTCTGGCAGTTGCCTGGCGAGTTTTGTGAAAGCTATATCATGCGATTCAAGCGGGCAAAGGGCCGTTATAAGGTGGTCATGACCGAAGCCGAGTTTGTGCAACTTGCACAGGATAGTTTGGAATACAAACTTCGTAAAAGTTTGTAAGCACGAAGTTTCTGATTTATAAGACCTCACTAAGAAGGCCTCTCGATATGAAGATTGCTTCAAGAAAGAGCCATGCAAGCGAATTTGTCAATTGAAATGTATTATAGAGATATAAATTATGAAATTCCAATTGCCGAAGTAGTGACTAAGAAACCACTAATTTTCTTGGCATTAGTTAAGGCAAAGTGAAAGTACACCTAACTAGTGCCCTGGTTTGTCAATTACGATGTAAGTTGAGTCAGTCGGATAACAGCACCTAACAGGAAGATCAAGTCAAGTGTCTGCCTCAATCGGATGTGTAGAAGCTCGCCATAGGTAAATCATAGTCTCACATCCCATGTCCCAAAACACCAGGTGATTAAAATCCTTAAAAATAAGTAAAACATCTTAGGGTTTTAGGTTAAGAAAATTTTTTACCAAATAGGAAAATCCTTAAGTTTTTCTTACCCTGTCGATTATATCGATTCCCTTTTCGATATGATCGACCTGCTCTGTCGATGTCCTCGACATATCAATCAATACAATCGAGTGAGGACATAAAACGTCCAGCAAAAACATTCCTCTGGAAGATTTATCGATATATCGACGGTTCAGTCGATATCATCGATATTCGAATATCGATCCTATCGGAAGAGGATTGATAATATCGACAGACAGTTTTCCGGTGCCCCTATTTTTCTAAAGAAAAATTCTATGTGCTTCGATATATCGTTGACTGTCTGATTCAATCTGAACTCAAATACTGATCGTATCGGAAGTTAGTCGATCATATCGATAGTGGGTGCATGTTTCTTCCAGCATTAATTTCAAGTTATTTTTAATGTTGATCGGGGGGCCAGTCAATAAATCGATATTCATATCTCGATCATATCGAGACCTGGTCGATTGGATCGAGATCGGACACAAATCGTCCAGTAAGCTTATAGGTAAATCTATACGATTTATCGATCCTATCGACACGGTCTCCGATATCATCGATATACAAATTCCGATGACATCGACTGTTCCCCGATCATATCTGTAGAACCTGAAATTCTTCAAGGCTTCTCTCTCTTATTTTCACCTGTCGATAGATCGGTGTACGTCTCGAAGGAATCAGAGTTCGAAATCCGATAACATCGATGGATGTCTCGATCCCATCGACCACTTGGGCAAAGGTTTCCAAAAACGAAATGACATTTGAGTTTGTATCATCGAGAGGTCAGTCGATATAATCGAGAGTATACGCTCGATCATATCGACCCTTTCTCGATGATATCGAACTCTGTCATAAATGTGACCATTTTATATCCATTGGAACCTTTTGCCTATATATAGAGAGGTTGTCTTTATTGCTGGTAGAGAAAGAAGAGAGTGCTTCTGAGTGTTTTAAACTTCATATCATTCTAGATCAATCAGGAAAATCAATTATGAAAGGTCTTCACACAAATAACTACTGCTATATTATTGTAGGAAAAGGAAGGAGTAATATTGAGAAACACTGAGAATGAAGAAACTGGTCCAAGTTATGCATCAAAATCTGGATATTTGCTAAAATGATGCAATTTTGTTGAGCTTTCAATATTACATCTAAGGTCGGAGACCTTGAATTTTTGTATGTAAACATTATCATGTTTATATTTGTACAGTACTGGTACAAATTTTTGTGACATATACTGATCAAGCCAAGAAATACCCGATAGTGTGTCGAAATTGTGAAAATTCTAAATATTATCTACTTTAGATACAAGTGTCGGTCTTTTTTCGATTTCATCGACTGAGGGTCGATACATTCGACGGCTCTTCAGAATTTGAAAAGTCATATGATCGTTGATGGCATCTGAGACAGAATCGATCGGTAACTTCTCGATGGTATTGAAACAATGATCGATATGATCGTCAGATGGCGCCTAAATAAAAGGCTGATTAAGAATTTTTCTTTTCATTTTTTTTCATCTGCTAGTCCCATCTCTCCGCCCTGATTAGTTTCCTTGGTAGATTTGCTTGGAGTCGTGATGAAATCTCAACATCCAAATGAAACAAGGAAGATGATTAAAGGAAAAGGTAAGGCTCTCTCATCTGTAAAATCTTTCAAGAGTAAAAAAGAGAAATATTCTAGACCACCTCAAAACCAATCAGATTGGGAAGAAGTCACAATAGTCGATCGTACTATTCTCATTAGTACTGTCAAACCCTATGGGGTGGATCTCATGATGGAGACCGTAGGATGGAAGAATATGTTTAATATGGGCGGCCCATATCAGTTTGAAATGATTCAACAGTTCTTCAACTGTTGCCGTGTTGTCCAAGATTACCCACCTTGCATATGTCTAAAATTCATGCAACACACCAAGCACATTACTCCATCAGTCCTTGGTCATGTTCTAAACATTGAAGTGACACAAATCCCTGTCTCTAGTAGAAATCTAAACGATTTGGGTAAATGGGTGGAAATTACACAAGCACTGTGCCAGGGTATGAAAATTCCTAGAAATGATAAAAATATTCTTCCAGTAAAATACCTAGGAATCTTGTTTTGACTCTTTCACAGTATTTTCAGCACGAATGTGTACCCATGTGATGCAAATGACACATATCTGAGTTCTGTTACACTCAATATTCTGTATGATGTCTATCAAGAGATCCCTGTATGCTTACCGACTTTCATATTAGACCAGCTGATAAAGGTAATCAGAAGTGACCATCTTGAATTTCTGCCTTTTCCATCTCTTATCTGCAAGCTGGCACACTGGGCAGGTCTACCAGAAACAACTGATAAGGTATATCCTGAAATTTGGTACGACCATGATGCAGCGCAACAGGTGTATGTCTTTGTCTCATCGTATACTAAAATTCCCCCACCTGTTGAAGATAGTGATCCCATGCCTAATGAAGAAACCCTCTGGGGATCCAATAGAACTCCTGAATTTAGTCCTGCTTCTGTCACAAATTGTCAACGTCATGTGCTTGAGCGTCAATTTTTAAGCAATCTCATTGGAATTGATGAGCGACTTCAACACTGCGAATAACGACTATCAGGAATAGAAATTAGGATGGAAGCTCTCCAACACTCTGTGCAGCAGATTCTTGAGTTACTAACGACTGGCGAGCCTTCTATGTGCTAAAAAGGAGACAGTTCTGATGAAGTTGTGTGTCTAGTCATGAAATACCTGATTTTGCATCCATCTCCGATTACCTGTTTTGGGTATCCCTACCTTAAGCTGATATTTTATTTTGTCTGATGCTTCAGATACTGTTGTCTAGGGCAATATATTTTTCTTCTAGATAGATGTGTCTGGATGCTGGAACTTTTTGTTGATATGACTAAATTCAATCCTTATTTTACTGCCATTCCTGCTGCTTATGCACTGACTGTGCTGATTGTTTTATCACTGATGACTCTCTATATACATCTATCTGTCTGTGGTTCTCCCATATGCTTAAATTCTTTAGTCAATATCACTTGTTGTATCTTTGTCAATAACTAACAAAAAGGGGGAGAAAAATTACAAACACCTTTGTGAAAAATTGGATATTTGTGCTCTTATATGTTACAAGTGTTAGGGGGAGCAGCCGCAACAAGAAAGGGGGAGTCTTTGAAGTAAGGGGGAGAAATTACTGAGTGTGTACATGGGTGATTAGAATTTGTAAAATTGTGTTAATACATGTACACACAATTTAGGATGTATCTGTCTAGATATTTTCCTAGGGTGTTTTGGGTATTTTGTCCCGTAATTGACAAAGGGGGAGATTGAAAGTGCACCTAACTAGTGCCCTGGTTTGTCAATTACGGTGTAATTTGAGTCAGTCGGATAACAGCACCTAACAGGAAGATCAAGTCACGTGTCTACCTCAACTGGATGTGTGAAAGCTCACCATAGGTAAATCATAGCTTCACATCTCATGTCCCAAAGCACCATGTGATTAAAACCCTTAAAAATAAGTAAAATATCTTAGAGTTTTAGGTTAAGAAAACTTTTTGCTAAACAGGAAAATCCTTAAGTTTTTCTTACCCAGTCGATTATATCGATTCCCTTTTCGATATGATCGACCTGCTCTGTCGATGTCCTCGGCATATCAATCAATACAATCGAGTGAGGACATAAAACGTCCAGCAATCAAAACATTCATCTGGACGATTTATCAATATATTGACGGTTCAGTCGATATCATCGATATTCGAATATCGATCCTATCGGAAGAGGATCGATAATATCGACAGACAGTTTTCCGGTGCCCATATTTTTCTAAAGAAAACTTCTATGTGCTTCGATATATCGTCGACTGTCTGATTCAATCTGAACTCAAATACCGATCATATCGAAAGTCAGTCGATCATATCGATAGTGGGCGCATGTTTCTTCCAGCATTAATTTCAGTTCATTTTTAATGTTGATCGGGGGGCCAGTCGATAAATCGATATTCATATCTCGATCATATCGAGACCTGGTTGATTGGATCAAGATTGGACACAAATCGTCCAGCAAGCTTATAAGTAAATCCATACGATTTATCGATCCTATCGACACGGTCTCCGATATCATCGATATATAAATTTCGATGACATCGACTGTTCCCCGATCATATCTGTAGAATTTGAAATTCTTCAGGGCTTCTCTCTCTTATTTTCACCTGTCGATAGATCGGTGTATATCTCGATGGAATCAGAGTTTGAAATCCGATAACATCGATGGATGTCTCGATCCCATCGACCAGTTGGCGAAAGGTTTCCAAAAGTGAAATGACATTTGAGTTTGTATCATCGAGAGGTCAGTCGATACAATCGAGAGTATACGCTTGATCATATCGACCCTTTCTCGATGATATCGAACTCTGTCATAAATGTGACCGTTTTATATCCATTGGAACCTTTTGCCTATATATAGAGAGGTTGTCTTTATTGCTGGTAGAGAAAGAAGAGAGTGTTTCTGAGTGTTTTAAACTTCATATCATTTATCTTAAGCCCTTTCTCTCAGGGAGTTCATCCTCCAATCCACCCTCATCATTGATATTCAATAGAGTGGATTGGAAAATGAACTTCCGCATTCAAGGATCCTTCAGCTACTACCTTAATGACAAATCATTAAGCTGAGATGCCTTGAATGAATAGTTGATTGGAACCACTCTATCTTCCTTATAGAAAAATCTTTAGAGAGTGGAATTCAATTATAACCTTGACCCAACCTAAAGCCTGGCATAGGTACATCTTTGTGTTGCGGATCAAGGAAGCTGAAGACTCTTCATCAACAAGAAGGAGATCTTCATCACTGCGATAAAAAGGACTCATCAACTTATCTATAAGTACTTAGAGTCCAGAGGACATTTATGATCATTCTTTTTTAGGATTGGGTCGCAGGTGTTGCTCACCATTTGAAGTCCTCAAAAGAGGCCTCCGACGGGAGTGTACGTGTGGGGTGCGTTGTGTAGACCCTTGCTCTGTGGAGAGCATAAACATCTGGGTACGTTGTGTGGACCCTTGCTCTGTGTGGGCATAAACAGCAGGGTGCGTTGTGTGGACCCTTGCTCTGTGTGGGCATAAACATCTGGTTAGGAGTGCGCCAGCAAAACTCCTGGGTTTGAGGTGAACCGAGTAGAAACCTCTGTGAAGGTTGAAGGTGAACCTGATTTAAAACCTTAGGTTTGAGGTGAACCATGGGAAACCTCCTTAGTGAAATCCGATCACTCAAGGGTTAAGTGTGGAAGCCGGTAGTGGAGTAGACAAGTAGTCGAACCACTATAAAACGACTGTGTTTGAGATTGGTATTATTTTTCATTTATGTGATTTCCTTACATGCCTTTATATCTGATCATCTGAATTCACATCTTATACACACACAGTCATATCCATCACAATCTTATCTATAAATTGCTTGTCTTTTAATAGTTTGTGATTGGATCCTCTACTAGGCTTGGAAGCCAGTAGAGTTAATTTTGAGTAATCCTAATCTGAACTCTGTGATAAGAATTTTTAAATAATTCATAAAAACTTTAAAAAGTCCTATTCACCCCCCCTTTAAGACATATTGGCATATTCCTACTTCAACTCAAGCAGTCTCCACCGCTATTTCACAAAGTCTGCCGCCCCAACAACTCATAAAACTCATAAAGTATACACCCTTGATATTACTCAAGCTGAAGAAATTTTTTACTTCATGTTAGAAACTAAGTTTATCAAAGTTCCTATTAATCACAAGATACCTTCAGCTGAGGAACTCAAGAAGGTTGACTATTGTAAATGGTATAGATCTCGTTCCCATTTCACTAACAAATATGTCATTTTTAGGAATATATGGATCGCGAATTGTTGAAATTCTCATAAAAAGAAAAAGAGGCCATGCTAATTGATACTGATCAATTTCTAGCTAGCACGAAGATAAATACGGTCATAACTGACTTGAGGGATCGACCTCAATCGAAAATAAAACTCAATTCAGGAAGTCTACGCAGAACAAGCGGCCGATACGTCCCCAAACAACAGTGGGCACCTCAATATCGAGATACATACAATCATAAAAGCCACTATTTATGCGATCGTTGTGCCCGAGAGATCCCTTGGCATTCTAAAGACCATCCCAGAAATCATAACCGTGGCGATAATTGAGATCACCAACCATGAGGCCATCCCTCTTAAGGATCATATAAGCTCGGTCTAGTTGCGCCTATGGACCTGAACCTAGCCATTAATTTTTCTCGTCTACGAAAATCCTCACATAACCATGGCCCCTCATTACAAGAATCATGTTCATGAGATCTCTCCATTAGGTCTTGTCAAGCCATTCATTGATGATTTGATAAAAACCCTTAATCCATAAAAAATAAGGAGATGTTGGAGCGGTCGACACTCGATGGCCACAACATTGTCTCCTGGTCTTTTAGCTGACTGGAAAATTTTCATAATCATTTGTGCTGACTGATCGTATTCTTAGAATTGATGGTCTAAACATTAGTGATTACATGAACATCGATTGTTGGCTGGCGTTGTTGCAATGATTGTGCCACAATGACTTCTTTTTCAGAGGTCGATAACTCCTGGGTAACTATAAGAGAAAAGTATAGTCAGTCAACATGAGAGGTAAGAAGATTCAGAATAATTACATATAGGTAAGTAATTTCCACCTAAATCAGAACGAACGACGTAGGTGATGGTTCGTCTGTCCACAGTTGGAGGATTTTTTATAATCATCGTCATCGCTTGTGTCGAAGTGGGGAATAGTGGTGGATTGCGTTGATATGGGTTAAGATATTTTCTGTCAAAGGGGAGATCGAAGTTATTTAATCTTTCCCTATCCTGCCACTATTTGTTTGAACATTTATTACAATGAGCTTCCTGGTGACGTTTCAAGCCTTCCTTAGTTTTGAAGTATTTTTTAAAAGAAGATACGACTTCAGCCGAGGACGTACCTAATGCCCTTTGTGATCTCGATGAAGTCGACAACGGTTGATTCGTAATTGTTGATTGGGGAGATGGGTCAACACGTTTCAGAATCAGGATAGGAGGTTGAGGAGGTGGACTAGGTGGTGCTCCCATGTCGAGGATTCTCCTCAGAGTTGATGGAAGCTGGAGAGTTGGTGGAGGTGCAGGGGCAACAATAATTTTCGCCACGATTGTCTGGCTCTTTAGTGGAGTAGCTGCTGCCTCAGTTGGTTAAGTATGAGGGGAAGATGTCGTGGTCGATTTAGTCTTCGACTTATTCGTCCTTCGGCTCGTTGTACTAGCCCATGAAGGTGCTGCTCTTTTATTTCCTTTAAGCTCAATCTTGGAAGAAAGTTGAGCTATAATCTCTTCCTAAGACCTATTCATTAATTTTTTATTTTTTATTTTATAACGACTCTCCTACCAAAGGCCAAAAGTATCCATTGAATGTGGTTGGTTTAGATAGTAGGGAAGATTAAGAGCTAGAAAATTGCTTCTTGAATAGAAGAATGGAGAGACTGATAAAGTTCGGTGCTTTCGGCGATTAGCCAACTGAAAGGGGGTTGGTTATAGTTTTTTCCTGGCTGAATGGATATGGGATGCATTGGACTAAACCGAGTGTCGAGTAAGCAAGTTCGGGCAATACTGCTGAATTTTGGCTTTGGCATTTTTACTAGAATCGATCGTACCTCCACAAGGAAGGTCCCGACCGATGAGGTAACTTTCCCAAGCTAGATGTGTCTGGGATGCCTCATGGTTGTTCTCCTGTTCAAATCGGCCAGTGGACCAGCCAGGATTGCACTCTCCATCATGAAATTGAGTAAACAACCGTTTTTACTTCCTCCTATTTAAAGAAAAGTATAAATTATTCATATTTGTAGCAAATGATTAAATTGATTGAGGGGGAGTTGATGAAACATTTGCCGTAGGAAGAACAAACGACTTCGGAGTGGATGAGATCGCGTACGATGAAAGGACAATTATTCATATATACACATTTGGAGAAGTCACAACAGTCCTCCTCCAATGAATAGACCTTTGGTGGTGACTTTATAAACACCCTTGTACAAGTGGCTGAGTACAGAATGTTCCAAGGTAAGTTTTCAACCTTGAGCAAGGGCCTCAGCCTGATGAATGTATTCATTTGTGACTTATAGGGTACTCACACAAAGTTGATGATGATAAATCCAAAGCAGAAGGAAAACCGTGTGTGTAAGACCCGTCACCCTGTAAGATCGACTATACGCTTCGTTTTCAGTGCTGGCACGTTCCCGACATACCAAATTGGTGAGCTTCGATCATAAACTTATTTCAGTACTGCAATGACCCGAGACTTGTACCTTGGCGATCGCATAGGCGTTGTGATTCCAATGTCGTGTGGCACACCTTATTGCGACACTCAAATTAAAAGTTGTAGTTTTTGGCATAATCTAAGGTAGACTGCACAATGCACAGGTGGTGTGAACCTCATTTGCATAAATTCCAAAGTAATCTAAACAATCCATTTATCAATTGATCAATCCATCAATCAAGCCATCCATCATCATGTCTCTCCCTCTCAATTAGTCAAACGAGCCCATGCAACCCATGCCTAGCCATCTCTCTCTTTCTTTCTCTCTCCATGATACCCCTCTACCTTCTTCTAATTTTCTTCTTGTCCTACGAGTTCTACCACAAATCCCCTAGCTTTCTCTCATTTATACCATTTGCTAGCAAGAGAGTAGAGAGAGATTAAGAGAAATAAGAATATTAGAGAGAATTATGAATAAATTAGATAGAGAAGAGACATTGCTTAAGAGAAAGAAGAATATTAGAGAGAATTATGAATAAATTAGATAGAGAAGAAACATTGCTTAAGAGAAAGAAGAGTTTTTGGAGAGGGATTAAGAAAGATTAGAGCTTGAGGGAAGGTTAGAGGAGTTTAGGAGATGAGCTTCACCATTCGAGCCATCTGTCAACGATCCTTCCCAATCCAATTGTCCATCTGTTATCGTGAGTACAAGGATGACAAACTCTACCTTTTTCTTTAATTTATTTATATTTTCATGGACTCACAAGGTTGGACCTACTTGATATATGTGATAGTTGTGTCTGGAGGGCCCCATAACGGCGGGGCCCATCCAATGCCCGTTCTCTCCTTCTTTCTTCCCTCCTTTATTTAATGTTGTGGATTATTGTGGGGCCCATAAGTGAGCCACACTGAGATGGCGTGCCCTACACGCTATGATAACGTGGACCACATTGTCTGGCCTACCGTGATTTTGATTCACCATTTAACCTATTGGTAAGATCGCAAGGATCGGATGATGGAAGATAAAAAAATCAGCTTGGTCCTGAGTTCTTTGGGTCCATATACTAGCCAACCTGATGGATGGGGTGGATCTTACCGATGTTGAGCCTACTTGAAAAAAAAAAAAACAGAGAGAGAAGGCACTGCCTGGACGCTGGAAGTAACCGGCACCCGTGTTCCTGCCCAGTACACGTGAGGGGTGGTGTCACCACTCGTGGCCCCACCATGATGTATATGTTGAATCCACACTGTCCATCATTTTTTTAGATCATTTCAGGAAGTGAGTCTATATTTGAGAAACATACAGAGTTTGAGTGGGCCACACCATAGAAAACAATTGTGATAGTGGCATTCACTATTAAAACTTTTCAGGCCCACTGTGATCTTTGTGGGGAGTGGACCCTGTCTAAGTTAGTGCTTATCATGTTCACGTTGAGTTGGCCGAGAAGATGGATGGAGTGGATCAACCACTTGTGGACCCCACTGAACAGAAAATAAACAAGATAAGTAAAGATAAAGAAAAAACAAACGTCGTGGCCGCTGCTGCCCAACGACGTGAGGGGCGGAAGCCCTCCTTGGGGGCGTGAACTGGGCCCCCTTCGTGAGGCCCATCATGATGTAAGCATTTAATCCACGACGTCCATCAGTTTTTATCCAGATCATTTGAGTCCCGGGGCCCAAAAATGAAAAAGATCCAATCTTAGGTGACCCACATCATAGGGATTAGTGGGCCAGGGGTATTCCCCCCTTTCTAAAGCCACTGGTGGGCCACTCTTGGGGCCCGCCTTGCTACATTTGTTTAATCCACACCGCTCATCTGTTTCTTTAGCTTAATTTAGGGCCTGATATTATAAATGTGGCAGATCCAGATCTCATGTGAGCCACACTACAGAAAATAGTGTGGAAAATGATATCCATCATTGAAAACCTTCTCAGGGCCTACCCACGATGTGTACCTTCCATCTATCCTGTTCAGAGGTCACACAGACCTGGAGTGTGAGGCAAATATCATCTTGACTCAACTTTTTGTGGGCCCCACCATCTGAAAACAGTAGGAATAGGAATGCCTGCGGTTGTAAAGTCACTAAGCACCTGCTGCTGTACAATAGAAAACATAAAAAACATCTTTGACCCAAAGCCTTCTGGGATTGAACGTCCAGCATTGAAATCTTGCTGGGGTACACCGCGATTGGGCACTCAAGCTGTTCATTAGTCGACACGTGGGCCTAGATGAGGGAAACCATCAATATCGGTTCCATCAGATGCAGGGGATCAATCCACCATTGAAAACCTTCTGAAGTACACAACTAGTGATGTATTTTGTCTAGGTCGTTCAACCAAGTGTGGGCCCCTATGATACTGTGTAGTGCATCCGTCTTACCAGATTGTTTTAGGACGCAAGTCCAATGCATTGTAGTTATGTTAGCCATGCTGTCCGTCTAGTTTTCCAGCTTATTTCAGAGTGTGGTCCACTGGTCAGTGGGTCCCACACTATGGTGTATGATACCAGGCCGTTCACTATGTTGCCTGCCCATTAAGTGAGCTAGATTCAAAGCTCAGATGGGCCGCACCAAAGGAAACAGTGAGGATTGACATCCACCGTTGGAACATTATCAAGCGGGTCCCACCCCAGTACCCTGGTGGCTGGATGTGTTGTGTTTTTTAGAATAAAAATAAATTTTTAAAATAAAAATTATTTTTAGAAAGTAAATAAACATATTAATTATTTAAAAATTTTCATAAATAGTATGAATAGCTTGTCGGTAAGAGAGGGGGGATTTTTACTTATGCAATCAGGGTTCAAAGAACTACATCTTCTATCCTCCGTTGTGTATAAAAAACTACATTTTTGAACTACATCTTCTAACAGGATGTTCCACCGTTAAAACTTAAAACCTTCTTGGGTTACACGATATGTCCGTGACAAATCCACCCAGTCCATCTATTTTTCCACCTTGTTTAAATGGACCCTCCAACAGCTGAAATTTCCCTGGGTGTTACCTTGATGCATGTGATATGTCCCCACCGTCTATCTGCTGGACGAGTACAGACCTTGCCGCCGGACCATTTTATATGTTTTATCCCATCCATCCTTTTATCGGACCCATCTTCCTGTTGATGTTGTCCATCTGTTTGACAACCCAAGTGGCCACACCACTGTAAAACACTGGGATTGGTTACCAACCGCTGAAGCCTTCTCGGGCCCACCATTATGTACATATTTTATTTAGATAGTGGCCCAATCGGAGGTACGCGTTTTATCCTGGCCGTCCATGTGTGAGGCACACCATTCTGTTTGTGTTTAATCGCCGATGGATGGGGCGTACCTGCTGGCCAGCAGGTGTGGCCCGCTGTGTTGGCCCACCTAGATGATGGGTTACATATCCCAGCCGCTCATCTGTTTTAACAGCTCATCTCAGTGCAGGGTTCCAAATATGTATCAGAATGGAAGCTTAAGTGGGTCGTACTGCCCAATACGGGGCTGTGTTGGGGCGCCCATGTATTACAACATTCATTGGGCCCACCGTTCTGATTTTTGCGTCCAACGGCGGGCCATGCTATGGAAACAGCTCGCACAAATAGTGTGTGCATCACCTTGAGGGGTCTGTCATGTTGTATGCGTTCTAGCCACGTCACCCATATGTTTTACCATATTATTTTAGGGTGTGGGCCCATCATTGGGCCGATTCAAAGCCCTAGTGGATCACACCACTAAGGTCATGAGGCATGATGATGCCCACCATTGGAACCTTTTTCAAGAGCCTATCGCCATTTGTGTATTGTGCCCACACTAGTCTCTACCTTAGTGTGTGTATTATGTTCATACCATTGGGCCATCTTATTATACCAGTTATACGTGGACCATGGGTCCAGCCTTATTGTGTGTATGGTATTGGCACCATAGGGCCATTTTTATGCATGGGATGTATCTGCAACATCCCACCTTGGGACCCATCTTTATTTTGGGTCCTACACATTGGTTATGATTTTGTCCATATAGACACATTATTGTAGATGCGCGGGATGCTCTCTTAGGCCTTGTTTGTGGATAGTTGTAAGGCTCGCTTTGGTGTACGTTTTGGGCCTATCATGGTCATTCGTGGATCCTACAATTCGTCTCCTCGTTTGGATGCAGATAATAACATGTTTTGGTCACTTGTGTGCAGGCTTGTTGAGTGGGCCCGTTGGCTTGAAAGTGCACTTAGGTACAGCCTTATGGGCCTCGATAAACTTGATTTCCAAATAGGTTTCAGCCATTATTAATGATGCATTTCCCTTGTCATGTGGTGTGATGCTTTACATTTGTGTTGGTATGATACTTCATTGATTATTTATGTGGCGTTATATAAGTGACTGGTGCAAAGTTTACGCTTATACTTGATATAACACTCTCTTTACATTGGTGTGACACATTCTTTATACTGAGGACGCACTTATTTTATGCTAGATGTAACATTTATCTTACTCTTGATTTAACATTACTCTTATGTTTGGTATGATACTTCTCTTATGCTTGATGCGGTATTACGTTATCATATCACATCCGCATCATGTTTCGTGACTTGGATGATGGCTACGTGATGATTTTTGGTTTACCTATGCGTGGCAAGGTTGTTTTGAGGACTTTACAGCTTGGGGCATTTTCAGGGGACCCATGTGAGATGGGGCCGGCCTACATGTATTTATGGCTTGCATGATATGGTTGCATGACTCGGATGATGGACTCATGCATTCACGCATTGTATGATACATTTGCATCCACACCTTAGCGACATCAGGGTTATAGCCACCATAGGATTATCGTGGCTGGCAGCTTGAGTATGGACATCGAAAATGTGGTTACGTTTACTGGGCACGTAGGATGTCCCTGGGTAAAAGTCATTAAACCCTGTGAGCCAACAAAATGCTCTGACGTCGAGACCGAGTGGATAACATGACCTTCCGAGTGCTAAATACTAGTAAATCACATCTTCCACTGTGTCAGCATCGATTGGAAGGGGGTGTGACCTTATCTGCCCGGGTGAAGGGGGGTATAACCTACGTTAAGTTTGACCAGCTCGCAAAATGGGTCCGATATTGACGAGTCGGGTAGGGATTGTCATACCACTGACGAGACAGATAGTGGGGTCTCTTCCACTCCTTGTGTCAAAGTGTATTAGACCTCGATGATTATAGATGAGAACCGTACTAAGACGTAGATTAGACATCATGATTGGCATGTTGCATTGCATCCTAATCATATGACATTTGGCCTTGTAGGTATTTGCATTGCATAGCCTAGGTATGATTGATAGTATTTATGGACTTGCCAGTCTGGCCCTCCATCACTCCGCTTATTTTGAATTTGTATGCTTAGCACATGCATTATGCACACACGCACCCACTCTCAATACTTCGCAGTAAGCTTACGCACGTTCTTTATGTGCAAGTTATCCTAGATCGCAATAACATTGAGGCAGGAGCATGTGTTTGATTTTTTGGACTTTCGTTATATTAAGCATTTCCCTTCCAGCACTATACTAGAACTAATATTATAGTGAAAATGTGATGATGTCTTTAGTTTTGGTACACTTGTAATTATGCTTATGTGAAAATAAAATTCACCTTGAAAATCCTCCTTGTGGAATTCCAGGATTGGAACTTAGCGTATGGGAGCTGAGAGCGGAGAATGAGGTACTACGGGGGCTGTCACTGTCGGATTTAAAGCTCAAAATTTCTGTAAGCCTGTTCGCCAAATTTAGGGCGTGATAATGTGTCCCTCGTAATCAACCAGTCCGCTACATTTATGATAAGCCTGTAGAAAGTGAGGATAGGTTTTCCAACTTTATTTGAGAAATGTTTGGTTTCTTTCTGTGTGAAACTTGGATAAACATCTTTATGAAAAGGAAAAAGTTGAGTTAAAACCATGATGTCAAAGATGTTGGGTCATAGGGCTGCAGCTAAAGGAGATTTTTTTTTCTTATTTTGTTTTTTATTTTTGTAAAAGGGCTCCAAAATGTTGAAGCTGCAACAAGGATAGTGTGGATGGAAAGCTTGATGCACTCATAGATGCCCGAGTCTCTCCACGTTGCCTCGTATATTGAGACAAGATACGAGCAAACCAAACGTCCCATTCTATAAGGTGTCCTAGCCATGATTGAGGTTTCTTTAAAGCGTCAGAAGGACTAGGGATTTCTTCTAACTGGATCAACAGAGTTTCACCAAAGCAGATGTGAAATAGGGAATCCATCATACTAACTTCATCAACGCCCATTGTTAGAGTGAATGCCGGATGTATATAGTAATAATCTTCAATAGGCGATTTGAAGAATGTTTTATTGATGCACTTTTTATAGAGAGCATATGTCACTATGATGAGATCGTTTTGCTGGAATGATGAAGAAGAAGATGAGGAGGCCACCATTGATTGAGGAAAATGTTGAAGTTGGAAGCAACCTTAAGAAAGGAAAGGGAGAGCATAAGAATGAAAAGTATTAAAACGATGCTCATATCAGCCAAGGCAAGGAAGCATTTATTACGGTGTGTAGCGTCTCGATTTCATATAGCCAATTATATATATATATATATATATATATATATATATATATATATATATATATATATATATATATATATATATATATATATATATATATATATATATATATATATATATATATATATCCACCTCACACCTCACGAGGAATATAGTGAAAAATTAAACCAAATGAATCAGCATAACTGGTACAAGTAATTAAATTTAGGGGATGAATTTTTTTTTTGGAGGGGTATATTGTAACGGCCCAAACTTTTCAAAACCCGAGTATTAAAAGTTCTCGAGTGTTACCATGAAATTTAACTTTATACGTACATGTGTATGATACCAATCTAGTTATCATAACCTTACATCTGTTCTCCAAAGCATATATGTCCGTCGGGAATAATCTTCATTCATAGATCACGCAATCCGACCGTTGATTTTAAGATATGATTATCATATACCCAAATATTCTTTCTTGCCTATCATAACCAACTGCTCAGTCAAATATGCATTGCAAGATAGAGACATCTAATCATCCACTTTGATTTTGGACCACTTGATCGTAGTAAACTAGTTACTCGATCTCTACATCCGCTCACACACTCATGAAATTTAAGATTCTAATCCGTTCATCTTGTTCATTTCCTATAACTATACTTAACTCACCATCGAAACTATAATCTGAGAAACTTACACATGTGAACAAGACACTCGAATCTAACGGTACACATGTTCTACCCCTTAATTACTACAAAAGTCCACTTTATGTCCACCTGTTTACGAAACTGACCGTACATCCACCTACATACATGGTCAGAGTGCTAACCATCAAGTTCCCTTATTTTTAACAAGTCATCTGACTGTTCGTCATGTTTGGATCTGCCAAACAATCCACATGGATATTGTAGTAAAATCGATCATCATAAAGATCTCAAAGTATAGGCCCAAACCACCTGGTAACACGTCAATTTGAGGTGCGCAAATGCTATTTTGGATTACGGAGTGTATTAGCCATTAAAGGAGCATCTCAGTAATCTATAAGCGTTCAGGGCCCAACATAATGCCCCAGTTTTCAAACTCGAGTAAATAACTCGTTTCCAAAAACCCAGGTGTTGTTAAACAACTTAACATAATCAAAGTGTAATAAGATCAAACCAAGCCCAGTGAACTACCATATAACTAAATTGTCAGAATCCTGGTCACATAGCTGGGGACCTTAAGTACAAAACGCAAAGTTTCAAATGTATTCAGACAACTAGAAGGGAAATAAATGCAACTACTGATTAAGCCCGTAGTACTATGCCGCTTCCTGACACGGTTCCTCCTCATAGTACTCCTCCTCAAATCCTTCCGCAGTGACATCGGGACCTGCACCATAGCCATCCTCGCCTAAACTTGCATTCTTTGTACGGTTGAACATTTGATGAATGAGTAGCCAACTCAGTGTGAATTCCCCTCTAGATTACACACTGTCACCTTAACTAAGCATAGTTAAAAATAACAAGGCATTCAAAACAATACATGAAGCAGTCTTGTTTAAATGCATGGATGTGTGAATGCACATCGACCCAGGGATGCTTATCTGACGCAGGGATGAACGTGATGAGGTTGAACACCGTCTTCCTCAAGGATAACTACTCCGAATCCACGGAGCTTCTCTGGACTCCTCACAGAGACTTCTCGAATCCACGAGGAAAGAAAGCAAGAGAATAGGAATAAACTCTAATAAATTTAAAATTAATTGTTGAAAAAATAAAAATGAGTTTACACCCCTTTAAATAAGGGAACCAAGCAACATGAAAGAAATCAGACTCATACTACAACTAAAACTCCTAGAATTCGCAACTTACTATAAATAGTAAACTTACTATTTATAGACGGTCATGATGTCTACTAGTGCGCAAGGTTTTCGGCCAAAAATAGTAAGTGTCCTATTTGGCTTCACCAAACCGTTCTCCTAATTATCCTAAGCACTTTTCATGTTGGACACAACTCCTAAAGCCCAACGAGTGAAAAGTTATACTCAAACTAAAACTTACTATTTATAGTAAAAACAAAATTAAAACAAGGAAACGACCGTCGATCAGGGGGTTTTTCGTAAATCCGGGCTGCGCAACCCGGCATAGCGGGGTTGGTTGGCTAAAGTAGCTCGTTCTACCCCAAAATCATATATTTTACGTCGGATAACTCATTCCGGATTGTGAGATACGCCCGATCAAAGGTCCGATGGTCCGGATCACTTCTGTCGCCAACCGTGCCTTTTCTGATCCATCTTGGCCATGAAATTGTCCGCGACCCGCTCTACATCAGTCCCCTCCACTTGAAAAGAACTCGTCCTCGAGTTCTCGTCCTGCACTGGTTCATGATACTCGGTCAGGTCCGCAACGTTGAAAGTCCGTGAGATCGCCATGTCATCTGGAAGATCAACAACATAAGAATTGTCATTGATCTTGCGGATGATCGGTACCGGTCCAATCTTCTTATTCTTTAGCTTGTTGTACGTCCCGGTCGAAAATCTTTCTTTTCGCAAATGGACCATTACCTGGTCGCCCACCTCGAACACCTTTTGTCGACCATACTTGTCCGCTTGTTCCTTGTACTTTTCGTTCGAGGCATGTAGCTTAGTCTGCACCTCCGCATGAATACCCATGATCCTGTCTGCCATATGTTCTGCTGCAATACTCATGCCTGGGAGTTTGGGCAGAGGGACCAAGTCTAGTGTGTGGCGAGGTACTCGTCCGTAAATAACCTGGAACGGGGACTTTCCTGTCGAGCGGTTCACCATGTTGTTGAATGCAAACTCCGCTTGAGACAAGGCCAAATCCCACTGCTTCGGTTTCTCTCCTGAAATACATCGAAGGAGGTTTCCCAAAGTGCGATTCACAACTTCGGTCTGCCCATCAGTCTGTGGGTGGTAAGCACTGCTGAATTGAAGTCGTGTATCGAATCGAGTCCACAAAGTCCGTCAAAAGTGGCTAATAAACTTCGTGTCACGATCAGAATAATGGTCTTAGGGACCCCGTGTAGCCGTACGACCTCCCTGAAGAATAAATTCGCCACATGTGTTGCATCAAGGGTCTTCTTGCATGGGATAAAGTGCGCCATCTTGGAGAAACGATCGACCACTACGAACACCGAATCCATGCCGCGTTGTGTTCGTGGAAGACTAAGCACGAAGTCCATTGATAAATCCTCCCAAGGACCGTCAGGCACAAGTAACGGGGTGTAGAGGCCCGTATTCTGAGATTGTCCCTTGGAAGTCTGACAAATATGACAACGTTGTACGGCTCTTCCCACATCACGTACTAATTGCGGCTAATAATACTGCTCTTCCACAAGAGCTCGTGTCTTGTCTCGCCCAAGGTGTCCACCGAGGCCACCTCCATGTAGTTCCTGAATAATCTGCTCCCTTAGAGAACTTTGGGGGATGCACAATCGATTCCCTTTGAAGAGAAAATCATCCTGTATATGAAAGTCACTGGGGTGACCTTCTTGGCACTTCAACCAAGAATCTTTAAAGTCTTCATCCTCGGCATATAGCTCCTTGAGACAGTCAAAGCCGACCACCTCATTGCTCACCGTAAAAAGTAATGACGCACGACGGCTAAGTGCATCAGCCACCTTATTCTGCTGACCTGACTTATGCTTCAGAACAAACGTAAATTCCTGTAAAAACGTAATCCATCTAGCATGCACACGATTCACGTTAGTCTGACTATTAATAAACTTTAATGCCTGATGGTCGGTGTACAGAACAAACTCCCTTTGAATTAGATAATGCCGCCAATGTCGCAGCGCCTGAACAACTGCGTACAACTCAAGCTCGTAAGTCGACTACTTCTTTCGGGCTTCACTGAGCTTCTCGCTATAGAAGGCTACCGGCCTGCCTTCCTGTGATAATACTCCTCCTATTCCGACATATGAAGCGTCACACTCCACCTCAAATAATTTATCGAAATTAGGAAGCACCAAGACCGGTGTTGTAGACAAACGATGCTTGATCTTATGAAAGCTCTTGTCAGCTTTATCGATCCACTGGAATGGCCCTCTTTTCATGCAGTCTGTTATTGGTGCGACTATGGTGCTAAAATCTTACACAAATCAACGATAGAAAGTCGCTAATCCGTGAAAACTCCTTACCTCATGAATGTTTGTCGGGATCGGCCATTCCCTAATAGCTCGCACCTTTTCATCGTCCACCCGAATGCCTGTGGACGTTACAACAAATCCTAAAAACAACAGGCTGTCAGTTAAAAAGCTACACTTTTTCAAGTTGAGGTACAGCTTGTTATCTTGTAGGACCTGCAGCACCTGCCTGAGATGTTTCTTGTGCTCCGCCTCATCCTGGCTATATATCAATATGTCATCAAAATATACTACCACAAATCGGCCAGTGAACGGTTTTAGAACTTGATTCATCAAACGCATAAAAGTACTTGGTGTGTTCGATAGGCCGAAAGGCATGACCAGCCACTCATACAACCCTTCCTTTGTCTTGAATGCCGTTTTCCATTCATCACCGGGTCGAATACGAATCTGATGGTACCCGCTCTTTAAATCGAGTTTAGAGAACACTTTAGCCCCTCCTAACATATCGAGCATGTCGTCCAACCGTGGTATTGGAAACCGATACTTAATAGTAATTTTGTTAATTGCTCGCCTGTCAACACACATGCGCTAGCTTCCATCTTTTTTTGACGTTAATAATGCTGGTACAGCACATGGGCTCATGCTCTCTCTCAATAGACCCTTACGGATCAATTCCTCCACTTGCCCCTGAAGTATCTCACACTCCTTCAGACTCATCCGATAATGAGGGCGATTGGGCAGGCTAGCCCTAGGGACGAGGTCTATGTGATGTTGGATGTCTCTCATGGGGGGTAATTCATCAGGTAAATCTTCAGGCCAGACTTCTTTGAATTCGTTTAGTAACAGTCTTAAGCTTGGAGGGATGTTTGAGGGTTCCTCTTTCTCGCCCTTCACCACTACGGCATATACCTCGTCGGTTTCCTTGGACTCCTCCATGAAATCCCGAATGGTCAAGAGAGAACTCCCCTCCACTTTAGAGGCTTTAGGGTGGTTCTCTGGTGCCATAGGGGCAAGGATTATTTTTTGACTATCCTTGACGAATATGTGGACATTGTCTCGCCCCCGATGGGTCGCATCACGGTCCGACTGTCAGGGTCGAACGAGTAGTATATGGCAGGCTTCCATGTCAACCACGTCACAAAGTATCTGATCCTTATAATGTTTACCAATTGAAAATGAAATAGTGCATTGTTCAGTTACCTTGGTCTCGTTCACTTTTTTTATCCAGCCAATTGAGTACGGGAAAGGATGTTTCGTCGTTGGTAGCTGCAACTTATCCACCATCACTCTTGAGACGATGTTCTCGCTGTTACCACTGTTTATGATCACATCACAGACCTTTCCGTTGACAGTGCACCGAGTACGAAATATATTGTGCCGCTGTGGATGTAATTCCTTTCGTGGGATATACAGTAGTCGCCTCACAACGAGAGATTCGCCACGATCTTCGCCTGTCACTTCATCGCCACCTGCTATTTCTTCAGTGGTTTGTTCATATTCATCAAAGCCATGATCTTCTTCTGCAGCCTCATCTTCAATGTCCCCTTCGTTTATAGTCAAGTGTGCTGCCGGACGTTGAGGATAAGTGTTTGATAAGTGGCCTGGTTGGCCACAGCGGTAACAATTGTTCGGCCTTGGCCGAGCATAAGGATTCGGAATCCTACTCGGGCCCGCTGTTGTGGGTGCTGCCCGTTGAGGTCTGGATGGTCCGCTCCCCGTATCACAGTTCGCGGGTGGAGGAGCTTGAGGACGTTCTCCTACCGGATCTTTTCCTCGAGCCAGCACTGGATCCTGTGTGGGACCTGTCATAGGGGGTCGATTTGAAGGATAGGGACGAGCAGGAGCTCTTGCAAGCCGTGTTTCTGCCCTTTCCTGCCAATTGAACTGCTTCATCTACGGTCCCGACTGGGTACATCTGAACTCGATCCTGAATTACCGGTCGCAACCCACCTATAAATCGTGCCAATTTCTGTGACTCAGATTCTGACAAATCGTTTCGTGTAGCCAACCGCTGGAATTCTTCAGTGTAATCTGTAATAGTTCGACTTCCTTGTCGGCAATTCTGGTATTGCTGGAATAATATCTGCTCATAATCACTGGGGAGAAATCGTGAACGAAGAAGACGTCTCATCCGAGGCCATGATGCGATGGGCACCTTGTTCTGGCGGGCTCGTGAGAGTTGCAATTATTCCCACCATGCAGAAGCACCAGATTTTAATTTAAACGCTACCAATTTCACCCTTTTATGATCTGGCACATCCATATAATCGAAATATCTCTCTACTTCGGTTAGCCAATCGAGAAAATCTTCGATACGTAATAAACCGTTAAAACTAGGAAGTTCAGCTTTACCTCGATAGTCTCTTTCAGCACGATCTAGACGATCGCCTCCATGGATCGGTCGTCGATCAAAATCCTCATTAATGTCCTCGTCGCTGGAACTAGAATCATCTGGTGTAGCCCTACGATTTACCGCTGGTAGTGCTCTGAGATAATCAGGGTCATGTCGTACAGCAACCACGGGTGGTGGGGCGACCATAGGTGGTGGAGCACCGCCTAGGGCTCCGGGCGGAAGTAGCGCATCAGCAAGACGGTCGAGGGTTGCCTGCAGCCCTTGCATGGTCAACTGACTCTCCCGATGGAAAGCTTCCATTCTTTCCAAAAGATAACGAATCCCTGGATCACCGTCCACAGGATTTTGATTCATACCTTCGTTGTTTGCCATCGACCTGAGGAAAAACCTCGCTCTGATACCAAATTGACGCGGGGATGAACGTGATGAGGTCGAACACCGTCTTCCTCAAGGATAACTACTCCGAATCCACGGAGCTTCTCTGGACTCCTCACAGAGACTTCTCGAATCCACGAGGAAAGAAAGCAAGAGAATAGGAATAAACTCTAATAAATTTGAAATTAATTGATGAAAAAATAAAAACGAGTTTACACCCCTTTAAATAAGGGAACCAAGCAATATGAAAGAAATCAGACTCATACTACAACTAAAACTCCTAGAATTCGCAACTTACTATAAATAGTAAACTTACTATTTATAGACGGTCATGATGTCTACTAGTGCACAAGGTTTTCGGCCAAAAATAGTAAGTGTCCTATTTGGCTTCACCAAACTGTTCTCCTAATTATCCTAAGCACTTTTCATGTTGGACACAACTCCTAAAGCCCAACGGGTGAAAAGTTATACTCAAACTAAAACTTACTATTTATAGTAAAAACAAAATTAAAACGAGGAAACGACCGTCGATCAGGGGGTTTTTCGCAAATTCGGGCTGCTCAACCCTGCATAGTGGGGTTGGTTGGCTAAAGTAGCTCGTTCTACCCCAAAATCATATATTTTACGTCGGATAACTCATTCCGGATTGTGAGATACGCCCGATCTAAGGTCTGATGGTCCGGATCACTTCTGTCGCCGACCGTGGCTTTTCTGATCCATCTTGGCCATGAAATTGTCCGCGACCCACTCTACATCATTATCCAGTCAGACTTGGGCTCGTCACGCTTGCATATGACTGGTCACCAACATAGCACATCACGTGCATAAATCACGTAGAGCATAATGTCTAAGCCATTGTACATCACGTACGTGGGTTGATAGTTGATGGTTTGGGAGCTAGCGAAATGATACCACACTAAGCCTAAGGGCACGTGCTACAACATCCAAAATTAGCCACCCATCATCGCCTGTATAATATGAATGCATGATTAACCAAATCATTATTATTCCAATTACAACCATCTAATTTAAGTAAACTCAAAGGTCACTACAAGGGGCTTGTCACCTAGTGTAAGTCGATAGCTTAAGTATAGTGTCTCATTCCCACCATCACCGGCTCATGAGATTTCCCACCTTAGGATGTTTAATGGATGTCCATCGACTAGTAGCCAATCAAATTAAATACATAGGAATTACCATTGCATTGTTATATGGGAATGAGTCATCAAAGCCTTGTAGGGTAAATATCAAATCTTGGTACAGAAACAAGTTGGAGTAGTAAAAGGTCGTACGAAGTAAACACTAAATCAAAATGGTAGGGCAATTTTAAACCAAGGTGGTAAAGAATTCGTCACAAGACCATGTAGGCAAAACAACCCATGGATGGTAAATCCACGTCAACATTTCACCACCAAAGATAACCTCCAAGTCGAGGGTCAATTTCTAACACATTCCGTCTCGTTGCACCCTAAGTGTGGGCTCACATACATAAGTGGAGTTTTTCCACTAGTTGATGTAGTGAATTAGATTCTATAAGTGACTTACAAATAATTCATTGACATGTGAAGGTGTATGGACACGTCATGTAAGATATATATCTACATTAAGTTCATAAATAGATTATAAGCAAAACATGTAAGTTATCAATTAGAATTTGATGAAAGCCAATACACAAGTGACTATTGCAAGTGAGTATGATGTACAAGCTATCAATTATAATTTCAAATGTAAACAATCTCTTAGGAATTGATAACAGATGTAAGTGATCATGAGTTATAAAGTAACAATTGTATTTCTATTGAAAACTATTCATTAAGCTAACTTGGTAATGAAAAGCTTAAGGGGAAGAAGTCATCACCTTATGAGTCGACTGTCTCTTGTCTATTCTTCACTGATTAAGAATCTCATAACGCCTACGTTTGTCTTGGTGAGTAAATTTGGAGGAGCAATGGTTCAATCCTAGTAAAGATAGATTAGCTTCCTTAGAGATGGATCGACATAAGCTGACTTTAGGCAGCACTAAGGTCTCCTTAAATCTGAAAATAGTTTAAGCAAGGAGAGAGTTCGACACACTGAGTTGACTCAGTTGATCTGAACACGGTTGAAAGAACTACCTAAAGAGTGGCCTTCGTGTTAGGATTTAGCCTGAAAAGTTCATGTGGCTAATCTACCAGCTGAATACGACCTTGAAACAAATGGTATTTGAGTCAGTTCTTGCAACTCAAGGCGAGTTGACTCAGTTGATTTAGACTAAGTCGAAGGAGTTACCTGTTGAATGGCATTTGTGCGAGGTCCTAGATTATGGAAGTTGGTGTTGTCGGTCTATCTGCTGAGAGCGACCCTGAAACAGACCGGGATTCGGGTTATTCCCTTAGATGTAAGGTGAGTTAACTCAGCTCTTAACATTGGTTTGGCTTTCAACAAATCTAAGGCTTAACTCACCCTTACCAGGTTAGTATCGTGATGGCCGCTGAATGAAATGCAACAACAGTCTTTCCTTCTCCCTTCTTTCTCTCCTCTTTCCTCTCCTTATTTCTCACTCTATCCCCACGGAACTGAGGCTACTGGGTCACCCCAACTCGCCCTGATTTCGAGTCAACTCGGACGGTCCTGACGTGGCGTGCCCTTGGGTTGATTCTATTGACTTAACGCAGCAGGGCAGCGCACACGTTCTCTCCTCTCTTCACCTAATTTCCCTCTCTCTTTCTCTTCTTCCTTACGACCATCTCTGGCCTGCACTGACCCAACTCGATCCGAGTTGGACAGATCGACTTGGTGCAGTGCAACACCAAGTTCAACTCCTGCGTGCGTATCCACTCTCTCCTTCCCTTTCTCTTCTCTTCTCTCTCTCTATCTCTCTCTGTGTGATTTCCCCCTTAATTTCTCTCTTGCGGTGGTGATACTTGCCTGCACTCACTCAACTCGATCCGAATTGACCGGGTCGACTTGGTACAGTGCGGCACCGATTTCACTATGCCTGCACTCACTTGACCTTTCTCATCCTTCTTTCTCTCCTATTTCCTCTCCCTCACTCCCTGATTTCTTGGTGGGAATTCTGAGACGCACACCCTCCTTTTATAGCCATGAAGCACGCTCAAACCGTTCATTGAACAGTCGAGATAGGTGGCTGCATTCATGTCCCCACCTCCATTTCTTGGATGCATGGGCTCCATCCATTGCCAGGGATGGATTCCTGACATCGAGGCCCACTGGAAAAGTACTCCAGATCAGCAACTGGGGCACACATCATCATGGTGAGTTCTTGGGTTGGACAAAGAAGATGACGTTGCCTCCAATGGCTTTTAAAAAAAATAATCTTGGGCCTATTATGGTGATCTGCACCGCTTGGACGGACCGGATAGGACCAGTGATCAGTGTGGGGTCCACTTTCCAACTTGCATTTTGTTTGAGTGCAATAACCCACAAGATATTCTCTTGCGCCTTCCTTCTTGTGTGAAGGTAGCATTTCTCTGGGAGAAGGCTTTCCTAACGGCTAGTTCTGGGGCTACCCTAGCTCGGGTAGTCAAGATGAATCTACAGAACTCGAGGAGAGGCTCGGATCGCACCAACTCAAGTTTCCCGAAGTGGAAGGGAATCCTCCTCCTTTCGTCAAGCCACAGAATGTCTCTCCTTTCATGGCACCAAAAGGAACGCCTGGATTTGTCCTTAAGTAGTGGCCGAGATCGAAAGCGAGTTGTTGCCTCGGATCACCAATGTGGCAACCACCTAACTCCCCTTTTTTGGAAAGGGACCGCCGCACCTCTTCCATTGGGCCCACACTCATGTGCATGCACGTTTGCATGGGCTCGAAGGGACAACGTGGTTTAGGTTATTCGGTGTCCCCCTACTCGATCAACAATTTGTATTAATGACATGATCTCTATGGGTGGGCCACTTGAGTTTTTTGCACGGCCCTGTTTGAATTTTCGTGGGCAGGAGATCAAACGAAGGAAGAAATTCTTCTTCTTATATGGTCAAAGAAGTTTGACCAGGCCCCTTTGGGCCGATGCAGTGCAGGTGCATGATTACAGTGGTACACATCCAACTCACTGTGGGGTCCACAACATTGTATTTGCCAAATTTGCCCCGCCCATTCTCCTTGGGGGTCATCACTGGGGCCTCTGATCATCGATCAGACAGAATTAAGGTCCAGGTGGGCCGTACATTTTGATCAAGAAGTCTAGTTAGGGACTCCCACCGATTTAATGGCTATATTACATTTTTGTCTAATGATAAACGGTTACAAGAGCCCTAGGATCTGTTTAGATGAATTCCAATGACTGAATTTGTGGTCTGATGGCCCGCGTGCAATAATCGGGTTGTAGATCGTTATATCGGATATCGTTGACCCGTTGGATGGCGTATTCGTTGAGTTGGGTCCCGAGACTCGTGATCCATGGTTTAATTGCATTGTTAATGACATGGTGTAAGCTGACCAGATAATGGTCCATAATGGGCACTATATGATTTGATTGCCCAACAAGGTGGTTGAAGCCCATGAACTCATTAGTAAATTAAAAAAATGTGAAGTCATCTTGGTCCCTAGAGCAGAGAATTCCAAAGTGGATGCACTTGCGAAGTTGACCACAACAACTGAAGATGACATCGCGAGCTCAATCCCCATCAAGTTCCTATTCGACCCGAGCATCAATGAGCTCGACCCGGAAGTAGCTTGCCCCATCAGTTTAACCTCGAACTGATGGATCGAATTGTTGATATCTTCAGGAAGGCACGCTACTCGAGGACAAGCTTAAGGCGGGTAGAATTTGAGTCAGGTCCGCTTGGTATATTAAGAAAGGAGACCTCCTTTACAAAAAAGGGTTCTCCTTGCCCTATCTACAATGCCTTCGACTTGAGGAACCTGGCTATGTTCTGAAAGAGATACATGAGGGAATTTGTGGTGACCACTCTGGCAGTCGTGTTGTTGCTCACAAGGTCATTCGGTAAGGCTACTTTTAGCTGATTATTCAGAAAGACGGCAAGCAATATACTCAGAAATGCGACAAGTGTCAAAGATTCATAGTGGTGCCTGACTAACACCTAAGCAGCTGACCCCCATAACCAGAACATGGCTGTTCGACTACTTCACCAAATGGGCCAAGGTCGAGCCGTTGGCTAAGATTACAAAGTAGAAGATCATTGATTTTGTATAAAAAATATCATATGCCGATATGAAATCCTGCACACAGTTGTCTCAACAACGACAAACAGTTCAATAATGATTGATTCCGAAGGATGTGTGACAACCTTCAGATCCGCAACGTTTACTCGTCTACTCAGACCCTTAAGCTAACGGCCAAGTAGAAGCGGTCAATAAAATCACCAAAAACCACCTCAAAACAAGGCTCAAGAAAGCCAAAGGAGCATGGGCTGAGGAGCTTCCCTATGTATTATGGGCATACCGAACTACTACTCGGACGTCCACAGGAGAAACTCCCTTTTCCTTAGCCTTCAGGGTAGAAGTCATCGTCCCAGTCGAGATGGGGCTCCTCACGACACGTGTTCAGTCCTATTATGAAGCTCAGAATGTCAAGCTTATGGCTTTGAGTCTTGATCTGCTTGAAGAAGGGAGCGAACGAGCATAACTGAAGGTTGCGGCTCGGCAATAATAGGTTGCATGATTCTATAATTATCGAGTAAAGATGCGAAGGTTTCGACAAGGAGATCTAGTTCGCCACAAAACCTTCCAAAACACCAAGGAGCCCGGTTCGGGAACCCTAGGGCCAAACTGGGAAGGGCCCTATAAGATAAAGGGCACAACCCGACTTGAAATCTATCGACTTGAAGACATAGAGGTACAACCTCTGCCGCACTGGTGGAACGTCGAGCATTTGAAGATCTATTCTCTATGAAGACCGACCAGGTCTTGGATCGAAAACGATTCACTACTAGGTTAGAATCTACATGTTTATTATTTGGAATCTACAATAAAAATCCCAAGGTTAGAAAATTTTAAATTCTACTTGTCTGAATTATTCGAACTACATGGACCGCCGCATATCTTACTAAGGATTTCCCTTTGTGCAAGGGAAAACAATCATCTCACTAGTTGTCCGACCCTTAAAGAAGAGGTCAGACTACTAATCATTTTTGCTACTTGAACTACGCGATCTATTGTGAGGATCTCCCTTAGTGTTAGGAAAAATAGTCCTCTTAATTAAACTGCCCAACCCTTTATGAAGAGGTCGGTGCAGCTAACCTACCTATTCTACAAGGGAAAAATTCCCTTAATGAAGGGAAGAGCTCAAGCGCTAGCCCCCAATACCTCCACTACTCAACTAAAATGCTCGACCTACTATTATAGCTAACACATGACTAATTGACCTATTAAATCTACTTAAAAATCCCATGCACAACATCAATTACAGCAAAAAAATTTATCTTTCTATTTATTAGATCGAGCAGAACAACAAAAAATAAAAATTATACAAGTATGGTGAGGGGTGGCGAGGCTCAAGAAACTCGAGAGGGCTGCTCGGCTTCGGCATTGATTGGCACAGGGTCTGCCAGTGAAGGGTTTATAGCTACCTCGTCGCTGAGGTTGTCAAGATTCAGCTCGGGGTATAACCCCTTGACTTCCCCTATGTAGCGTTCGTAGCCTTCGAGGCTTTGTACTCCTCTATAGGTGCAACCTTGATCGCTAGGATAGCTGCCACAGCCTCGGACAACTGAGCAGCCAAAGTCACCTTGACTTCAGCCAACTTAGTTACCGAGCTCTCTCTCTCTCTAGAGCTAGCTCAACATTCAGCTCCGTGACCTTAGCTACCTGACCTCATCCCCTCTAGCTCGGCCAATGCCGAACTCTCCTTCTACTGGGCTTCGCTTAAATGGATCTTCAAAGTTGCACGTTCCTCCCCCGTTAGCTCCAAAGCCTGTCGAAGGTCCTTGACCTCTACAGTCTTGCCTTGGAGCACTGCCTCTGCTTGCTCAACTCATCTGCTACCCGCCTCATTTTTTAGCAAGTAGACATAAGAGCAGGGATTAGCTAAAATGAAGAAAGTATGTTAGAAACCATATATAAATGAATAAGCACAGCGATGATGAAAGAATGTACCTTGTACCAGAACGCCGCTACGTCCCTCAGAAGAGTCTCCAGATGAGTGTTGATCAAATTGGTGATCTGATCCTCCAGAGCATACATGGCCACCCAATTAATCAGGCCATTCATATGGTGCCTAGGTAGTAAGGAATAAGGAGCTCAGTCCCTCGGCCTCGGCTGCTTGGGGGCTCGAGGTATCACCCCCCTCGGCCTGACCCTGAGCAACTGTAGGCTAGGCCTCCTTGTTCGCTTAAGCCTCATGAGCTGGAGAGGTACCATCTAGATCCACCACCTCCACAGCCACCTATTATGGAGGGATAACCAGGGTAAGAGCATCCTGAGCCCCTTCACCTGATGCGGTCGGAAGCCACCGCCCCACCAAGGACTCCCCGACATCAGATCCTAACCTCATCTTTGCCGTAACAGAGGCTCCTACCAAGATGGTCGGAGAAACCGTCACCCTCCTCCTCATGGTTGACTTCCTTCCGACCATTTCAATAATAAGGGGGACAAACCCTTTTTACAGACCACAACAACTTGGTCATGTTTGCACAATGGAACATTCCATATCAGCAAAAATCTACTTTATTCGATCATGTCTACAGTCCGCTACCTGCCAGAAGGAGCAACAGAAGGGACAAGTCGGAAGAGTTCGGACTGATAGAGAAGGTCCGAGGTGATCGACACACTCCAAAGCCATTGAACTTCACTTGTTGCCTTAGCCCTGTTCACGTGTGCAAGTTGCAGGTCGAAAAGATGAGGCAGAGTCTTGGAAAAACCTACAAAAGCAATCAATGGTTATTGAATGTAACTACAAATGAATGAAAAAAAAAACCTACGTTTAATACCTTGGCAATATCCGACCTGGGTTGGCGAATTTGGTGGGAACCCGAGCTCGCAGCCGGGCCAATCCAGCAGTAGGCACCTCCCGTTCTCTAGATGCACAAAACTACTTATTCTTATAGTTTTTGTTAGAAGTTGCGTTACCAGTAATGAGGGCCTGGCCCTTGTTCACCCATGCCGAGAAGTAATACTAGCTTAGTTGCATCGGGTGAGCCTTGGGATGGTATAAGTTCATGAACTCCCCGGCCGTCAGCTCTTTGTTCCCGAGTTGGAACCAGAGGATGTAAGTTCCCAACAATGCCCTCCATGCATTCTGGATAATCTTGAAAAGGCCGAGCTAAGAGTCCTAGAGGGGGGGTGAATAGGACCATGTCAAATTAAAAATTTAAGTGCAGAATAATAAAGAAATAATCAAATATAGTACTTATCAATTCAAATAGTATAAATGAATAGCAACCTCAAATGTACAAGTATTGAGAGGTTGATACATATGTTGTTCTAAGGACAACCTTACATCAAAAACCAATGGCTTATGGTAGGACAACCTGATTTCTAAAACGGTCTGTGTATCAAAAACTCAAACAAATACAGAGGAATAAAGAATAAAACATAAATAAATTTCTATTACTATTACAACATTCACCACATGTGCAGAAAGTAAATTACAATCATTTACCACAAATGTTGATAAATAAATTACAATATTCGACAACTTAAGCACATGCAACCATTCACCACAACTCAAGTAATTATAATGGTTCGCTTGTGTATACACCAACTGTTAAAGAACAACCACACAACTACTCTACTCCTAATATCCTCACACAATGGATATTGACTTTTACTATGAAATAGGTTTTCCAAGATTCACCTAAAACCTTCACAATTGTGTTTTCAAAGGGCTACCACAATTAAAAACCCCACTTACTGAGATTTTCTGGCTATCTCAATCAAAACCAAAAATGAAAGATTTCCTGGCAATCTTACAAACCAAATAACAAAAATATAAATGTACTTATTTGAAGATTCTTCTTTTGATGAAGCCCGGTAAAATCGATTTGATGTAGATGTTCAATGTAGACATTCAATGTACAATCTCACATATGAAAGTGTAACATCCTGGATTTTTTCTTGAAAATAGACGCCTTTAGGCAATGAGTCGATCCTAACACCTTATTAACTCCTCAGAACTCAATCCCAAAGTTTAAAATCCCTTTTCAACCCATTTCCTTCAAAATTTCAACTTTCACCACCTAATTTTTCAAAATTTTCTAAGTATTTTCACATTAGACACGAATTTTAAAATTTAAATGATGAAGAACAATACTTAAGCTAAAACTTACTGTAAATAGTAAATACGTAAATAAAATGGGCTTTTGACCATTAACCTTATGGAATCTCACAAAATGAATAGGTTATTTAGAAAGATCAACTTCTTTTACCCTAGGACCTTATTCTATCATAATTAGGGTAGAATTTAGTTAAGTACTAAACTAAATTAATTGTGAAATTAGCTCGAACCACTTTAAATACGTACTGCAAGACCCAAAACTAGAAGAATCGCTAGCGCTGCATTACCTAAAAATCTAGGAACAATCTCAAAACTCAGTTGCTCTCGGGTGCACATTGAAACACAGTAAGACTAGTATCTTAGTTCGTACCATTCCGTAGGATTCCATGATCTTTTCGGTCGAATTCCAGTAACCTTCGACCCTTAACCGGTATTTACGCATGACCCTGAGTCACATGCAGTCAACCCGAGACTTGTACCCTAGCGACTGCACCGTCATCACGGTTCTGATATCGCGACTCGGTCGCTGAGGCGATACCCTGGTCAAGAGATTTGGGCCCACGTTTGGTGTGAGAAAAATGCCACGCGTGTGAGTTCTAAGAGAATCTCTACGACTTGTCATATCAATCAATCAATCCCATCATGTTAAGTATATGTCAAGTACACATCACCTTTCACCCATTCCCAAGCAACCCCTGAAGTCAAAGTCTCTTACACACGCATGCTTTTCTTACACAATCTACCATAAAAGCAAAAAAAGGCCCTTACACCCATCACTCACCAAATCAACACGTTCATCACTCCATCACCCATCTCCCTCTCTCTTTACAACCCTCTCTCTCTCATTTTTCAAACCACTTTCCAAGTAAGAGAGAATACCACACGTCCAAGCTCTTCCCTAAACCTCCATGAGAGAGTGTTGTATGTGGCCCACTTCCTACCCTCTCATATCCCATCTCATCCCTCCAGTTTTCAACACCATCCGTTAAAATCAAAGCTAAGGAGATCGACGTTCCATCGGACCAAGGAGTGGATGGTGGGTGATCTTGGACCCACATTTCTCTCCTTTTATTATGTATTTGTTTTGTGATTTAAGGGTCCATATTTAGTGGGACCCACCTTGATGTATATTTTGTATCAAAGAGGGGCCCATAGTGGGGGGGGGGCTCCATCACCTTCATTGTCTCTCTCTCTCTCTCTCTCTCTCTCTCTCTCTCAATGTCAGCAGTAAGTTCCGTGGGTCCCATCTGTTTCACCCACACCTTCTATCTATGGGACCCACCATGGTACATGGGTTGTATCCAAACCGTCCACATCTTTGAGATCATTTTATGATGTGGGGTAAATGAGTGAGATCCAAAGTTTAAGTGGACCCCACCAATTGCAATAAAAGTGGGGTATAGTGACATCCACCATTTAAAACTTCTTAGGAGCCACAGTGGTTCCCACTCAAGCTGATATTTGGCTTTCACTTCATCTATCTCTATGTTAACCTATGAATAGGTTGGATCGCAAATTACATAAGGGTAGGCCCGATTTGATGTATATTTGGCCCATTTGATCGGCCCATGTGATCGGCCCATTGATTCGGCCCATTTTGGTCGGCCCATTGATTCGTCCCATATGATTAGGCCCATCTTAATATAGGTATGGCCCGTCCATTGAGGCCCACCCGATATACATAATTAAGGCCCATGTTATGTGGCCCATTTGTTGTATCTAAGGCCCATGGGTCGAGGCTTAATTGGATGTGCACAAGTCCACTACAATGTGTGACTCTACCATGATATGTGTAATGATGTTTATGATGGTCATGCCTTGGGAGTAATGTTGGTTTGATGTCCATATTGTACGAATATTGTTGGTTAAATGTCCGCATTATAATTCTCCCTAGGGCCCATTGTTAGGCCATCTAAGCCCATCTTCGTTATGAACAACATCCATCACCATATGACATGTTTAGTATAGTTTTATGATTCATAATCATACGCATCATATGTATGCTTGATATGAGGAGTGACTGATCATATCATATGCCTTCGGGCATTATTTAGGGGCTCCCAGTTAGGCGGTGTTGCCCTACATAAGTGCACGATATGAGTAAGATTGTTGCATGAATGGATAGTGTGATTCATGCATTTCACATTGTGTGACATGGTTTCTGTACGCCCTAGCGACATCAGGGCTGTAGCCTCCACAGACATATCGTAGTTGACAGGAATGGATACCAAAAATCTTATTCTACATGGGGTGCTATAGATATCCTTGGGTGAAAGTCCCTAAACCCTTATGGTACCAGGAGGTTGCTCCAACTTCTAGACCGAGTGAATGCATGAGCGCTAAGTGCCGATTACCAGGAGGCCGCACTTTTCCACTGTATCGTGGTCAGTTGGAAGGCAGTGCAACCTTACCCACCCGAGAGGAGGGGGCAAGGCTAGGCTGAGTTTGACCAGCTTGAGGAATGGATCCGCTATCGACGAGCCGAGTCCGATATTGGCAGGTGGATAGTGATGTCTTTTTTACTCACCTAGTTGCACACGATGGGATGACAATCTAACTTAGAGTATACTAGACCCTGATGATATTCCAAAGTTGAGTTGTTTTGATATGTGGACTTAAATGAGGATTTGTATGCTTAAGTTGCATCTCGCATCGCGTGACCTTAGTATGGCCGACATCATTTATGTCTTACATCGCATAGCCTTAGTACGGCTAATGGTATTCATGGATTCATCAACATATTTTGTATTACTCTGATACTGCATAATTGTATTACTACCTTACGCACACACTTTCACTACCCTCTAAGCTTTCCATAAGCTTATGTACGACCGTTGTGTGCATGTGACGTTGGAGCACAGTATCGCTGAGGTAAGAGTGCTTTGCAGATCATTTTAGAGCTTTTTGTTCATCACCATTGTATTTCCCTTTATGCTCATTATGCTTATAAATTTTTTTATCATAGTGAAAATGTGATGGAGTTTTAGGTTATTTTTTGTGGGTTATGCCTTTGGTTATGCTTATTATTAATCAAACTGATGTTGAAAATCCTCCTTGTAGCATCCCGAGATCGAAACATGGTGACTGGGCGCTCGGAGCCGAGAATGGGATACTACGGAGGCTGTCGGTGCTAGATTCAGTGATCGAGAATTTTATGAGCCCATTTTTTGAGTTTGGGGCATGACAGAAGTTGATATCAGAGCATAACTTGGGAATGACCGAGAACAACATTATATGTCTGCTATGAGTTTCGAATGACTAAGTCCTAAAGTTTGGATGGCTGATCTTCCGTTATAGGCCCTTAACGTGCGTGTCTTCTAGAGTTTTCACAGTTGATAGGCGCCTTCGCTCTTTCCTATAGGATATGCCACAGAGGAGAGCGACCTGATCGACTCCCGCTCCACCACCTGAGACTCCCGCTCCACCACATGCGGCTCCCACCCTACCACGTACGATGCCCACTCCACCACCAGAGATTCCTACTGCCTAGCCTGAGGATGCAGCTCCCGCACTAGAGACCGATGCGGATCTAACCGTATCCGTGAGTACCTCCCAATTACAGCAGATGTTACAAGATGTGACGGTCGCACTTCAGGGGCAAGGCAGGCACCCTGTTATTTCACCAGACCAGGCCAAGCAGGAGCGCGTGAGCACCCTTCTTCCAGAGTTTTGATGGCTCGATCCCCCACATTTTCAGGGCGAGCCAGACCCGACAGTAGCTGAGAGATGGCACTCCGATGTGGAGAAGATATTTGATACGATGAGATGTATGACCGAGTGACGAGTCCGATTAGCAGTATTTTTCCTCCATGGTGAGGCTGAGCACTGGTGGACATCAGTCTCCCGAGCAGCAAACGTCGATTTTGTGTGGACTTGGGAGGATTTTGTGGATCGATTTGATTGACAGTATTTTTCTGATCACATCCGGTGACAGCGAGGGTTGGAGTTAGAGGCCCTAGTACAAGGTGATATAACAGTGGCTTAGTATGCGGCTCACTTTGTAAATCTATCCAGATTTGTACCTTCCTTGGTAAATGATGAGGAGCAAAGAGCCCGCCGCTTCGAGGACGGCTTGTGTTACTGTCTTCGCGGTCGTGTTATTGGGCATGAGCTCCCGACTTTCGAGGGGATGGTACGAAAGGCACAGATTTATGAGGCTGAGTGGGCCAGTTCTCAGTCTGATCGCGGTCAAAGGAGAGATCGGAAGAGGTAAGCTCATTCTAGTGATTCCAAGCAACGTCGACCTCAGCAGAGGCACACAGGTAGCCCAGCCTTTTGAGCACCAACAGCACCTTCAACACCACCTCTGAGACAGTTCACCAGCACCTATTTTGGGTACAATACGATGGGGCATCGTATGTGGGAGTGTCCTTGCCCCCAACAGCAGTAGCAGCAGATAGGTCCATAGCAGCCTCCACCACCGCAGTAGTAGGGACCCCCACAGCAGCAGCGACAACAGCCCCCACCACCGAGGCCACCTCTGTAGCAGCATCAGCACTAGCCTCCGAGGACGCAGCAGCAGAGGCAGCAGTTTCAACCCCCTCAGTGACCCCAACAGCAGCAACACGCTCAGTGGGGACAGGCACCTCCTCAGCTGACTTAGGCTACGTTTTATGTTGCTCAACAGGACCCGCAGTCATTCAGAGGAGTCTTAAGGGTAACTTTTAATCTCTGCATGCAATGCATGTGTGTTGTTTGATTCTGGTGCATAACATTCTTTTGTGGACGAGAGTTTCTACCGATCGACTGGCTTACCGTTGGAGTCTGCTCGTGAGGGCCTGTCAGTATCGACTCCCTTAGGGAAGACTGCAGTGTTAGGCCGATTTTGCTCGTCTTGCCCCATTCTAGTTAGGGATACCTTTTTACCTGTCAATCTGTTTACATTGACGATGTCCGAGTTCGATGTCATCCTGGGCACGGATTGGCTTGCCGAGTACTATGCCATATTGGACTGCACCACGAGCACAATCACATTCTATATACCTGGCGTGCTGCAGTTCCAGTTTATTGCAGAGCCCAGAGGAGAGTCATTATCTTGTATGATGTCGTCTGCCATAGAGGAGCCCATAGCGGTGAGCATCGACCAGTTTCCTGTGGTTTGTGATTTTTGCTATGTGTTCTAAGAGAATCCGGGATTACCGCCTCACCGACTCACTGAGTTTCAAATTGATCTCATGCCCGGTATCGCACCTAGTTCAAAGGCCCCGTATCATATAACATCATTGGAGTTGCGGGAAATGCATATGCAGTTGGATGAGTTGCGCGAGTTAGGCTTTATCCGTCCGAGCAGTTCTCCGTTAGGAGTGCTGGTACTTTTCGTGAAGAAGAAGGATGGCTCGTTGAGGCTATGCATGAATTACCGCGAGCTAAACAAAGTCACGATTAAGAACAAGTATTCACTCTCGAGGATTGATGATTTGTTTGATTAGCTGTAGGGAGCACAGTTCTTTTCAAAGATCGACTTGCGTTCTGATTATCATCAGATTCGGGTCCGAGAGGAGGACATTCCGAAGACGGATTTCATGACAAACTACAGTCATTTTGAGTTCCAAGTCATGTCCTTCGGACTGACCAATGCACCCGCGGTATTCATGCAGTTAATGAACGAGGTCTTCCGCCCATATCTCGATCAGTTTGTTATAGTCTTCATCGACGACATTCTGATCTATTCGAGGACCCGTGAGGAGCACGAGCAACACCTAGAGATTACCTTGCAGACCCTCCATGCACACCAGTTATATGCAAAGCTGGATAAGTGCCAGTTCTGGTAGGCAGAGGTGAAGTTCCTCGGTCACGTGGTGACGAGGGAGGGCGTCACGGTGAACCCCTCGAAGGTTGAGGCTGTGCGTCAGTGGGGCCAACCATGAAGGCATCCGAATAAGCAGTTTCCTTAGTTTAGCTGGCTACCACCGGCATTTCATTGAGGGCTTCTCTCGTATTACAGCCCCACTGATCAGGTTGACTCGGAATGGTGCAGAGTATATTTGGAATGACGCCAGCGAGCGAGCATTTATGGAGTTGAAGGATCGTCTCACGTCCACTCCTATCCTTACTCTTCCCTTTGGGAGTGATGGATTTATTATATTCACTGATGCCTTATATATTGGTTTGGGTACTGTCCTGATGCAGCACGAGAGACCAGCGGCCTTCGCGTCTCGCCAGCTCAAGATCCATGAGCTGAACTACCCCACGCATGATTTGGAGTTAGATGCGGTTGTCTTCACATTGAATGTGTGGGGGCACTATCTCTATAAGATTATGTTCGAGTTCTTTTCTGATCACAAGAGCTTGAAGTACCTCCTCTCATAGTCTGAGTTAAATATGAGGCAGAGGCTCTGGATGGAACTCCTGAAGGATTATGACTTCGATCTTCAGTACCACCTGGGCAAGGCGAACTTGGTGGCGGATGCCCTCAACCGTCAATCACGAGGCCTGGTGGCGCATATGATGATCCAGAAGTGAAGTATGCTCGAGGATATCGCAGAGTATGATTTTGAGTTTGGTCTGCAATCTTCCTGAGTTACGCAGATATCTTATGATCGAGACACATCTATCACGGTTTTCTATCCACCATGGCTCGACGAAGATGTACCATGACATGAGGCGACAGTATTTTTAAGCAGGGATGAAGCGTCAGATTGTCAGGTTTGTGGCCGAGTGTGACACGTGCTAGCATGTCAAGGCCGATCATCAGAGACCCCCCGGTCTATTGCAGCTGTTGAGTGTCCCGATGTAGAAGTGGGAGCACGTGTCGACAGATTTTATTATGGGCTTGCTAAGGACTCAGCGCGGTCATGACGCCATCTAGGTTATTGTGGATCATCTGACGAAGTCGACACATTTCCTTACGATGCGTGCGATTTGGTCTATGGACTGGCTTACAAGGTTATTCGTTGAGTAGATTATGAGACTACATGGCGTTCCAGTCTCGATCGTTTTTGACCGAGACCCGAGTTTCACGTCTCAATTTTGGGGGAGCTTTCAGAGAGCGCTGGGGACTAATTTGTAGCTCAGCACCGCATACCATCCGCAGACCGATGGCCAGACCGAAAGGGTCAACCAGATCCTTGAGGATATGCTTCAGGCTTGCGCGATTGATTTCAAGGGTAGCTGGGATGAGCATTTGCGATTGGCTGAGTTCGCGTACAACAACAACTACCAGATGACCATCGGCATGGTTCCTTTTGAGGTACTATATGGCAGACCATGCACATCCCCGAGTTATTGGACCGAGGTTAGAGAGCGCCGTCTTCTAGGTCTCGAGCTTGTGCAGGAGATGTCAGAGGTATCTCAAGGTCTCGCTCATGAAGGGTGTAGTTTGATTTAGAGTGAAGGACAAGCTTACCCCGAAATTCATAGGACCTTTTGAGATCACTGGGCGCGTTAGCGTCGTGGCCTACTGGCTTACCTTACCATCTCAGTTGTCTGGTGTCCACAACATTTTTCATGTCTTTATGTTGAGGAGGTGTGGGTCAGACATCGTTCCTGTTATTGATTGACAGCCATTAGATATTCATGAGGATGCTTCGTATATGAGCAGCCAATTCGTATCCTTGATCGGAAGGAGCAGGTCCTCCGGACCAAAGTCATTCAATGGGGTCACCATTCTATTGAGGAGGCTTCTTGGGAGCACGAGGCTGAGATTCGAGCACATTATCCCCATCTCTTTGATTACTGATTATGTGTTGTATTTTGTATATTGTCTCTGATTTCGTATAATTATGTTAAGGTTCTTCTTTCTCATGAATTGTATCTAGTTATGACGATGGTGAAAATTTTGAGGATAAAATTTTTATTAGGAGGGGAGAGCTATAAGACCCGTATCTTAGTCCGTACCATTCCGTAAGATTCCACGATCTTCCTGGTCAAATTTCGGCAACCTTCTACGCTTAACCGGTATTTGCGCGCGACCCTGGGTCACATGCTGTCAACCCGAGTCGACTTAACTCGAGACTTATACCCTTGTGACGCGCCATCGCAGCGGTTCCGATGTCGTGACTCGCTCGTTGAGGTGATACCCTGGTCAGAAGATGTGGGCCCACATTTGGTTCGAGTAAAACACCGCGCGTGCGAGTTTCGAGAGAATCTCTACGACTTGTCACATCAATCAATCAATCAATCAATCTCATAATGTCAAGTACATATCTTGACATGTCAAGTACACATCACCTTTCACCCATTCCCAAGCAACCACTAAAGTCAAAAAGTCTCTTACACACCCATGCCTTTCTTACACAATCTACCACAAAAGTTAAAAAAGGCTCTTACACCCATCACTCACCACATCAACACATCCATCACTCCATCACCCATCTCCCTCTCTCTTTACAACCCTCTCTCTCTCATTTTTCAAACCACTTTCCAAGCAAGAGAGAATACCACACGTCCAAGCTCTTCCCAAAACCTCTATGAGAGAGTGTTATATGTTGCCCACTTCCTACACTCTCATATCCCATCTCAACCCTCCATTTTTCATCACCTTCCATTAAAATTAAAGCTAAGGAGATCGACGTTCCATCGTCCAAGAAGGAGTAAACAGTGGGTGATCTTGGACCCACATTTCTCTCCTTTTATTATTTATTTATTTTGTGATTTAAGGGTCCATATTTAGTGGGACCCACCTTGATATATATTTTGTATCAAAGAGGGGCTCATAGTGGCGCGGCCCCGCCATCACCTCCGTTGTCTCTTTCTCTCTTTTTCTCTCTCCCTTCCCATGATTATGGCCCACCATAGAGTGTGTATTGAATCCATGCCACCAACCTTCATGGGACCCACCCGATGGATGAGTTGGATCTACACCATCCAACCCGTTATCGAGCCTGGACGGAAGGAAAAATACAAATACTATAATGATCCAAGCAGGTGGGCCACGTACATGTGGGATCCACCATGATGCCTGTGTTCTATCTACACTGTCCAGCATCTAGGGATGCTGGACGTGGGGCCAACAGTGAAGGGTGGACTGACATGGGTTGGCTAACATTGAAGTGTGCACTGACGTGAGTGTGCTAACATTGAAGTGTGCACTGATGTGAGTGTACTAACAGTGGAGGTGTGGACGGATATGGGGTCCATGGGACCCATCTACACCCTCCACCCCACGTGTGGGACCCACCTTGACATGATCACCCGCCCAAATCCATAGCTCAACTGGCAAACTGAGTGAAGGATACCTCGTTGCAACACTAAGGTCTTGGCATCGATTTCCTGCTGGGGGTGGCCAACTATGCAGTGTACGGTGGAGTCCATGGGACCCACCTACACCGTCCACCCATTCTGATGGGCCACTCCATCAGGTGCGTATTCATCCAAGCCGTCCACCATCTTTGGACGGTGGGACCCACTCCCACGTGTGGGGCCCTCCCGGATGTTTGTATGATTGTGACCGTCCAGGCCCTGGATGGCCTTAACATCTAAAGTGTTTATATATATATATATATATATATATATATATATATATATATATATATATATATATATATATATATATATATATTATGCATTATGTTATATAATATTGTATATTATATTTAATATATATGTTGTGGTGGGCCCTACGTGGGACACACCTTTGCCTCCTTACAGCAGCTATAGCCGCACGTGCATGTAAATATAATATTACATATTATATTTCCTATATATTAAAGAAATATGTATAAGGGTGGGTCCTACGTGGAACCCACCTCTCCCTTTTTAAAAAGTTTTTAAAAAAAAAAAAGAAAAAAAAGCAGCATTAAAGTAGGTGCTCTCTCTCTCTCTCTCTCTTAACGTCAGCAGCAAGTTCCGTGGGTCCCATCTGTTTCACCCACACCTTCTATCTATGAGACCCACCATGGTACATGGGTTGTATCCAAACCGTCCACATCTTAGTTGAGTTGTATTGATATGTGGACTTAAATGAGGATTCGTCTGCTTTAGTTGCATCTCGCATCGCATGGCCTTAGTATGGCCGACATCATTCATGTCTTGCATCGCATAGCCTTGGTACGGCTAATGGTATTCATGAATTCATCAACATATTCCGCATTACTCTCATACTGCATAATTGTGTTACTACCTTGCATACACACTTTCACCACCCTCTAAGCTTTCCATATGCTTATGCACGACCGTTGCGTGCAGGTGACGTTGGAGCGCAGTAGCACTGAGGTAAGAGCGCTTTGCAAATCATGTTGGAGCTTTCTGTTCATCACCATTGTATTTCGCTTTATGCTCATTTTACTTATAAAGTTTTTGATCATAGTGGAAATGTGATGAAGTTTTTTGTTATTGTTTGTAGGTCATGCCTTTGGTTGTGTTTATTACAAATCAAACTGGTGTTGAAAATCCTCCTCGTAGCTTCCCAAGATCGGAACGTGGTGAATGGACGCTGGGAGCCGAGAATGGGGTACTACGGAAGCTATTGGCGTCAAATTCGGTGATCTGGAATTTTATGAGCCCGATTTCTGAGTTTAGGGCGTGACAAACACCATATTGGACCTGGACCGCGTGTCGAAAGTCCAATTAACACGAAGCTATACGGTTATGACCGCCTTACTGGGCTTGATTACCATATTGAAAATCAAATCTAGATAATGTCCAAAAACGCACAACTTGAGCCCGGAGTGAAGTGTGCGAGAAACTAGAATATCTTTAGGAAATGGACTGAAACTTAAGTGAATTAAGTCATTCACTTGTAGGCCAAATCTAAGGACTCAGACCGTCAAAATTTGACCCAACTACACCCTCGAATCAGGAAACATTTTCAACATATGTCAGTGTACTTGTGGCCCTGATCAAGTATCAGTGACCGTTGAACTGAAACATGTCCCCCACGGCCGATCCATTGATCCGATTGGACCGAGATCTTAACTTGACCTAGATCCGATGTCAGGGAACTTAACCTCGACCGTATGTAGGAAATGAGCCTTCAGATGGGCCCCATTCATCAGAAACGGACACCCTTTGGCTATAACCTAAGTATATAATGGCCCTGGGGCCATTCCCATTAGTTCTGGGCCCATATAAAAGACTAAACCCACCCCATTTCTATTCCATACGAGTTCCTAACCCTAGGAAAGAGAAGAGAGAGAAAAGAAAAGGAGAAAATGAGGAGAAGTGAGAGAGAGTGAGAGATAACTGCTGGGATTCGATCTCACCCCTCCATGGGCTGAATCACCACTTCCGTATCGATATTCTGGCGCTTCCGATCCTATTTTTGGGGAAGAAATCTTAACCCTAATCTATCTTAGGGATCTAAATACAATGAATGGTGAAATAGCTAACCTATTTCGTGATTCAGGTAGCCGTTGTGCCGTAGACAAAGACATAGTGTTCAAACTCAGCTCGGTACGGGTTTACCGGTGAAAGGTGCGGACTATAAATGTTTAGGTTATGGTTTTTAAGGCTTTTAATGTTAGTAATGGTTTATGACTGACTTGATTGCCATCACAGTGTAACGTCCTGAAAATCGGGGGTCGTGCAGAAGCTTACCTCCCGAATTCCAATGCATCACTTATGCAACATAGATAATGATGATTGAATGTTATTCGTATTAGTGTATTAAACATGAGTAAGATTACACCAAAATAGCACATCATACTCCAAAGATAATTAAATTACGCAAGCGGAAGACAGTGATAGATATATAAAATATATGAATTACTGTAAGTCTCCTGAGTGTCAACATGTTACCAGGTTAAATATATACATGTATACTCAAAAAAAAAATGAACAAAAAGAATATACACAGGCATTCCAAAAGTATAAAATAATAAGTGTAATGACATCTAATCAGCAACCCTGTAACCCCGTCGATTAAAACATGGTCTACATAGACCCGCCTGATAGCTGCATATAGGAGAAACCCTCCTCATTGTCATAAAAGTCTAGCTCTGCTTCATAAGCATCGCCATCATCTGAAACTAAAACAAGGTCTGGTAGGTGTTTAAAATACCGTCTCATAATGTGGGAGTGAGTGATCAACTCAGTAGAGCTATAAAACAAAGGTTAACATGTTATCAATTCAGTCAAGCAGTAATGATAAAGTAGTATAGCAACCATATCCTAAATACTCTTGTTAATGTAAGAATGATATGCGATAATGATGCATGCCCTCGCCTACACTCCCTCAGGGTTTTCATCTCACGGCGCGCATGACATCCTCCTGAAAGTGCTCTTCCTCGCCAAAGCACATGCAGTGCAGTGGATGCACATGATTAGTCAGGTTCTTACTTTGGTTTATTCATATAGCAGGATTGGGAAGCTAAGGTACCTTCTTTATATCAATTCCCAAACAATGATCCATTCTAAGGTCATCAGTCCTAGTAAATCTCATACGATGTTCCAGTTCTAGGTCACTACAAGGGTTCTTCACTTGATCAGTGTAGGCCGATAGCTCGAATACAGTGTCTCATACCACTGTATTTGGCTCACGAGTCTAGGTTGCTCACTGGTCACTACAGGGAGGCTCGTCGCCCCAGCGTAGGCCGACAGCTCGACCACGGCGTCCCATACCACCATGTCTGGCTCATGAGTCTTAGCGGATAGAGGTACCAAGGTTAACGGGGTTTCCACTGGTAAGTTTAGTACCTTAGATTCAAGCAATAACATCCATACATGGTGAACATACATCGGACCAATCGGGTTACTTGACAAGCTCGACTGGTATGAGCGTACATCGAGTCGATCGACATGGTGTGCATATGCACTCCGCGTGGTTTAACCACTGTCGACAAGCAGCGTACGACTCGGATTCCTCAAACGTATCCATCGTGGCTAAAACAGTTCGGCCTCCGATCGTAAACCATTACCGATTGCCTTGACTACAACGTAGTCCCAATCACACTTCAAGTAATAGCATTTTCATATGTTAATTCATACAGTATGTGACAACTGAAACCAGATAAAAATCTTACTTGAGTGATTTAACAAACACATGATACCCATATTATCCAACATAGCCATTTCATCCATTCAACATATAGTAGTAAGAAAAGTTATATAAAGGATAATGTAAAGGGAATTAAGAATCCTATCTCAATACCCATAATACATACATTGAAACAAGCATTTTTCACATTCAAGTATTTTATCAAACACTTAGGCTACACATGACATATACATGTAATATAGTAATTACAACATGCATTATAGCAAATCCCTTTACAAAAGAGTTCACCACAGGTACAACAATCATGTATTCTCAGTTAATGAACATGGTAAGCATAAATCATAATTCCATACTCATTCAAACATTTCAACAAACATTTGGAATGCATCAAAATCAACATACTCTACATATATGTGTAATATATGGATAACGTCGTATCTACACATATGTGACAGCAATCAAGGCAGTCATAAATCATTACTGACATTAAAAGCCTTGAAAACTATAACCTAAACATTTATAGTCCGCACCTTACACCAGTAGACATGTAACGAACTCAGTTCGAACACTATTCATTTATCTACGGCATAACAACCACCTATAACAAGGAATAAGCTAGCAATTCTACCATCTGTTCTATTTGAATCTCTAAAAAATACTAGTGTTAGGATTTCTTACCCAAGAACGGAGTCGGAATCACCGAAATAGCGATACAAAAGGGTTTATGCAGCCTGTGGAGCGATAGGGAAGGATCCCAAGGATAAACACCAACACTCTCTCAATTCTCCTCACTTTCTTCTCTCTTTGCTCTCTCCTCTCTCCTAGGATTTTCCAAATTTGTATGGAATGAGAGAGAGAGGGTTTAAGGTGCTTATATAGGCCCAAAACTGATGGGAATGGCCCCAAGGCCAAGGTATACTTAAGTTATAGCCAAAGGCATCTGTTTTGATCCAACTGAGCTGTTCCGGAGGCCCCTTTTCTACATGCGGTCGGACTTAAGCTTCCCGACCATGGATCTAGGTCAGGCTAGGTTTTTGGTCCGATCGAGTTTACAGATCGACTGTGGCAGACCAGTTTCAGTTCAACGGTCACTGACACTCAATCAGGGTCACAAGTGCACTGACATGTGTGGAACATTTTTCCTAATCTAAGGGTGTAATTGGGTCAGATTCCGACGGTCAGAATCCTTTGATTTGGCCTACAAGTAAATGGACTTAATTCACTTAAGTTTCAGTTCATTTCATAAAGATATTCGCGTTTCTCGCACACTTAGCTCCGGGTTTAAGTTATGCATTCCTGGATACTATTAAGACTTGATTTTTGAGGTGGTTTTCAAGTTCAGCAAGGCTATCATAACCATACAGTTTAGTAGTAATCGGACTTTCAACGTGCAGTCTAGTTCCGATACGAAGTTTCATGATGCTCCCAAGAGCAACTGGGTTTAGAGATTGATCATAAGTTTCTATATAATGTAGTATTAGCGGTTCTACTCATTTTGAGTCATATAGATCATATTTAAAGTAATTCAAGCTAGATCCATCGATTGTTTAGTTCAGCACTTAACCAAATTTTACCCTAATTATGACAGAATAAGGTCCTAGGGTCATTCTATGCCACTTTTTGGCACTTCTAGTTAGTATATTATATTAATTATTTTTTCAGTAGTTCATCATCGAGTTTACTTCATCTCTACTAAAATTTATGAGATTTTTTGTTGTATAAAAATTTTAAAAATTTCGAAAGCAGCAACTGTCCAACGAATGATTTTCGGACAGTTGTCATAACGACTTACTTTTAACTATAGTAAATATTTTATTATATTTTTCACTTATTTTTATATGAAACTAGACTTATTTAGCTTCAATTTGGCTTTTGAATCACCTAAATCTGATTATGACGAGAGAGATATGACTTTTTGAAGTTTGATAAAGATTACAGAAAATGTGGCAGAAAACGGGCCGCCCAACTCGCTGCAGCCCGCCAGGCGGCGAGGCCTCGAGGAACCGACGAGGCCATCGCCGGTCCCTAGACCCTAGGGCGATGCCCTCCCCCAACCCCCCCCCCCCCCCCCTTGGGGGGTGCCGAGAATGTCCGGGACCCTCCTCGGGTCTCCTTAATTTGCGTCGTTTGGGCCCCCAAGTCCATTTGATGTGGTTTCGCGGATCCAATACTTGAAACGGGTGTATTTTGCAAACTGGAATGAGTTGTTCAATATGAAATATATGATTTTGGGATAGGAGAAGCTGCTTTATCCAAATAACCTATTTATTTTATCAGATTCCATAAGACCAAATGTTTAAAACCTATTTTATTTATTTATTCACCATTCATAGTAAATTTTTTATTTCATTATGGTTCTTCATCACTTAAATTGTAAGATTTATGTCTAATATGAAAGTACTTTGAGAAATTTGAATAATAAGGTGGTGAAAGGTGAGATTTTGAAGAAAATAGGTTGAAACGAGATTTGAGGCTTTAGGATTGACTTTTGAGAAGTCAATTTAGATGTTATGATCGACTCATTGCCTAAGGACGTCTAACTCCAGGTTGAAAAAATTTCAGGATGTTACACACAGGCACTTAGATACGATATTTTTAATGTATTACACATATTTATGAACTATGTTAACTATAATACATTCCATGTGTTTGTTGAAATGTCTGAATGAATATGAAATTATGATTTGTGTTGTCATGCTTATTGATTAAGAATATGTAACTGTTGTACGCGTGGCAACTCCTTTGTGAAAGGATCTGCCATGATATATGTTATAACTAGTGTATTACATGTATTTTAAATTGTGTAGTCTAAGTGTTTGATAAAATGCCCGAATGAGTAAATGCTTGCCGAAGTGTATTTAACGAGGCCATTGATACGGGATTCTTAATTACCTTGTCTATAGTTACAATTTCCTTAATGTAATATATCTTGTTACTGCGTGATTTATGGATGAATGCCAAAGTATAATAACATGTAATCTATGTGTTCGTTAAAATGCTCATATGAGATTTATATTTGAATTGGTTGCTACATGATGTATTGACTAGCACATATGAATGCCTATTATATTTGAAGTGTGATTCAAGGCTACAATGTAGTCCAGGCGATCGGTAATAGTTTACGATCGGTGGTCGAACTGTTTTAGCCACGACGGATACGTTCGAGGAATTTGAGTCGTACACTGATTATCGACAGTGTCTAGGCCACGAGGAGTGCATATGCGCTCCATGTCGATTAATTCAACATACGCTCGTACCAGTCGAGCTTATCAAGTAACCCGATTGACCCAATGTATGTTCACCATGTATGGACGCTACTGTTTGAACCTAAGGTACCAAACTTACCAGTGAAAAGATCGTCTAACCTTGGTACCTCGATCCGCTAAAACTCATAAGGCGGGCGTGGTGGTATGGGACACCATGGTTGAGCCGTTGGCCTACCCTGGGGTGACGAGCCTCCTCCTAGTGACCAGTGAGCAACCCAAACTCATGAGCTGAATATGGTAGTATGGGGCATTATATTCCAGCTGTCGGCTTACACTGGCGCAGCCTAACTGTGGTCATCAGTCGGGCTGGTGATGAGCCTTTGAAAATAGACTGCCAGTTGGTAGGGCATTGGTGAAGTAACCTCGAGTACAAAATAGGCCCACCTCGGTGCAACCAGGCTATAGTCCCCAGTCGGGTTAGTGACGAGCCTTCAAAAATAGACTGATAGTTGGTAGGGCGTTGGTGGTGTGACCTCGAGTACAAAATAGGCCTACGCTGACGATGACAAGCCTCTCTTGGCGACCTAGAGTGTAACTCCCAAACTTGCCCATCGTATGTGATTAACTAGGATTGACGACCCTAGATGGATCATTATTTGAGTAAATGATATGAAGGGTGGTACCTTAGCTTCCCAATCATGTTGCATGAATATACTTAATTAAGAACTTGGCTAACACGATCATGCATCGCATTGTATGGTGCTTTGGCGAGGAAGTTCACAGAGGAAGGGGTGCATGCCATGATTGTGAGATGATGTCGCTAAGGGAGTGTAGGCGAGGGCATGCATTATTTTAGCATATCATTCCTACATTAACAAAAATACTTAGGACTTGATTATTGTACTACTTTATCATTACTGTTTGACTGAATTGATAACATGTTAACCTTTACTTTATAGTTCCGTTGAATTAGCTACTCATTCCCACCTGTGGTGGTGTTTTTAAAACATCACCCAGACTCTGTTGTAAATGCAGGTAATGGCAAGGTCTATACTGCAGTGTTGGATTTTGTAGGCGAGGAGGAAGGATTCTCCTATGCTCAGCTCTCGGGCGGGTCTATGTAGACCTCGTGCTGATTCGACTGGATTACAGGGATTTATGGATTAGTTGGACATTTACATTTTAGTATTTTGTATAATTTGGAGTAAACATGTATATATCGAACCTTGTTACATATTCATACTCTAAGGATTTAAAGCTCTTATATACTTTATATACTTATCATAGTCTTCTGCTTGCCAAATTACATTAACTCTAAAGTATGATATACTATTTTAGTATAATCCCACTCATGTATGAATGCACTCATAATAATCATCATAATCTATGTTGCAAAAGTGATGCGTTGGAACTCGGGAGTTGAGCTTTGCTCGACCCCCGATTTTTAGGGCGTTATAAAAAGGATTCTTAGATCTAAATGATTTTTAGATTAAATTGTCCAGGGCTAGCTTGATTTGATTTTGATCTCAAAAAGGGTAAAATCAATATTCCCTTTACAAAAGAATTAGAATAGAATGGAGATCACAAAATCAAATACAAAAAAGCTATAAAAAGAATCTTAAATACTAACCAATTAGCTTCTCAAATGTGGGGACAAGTTCTTTCAAAATTATGACTTGAATATCTTTGAATTGAATGAAAAACTCTGAAAATCGTCCTCAATTTATAGACAAAAATACTGTTCACTTGACCGGCCCAGTGGTCTGTTCGACTGGTCAAAGGACAAACAAGAATTTAAAATTTCAGGCACAATAAGATAAGATCGCTACTCGACTGGTCGAGCCCTGCACTCGACTGGTCGAGTGGGACCCAGTTTGGTTGTTGGACTTTGAGTCGAGCAGTCTCCAGGATTGGTCGAGGGTCAAATAGAAATTTCGAAAGTTTAAAACAAACCTAAGACTAGTCTAGAAAATTCTTAGACTGGTCGAGCCAGTACTTGGACTAGTCAAACATAGGCTAAGACTAGTCGAGATAAAGCCTATAAAATTATATAATGACCCAAATTAAGTATGCAATCAATATGACCTATCCTATGGTCAATCTAGGGTCATTCGTACCTTATAGGTGAAAATTGAGCATTGAAACATCGTTCGCTTCGGTTGATAGATCGTCATGAAGTACTTGAAGCTTATCATCTTGAAGTACTTTGAAGCTTGAGCTTGAGAGCTTGTAACTTGAGTTTCAACTTGAGTATATGAGCTTAAGCTTGAGAATATTACTTTAGCTTTAATTCTTTAATTAATGCACACTATCTTGATATAGTTGAAACTTGAAAACTTGATCTAGTACTTGAACTTCTTGTTTCTGAACTTCTAAATCTTGTACTTAAGCTGCTTGAACTTGAATTTGAATTTCTTGAACTTGTACTTGATTATAAGTAAGGATGATATAACGTTGAGCTACAAAGGATACAGATTCTAACAGGCTTTGGCATTATAAATTTGACAATCCTAGGAGCTAGATAAGATAGCGTTTACAGATCTGACCTAGGGCCAACCTCATGTAAAAGGTGACCTCTCGCATGATTCGATGGAGGGGGAGGCATAGCTCGGACTACAAGGTGACTAAGTAGATGGTCACCTCGTCCTCATGTGGGTCCCCGAGGACTTCGCCAGGTTTGGGGGCTCTAAGTCCCACTAAGTTCGAAATCTGGTACTCATATTTGATCCAGAACAGATCGGCCTCCGTCAATGTCAAAACAGCAAGACCGACATCATCCAGCTGCTCGGCCAAAGTTTAAGCAACAGCCCTCTCTGATGGAATGGTTTCCATCATCTGGCCGTGGTCTAATGGTACTGGAGATAAGAGGATCAAAAGGAGCCCCGAGCCTAGAATCTACACTTCCCGAACCAGAATCTCCCTGGAAAGTGTTAGGTTTGGGGCATTCATCCAAGATATTGGACATATCAGGTCAAGAAAGAAGAAATGAAAGTCAACGGAGAAGAAGATTTCTGACTTATCGGATATTGCCAAGTCCGAGAGCTCGAGAAGAAGCAGTGGGAGCAAATCGCTTGAAACATTAGTGTTCTCCACTTTTTATAGGCAGTTTAGCTTCAAGCAATAATTACCTGTAATAAATGCAACATCCAAAAAGGCTCCTCGGCACATGCAAGCAACCGCGTGGAGATCTCCCACTTGCCCGATGACCTAACTTCTCAGGTAGTGAAACATGTCCATGCCCCATAGGTCAGGAATCGAAAAGCTTCCCTACTAATGCACGCCGCTTCGAACACATCGTACCATCATTACAGATCTTCATTGATCCTCGTGCCTGCAACCTCTCTCTAAATTTTTGGTGAACCGACTCAACCTCTCATGTATGGATGTCATTGATTCGTCCTCACTACATTGACTTACTTCATGAGCTCATCGATGGTCAACTTAGAGGTAGGGGGCTACTATTATGAGTAAAAGTGAGTTGGTCAGAAGTATGAAGTCAACTCAGACATCTGTGCGCATTGCATGGTCAACCAGCACCAGTCGTGACCAAGGAGCTCCTTAATGACTAGAAGTGATATTCTGTTGTACTTTATTGTACAACGTCGAGCTCTTCCATGGCCCCATCTATGTCCGAGCTAATGTTCAAATCTCTTGGAGAAGCCTCCAAGGTATGATCCCATATAGGACCGAGCATGCCCTACTCGGAAGACTTACGAAAGAGTCTCTGTACAACACGATAAGATGAAGCGGATGGTCATCCCCAATTTCACTTATGTTCTACTGAGGAAGGGAGCTCGGTCTCGGTGCTCGGATACAACATTCGAGGGCAGGTCGGTAACCTACTTGAATGTTAAAGGAGAAGCTCGACCACAACCCATCATAAAGCCTAGGTCGACCTTGGCTTCCTACTACATGTTTCTCCTAATCCCGACCACTCGAAGATTATCAAATAGATCTCTCTGAGATCTTCGTCGAGGATCTCAAAAGATTACCCCGACACATCTAGGATAAGACTCCCTCAATCTATAATATGTACCTACCAAGTAAGGATATTGTCATCTACGCCACCGCACTTTTAAGCTATAATTAGAGGATTGTTCTACAATGAAAGGTACGCAAAAAATCACATATAAAACCCTACATTCTACTAGACCTAGTTTGTCTGCCTGACTTTGGCATTGAAGGGTCCCTTGATGCAACCAGGGTCTTCATCTTTGTCTTCTCTTGTAGGTATCAAGTGGTCTAAGGAGGGGGTCCGAATCTCTACATCAACAATACCAATTAAACTAGACATGTTATCAGTGTGTCCTATCAAGTAAAATATACCAACATGTTATCAGATATATCATGAGATAATCGGCGGCCCTAATTGGTACATCATATACCGAGAGTAGGAACTGAACGATAGCCCCACTAGAAATATAGAAGTCTATGTGGTGCAGCCCACATTAGAGTAACATCGGCTCCTCATGTAGCATGTACATAAAAATCTAGTAATTGGAAGTAAGGCATAGATAAAATACATATGCCAAGGCGAGGTCCACTAGGAGACCCGGATGGACACACACATGTACAATACATGTCTTACTAGGCTACCAATCCATTTAGGCACATGGACGACTAATGATATCCGAAAATAATTAGATTATTAACGACACCACTATAATTAATATAATATGATGATCTGCACATGTCTGATCATTACTAACATAAATTGACGATCACATATCATTGGTTAGTCACTAGGATGTGATCCTATGCTTATGGCCATATAAGTCTTGGGATTTCATCATTTCAAGCAAGGTATATGCTTCAATTGGTTTAATATAACTATAGTGTCAACATTACACGTACCCACTAATTAGGGATTTAATCGATTTAATTTCAAACCTTTGCAAGTATATTATGCATATCACTTTAGGATTATAGGGATTTTAAATCCATGATGCCAAACATAGCTAAAATCTAATGAACCCCCAATCCAGGGATTTCCAAGTCCAAGTATCTCAAAACCAGGGATTCCAAAGTCCAAGGGGTTTTTACCCCCACAGTTCCACGTGGTGCGTCCCACCTAACATTTGAATCGACCTGAATGTTGGACCCTTGGCCCAACATGATCCGAAGAAAACGATGGATGGCACATAAACATCAAGGTGGGGACCCAAGCGCTGCCAAGCATGGCCAACAATACCCGTAACGCCCTGAAAATTGGGAGTCGAGCAGAACTTTACTCCCGAATTCCAACGCACCACTTATGCAATATAGATAATGATGATTGAATGTTGTCCATATTAACACATTTAAACATGAGTAGGATTATAGTAAAACAACATATCATACTCCAGAGTTAATATAATTTGGTAAGCGGAAGACTGAAATAAATGCATTTAATTATGAAAATGTTTCACAAATTTTGGAGTATGAGCATGAAACCGGGCTAAGTATATACACGTGTTGTTTCTATCCATATAAAATGCAAAAAGTAAATGTGTTCAACTAAACAAATATCTCAATAATCTCTGTGCATCGGCATGAGATCTACATAGATCTACCCGATAGTTGAATGTAGGAGAATCCTTCCTCCTCGCCTACAAAGTCCAACACTGCAGTATAGACCTTGCCATTACCTACATCTACGATAGAGTCTGACTGGTGTTTTAAAAACACCGCCATAGGTGGGAATGAGTAACTAATTCAATAAAAATATAAAGTAAAGGTTAACATGTTATCAATTCAGTCAAGTAGTAATGATAAAGCAATACAACAATCAGGCCCTAATTACTTTTGTTAATGCAAGAATGGTATATTGTAATGATGCATGCCCTCACCTACACTCCCTCTTATGACAACATCTTATGATCGCGGCATGCACCACTCCCAGTAAATGTGCACTTTCTCTCCAAAGCACCGAGTAATGCGATGCATGGTCATGTTAGTCAAGTTCTTAGTTATCCCTTTTTCATACAGCAGGATTAGAAAGCTAAGGTACCTTCCTTTTCATCATTGACCCAGATATTGATCCATCTAGGGTCGTCAATCCTAGTTAGTCACATACGATAGGTAAGCTTGTGAGTTTATCCTGTAGGTTGCTACGAGAGGCTCGTCACCTCATCGTAGTCTTATGTAACATCTCGAATTTTTTCCAACTTGGCAATGGAGGTCCTCAGACATAGAACTGCCCTAGGACCTTATTCTGTCATATTCGGTAATAATTATGGTGTAATTTTGTTAAGAAATAAATAGCCTGAATCACTATCTATACAAACTACAAAGACCCGAGTACCACCTCGAGCAGAAATCTCTTAGGATCAAATCCTTTAGAAATTAAGCGAGTATTAGCTAGTGCTAAACTAGTTTACTTGTGAAATTTGCATTAATCACTTTAAATATGATCTGTAAGACCCAAAACTTGTAGAAACATTGACGATAGGTTACCCTAAAACTTAGGGACAATCTCTATTCCCTTTTGCTCTCGGGAGCACTTTGAAACTCCGTATTGGACCTGGACTGCACGTCAAAAGTCCGATTACTATGAAGTTATATAATTAAGACTACCTTGCTGGACTTGAGAACTATCTCGGAAATCAAGTCCAGATAATGTCCCATGGCTATTCGCTTGAGCCCGGAGCGAAGAGTGTGTGAAAACGTGAATTTTTTATAAATTAAATACAATTTAAGTAATCTGAGACGTGTCACTTGTGGGCCAAATATAAGCAATCAGACCGTCGGAATCTGACCCAAATACACCCTCAGATCAGGGTAGGTTTCCAGTACATGGCAGTACACTTGTAGCCCTGATCGAGTTTTGATGACCGTTGAATTGAAACTGGTCTGCCACGGTCGATTTAGAAACCCGATCGGACTAAAAATTTAACTTGATCAAGATCCAATATTTGTGAGCTTAAGTCCGACCGCATTCAGCAAAGGGAGCTCCAGAAGTGCTCCGTTGGATCGGAACAACCTTCCTTTGGACATAGCCTGAGTATACCATGGCCTGAGGTCTATTTTTGTGAGTTCTGGGCCTATATAAGGACCTTAAACTCTCTCTCATTCCTCCCATATGAATTTGAGAAAACCCTAGGAGAGAGGAGAGAGTAAAGAGAGAGAAAGTGTGGGACAAGTGGGAAGATCTTCCTGATACTCTATCCTACTGCTGCACGTGCTTAACCATCACGATCTAATCATTATTCCGGCGATTCTGACTTCATTTCTAGGTAAGGAAACCTAACCCTAATCTATTTTAGGGTTTCAATAGTTGCAAGTAGCGAAATAGTTGACTTACCTCATGTTATAGGTCGTCATATCAACGTTGACGAAGACTTAGAGATTTCATCGACTTCTTTACGCTTCTACGGCATAAGGTACGGACTTTAGACATTTAGGTTATCATTTTTCAAAGCTTTCAATGTTGGATAAAGATAGATTCCTGACGTGGATGTTATTTCACATGTAGAACATGCTATCCGTTTTTCGTTTCGGTTAAATACGAAGAATATGAAATTTTATGTATTCTCTGTATTCGTAGAAAATACCGTATACGTACAAAATATGAATGTATATTTTCCATGATTAACTGCCATCTATGTATGCTAGATGTATGTGTAACAACTCCTGGGTTAAAGATTTAGCCCAAATACATGATACACCAACATACGATATGTATTTAGTATGTGTAGCCTAAGTGTTTGTGAAAATGACTGAATGAGTATAGACTTTGTACTCGTGCTCGCCATGACAAAATGTCATGGATATATGATTATTGTATGAGCGACAACCCTTTGACAAAAGGATTTGCCCTAATACGTATGTAAATTAACACATAATATGTATGATGTAATGTGTAGGCTAAGTGTTTGTAAAAGTGTCTGAATGAGTTAGTAGTTAGCAAGATGTGCTTGTATGCGGGTTGAGATATGATTCTCAACCACATCAATGATGTGTATGATTTCCTTCATGTATGACTTATTTTGATGTCTGCTTGATTATGAATTGAATGTGTGTGAATTCATGTTTACAATGCACTTCAGAACATGTTCATATGATTGAATGATTTGTAATCTTGATCCATCACTGCTTTGACTATCTCATAGGACGTTATGTTGTAATTGAATGTGCTTGGGGCTATTGAATAGTCCACGAAATCGGTAACCGGACTTGAGTTCGTGGCTGAGTTGGATTCACCACGCAGAACGTGTTTGACAAACTCGAGCCGTGCGTTGCTTGTCGACAGTGGTTAGGCTACACGAGGTGCTTATGCACTTCATGTTGATCAACTCAACGGGCGCTCGTACTAGTCGAACTCGTCAAGTAACCCAATTAGCCCAATGTATGTTAACCGTGTATGGACGCTACTGCTTGAATCTAAAATACCAAGCTTACCAGTGAAAATCCCATTAACCATGGTACCTCGATCCGTTAAGACTCATGAGCTGGGTATGGTGGTATGGGACACCGTGGTCGAGTTGTCGGCCTACGCTGGGGCCACGAGCCTCCCCGTAGTGACCAGTGAGTAACCCAGACTCATGAGTTGAATATGGTGATATGAGACACTGTATTCAAGCTGTCAGCCTATACTGATAAGGTGATGGGGGAGTGGTGTAACGATTCCGTGTAACAGCCCTGACAGCCCTTTATAGTGACCTCGAGCATACTCTAAGTCTACAGGAAGGCGACGACCCTTCCGTAGCAACAAGAATACAAATATAAGACCCGTATCTTGGTCCGTACCTTTCCGTACACTCCCGCGGTCGTACCGGTCGAATTCCGGCAACTTTCGACCCTTAAACAATATCGACGCGCGACCCGGATTCATATGCCGACAACCCGAGTCGACTCAACCCGAGACCAATACCATAGCGACCGCACCGTCGCCGCGGTTCCGATACCGCGACTCACGCGCCGAGGCGATACCCTGATCAAGAGATATGGGCCAACGTTCGGTGTGAGAAAACGCCGCGCGTTGCGAAAACCAAGGGAATCCCAACGATGTGTCACATCAATCACATCAATCCCATCAATCAATCACCCATCAACCCATCACATGTCAAGTACACATCACCTCCATCCCTTTTCCCAAGCAACCACAAAAGTCTCCACATCCTATACCTCTCTTACACAAAAGCCACAAAAGTCTTCCTAACCCATACTTTTCTTACACAACCATCACTCACCCATCCATCCATCACTCTCTCTCTCTCTCCCTTTACATCACTCTCTCTCTTACTCTCTTTCTCATTCCAAAACTTCCAAGCAACAAGAAATTGCAAGGGCTCCCACGTATGGGAATTTCTCAACCTTTCTAAGCTCCAAGTGGCCCACCTTCCTACCCCAAAATCTCCCATCTCAACCCTCCATTCTTCATCTTAGCCATTGAAGTTGAAGACAAGGTGCCAAGGAACCCCTAGGAGCGAGAAGATCGGACGGTGGGTGCATCTATAGGATAGTTTTTCTTGTTTTTATGGTGGATCAAGTGAGGCCCACCGATCAATGGTGTGGATCTCACTTGGGACCCTTATTTGTGGCCGATGGACCACTTGGATCATCATGATCATTCCATGATGGGGCCATTCTCCATGGACCCCATCATGATGTTTATTTTCATTTGGAAAGGTCATCTAGACCATTCATATTGGTGGGGAAGGGATCCCCACCGTTGATCTTTAATTTTGAGGGTCACATGTACAAAATGACTCAATTGATGTATGATTTCATGCATGGGAGGGCCCATAATGACGGGGTCCCTCCATCACAAGCCGTGTCCCACTCTCCATGTCTCTCTCTCTCTTTTATTGCTTTTATTTCATTTTATTTTATTTTATTTCATTTTTATGCTAGAGGATTGTGGCCCACTTGAATGGACCCCATCTTGATGTAATTATTTTATTCAAGTGGGGCCCACCTTAGACGTTGAACCCATGACAGACATCAGTGGTGGCCCCCTTCATCAGGGCCTACCATAATAATTTCTAAGGAGAGGTCCATCGTCCAGCGTCTGGGACGCTGGACGTCCCAGTATAAAACAAAAAAAAAGGGAAAAAAAAAAAAGAAGAAAGAAAGGAAAAGGGAATCTTGGGTGAGCCACCTGCATAGGCCCCACCCTGATGTATAGCTCTAATCCAAGCCATCCATCCCTTTCACCATCTCATTTTAGGCGTTGAGCCAGGAAATGAGATTGAACGGAGCATCTGGTGGGCCATATCTTAGTAAATGAAATCTCCATCATCTAAAGTTCCTAGATTTCCTTCCTACATGCTGAAAATGTCCAATATTGGACTCGTTAGGTTTGTTTTGAGTCAGGGAAGTTAGTGGACGGTGTGGATTCATATGATGTGGGCCACACACTTGAAAAACCACAAAAATTAACGTTTTAAACAAAAAAAAAAAAAATAAATTTTGCAGCAGCAGCAGCTGCCGCTGCTACTGCCAGCGCATGACGCGCTGACGATAGGCGGGCGGGCGGCGTCCAGTCCAGCAGGGACCCACGGCTCCAGCCGTGGGCCCCACCATGATGTTCATTTGCCATCCGACTGGCCCAAAAGGCGGGCCACCCACAGCTGTGGGCACCCTCCAAATATTGGTCCCATCTGACGCTCAGGTGGCCCACACCGAAGGAATCAGTCGGGTTGAACCTCTACCACTGAAATACATCTCCTGGGCCACGGAGGTCTCAGATCAATCTGAAGTTCGTATTTTCACTTCATCCCGGTCTGAGTGACCTTATGAGCGGTTTGGATGGTATGTGAACGTTACAGCGGGCCCCACATAGGAACCCCCCTTTTTGATGTATGTGTCCTATGTCCACCGTCCAGTAGACGGTGGAGCCCACAACATTGTACGTCCCTCTATTTTGATCGTGGGGCCCCTGGCACCTTGCAACATCAAGTTTTGTGGGTCCCACCATTATGTATATTTAATACTATATACCTTATAATATGTATATGATCATGGGGCCAAGGTCCATATGACCTTTGAATAAAATTGGGTTGCAGATAAATGATAAATATTACAGTGGGCCTAGGCCCATGTGATCTTGTGAATAGTTTGGATAGAACTAAACAGCATGTGGACCCAATCTGAATAGAAAATAAACACTATGTTGGGCCCAAGGTCTAATGGAAAATAAACCTCCCAGTGGGCCTTTATGCCCATGGGGTTGGACCCATTGAATGTATTCCAAGGCTCATGGGATTAGACCCATTTGAGGTAATTTAAAGCCCATGGGATCAGGCCCATTTGATGTACCATAAGGCCTAGAGGTTTAGGCCCATTGAACTCATATAATGCCTAAGGGTTAAGGCCCATTTGGCGTTCATATGGGATTCAATTGGTGTGACCCATTCGACCCATGAGTTAAGCTCATTGGTGCAATCCAAGGCCCACGGGTTTTGACCCATTGCAATGCACATAAGACCCATTGTTGTGGCCCATTTATGTGGCCCATCTGACGAATAAAAGGCCCACAAGCTATGGCCCATTTGATATATATGTAAGGCCCAATGGGAGGAACATAAGGTCCATTGCAATGTGTAAACCCAATACCGATTATGTAACGGTGTTTTAAGAAGATCGTACCTGGGAAACAATGTTGGTTTGACGTCCACATTGCGAGTGAAATGTTGGTTGGATGTCCACATTACGACTCTCCTTAGCATCCATTACTGGGCCGTACTTATCGTATTTAGGCCATCCAGGTCCATCTGGATTGTAAATAGTTCATTTTGTTATAACATGTTTAGTACAGTTCATGACTCATGATCATACGCATCATATGTATGCTTGACGTGAGAATTGTCTGATCATAGCATTTGCCTTCGGGCAGGTTGTTTATGGGCTCCCGATTAGGCGGTGTTGCCCTACATGAGCGCACGGTATGCGCAGGATTGGTTGCATGACTGGATAGCGTGATTCATGCATTCCGCATTTGTGTGACATGGTTATTGTACGCCCTAGCGACATCAGGGCCGTAGCCTCCACAGACACATCGTGGTTGGCAGGATTGGATACCGGAAATCTTGATCTATATGGGGTACTATAGATATCCCTGGGTGAAAGTCCCTAAACCCTTATGGTACCAAGAGGTTGCTCTAACGTCTAGACCGAGTGGGTAGATGAGCGTTGAGCACCGATTACCAGACGGTTACGCTCTCCACTGTGTCGTGGTCGGTTGGAAGGGGGTGCGGCCTTACCCGCCCGAGTGTAGGGGGCAATGCTAGGCTGAGTTTGACCAGCTCGAGGAATGGGTCCGCTATCGACGAGTCGCGCCCGATATTGGCAGACGGATAGTGAGGTCTCTTCCACTTACCTTATTGCGCGCGATGTGGCGGCAATCTGGTTTAGAGTGTACTAGACCCCGGTGATATTCCATACTTTGAGCTGTATTGACGTGTGGACATTGATGAGTATCTGTATGCTTGAGTTGCATTGTACATTGCATGGCCTTGGGATGGCCGATACCATTCATGTCTTGCATTGCATAGCCTTGGTACGGCTCATGACGTTTTGGTTCCATCTGCATATTCCGCATTACTCTGACATTGCATTCATATTACTACCTTGCGCACACACTTTCACCACCCTCTAAGCTTTCTGTAAGCTTATGCACGACCGTTGCGTGCAGGTGACGTTGGACTGCAGCAGTGCTGAGGTAGGAGCACGTTGCTGATCATTTTGGAGTTTTTCTGTTATTTACCCTTGTATTTCCCTTTATGCCCATTGTACTTGTAAAATTTTTTATCATAGTGGAAATGTAATGGAGTGCTTGGTTGTTGTTTGTGGGTTATGCCTTTGGTTATGCTTATTACGAATCAAACTGATATTTAAAATCCTCCTCGTAGCATCCCAGGATCGGAACCTGGCGAATGGGAGCTAGGAGCCGAGAATGGGGTTCTACGGAGGCTGTCGGCGCCGGATTCGGCGATCGGAAATTTTGTGAGCCCGGTTTCCGAGTTTGGGGCGTGACAACAAACTAGGCCTGTATTGATAAGGTGATAGGGGAGTGGTGTAACGATTACGTGTAACAGCCCTTACAGCCCTTGCAGTGACCTAGAACCGCACTTCGTATGAGATATGCTAGGACTGACGACCCTAGACTGGATCATTGTTGGGAATTGATATAGGGGAGGTACCTTAGCTTCCCAATCCTGCTGTATGAAAAGGACTAATAATAACTCGGTAATTACACTCATAACATCGCACTGCATGTGCCTGGAAGATGTGGATTACTGAGGGAAGAAAGCATGCTGCAAACGTAAGATGGTGTTGCATGAGGGAGTATGTTGGTGAGGGCATACATCATGTCATTTCATCCTTGTATTAACTATAGTATTTAGGAATGTTTGTTATGTTTGCTTTATCATTACCGCTTGACTGATTTGATAACATGTTGATCTTTACTCTATTGTTCCACTGAGTTAGCTACTCACTCCCACGTTACGGGACGGTGTTGTACACACCAACCAGAACCTGTTGTAGTTTCAGATGATGATGCAGCCTGCGAGGTGGAGACAGACTTCGAGGATGATGAGAAGGCATTCTCCTATATGTAGTATTCAGGCGGGTCTTCTTCGACCTTGTCCTGATTCGACGGGGTCGCAGGGCTATATGATTTAGTTGAACACTTTCTCTCATAGTAATTGGTATAATTTGACACCAGACATGTATCTATTCATCCCTGTTATATATTCATATTCTGGGGATTTAAAACCACTTATGTACTTTATATATTTATCACAGTCTTCTGCTTGCTTAATTTAGTCATCCTTGGAGTATGATATGCTATTTTGGTATAATCTCACTCATGTTCACATGCACTCATGATCATCAATATAATCTATGTTGCATAAGTGATGCGTTGGAACTCGGGAGTTGAGTTCTGCTTGACCCCCGATTTTCAGGGCATTACATCTTAATTCATACTCGAGGTCACTACCACCAACGTCCTACCAACTAACAGTTTATTTTTGAAGGCTCATCACCAACCCGACTTAGGACCACAGCTAGGCTGCGCCGGGGTAGGCCTATTTTATACTCAAGGTCACTACGGTAAGGCTCGTCACCTTAGTATAGTCCTAGTGTATACTCAAGGTCACTACTAGAGGCTCGTCACCTAGTCGTAGGCCGACAGCTCGAATACAGTGTCTCATACCACTGTATTCAACTCACGAGTTTGGATTGCTCATGGGTCGCTACGAGGAGGCTCGTCGCCCTAGCTTAAGCCGACAGCTCGACCATAGTGTCCCATACCACCATGCCCGGCTCATGAGTCTTAGTGGATCGAGGTACCAAGGTTAAACGGACTTTTCACTAGTAAGTTTTGTATCTTAGGTTCAAGCAGTAGCATCCATACATGGTGAACATATATTGGGTCAATCGGGTTACTTGACAAGCTCGACTGGTACGAGCGTATATTGAATTAATCGACATGGAACGCATATGCACTCCTTGTGTCCTAGCCACTGTCGATAATCAGCATACGACTCGGATTCCTCGAACGTATCCGTCGTGACTAAAACAGTTCAGCCACCAATTTTAAACCATTACTGATTGCCTGGACTACATTGTACCCCCAATCACACTTCAAATACAATAGGCATTCATATGTGCTAGTCAAAACAGTATGTAGTGATCAATTTAAATATAAATCTCATATAAGCATTTTAACGAACACATAGAGTACATGTTATCATACATCGACATTCATCCATAAATCACATAGTAACAAAATAGATTACATAAAGGAAACTATAATTATAAACTAGGTAATTGAGAATCTCATCTCAATGGCCTCATTAAATACACTTCAACAAATATTTACTTATTCAAACATTTTATCAAACACTTAGACTACACAATTCAACATACATGTAATACATTAGTTATAACATATATCATGACAAATCCTTTCGCAAAGGAGTCGCCACGCATACAACAATCACGTATTCTCAATCAATAAGCATGACAAGTATAAATCATAATTCCATATTCATTCATACATTTCAACAAACACATGGAATGCATTATATTTAACATAGTCTATATATGTGTGTAATACACTAAAAACATCATATCTAAGTACATGTGATGGTAATCAAGTCAGTCATAAATCATTAACCGATATTGAAAGCCTTAAAAATCATAACCTAAACGTTTATAGTCCACACCTTTCATCGGTAAACCCATACCGAGCTTAGTTTGAACACTATGTCTTTGTCTACCGCACAATGACTACCTGAATCACGAAATATGTTATTTATTTCATCCATTCATCTATTTGGATATCTATATCAGATTAGGGTTAGAATTTCTTACCCAACAATAGGATCGGAATCGTCGGTATAACGATATGGAAACGATGATTCAGCCTATAGAGTGGTGGGATCGAATCCCAGCAGTTATCTCTCACTCTCTCTCACTTCTCCTCACTTTCTCCTTCTCTTTTCTCTCTCTTCTCTCTCTTAGGGTTAGGAATTCGTATGAAATAGAAATAGAGTGGGTTTAGGCCCTTATATAGCCCAGAACTGATGGAAATGGCCTCAGGGCCATGGTATACTTATGTTATATCCAAAGGCTGGTCGTTTCGGTCCAACGTAGCTATTCTGGAGGCTCCATTTCTGCATGCGGTCAGACTTAAGCTTCCTAACATTGGATCTATGTCAATTTAAGTTTTCAGTCTGATCGGATCACTGGATCGGCCACGAGGGACCAGTTTCAGTTCAACGATCACCGGTACTCGATCAGGGCCACAAGTACCCTGACATGTGTTCGACATTTTCCCTGATCTGATGGTGTAATTGAGTTGAATTTTGACGGTCTGAATCCTTAAATTTAGCCTACAACCGAACGACTCAATTTACTTAAGTTTCAGTTCATTTCATAAAGATATTCATGTTTCTCACACACTTTGCTCCGGGCTCAAGTTGTGCATTTCTGGGTATTACCAAGACTTAATTTTTGACATGGTGGTCAAGTCCAATAAGGCGGTCATAACCGTATAATTTTGAGATAATCGGACTTTCGACTCGTGGTCCAGATCCGATACAGAGTTTCACGATGCTCCCGAGAGCTGGCAGGTTTTGAAATGGGTCCTAAGATTTAGGGTAATGTAGCATCAATGATTCTACACATTTTAGGTCTTATAGATCATATTTTAAGTGGTTCAAGCTAATTCTATTAATTGTTCATTTTAACACTTATCTAAATCGTCCCTAATTACGACAGAATAAGGTCCTAGGGCAGTTCTACGTCCCTTTCTAGCACTTTTAGTTAGTATATTATATTAATTATTTTTATAATAGTTTATTATCAAGTCTACTTCATCTCTACCAAATTTTATTAGATTATGTTGTAGAAAAATTTTAAAAATTCTAGAAGCAGCAGCTGTCCCAACTAGTAATTTTTAGATAATTGCCACAACGACCTATATTTAACTATATTATAATTTTTATTATAATTTTTTCTTATTTTTATATGAAACTAGACTTATCATGCTTTAATTTGGCTTTTGAATCACCTAAATCGGAATTATAACGAGGGATAAATAACTTTTTGAAGTCATAAGAAAAACTATAGAAAATGACAGAAAATGGGCCGCCCAGCCCGCATGGCCTGCCAGGCCCGCTTGCCAGTGGGGCACCGCCGATTTGGCGGAGGCTCTGCCCGAGCACTGTATTGTTGGGTGGTGTTTTTGCCACATGATTTTTGAAATGGGCGTATTTTATAAACCGGGATGAGTTATTCGACATGCAATATATGATTTTGGGGTAGGAGAAGCTGATTTATCCAAATAACCTATTTATTTTATGAAATTTCATAAGGTTAATGATCAAAAACTTATTTTATATATTTATTTACTATTTATAGTAAAATTTAGTTTAAGTATTGTTCTTCATCATTTATACTTGAGGAGTAGTGTCTAATATGAAGGCACTTAGAAAATTTTGAAGAATAAGGTGGTGAAATGTGAGATTTTGAAAGAAATGAGTTAAAAAGGAATTTTAGACTTTGGGATTGAGTTCTGAGAAGTTAATAAGGTGTTAGGATCAATCCATTGCCTAAAGACGTCTAACTCCAGGTTGATAAAAATTTGAGGCGTTACAATACCCGCCTGCCCACTAATTCCATTGGTGTGGTTTATCTAATATTTGGATCAACCTGAAAATTAGACTCTTGATCTAAAATGATATGGCTAAATGCATGAACATAGTGGATAAGATAGATACATCATGGAGGGGTCCACGAGTGGGCCCCGCTTCCACGCCCCTAGCTGGGCATTTGCTCTGCCAAGGCGTTGGCAGTTTCTCTCTTTCTCTCTATGTGTGTGTGTGTGTGTATATTCTGGTACTGTTTTTTGTTGCATCAACAAAGCGTGCCTAGTCTGGATGATCTGCTCTGTTTACCACGTAGGCCAGCTCGAACAGGGCCCAATGGGATTTAACAGGAACTGGTTTGGACGAACAATGACCCCACAACATGTTGGGCTATCCGAACATGCTTGGCCCACCAAGGCCCGTTGGCGATACCGGTGGCTAAAATGGTGGGCCACTTGGACTGAGGCATGTACATCATGGTGGGACTCCTCAGTGGGCCCCAAGACCCCTAGTTGCGTGCCAAAATAAACATTATACTAGGCCCAATGAATTTTAATGGTAGTTACTCGATACTCACTGTTTCCTCTAATGCGGCCCCATCTGGGAGTCAAGTCTAATTCATTTATGGGTTAATGACCTAAAATGATCTTCCAAAGTAGATGGATGACGTGGATTAAACAAATAATCACGAGTGTCACATATACTAGCTTCAGGAAAGGGCCAACGCCTCTGTCCCTCTAAAGTTAGTGGTGTGGGTCAACTAAGATTTTAATATTCTCCATTTTTTGGCCTAGGCCCTAAAATGATATGGAAAACAAGATATACGGTGTGGATTATACACATACATAAATGTGGGCCCCACGAGTGGAGACCACGCTCTACTTCCAACAGGGTAGCATCCTGGACGCTGGTAGTCCAGCGTTTGGGTGGTTTTTCTCCCTTTTTTAATTATTATTATTTTTGGCTTGTGGGGTCCATGCGTTGAGGATCCACTCTGTTCATCTATTGGGCCACCTCGTAGTGAGACCAAAATACTTTGGATTAAACTATATATATATATATATATATATATATATATATATATATATATATATATATATATATATATATATATATATCTCTTCCATCCAGGTCTTAGTGATTTAATTAACATGTTGAATAGTTAATAAATATCATAGTAAGCCACACAAGGTAGCCTTGCAGTGTGGTCCACTTGTGGGCCTGTAATGGTCCATGACATTTTTAAAAAAGAAAGAAAGAAAAAGGAAAGCAGGAAGAAAGGGAGTGATTGGGCCATTGGATGGCCCCCCACCACTACAGGGCCCTCTATACACATCTACCACATAAACAAGGTGCGTTCCACCCTTGTAGGCCCATTGGAATGAAAGAAAATAAAGAAAAATGGAGAGTTTGTCCTCCCTTGGACTCACAATGGTGGATGGATGGTCGAATTGGGCCAAATCGTCAATCAGACGGCACAGATGGCGAAGCTCCTTCCGTAAACTCCTTTAACCTTCCCTCAAGCACTAATCTCTCTTAATCCTTCACTTAAAACACTTCTTTCTCTCAAGCACTCTCTCTTCTCTCTCTAATCTCTCCCTAATAAATTTGTCGTTCTACTCTTTTCTCTCTTTTCTTTTCACTCTCATTTGCTACGAAATTTTAGAAAAATAAGAGGGGTTTGTGAGCTTTTGTGGTAGAACAATTTGGGTAGATGGGGAATTATAAAAAGAGAGAGGAGTAAAATTGGGAGAAAAGGAAGGAAAGAATGATGGATAAGCATGGATTGCATGAGCAAGGCATGGGCTTCTTTAACTAATGGAGAGAGAGAGTGACATGAGTGATTGATGGGTTAATTAATGACTTGATTGATGGATTAGATAACTTTGGGATTTGTGTAAGTGGAGCGTGCGTGCGTTGCGTGACCCACCTCGGATTATGCCTAAAACTACAACTTCTAACCTAGGGATCACAATGGGACATGTCACGCAGCATTGGAATCGTAGCGCCTGCACGGTCACTAGGGTACAAGTCTCAGGGTGTTGTGGTACTGAAATAAGGTCACGATCAAAACTCACCGATCTATTCCATCGGGAATGTGTCGGCACTAAAAATGATGCTTCTGGCCGGTCTCACAGGGTTACTAGTCTTACATGCAGTGGTTAAGGCTTTAAACGTGGAATGAGCCCACAACATGCCGAATTTTAAGGGCCAAGTCAGCAATTACTTATTTAAAAAATATATATATACTAAGGCACAAGTAAACAAAAGGCTCGATGGTCGATTCCATTAATTATATTTTAATCGTTACAAGAAATCGATCGTAACTCAAGAAGAAAACTTTCAAGTTGATGCCCTTAGTTCTTGTAATTGGTTCCTCATCGCATGCAGAGCAACTTCCCATTTGTTTGCAGCTTGACGGAGCCGACTGATTGCTGTCATTTGAGCCTTAGTGGTCATTGCTAAATCCTTGATTGATTTCTTATGATGGCCGAGCTCAGTGTGCTTCTCTGTATAATTTTTCTTTAGAATCAGTAGCTCTGCCTCCATAGCTTGCCCTCTGATGATTTTAACTTGGTAACATCGGACAAGAGTTGATTGCAATGTCCTTATCAGAAGCCAACTGAGATTCCGTTGTGGCTTATTCTACTTAGAGATGGCCGACGACAGTGCTGACTCTGTACTCCTCTTTAACAAATCCCAAAAACTCACGAAGGGTTGGTAATTCGGCCATGAGACTAGGATACGAGCAAGAGAGAGCGTTGTAGCTCCTCTGTTAGGGTCCCGAACATCATTGTTTCCAAAGAGAACCTAGAATTCTTCTTTGAGAGTATGCAGACTATCGAGAGGGGGCGATTCGGCCACAACGGGGTGCTCAATTAGGGCTCGCTCACAAAATGGAAGTAAGTATGTCATCGATTCGAAGTTCATCCTCACTAGGGGCGATGAGAGTAGGACCGTTGCTCACCATTGTCGTTGTTGGCACAGGTAACAAATGAGAATCAGGCTCAGTTGTTTCGGTTGCCATGTCTTCCTTGAGCACAAGTGCAGCGCTTCATGAACCAGAGACTCCTCAACCACCAGAGTAGCCTCTTCCTCATGCAGGAGGACTGTTGGTCGAGGATGTGGTTTCTCAGCTGAGCGTTGAAGGAGTGGCACTTCATCTCCGGCTTGATCAACTGCTTAGGGAGGACTGGAGGGGACGGTGAGCATGTACTGTGAGTCAAATGAGAGAGTTGTAACCTCTGGTGGGCTCCAAGAGTGAAGGGCCTCAGCACTAACCGTTGTCTCATAATCAACGGTCTGAACCTCGGTGATCATGGGAGCATCGACTACTGATGGGTGTGGTTGCAGTGGTTGTGCCAATACAATTTGTTTGTTCGTGGCTGTTAACTCTCGAGTGACTACAAAAATAAATAACAAAAGTCAGCCAGTGTGAAAACAAGTAGTTCAAGATAATTATATATGTTGGTAGCAATCTCCACCTAAGTAAGTTCGAACAGTGTAGATGATGGGCCAATTACCAATAGCTTGGGGATTTTTTATTATTGTTGCGTGTGGTTGAGTCGAAGTAGGGAATTGTGGCGAATTAGGATGATAAGGGGTAAGATATCTCCCATCAAAGGGAATATCAGAGTTATTTAATCTCTCTCTATCCTGCTACCATTTATTCCAACATTTGTTATAATAAGCCTCTTTGTCACGTTTCAAGCCTTCCTTGATCTCTTTTGAGTAATTGGTGATGGAGAAACTGGGCCAATACTTGGTGTTAGAATATTTTTTGAAAGAATACGTGGCCTCAGCTGAATAAGTACTGGTGGTCATCGAGGCCCTAGAGATGCTAACAATGGTCGATCCTCGTTTATTGTTGTTGATGGAGGAGGATCGACATGCCTAAGGACTAGTAGGTGCCTTTAGAGGTGGATTAAGTGGAGCTCCCAGGTTCAGGATTCTCTTTGGGGCTTGAGGCTGAGAAGCTAGTGGAGGGGCAGGAGCAAAGAAAATCCTTATCACGACCTCTTGGCTTGTTAGAGCCATAATAACCTTGGTTGGTGGAGCTTTGGAAGGGGAGGTGGTGGCTGATCTTGTCTTTAGCTTACTTATTTTCTTACTCGGTGTAGTGGCCGATGAGGACGATGCTCTCCTTTTCCCTTTGCGCTCTAGTTGTGAAGAGATTTGACTGACAATATCATTTAGGGATTTCTTCGACAACTCCTGATAATGGCTCTCCCACCATTCAAATAAACTATCCATTGCTTGTGGTAGATTTGGATAGGTGGAGAGTTCAAGAGCAATTGCAGCCCTTCGGAAGGAAGAGTGCAGGGATGGGTAGAGACCTAAGTCGGTCACAACACGTCTACAGAACGACAATTGATTGCAAAATTTATGGGTGAGGGGACAAGGAATGCACTGAAAAAGGCCAACTGTCGAGCAAGCAACTTGGGATAACACTGTTCAACATCAGCCTTAGCATTATTACCTTGTTCAATCGACCCCCCATATGGAAGATCTCGGCTGATGAGATAGCTTTCCCAAGATTGGTGTGATTGGGTCGCTGCCTCATCATCGTTTGATGTAAATTGGTTGGTGAACCAACTAGAGTCATATTCTCCATCAAAGAAAGGCATGAAGGACCGGTTCTTTTCATTCTTGTTTAGATGAAAGAATATTGTAAACATATACAATCCGCATGAGTGATGCTCGTGAAAAGAATGGATGATTCGCTCATCGTTCGAGGTGTAAACGGCTTCGGAGTGGATAGAATGGTGCACAGGAGAAGGGAAAAAATATTCATATATCCACATCTGGAGAAGCCACGATGGTCCTCCTCCTGAATATAAACTTTTGTGGGTGGTTTCATAAATATTCCCATATAGGTGGCCGAGCACAAAGAGTGCTAGAGCAAGCTTGTGGCCTTGGGTAGGGGCCTTGGCCCAGGGAAAATACTCTATGGTGATTTGCTGAGCATCCACACATAACAAATGCCGACAATTCCATAGTAGAAGGAAGTCCACATGCTCTTCATCATTGATCGGGCCGCGAATATTACGGTCGGCCTTCATGATGTGAGAATAAGCTCTTGCACTCCTGCTGGGGGAATATTTATTGTGTCAAGGCACAAAACCTGGATAAATGGCAATGTCAAATGGAAATAATTGGGTCAAAGCTAGAACATCTAAGATAGTTGGGCTCATAGGACCACAACCAAAGTAAAAGGTGTTGTTTGATGTGCTTTAAAAAGCTAAAGTAGAAAGAATAGGGGTTGGATTTATTGGATACTCATAAACGAAGAGCTTGATGCATTTGTAGATGCCCGATTCTCTCCAAGTCGCATCATGCTGGGAAGATACGCGAGTGAACTGGGCTTCCCATTTCGGGAGTGGTTTCGGCCACGTCCTAAGACTTTTTAGGACATTCATGACATTAGGAATATAATCGAACCGAATCAGCAGCGTTTCCTTGGCGCATGTGAGGAATAAAGGATCCATTGCTTGAACCTCCTCCATTTATGTCATAGGAAAAAATGCAGGGCCCGGGCATAGATAATCCCACAGGGGTGTGATTGGAAGACAGTTTTGTCGATACACTTATCAACAAGGGCATCCATCACAATCATTGGATCTATTTGTTGGAAGGCATGAGCAAAAGAGAAAGAGGCAGCCATTGCTTGAGGTGTGGATTGGGAGATTGGAGTTTAGAGCAATAAGAATAAATAGAAGCGTAATGAAAAGGATTTAAAATAATGCTTATATCGGCCGAGGTAATGAAGCATTTTTTAGGGCATCATTATAGTTTTGTTAAATGTAAGTACACGTATCGGCATGGGGTTCATCCCTTGTTTTGATAAAAGTGCAGCCATCGCTGATGTGTTACGATGAGTTGGGCAAAGTCAGTTAACACCTTGACGACGCATGTATGCAATAAGTATTGCATTAATGAAGGGTTGCATTTCACTTTCACCAATCAGGGAGAGTTACGTGTGATCTGTATGGATCCACGTGGTGCATTTGAAGATATGCAAATATGTACAGGGAAGATTTAACGACAGTTGTAGCTGGAGTGTATCAGATGATGCCATGTATTGCTTAAGCGACCGATGAAGAAACAGTTATGTGTGAACGGGTACTGGATAGGTGGCAAGAGGAGAAGCAAGTGAGTTCAAGTAGTGGAAGAACAATTATAACAACTGTTAGAACGTGGGAGGGATCCATAATGGCCGTATCAAAGCTATAAATAAAAGATGAATGTAAGAAGGAAAATCATCTCATACTAACCTAAATAGACCAAATATATCTTTCAATAATCCTGTCAATTTATCAATCAAATTACATTCAATAGTGTAATCATTTACTTTTTTTATAAAGTTACAATTCTTAATATAATCTTTACTTTTCAACTAGTTATTTTACATTTTGTAATGTAATCCGTAGTACTAACCAAGTAGCTGGTAATCATTAGCTATAATTTTAGTATACGCCCGCATGCTGGATTCAGTTCATTCATTGAAAAAGTGTTCTACATCTGTTTTTCGAGATCAACTGCAAGAATCCTTTTTTTCCATTTCAATTTACCCATATTGAAAGTCATATCGTATGGAAGGCAAAGGTGTAACCCATCATTAGAGGACAAACTCCACCATATGAATATCACCCGATCCGATTTTTACACATTGAGTGAGTGGTTGAATAGGCGATCGACTTCTTTAAATATCAGTTATATACTAATTGTCCGCCTATCTTAGAGCCTGGGGTCATTATTGTTCGGTTTGAAATGAAGCCAGAATTTCTATCATGGCACGCTCATGCACCCAGCATCAAAACACAATAGCAATACCTCTGTTACAACTATAGGCTGTCCCATTTAAGATTAAATTTGCCCTCCAATTATATGAGTAACCACCATGTGTCTTTTTATCATCAACACTACGTTGCTTTCCCTGAAGGATCGGTGTTTAACCTTCTCGTTGAAGGCCGTAGCTATTTGTTGTGTTGGGTACAACTCAAGATGTTGCTGCGCCGTTAACCATATTTATTTTCATTTTTCATATATTTATTATTGGCTCATGCATTGCCACCCTAAGGGATGCTGATTTGGCAAAAGGGCTTCAATTCCATAACCTAACGAATAGGAATGAGTTTTGTTGTAATTGGATGAGTAATTCCGTAGGCATATAAAACTTATTGCAGTTTTTCATCAAAAAATGGTTAATGTCCTAAAATGATAAAATGATATGGGGAAATGGATGGACGGCGTGGATAAACCACGTACATGTGGCCCATGCAACTCTTCCGCTTCCAATTGCAACATTGCACCTTTCATTCTTAACGAAAAGTCAAATAAAGATTTCTCTCATAACTCCCTCCTTTGCGCGCCAGTCTCCAAAACCCTTTGCAATATTACAAAAAACAAAACAAAAGAAAAAAGAAAGAAAGAAAAGAATAAGAGAAGCAAGCAAAGATGGAAACGACGACAACGCCCGAGCTCCCGACGTGGACGATCGTTTCGGATGGCGGAAAACACTTACAGTGGAGCTTTTCCGGCAGAGTTCCCTATAGCACCTCAGCCCAAACCCCCCTTCAAAATCCCATCAATTCCCTCCCTTCCATGTCTAATTTTGTGCTCCAAGGCAATGCCCACTCCCCATTCTCTCCCTCCCTCTCCCTCTCCCTCTCCCTCTCTCTCTCCTTCCCCCCTCTCTCTTTGTATGTATATATGCATGCATGCTGGTCCACTGTCCATCTGTAGTACGCCGTTAAGGTCAATGATGTGGTCCACGGCTTAACAATCCGGATCCCATCTGTAAAAGATTGCTGCTGGGTCGAGCAAAAGAACCGAGTGCAATGCAATCAAAGGCATTCTCAAGTTTTGATCGTACTTATTTGCTTGTTTGCAGAATCTTCAAAGATTATTGGAGATGTTGGGAGTGATGAAAGGGACGTTCCGATGTTCCGCACTGGATGGGGAAAGTCGGTCACGGTGAAACAGTCTTCTATTAGAAAAGCATTGTCGGTTCTTGGAGAAGGAGAGATCTTGGAGAGAGGTAACACTCCATGATGCCTGTTTTCATTTCTCTTTTTCTTTCACCCCAACCGAACCCCCCCCCTCCTCCCCCCCACCACCACCACCACCTCTTCCTCTCAACTGGAAGAATGCATCAATCAGACAGTTAAGATTGCCTCGACTGCGCAATTTTGTAGTGTGGCTTATCCATGGCTGTGGCCATCCAAGGAACAATCTGGATCACTTTACTGCTGGGACGTATGTCCAGCTTTTTGTGTGGTGCAGAGAGCTGATTGGAATTGCTCTCAACTGTTTTCTATATATATATATATATACTCTGTTGCCAATTTTTAATTTCTTAAAGCAGTTTAAGGGGATTGAATATAAATGAGAAATTTCAGAAATTATTCCATATAAAGCAGTCATAGAACTGACTTGCTGATAGATCTCAATAGTCACCTTTTGCCAGTTGTTTGTGTTACTTGTTATACTGCTTCACCAATCCATGGATGAGGCCCATTTAGCTGCAAGGTCATATGGTGCAGACCGTCCAATTTGCTGGTTTCTATTGTAGATGTCTCGTGATACGAGATCTCAACAATTAGGTTCCTACCTCTGATATTTGGATTTGTCCTTGCTGAATTTGTACTTTGACCATTCTGTTTTTTTAAATCTTCATTTTGAGGTTGCTGATCATGATAGACCACAATCTGATTTTCAGACCCTGGTCCTGGCTGGCTGTATCCCATGACCATGCAACCAGGTGGGTGTGTGCATGAATTGGGCACCGATGGATGTCATGTGTAGTTGAACAAAATGCTGTCTTCTGGATAATAAACAGATACTTAGACGTGTTCATGAATTTGTGTGCTATGAAGTGCATGTCTTTATGCTAGTCAAGGCTTGTATTTTGAATGCATGTAAGGGGCTGAGAGTTAAATTTTTCCATTCAATTTCTTTATACCAGGAGTTTGTTTTAGTTTAACTTTTGATAAACTAAGTTACGTGTATGATGGATATGCATGCTTAAGTAAATCCAAAGGCCAAAAGATAAAGCTTTTGCAATGGAAGGAAACATGAAGTTTCCAACATATCAATATTTGCTCTGTAATTTCACATCTCTTCATCTTCTATGGGCGAACATGACTAAAGAATGGCCTAGAGTCACTCTGAATGACTTTACATTCATGCCACTTGCAATGAGGTGTGCAATTTCTCTACAAGCAGCGCAATTAAGGTGTTTTAGGCACATGTCTAGGCATTTTGGTCACGTATGCCTTGCTTGGGCCCCAGGTGAGGCATCTTCCCTAGGTGTGCGCCTAGGCGCATGACTAGCGCCATGCGCTTGGGTGCCATTTGAAAACAGTTGTGGGTGTTCATGTAACGCCCTGACTTTTTAGGACCCGAGTATATGACTTGTTTCCCAAAAACCCGAGTGTTAACCTTAAAGGATGGTCAAATTCGAGTGTGTGTGTGTATACACACATACACACACATATATATCAACTATCAGAGTAAGCAAATGAGCGTAGAATGGACAAGTAAGCATATAGGAAAAATTGCAATTACATTTAGAATATATAAGGGGTTACCCATAATGACTTATACAAACCAATGTCTACGAATTAACTAATACATGAATCTCACAATTTATACAAGATAGATAACAAAATGCATATAAAATCTGAGTCGTAAGATCACGCAACGCCTCTTGGCAATACAGCCATACACCCTTGACACTTATACCCAGCTCTTCATTAGCCTGAAACTGAATATCACCTGGGCCACCTGTTCTACTTGTACGGTTATATATTTGATGGATGAGTGGCTAAGTCAGTATGAATTTTCCTTAAGATTTCACACTGCCGCATTAGGTAAGCATAGTCATAAAGCAAAGCATATAAAAAAATACATGATGCAGGTTTTATTAGATGCATGGATGTGTGAATGCAGTCATGCCCCAGGGATGCACATCCATGCGGACGTTGGGCTCGTCACCCATGCAATCATCGAACATGGGAAAATCATCCATTCGGAAAGAGGCTAGTAGTCAGCGACAACATATTATGCGCTGCGTAACGACTGCCTATCGTACATCACATACGTTAGCGATAGATGATGGTCTGTGCCATGTATGCATGATTAGCCAAACCATTATTAGTCCAGTTACAATCAATCAGTTTTAAATAAACTCAAGGTCACTATGGGGGCTCGTCATCAGCGTAGGCCGACAGCTCGGGCATATGTCCCATACTACCATCCCCGGCTCATGAGACTTCCATCTTAGGATGTTTAATAGAAACCTGTCGACTAGTGACCAATCATATTATAATATATAGGGCTTACCATCGCATGGTTGCACGGTATAAAACATCGAACCCATATAGGAAAAATACCAAAACAAAGCCATGTAGGGCTAATATTAAAACAAGTCACATAAGGCAAATATTAAAATAAGCCATATAGGGCGAGTATCAAAACCATGCGATAAAAGACCATCCTTGAAAACCACTTGGACAACAACCTCTGGTTGGTAGGCCCACATTAATGGTCAATTTAAACCACCATTCAATAACCACTAAGTCAAATGTCCATTATAATCACAACCAGTCGGGTTACATCCCAAGTATGAGTATACATTTATAAGTGAGGGTTTCTCACTGATGTACCAGTTTAAATTTCATAAGCAATCCACAAATAATCTACAAGCATGAATAAATATGCAGGATAAACATTAAGCATGTAATGTAGCAATTCAATTCCAACAATTAACACATGTGACTATGAAATGGAGATATCAATTTTAAATTAAAATAAAAACTATAACTTAGGCTAATGAGAAGATGAAAAGCTCAAGGGGAAGAATCACCACCTGATGTTTTGAACCGTTTACATCATCGCTAGGAAGTGCGTGCGCTCTTAGGGTCGACCCTACCATGAGTTATGAAATTGTACAATTAGATTCGAGTTCTACGCACTGACAGATCATCTTCAGATCTGACCTTCATGGTTCCTAGTGGTCTTTAGTTGATCCTGGGAGAAATTTACGGTTATTTAGGGATTAGATGTCCTAATATACCTTACTAACCTTATAATCATTTATCACTTTTATTATTATTATTAATTTGTGTCATTTCTTCCATTCCTCTATAATTTGTGGGTCCACCCTTATCCAGAAGGCCCTAAACTAGTTCAGGCGTTAATCTGAACGACCCCACATGATTCTTAAGTCGCTCAGTTCACAATTATCTGATCAAGCTATTCAATTAGGCTATTTTAGACAAATACGTATCTTCTGCGGTGTTTGCTCTATAATCCAATGGGCGGATTGACCCAAAACCACTGATCAATGGTCCTGGTAGTCCTACGAGCCATGCAAAGGGGATTTGACGCTTGATTTACCACTTAGATTGTCGATCAAGTGGCAGATCGCTCTATGGGATGTTATGGGCATGATGAACGGTTTGATTGGTCTATTCGAGTGATTGAAGCATCGGACTAGGTGCCCCTGAGGTTTTGATGGACCATTTTGAGAATCATTCAAATGGATAGTTTAATATATGGGTAGGGATTGCTTTTAATGGTTGGATTTAGACTGAAATGCATGTGGCTGTTTGCTTAGGCTAGACTTGCATTTATTTTTAAATTTGGATATATGGTAACACCCGAGTACTAGAAAGTATGGGGTGTTACAGTTCATCCCCATTATCGTCATTCCTCTTAAGAGCCAATCATAGTAGATTACGTGTGATTTATGCAAAATCCGCGTGGTGTATTTTGAGATTTGAAAAGATTTCTTAGCAAACAACAACTGGAACGTATCAGACAGTGCCACGTCAATGCCTAAGCAGTCGATGAAGAAGCAATCGTGAAGAAATGGTTACAGGACAGATGGCAAAGGGAGAAAGAAAGGAAGTTAAGTAATGGTGGACGGTTATAGCAACCGTCAGGACGTGAGAAGGATCCAGATGGCTGGATCAAAGCTATAAATAGTAGAGGGTTTCAGTAGGAAAAATCGTCTCATGCCATCCCAATCAAACCAAACATTACCTTTCAAATTATCCTTTTAATTACCAGTTGATTTACATTCAATAGTGTAATCCTTTACTTTCCTGTCAAGTAAATTACATTTCTTAGTGCAATCCTTTACTTTTAGCCTGCTGTTTACATTTCATAGTGTAATCCATAGCGGTAACCAAGTAGCTGGTAATCTTTAGTTGTAATTTGAGTCTACGCTCTACGTTGGATTCAGTTCATCATTCGGAAAGGTGTTTTGCAGTTGCTCTTCGCGATCGACTGTAAGAATCCTCTTCTTATTTTCATTTGTTTGTATCAAAAAGTCCTTTCGTACGGAAGACAAAGGTGTAACCCATCATTAGAGGACAAACCCCACCCTCTGAATATCGCCTAATCCTGTTTACACTTTGAGCGAGTGGCTGAATAGGTGACCGATCTCATCGGATCTCAGTCATACGCTACGTGTCTGCCTATCTCAGCGCTTGGGGTCATAGTTATTCGGTTTGAATTGAGCCACAATTTCAATTCCGGCATGCCCACACACGTAAAGTCGAAAACAGAACCACACAACAGTGGGTGCCTAAAACAATGGTATTTTAGGTAACTCATGATATCCTTTTTTTGATTCTTTCTTACATTAGTGTTTTAACCACTACATTGTTGAGCTTCTCCATTTGCGCCATATAAGAGGTAGAAGAAGGCGAATTAGGCGTTGGCATGGAAACCATGAAAACCTCTAGCAAGACCTAGCGTTGTCATGTGGCGTCACACTCGCCCACCACCCGGCTTGTGTGGTCACACTTGCTTGCGATATGATGAAATCACCATCATGCCATTGGATCGGTGGAGTGAATAACTTAAAATAAAAATTCTGTTGTTATGTATTCATGTTGTTCGATCCTAACTGTACATGAATCTTTGTTGATCATTGGGGTTCAAGGTTATTAGAAAATTAGGTTAAAGGATTTGGGGATATTAAAAATTTTGATTTTATGGTTTGAAAATTTAGGGATTTTGGTAAAGTTGTCATTTTGGGTTGGGGAAATTGGGAAATTTAGGGTTAGGATTTGATTAAAATGGAAAATTAGGGTTTAAAATTGGGATGTGGGGTTTTGAGCAAAGGGGTTTGAGAATTTTGTGAAATTAAGGTTTCAATGTTTGAGGAATTGAGGGTGTTAAAAGGGTCATGGTTTTGTATGTACCTTCAAAGCACCATATTGGTATAATTTTGTTCTCATTTATTATGTTTGTATCTCTTGTATATTCTCATTTATTGGGTTTTGATCTCCTGTAACCATCTATTATTATAAACAAGCCATTGCGAGAAAAAAATAAAAAGTATTATCTCATTCTCCCTCATTCATTATCTTTCACACCTTTCTTCTCTTTCTCTAATATCATGCATTAACATGGTATTGGAACTTCATGGGTGATTCTCTTTCTCTTTTTCTCCTTCCTCTCTCCCTTTTCTTTTCCTCTTTCCTGTTCTTCTATTTCTTTGTTTGGCCTTTAGGGCCCATTGCATTCTTCAGATGGGCCTCTGGAACACTATGGTGATGAAAGCAGGGATGCTAGACCTCATCACCATCATTGTACATGCTATATGACCCACTAGTTACGACGAGCTTCATCGACCCCATTGATACCAAGAGCAAGGCTGGTAAGCCCCACCACAGTCACTAGTGGACACAGATGGGTCAATTGTTATCATTAGAAGGCCTGTAGGTTCCGTCACATCCACCAGTAGACCCAGATGGGTCAACTGATGTTAGCGGCACGACCTGTACGTCCCGTTGCATCCACCGGTCAACCCAATCAGGCCTATCAACATTCAAAGTTGGATCCACAAGTCAAAATTGATCATTTTGAGTTGATTTTCCAAACTTTGTAAAGATGACTGAGAGCTTTAATATTGTTCAAAAGGTCTATATTAATTATGGGACACAATGACCATCCTAGATTGGTAATTACCATTGACAAATTAGATGGTAAAGTTTACATGCAATGGTCCCAATATGGAAAAAATGTTTATTTGAGCAAGAAAGAAACTTGGCCTCATAACCCAGAATAAGAACCACCAATAGAGGATTCATCCCATGATGATTGTGAAGGTGGGAATTTGATTGTTATGTCATGGCTATTGCACTTCATGCAATCAAATATAAGTCGTGGATTATTGTTTTGAAAGACAAAAGGAAATATTCGATATGAAGCCAGAGAGATTGGGGTACATAGTTGGAAGATGTAGTCCTGACGTGATGATTTGGCTCGTCTCTATCAGTTGCACATAGAGATTGCCAATCTTAAGCAAGAGGAGAAGTTTGTTGAGGAGTGCTCCGTAGGGTTATGTTAAAGAAGAATCAGACCACCGTCAATCCATTTTCTTCAATCTAGAAGATATCAAGAAACAAATGGAACATCTAAGAAATTTTAAATTCCCGACTGGCCTCCACCTTGATTTTGGGCTACAACGTGTCTAGGTTCTTGCAAGGGATTCCTTGCTCTTTTTAGCATCGATATATAATTGCATAGGGGTGAGCTAATTGATGGGCCACCATTATTGGGAGCTACTCTATTGTTTTGGAGAGGCCTGCTTTGATAGTTGATTCAAAATCCTTAAAAGGACAAGGACTAGGAAATGGGTGCAACCTTTCTTTAGACGGGGTCAAGTTGAGATGTACCCATTGAGGGAAAAGGAGACACCAACAATATTGTTTGATTCTAAATCCAAACCTTTATTCAAAAGAATCTTGTTCAAAGCCATGGGCCAATACGATTATGGTTGATGGGGAGTAGAGTTCTGGTGAAAATAGTTTTGATTTTTGAGGTGCAAGTCTTATGGCTCTATTGAGAGATACAAAGCTAGACTTGTTCCAAATGGATTCATGTAGGATATGGAGTTGATTATGAGAAGACCTTTAGTCTGATGGCAAAATTGAATTCCATATTGATTCTATCCATTATGCTTGGTGGTTACATCAATTAGAAGTGAAGAATGCATTTATTCAAAACAATTTTTAGGAATAAATATATGTGGCGACACCTCCTGTTTTAGACCTCAAAGGAAGAAAGGCAAAGTTTACAACTCAAGAAGGGCAATTTATGGATTGAAAGAATCTCCTCTTATCTAGTTTGAAAAGTTATGCAAACACAATTTCTAATGTTGATACTATTGATCTGGATTTAATCTTTAATTTTTTCTTCAAATTTCTTGAGAAAAATGGTGTCATTTGATAAAGGATATGCATTAGTTGGAGTTCCATCTATTGCATGAATTTCGGGTCATTTTTGTGGTCCTAAATCAACTATACCATTGTTGTCTACGGTAAAATGATTATTTAAATATATAATTATGTCATCACTAGATTCATGCTCACGTAGTCTTATTTATATTAAATAATTGATATTAGTATTAGTAAATTAAATACATGAATTGATGTTAGTCTAAGCTTCTCAGGTTAATAAAATCATCAGGTAGTCCGAGACAACATCCTTACTGAAGAATGATTTGTTACACCTAGCATTTTCACTATCAATATCGATGCATGTATCACACCTATGGGGTTATAGAAACATATCGGGTATCACATCTATTACGTTAATGTATTGCTGTTTTTGAAAACATCGGGAAATTGGTTGAATTTTTTGATGAAACTTAAGGGGATGTTAAGAGAGACAATAATACACACATAGAACACAAGAACACAAAAAACAAGTACACATGTTAAGTTTCTTTTATATAGGGTCTTAAACTATGCACTGTCTAGGATTTTGCTTCCCTCGGGCGTGGGTCTTTGCCTTGATTTTGCAGGTTAGGGATGGGCTATCTTGCCTCCTGCCCTTTGATCATGCGGTCTTCTCTCCCTAATGGCTTGCCCCTGTTTCGAGTTGTATAGTTTCTAGGTATCTTTTTTTTTTTTTTTTTCCCTTTCCTTTTCTCCCTTGTTTTCTGTTCTTTTATCATTTGTTTTCTTTATATTGTTTTCTTGCTTTTGTCGCCTTCTGTCTTTTAATAAATTTACAATCTAAAAAAAAAACTATGCACTAGCTGATAGAAGTGATGCAACTATTCTCAAAATTAATTCATATAATTTAAATTATAGAAGATGTATGAAAACACAACTAATACGTTCAAAAGCCAAATCTGTCCTACAAATTATAGTGCATTTATTTATTTATATTTATTTTTTATAATTTTAAAAAAATAAATTTATTTTTAAAAATTAATACATGAGTGTGCCTGGTGTTGAGATCAACATACACTCATAAATACATAAATATAAGGCATAAATGACATTTGGTCAATGTAATTTTTTAAAACATAATTTATATTTATTTATTGATATTTTTAATTAAAAAAAATACTTTTTTATCAAATTTTATATTTTGATAAAATTTGATAGGCGAAATTGGAGAAATTTTATATTTTCTCCAAATTTCATCGTTTTTCCAAATTTGAAAATTGGAGGTCAAAATTCATGATTGAGCATTTAAAACATGCAACATTATGGATTACTAACTTCATTCCGTAGATTCCATGCAATTTAATCAAGAGAAAACAATTTAAATTAGCAAAAAATTTACTAATCGAGTTTTTGGTACCACATGCTCTCTGATCTCGATTTCTACACGCAAACCTATACACAAGCTTGACAAGGAGTGTTCAGAATGTGTCATAGTTTTGTATGTACTTGTGGAGCACCATAATGGGTGGATTTTATTCTCATTTGTTATGTTCTAATCTCTTGCATGCTCTCATTATTGAGTTCTAATCTCTTGTAAATATCTATTATTAACATAAACCATTGTGAGCGAAGGTTTCCTCTCTTTCTCCCTCATTCGATCTCTTTCATGTCTCTTTGCTTTCTCTAATATAATGTATTAACAGAGGGTATTTGAATTCTAGGGTTTTTGTCGATTCATTGGAATATTTGATTAGATGTAAATTTTTGGAAGTGGTGTCAAGCGATCACTTTTTCTAAAATATGTAATAATTTTTTATACTGTTTCATTTCATTGTGTTCAACTTAGTTTTAGAACTAAAACTATTAAAAATCGATATCTATATATAACACATAATGCGTTTGCAATCTATAGGCATGTGCCTAGGCGAGCCTAGGTGTTTAAGGCATTCAAGGGCACCTAATGCTTTTAGGTACATTGCTGCAAAGGAACGACAAAACAAGATGAAAGTTAACCATACTGCATCTAGGGAAACGAGCAGATTGATACTAGCTAGACCGCAACCTTAGAAATTGGTTATGCTTGGAAAGAGACAATGAAGAAACCAATGTTGTGATAATGCTGATATTCCAATACCCCTCTTGATCAAAAATCAAAATTTCTTTTCACAGGATCTTCTAAGATTATTGGAGAAAGCATTGTTGATGACATTCCAATCTTCAGAACTGGATCAGGAAAATCTGTTGTGTTGAAACAGTCTTCTATTAGAATGGCATTGTCTGTTCTCGGAGGTGGAGAGATTTTGCAGGGAGGTATCTGCAAATCATGTCCATTTCATGTTTTTCTGCTTCTTGAATATTGATTATGATTTTTCTGTGAGCGTTTGTTTTTGGCTTTTAGAAAAGTTCTTGTTCATCTTTTGGCAAGTCTTAAATTCTCAAATTAGTAAGTGTAGAGAAATAAGTGAAATATGTAAATATTTTTGTGTATGTAGTTCAGTAGTATGGAGGAGCACCATAGTTCAGCATATAGTTCCGTCACATGAATTTTATCAAGAGCTTGCATTTCTTCAACCATAGCCTCTCTTGACTTGGGATGTGATAAAGCTTGACTGAGTTTGAAGGCAATGAAATCGGATGAACAATATGTGAAGCTAAGTTGATTTGTGTCCCCACCCAGCCTGTGAACATCTAGGTCACAAGCAATACTAAGTATCTGATCGGCAAATGGGACAAAGGATGTAAACATAGAGGAGATCAGCCCTTACCTTGTATGAAGAACTCCAAGGAAGAAGATAAGACACATGCTTCTTTGAGAAGTTCTTGCCTCCTAAGTCTCTCACCCTCAATGCCCTAGTTGTTCTTCTCTAAATGGGGAAGATGGGACCCCTTTTGATCTCCACAAACCCTAGCATGCCTGGGAGAAAAGTTTTCTTGGGTTTGGCGTGGGATCCTTATGGTGTTCATACAAACTCCCATTGAGAGCATGTCTTGGCAATGATATCTCATATTTCTTGTGTTGTTTTTGATAATGGACTTTGGCTAATGTTGGGCTTGGACTGAAGAAACCAAGGCATTACTATCAGATTCTCACTTTTCCAATTGTCATGGGATATGTCATCGCTGTGGGCTCCTCGTTATTGCCTGTGGTAATACCGGAACTTCCATTTGCTCCCAATAAACATTTTTGCAAACTGGGACCACTTCAAGTTCTTGCCTCAAGTTGTGATTGTGGCAATCATCAAACCAGGATAGCGATTTACTTGTCTCTATTTGCACGTGGGTCTTTCGATTAACAATAATAACTATGCCATCTCCCATATTTTTAACATAAAAGAACAAATATCACTTGCCAAAAACCCAGATCTGACATGTGGAAGTAATTTGAAGACATACAACAAATTAAATCATCAACAAAAACTGTAGATGCCCACCCACACACATGCATAACTTGTTGAACCATTATTCGGCTACTTCTTCGGACCCACACCCACACACCCACAGACGTATCTTGTCGCAATCTTATTTGTTTACTGCCTAGTTGTATTCTTCATGAATTCACACACGCACACGCAGCTTGCTTCACTCTTATTCAACTACTGTCAAGAAGCCTTAATTGTTCATGCATTCTGGATATGTTATCTTGTAGTTAGAAACTTGGTTGGAATCTAGGAAATTGTAATCTCTGTCCTTTCCATTATTCATGCATTCTGCATATCTTGTAGTCGGAAGCTTCATTGGAATCTGTGTAAGCTTCAACCTTCTTCTTTCTTCTATCTTGTGCATGTGTTCAGTGTTTTTGTGTGGGTGTGTTTGTGGGGGGGGGGGGGTGGTTGTTCCTTGTTTGTGGATATAGCTTAACTTCAACACATTCTTGGTGCAGACCAAGTGCGTAATGCTGCAGACCATCAATGCCACTCCTCAAATTCACTTTTCCAGACAAGCTCTGGGAAAATGGTAAACATATCGTCTGCTGGTCTCATCAGAGCTAAGACATTGTTGGGGTTGGAGGAGAATTACAACCCTCTTACTTCTCAAGGTCCCGGAGACACAGAGAAACAATCAGGTACTAATGGATTGAGTGGATGGGGAAAGTTGCAGTGTGTGGAGAAGAATGCGAGTGCAATTCTTGGAACTGCCAACATTCATAGTAGTGGGACCTTAGATGCTAGTTCATTTCCAAAATGTCCGATTAGCTGTCCAAGGGATAAATATTCATCTGGAATTGGAAAACAATCAAAGAAGGATGTACTTGCGAATCTTCTCAATTCTGACATGTGCAGATCTTCTTCAGAACAGCCTCCAGTTAAGTTCCAAACGGCAGGTGGAAGATCTATATCAGTTTCTAGTGATGCATTGCAGCGTGCAAGGAATCTTCTTGGTGAATCAGACTTGGGGATATCTCCAAATGAAGATGATACTTATGATCCACTGTTTTTGTTGCCTAGAGAAGAGAAAACTAGCAATGACAATTCACTGAACAAAGAGGATGTTTCTCATTCTTCCTTTCTGTACCAAAATGCTACGATGAACCAATATTGGGGGGACAGATTCCCATCCAATAAAGGGTCAAAGTTCAACCAGAAGCAGTCATCCTGTCTTCTGGAGGCTACTGATTCTAGGGATGGCATCCTGAAACATGTTGATGCAAATGGCTTGGCATCTGAGGGCATCTCCAGGTCAAACAGCAATAGAGGTTATATGAAAAGGCCTCCTAGTGATGACCTCTATGCAACTCAAATGTTAGTTGGAAATTCTTCAGCAAAAGATCTTGCTTCACAAACAATTCCGGCTAGAGTGCCATCAGGTAAGCCACTGGTTGAAATTTCAAACAGCAAGGAGACAACTTGTGCAAATCAGAAGAGAATTACTTGTGAAAAAAGAAGACTTGTGAGGAAAAGCTTTACTTCTCCATTCAAAAGGCCCCGTAGTTCTACGTATGTTTTATTTTCATTTGTTAACTTCTAATGTTTATGTGCAAGGAATGGTGCCTCTGAAAGCATCTAACATGGGTGCCCTACACGTCCTGAAATGGCACACTTATGCAAATTCTAGGCCATTAGCCCTGTGGATTCCATTGTGAATTTGCCCAGGCTGACTCTTCAAGAACAAAAAAAAAAAAAAACTTGACTGAAATAAGCAAGTTAACTTGTTAGGAGAGTCACACGTATGTGGAGTGTGGACTGATGGTTATTATTTTTTGAGGACACAAGTCCACTGGTTGCACAACAATCAACCATCCACCCCTCAAATTACTTCCAAGTTAGAACCTTTCATGTGTGTGTGACATCCAACCTATACAATAGGTTGTCTGCATCATGAGGATCACCTTTTGTAAAAAAAAAGAAGCCAAATCCACTCATCAAGCAGACTTCACTTGTATTTTGTTATTTAACAATGGTTGAATATTGTTTTCTATGATGTGGCCCACCAGATGAGTGGATGAGGCTGATTTTACATAAGGTCATCCTCATGGTCAGCCCAACCTAATAGAAGAGTTGAATGTTGCATGCACATGATAGAATTGAATTTATTCGCTGGGTGGACCATAAATTGTGGGCCAACTGGTTGACATGAGACCTCTTATTTTTTAACCATCCATTTTTGCCAGTTTACTGACCTGTTGTTTTGTCAAAGGCACATTCACCATGTGGCCACCTGATAAACCACCCGGGTCTAGAATAGGAGTGCCACCTTGGGTTGTGTAAAGTTCTTGCAATTGTGTCGTTGCAACAGTCATCCTCAGTTATCTGTACATCCTGTTTCTGAACTGTTCCTGCTGGATGCATTGCAGATTCTCCACCCCTTTGAAAAGTAGCATGTCATTCCCTTGCACTGGTAAATCTCTGAAAATGTTCATTGAATGCTACTGTTAGTGTCACCTATTAAAGTTATGCATTTTATGTTAGGCATTGTTTTCTTAGGTTCGTCCACATTACCGACACTTGAAGGTTCCTGTTGCAAAAGAAGGGTTTCCACTCGATATCCGTTTCAGGTTAAGAGGCATACTGTGAAAGAATTTTTTGGAGGGCCACCATGTAAAACTGACTCTGTATGCAATTCTAGTTTTTGTTGCTCCTCCTGTTTTGATACGTGTCTGTTTTAGATACTGACTATTGGATTTATTATACTTAAATGATCGTAGCTGACACATTTATCGAATGAGATAAAGTACATGAATGCGGATAGTGCAGAAAAGTACATATTCCATGCTGCATCTGGCTTGGATGGGATTGGAGCAGAAGCCCTTCGGAACATGTTGGCCCAGTTTGGAGCTTCCTTGCTACATGCCACTAAAGAGTGAACACCCTTTACTCCATTGTGTTTCTTCTATTGTTCATTCCACACCCTCATTTTGAAAGACTGTTTTCTCTCACAACTTACTATTTTTAGTATTTTAGGACGTAACGCATATACATATGAAGTCAGTTTGGGCTAGTTAGGGTTGGATTAAAATGACTATAGCCTAAGACCGGCTTGAAAATTGGTTGGACCATGCTTGCTATGCCCAAGCTTTGATGATGGGCCAAGCCAATAGGTCCAAGCCTGGTCCAAAGCCGGGTTGGGCTCGTTGGGCCAAGCAGTCTGCCTGCGACCCTGGCCCATTGCCACCCTTATTTCTAATTGGCAGCATGAGTTCATGTTGAGATTTGAGAGTATGAAATCTATTGTAGTCCTAGTCTCCTAGAACTACTTCTAGTTCATAATGATTTTTTTTTTTTTTGAAAGGTAACGAAAATGCATTAACGAAAAGAGAGAAAACAGACCGCTGAGATAGCGAACTGAGAGCAAAACAAAAGAAGGAAAAGAAAAGAAAAGAAAAACAGAAACAGAAACAAGAAAGCAGAAACCAAAACAAAAACAACCCGAAAACAGCGCCCAACCCAACCGCAAGGCAGAGAAAGGAAGAAGCAAAACGCTGCTAAGTTATATTGAGGTGAACTCCGGTAAGAAGACGGGAATGGCTGTAAATGGCAAAACTGCAGGCCCAATCAGAAAGGAACTGCTGAATTCTCTTAAGCACGAAAACAACAGAGTGGGACTCGTCTCTGAAACACTGGCTATTTCTTTCTTCCTAGATAGCCCACCAAGTAGCAAGAAGAGAGGTTCTCCAGGCCGCGGATCTGATCTTTCCCAGGGAGACCCCGTGCCACGTCGCAAGGACACTGTTAGTAGATTTAGGGAAGGACCAGGAGATGTTGAAGTTGGACAGGATGGTCGACCAGACCGGATAGAAAAAAGGGCAATGCACGAACAGTTGATCCGTCGTTTCCTCATTTGACAGGCAGCAGATGCAGATATTTGTTAACAGCATTCCTCTTTTCCTCAGATTATCAACAGTAAGCACTTTTCTCTTACCAACTAACCACCCGAAGACGGCGATCTTTGGGGGAACCTTATACTTCCAAACTTTCGCAATAAACGCGTCCGCAGGCCTATCTGGCTTATTGTCAAGAAAGCGATATAAAGATTTAACCGAGAAAGAACCACTTCTGTCAAGGGGCCAGAGGAGCTTGTCTTGCTGATTCGGGATCGGATGACAGTTCCCTAAACGCTGAAGAAGATTAACATAAGAGTCCACTTCCCAATCTTGGAGATTTCTCCTGGCGGGAGGAGTCCGAACCACAACATTTCCTTGGAGAGAATAACAATCGGCCACAAAAATAAGCGGGTTTGGGGCAAGCCTATAGATGACTGGAAATTCATCTTTTAACGCTAGGGGGCCCGCCCAAATATCCTCCCAAAAATGAACTCTGTCACCTTTCCCCAGGGAGAACCGGCAATGGCTCTGCACCTCTGCGTGACACGAAATAATACCTCTCCAAGCAGCAGAAGCATTTCTGTTAGGCACACCCTTTGTCCACCAGCCTTCTACCGATTTCCCATATTTACATTTGATCAACCTGTTCCATAGGGTCCCTTCTTCAGCTCCAAGTCTCCACCACCATTTACCAAGGAGAGCCCGATTCATAGCTTTGAGATTTTTGATTCCCGCACCCCCATCTTGAAAATGTTTGCAAACATCTTTCCAAGCAACCAATTGAAACTTCTTTTTGTCGTCGTTACCATTCCATAGAAAATTTCGTCTCAGCTTTTCGAGGATATTTAAAATCTTTGTCGGGCATCTATAAAGAGACATGGCATATAAGGGAAGATTTGAAAGCGCCGCTTTAATCAACGTGAGACGGCCCCCCAGCGAGAGATACTTACATTTCCATCTGGCGAGATAATATTCGAACCGATCTATGATTTTGTCCCAAAACGCCATCGGAGGCTTGCCTATGCATAAGGGAAGACCGACAAAAGTTGTAGGGAGCGTTCCTGAGGTACAACCGAAAAAATCAGCAAAGTGGCGAGTCTCGTATTCGCCTATATTGACCCCAATCATTGTTGATTTGGTAAGGTTGACATTTAGGCCGGACACCGCTTCGAAACAATGGATAGCGGTACGAAGATTACCCACCTTGTCCCAGTCAGCTTCGCAGAATAAAAGAGTATCATCAACATATTGAATATGAGAAATGGGATACTCCATATCTTTGATCTGAAAGCCCCCTATAATGCCTTCCATCTGACCTTTTCTCAACATGCACGTGAAAGCCTCGACGACAATTAAAAAAAGGAAAGGGGATAGCGGGTCTATCTGCCTAAGCCCTCTAGAGCTTTTTAAAAAGCCTTTTGGAGATCCGTTGATGAGAACCGAGAAAGAAGTTGAGCCGACGCAAGCTTTCATCCACTTTAACCATCTAGCACCAAATCCCATCCATTAAAACATATACAAAAGAAAATTCCAGTCAACATGATCATAGGCCTTCTCGAGGTCAAGTTTGCATAAGATCCCTTTTGACCCCAATTTGTGGGTGGAATGTAGAACTTCAGCTGCCATAAGGGCACTGTCGATAATTTGCCTGCCCTGAATGAAAGCGCTTTGGTGATGGGAGATGATCTTATCCATAACTCCTTGAAGACGGTTAGTAAGAACTTTAGTGACGATTTTGTACGGACATCCGAGAAGACTGATAGGTCTGAAATTATGCAGAGAATCAGCCCCTTGAACCTTCGGGATGAGAGCAATGAAAGTAGCCCCAAGAGCATTTGACAGGTGCCCTCTTTCATAAAATTCATTGACAAAATCGAGAATGTCCCCCTGTAACAGCTCCCAGAAATGCTGAAAGAATAAAATCGGAAATCTGTCTGGCCCCGGGGCTTTGTCCCCTGCCAGGGACATAATTACCAACTTAACTTCTTCAGAGGAAAACCTTGCTTCCAGGTTAGAAGCATCCAACTCAGAAATCATTGGCAGGAGATCCAACTTTGGCCTAAGATGAGCATCTGACTTAAGAAGGTTGGAGAAGAAGGAGATGGCCTCGTCGCATATCAACTTCTTGTCTTCCGTATGCTCCCCGTTAATCAAAAGACAGTGAATCTTATTAGCTCTTGCCCGAGCGCTTGCAATAGCATGAAAGTAGCGAGTATTTTTATCCCCTTCCTTAATCCATCTGCATCTAGCCTTTTGCCTCCAAGAGATCTCCTCCTCTAGAACTATAGCCGAATATGTATTTATAAGGTCAGCACGTTTGGACCACAAAGAACTGTCGACTGGAACATCTTCGTTTGCAGCATCAATGGAATGAATCTGCCCCAAAATATCATCTGTTTCGGCTTGACGATTTAGCAGGAAATCCGACTTCCAAGCTTTGATTTTGGTCTTTAGAAGACTCAGCTTTTTACATAGTCTGAAACCAGCATAGCCGTTGATCTGCATCTCCTTCCACCAATCCGAAATAAGCGCATCGAAACCCTCAATTTGCAGCCACGAAATATCAAAACGAAACGGCTTAGGGCCCCAAATTTCTTCTTCCATGGAGAGCAAAATCGGCAAGTGATCAGACGTAGGGCGAGGGAGGGACGTCTGCATTACATTAGGAAAGGATTCAGACCAATCGACAGAGATGAGGAATCGGTCTAACCTAGCGAGAGAGGGCGGAGAACGGAGATTGGACCAGGTAAATTTGGAGCCGGACAACGGAAGATCTATCAATTCATGATCATCGATCCAACGGGAAAAAAGCCGCATCGCATCCGAAACTCTACCAGACTGAGATCGCTCCTCCGCATAACGGGTAATATTGAAATCACCACCGATACACTAATTACGGTTGTCAACAGGTTAGGTCCTTGGGTTACTGTGCGTCTGTGCCCAAACTTGCCTAAGGGGGCCGGGTTTGGATCTTGATATATACCTAGTACTAAATCCAATTCAGTCCGTGTACCAATCGGGTGTTAGGCTCATTACTTAAGAGTCATGTTTGAGTTGGGTCCACACTATGAATAGTTCACCAATTTTAGAAATGGTTGTTACTCTTCAACTATATGCATGACATATTTGTAAGGAATTCCAAGCTATCCAAGTTATTGACCCTATTGTTGATGGAGGAGAATCCAAAAACTACACCGAGAAGATGATACTAATCATCTGCTTTTGCCATGGATTTGGAGCAGTCACCATTTTACTTTTAACCATCCAGATTGCTTGGTTCTTGGAAATTGTTTCTCTATTAAGTGAATGGAATGAATACAAAGGTATGGTATTATAGGTTTCTCAAGTCCATCTGGGTAGATTCTATAAATTTTCTTTAGTTTATCTTGAGAGATCCTGGAGACCTGAATCCTAATTCATTTGGTTGCATCAAATATTATGAAATTTCATGATTTTCATGATATCTAGTGCAGCCAAATGCACCCTAAAAGATTTACATAGATTACAAGCATGTCTTCATAGTACATAGGAATTACAAAGAATGTCCTCATATGAATTACGCCAAAATTTCTTGACATATAGCATTGTTTCTTAACAGTCCCCATTAAACTTTGCTAGGCAAAGATGACACAGGGTGGATGAGGAAGAAGAGAGGAGAAGAATGGATTTTTTGGACAATCTGCACAATTCAAAGATGTTGATTTTTTTAGAGTTTTGCAAGAGAATTTTCTCCCTAAACTCACAATTTTTATTTTATAATATTCATACTCTCCTCATATATATGGCTGTAGAGGTCTTCAGTTCACACAGGTTAAGTACAGAATATAAAGATCTAAGGAGAACTTTCAAATCCACTAGACTTATACTAGATTTAGATCTAAATCATATCCTAAAATTTGGCTTCTAAATTTCAAATCCCAAAAAGGGGAAATAAACATGGTATTTAAAAAAGGTTACATCACCGTAATGGTGGGACCCTTTGTGATACTATAGCGGTTGTTCTGAAAAAAAATGGCCCACCAGAGGATGATACGGGGCCATAACAGACTGATATTAACCCACAATGTTTGAACAGGGCCGCTATAGTTTCCTCCTTTAATTTTTTTAACCGTTATAGGGCTGTAATGGCCATTGTTATTGTTATTAAATACCTTGGAAATAACACCCATTAGAAAGATTGTAAATCTTAAAAGATCTTCACAAAGTAGAGAACTATTAATGGCTTAATTACACATAAGATCCTATTAAAGCTCCCCAAATTCTTCACTAAATAAAGACTTTTAAAGAATCAAGCCACAAGCACAACTTCATATATGGGGCCCTTCAAACAGGCTGTGGGAACAATGATTTTAAATATCGGTATTGAGGGGCGTATTGGCTAGGCTGAAAGCAATATGACATGGACTGTATCGGATCGTATCGATTAAAAAATTTTTCTATGCCAAAAAATTAAGGAAATATATTAGAGAAAAGGAAAAAGTGAGAGGTTCAAGTCTAATGTGTATCGGACAACTATTTTATAAGAATGCTATTTGTCGGCTTGAGTTGCTTGACCTGTTGAAACTTGAAAGTCAACCAAATGGGCCCTAGTTGAACTCAAATCAAGCATTATTTGGTGAATTCGTGCCCAATACAGAAATACAACCAGTGTTTTAAATAAAGGTAGTGTGTTGCGTAATGTTTAGCCCTTTGTAAAGTGTAGTGTAAACTACATGATACAATAGAAGTAGATTCAAGAAGAAATTTGTACAAGTATCAAGCATTATTTGGAGAATTCGTGCCCATTACATTGAAATACAACCAGTGTTTTAAATAACGGTAGTGTGTTGCGTAATGTTTAGCCCTTTGTAAAGTGTAGTGTAAACTACATGATACAATAGAAGTAGATTCAAGAAGAAATTTGTACAAGTAGGGGGTCTTGACAAGTTCTCACACACACATTAACTTGAGAGAAACATACAATGTTCCATAGGTGTACAAAACACACACACGATCATGCCTAGCTAGAACAGATACAAAGAAGATGATATGACGATCAACATGGGCCGTTGTTCCCCCTCAAACACAACATGACAAAATATAAGGTTTTCGATTGTTGGTTGTCTATAGAATGTGGCTTGAACTTTCTTAATTTGTTGAATCTTCTCTTCAAATAGAAGGCCATAACCAAACTTGACAACCATCGAGTCACCAACTCATCATTCACATGCGAAGTCTTCTCCCAAACATGTGCAACATTGCACAACAAATGTGTGAACTACAGTTACTACACTCATAACATTTGAGAGGATACACATAATGGCATGCGAAGAGAAATGCGTGCAAAACATGCAACACTATGTGAGTGAATTACACACGCAACTAATAACAAATGCCTAATAAAGGAAGAAATGATGAATGGAAAAGGAAAGCTTCACTACTTATAGAAATCTTCCATGTCAAGTTGGGTCAAACATTACTCAAACAATTTGTGTGCGAAGTACTTCTAAGCATGGAATGAGAACATCAAGGACACAATCACCATCTTTAACATGATTCTACGTCTCATTTCACAACCTTACAATATCAAAACATGAAGGCAAAAAGAAATTTCAGCAAAAACCCAAAAACAAGGGTCGACAACAACCATTTCTCACAAAAAAACATCATAGCACTCCCCAAACGTCGATGAAACTTCATGATTCTTGTTTCTGGTGATTGCACATGATTAACCACACCTGCTTTGTGGAAAATCTGTCCAAAAAATTCTCAGTAAAACAATACAACAAGAAAAGCGAAGTTTGAACTTTTTTCGACTTTCCTATATTTCATTGAAACACTAAAAAAACTTATCCAAAAATTGCAGAAAAATCACCAAAATTCTTTTAAAATCATTGTGTTTTTGATCTCATAATTTTATGCTTAAAAGGATTTCTTGGCTGTGCCCTGCTGATATCATCTGTATGCATGGATGACGTTAGCAGTGGGCCCCACTATTGTAAGCTGTGATCAGGTTCCCAAACCGCTGTGATACCAAGTATAAGTACATTTAAGAAGAAATCTGTAGAAGAAGTGGAAGAGAAAGGGTAGATAGAGAGATGTGTTATGGCAGTAGGTGACGTTTCCTTATAGGAGACGTCCCTCCCCTGTTATGTAGGTCTCTCTCTAGAATTCCTCTTGGTCCACACGCTTGTATGTATGATCATGTATGATGAAGCTTAGTTCATCCTTGTTTCTCTCTGTCCTCTCTCCACTGGTGTGGTTTATATAAGGAGGGCCATAGGTAGAGAGTGGCACCCTCTTCCATTAGTTCATCTTCTGGGGTATTCTTTGGTGTATGATTTCTTATATGGGTGGGAGAGAGGTAAGCCTTATATTTTTGTTTTCCTTGTTTCTTGCGAAGAGGAAAGCTTTGTGTTGTTGCCCTCGTGGTGTGGGAATATTGATGAACCACGTAAATCCTTTTGCCTCTTGCTTCTTGTTTTGGTTTGGCCATTTTCTTTTGTGTTTTGGCCTTGCTGACATTGATCATGTGTGGGCATTTTTCCACAACAATTAGTATTGGAGCCTTTTAGCACAAGATCGATATTGGTATTTGTTTTGTAATTGAGTTTCAGATAGCTGGATCGAGTTCTACTAGATTCGACGTGCCGAACTTTGATGGATCCAATTATGCATTGTGGAAACTCAAGATGAACGTAGTGTTGGTGAATGAAGGATGTGCAATTGTGATTCAAGAAAAAGAAAAGAAGCCTATATAGATGAAAGATGGGGTATTTGAAGAGAAAAATCAATTAGCCATGGTGGACCTTATTGCTCTAGATGATTCGGTTTTGTTCAACGTGTCCGATCAAACCATTGCAAAAGGTTTGTGGGACAAATTGTAAAACCTTATGAAGGGAAATTGATGTCGAATAAGATATTTCTTCGACAACAACTGTATAACTTGAAGATAGAGGAATGATCTTCTTGACAATATCACTTTAATGGGTTTAACACTATGATTAGTAGATTGACGGCAATTGATGTGAAGATTGACGATGAAGAAAAGGTCGCACTTCTACTCTATTCGATGCCAAATTTGCGGGATGGTTTGATTATGAATCTCAGCAATGGTCCATACCTCACTATGGAGTTAGGCGTGTCTACATTGCTTATTGAAGAGTCTCGTGGAAAAACTTATGGAGAATTTCCTGGTGATGCTATGATGGTCAGATGAAGATCTATTAAGAAGGGTACTGGTGGGAGAGATCAGACGAGATCCAAGTAAAAAAGGCACAAAACAGGTAAGTGTTAGAATTACGGAAAGAATGGTTACTTGCGTAAAAATCGTTGACTAAAAAAAGCACATCAGGAAAATTACAAGCCTGATTCGCATGATCAAACATCAGATTCAAAGGGTTCGTAAGGAAATCTAGTTGAGAAAGATAATTCATTCGATGATGGGGAAGCATTGTTTGCAACGATTGCACGAGATCATATGAGCCATCAATGGATCTTAGATTCGGGCTCTTCTTTCCATATGACTCCATAAAAAGATTGTTTCTACACATCGGTCATGTGATGGCAGCACAATTTACACGGGTGATGATGGTACGCGTAAATTTGTAGGGATGGGAGATGTCAAAATTACTATGTTTGTTGGTATTATACCTACAATTTCTGGTGTGTGGCACATACCGTACCTGTGAAAGAGCCTTTTGTCATTGGAAAAGTTTAAAAGTTTAATGAAGATGACTATAAATTTCCTAGTGAAAAGATTCGATTGAAAATTGTAAAGGGAGCAATGATGGGGTGAAAGGAGAGTTAATGGCCAGTTTATATGTTTGATTGGAGATACCGTAGTTGGCGATGCTATTGTTTCTAATGCTGTGAAAGACTACTACAATCTGGCACATGCAATTGGGCACATGAGCAAGTAAGGACTAAGGGTACTTTTTGATCGAAATTTACTTCATGGTTTAAAGTCTATTGATTTGTTTTTATTTTTTTTATTTTTTTGAAGATTGCCCTTGGAAAGTTTCATAGAGCTCATTTTCCTACATCTACTACCAAAAGTAAAGATGCTTTAAATTTAATTCATTCTGATACTTGGGAGGCTCTTGTCGAATCCTTTGGAGGTTCGAAGTATTTTGTTTCTTTTTTTAACAATTTCTTTAGAAAGATATGGTTTATATGTTAAGAAGAAAAAGTGATGCTTTTACTTGTTTTGTCGAGTTTAAAATCAAAAGAGAAATAAAATTAAGTGTACGAGAACTAATGATGGAGGAGAATACACCTCGAAAGAATTCAAGGATTGTAGTGAGCATGACATTGAGAGGCACTACATGGTCCCCGGTACTTCACAATAGAATGGAGTTGCAGAATGTATGAACGTACCCCTATGGTGATCACGCTAGGAGCATGCTAAGTTCGATTAGACTTGAGTTGTTGAGCATTGTTTTTGGGTAGAAGTCGTTAATATGGCTTGTTATTTGGTAAATCGTTTTCCCATGACTGCACTTGATTATAAGATCCCTGAAGAGGTATGGTTTGAAAAATTTGTTAATTATTCGTTCCTTCGCAATTTTGGTTGTGACGCTTATGTATGGATTTCTAAAGAGTAGAGGACTAAGCTGAATGTGAGGTCCAGAAAGTATATTTTTCTTGGCTATGCAGATGGAACAAAGGGGTACAAATTGTGGGACCCTACGCCCACAAGTTAGTGATTAGTTGAGATATTTTTAATGAAGATTCGTTATAGAAAGCAGTTTTAGAAATATCGGTATCGCATTACGTATCGTTCCCCTGGGATACAGATACATATCAGTTATCGCATGGGATATATCGGTTGTGTCACATAATGTATCACTGTTGTTGGAAACATGGGGAAATTGGTCAAATTTTTTAATGAAACTTCAGTGATTGTTAAAAAAGACATCAACACACATTTATAAATCAAAACATTACAAAAAATAAGTGCATGTAATAGGTTTTCTTTGCATGTTGTCCTAATCTATGCGTTGCTTAACTGAATTGATGCAAGTATATTTAAAGTCTATTCATATAATTTATAAATGTATGAAGATGTGTGGGCATTTGTGCTATTTGTTAACACTACATAGCGTTGTAGCTACGCTATGGCTATGTTACGGCTATGCTATGCTACAGATGTTCTTCAAAACACTGAATACAACAAATGGAATATGAAAGCATGATAAAAATGACAACCTTTTCTTTTGATTTTTCCCATAATTGTCCATTACGCTTTGATTTGTCGGATCCCACTCAATCCTTTGTTTTGATCTCCAAAAGATGCCTAGATCTAGTCTAAAGTGACTTTCTAAGCTTCTTCCATGGTTGAAATGGAAAAAGAAAAATAAGAGAAAAATTGAAACAAATTTCAAATTTAGGCATTTATGGTTGTATCTGCCCATAGCAGGCTGAATTGGTGCCAATATGGTTTTATATGGTCCAATATTATGAGGAAGGGCTGATTTGTCCTGTATCCTGTAATATATCTGGTTAATATGGTTACGATTTGCCCGTATCGACGGATATGATGCGAATTTTTAAAGGCATGCATTAGACACTGAAATTGAGTTTCTGTGACCCATTTCTTCATTGCATGCTTCTTGTGATGATTTCCTCTTGCATTTGAACGCTGAACAACCATTCGCTACATATCAGTATTAACGATCAGAAGCGGCGGTAGAAATATCTGCCAACTTTTGAGGAGGAGAAACATGTTGGGGAATCTGTCCTGAAGCAGCTTTCTCGGGAATAGAGCAATAGTGAAGCTTGATGTGTTTTATGCCTGCATAATTATCGGATTTGCAGCATTTGCTGCTGTATATATAGCATATGCATTATCATGACAAAGAATAGAAAGATTAGACAATAGAATATGAAGGTCCCAAAGTAGAAACTGTTGCCAAGTCAACTCAGCAGCTGATGAGGAAGACAGAAAAAGAGTAGAATCAGACATGTGAAAAGCATAGGGGAAATTACATGAACTCATTCAAAAAATCTTCTGGCTGACACTCTCCTTTGGAGCATTGCAAGCTTATTGGCAGTAAAAGTTATACTTTATCTCTATTCAAACTTCCTGTGAAAACGTTTGCAAGTGTTCAGTGTAGATGTAAACTATGGAGCTATTTCTCCACCCTTTACTATATCCTAGGGCCTGTTTGGATAAGCTGAATCCAAAATGTGGAAGTGGAGAACTCTCTTGGAATCCTCAAATTTGGGAAATGTAAGGGAAAAAGGAAGGAAATCCTTTTGCATTTCCAATGTTTGTTTGGCAATGTGAACTTCTTAGTAAATATGTTTCTTTTCTCAATCATATTGTTTATTATGCCATCTTGAATGGGTAACCACCGAAACCAAGGAGAAGTGTAATAATGGCAACTTTAAAGATCACATCAGAGGGTTATAGCATTTTCCCACTGAGGAATTCAATTTTATAAGTTTTGTTCTTTTTTTTTTTTTTTTTTTTGTGGGAAATGGTTTTAGTCACCTTTAGATGAATACTTTGGAAAAAGAAACTATTTCCTCAATTTTGGTTTCTCAAACAGAGAACTATCAAATCAAAGGAATTCATATTCTTTTCCATGGTTGACCACTGTTTCTCTCGAAACAAACAAGTTTGTAGTTCATTTCAAAGTTTAAGTATGCTCATTAGTGTATGAATGGCTGGATTTGTGGATATCTTGATGGCGCTAAATTGTGTCTCATGAATGTGCATTTGAGTGAAATAGTTTTCATTATAATGCCACTCGAAATTTAAATCTGCTTTGATACTTGGGAATATGGGATACAAACTTGTGCATAGTCTTGATCGTATATTTTCTTCTACCTTAAAACTTTTTAGAGTAATGTCGATGCTTACTGATGATTAGCCTATTAATGGTCCAATTCTGCACGACTGGATGGAATTTAATTACTTAACTGTGTTAACGATCCTTGGTCAAGTATACTGAGGGTAATTTCATTATTCCAATTAATTTATTTTCTAATATAAAATAAATAGGTTTGTGCTATGTGGATTCAAGCATTGCAACTTATAAATTTCTTAATCTTCTTTGAATTCTCTCATTTAGCTCTCTTCCATTAACATTGATTTCTTCCTCTTTAGGTGGGTTGCAAACCATTACAAATGGATTGTATGGAAACTTGCATGCCTTGAGAGAGGCTATCCAGCTCATGCTAGTGGCAAATTCTTGACAGTGCCCAATGTGCTTGAGGAATTAAAATACAGGTTGGTTAAGTGTTCCCAGTTTGTATTTTGATGTATTAGCTTCTGAAACATCCACCAACAATGCCAATGATGTTCTTGGATAAAAGGTACGAGAGAGAAGTAAATCATGGTCATAGGTCTGCAGTGAAGAGAATTTTGGAAGGCGATGCATCACCTGCTTCAATGGTAGTTCTATGCATTTCAGCTATTTGCTCCTACCCTGATTCAGACCCTGAGATAGTGGAATGCCCTTTGGCACCATATGAATATCCTAAGAAGATAACTGGCTGGAGTGGAGGTGGAGCTGAAAATAATCATGTTGCAAAAATAGAACTAACTGATGGTTGGTGAGTAACATGCAGCTTATTATGTTCAATGCACCAAATGTGCAATTCTGAAGGCTCTAACACAAATTTGTTGCGTAGGTATTCATTGGATGCCCTTTTGGATGCGCCACTTACTAAGCAACTTGTTGCTGGAAAATTGTTTGTGGGCCAGAAACTTCGGGTACTCATTGTTTTTAGTGTTTAAAATATATCCCACTGATAATGCAAGGTCTATTCAATAGTGTAGGATTTTGAATCCTACTCCCCCTTCACTAGTCAATGTGGCACGTGTGTGAGATCTGGGATTTTCATCTTATGAAGCACTCCACGTACCATGGCCCAAAAATGAGGCTTGTTCACTAATCAGTTGGGGTAAAGGATGAATGGTCAGAAAGGACCAACTGTCCAGTTTTGTTGTACATGCAGCTTCCGTGAGGACTGGACATGCATGATTTTTGGCCCACAGGCCATAACACATGCCTGTATCTCTCATGCAAGTAACACATTGGAACCTGCAGGGAGAGTAAGATTTGAAGTCCTGTGAGTAGCCATAGCAAGGCTCTATCTCTTTTGGTGGAACTTTGCTTCAGCTGACAGTTAATGGGGCTTGTCTTTTGAAGATTTGGGGAGCAGGCTTATGTGGCTGGGTTGCACCGGTTTCACCCCTAGAGGTTCTTGTTGTCTCTGTTTTCTTTTGTTGTTCTAAGATCAAAACTTTTCATCTTATCAAATTAATTGATTTTCTTAATTGCTGCTGGCTGCTGCTTCTATTTGTAGTCATCCAAGACAATCAGTTTGGTTATGCACATAAATGGGACATATCGAGCACATTGGGCTGACCGGTTGGGATTCTGTATGCACTTTTAAGTTGCATGGTGGATATTGTGACTTTATTTTCAGTGTACTACATATAAACATTTGGCTCATATCCTGCTTTCGATTCACCTTTTATCTATGCTTCTAGGTAAGAGCATTGGCGCGCCATTGGCTTTTAGGTGCATCAAGTGTGCAGGGGGTCCAATTCCCAGGACATTGGTTGGGGTAACACGAATTTATCCTATTCTATACAAGGAGAGGTGAAAAAAATTTGTAACCAATCATATTTTATTAGTAACCCTCTTGTTCTTATCTAGTAGTTCCAACAATATATCCACTTTTTCTGTTCAGGTTAGCTAATGGAGGTTTTGTGGTAAGATCAGAAAGAATGGAAGCTAGAATGATGCAACTATACAACCAGAGGTACGTTATTTTGATGAATGTTACTTGCAAGCACCAGTACATGCTAATTTGGTGCGCATGCCGCGTGTGAGAGATCCAGGCCATTAATTTGGTGGGCTCTGCAGTGAATGTGCCCTAACTCAAATTCATGCCAGTCTTAGTCTTCATGTTGGCCTCATATGCATAAGAGAAAATGGAGGGCTAAAAGGATCTGACCAATTGCTCATGTTCTATATACACTTTTGGCCTAGATGAATTGACTAATTTGATTTATGGTCTTTACCTCATTCACCACGAGATTACTTGCAACGTTTTATGTATCGGTATCATACTGCGATCATGTCCTTTGGATATGAAAATATCATGGAAAATGTCGGGAAATATCTCATTTATCATGTAATATATAGGTCTAAGAGAAACACTAGAGAAACTTTAGGGCTTGTTTGGATATAGTGCCAACTAGTGGAGGCATTCAATTTATGTTGATAGGATGTTTGCACTTGGGAAGTTGAGGAGGTTACGGAAACTGGTTTGCCCTTCCATGTCCTTGCTCAACAACGGAGTACAACCTTTTGTTTCAAAAATTCAAATGGAGGGAAGAGAGTGTCTTTGACGTGGAGTTTTAAATGAAAATTTTGGAGGTAAAAAGGTTTCCCTTTGTGGGATTGTAGTCCAAACAGTTTTAGATGCAAAGGAAAAGCATTTTCCAAGACTTTTCTTTTGCAAAATACAAGTGCAAAGGGTTTGCTTTCCTTAGTAGTGATGTCACTTTACCTTCCACCAGTGTTTGCAGTATCGATAGTGTTACAAGTTTCACTAGTTGGAGATACAAAACATGTATCGATATTGCCGATTCCTTTAAATATATCATTTATTGAGGGAAACTTGGGGAAAACGGTGGAATTTTTCAGTCAAACATCAAGAGATGCTAAAATATACATATTTGCATATTTAATAATAGTAAAAAATTGCAAAAAGGATGCATATATACTAAGTGTGCATTTAATGGGGGCCTAAAAGCATGTGCCATATAAGAAATCAGTGCAATAATAACTAAAATGAGTTTGTATAATACAAATTCAAGTACCAAGCAATAACTAAGACATCTAAAAAGTAAAGGAACTCAAAAACATACACATCTCGCCCTCATACCCACATCGAGTTATGAGGTGGCTCAAAGTCGTCATCTCCTTACTCAGTCTGTCGTGATCAGTGTTCGAGTTGTCGGTGTAGCTACAAGTTTCACCGGACGGAGATAAAGATATAATATTGTTATCGTCGATAATTGGAAATGTGGGGTAAAAGGAGGAAGCGTGGGAAAACGGTGGAATTTTTCAATGAAACTTCAGGACATGCTTAAATACACATATTTGTATATTCAGGAATGAAAAAATTACAAAAAGAATGCATTAAATAATAAGTTTTCATTTAATGGGACCTAAAAAGCATGCATTGGCTTAAGAAATCACTCCAACACTAACTAGAATGAGTTTATATAATACAAACGCAGCTAGTTTACAATAATTAAGGCATGTAAAAGTAAATGAATTAAAAAAGTACACCTTTCCAGCCATATTTCATCCCCACATGGAGTGACGAGGTGGCTCGTAGTCATCATTCGGATCCTGTTGCAGTTGGGCATGGTACTATTGCCCAATATGTTGGTAGTATTGTTCCCAAGTCATCCTTTATTCATACCAATTGAGGAACTCCCTTATGTACCTTTAGTAGTCCTCCCCGAACTGTACGAGGATGCCCAGACGTGGGTACTGCATGTCATACATCAACGGCATTTGCTGAGTAGGGTCTTGAGTAAAAAGATAAAGTCCAACCTCGACTCCCTGATAGTATTGCTGCCAGTCATACGAGTACCACGAATATCTTCTTGTCAAAGGGTCATGACTTGAAGAACTATTTGCCGGTTGCTCATATCTATTGGTAGACGAGTGTGACTGAATGTTTGAATTGTCTTGCCCATACCTGTGATACCCCCCATGCGCATAAAGTGGGACAGAGGTGGAGCTCCCCTGCTTTGAATTGATGTCCAGAGATGACAAGTTACGTGTAAGAGCATCAATTGTGGCGTGTCCGGCTTTCTTCTTTGAACGACGCTCGAAAATATATGTGGGATCTGATTCTCTCACCCTGGATGATGGATGAGATCCATGGTCATTGTCTTGAGTGGTATGGTCAAAGTATTGCTCCTCAGTGAATTGGCCAACAGATCGCTGGCTTTGACCTGTCGTGTACCCCCCACCACTGCTACCACTGCCACCACTAGTACCACCTACATCAGTGCCGGTGCCTCCATCCCCTCCCTCATCACTGTTATGGTTGTCGCCGTCGTCCCCACGGCCAATGTCAAGTGGAGGTTGAATCTCATCATCATCACTCACTAGGACTTGATGATGGGGAGGGGGCTGTGAAGATGCTTCCTCAACCTCATCGGAACGTGCCGAACTCTTCACCAAAGGATCAAAGGAGTCTGTATCTGCACTCTGTTGGCTTACTACTTGATCGATACCGATGCCAAGAGATGTTGCTTCCTCGGCTACCTGTGGAGCAGGGCTTCCCTCCATATCATCTAAATCAACTGATTTGATCTACTCATAAAGTGGGTCCACAGCATCGTCACTTATGTGCCATGGTACCTATAGACAACAGGTCAAGCGGGTTCATATTTTTCTCTATTTCTCGGTCTGCTTGCAATTGCGTCTCTTAATTTCATATTGTAGTGGCAGTAAACGAGCTTCTGTAACTTCTTATATTCCCGCCTGTTCCTCTTGTTGGTGTGTATGAGTGATCATGTGCTCCAATTCCTCTCGCGTGGTGAAGAGGATACTGTCCGTGCGAGAACACGGACTACCAATAGCTGCAGTGCGGGCGTGTCGACTCCATATTTATTGCCTACCACTCACCTATATATTTATGAGGAGCTTATTTTAGTTTGAAGTTTAAACAGAAAATGCAGTTACCTAATTATATTACCATACTCGGATGGTAACATCGTTTCTGTATATGCTTTTGCTAGTGCGGATAAGAACGTGCCCCTAGCATCCCTAAACTGCAACAGCTGTAAATATGGATTCAGAGGTCATTATTTTTAATTACCCATATTTCTAGAGACTGTAACGAAGAAAATTTATTTTATCAATTACCATTGACGAAATCTGCTCAAATTGCATTACCTGGTTACTGAATTTTGCTTGCACTGTCGATTCTGGGAACAATCATTCAAACACCTCATGGACGGTCATCGTCAAATCATTAGCCTACGTTTGTGAATCTGTGATGGAATTTGGGATTCAGATAGTATGCTGAAACTCAAATATTATTTACTCAGTTTCATTAACATGCAAACGGAAGTGATGTTTAAAGTGTAAGTGCAAGTGATAAAAAATATAGGTAAACGTAACAAACTTACCAGCTTGGTGGAGTGGGATGCTCTAGGGTCCTTGTCCATCGTTCATCGATGATATCGATCACCGACTAATGTGAATTGGGGATTGGAGTCTTTATCCATTCTCTCATAATTCTCATAAGCTCGTACATTGACCCCATTGGAGGCCACATCTCATTATTTAAGGCCCGAAGGACCTTGTAGATCGGATGCAGGATGGAGACGATGGTGTGGACTCTATCCAAGAAGGAATCGGAAAGTACCATCTTCGAAATTTTCTTTGCATCCTCAATTTTCCTCTAACTCCACTCTTTAAGTATTTCTTAGATCTGAACAAATTCCTGAGACCCACATAGTGCCTGTATAAGTTGTCGAGCGCTATGAAGTTTGTGGTTAACCGTGTTGCAGACTTGCAGCTGGTCTAACGATGTTTACTCCACAACACTCACGCATTACAGCCAACAACCATGAGTGATTGTATGTAAAGTTCATTACTATCCTCACATCCTCGATGGTCTTCCTGACAGAATCACTCTGGCCTATCTCCTTGAGCATTAAATCAATGCAGTGTGCCGCACATGGGGTCAAATAGAGATTGTACCTCCTCATCAATTTCTTTCTTGCCTTAACGAACACCTTGCCATTGTCCGTCACAACTTAGATGACATTCTTAGACCGAACATCTTTAATCACTTCTTTTTGGAGGTCATATATGTATTTGTGATCTTTTATTTTGGCTAATGCATTAATAGATTTGAGGAAAACGGGTTGCCCTCTACAGTACAACGTGAAATTGATAATGGACAACTTCAGGGGTCCCGTCCACCTATCACACATGATCGTCACCCCGTACTGCTTCCAATTTGGCTCGAGTTCACGTACTCAAGCCTGTATCTCCTCGTGCTCCTGATCGAGGTAGACCCCAAGAATCTCCTGTGGCATCAGAGGCTTTACGCTGGGCCCGACATGTTGCACCTCTATCATATTTTTGAAGTGAGGACTAGCTCCTGCATTTGCTGGTACATGGCTCAAGATGAACCACCTAGATATAGCACCCCCCACTTTCCCTGAGCTTCTTGCTCCACATATTTTAATCTCTTTTGATTAGCACTTGCAATGGGTGTATCTGTGACACAAGCACTTTGTGCGTGTTGTAGTTCATGCCCGCCAGAACCACTACCACCCATACTGCCTCCCTCAAACCATCTGCTGCTCCACCAGCCTCATGTCGGGACTTCCCAAACTACGACGTACTCTCATCAAGCCGTCTCCTTTGCTCCCCCTCGCACCCTGATGCCTGAGACACGAATCACTTGTCTGAACTCCCTCCTATCCCGAGTGGTAACACAGTCATCAGGATATGCGATCCCCTCGTCATCGTTGTCATCTTGCTTGTCGATAGCACCTAGGCCCTGTCTAGTACCTCGTAGCTCCTCCCGTAGATCCCTCTCCCAATCTTTCTGTTGGTGCTTGTGTGACTTCGCTTTATCCAACACTCTTCTCATCTCCTCTCTCATTGGCTTTGTTATACTTGAGTAGTCTTTCACATTCTTGTACCCCCTGCTAAATGCTCCTACAGCCTAGACACTCCCTCACTTCGTATCACTTGGTCACAGTAGTTGCATATGGCTCCATATTTATTCCCCTCCACTAGCCGTCCATGTTTCCACCCAATGCCCCTCGCTCTTCTCAATCCAGACAACATTTTGCTCCTGATTGATACTACATATAGATACAACGAAACAAATTGCATATAACTCCATAATGAAGGACAGATCGGATCGTTAACATATTTTGCTTCCGATTAACCAATCTATTCAATCTCCAAAATGAAGGACGGATTGGATTGTCAAAATATTTTTCCATGTTAGACTAGTTTGGCGATGCATGATGGTAAATCCTAAATCTTCGAACATAATGAAGCATATACAAAATTCAGGTGGATCACACCACATGATATTTATTTATTTTCCTTTCATCCAATTGCCACTGTTTGCTATGGGATGGTCCACCTGATAGCTGAATTTGCTTCATTTTGGGATAATGCCCAAAAATGATATGGAAAAATGGATGGACGGCATGGATACATAATAAATACATCAAAGTGTGCCCCACAGTAAGGCTAGTACCGTCTTGAGAGATTCCGGGGTCTCACCTAATTGCTTCCATGAAATGGACGCAGTTTGGCTAGTGACGTTGCCAGTACCAATTGGCGAGTACTGGTCACTGTTCTGTGGGACCCACCATGATGTATTTGTTTCTCGCATGTCGTCCATCAATTTTCCTAGTTCATTTTATGATATGATCCCAAAGATGAAGATCAAAATCTCAAGTGGACCACATCATAGGAAACGATGTTGATTGAACACCCACCATTAAAAAGTTCTTAGGGGCCACTAATGTTTTGGATCAAGATGATATTTGTTTTTTTCCCCCTTCATCTAGGTCTGTAACTTAATCATCAAGTTGGATGTCAAATAAACATTACGGTGGACCTTACAAAATTTTAATGGTGGGTATTTAAGGAGCATTGTTTCTTGTGGTGCAGTCCACCAGAGATATGGATCTACATCGTTTTTTGGCCCATGCCCCAAAATGATATGACAAAAAGAATGGATGGTGTAGATACATAACGGCTACAATGAGGTCGGCCCTATAGAACCAAGTGCACACTTAACACAAGGAGGGAATAGCTGCGAGAAGTCGAGTTGCGTACTGAGTTACTCTATCATAATGAGTAAGCTCTATTGGGCCCACCGTGAATGTATATGCTTTATCCACACTGTCCATCTGTTTTATAGCTCATTTTAGGGGTTGAACCCAACATTAAAGCATAAACAAAGTTCCAATGGACCATTCCAAAGAAAACATTGGGAATAATGATTTCCATTGATGAAACCTTCCTAAGGCCCACTTGAGCTTTTGGATATACGTCATTTTTTAGCTCAAGCCCTGAAATTATCTGGTAAAATGGATGAATGAAGTGGATAAAATAAATAAATCACAATGGGCCCCATAGAGTTTACACAGTACGGAGTGGATAAAATGCTGGTGTACCACACACCACCGATCTAACTGGTGTGGGTCGGTGTCGTGCGAAGACGAGCATTGCCGCTCCTCAAGCTCCGAGTTGTACGAACGGTTCAAAGGAGATCAAAGTTACACGGCCCTCAAAATGACTTATTTATTATATCCACACTGTTCATCCATTTTGTGAGATCATTTTAGAGCACAATCCCAAAAATGATTCATATCCAAAGCTTAAGTGAATCACACCACAAATTGCAGTGGGACAATGATTGTGACTGTTAAAACATTCTTTGTGCCCATCATAACGTTTATTTTCCATCTAATTCGTTCATTAGATCACACGGACCTAGATGAAGAGGAAAAACAAATATCATATTGATCCAAAACTTCTGTGACCCCAAAAAGAGTTTCAATGGTAGACGTTCAATCCCCCACTGCTTTTTTGTGGTGTGGTCCACTTGATCTTTGGATCTGTCTTATTTTTCGGTTCAAGCCTTGGGACGGGCTCGCCAAATGGAAGGAAGGTTGGGATATAACACATACCTCACGGTGGGACCCATAGAACTTGGTGACGACAACACACCAGCTAGGTTGGTGGTGTGTGGTACACCAATTAATCCACTTCCTTCCGTTTCCCGGTAACGCGGGACACAGATTTCCTACCAAAGGCTTTCGCAGGAATTTCTTGCGTTGGGATGCTAGGTGGGGCCCACCATGATGTTTCCGAAAAATCCACCCCGTCCATCATTTTTCTAGATCATTTTTGGACATGAGACCGAGCATCAGGTGGATATAAAACTCAAGTGGGCCATACAAGAAGGAAAATTGGAGAAAGAGTTTCCTACCCTTGAAACCTTCCTAGGCTCCACCTTGATGTTTATATGCCATCCAAACTGTGTACAAGTTCATTCCCATCGAGATGATGTGAAAACACAAAACGATTAGCTTGATATGAAGCTTTTGCAGTCATACGAATGTTTAAACAATGGTCATCGAATCTCCACTGTTTCCTCTCATGTTGCCCACTTGAGTTTTGGATCTACCTAGTTTTTGGGCTCATGTCCTAAAATGATCTGGAAAAATGGATGGGCAGGGTGGATTTTTCAGAAACATAGGGTGGACCCCACCTATCATAAACAAAGCTTAAATGGACCACCCCACAGGAAATAGTGGGGTTAATTATGTCCCCCATTGAAACGTTCCTAGGGCCCACAATGATGTTTAATTGTCATCGAACCCGTTCATAAGGTTACAAAGATATGGGTGAAGGGAAAACATAAATATCAGCTTCATCAATAACTTCTGTGGACCCTAAAAAATTTTCATCAGTATACGTTCAATTCACACTGTTTCCTATAGTGTAGTCCACATGAGCTTTGGATATTCTTGAATTCTAGGACCATGCCTAAAATGATATGGAAAAATGGATGGACAGCATGGATATGACGCATACATCATAGTGGGCCCCACATAGTCTACTTAGTACTGAGTACACTAATGGTACTACACGTGTGTACGGAAGCGGATTTGTAGTCCGCTCCCTTGGTAAGGGTTAAAAACGAAAACCGAAAGTCACTCTCTGTCCGCAACCCAAAAATCCCTCTCCTTTGGATGGAAAACGGCTAGTAGCGCAGCAACGTGTAGAGCTGTATCAAGCACAAATAGTCGCTGCTTTTGATAAGAAGGTTAAACACGACTTCTTTAAGAAAGGGGATGGGGTCCCGATGCTGAAAAGGCCTATCGTGGTTAATCATAGAATCGGGGGCATGTTTGATCCTAAATGGGATAGCCTATATGTTATAATGGAAGTTTATTCTAATGGGGCTTATCGGGTCGTGAATCAGAATGGACAAGGGATAGGAATACCCGTCAACGCCCGTTTTTTTAAAAAGGTACTATCATTGAAAGGAATTTTTTTTTGATTGCGAAGATTATTCAAGAAAATTTGGCCTAATCAAAACGGCGTAGAATGGGTACAACTATGTAACAAGCATAACAAGCTCAATAAGACGAATAGTCATATACCAGCACAAGATTCAGCCACGTACCTTTGTGAACCTCCCTTCTTTAATAAAGCAAGGATGGGGAATGAGTAATAAAAGAAAAAGAAAAGTAAAAAAGAGATGGCCTCCAAATATTCCTTTAAACATAGCGTTCTAGGCAGAAGCATATGATCGCCAATCGTGTGATCCAAAAAGGGAAATATCGCTGATTATCTCCAATTATCAGAGAGTATCACCGATTATCTCCAATTATCAGAGAACATTGTTGATTATCTTGATTATCTCCAATTGTCAGAGAATATCGCCAATTATCTCCGATTATGCCAATTATCTCTAATTATGTATAAGAACTATATGGCGGCGCAGGAGAAACAATGGAAAAGTCCATGAGAGCAATAAAAATATATATCCTGTATTGCCGATTCTCCAAATATTACGTAGGGCAGTGGTGAGTGCCAGCGGCTCAAAACCCATGATGGCCAACCACGCGTGTTAGACCTATGTGGGCAGCAGAGAGCGCCATCGGCTCAAAGTCCATGAAGGCCAACCACGCATAGGCCCTATGCCTTTTATATCACTCTTTGGTAGCGCCATGGGGATAGGTGAAAGAAAATGCCCCCCCTTAGAATGGGCCTGAGTCGTACAGGAAAAAAAAGAGAGGGCTGCAGTATGAGATTTGTGGTTCATCTATAGATAGGCCAACTGTGCATTAGACCCCCCAGGTTCCTGGCTTGATTTCAATAGTAACTCATGGGGAAGGGTGACCTCTATATGAGCACCCTTCTCCATTGATGGGTTGGCGGCTTTGGACTTGGTACCCCTATAGGTAGCATTGTGAGCCCTACGAACTCTAGAGAGTTACTGAGGCCACCCTGTGCGTAAATCCTACCAAGTTCACCACTTCGGTAGCTTCAATGGGCCCCTTTGATGGACCGCGGTGAGTGAATTCCCTAGGCCATGGTGGTTCAACGAATTCATGAGAGTTACAGAGACCAATTAGCATAATCCTTGCTCCAACTACTTACGAGCCTAAACTATGGTTGTTTCAACTACTTACGAGCCTAAACTGTGGCTGCTCCAACTACTTACGAGCCTAAACTGTGGTTGCTTCAACTGCTTACAAGCCTAAACTGTGGTTGCTCCAATACTCAAGAGCCTAAACTGTGGATGGTGCCTTAGGTCTACTAATTGAACTCTAAGATAGTTCCGCCCACCATGGAGAATACTATGCAGAACATGTTAACAAGCAAGAATAAAGTTATTGTCATAAAGAAATATGCAATTGAAGCATGGATTGATAAAAGAAAAATCATTCATGATTATATGCTAAACTATAAATTGTTCATGCCATCCATATTCAAAATTACTTTAAACATTGTTAAAATTCTCATATATATATATATATATATATGAAAAAATGTTGATACATTGCAATCACCAATATTACAATTATTCTGAAATGCCCAAAGAAAGCACGGAATTTTGCAGATCTTGCTTGAACTGAACTTGGTCTGCAACTGTGTTGAGCTCGACCTCGATAATAAGCTTGGCCTGATCTGGAGCACCAGTAAGCTCCTGTTCCAAGGAAGCAACGACCACCTTATCTGATGAGGACATCGTGCACACGCACGCCCGCACACCACCACCCCTACGCACGTACGTACGCAGAAGGACCCCACCATCGATCTGGCTCGATGACGACGTCCATGGAGGGTCTCCTAGGTAGAAGACAAGTTTTGGTTCAAAAAAAGTGGGCCCGATAGTCAAAAAAAGCCATCATGGGATCTCATGATCGTGGCCCACTCGTTGGATTGATTTCATATTTTAGATTTTGCTTATTGTTATTATTTAGAACATTGTGAATGCTTTAGATTTCTCTGTTTGGTTTTTATTTTAGTTTACTTCGTCGCCAAGTAATAGGTTGCGCACATGGTGCGAGTTTTGGGGTATAGGATTTTTCCTATAAATAGGCACCCCTTGTAGTTCTTTTGATTAATTGAAGATTAATAAAAATTCTGCGTTTTCCTACTCTCTGAGTTGTGAAGCCTAATTGGGTGCGAAGCCCTCTCTTCATCGAAGGGTTAACTACCGTGGTGCGAAGCCACATCGACCCCGATTCACCCCCATCCTCCATCTTCTTTTCCATCTTTCACCGCCATCCATACTTTGAATTCGTCCCTTTTGTTGCATTAAATTTCTTCATTACAGCAGATTTTCAGATTTCGACCCGCCGGCGAGCTGAAACTTCGGCGGAGTACCACGCACAAACCGTACATCGGATCGAGCTGATATTTGGGGGTTTTGGAGTCCATTCCTGGCCGACCAGGGCCAAGGTGGCCTTTTTTTGAATAGTGGGCCCCACACATGTGCGGCCGTGGTCACACGCACGAGCATTTGGGCCATTGTTGCTGTCCGCACGTGGGAAGTGTCTTTCGGTTCAGATTTTCTTCTTATTTTACCCTTTCATACCAGTTTTTCATAAACTCTAACCCTATATCGCATTATCCTTAATTTATTTGCCTCTTTTCTCACCCTAGGGTTCCCCGAATTGGAATTTCTGAATCCCTTGGATTAAGGGCTGATTACTATGCATGTGTGGGTGATTATTTCTTATCTTTGAGTGTCGTTTGGTTTATAATTTTTATTGATCTAGCCCTATCATGTGTAGGCCTGGACCCGCATAGATTCCCTTTAATTGAATGTTTGGACTTTCGTGTGGGATATGGAATTTGTGTAATTGTTTATGAACTAACGTGATCTTAAGCCTGAAATCTTGCATATCACATTTAATTTTCATGTCCTGCATCAAATTTGGTATCAGAGCCTAGGGTTCTTGTAGGGAAATTCACCACATATTTAGGGTTTAGTTTGTTTGAGTCCTTCATGCATTCAGTCCATCATATATAGCTGAATTTTAATAAGAGTGTAGTCTCCTTCATAGAGTCTCGTAGGGTCATTTAGTTTTTAGACGCATATAGTTGTCGTAGCAGGTCCTTAGGTTGAGCAATTCAGTGTATGCCCACATGTACGGGTCGCGGCTTTGGTTTGCACCCCACACTAAACATGGAGCAACTACAAGAAACAGTGGACAAGTTAGCTCAGCAAGTTGAGTCCTTGAATAAGCATTTGGAACAACGCATAGATAGACGCCTCGAAGAAATAGAGGCCTCCTTCAGGGCAAACCCCACCACTGGGGAGGATGCCCAATCTCAGGCAGTTGGTCAGGAGGTTCGACCAAGGAATGGAGGCGGCCAAGGAGTTGGTCATGGGCGCATACCTGTGCATCCACCCCGTGAGGGACATCATGATCAATATGACCCAGATGCACAACTCCTCAAGGGAGTTAGGATAGATGCCCCTACATTTGATGGCCACTTGGACCTTAAAGCCTTCCTAGATTGGCTGGTGGATATGGACCACTATTTTGAGTGGTATGACATGTCAGATGCTCGACAAGTCCGATTCGCTAAGATGAAGCTTGTGGGTCAAGCAAAGAGGTTTTGGGCGACAGTTGATCGAAAAAAAGAAAGAGCGAGGGAACTCCCAATAGTCCATTGAGGAGAAATGAAAGAAACGTTGAAAGAGAAGTACCTCCCTTTCTCTTATCGACTGCGGTTGATTGAGGAGTGACAGTCTCTTCGACAGGGTTCCATGAGTGTTGCTGACTATATTGAGAAATTCGAAGAGTACTTGACCCGTTGTGAGGTTGATGAGGACTCCGTACTCACCTTTGCTCGTTTTAAAACGGGCCTCCGTCCTGACATTAGGAGAGAATTGCTCGTCAAAGACATAGACACTATCGAACAGTTGTATCAAGTAGTGTTGGACGTCGAGCAGTATCTCAAAGTGTTTGTGGGAAGGCGGTTTGATTTTCGCGATTCTAGTGCTAAGGCCAATCCCTCTGGGGCTAGACCTAACACGGGAGTCCAAAACAGACCTTCTCCTAATGTTCAGCCCAGACCTAGAGATGATAAGGGTAAAGAGATTGTCGAGTCTAGTTCACGTGGAAGTGGGGCCACTAGGTGTTTTAGGTGTCAGGGGTTTGGTCATTTTGCTCACCAGTGCGGCACGAGAGAGGGCACCAAAGTACTCCTTATTGATGGGCAAGTAGAAGTAGTGCCCCCAGAGAGCGATAGTGAGAAGGAATATGAGCCAGTCGAAACTCCTAGTGATGAGGAAGAGGGAGCACAAGAGTCTGTGACTCTCGCAATTGTGCGTTGCGCCCTGGCTCAAGCCAAGAACACTGATGACTGGCGTCGCAACATGATCTTCTACACTTATGCAAAATGTGGGGAGAAGAGCTGTAAGATGATCGTGGATAGTGGTAGTTGTGCCAACGTGGCTTCGACTAGCACTGTGAGTCGCTTGGGCTTGAAGTTGGAAGCCATCCTCAGCCCTATAGAGTCTCCTGGGTTGATGAAACATCCATTCCAGTTTCGCACCGCTGTCTTGTCCCTATTCAGTTCGGATCATATAAAGACACAATTTGGTGTGATGTTGTTCCTATGGATGTGGGCCATATCATTCTGGGTAGGCCATGGCTCTATGACAGGGATGTTACCATATTTGGTCGCTCAAATGTGTGTACATTCTGGTTCGAGGGCAAGAAGGTCAAGCTAAATCCTCTGCCATCCAAGAATACAATTGGAAAAGAGCTTACCACACAGAGTGGTGTGAGCGGCCCAAAAGAAGCGAAGGAATCGAAGTCCAAGACCAAACCGCTCCATATTTTGAATGCCAAAGACTTTGAGCGAGAGACGGAGGCGGACTCGATGATATACGCCCTTGTGGCTAGGGAGAGTGTACCAGAGAATAGCGTAGAGTTACCCACTGAGGCCATTCAGGTAGTACATGAGTTTCGTGATGTCTTTCCTGATGATTTACCGAATGAGTTTCCCCCTATGAGGGATATACAACATGCCATTGATTTAATCCCTAGGGCAACTCTACCAAACCTCCCGCATTACAGAATGAACCCGAAGGAGCATGTTGAGTTGAAGAGGCAAATTGATGAACTCCTAGAGAAGGGTTTCATTCGAGAGAGCATGAGTCCGTGTGCCGTGCCCGCCCTTCTTACACCTAAGAAGGATGACACATGGAGGATGTGTGTTGATGTAGGGCCATCAATAAAATCACGATCAAGTATCGGTTTCCCATACCGCGTCTTGATGACATGCTAGATATGATGGCCAATGCTACTGTCTTTTCAAAAATTGACCTCAAAAGTGGGTTTCACCAAATCCGTATACGCCCTGGTGATGAGTGGAAGACGGCCTTCAAGACGAAGGATGGGCTATATGAGTGACTAGTTATGCCTTTTGGGCTAACTAATGCCCCAAGCACTTTCATGCGTGTGATGACTCAAGTGTTGAGACCCTTCATGGGGAAGTTCTTGGTCGTATACTTTGATAATATCTTAATTTATAGCATGACTAAGGAGCAACACCTCAACCATTTGAGGCAGGTTTGTGGGATCCTTACGGCCGAGAAGTTGTACGCCAACTTAAAGAAGTGCGTGTTCTTGTCTAGTAGTGTGATCTTCTTAGGTTTTATTGTGTCAGTTGAGGGCGTATCGGCGGATCCCGAGAAGGTCAAGGCCATCGTTAATTGGCTTGAACCCCGCAATATTCATGAGGTGCGCAGCTTTCATGGCTTAGCCACTTTTTATAGGCGGTTCATTCGAGGCTTCAGTTCTATTGTGGCTCCCATCACGGACTGCATAAAAAAATGAGAGTTTCAATGGACAAAGGCCGCCTCGAAGGCCTTCAAGGAAATAAAGGTCAAGATGACCGAAGCTCCAGTCACGCGACTTCCAGATTTTTCAAAAGTTTTTAAAGTCGCATGTGACGCGTAAGGAGTCGGCATAGGAGTACTTAGCCAGGAAGGGCACCCTGTCGCCTTTTTTAGTGAGAAACTAAATAAAGCGAAGCAAAGATATTCCACCTACGACAAGGAATTCTACGCGGTAGTGCAATCACTACGCCATTGGCGACATTACTTGTTACCGCAAGAATTCGTCTTGTTCTTAGATCACGAGGTCTTGAGATACTTAAACTCTCAAAAGAAATTAAGCCCCAGGCACGCTAAGTGGGTTCAATTTCTTCAAGAGTACACTTTTGTACTTAGGCACAAGGCCGGTGTAGAGAATAAGCCTGCCGACGCGTTGAGTCGTCGAGTCGCATTACTCAACTCCATGAGCGTTGAAGTTACGGGCCTTGAGCGCATCAAAGAAGAGTATTCTGAGTGCCCAGATTTTGGGGTTGTGTATACGTCTTTATTAGAGGGTCCGTCAGGAGCTAATAGTGAGTATTTGATTTTGGACGGATATTTGTTTAGGAGTGACCGCTTGTGCATACCAAGCACCTCCCTTCGCGATTTTCTTGTCTGGGAGTTACATTCAGGGGGGGTCGCGGGTCATTTCGGTCGTGATAAGACCATCGCCCTAGTGGAGGATAGATTTCATTGGCCAAGCCTCAAGCGGGACGTGGCCAAAATTATAGGGCAATGCCGTACTTGTCAACTGGCAAAGCAGAGGAAACAGAATACAGGATTATATACACCTTTGCCAGTCCCATTCATTCCTTGGCAGGACATCAGTATGGACTTCGTGCTTGGACTTCCCAAGACTATTCGAAAGCATGACTCCATATTTGTTGTCGTGGACCGTTTCTCTAAAATGGCCCACTTCATTCCTTGTTTTAAGACCTCCGACGCCTCTCGTGTAGCCAAGCTGTTCTTTAGTGAGGTCGTCAAATTGCATGGGTTACCAAAAACCATAGTGTCTAACCGTGATGTGAGATTCATGAGTTACTTTTGGAAGACACTATGGCACATGATGAACACTAGGCTCCAATTTTCTTCTGCCTACCACCCTCAGACCGATGGCCAGACTCAGGTGGTTAATAGGAGCTTAGGAAGTTTACTTAGATGTTTAGTGGGGGAGCATACCAGGACATGGGACGCCGTACTACCTATAGCCGAGTTTACATACAATAGTTCTGTCAATAGGTCCACAGGTCTAAGTCCTTTTGAAGTCGTTACTGGTTACAAGACTAGGAAGCCTATTGATCTTATCCCCATGTCATTGTCTCATAGGCCATCGGAGTCTGCAGAGTCTTTTGCGCATCACATACATTCATTGCATCAAGAAATCAGGCGAAAGATCACTACTAGCAATGAACATTACAAATTTTCTGCAAACCAACATAGACGTTTCAAAGAATTCAATAATGGGGACTCTGTGATGGTCTGCATCAGGCCCAAGCGGTACCCTCCAGGGGCTGTTCGTAAGTTACACGCGCGTAGCGCTGGGCCCTTCAAAATTATAAAGCGAAACGGTCTCAATGCATATGAGGTAGATCTTCTACCTTCCATGGGAATTAGTTCCACATTCAATGTGGAGGATCTAATTGCTTTTCAGGGACCCACTGATACATTGTCCGGCCCTTCGGCAACCCATCCTGATTCCCCAGACTTACCCTTTGATCCATGGCCTCTTCCTGACCTTTCATCTCAACCTTTGCCTCCCATACCTAGCCTTCACACACCCAGAGAGGAAATCGAGGATATCTTGGACCATGAGATAATTTCCACGTTGGATGGTGGGTTTCAGAAATACCTAGTTAAATGGAAGTCACGCCCAGCTTCAGACAGCACGTGGCTCACTGAGGAGGAGCTTCAGAGACTTGATCCCGACATCCTAGAGCGGTTTAGGAGTTTCATTTCGCCAGTGGCGAAATCTTCGCAGCCGGGGAGAGTTGATGAGGACATCGTGCACACGCACGCCCGCACACCACCACCCCTACGCACGTACGTACGCAGAAGGAGGACCCCACCATCGATCTGGCTCGATGACGACGTCCATGGAGGGTCTCCTAGGTAGAAGACAAGTTTTGGTTCAAAAAAAGTGTGCCTGATAGTAAAAAAAAGCAGGCTTGATAGTCAAAAAAAGCCATCATGGGATCTCATGATCGTGGCCCACTCGTCGGATTGATTTCATATTTTAGATTTTGCTTATTGTTATTATTTAGAACATTGTGAACGCTTTAGATTTCTCTGTTTGGTTTTTATTTTAGTTTACTTCGTCGCCAAGTAATAGGTTGTGCACATGGTGCGAGTTTTAGGGTATAGGATTTTTCCTATAAATAGGCACCCCTTGTAGTTCTTTTGATTCATTGAAGATTAATAAAAATTCTGCGTTTTCCTACTCTCTGAGTTGTTAAGCCTAATTGGGTGCGAAACCCTCCCTTCATCGAAGGGTTAACTACCGTGGTGCGAAGCCACATCGACCCCGATTCACCCCCATCCTCCATCATCTTCTTTTCCATCTTTCACCACCATCCATATTTCGAATTCGCCCCTTTTGTTGCATCAAATTTTTTCATTACAGCAGATTTTCAGATTTCGACCCGCCGGCGAGCTGAAACTTTGGCGGAGCACCACGCACAAACCGTACATCGGATTAAGCTGATATTTGGGAGTTTTGGAGTCCATCCCTGGCCGACCAGGGTCAAGGTGGCCTTTTTCTGAATAGTGGGCCCCACACATGTGCGGCCGTGATCACACGCACGAGCGTTTGGGCCATTGTTGCTGTCTGCGCGTGGGAAGTGTCTTTCGGTTCAGATTTTCTTCTTATTTTACCCTTTCATACCAGTTTTTCATATACCCTAATCCTAGATCGCATTATCCTTAATTTATTTGCCTCTTTTCTCACCGTAGGGTTCTCCGAATTGGAATTTCTGAATCCCTTGGATTAAGGGCTGATTACTATGCATGTGTGGGTGATTATTTCTTATCTTTGAGTGTCGTTTGGTTTATAATTTTTATTGATCCAGCCCTATCATGTGTAGGCCTGGACCCGCATAAATTCCCCTTAATTGAATGTTTGGACTTTCGTGTGGGATATGGAATTTGTGTAATTGTTTATGAACTAACGTGATCTTAAGCCTGAAATCTTACATATCACATTTAATTTTCATGTCCTGCATCATTATCCTTCAGAAGTTCTGATTCTTGAAGTTTGGCTATGTTGATGTTTGTAGCAATATCAGCCTTAGCCTTACTTAGCTTCAGTTCCTTAGTTTGCTTATGTGCCTCGAGATTAGCAATTTGTTCATTGATGGCTGCCAGAGTCTGCTCAGAGACCTTCACTTGGTCCTAAAAAGAACTGCATTTCCTTTTATATCCAGAAATGATAGAGGAATTCTTGGATGTTTTATCTTTAAGGATCAACAACTCTTTCTGACGGTGAAGTATCTCTAGGGCAATAACTATATTGCAAGTCGACTCCAGCTGTTGCAGTTAAGCATAGAATTGAATAAAAGAATTGTGAAGTTCTAAGACATCAATCTTGGCCAACTTTCCTAAATTATTCAGAATCACCAGAGCATCGCCAAGGAAAGGCCATTGCTTAGGGTCTTGGAACATGCATGGTACGACGGATGGAGCATTCTTAACCAAGATAAGCTTGTATGAAGGAACCTTTTCTAGAGAGAAGGTCCAACACCATTGCCGTCGAATTGGAGCCCGCGTCACAACTTGAAGACGGAGCGGCTCCGATAAAACAAAGAAAATTATAGCATGAAAAGGCTGATGTAAGGAAGTTCCATCTGGAAAGGGAAGCCGCAAACTATGAAAATTTGAAGATATAACTGCCGCTGGAGCCAAGAATGAAGGAGCTGATGAAGTTGAGACCCCTATTGTGGTAGGGATAGTCGGCAGTTTGGGCACCACCACAGCAGGGGCAATGTTTAAGGATGGTTCCCTAACCGCAGTGCTCGAATTGAGCGTCGTCGGAGTTGTCACGGCGGTAGGCTTTTACAGGTAATAGATCTTACGAGCAACTGTAGTTGAGGCAGTGAATAATGTGATTGTGGCTTCATCCATTTGGGCATGCCCTGCATTAATGATCGCCACCATGGTGGTTGTTGGAAGGACTGTCATGTCTTGATCCACCTCCACTTTGTGCGGGGAAATAAACGCCTCCGCCACTGCTCGTGCCGCTGGCATAGAAAGTTTAGCTTTCCTCCACGATGAGACCTCCACAATCCCGAGGAGGATTTGAGTGTCAGGCACTGGAATGCTGATCGATGGGGCAATGGGCATCTCATGGGGGAGGGTAGTAGTTGGCACTAAAGGACATGATTATATTAGGCACTGGTGAGTAGTTGAATTCTCCGTAATCAAGAGGTTATTCTTCTGTAGGAGTGGCTGCTTGATCAGTCGGAGTTGAAACATTGAGGTGCTTCCTGACCAACTGTAACGGCTTCACATGCGACGTCATCCTCCTCGTTGATATTTACCTCTCCCTCCTCCAAATCGCCGTCCCTAGAAGAGCTGCTCTCTTCAGCAGAATCACTGCTAGAATATGACCCTTCATCTTCTCTCCCTTCCGATGAGTCCTCCTTTGTGGATTCTTCGATTATTACTTGCTTGCCGTTGTCAAACGGACTAGCCCTGCCCGTTTATACCTTTACTTCTACAGGGATATGAGAGATGCCCTATTGGCTTTGTGGCATTTGAGGGGAGTGGGACTATGTCTGTGAGCGAGTCACAGGAAATGAGAAGCTTTGCCTTGTGACCTCAGCAAAGGTGACACTGCTAAAGGATTGGGCATATTCTAGTGTCCACTGCAGTCTCCCTAGTGGGAGACTAAAGGGCGGTTGCCGTCGCTGGTGGAGTTGGCTCATTATCCTTTTCGATGGGCTCGGGGTTGTAGCCGCAGTGGATTATTCCCTCGACCTCCTCAATTCATCTAAGGGAGTCCCATAGGTAATCCCGCCTTCCAGGGTATTTACGGGCTTTGCTTGTCGAATGGTTTCTTCTAGAGAGATCTTTAAACAAACTTGGTCAGGGGCAGGAGTATGGTCTCTCTCCACCATGTAGACGATCCCTTGCTCAGGCCTATAGGTCTTCAATCTCGGAGGGGGCACCCAAACCAGATAATGTATAGAATGACGATGGTGAACGAGATGGAATTGATGAATCTACCATCTCATCCAACAATAAGAGGCTTGAATCGAATGATTATAGCTTGGCAAGATGAAGTGGGAGCCTGTGCGCACGATCAGAAGCTGCTTCCATATTACTGCCCAGTTGTATGGCTCGACACCGTAGCTCCTCATGATCTTGGTGACGATGCCATAGTCTTCTGATATCGTCTGATTGTAGCTAAATTGACAAGTGAACCTACTAGGGTAGTAGGGTTTGTGCCAAAATTTGCTACCCTCCCTTAGCGAGAGGTTGCTGGACCTGATGTAGATGAAGAATATCTGCTCGCTCGGGGAAAGCAAGTTGTCGTTGACAGCTTCTCGGTCTTCGGGAACGTTTGAGATAGGGAACTGAAAGAAGGAAATGGATTTCGTTTTCTCAATCTTGTCCATGACCCAGGCATATGTCTTCTTAATCATCTCGCGCCTCTGATAATGCCAGACTGGAAGACGATTTAGGTTCACATATGCCTTCTCTGGCTTGTCGTAGACCCAAGTGAAGTATACACCAAGCCACCCCGTGAAGTAATTCTAAGTCGTATAAGTCGAAGATGCTTCGACTGTCGGGCTTTTGTAGTGTGCAGCTACGTCGCTGAAGGCACGGTATAGTGAATATAGAACCGGAGGAGCCAAGTAGTACTTTTCTACCCTCCACCATCGCTCTTACAACCACAAATAGAGTTGGTTTGATGGCGTTAGCCCACTTCGAGTTGGGGAGCACCATAAGGCTGAGCCAGTGGGCTAAAAAGGCAGCCAGCTCTCTAGAAGCACTATACTCAGCAGGGCCCTTAATCTTCTGCTTGATTGCATCAAGTTCTTGCGAATCGTTTCCCGCAAAGTTGCAAAGTGAAAAAGAATAGTATGGTTATTAAAGAGATGATGAGGAATTATATGAAAGGTTTAAGGCAAAAGGAGATAGAATACGTATTGCAAATCCCTGGTGAAATGAGCAAGCCAGGTGAGGTGCGGGACTTTGTGAATGTCAGGGAACTTTGCCATTTCCCTGAAGAGCTCGATGGCGGTTTCGGAGACTTTTGGCTGGCGGTTGGCGGGGCGAGAAGTGTGCAAACTCCTCGTTTGTGGGTACATACTTATAAAAAAGCGGCCAGTTATTGGAAGGCGCACCATCTTATGAAGATCCGATAGCGTGATGCTGACTTTGCCCATGGGAAGGTGGAAGGAATTGGTCATTAGGCACCAGTAATTGAGGAAGCCCTTGAACACGGTCACATCTTTGTAGAACTAGTCTGATGTAACCTCAATCGCATTCAGGAGATCGATCTTGATCAGGATGTCTGAATGCTTCTTGATTGTCGCATTGGCCCAGATGCTGTAGTAATTACGAGCAGACAGGAAACCGTTGCACTCTTCGGTGCCCCACAGAGAATCTCGAGTGTGGAAGCTCTGCTGCATTGTCTAAAAAAAATGAGTTGGAAAGTGGGTATGGGGGTTGTAGCATGGCAATAAAAATCTCATTGGAGAGATTTTGCGAGTCCTTTGTCTTGCGCCACTGTCCAGCAGAAGACTTTGTATCTGCGGTTCCCTCATAGCCAGTTGGTTGTGTAAAGAATCCTATTATGAGTCATCTGATCTTTGGGCTTGCAATATAGGATTGACAAATGGCGGCATAGATTCATCAGGATGATGACAATCTCGTCATTATAAGGAATGTTGAACTTGATAATCTCCTGGTGAATCTTTATGCTATACCAGGAGTTCTGGATAAGCTTCTTGTTAAACTCCTTGATCTTCTCCTGGAGTTGCTGCCCCTTGCTCTTCGATTGTTTCTTCTTTGTGAAAGATGGGGACGACGTTGGTTCTCTGTCAGACAGCCTGGAACTATTCGTCTGGAGATTCTCTCTAAAAAAAGAATTCTTCATGCGATGTGAAGACTTGTTCCGTGCGACTTGGAACGAAGATCGGTGCAATGCCAATTTTCAATCACAGGAGTGTGAGTCTTCCAGTTATCCATCTTTGAGTTTTTCTTCTTCGTGCATGGTATTTTGTTGAAATCTCCTTAGTTCTTCATCCGAAACCTCTTCCAACGCTTTCCTTTCTTCTTCATCATCCTTTTCATCAAAATCCCAAAGTTACAAACCAACCCTAGCTGATCGGACCCCACATTTGTGACCGTACGACCACACGTGCAAGCCCACAGGCTGGTCCGTACGGCCACTCCTCTAGTCCCCCATGCCTCTTTGAACCATTCCTCCAAAATCCTATCTTCCCTTATCCAAAACCCTAGCCATAGCCCTAAAATCCCACATCTCTCAATTTCCCCAATTTCCCAAACCCTGGATCTTGAAATCCTTCAATTAATCTAAATTCCATAACTTCCCTATATCCAAAACTTTAATTACCATCTCCTAATAACTAAATCCGTTAATCCCTAGCTTTCATCTTTTTCCCCAAACTTTCCTAACCCTAGCTTCACCCACGCCCAAATCTATTAAACCCTAGGTAAAATTAGACCTTCCCCTTTACATTAGGCCTCACCTCATGCTATTTGGATGTTTCTACATCCATTAGATCCTAGTTTTTCATGTTTAATGATCTTGTAGGATGCTGCCTGGCAACTTATGCTTAAACTATGCCTGATTTCCTCTTAGAATCTTGATATTTGTGATGATAGTAGCCAGATTTGCAGTTTTCATTAATTAATTTAAATTTGCTGATTGATCTCTCACATTATTTGAGTTCATGCATTGGTCCTACATCAGTATATCTATTTATGTGCACGAGATTATTCAATGGATCCTTTGCATGGTTAATGCTTGATTCTTGTTTGATTTCAGGTGCTCTACTATTGCAGAGGGCACTATGTCTCAAACTCAGGACATATTTGGTTCCCATAGTAACGACGATAGTGATAGTGAAGGGGCAAAAATCTTTAAGCTCCTTGAGACAGCTGCTGAGCCTGAAGTCCTAATGGCAGATATGAGTTTGGAGCAACTGACTTCATTTGCAACTTATCAGGCAAAGCGGGAGGTGCATATTCAAAAACTTTGGTTTGCAAATTGACTGCATGTCTATAGAGAAATTGTTTAACAATGGCAGGTGTAACCTCAGGCAATCAGGCAGTCAGATATGCAGAAGAATATAGAGAAAGCCCTGAATGATGCAGGCCTTGGTGGGAGACAGGTCACCCCCTTAATGAGAGTAAGGGTGGTGGGCCTAACTGCTAAATGTTCCCAAATAAAAGGTTGTCCTAGAGAAGGCTTGATAACAATATGGAACCCAACTGAAAAGCAGGTGTGGCATAGTGACTCCACCTCAATGCCTTTTGACGTCTTGGATATCCTCCCCATTTAACTAGTTTCTCTATCTTGATTACTGTTGAAGAACATGCGCGCACACACATTTTCACACTCAAAAAAAGAAAAAAGAAAATTTGCTTACAGTGCAAAAGAATTATTTGATCCTCAACCCAAAGATGTGTTATCTCAGATTCTCATTGGGTACAAGTGGGGCCTGTAGTTTGATGATCTGGAATGATGATCCAATGAGCCTCAATGTGGATGGACCTTCTTGTCAACTATTAGATTTTGAGATCCTTGCCATCCATTTTTTATGGCTTTCAGTTGAACGTGGACTGTTGCTGTAGTTTTGTTAACTGAATATTGCAGGTCACAAATGGTGGGGTTAGCATTGTCTAACCAAGGAGATTTTTGGGCTACTGTCGATCTACTACTGTGTCCATTTGGATCACTGGAGCATACTCCCCACTTGTATAACTGACTTGAGGATCCTATGCATATCCTTGCTTCAAGGATCATATTGTTCTCTCAGGTGAAACCTAGGGTGATATAAATTATTTGATGCATTGGTGTGCAGCAGGTCAGTCTGGTGGAGGGGCAGATATACTGCACTGGAGGACTAGTGCCACTGTACTCTCATTCTAATATCATCCACTTACAAGCAAGAGGGTCTACTACAACTTGGCAACACTTACCATCATCAGCAGTTGAATGTTTTGAGTCAGTGCCCTTTGGCCTTTATCCTTTCATTTAAGCAATGAATTTGAATCTAATGCATGATTCTTTCTTACAGACCATTTTTTAATCCTCGCAAACCAATATTATTGTCAAATTTGTGTGAAGTTCCTCTAGCCAGGTCAGAGAGGATTTTCGTTCTTTTGTTGCTTATGCTGTTGGTTACAGTGTACTTGATGCTTATTTTGCTTGTGTGCCTGGGTTCAGTGAATTTGATACAGCTGCTGTAATTGTGTATGTGGGGGATGTTTATTTATCCGGAAACCAAAAGAAGCAGTGGGTGTTTGTGACAGACGGGTCTGAATCAGGGTCTGAGTTACAGCCAGAGGGACATTCCATCTGTTTACTCGCTATCTGCTTCTGCTCATCCATCACCGAAAATGATACATTCAAACCAGTTGACCATTCTATATTAGGATCCACTGTAAGTTGATAATTGTTGTAAGAATAATATAAAATAGATAGTGGTGCTCTAATTCTTCCTTACAGAAATTACATAAGAAATTGCTCTTGGTATTTTGCATGGGATATATCTGTTGTATCGCGTATGTATTGTTGTTGTTGGCAGACATGGAGAAACATTGGGACATTGGTCGATTTTTTCAATGGAACTTCAAAAATTGTTAAGAGCTCAAAAACATAAGAGCTCTATTCTGTCTAATTTTATATATATATATATATGTGTGTGTGTGTGTGTGTGTGTGTGTGTGTGTGTCTTATAATCTTTATTGTCTTTATATATGTGTGTGTGTGTGTGTGTGTGTGTGTGTGTTGGGTTTTCCCTATTTACAAATAACATCCTAATAAACACAAAATTACACATAAGACTGTACTTTACATATTTATAGATAAACCCCTACATAATGAGAAAAATGTTCCAACACCCCCCTCAAGTTGGTTTATGCAATGTTTTAAATATTGTTATCGTATAATGTATCGCACCCTTTGGATACATATACATATCGGTTATCGCATGCGATATATCGGTTGTATTGCATAACGTATCGCTGTTGTTTGGAAACATGGGAACATTGGGAAATTGGTCAATTTTTTCAATGAAACTTTAGGGATTGTTGAAAAAGACATCAATACACACATTACAAAAAAAGGTGCACATAATGGGGGTTTTCTTTGTATGGGGTCCTAATATATGCACTTTCCAATTGAACTGATGCAAGTATATTCAAAGTCTATTCATATAATTTATAAATGCTAGAAGACATGTATGGAAACACAAGCAATACATTCAAAAGCAAAAGAAGAATCACGAGATCAGGTTACATACATGTTTAATTTTGTGTTTGGTTACAAAGATTACAATTGATTTGCGAGAAATTGAGAAATTTCAATTTTTCTCAATTATTCACAACTTGAACCAACTCCCCCAAATCTCGAAATCAAAGTTCCAAATCCATGATTTTTCATGGAAAACATGAAGAATCATAGATTTGTAACCATTTGACACTGGTTTAACATGATTTACAATAAAAACATGAATCAAAAATCGAAAATGCTCATAGGATCAAATAGGTGGGATATATCGGCATTACATATGTTTTGTATCAAACATGTGGGATACAAGATATATTGTGGGATATATAGGCTGATATCATCGATATTTAAAACACTAGGTGTATGAATATCTGTCACAACCAACTTGCCGGACACATCTTGTAGCGTAGGAGAACTGAGAGCCTTTGTAAAGATATTTGCTAGTTGTTTTGTTGATTTGACAAATGGTGTACTTAACACGCCAGAATAAATCTTCTCCCGAATGAAGTGAATATCAACCTCAACATGCTTGGTCCTCTCATGGAGAATTGAATTAAAGGAAATATGTATAACAACTTAATTGTCATAATAAAGTGGGCTAACAGGGGAAATGGAGAATCCAAGTTCTACCTTTATGGTTCTTGATCACAAAATTTCACATGCCCCAGCTTTTGGACTTGATCTAGACACAGCAAATTACTTTTTGCTTCTCCAAGTCACCAAGTTCACTCCAACAAATGTACAATAGCTAGAGGTAGATTTTCTATTTGTTGGGCAACTTGCCCAATTAGCATTAGAGTACCCAATAATATCAACATGTCCATGATTAGCATAGATAATGCCATGTCTTGGACATGACTTCAAATATTTCAGAATACGATACATTGCATCTAGATGAGATGACCTTGGCGAATGCATGAATCTGTTGACAATGCCAACTACTTGGGTAATGTATGGTCTTGTGATACTTAAATAAATCAACTTGCCAACTAGCCTTTGTTACATACGCGGATCAGTCAGAATCTCACCTTCAAATACATGTAATGAGTGCTTCTGATCCATTGAAGATGAAGCAGGACGGGCTCGAAGTTTGCCAGTTCACTTTGTAGGTCAAGAGTATACTTCCTTTGAGATATGAAGATGCGCTTGGACGAATGAACAGCTTCAATCCCTAAGAAGTATCGAAGAGAACCAAGATCCTTAATGTCAAACTCCTTGCCCAACATCTGCTTGGTATGTTCAATAAATTCCAAGTCATCCCCTGTGATGACAATATCATCCACATACTCGAGTGTAATGGTGCGACCTTCTTGTCGAGTATGAATAAACACAATGTGATGTGACTACCATTGCTTGAATCCAAACGAGAGAGCTGCATAAGTAAACCGTGCAAACCATGCTCTTTTCACCTTATACACTTACCCTATCTCCCCCTTAAGCTGAAAACCAAGCGGAAAATTCATATACATCTCTTCAGTAAGGTCACCATGAAGAAAGGCATTCTTGACTTCTAGCTGAAATAACGACCATGAGAGATTCATCACCAAGGAAATGATCAAACAAACATAATTTAACTTGGCAACGAGAGAGAACGTCTCAGTATAATCCATGCTATAGTTTTGAGTGAAACCCTTAACAACTAGGTGAGCCTTGTACCTTTAAATTAAACTATTTGCCCAATTCTTTATAAAGTACACCCATTTGCATCCTATGGTATGCTTTCCCACGGGTAAGGGGACAAGGTCCCAAGTGCCATTCTTATCCAACGTAGCCATTTCAGCCTCTATTGCATGCTTCCACTCCGGGACTGCAATAGCCTCAAGAACAAACATAGCAATAAAAGAAGAAATAGCATCAAAGAAAGCATGATACGATGGAAACACAATGACATAATAAAGAAAATTAGAGATAGGATGCAAGGTTGGGAGATGGCTGCGAGTGCGAGAGGCCATAGGTGATGATGGAGAAATAGAAATGAGGGAGTTACCTAAGGTAGGAAGAGAAACTACCAGTGGCGTAGGTGGTTGCCTCGACTTCCAGCGGACATAGGTAAGTATCTGCTTAGGTGCCACCGTAAAAGTAACATGTGGAGCATCAACCAAGGCGTATGCAAAGAGACTTGCATGTCAGCAACATCCATGGAATCAGATATAGAGAAGAAGGGGCATTCTTCAAAAAAAGGCGACATTTATGGAAACATAAAATTTTTGAGAACATGGATCATAACACCTATAACCTTTGTTCTGAAGAGAGTAACCAAGAAATTCACACTTGATTGACTGGTTATTAATCTTGCCTCTTTTGGGGCCCAATGAGTAAACAAAACACACACAACTAAAAGCCTTAGGATGAATTAGAAAGAGAGGAAAATCAGGTTTGAGTATGTGAAACGGAGTTTTACCATTTAAAACTCGTGAAGGCATATGATTAATTAATGATGAGCACATCTAATCACCATACTAGAGGAGGGCTGAGCCAGTCTCCTTATGGCTAGATGTCCATTACATGGTGCCCGCTTGGCCCAATTTACATTCCTAGCCACGTTGAAGACCCCACATGCATGTTCATGCATCTTTGATGACGCCGCACTAGGAAGATGCACGTGGGCTGCATATAGGAGCTTGATGGACATGATGATCGTACCATTGAATCATCATCATCGGACATCTTAATCATGGACCCCATGGGCCACGAAATAGTTTAGTTGTTTAGATTATTTACATGCTTCGATATTTTTAGTATAACTTATATTTGTGTTGACATTAGGGAGTTAGGAACAAATTTTAATTTATTAAGCGTTTTCATGTTGAGAATCTTATCTAATAGCGTCTTTTTGTAAAATGTCTTTTTTGAGACAATAAAAGAGAAAAAGGGGGTGTGTGAAGCCCTAATGCCATTATTTTGAAAAAAAAAATCTTTGTTTTTCTCTTCTTCATGTGATTTGAAGAATACTCCATATGATTTGGAGCTTGGGTGTGGTGTGATTCCATTCCCCCTTCAGCGGAGGTGCGAGGCTTCCATTTATCATATTCCATCTCTCTTCCTTTCTATCCAAAAGAGATATTTTCTCAAAAAACTTCATCTCTCTTCTTTCTTTCCTATCCAAAACTATCCAAATCATCTTTTTCTTCAACTCTTCATCATCTAACTTCTACCCCGACCGAAATTAATCATTGAGGACCCCAAATCCCTAACTTTCCTTTGTAAAAAACCTTAATTCCCCTCTACCAATACCTAAATCCATCAATCCCCTTAACCAATTCACCAAATTTATTCTTAGTTTCATCTTTTCTCCAAATTAAAAAAATCCCTAATTTCAATATTCTCATGAACCCTAATTTTTCAAATTTCAGATTTTTCCCTTCCTAACCCTAATCATAAAACCTACAAGTCAGTCACTTGAGTGTGGAACGTGCCTATGCTAAATTGGAAGTTTTATCCTTCCATCAGGCCTAATTTTAATTGATTTATGTGAATTCTTAGCATGCAGGCATGTGATTTAGGTTAAATCAGATTTTATTTCCTATTATTTACTCTTAATTACGTGGTGGGTTAATATCTTTTGTTAATTGAATTACTTTATGGACCTTTTCACAATCTCCATGTTGCATGTTAGGATTAAATCATGTGTCCTGCATCAATTAAGTTGCATGATGTCAAAAGAGCGGGAGACCAATATGAGTTAAGAACTTTCATACCCGTCAAAACTGAGCGAGTCACTTCAAGAAGATGGTGATTCTTGTGCTCAGGCACCCCATTTTGCTGGGGTGTGTAAGCACAATAGAACTGATGAAGAATTCCATGTTCTTGAAGATAAGAGGTAAAAATTTAAGATACATACTCACCCCCATTATTAGAATGAATTGTTTAAATATTACAATCATAATGCGTTTTGATCATTTGATGGAATGTCGAAACAGGTGTAGAAGTTCATCACGCCGCTTCATCAAGTATACCCAAGTAACACGGGAAAAATTATCAATAAAGGTATTAAAAAAACCATCAAGAGACATAATTGGACTAGGACCCTAAACATTAGAATGTATTAAACAAACATTTTATTAGTACATTGTGCAACAACAAGAAAAGTAGTTCAAACATGTTTACTAAACTGACATGCTTGACATCGAAGAGGCACATCATCCAACTTACTAAATGTAGGAACTAAAAAACGTAAAGTCTGAAAGGACACATGACTAAGACGTGCATGCTACAATGCAACAAACGCCTTTCGAGACTCTAAAGTACTAGAAGCAGAAACAAATAAAGAAGATGGAGCAGAAACACTATTAGCAGAAAGCTCCTCCTGATGCAAAAAATAGAGACCACCACACTCATAGCCGACACGAGTAGTCCTCCTCATATTCAAGTCCTAAAAGAGAATAAGATGAAAAGAAAATCACACAATAGTTTTTAGGCTTTAGTGAGAGTACTAATAAAGATGAAATGTGTACTAAATTTAGGAACATAGAGGACATTGTATAAGGTGGGAGAAGGAGAAAAAAGAGACAAAAATAATATATTTCGCCGGTGTAGAGGTTCCGTCAGCAAGACGAACTAGAAGATGGTAATTAGCTAAACTAGAAGGGATGAGACAACTATGAACACCAATCATATGATCTGAGGCTCCTGAATCAATAATCCAGGTTGCAGGAGATGAAGAGGCATGAAATGTAGTACCGGTGGTTGCAATGAAGGAGGAGGTAGAAGGCTGTGAGGTAGAATAGGCAGAAGGTGCTAATTGGGCTTGAAGTATTTGGAGTTGCTGAAGATTGAGAACATCAGCTCGAGTCATGGTGACAGTTTCTGTCTGATCTAAAGCAGGAGATTGATAAAGAGAAAGGCCACCAAGAGTATCAGATGTGGCTCCAACCTCATTAGAAGTCGCAACATGAGTAGCAGAGCGTCCATGTAATTTAAAACACCTATCCTGAGTGTGTCCAGATCGATTGCAATAAGTGCACATAAATCTCTTGTGGTCACGACCACGTCCTCTGTTGAAGGCTCCTCGAGTGTCCAAGCCACCACTGCGACTATCAGATGGAATAGTGGTAGATGTAAAGGCAGTCTTCTCTTGGGTGAGAACTAAGGCTATAATCCCCCGACTACGTGTCTCCTCAGCATGAACGATGGAATAGGCTTTCTGGAGTGAAGGAAATGGAGAGTCCACAGTTCCTCATACTCATTACTCAATCCTGCCAAGAACTTGTAAGTTTTGGCTTCATCTTTTCGTGTCTTCATGATTTCTGCACTAGGACTGTCTGGTAGTTCACTCAGAGGCTGTAGGTGACTTAACTCCTCCCAATGGCCCTTTAAGGTCCCAAAATACTTGGTAACAGACATATTCTCCCGAGTGAGATAGTAAAGTTCTATAGTCAACTGGAAGATGCGAGGCTTATTGGAAACAATCCCATAAGTATCATTTAGTGACTTCCACAAATCAGATGCAGTCTCATAAAAAAAGTAAGTAGAAGTAATATTGGGTTCCATTGAATTGAGAATTCAGCCCATCATGTTGGCATTCGAAGAATCTCACTCATCTATGTTTGTATAATCAACATATGGTGAAGTGGTAGGGCTTTTGGATGTGGCAGTGAAAAATCCAAGCTTTTCCTTCCCAACAACATACATTCGGACAACTCGAGACCATAAAAGAAAGTTACTCCCATTGAACTTGATGGAAGTAATGGATAGAGTTCACTTAGAATGATGTCCAACAGCCTTGGGATCTATAGATATATGAAATCACGGATTAAACAACACTAACAAGACGTACATATCATAATAGGATTATACACCGAACATATGGTGTATGTACAACACCCAAAAAAAGGGGAAAAACAGTCCAGTGGGCCCCTATTTTTGACCAAGCCATCATGGATTGAGGTTTACACGAGTCGAACCGAGTCGAGTTAGGCACAGCTCGACATGGCATGGCCACTTGCTGACCCCAGCTCGAACTCGGCTCAGCTCGGTCCTCGAGCTTGACTGGCCAGCTTGGCTCGGTTTGGTCTGCAGCTCAGGCTAGTTCGAGCCAAGATCGAGCCAAGTTCGCCCGTGCAGCATTTTCACCAACACATGGACTGCACCTTCAAAATCTCAGTGTATGTAAAACAACAGCAGTGGTTTTACAGGTATTTCATAAAACACCTAAGCAGCATAAAAATCAAGAAAAAAAGGTATTTGTTTCATATACACACCTTCATTGCCACCAGCCACACTTTGTTGAGTCATTTTATCAAACACTTGGTGAGCAACATCATTGTCGGGTGCTGGGGAACGGCGAGAAATAGAGGAGAGGAGAGGGGTACTAGTCGCCGGTCGCCGTTCGGCCATTGAAGAGAGTCGAGTTCAAGTTGGGGTTAGGGTTTTTAGTGTTGGTCGAACGGCCAAGACGAGAAGGCACTGGCGGGTTAGGTGTTTTTTAAATTTTGAAAATTTTTTAATTAAAAAAAAAAAACCTATTTTGGGCATCCGGTTCCGAATTGAGTCAAGTTCAAGCTCAATACCGAGTCGAGTTGAGTTGAGCTAGGTCCAGCTCGGACTTGAGTCGAAAAGTTTTGAGCTCAATAAAACTGGCTCGACTCGGCTCGAACATAGTTTCAATCCGAGTCGAGTCGAGCTTTTCCGAGTCGATCCAAGCGAGCTAACGGGCTAACTCGACTCGTGTCCACCTCTAACGATGGGTATGTGTCGGATCATTATGAAACCACTTCTGATCTGTTGATCATCCAAAACGGTCCAAGCAATATAGGCTTTGCACGTAAAGAACCCTTGAGTAAGAAGTAATCTGAAGAATGAATGATAGGTGACTGTCTTTCAGAAAAACTTAAAAAAATGCAAGAAAAATATCAAATGATATTAAAAAAATTGAGGAAAATTACCTTTAAGCTCCTCTCATTCGGCCGCACAAGGGGGTATGGGATTTGACCCTATCGGACCGTATGATTGCCGTACAGCTGATGTCAGCGGCTGTACGAGTGACATCATTCGGGGTCTGGGATGGAAAACCTTCTCCTCTTCAACTCATTGAGATCCTTTTTTAACCTTGATTGCAACTTGGCTCTGATACCATGAAGTTTTTGTGGAGAATGTAGAGAGATTGTAAAGAGAGAGAGATGGAAATTAAGAAGCTCAAAAACATGAGAGTTCTATTCTGTGTTATTATCTTTGCTTATATGTAGGGTTTCCCCTATTTACTAATAACGTCCTAATAAACACAAAATTTCACATAAAACCCTACTTTGCATATTTACAGATAAACCCCTACATAATGAGAAAAATGTTCCAACACTTTATATGGGGTCCTAATCTATGTGTTATTTGATTGAACTGACACAAGAATATTCAAAGTCTATTCATATGATTTATAAATATAAGAAGACATGGAAATACAAGCAATACATTCAAAAGCAAAAGAAGTGGAGAACTAGAAATATACTTATGAATAATGTGTATGGTTGTGGCTCAAACCCACACAGGGTTGCATGTGGCTAAAAATCATCATCTCCATCTTGATAGGGCTAGGCATAGTACTATTGCTCTGCAAACAAACAATTCTATGCCCAAGTCATAATAGAATGATACTGGTGGAGATACTCTTTAACATAACGTTGATATTCATCCTTATCGATTTGAGAAAATTTTGAATTTTTCCCAAACTGGCCCATCTTCTCCCCAATCCCAAGTTGAGTGTATGTAATGATGATTTCATCAAAACACTTGAATACACTGAATTGGGGGCCAATTGATTGTTGATCGAAGTGGAAGTTTGAAATAAATATACTTTTTAAACATTTTTAATTATTTTTTTTGAAAAATATCCAAATTTACAAGAATCACTAGATCAAGCTACATACATACTTTGATTGTGTTTAGACACAGATTGCAATGATTTGCAAGAAATTGGAAAATTTTGATTTTTCCCAATTTTCTGCCACTCAGCCCATTTCTCCCAAATCTTGAAATCGAAGCTTCAAATCCATGAAGAATCATCGATTTGTAACCATTTGACACTGATTTAACATGATTTATAAAAAAAGGATTAAAAATCGAAAATGCGCATTGGATCAAACATGAGGGATATATCGGCACTATTTGTGCATTTCGTATCACACAAGTGGGATACAAGGGAAGCGGATTGCATACTGAGTAACTAAGTATGCTAAGCGTACTATGTAAACTCCAATTTACTTGATAATTTTAGGGCATGAGCCCAAAAATGAAGCATATTAAACTTGTGAGATAGCCATGTTGGAATATTAAGTTAGTAGGGTCATGTCGTAAATATGATATTAGTGGGCTTATTTGCAAATATTGTATAAAGTGGGATATTATGATGTAATAAAGGAAAAAACCCTACATATATATTGAATAAGATAATAGAGAGATCCCACGTTCTCTCTTTCTTTCTCCAAACCCTCTCTCTCACATTTTTCTCCCATGTCTCTCACATTCGTCCTCTTTGGTTCTTTCATTCTTCATGGTATTAGAGCCTTGATTGATCCAACCTGTGCAAGACCAACATACATCGGATCCCCCTTGTCAAGACATCAAATCTATGTAAAAAGGGGACGTTCTACACAGAAATTGAGGGAGCCACATGCTGACATCATCGCAATCCACCATTTGTACTGATCGGTTTTCTCCAAAATCTCTACCATCTGGTGCAGACTCATGTAAGAGGATTTATGACTATTTTTTTTTGGAAAATTTTTGAAGAAGATTAATATATATATATTTTAATGGATTTTATAGTATTTTCCAGAAAAATTTCTAAATCAGACCAATTTTCAAATCTCTCTCGAATCCATGGTTTTTGATATACCAAACCAATTGCATATGGGTTGTTTTTTGCTACCCTTCATAGGGGAGTCAAGTTTCATGGAGATCTGAACAACATGGATGTATCGTTGGGCCAAAATGGGTGACCAGCTGCACCATTTTTTGGGGATTTTGAGGTCCAGCGCATACACTGACTGCACGGTGTATATTCCTGCCTTCTTTGTGTTGATTGATCTCCATCTATTTCTGTTCTCTGTATTCCTTCTTCTTGTTTCTCCTTTTTTGTTTGTTTTTATGGATTCCAAGTCCCTCGGACATGGCCTCGATAGATCACGTTCAATTACTTCTACGAAATTTAACGGAAGTAACTTTGTTCTTTGGTCTTGGGCTGTTCGGATGAATATCGTTGGTAAGGGGAAGCTTGGGTATCTTCTTGGCACGAGGAAACGACCTTCATCCTCAGCGAACACATGGGATTCCTCCAATGCCATTGTTATGGCTGGTTACTCAATTCAATGGAACCCAATGTTGCTTCTGGATATTTCTGTTATAAGACTGCTGCAGATTTATGAAAATCACTTAATAACACTTATGGAATGGTCTCCAATAAGCCTTGCATCTTCCAACTGAATATAGAGTTGTATTCTCTCACATGGGAGAACCTTTTCATTATTGAGTATTTTGGGGCCTTGAAGAGTCGCTGGGAAGAACCGAGTCATTTGCAGCCCCTCAGTAAACTCTCTGACACTTGCAATGCTGAAATTGTGATGAATCGGGAGGATGAAGCCAAGACATACAAATTCCTAGTGGGATTGAATAATGAGTATGATGCATTGAGGACTCAGCTTGTCGCCACAACTCCTTTTCTTACGTTTCATACAACATATTCTGTAGTCCATTCGGAGGAAGCCCGTCAGCGAGTTTTGTCACCTCCAGCCTTGACACAGGAGAGGACTGCCTTTACCTCTACTACTGTTCCACTTGGCGATAGGAGTGGTGTTTCAGATACTCGAGGTGAGCTCTCATATAGAGTACGTGGTAGAGGTAGGGGGATATTTTTCTGTACATATTGCAATCATTCGGGACATTCCTGGGAATGATATTTCAAGCTACATGGCCACCCTACTGCCCATGTTGCAACTTCTAATGATATTGGACATACTTCTAACATTTGTGGCATTCCTCCTACCGACTCATCTCATATGGAGTCCGTTACTATGACAAGGGTAGATGTGATGGAGCTTCAACATCTTAGATCCCTTTAGTCTCAGCCAACCTCACCTACATCTGTCTCATCACAGTCACCTGCCTCTTCCTTTGTTGCTACGACAGATACTGCACTTTATGCCTCCTCCACTCTTGCCACTTGGATTATAGATTATGGGGCATTTGATCATATGACTGGTACGCACAATTGTCTTCTTCCACCACTTCTTGTAGTTGTTCAGTTTGTCTTGTTGACGGGACTTGTACCCCAGTTGAATTTGTTGGCTCAATTTCAGTTTCTCTACCCTCACCTTATCTAATGTTTTGTACATTCCTTAGTCCAATGCAATTTTGATATCTGTTAGTTGTCTTACTAGTGTATTAAATTGCAGTGTGACTTTCTTTCCATCTCATTGTGTTTTTCGGGGCTTGAGTATGAAGAGGATTATTGGTGTAGGGTATGAGCATGGTGGTCTTTACTTATTGCGTCATGGGGAGCTTGCTGCTGCTAGTGCTTTCACTACTTTTTGTTCATTTGTTTCTTAGTTATGCAGTTTAGAGTCCAAAGCGTCTAATGCCATTTGGCATGCAAGACTGGGTCATGTGTCTGTTAGAACTTTACAATCTTTTATTCCTCAATTTAATAAAATTAGTGAGCTTACCTTTAATGTGAAACTTGTCAGTTGAGTAAATATGTTAGAAGTTCATTTCCTATTGTTGAGTATCGCTCTGATAAAATGTTTGCATTGGTACATTCTGATATCTGGGGACCTAGTCCTGTTGCATCTCTGGATGGTTTTTCTTACTTTGTTATGTTTATTGATGACTTCTCTCGTGTGACTTGAGTGTATTTGATGCATCACCGTGATGAATTGTTTGACTCGTTTCGATCATTTCATCAAATAATCCAGACCCAATATGATTGTGCCATTCAGAACTTTCGTTCTGATAATGGTGATGACTGATGAGTATACCTCAAATAACTTCAAATCATATCTCCAAGAGCATGACATTCATCATCAACTTTCTTGTGGTTACACTCCACAACAAAATGGAGTGGAAATGGAGTGGCAGAGCGTAAGAATCGCCATTTTCTTGAGATTACTTGCTCTCTTTTGATAGGAATGAAGGTCCCAAGTCATACTGGTTTGTAGCGTTGTTAACATCATATTATTTGATTAATCGAATTCCTACCTGTGTCCTCAAGGGAGATATTCCAATACGTGCATTGAAACCTACTTGTCCTTTGTTTTATCGTCCCTTCTAAAGTGTTTGGCTGTGTCTGTTTTGTGCAAACATTAGATCCCTCTAGGGACAAATTTGCCAATCTGTTTGTTAAGTGTATTTTCATTAGATATTCTATTCAACATTAGGGCTATAGGTGTTATGATCCATCTAGAAGGAAATATTTTGTGTCTATGGATGTGACCTTGTTTGAAGATCGCCCATTCTACTCTCCTTCATTTGGACATGCTGATGCAGTTGAGATGAATCATTTCTGCCTCTACCAGTTGTTGATACTTCTCCTTCTGCATCTCCCTCGGCACCCAAGCGGCTCCTCACCTATATTCTCCAAGAGTCGAGACCATCACACGGACCGTTTGTATCAATAGCTCCTCTTCTAGTTTCAAGTGTCTTCTCTCATCCTATCTCTACTACTAGTCCTTCATCCCCTGTTGCTTCTCGCACTCATAGTCATAATCTCACATTACATCCTATTTCTAATTTTGTCTCTTATAAAGTCTATTTCATCATCATATCGTGCATTCTTGGCTGCCATTTCCTCCTCCACAATTCTTAAGTGCTTGAGGCTCTTTCAGTCCCTGCTTGGAAGCAAGCAATGAAAGAAGAAATGGTTTCTCTTCATAAAAAAGACACCTACAATCTTGTTCCATCACCTCCAGGTAAGAGGACAATTTGGTGCAAGTGGTTGTTCTCCATAAATTATTGGGCTGATGGATCTATTAAGCGCTACAAAGATCATCTAGTGGCTAAAGGCTACACACATCCATTTTGGGGTTGATTATAATGAAACCTTCTCACTTGTGACAATGTTAATTTTGGTCAGTTTGATTATTTCCTTGGTTGCCAATCTTGATTGGCCTTTGTTCCAACTGGATGTTAAAAATGCCTTCCTTCATGGCGATTTGGCAGAAGAAGTCTATATGGATTCGTCCCTTGGTTTTCATTTTAAGGGCGAGTCTGAGAAGGTGTGTAAGCTGAAAAAGGCTCTTTATGGCCTTAAGCAATCTCCCAGAACTTGGTTTGCTAGATTTAGTGCAGCTATTCTCTCCTTTGGCTTCAGAAGAAGCTAGGTAGATCATACAGTTTTCATTCATACCCGACACGAAGGCATAACTATTATACTCGTCTATGTGGATGTCATTGTTGTGACTGGGGATGACTTGGAATTTATTGATCAAGTTAAGCACAAGTTGAACAAAGAATTTGATATTATAGATTTGGGTCCTTTACGATACTTTCTAGTGATTGAAGTTGCCTATCTATCTAAAGGCATCTTCATATCCCAAAGAAAGTACTCTTGATCTGCTGAGTGAGACTGGAAAATTAGGTGCTCGTCTAGCTTTATCTCGTATGGACCAAAAGCACTCGTTGTATGCATATGAAGGTGAGAGTTTGAAAGATCCGGGTATGTATCAGAGATTAGTTGGAAAACTAATCTACTTGACGATTACAAGATCGGACATTGCTCAAGCTATAAGTATTGTCAGTTGATTCTTGCACTCGCCAAAGATGCCTCATCTGGATGCTATACATCACATATTGAGATACTTGAAGTCATGTCCACGACGTGGTAGTCTTTATATGATTCATGGTCATGTTAATGTTGCTGGCTATTCTGATGTTGATTAGGTAGGATGCTCAATGGACAGAAGTCTACTTCTGGATATTGCACATTTGTTGGTGGCAACTTGGTTACATGGAGAAGTAAAAAATAGGTAGTCGTATCTTGATCCAGTGCAGAAGCATAGTATAGAGCTATGGGCCTATGGCTCATGGGGCATGTGAACTCTTGTTGCTGAGATCCATTATGACAGAACTGGGTTTCCCTATCACCTCAACTATTCCTCTCTATTGTGACAATCAGGTTGCCATCCATATTTCATGAGCGGGCTATTCACATTGAGGTTGATAAACATTTCATTCGAGACAAGATATCCTCTAGATTATTGGCTACTCCATTTGTCAAATTTGCAGAACAACTGGCTAACATATTTATAAAGGCTCTCAACTCTCCCATGTTACAAGAAATCACTAGCAAGTTGGGTATGACAAACGTTCATACAACTTGAGGGGGAGTGTTGGAATATTAAGTTAGTCGGGTCATTTCTGTAAATATGATATTAGTGGGCTTATTTGCAAATATTGTATAAAGTGGGCTGTTATGAATCTTATGATATAATAATGGAAAAATCCCTACACATATATTGAATAAGTGATGAGGACATCACTGCATGTACACTTTTGCGTACGTATAAGGAGGAGGCGGGCCGCACTGATTTTCATGGTTAGGCGAGTACCCGTGATCGTATTGAAGACACCATGTACATGTGCCAGCATGTGGAAAACCCCACACTTGGAAGATGCGCATGAGTTGCTTTATGGAGGGACCCAGACCGTTGGATTGGAGGGGCATGACGATCTGACCGTTGGATCACATGATCGAGCTATTGATCGTTTGGACGTCATTGTGAGTGTTTTTAGTTGATTTTATTTCCATTAGGGCTATTTTCGTCAAAATTCACAAGACAGGATGATTATTGTAATTAGTGAAACTTCTTGGAGCTATAAAAATAGGGTGGGTGTATGACTCTCCCCCTCATTGGATTTGCGAAAAAAAAAACAATGAAGCTTTTGCTCCTTTCCTTCTTCTTCTATGTTCATGAGATTTGAAGATACTTCCATGTGATTTGGAAGGGAGATTGGTGTGAGGCTAATCTTCATCAATGGAGGTGCGAGGTTTCCATCTATCTCCACATCTTCATCCCTTTACTCTCCATCAAGGTATTTTCTTCGAAGTTATTTGATTCTCCCATCTCAAATCTTCATCTTCTCCTAGACCTAACTTTTCCTACCCATCTACAATTCAAACACTAAAAGACCTAAACCCATCCAACCTAGCCACACGTGTGACCGTACGACCACATGTGTGAACCCCTCAAGTTGGCCGTACGACCACACCTTGTCCTCTTTGGATTTCTATTCACCTTTAAACCAAAACCCTCTTCTCTCTTTACCAAAACCCAAACCCTAAACCTAGAAATCCCTAACTTTCCTACTTTCCCAAATTGCCAAACCCTAACTTTCCCATTCTTCAATTCACCCAAAATCCTTTAACCCTCTCTACCCAAAACCTTAATTCCCACATTCTAACCTAAAACCCTTTAATACCTTCACTGAATTTGATCCCATAAACCGTAATTCCTAGATTTCCTCAATTTCCTAAAACCCTAATTTCACCATAGGATGTATTAAGTTTTCTACTTTGAGATATGCTTTCCCTATGCTAATTGGATTTCCCTACTTCCATTAGATCCTAGTTTTCTTTATTTAATGATCCTGTGTGGCGATGTTTGGTAACCTATGCTAGGATTATGCATGATATTCTTTTGGTTTTCGTGGTATTTGTGATGATAATGGCAAGGTTTGTTTTTTTTTTTTTTTTTTTGTTAATTACCTTAATTTTGCTACTTGATCTTACATGATATTTGGTCATGCATCGGTCCTGCATCAATAAGATAATAGAGAGATCCCACACTCTCTCTCTCTCTCTCTCTCTCTCTCTCTCTCTCTCTCTCTCTTTCTCTAAACCCTCTCTCTCACATTTTTCTCCCATCTCTCTCACATTCCTCCTCTTTTGTTCTTTCATTCTTCAAGCCACACATTCCTTAGTTCCTACTCAATCTTGTGGATTGGAGTGTTTATTAGACCATGTAACGACCTTCTTATCTTTAGAAGTCCCAACCGGTGTTTCAAATAGCACTCGTAGCACATGCTATGTAGCGTAGCTACATAACATAAATCCCCTGTAGTCTCGTAGCGGACTTCATAGCGTACATTACAATTACGTATCAATTAACGTTTATAGTGTACACTATAATGTTTTTTTTTTTTTTTTTTTTTTTTTGGTTTGTTAAAAACTGGTGTAAAACTCACATTATGAAAAACTTTAAAATGTAAAGTTAAAATCAAGCGTTTCTTTGTTTACTTTCACTTAAAATGGTGATGATCCTTTGTTAAAGTTGGTGTGAAACTCACACATTAAAAAACCTTTAAAACTAAACTTAAAAGAAAAAGGGTTTTCGAAAACCCGTCTTTGTATTGATGACATCTAGATTGTACTAAATAATCCTAACCTATCGGATTTTTATTTCTTTTTCATACCAGTGAGTTGTGACTTGTGGTTTCATTTAGACATAATTAATTAAGTAGTTTCGTTAGAAAGTTGTTGACGCGATAATTATTTGATTTGGTTTATAACTTTATATATATGTGGATTGGTTTTTAGTAAGTAATAATGAATAACTTGTTTGAACATGCTTATACTTGAAAAATGAATAATCTTGTAGGCATATATATATATATATATATATAGTTTTATTTTTCATGTATTCTTATTTTTAAATTTAAAAAAAGTATCATGTAGGTTCCACTGCACACTATGCTATTTACGTTACATGCTATAGAGGACCGAACTCTACGCAACATGCTACCACTATTTAAAACATTGGTCCCAACATTGGATGTTTTCTCAATCCGCTTAAAAGAGTACCTACTTAATTTGCCTTCCGCCTTTAAGGCTATTTAGTAGGCTTCTTCAAGAATACTTAAACAATGTAAAATTATTTCATCATGGATAGACTATTTTAACCCCCTCAAGTTTTTATCTACTAATTGATAATTGGTTTCTTGTAAATCCACCTGGCTTAGATATTTATATAATTGTTCTGTGTAATAAGCCACACAGATCACTCTTTTGCTAAAGGTGGTGAAATTTTTGGAATGAAGTTTGAGAGTCATTGAGAGGGAGGAATTTATCATCCAATTTAACCTTAATTTTGGCCAAAGTGTTAATTCATTGATTTCCTCTCTGCTCACGACTTAGCTGGTATTGTTGCCACCAAACAAAGGCATGACCATTGGGCTTTGTTGTAATGAATTTAGCTTTCCTCTCTTCCAACAATTATTTCCACTTAAGAAAGTTTCCAAAGAAGCGACCCAATGACTATAATGTTCAAAATCAGGTTTAGTATGAAAGTCAGGAAAGACTTACTCGGATGCTCTTGTCAGCATGTTCAATAGCACGTGGAAGTCGTTCCATCGCTCATAACTTAGTTGGTATTATTGCCAACAAACTAAGGCGTGGCCGTTGAGCTCTGTTGCAACCAGTATTCGAAATATCAGTATCGCTTTATGTATCACATCCTTGGGATACATAAACATATCGATTATCACACGGGATATATCGTTTGTATCACATAATTTATTGCACTTTTTGGGAAGCGTAGGGAAACATTGGGTAAATTGTCGAAAATTTCAATGAAATTTCAGGGATTATAAAAAAAGACCTTAGTACACACGTTTAAATTATATATCAAAAAAGAAGCTCACATAATAGGGTTCCTTTGTATAGGGTCCTAAGCTCTGGGTTGTCTGATTGAACTAATTCAACTATATTCAAATTGAATGCATAACATTTAGAGTATATGTGATGATCAATTCATCAAACACCCTTAAATACTTCGAAATTAGTCTCAATTGACAGCTGGTTGAAGGGAAATTTCGAAAAAAATAATATTTTAATGTTTTTAATTAAAAATGATTTTTATTTTTCAAAAATTGTCAAGGACTTAACAAATTAGTAGATCAGCTCTCACACTTGCTTGATTTCATGTTTGGAGTGCAACATTGGAAGTAATTTGGAAAATTTTGAATTTTCCTCAAAATTTCCCCAAAATACTTCAAAATTATTCTCAATTGATAGTTGGTTGAAGGAAAATTTTGAAACAAAACATGGAATACATGAAAAACCAATGGATATCGAAATCAAAGCTCCAATTCCATGATTTTTCATTCAAAACATGAAGAACCAATGGATTTGTAACCATTTAACATTGATTTAACATAATTTCAATAAAAAAAAGTACTAGAAATTGAAAATACTCACCAGATCGAACATGTGGGATATATCGGTACTACCTGTTCGTTTTGTGTCATACATGTGGGATACAAGATATATTGTGGGATATATTGACTGATATCATTGATATTTATAACATTGGTTGCAATGAATTGAGCTTGCCACTCTTCCAACAATTCTTTCCACTCGAAGAAAGTTTCCAAAGAAGCGACCCTATCACAATAATATTCAGGATTGAGTTTACCATCTAAGTCGATGACGTTCACTCGGTTGCTCTTCTTGCCATTTTCAAGAGCACGTGCAAGTTGTTCCGTCACCAAGTTGATTGTGGTGGAGCTTGTCGTAACGGAGCTTTAGTAGAACTTGAAGAGTCAGAGAGCGCTTCTTCATCGAACATATTGGGAACCAGTGTTCGAAATATTGATACTATCGACCGATATATTGGCCAATATTATTGGTATCGCAGTCCAGCGATACGAAATCCTTCGAAAGAGACCAAAAAGAAAAAAATTATGCCAAATATCGTTCGGGATCGAGGTGTTCCGTAATGGTAATGGTGGCGGTAACGGCCACCACCGTTACCTTTACGATATGGGGCATAACTGTTGTTACGGCCCCGTAACGGCCGTTACGGTCTCTCTTTTTTATTTGTTTATTTATTGAAAAAAACTCGAAAAACCTGTATATGCCCCGTAATGTTGATTAGAAGTATGAAAAACCTGTATATGTCTCGTAACAGACCATTATGGGGCTATTATGGCCTTTATAGGGGATGTAACATACCGTTAACAACAATTAAGGGTCATTTTTTCCAAAACAGCTCTTACAACCATTACGACCTCGTAACGTGTAACGGTTGCCACCGTTACCTTTACGTAATGGCCTTTACGGCCCCGTCATGGCCTTTACGGCACACCATGTTTGGGATAGTGTCATTATCCAAAAAAATTGGAAATAAAAAAGCCAGAGGATGGATTTCGGTACCTGGAGAAGAGATCTCCATGATCGGAAGCTTCCATTTGGTGGGCCATTCGAATCAAAGCATTGTTCGTAGGTTACCGCAAATAAAATCTCCGATTTTGGAGAGAAATCTGTCGAAATCCTAGCCGATATGTGAGATTCGGTTGAAATTTTAGGGTTCCAGCCCTACGAAACTTCTCCCTTTAAAAAAAGGGGTGTCCGAGCCCCCTTTTTAAGGAAATGGAGTACCGTGCACCACTGAGCTTACTGGTGTGTTGACATCACCAAGCTTTGTGGTTCCCATCATGAGGTATGTGTTATATCCAGACCGTTCGTCCATTTGGTGAGCTCTTCGTAAGGCTTGAGCCGAAAAATAAGACAGATCTAATGATCAAGTGGACCATACTACAAACAGCAGTGGGAGATTGAACGTCTACCATTGAAACCCTTTTGGGGGTCACAAAAGTTTTGGATCAATATGATATTTATTTTTCCTCTTCATCCAGGTCTGTGACCTAATTAATAGATTGGATGGAAAATAAACGTTATGGTGAGCCCTACGAATGTTTTAACGGTGAGAATCAGTCCCCATTGCTATTTGTGGTGTGGTCCACTTGAGCTTTGGATATTACTCATTTTTGAGTTTATGATATAAAATGATTTCTCCAAATTCATGAACGGTGTAGATATAATAAATACATTATTGTTGGGCCATGTAACTTTGAAACGTTAGTACAACTTGAGCTTGAGGAGCATCAGCGCCGGATGCAGATTTCTTGCAAAAGCCTTTTCGAAGGAAGTTCCTGCGTAACTGCGCTTGAAACATTAGGTGGGGCTTACTATGATGTTTGTGAGGAATCCTCTTTGTCCATCCGTTTTGTGATATCATTTTAGGACATGGGGTAAAAAACGAGCAGGATCTGATATTCAAGTGCGCCGAAAACGTGAGGATTAGTCGTCCACACTTGAAATATTCGTGGGGCTACAAAAGTTTTGAATTAGACTAATATAATTTATCCCAGTAGGAATGACGTCATGAACGGTATGGATGGCATGTAAACACCACTGTTGACCCCAGGGAGGTTTCAACGGTAGAAATTTCCCTACCCACCTTTTCCTTTAGTGTGGCCCACTTTAGTCTTGGATCCTGCTCACTTTTTCTCTCAAGTTCTAAAATGAGCTCAAAAAACGGATGGAGGAGTGGATTTCTTACAAGCATCACAGTGGGCCCCACAGGTTTCGAGCGCGGGAACTTTGCAGGAAATCCGCGTCTATTAGCGCCTGTATTCCCAGTGTGGTGGGAAGGCATAATGAGCAGTGTACTTTGTAAACTTTGTGGTGCCCACTATAATTCATGTATTTTATCCACTCTATCCGTCCATTTTTTCAGATCATTTTATAGCATGATCCTAATAATTAAGAAGATCCAATTATGAGGTGGACAATACTTGAAACAATGGTAGTTGAACAAGGTACCATTAAAAACTTCTTAGGGTACACCTTAATTTTTCCTATATTTTTTTAGGCATCCAATCTGCTAATAACTTCACATGAGTTTGAATGAAGAGAAAAAAACTATTATCAGCTTGATCCAAAACTTTTGTGGCCCATTAATGGTCAATCACCATTGTTTCCTATGGTATGGTCTACCTGATTATTGGATTTGCTTTATGTTTTGGATAATGTCTTAAAATGATAAGGAAAAACGGATAGACGGGGTGGATACTGAATATATTTGTCTTAGTTCAATCGGACAATGCATAGCTTAGGACCTATGCAAAGGAAACCTATTATGTGCACTTCTTTTCTGAGACTTTATGATTTAAAAGTGTGTATTAAGGTCTTTTTTCAATAATCCCTGAAGTTTCATTGAAAAATTCAACCATTTTCCCAATGTTTTCCCATGTTTCCCAAAAGGTGCGATAAATTACGCGATACAAACAATATATCCTGTGCGATAACCGATACGTATCTTTATCCCAAGGGTGCGATACATTGCGCAACACCAATATTTTGAACATTGTCGGGAACATCGAATGGTTGACCCATACGTGTAGGTGGTTCAATGTTGTCATATGCGATCGCATGCATTCCAATGGTCAGAAATCTGGCCATTGGAATTTTTATTTTTTATTTTTTTCTTTCGGAAATTTTGCCTTTAAAAAGACACTTCCCCCTCCTCCGTTTGCAACATATACTCACTAAAACTCGCAATACACACTCTCTTGCTCTCATACATCATTCTAAAGCCCTCATTCTTTCTTGAACTCTTTCGTAATTTCTCTTATCTTTATTTTTTACAATTTATTTTCACTTGAAGTTGAAGGCAAGAATCAAGGATTTAAAATCAAGAAGCAATAAGAAGAATCACTCCATCTCTTTCTATCTTTTGTTCTCTTCTTATCTCCATTCTAATATCATATTCTAATTAATTTCTAATCTCTATTCTAACTTGTGTTGTGTGATCTATTCTTGATCTCTTTCACTATAATCATCATTTATCAAGAGCCAAGACACAACTTAAGAGACTAAATAACTCAAGAGTCAAGTCAAGTTTCAACTCTCAAGTGGCAAGCACACATACTCAAGATTCAAGTCACCCAACAACATAGTTTTCCATTTTGTTTCGTTGTAATTTCTAAATTGTAAATTTGTAATTTTATACTTGTACTTTCTAGTTTGTACTACTTTAAAGTTTCCAATTTTTAGATTCTAGTTTATTTCTAATTTTCTAGTTTCTAGTTTATTTCAAGTTTGTAGTTTGTAGTTTGTAAGACTCGAGATTTAAGAGTGTGATCATTTACGTCAAGATTCTAGAATCTAGATCTAAGAGAATCAAGAGTTCGAGAGTTCAAGACTTTCAAGTTTCAAATTGACTTATGGTGTTCAAGTTATCATGGACAATGCAACTAATTATGCTGCTGCCAGTCGCCAACATATGGAGAAGAGGCGACGTTTATGTTGGACACCATACGTGGTACATTGTGTCGATTTAATATTAGAAATATTAGTAAGTTATATTTCAAAGTAATTGCTACGGCTAGGAGAATCACGGGTTCTATGTACAAACATGCTCTTCTTCTCCATAACATGAAAAGCCGCCTTGGGTGCAACTTGCTTCATCCAGCCATGATCTAATTCACATTAACTTTTTTAACATCACAAAGATTACATTCAAAGAAACCTGAATTTAGGTCCTTTGTAGTGTCGGCCGATTAGAATAATGGACCATGGTCAAAGAAGGCCGGATAAAAGTTAGTCTAATAAACCATTCTTTCTACTCAAGTAGTAAAGGTCTTAAAATCATCGGAACCCATAGTAAGTATGTTGCGATTGGTGGACAGTGATGAAAATCCATCCATAGGCTGTATCTATGATGCGATGGAGTGGGCTATAAACAAAATAATGGAACACTTCAAATATAAAGAACGTGATTAACAGCCCATTCTAAATATTATAGATGCTAGATGGGGCAGCCAAATTTCATCCCATTTACATTTGCTTGCCTGCATCCTTAATTCGGCTGTATTCTTTGCGTCCGCAGATTGGATTGCGACATCCGCGTTCCATATGGTCGGATTTCTAGACGTTTTGGAAAGAATGGTTCCAGACAATGAAGAACAAGATAAAATTTCTCGGGAGTTGGAACTTGTACCAGAAAATTGCAGGGATTTGGTCAAGAGAGATTGTTATTAAGCATATAAGTATGCAATTCCATGAAGTTCTACAACTTACAATATAAGAAGTTTAAGTGAGAACTGAGAAAGTGTCTAACTTAAAACTTATTTGCACAGTTGACTGGTGGTCTATATATGGAGTTGACCCGATTAGGAGGGATTCGTCGCTACATAAGATAGCCATGAGAATTCATGGCCTTACATGTTCTTCGAGCGGTTGCGAGTGCAACTAAGTACATTCGAGTTGGTGAGTTTTACAAATTAAAGTTCTATAATTTACTTCAAGTTTCAAATTTCAATGTTAAATTGCTAATATTACACATTTTAAACGTTAATGCAGATTCACAAAACAAAAAAACAAATCGCCTCGAATAAAAGAAACTCAACAACCAGAAACTGCGGGGAATATTGTAGGCTAGGCAAGAAAAGCCTGAATTTTATGATCATATCAGCCTATATGATTTGGAGGCAAATAGTGAGTAGCTTGTGTAGACAGAGGATACAATCCTTGCCGGCGAGCCCTTACATAAGCCTAATGATGCATGACATGAAAATTAAATATGATATGCAAGATCTCAGGCTTTAGATCATACTAATTCAGAAATAATCACATAAAAATTTCATATCCCACACAAAAGTTCCATCCAGGCCTACACATGCCCGATCAATTAAAATTATAGACCAAACAAGAATCAAAGGAGGGTAAATTCATCCACACATGCACAGAAATAATTCCCCCATTCTAAGGGATTCAGAAATTTCAATTCGGGGAACCCTAAGGTTGAAGAAAGGGCATAAAACTGGGGATTTGAATAATTTAGGGTTAGGTTTAGGGATTTTGGATGAAAGAGGAGTGAAAGAGAGAAGAGAGACGAACCAGAGAAGTACCGCACGTGTGGACAACAGTAATGGCCCAGACGCACGTGCGTGTGATCCCGGCTGCATGTGTGAGGCCCATTATTCAGAAAAGGGCCAGCTTGGCCTTGGTCGGCCAGGGGTGGAATGTTTGTGCGTGGTGCTCCGCCGAAGTTTCAGCCCTCCTGCAGGGCCATATTCTGAAAATCTGTTGTAGAGAAAAATGGCTGTAATAGAAGATGGATTTGAAGCGTAGATGATTGTAGGAGGAGAAATATGGATGGAAGAAGGTGGGGGCAAATTGGGATAGGTGTGGCTTCGCACCACGGTAGTCAGCCCTTTGAGTAAGGGACGGTTTCGCACCCAATTGAATTCTACAACTTGAAAATTTTGAGGAGTAGAAAAACGCAACAATTTTACTAATCTTCATTGAATTAAAAAGACTACAAGGGGTGTCTATTTATAATAAAATCCTATATCTCAAAACTCGCGCCATGTGCGCAACCTATTACTTGGTGACAAAGTAATAAAAAATAACAATTAATCAAAGTAATCTAAACCATCTATGATATTCCTTATAACAATAATGAGCAAAACCCGAAGTACTAGATTAATTAAAATAGTGGGCCACGATCATGAGAACCTATGGTGGGATTTGCATGACTCTCGGGTCCACTGCAACGAACCAAAATGTAGCCCTCTAACTAGGAGACCCTCCCTGGACGTCGTCATCAATTCAGATCGATGGTGGGGCCCTCCTTGCGTACGTGCATAGGGGGGGCGTGCATGTGCGCGAGATGCCCTCATCACCTAAGTTGAAGACGCCGCTTATGGATCGACACTTGACAAAGGTTCTCAACAACGGAGAGAGGAGTAGGACGGAGCCTGCGCCTAATAGTCAAGGAGAAAATGATGATATTGAGACTGAAGAAGTAGAAGAAGATGCTTGCATATTAGACGTGGATGAGCAACTTGTGTGGACAAATGATGAAGAAACAAAAGAAGCTGAAGTGTACATTGAAGGAGTTGACTCTGAAGACGATGATGACGATGATGGTGGTGGTGATGTGCCACATTGGGAGAGGGAACAATGTATATAGTAAAACTAAAGTTTGTACTTCGTAGATTTTGTTTATTAATAAAAATATAAAGTTTTTATTTAGAAGCTGTTGAATTGTTGGTATTTTTTTTAAAAAAGTTATTAATAACTTGATAGTATAGGTAATATTACACAAATTTGTTTGAAAATTCATGGGAGTAGTTAAGTCCTTATGGGAAAAAAAACAAAATTTTCATAAAATTTCCTTTATTTATTTTTTCATTTTCATTTTTATTTTTTTAAATTTTTAAAAAAAGTTGTGCGATCGCATAAGCGATCACATAGGTTGGATGACATACAATCGCTTATGCGATTTAACAACATTGAGGAGGTTCCATTAGTTCATTCTTGAGGCTTTGATCGGGGAGCGTACTCAAAACCTCTTTCATTGTATGCTGAAGGTGGTTCTTGGCTTGTTTAAATCTTCCACTTCAGCATGCACATGGACATCTTTGAGTGGAGCTATACAATATCGTTGGCCTCGCCCTCACACCCTGAAGATCGACTTGCTCTGATACCAAATGATATCGATCCAATAGGCAAGAAAATAGAAAATGTTCAAGCAAATGGTCGAGAGGAAAAAAGTAGAAGAAGAAGAAGAAGAAGAAGAAGAAGATTGCTTTGATTGAAAATAGAGGTAAAAATATACTATAGATGGCTTGGGGATTCACTCACCCAAGGTTAGGGATTTACTTACCCAAATACAGAAGGACTCGCTCACACTCAAAGATGATCAAAATAACTCACAAGAAGGGAAAAATACACTTATGCATTTTCTCCCCATGCAATACTATATTTATAGAGGGGGAGGGGACGAACATTACAAAATATATATATATATATATATATATATATATATATATATATATATATATATATAGAGAGAGAGAGAGAGAGAGAGAGAGAGAGAGAGAGAGAGAGAGAGAGAGAGAGAGAGAGAGAGAGTTTGGGGTGTTTAAATGGGTGGGCCCCACTCTCAATGATGCTGTTGCGTCAATCCATTCTAATTGTTGATTGACCAAATGATATTGTACTTTTGTGGGAGATATTCTAGTTACATGGAAAGGTATGAAAGAATTTGTTTTCACTCAGTCTCCTGCCAAGACCAAGTACCAGGCACTAGCTTTGTGTTAAATCAATTCTTCAGGATATGGCATTGGAACATCTTACTGCATTCCTTCACATTGTGAAACTCAAGCTGCTATCTTAGTCACGTCCCTCTCCATGCCTCAGTGTTAGACAAAGTGACAGACTCTGTTTCAACACTGAGATTCAGGAATTGAGTGCCCATGTGGTGTGGGTGGGTGTGTGAGTGCGTGTGGTGTGGGTGTGTGTGTAAAATAAAAAGTCACTATCTTAGTGTTTTAAATAGTGTGTAGCATTCAGCCCTTTATAAAATGTAATGTAAGCTTCACGATACTTCTATTTTTTGATTAAAAATAGGAAAAATATGATAAATAGTTAGAATAAAGCAAATCGATCTTCTTACAAGGTCGATTCATCAGCAAAATCTCTTCTTCAACAACTTTGTAGATTGGGAGAGAGAAACGAAAAGTTGGATTTGGAATCGAACGGGAACTTGCGTTGACTATCAAGGCTTTCGAAAGAATCCCTCTTTCTAAACCTCTTAAGTGAAGTCATTTCTTTAAAATGTGAGTTCCACACCATTTATAATATGGCTAGCCATACACATCGAGCCCATTTATAGATGGTTAAGATTATCTAAAATAGGACCTGGTATTTGGATGGTCTAGATAGCTGTACATCATTGCCACGTGTGAGAAGTATGGGTCACCACCATTTTACATAAATCGTTTAACTAACACCATTGAAAATCTGTTTACATTTAAAAATAAAACAGTACTCTATAACGTAACAACATACACTACACATAATATGCTACGTTGTGTACGCAATGGGGGAAAAACTAGGGAAAAATGCATTTTTGACACGCTATGTAGCGTGTAGGCTATGCTATGCTATGTGGCGTGCGCTACACACTATGTAGCGGTGCTATTTACATTGCTTCCAATCCAGTCTTTCATGAATGGACCAAACATTTAGAGGTTAATTATTGCTTGAAGATTATTATTGGCAAGCTTGGCCATGTCTGACATCCATGCACCAGCTTGAGGGGTAGTTATGGTATATACAGTTGTGTGCGCACCTGTGGTGTACTATTACTATTAATTGAGCACAATTCTATTCTCTTTCAGAGCACCATAACTTAAAGAGTTTCGTTATATATCTTTTAGATTTCATTAGAGTGAATTTGTGCTTTATCCTTTGTAGTCTACAATCATTATAAGCATTCTAAGAGGAGAGGAAGTATAAAATTCGATCCTTCCTCACTTGACTTCTTTCTCCCTTTTATTCCCTTCATATATCTACAATTCACCATTGCCATTTATGTTGTATAAAAAATGGAGCCATTAGTTATTCCAGGAGTTGTCATCCCTTTACGTATATGAACAGTCATTATTGTTATATCTTTAGTTGATAGAATGCCTATATGGATGTGTTGGTGTTGGGTTTCACAAGTTAGATGATGTGTCTAGCACCACATATTCTATGTTTGAGTTACAGAGGTCACATAAAAAAAATTGTGAATGTTTTGAACATAGACCTGATACTATTCGTTATCTAAATGGCTTTGGGTAATATTTTGACATTGTTTTTGAAAATTCCATAAAAATAGTCGTATACGATTTCAGAAATTTATAGTCTCTATGCAGAGCTATTCATCCTGCTCTCCTCTTCCTACATGGGCATGAATAGTTATTTCTTATATTTCAATTAGTTGTTAAAATTAAAATATTTTTGTCAACAAGTAGCTAAAACTAAAATATTATTATCAATCAAAATTCTTTTAAATGTGTTCCTATATTTCTAATATAAATATTTTAGGCACAGCCAAGTCATATCCGGTAAGGATCTTGCACCCATACCCATGGAGGATCAGGTATTAGCTTCTATGATTGGTACCTCAATATAAATTGAGATGATGGTTACTCAAGCAAGGATCTTGCTATTTTAAATTCTTCTGGAACATTAGGTGTTCTTTCTTTTTGTTATGGTTAAGTGCCCATGTATTGTCCCCACTGAGTAGTTTCATCATTTGATGAAGACCACACTTACACAAATCTCTTGTAGGCTGGCTTTTGTAATCTGGTCAAGCAAGCAAGGGACCCAATGAATGATCTTTGGGTAGCTGAGGCAACAGAAAATTCTACCTATTCCATCAGTTATGACCTTCGAGGTTGTTCTCACCTCAAGGACGCTGTAGATACAACTCGCAAATGGACAAAGATGTCTTCTTTGGTGAGCATTATTGAATCGTCAATTGATGGTGATTGTGTGGTGGGTGCCATTCAATGAATTAATCTTTTTTCATATTTCTGACCATATGCAGACCATCCAAAAGCTGAAGGAGAGAGTTCTATGTATTGTTGCGGGTCATGAAAGCTAGGATGGTAAAGGACCTATCCATTGACGAGTAGACCAGCCTTCTTTCTATTATTATTATTATTATTTATATATTCATGTTAGCTTATGCCAATTATTGTACTATCTGCTTTGAGCTGCCTTCAGCTACTGTGGAATTCCAATTATTGTTTCTCCTCCATAACCTTTTCTTTTATTTATCGTGTTGTGATGAAATCTGTTATAAATTGGATAGTGATGCTTCTTTATTTGAGCTAACATGTGCCTACTTTGGAGTAATGCATGTTGCAATGGTAGTCTTAATGACTCTCATGAAGTATAGTTTAGTACCCTCAAAACAATGCTAAAAAGGAAAGAAAACTAACACGAGGAAAATCATCATCATCATCATCCAAGCTTATCCCAATTAATTGGTTCGGCTACATGAATCTTGTTCTTCCATTGCACTCTATCAAGGGCCATTCCTTCAGTTAGGTTATGTAACACCCTGAAAATCGGGGGTCGAGCAAAGCTCAACTCCTGAGTTCCAACGCATCATTTATGCAAAATAGATTATGATGATTATTATGAGTAGATTCGAACATGAGTGAGATTATACTAAAACAACATATCATACTTCAGAGTTAATGTAATTTGGCAAGCGGAAGACTGAAATATATGCATTTAATTATGAAAACGTTTCACAAAGTTCAGAGTATGAGTATGAAACCGGGCTAAATATATACATGTGTTGTTTCTAACCATATAAAAATACAAGAAGTAAATGCGTTCAACTAAACAAGTATCCCAGTAGTCCTTGCGCATCGGTATGAGATCTACATAGATCCACCCGATAGTTGAACGTAGGAGAATCCTTCCTCCTCGCCTACGAAGTCCAATTCTGCTGTATAGACTTCGCTATCACCTGCATCTAAACCAGAGTCTGGGTGGTGTTTTAAAACACCGTCCCAGGTGGGAATGAGCAGCTAATTCAGTGGAACTATAAAGCAAAGGTTAACATGTTATCAATTCAGTCAAGTAGTAATGATAAAGTAGTACAACAATCAAGTCCTAAGTTTTCTTGTTAATGTAGGAATGATATGCTATAATGATACATGCCCTCGCCTACACTCCCTCAGCGACATCATCTCACGATCGCGGCATGCACCACTCCGGACACGTGCATTTCCTCGCCAAAGCACCGTGCAATGCGATGCATGGTCGTGTTAGCTAAATTCTTAATTAGGTCTATTCATACAGCAGGTTAAGGAAGTTAAGGCACCTCCCTTTATATCACTACCCAAACAATGATCCATCTTGGGTCGTCAATCCTAGTTAGTCACATACGATAGGCAAGTTCGCGAGTTTATACTAGTGGTTGCTACGGGAGGCTCATCACCTCAGCATAGGCTTAATTCATACTCGAGGTCACACCACCAACGCCCTACCAACTGACAGTCTATTTTTGAAGGTTCTTCACCAACCTGACTGGGGACCACGACCAGGCAGCGTCGGGGTAGGCCTATTTATACTCAAGGTTACTACGACAAGACTCGTCACCTTAGCGTAGTCCTAGTGTATACTCGAGGTCACTATGGGAAAGGCTCGTCGCCTTAGCGTAGGCCGACAACTCGAATACAATGTCCCATACCACCGTATTCGGCTCATGAGTTTGGGTTGCTCACTGGTCACTACGGGAAGGCGCGTTGCCCCAGCGTAGGCCGACAGCTCGACCACGGTGTCCCATACCACCATGCCCAGCTCATGAGTCTTGGCGGATCGAGGTACCAAGGTTAAACAGGCTTTTCACTGGTAAGTTTGGTACCTTAGATTCAAGCAGTAGCGTCCATACATGGTGAAATACATTGGGCCAATCGGGTTACTTGACAAGCTCGACTAGTATGAGCATACGTTGAATTATTCGACATAGAGTGCGTACGCACTCCTCGTGGCCTAACCACTGTTGATAATCACCGTACAATTCGGATTCCTCGAACGTATCCTTCGTGGCTAAATAGTTCGAATACCGATCGTAAACCATTACCGATTGCCTGGACTACATTATAGTCCCAATCATACTTCAAACAATAACATTCACATATGATAGTCAAAGACGGCATGTGACAACCAATCTAAAATATAAATCTTAATTGAGCATTTCAACAGACATAGTATACATACTATCATACACAGGCATTTCATCCCTAAATCACATAGTAGTAAGATAGGTTACATAAAGAAAACTATAACTATAGATAAGGGGATTGAGAATCCTATCTCAACACCCTCATTAAATACAGTTCAACAAGCATTTTCTCGTTCAGGCATTTTATCAAACACTTGGACTACCCTCACCAACATTTATATAATATATTAGTTATAACATATATTATAGCAAATCCTTTCATAAGGGAGTTGCCACACGTACAACGATCATGTATTCTCAACCAAACAATCATGGCAAGCATAAATCATAATTTCATATTCATTCAAACATTTCAACAAACACTTGGAATGCATTAAAATCAACATAGTTACATATATGTGTAATATACAGAATACATCGTATCTAAGCATACGTGATAGTAATCAAGTCAGTCATAAATCATTAACTGACATTGAAAGCCTTGAAAACTATAACCTAAACGTTTATAGTCCGCACCTTTTGCTGGTAAACCCATACCGAGCTCAGTTTGAACACCACGTCTGTCTACGGCACAACGGCTACCTGAATCACGAAATAGGTTAGCTATTTCGCCGTTCTACCTATTTGGATACCTAAAACCAATTAGGGTTAGAATTTCTTACCCAAAAATGGAGTTGAAAGCGACAGTGTAGCGACACGGAAGAGACGATTCGATACGTGGAGCGGTGTGAACGAATCTCGACAACTAACTCCAGATCTCTCTCACTTCTCCTCACTTTCTCCTTCTCTTTCCTCTCTTCTCTCTCCTAGGGTTAGGAAAATCGTATGGAATAGAAATGGGGTGGGTTTAGGCCCTTATATAGGCCCAGAACTGATGGTAATGGCCCTAGGGCCATGGTATACTTAGCTTATAGCCAAAAGTCGGCTGTTTTGGGCCAACGGGGCTCATCTGGAGGCCCATTTTCTACATACGGTCTGGGGAAAGTTTCCCGACATCAGATCTAAGTCAGGTTAAGATTTCAGTCCGATCGGATCAGTGGATTGACCGTGGAGGACCTGTTTCAGTTCAACAGTCATCGTTACTCGATCAGGGTCACAAGTACACTGACATGTGTTGGAAATTTTCCCTGATCCGAGGGTATGGTTGGGTTAAAATCTGACGGTCTGAAACCTTAAATTTGGCTTGCAAGCGAACGGCTCAAATCACTTAAGTTTAAGTTCATTTCTTAAAGATATTCGCGTTTTTCATACACTTCGCTCTGGGCTCAAGTTGTGCGGTTCGGGATACTCTTTGGACTTGATTTCTGAGATGGTTGTCAAGCCCAGTAAGGCAGTCACAATCGTATAGTTTCGCGGTAATCGGACTGTCGACATGCTGTCTAGGTTTGATACAGAGTTTCAATGTGCTCCCCAGAGTAACTGGGTTTTGAGATTGCTCCTAAGTTTCTAGGTAATGTTGAGTTAGTGATTTTAAAGGCTTTGGTTCTTGTAGTTTGTATAGAAAGTGGTTCAAGCTAATTCTACTATTATTCAGTTTAGTAGTTAACTAAATTATGACATAATTACGACAGAATAAGGTCCTAGGGCAGTTCTACGCCCCTTTCTGCCACTTTTAATTAGTATATTATTTTAATTATTTTTCTAGTAGTTCGTTATTAAGTCTACTTTATCTTTACCAAATTTCGTTAGATTTTGTGTTGTAGCAAAATTCTAAAAATTCTAGAAGCAGCAGTTGTCCAAATTAATGATTTTCGGACAGTTGTCCCAACGACCTATATTTAACTATATTAAAATTTTTATTATATTTTTCACTTATTTTTATATGAAACTAGACTTATCAAGCTTCAATCTGGTTTTTGAATCACCTAAATTGGAGTTAATAATGAGGGAGATATGACTTTTTAAAGTAAGACAAAAATTGCAGAAAATGGGGCACACAAATAACTGGCCGGCGATGCGTCCCCGATCCGGTGATGCCATCGCCGGTCGCTGTCCTGTTTGGTGGTGGTTTCGCCACCCGATATTTGAAACGGGTGTATTTTGTAAACCGGAATGAGTTATTTGACATGCAATATATGTTTTTGGGGTAGGAGAAGTTGATCTATCCGAATAGCCTACTTATTTCGTGAGATTCCAAAAGGTTAATGGTCAAAAACCCATTTTAGTTATTTATTTGCTATTTATAGTAATTTTTTAGTTTAAGTATTGTTCTTCATCACATAAACTTTAGGATTTGTGTCTAATATGAAAGTACTTGGAGAAATTTGAAGCATAAGGTGGTGAAAAGTGAGATTTTGAAGGAAATGGGTTAAAAAGGGATTTTAAACTTTGGGATTGAGTTCTGAGAAGTTAATGAGGTGTTTGGATTGACCCATTGCCTAAGGACGTGTAACTTCAGTTTGGCAAAAATCCGGGGCGTTACAGGTTATTAAGTCTTTTCTTGCGACCTCCTTCCACATCCTTTTGGGCCTTTCCCTTGCCCTTTTAGAATCTTCAACTTACACTAACTCACTCTTAACTGGCACTATTCTTCTTTCACCAATTCTATGGTCAACATCTTTCTCAATCTCTCCACTCTCATGCCTTAGTCTTTGCCCAAATACTCTCCCAAAGTTTCATAGTATGGATCATTAAGTTTAATCCCATGATAGTTAATGTAGTTCTGTATGTCTCCTTAATTCTTATAGAACACACACCTTAGTATTAAATTGTGTTTGAACTTCGATATGAAATTCTTTAAAATAATAAAACGCTTCTAATGTCTTTCATCATATTATAACCAAGTCATTCCAGAGTAATCACCCACAAATATAACAAAGTACTTGAAAGTTGATAAACTAGTAAAATGAACTAGACTCTAAATATCCGAATCACTAAACAAAAAAGTTCATCACTCATTTTGTCAACATAAGGAAGAAATGACTATGGTGCTTGGTCAACACACAAGCCTTACATTGTAACTAAAGCACATGTGAGAATGACTGGACTAAGACTTTTCAAACTAAAAGATGGATGACCAAAGCCTAGATTGCCACTAATGTGGAGACTTCTGCTTGCGTAGCACCTCCAGTTAGTCCATGATTAAGATAGTAGAGTTTATCTACTTCATGCCCTCTACCAATCATTGTCGCCCTCTTTAAATCTTGGAATTGACAAATAAGAAGGATAAAACATGACAACAATTTAGAGATTTGGCTAGTCTACTCACCGATGATAAACTTAAAAGGAAATTTATGAATGTAAAAGTACTAATGTCGGTGAAAGTGACATAGTAGGATAGGCAATATCCAACCTAGATACATGGGTTGATTTATTGTCCGCTAATGTTGTTGGAGCACAGAAAAGATGATTTGTGCATGATTGCTCTGTTGCGCGACCGTGCAATAGAGATAAGTTGCGTGACCACATAACAGAGAAGTTCCGTGGCAGTGTAACTAAGAAAGGATTGTTGGATGACTTGCAGAAGGGGAGACTGTCTAACTTGCATAGAAGCCTGTTGTGCGATCGCGCAACAGGGTTATGTTGTGCGACTATGCAATAGCACTTTACTGCGCAAGTTTGGCAACTCACACATGTGGAGGCCTATAAATACCCCTTCACTCTCTCATTTGAGGCACCAGTAAGAAAGGAGCATCTAAGATATCAGAGAGACATTTAGGAGTTTTCAGAGCAAGAGTTGCAGCATTTAGGTATCCCGCGGGGTGTACCACGGGAGGAAGGGAAGAGGAAGATGCAAAGAGCAGAAGGTTGGCCTGTCGCGCGGCCGCGCAACGGGAGTCCCCACTATCCCATATATTATTCAACTTTATAGATTTGTTAGGGATTTGTTCTCCCATGCACGTGTCTTATGCATAGCAACGCGAAGCAAGAGTTTCAAACCTGCACAACTCTTTTGTCATTACAATGATGCGCGACTGCGCAATAGAGATAAGTTGTGCGGCCGTGCAACTAAGAAAGATTATCAGATGATTGGCAGAATGGGAGCTTGTCTTGCTCGCATAGAAGCCTATTACGCGACCGTGCAACAGGGATATATTGTGTGACCGTGCAATAGCACTTAGTTGCATGGGTTTGACAACTCACATGTGTGGGGGCTTATAAATACCCATTCCCTCTCTCATTTGAGACACTAGTAAGAAAGAAGCATCAGAGAGATTAGAGAGATATTCAGGGGTTTTCAGAGCCAAGAGTTGTGGCATTCAGGTATCCCGTGGGGTTTACATGGGAGGAAGGAAAGAAGAAGATGCTAGGAGCAGAAGACTTGCAACAAGAGTCCATAATATTCCATTTGTTATGCGACTTTACAAATTCATTAGGGATTTGTTCTCCCGTACACGTGTCTTATGCATATCGGTGCGAAGCAAGGGTTTCAAACCTGCATAACTCTTCTGTCATTGTGACAGACACTATACAAGCTGAGATGTTGTCGAAATTATTAATTGAACTATTATTAATTATACCAATTAAGTGTATTTTGTTTTAGAATCAAGCGCAATTTGAGGGATGTAATAAGAATTCAGACTAATGAAATAAAATGATGATGATTGTTCATTGATTTTTGTTTGTTATTATTGAATGTGGATATTTCAATCTCCAACTCATGTTTCTAGTCGAAACAAAATGGCGACTCTGTTGAGGATCGAACCCGGAGTCTCTGGTTGGAATATCTATGCTTAATAGTAACGATGTGATAATTAAAGAATACTTGTCATCAACTGGAGCCATAATGGCGCCAAATTGGTGACTCTAAATGGGAACATCCCCCCTTCATCTCTAAAACAAAGTTCAATTTGATTCAATCTGAATAACTAATAGTTTATTTCGTTATTTAGGTCCTTCGTTATTGTACAATTGCAATAACTTCTGTTTCAATCAATGTAGTCTTCTATTTCACACCCAATGGGTTCGCTGTGGACTATGTCGGTAGCATTCAATCACTATCCAGAAACAAATGGTAGTAGGTAATGTCAGGGGTAATCTCTGCCTCGACGCCAACACAAAAAGACGACGAAGAATGGACAATGGTGACATCTAGAAGAGGGAAGACTTGATCTTCTCCAACGAGACCCAATCCCATTACAGGTGGTAAGGGGGTCGATTACGTGCAACTTCGCAAGACACAATCCCGCATTAGCTCCATCCCGACTTTATTTAGGAGTGGCTGAAGCAATTCTCTTCACTTCGCATGACTTTCTTGCCCTACCGGTTGTAGCTCCACAGCGGCCCTGGAAAGAGGAAGGGAAAACTGTCCTAATCAGTGGGCCGTTGTCTTCGAAATCTGTTGCACCAACCTCGTTACGAGCATCAACACCAAGCATGTCCCGGTCAGGATCATGAAAATCTCCAAGACCATGCGAGAGTCTTAATGAGTCGAGTAGCAACTCTTTCTGTTTGAGCTCCCCTAAAATGACTTGCTCTTTCTCCCCTTCGGCATTCAGGCGATAGAGAAGTGAGAAGGCAACAATTTTTATGGCGGGGATCAGCCAGACCCAACCGCTATCCACGAACGAACGTTTAGGCGAGACGGCACGTGCACAAACAGTTGATGGAAGAATGTTGACACCTTAGAGAGGCATTGACAAAATTGGCTCACAACGTAGCCCAAATTACTGCCCCTCCCCATGATGGTTGCCTTGAATGGTGACGAACAACAAGCGGAGGGGATGCAACCACAGGGGACAGGGTCGCATGGATCAGTACCTGCCATTCACACTGTAATCCAAGATGAAATCCAGTAGGTGGTGGTCGAAGCCGTTTGCATGGAAAGAGACAGAGCATATAGGAAGGTTTTGCTTTTGAACTCCGTACCCCTATGAGATTGAAATGTACCATTTCCTGCAAATTTCAAACATCCGGACTTCCAAAAGTTTAATTGAGACATATCATCGGAGGAACACCTGATGCATTTCATCACTATGGGATACTTTTCTACAGTCTTGCAGTACTGTTTACAACTGTTTGGGTCATCTTTGATAGGAAAGGCGTTCAGATGGTATTCGACCTTGTCGCCATAATCTATATATACTTAGGATCAAATGCAAGATGCCTTCATGGCAAGTTTCTTTTCATTAGACAGAGACGTTAGCTTGACTAAATTGGCTTCCGTTCAACAGTGGGAAGGTGAGTTGATCGAGAAGTTCAACGACTGATGACCTTGGGCATGTCATGTTGACAACTCGCAGGAGAATCAAAGCAAGTAAAGATGTTCCTAAATTCTATGGAAGCGGGGGTTGCATTCAGCTTGACAAGTGCCGACATACGGACTTTCTGTGACCTTGCCACTAGAGCTCATGCTCTCGAAGTTATGACTAGAAAAAATGCCTACTTTTCAAACAAAGACGACATGCCGAGGTTCGAGTAGGGTGTCAGCAAATGTTACCGATAGAGAAAGGAAGAGGGAAGACCCCCACATCATGCAAAATGACGACAGAAGAGAGAGCAGAAGTCGTACACAGGAAGGATGACCAATAAGTGGTGTAGACGATACGATGATCATGAGGAATACACGTTTGAGAAAGAAGATGTACTCCCCATGATGAATCAGCTATTGGCCGCAGGGACAATCAATCTTCCCCAACTGAAACGCCTAGAAGACGTGTGGAAAACAAAAGAAAAGAATTATTGTCATTATCATTGTATGCTTGGCCATCCAACTGAAAACTGCTACACTATTAAGAATATACTTAGAAAAACATGAAGAACCAAGGTGAAATCGTAATAGACAAGGATAAGAAGCGAAGTAGAAAAATGACAACAAATGTGGTGTCCATGTGGAACACGTATTGCACGCGCGTGTTTTGCATCGTACATAATAAAGATGCCAAGGGCGAAAGGATTGAGCTGGATAAACATGTGTTTCTCACGCGTGTTGGACGATGCTAAGAAAGTTGTAATGTGATCGCTATGAAATCTGCAAAAGAGCAGTCGGTTCCTTGTTAGAAAGCACCCGTGAAACAGTGGTGGTTACGCTACGCTTAGGGAAGAAGGTAGCCGGTCCTTCAAGAAAGCAGGGTTTCATAACAACGCAAGGGAAGACTCCATATAATTCACGGGATAGAATCATCTTGTGACGAAGAAAATCGGGGGGATGAAACGTCATGTGACATCCCCACTAGCTACAAAAGTGACTTACGATGTCGTGAGCCATTTCAAGAGGATCCTTGCTTGGCTAAGCATATATGATGTGTTGCGTCTATCCAAGGACTTTCACCAAACGTTGATTCTGGCACTATCAGACGACGGGGTGAGGCAAGTGTTGCTCGTCGAAATGGAAAATGCAGAAATAGAGGAAGATGACTATGTGGCACAGGACATCATGTCCGAAAGAATGAAAGCGATCGATTGTATGTCCGTTATCATGCTTTCTGACGATGACTTAATGTTAGGCGAAAAGGAACATAAAAGACCGCTCATGATCTCTGGTCACATCCTCGAGAAACAAGTCAAGCGCATAATGCTGGATAACGGCTCCGCAGTGAATTTACTACTGCTAAATATGCTTGGTAAATTGAATATCACCGTTTACATTTGGGCACCAGCGGGATGATGATTCAGGGATTTAATCGAGATGGTCAAAGCGCATTAGGAAAAATTACATTAGTGTTGGCTATAGGGTACTTGGTTGCAATTGTTATATGCCACATGATCGATGCGGTGACATCATGTAATTTACTTATGGGGCGTCCTTGGATGCACCGGTACGTCGTCGTGCCATCCACGCTCCATCAGTGCTTCAAATACTGTTGAAATGACCTTCAATATAAGGTAATGGCCGATACAAAGCCATAAACAGTGACAAAATCATTCTTTGTAGATGCAAGTTACTATGAAGAATTCGCCTTGGGGAAAGATGAAAAATCGAATAAGGAAAATATAAAGCTAAAAGATTAAGGCCCAAATGCTAAAAGGAAAAGTCGCACAGGTTGAACTGTCCGACGAAAAGAATAGAGGGTAGCCGAAGGTCCAAGAGTTAGGCGTGGCAGCTATAAAGAAAAAGAAATTTTACGTTGTTCCGAAGCATTTGAGGTAGCTAGGACAACCTCCTTTGGTGTTATTGTCACCAGATCATATGAAGATTCTGCAGTCAAATTATATAGCGCCTGCGCCACGACTGAAAAGGAGCAAACCATTTCCTGCCTCGCCAAATAGATTCTGTGTGCAGTCTAGTTTCACTAATCCGAGGCCAATGTTGTTTTATGCCTTGCCGGAAATAGAAACGGAAGAAAAAGTTGACAGAGTAATGACTAGTGAAAAGCTCTTACAAGAGGATTTGAAAAGATAAAGCCCGATAAGCCGATAGATTATGCAAGATATGGGGTTTGACTGTGATGAACCAACATGGCTGGGCAATGACAGAAGTATACATATCTCAGTCGGTGTCCGTGAGAGAAAATGGGAAAAGCTTTACAAGCTGGGGGCATCCCCTACATGCTCACAGGTGAACATGGCTTATGCGTGCCAGGAAGTTAGCGAGGAAACAAGCCTAGAGACTTGCAAAAGTATAATAAAGAAGAGGTGAAGCACCCCGAAACAATGGCAATATAGATAGAAGACGGAGGACAGCCTACCGTCGATGAATTAAAAGAAATAAACCTAGGAACAAAGGATGAACCTCAGAATACATACATAAGCACCGGCTTGCCAGAAAAGGAGGTAGACCAGTATGTTGAATTATTGAAAAAGAATAAAGATGTGTTCGCTTAGACATATGTGGAAATGCCTAGCCTAGTACTGATAGTGGGAATGCATCAGCTCAACATTTCTAAAGATAAGAAGCCAGTCAAGCAAGTTCATAGACGTTTCCATCTTGAATTAATACGTTTGATAGAGGAAAAAGTAAACAAATTCATTAAGGTCGGAAGAAGCTGAAAGGAAGATTAGTGGAGGAATAAGAGAAGAATAGACTGGAAGACCTGTGAAAACCCTTTTGGCTTCCATGCTTTAAATAAAACTAACCATATTGTCAAATTACGAGAATGCCTTCGTAGATATGCTGATTATTGCATGCACATTGAAAAGGAAGATGAACAAATATATATATGACTGGAACTCTGCTTGCATGATAGACTAGGTATGGTCACGAGTATCTCCTTTAGAAACCCCTTACATGCCAATGTTGCTAAAGCATGCAAGATCCTTGGTTGGTCAGTAGATGGTTGCCACTGCTAATGTGCCCTAGCCCAATAATCAGTCTGGCTAGGTCATCAGGTGAACCACACACGTACATTGAATGTGGATAGTCATCTTTCTTTCTTTAAGCCATCTGTTTTCCATAATCACTGGGTCAGAAAACTGGTATGCTTGTTCAAACACGGGCAGCATAAGCAGCACATGTAGCATTCATTCTATTGGCAGTGACATGATGAAATTACTCATGCTAAAACAGTATAAACAAAGGTAATGAGAGATTGTGGGATTGTTATCTTTCAGTTAGGTATGTATGTTGTAGCATTTCAATTAGGGTCATGGGGTCTGACTGCATGACTAATACTCCTGATTGGGGGATGAGCAAGAAATGAAGCTGCTGTACATCCTAGAGAATGATTAAGGTAAGCTCAAGAATCTCAGTTTAGGAGTCCTGAATCCCCACTGGGAATTGAAATTCTAGCCTGAGAGGAAATGCACTCTTCAATTCATTGAAAGTGATTGTTAGAATGATTGAATTTTACTCTTCAATACTCTCATAGTTGCAGCCCCTCATCAGATTTTGCTAGATCAATCTTCCAGCTCTTTTACACTATGCATATCCAGTAGCTTATAATTTTTCTGGGTTTACAGATATGGTAGTTGATTTTAAATATGATATGGTGATTCATGCAGGTTACTGAAGAGGTGACTTGCAGCACAGGCATATACAGGACCTGGGCTATTCATCGTCTAGGTACCACCATATTGCATGTCCTGGCCCAAAAATCAAGGTTCACCAATCAGGTTAGCCCTTGTATAGCCTGAATTTGGACCATTGGTCATCTTTCCCTAACCATTCATTTTTTTTCCTTGTACATATGTGGCCCACCTGATGAGTGGGCCAGCCTCATTTTGGACTAGGGCATGTTACCCATGGACCCACCTAATTATTGGATCTGATCTCTTAGGCATGTGGCATGTTGGGACACATGCCATGAATTCTCTTCAATCCCCTCATGTGGATCACCCTAGCACTTGTCTTTTGATTCTATTAATTTTCTATCGTTCATTTTCAACATGAACAAGCATGAAAATCCAGTGCCAAAGCCTGTCTCAGCAAACAAGAGCCTGCCAAAGCTCTCGCCCTCATTCGTGCTGGGAATGGAGATGTTTATATACACCAAAACTGTGTAATGCTCAACCCGGGTTCATTTTGTTGCGTGTAACTGCATGTGAAGAGGATGTCAACTGTTAAAATGCATGTCTTTCTTTTGTAATTTTCATGAAATTGCTTGTAAAAAGGATATCAGAACCTTGCATTCACAGTCTTAAAATGAACATTAAAGAAGAAGGCGATGGCAATGATTAGCGTGTCACTCGATTGGCTTATAATCTATTGTCACATATAATTGTAGTTTTTGGGCCATTGCCTACTCGCATTGTGGCCCCACCATGTAGTGGTTTTGATTGCCCCAAACATGAGATTAAAGAGTTTCTGGGCCTTCATTGCCAACATGCTTGCGTTGCCTCCCCTGGTTTCTTTGTCTTGGGAGCATTGGTGAGTGGAGCATGATTAGACCTACTTTCACATGTGTTCATCCCCATTATCGTCATTCCTCTTGAGAGCCAATCAAAATAGATTACGTGTGAGTTGTACAAATCCGCTTCTGCATGGTGTATCTCTCAAAATAAATTATGCGTGATCTGTACAAATCCACATGGTGTATTTGAAGATTTGAAAAGATTTCTTGGCAAACAACAGTAGGAACGTATCAAACAGTGCCGCATCACTTCTAGAGTGACCGATTGAAAAGCAATCGTTAAGGAGCAGTTACCGAAAATAGTAGAGGAAGCCAAGTAGTGGTGAACAGAACGTGAGAAGAATCCAAATGATTGGATTAAAACTATAAATATCAAAGGAATTTAGCAAGAAAAATCGTCTCGTACCAACCCAATCAAACCAAACATAATCAAACCAAACATTACCTTTCAATTATCCTTTTAATTTATTAGTTAATTTACATTCTATAGTGTAATTATTTACTCTCTATGTTAAGCAAATTACATTTCTTAGTGTAATCCTCACTTTTAACTTGTTGTTTACAATCCGTAGCACTAATCAAGTAGCTAGTAATTTTAGATATAATTTGAGTATACGCTCGCATGCTAGATTCAATTCTTCACTCCGAAAGGTGTTTTGCAGCTGTTATCCGTGATTGGCTATAAGAAGCCCATTCTCATTTTACTTTATCTGTATTGAAAAGTCCTATCGCACGGAAGGCAAATGTACAACCCATCATCGGAGGACGAACTCCACCCTCTGATTATCGCTTAATCTTATTTTACACATTGAGTGTTTGAATAGGTGACCGATCTTATTAGATCTCAATCATAAACTAGGTGTTTGCCTATTTTGGTGCTTGGGGCCATAATTGTTTGGTTTGAATTGAGCTACAAGTCCAATTATAGCATGCCGGCACACGTACGGCCGGAAGCCGAGCGGCAACAACATGAGCATGATTTGGACTGTTCATTGTGAATGGCCTAAAAATTACTCTCTAGGATTATCCAAACCATTGGATTCGGCTTTTTCTCATTGAATGGCACATATTGCTTGAACTTTTTGTTTAAAGAATTAGTTGGTTTAGATCTTCTCAGGAATATCTTTGGGCTATGTACTTGTTCGATAATGCGGCCCAAAAGATGAGCATTCTGGATTATCTTGACATTATGTTGGCGGTATGCGCCTGGATTGTCACTTGTCCTTCCGAAGCATTACTTTGTTATTTGGTGCCTACTGCTATTGTTTGAAGGGTATTATACAGAAGAAAAACTTTGTTACTCCGGCAATGTTATGGTTCAAACGCAGGCAGCAATGATTGCACACATCATACTAGTAAATGGAATTAAACTTTCTTTTTAAAAATTCTAAATTGTGAGCCCAACTTAAATGTATCACAAACCAAAAACATGCTCCTAACTAATAGATTGGTTGACATGTGAGGGACGGTTGAATGAAAACGAATGTCTACAAATCAGAGGTGAGCGGCTCAGTCCCTCGTAGTTTAGCCTTATCTTATGGCACAATTCTGTTTACAACAAGCACTTGCGGTGATGATTTAGTGATTATCAACGAAGATGAATTTTAGGGCCCTAACACGTCCTGATATCCATCCATTGACTGGCATTATGGTACGACACAACCCTGCCACAAATCAGCCCTATATATATATATATATATAGAGAGAGAGAGAGAGAGAGAGAGAGAGAGAGAGAGAGAGAGAGAGAGATGTTCACACACAACTAGTTGGACCATCCAACTAGTTGCCTAATTAATGCTAATAAATTTGTTTTGGTGAAAGTTGTTTCCAAGAGGAAAAGGACTTGATGGCTTGGGTGGACCCCACGGTGGAGGTAATGTAAAATCCACATCAACCATTAGATGAGTCTTCCCATATTGGTCATAGGGGTAAAAAATCAACTGCAACCATAAATAAGGTGGGCCACCCGATAGAAAATAGTGCCCAGGAAAAGCTTTTCCAAATTTTTTCCCTTCGTATGGTTCACTTGAATTACAGGTCAACGTGATTTCTTGGCTCTGGGTCTAATATGGAATTAGACATCTAATGATAGGCGTGGATCTCATGTAAACATCATGCTGGGTCACATCAAAAGATGAAAGGTGTGCGTTGGTTTTGAGAAAGACTCGGATGGCAAGGCCGGGAACACACAATAGAATGTGTTGACGTGGCAAAGCTACATGGTCCTCACCATGATGTAAGTGTTATATCCACACCATCCAACTATTTTATCATAACATTTTTAGGGCATGAGGCAAAAAATGAGGGAGATCCAAATCTAAAGTAGACTACACCACAGAAAATAGTGAGGATTAATGTCACGTCCTGAAATTCGGTACCCGAGTTGGCAAGGCCCGAACCGGAATTCCAGGACTGTGAGTTGTACTTAAACAAAATATAAATCGCAACCCATATTATTTTCATGCATTTTCAAGACAATCAGAGCAAATAAAAAGGGTCAAAATAACTATCATTAACTAATATCCACAAATCAATCATTGAATATTTAGTTACATTGATATTTAAAAATAATTAATAACAACATACATTGATCTTTAATTAACTTCTAAATAAATAACGGAAAAAGTTTTCAATCTTGCCCAACTGATTCTTCATATACAAACATTGCAAAATAATCTATACAGGTTTGAGTTCGACAACTCGTAGAGTCACATCCTTCCTAAAATTGAAAATTTTACTTTAACACCAATACACCAATACAACTCAATAAAATAAATAGGATTAATTACGAGTATTGAATCGTCATTTTACGTGACAACAATAACAATTTTTTTTTTTTTTACAACAACAAAATAAGACAATGCAGTCATCTAAAATTCTTTTTGGTTCGTTCCAAGGCAGAGCACCCGTGTGTGTTGATCCTTTTAGGGAATGACCCTCGACAGAGCACCGGTGTTGATCCTTTTAGGGAATGACCCTCGGCAAAGCACCGATGTTGATCCTTTTAGGGAATGACCCTCGGTAAAACACCAAGTGAATAAAATTTTAGGGTAAATACCCAGGGCAGAGAACCCGTGTTTATTGATCCTTTTAGGGAATCGTCTAGGGCAGAGCACCCGTGCCGATTCTTTCGGGAATGACCTTGGGCAGAACACCTGTATCATGCCAATCCTTTCGGGAATGACCTTGGGCAGAACACCCATAAAAATATAACGATCTTTTTAAGACAGAGCACCCATAAACAAATTACATGGTGATCTTTTTGGGGCATAGCACTCGTAAATTTAAATACATTATACATCATCTAATAATAAGAAAATAATTACAATTTAAGCACATAACGATAATTAATTGAAGTCAGTTAATAACTTAAATAAATTACCTCTATAATATATAATTAAGAATCAAATAAAATAATATGCAACTAATGACAATAATCAAATAAATTGAATATATAACAAATAATCAATTTAATTTATATGCTAACGTAAAATTTTCAATTGAGAAGATCACCTACTTGATTTAGTGTAATAGAATTTGATGTATGATTGGTCTTAACGTGTCGACGATCCGACTATACTCCAGTTCGACTCAGTTGAATGCATTATACACTGACTTAGCGTGACTCTTTATAGTTTCTATGTAAATTGATGAAGTCATTTGTTATGAAATTACAATTGTTGGTCACACATAAATTGAACTAATGTTTCTATTTTTCAGCCAAAATCTAAGTACTCAACCTAATGACTCATTGCGTTAACTCAGTGAGTTGACTCAATGAATCAATAGCATCAACCCTAACTAGAGTACTATTTTGAATTAGATGGGTTAGAGGAGAGTCTACTTGTCAGGGATCGCATACAAGGCTTGGATTAATCTTGAAATTTGTTTGAATGTGAAGAGTCGATGGGTCGACTCGATGAGTCGATTCAGCCGTGATTTTCTCCTATCTTCTTCCTCGTTTCTTCTCTTCTTCTCCCTCTTTTCTTATTCTTCTATTATTGCCTGTTGTGTCTTTCCTTCTGAGTTACTTCTTCTAGATCACGTCCCACAACTGGTCATGAAAACCTGTAACTCAATGGTTCAATAACTCTTGAGGTTTCTCACGATCTCTCTTTCTCTCTCTCACCATTGATGCCCCTGGCTTTTGACGCTGGAGAAAGCTCTTAAAGCATTTAGAGAGTTGGAGGTTGCAACTAAAGCAAACAATTTGAAGAAATAAAAGAAGAAGATTGCAAAATGGATCTCTGGGTGAATTTGATTGGTTATTTGAAACATGAGGTGTTGAAAGATTTAGAACCATTAGATGGAGAGGTAGGAGTGGCTAAGATTAGGTTATAAGGGTTTTACGTGGATCGTGGGGGAGAGTTTTCACCAGATGGGATTACTTCAAAGTCTGAACATGATAGACGATATGGATTATGCTATGGGTCCTAGCATGAAGAATGGTTGATGGTCATAGCTCGGGTCGTGCGAGAGCTGGCCGAAAATGAAGGCAGAGAGGAGTGGGAGATAGGGTTGGTTATGGTGAGAGCAGTGACGTGCAACACAACGTCACTTTCTTCTTTTCTTTTTCTTTTTTCTTTTTTCTTTTTTTTTTTTTATATAAAAAAAAACATGGTGGGACCCACTAAGATGGCGTGGAAAATCCACTTCGTCCATCCATCTTGTCAGGTCAAGTTAGGCAAGGGCCCAAAAATGAGGCTGATCTAAGGTTCAAGTGGGCCACACTGTAAGAAACAATGGGGTTTGGGATACCTATCGTTGAAAAAAAAGAAGGGATGTTACAATTAAACCCCACAATTGAAAACTTGTTAGGGTGATGGAAGTTCTCGATCACGTTGATATTTGTTTTTTTTTCCTAATCCAGGTCTGCATGACCTTATGTGTAACATCCCGAAAAATCGGGGGTCGAGCATAAACTCCACTCCCGAGTTCCAAAACATCACTTATGCAACATTTTCAATGATGGATGAATATTGTTCATATTAGTGCAGAAAACATGAGTGGGATTAGACCAAAACAGCATATCATACTCCAGAGACAGTTAAATTTCTCAAGCGGATATATAAAATGTATAAATGATTGTAAGTTTCCAAAGTGTGAACATGTTACCAGGTTAACTAAATACATGTATACTCCAAAATAGAAAGAAAAGAATATACATGGGCGTGTAAATAAAAGGCAAAATACCAAGTGTATTGGCATCTAATCAGTAACCCTGTAACCGCGTCGATCAGAACCTGCATATAGGAGGAATCCTCCTCCTCCTCATCAAGTTCAGCTCTGCTTCGCAAGCATTGCCATCATCTGCAACTAAAATAGGGACTGGTTGGTGTGTACAATACCGTCCCGTAACGTGGGAGTAAGCAGCTAACTCAGTGAGATCTATACAACGAAGGTTAACATGTTATCAATTCAATCAAGCAGTAATGATAAGGCAGTACAATCAAAAAGATCCTAGATACTTTTGTTAATGAAAGGATGATATGAAGAATGATGCATGCCCTCACCACAATCCCCTCTACGACATCATCTAACGATCGCGACATGACTCACTTCCTCAGTGCTCTATCACTAACGTCGTTAGCACATGCAATGCGGTGTTATGAATATGCTTACCAAGTTCTTATTAGTCCTTTTCATACAGCATGATTAGGAAGCTAAGACACCTCCCTTGTATCATTTCCCAACATTGATCCATTATAGGGTCGTCAGTCCTAGGAATCTCATACGATGTTATGGTTCTAGGTCGCTGCAAGGGCTGTCAGGGCTGTTGCGTGCAATCGTTGCTCCTCTCCTCTATCACCTTATCAATACAGGCCTACTTATATCCTCAAGACTGCAACAGGACTCATCGGCCCTATGCAGTGTCAGGATAAACTCAAGGTCACTATAAAGGGCTGCAAGGGCTGTTGCGCTCAATCGTTGCTCCACTCCCCCATCACCAAACAGTGTAGGCCAACAGCCAGAATATAGTGTCCCATACCACCATAATCTGCTCAGAGTAGGGTACTCACTGGTCACTACGGGGAGGTTTGTGGCCCCAGCGTAGGCCAACAGCTCGACCACGGTGTCCCATACCACCATGCCCAGCTCATGAGTCTTAGGGGATCTTGGTACCATGGTTAACGGGAGTTTCACTGGTAAGCTCAGTGCCTTAGATTCAAATAGTGGCGACCAAACATGGTGAACAAACATCGGTCAATCGGGTTAGTTGATAAGCTCAACTAGGCCAAGCGTACTTTGAGTTGAACGACATGGAATGCATAAGCACTCCGTGTGGCCTAACCACTGCCGAACACCCCAAGCACGACTCAGATTCGCTAAACTCATCCTACGTAGTGAACGACCTCAACCACCATTTACAGAACGATTACCGATTACCTGGATTGTAACACAGCCCCAATCACATACACATACAATAACTAGCATATGATTCATATTCTGCATCCATATGGACAATCATGAAGTATAACTTAAATGTAAACAGTACATACAGGAAATCATACACACATGTAACATGATTCAATTAAACACATTAAGCCATGGAAAAAATCATACACTTATTTAGCATGGATAACCTAAGTTACATGATTCATGAAGGGAATCATACACATCATTGATGTAGTTGAGAATCATATCTCAACCCGCATATAGGTACATCTTACTAACTCGTAACTCATTTAGACACTTTTACATACACTTAGTCTACACATTACATCATACATATTATATATCTATTAGCATACGTATTAGGGCAAATCCTTTCGTCAAAGGGGTATCGCCCATACAACAATCATATATCCATGACAATTAGTCATGGCGAGCATGAAAGTAAATTCCATACTCATTCAGTCATTTTCACAAACACTTAGGCTACGCATACTAACTACATATCGTATGTTGATATATCATGTATTTGACCAAATCCTTTCACTAGGGAGTTGCCCCATATATCACTTGCATATACCCATGACGGATAATCATAGCATGCATGAATCCGGGTTTCGTATTCATTTAAACATTTTCACAAACACGTGAGCTATACACTTTAATATATACGACGTATATTGGCCGTGGCGTGATTTAGGGCAAGCCCTTTCGCTAAGGAGTTGTCACACATGCAACAAACATATATACGCGGCAAATAATCATGTTGAACACAAATTCAAATTTTATACGTATACGGCATTTTCTACAAATACGAGGAATACAGTATATTTAACATAATCTACGTATAACTGAAAAAAATGGACAACACTTTATACATGTGAAATAGCATCCTAAGCAAGAATAAATCACTACTTAACATTGAAAGTCTTGGAAACCGTAACCTAAACACATATAGTCCGCACCTTAAACCAGAAAATGCGAAATGGAGTTGATTTAGATGATAAGTCTTCGTCAACGGCGGATTGACAACCTATGACAAGAAATAGATTAGCTATAGCTTCACTACAGCTATTCTAAGCTCCAAAACAGGTTAGGGTTAGGATTTCTTACCTAAGAACGGAGTTGGAGTCGCCGGAAGAACGATACGGTAGTGGTATTGAAGCACGTGGAGCAGCAAGGAAGAATCCCAGGAGAAAAGCCCCAACTTCTCTCCCACTTTCTCTCTCTTTTCTCTCTTCTCTCTCTTAGGGTTTTCCCCAAATTCATATGGGAGGAGAGAGTGAGGGTTAAAGGCCTTTTTATAGGCCCAAAAATGACGGAAATAGACTTGGGGCCAAGGTATACTTAAGTTATAACCAAATCGGGTCCGTTCTGATCCAACGGAGCATTTCTAGATGTCCTGTTATCAAACGCGGTCGGACTTAAGCTCACTAACATCTGATCTTTAGTCAGTTAAGTTTTTAGTCTGATCGGATTTCTAGATCGTCCGTGGCGGACCAGTTTCAATTCAATGGTTACCGAACTCCGATCAAGGCCACAAGTCCTTGGACATGTAAAGGCAAATTTTCCTGATCCGAGGGTGAAATTTGGTCGAATTCTGACGGTCAGAACGCTTAAAAATAACGTGCAAGTGAAACGTTCCAGATTCTAATTTATTTTCTAAAAATCTTCCTTTTCTTACTCTCTTTACTCTGGACGCAAGGAAATGGTCTCAGGACATCGGTTGGGCTTGATTTTCGAAACGATAGTCAAGTCCAACTAGGCGGTCATAATGGTCTAAGTTCATCGCTATCAGACTTTCGACGTGCGGTCTAGATCCAATACGAAGTTACAAAGCATTCTCGGAAACAACTGGGTTTAGAGTTGGATCCTAGATTTTAGGGTAACGTAGCGGTAACAATTCTAGAGGTTTTGGGTCTTACAGATTGTATGTAAAGTGGTTGGTGCTAAGTTTACAGAAAATCTAGTGTAGCGCTAGTTAATACACGTTAAATTTCTAAAGAATTAGGTTCTAAATGATTTCTCTGGCTTTGGAATTGAGTTTTGAGAAGTTACCAAGGTGCTATGGTTGACCCATTGTTTAAGGATGCCTAACTCCAGATTGGAAAAAATCTGGGGTGTTACATTATGAATAAGCTGGATGGAAAATAAACATCATGCTGGGTCCAAGGAGGTTTTAAGGATGGGAGTTATTGTTCTGCTGCTTTTTGTGGTGTGGTCCACTTTAGCTATTGTCTTATGCCCTAAAATGATTTGAGAAATTGGATGGAGGGTGTGGATATAATACATACATTATATTGGGCATACAGAATTTATCACGCCAACATTATTACCTGCCAGTCCATTATTCAACTGCAATCAGATGTACCCGGATAATATCGTGGTGGGTGTTTCAAGGAGCCTACCTTGATATATTTGTTGTATATCCACACCATAATATATTTGTTGTGTTGATGTCAAAATCTGGTCAGCTCTCCCCTCGACTCCTCAAATCGCTTCTACCTCTTGGACCTGCACAGTGAGACAAGACAAAGGTGACCCTGGCTAAGCCGGGGGACCCTTTGATGCCTAAGTCAGGTCAAGGGAATCTGGGTCTAAGTGGAGAGTAGAGGAGAGCACAAGATGTTGCGTACCTATAGCGATGAGGTCTCAATGCCTTTATACATGACTGTCGGATGTTTCGTGTCCGTTATTATTGGCACGAGTTACTCAATCAATGTGATTCTGAGATCGTGGAGATATTATACGCAATCCATGAATTGTGTAGCGCATCTGGTGGATAATGTGCATTGTGAGAGAAGTAATTGGCCACATTTGTAGATGGTAGTTTTTGTGTTTGGCAGACGAAACACCTGTTTTCTCCTGTTGTCTCGGCTCGACTTGCTTGGTTGTAACAACATCAGCTAGCTTTCGTTATTAACTGTCGATTGGGAACCCTTTCTCAGGTTTGAGCCGAGCCTAAAGATCTGTCCAGAAGGGCTCTGTCATCCATCGCTTTGGAATTCGAGGTTGGGAAGTCTGATCCGTCTTAACGAGCCGATTTCCCTACAGTTGATGTCGTGGGTGATAAGTAGCATATGATTTTCGATCGGAGTATGAAAGTTACTCCGACTCGTAACCCCATTGTAAGAATACTTTTATAGCGTGTGACCCTTTTAGGGACACTTTCGCTAGGTCGGATGGGATTCGCCTCGGAGATTCATTTACTTAGTCGAATTACCATTGGCTTTATTAGGGGCCCAGATCATCCCATAACGGAAGCCCCCTACTCTTCAAGTTCATTCGTGAACTCGGAGAGCAAGAATGTAGAAGATCTCCAGCACATGCTGGAGTAATTATGATCTTTGAATTCGAAGCGCCATGTCTCAGGATTTCACACCTACGGATTGCTCTCTGGTAGACGCGTGACGACGGTTACGATTCCGAATAATGTTTAGCCTATGATGGGCTACCACATAAGCCCGAGGAAGAGTCCGCGAGATGGTTCCGCTTGCACGGGTGTCGTTTCGTATATCGAAGCTCGTTATTCAATGTCGGAGCCGTACTTGAGGCAAGGGCTTGGTCAATGAAGGATAGCCACGTGTGCTCAGGAATCAGCTCGCGATGATTTGGCTGCAGCCATTACTCTCCCCATCAATGCAGAGATTTCTTGTAGCTTATATAAGTCCCCTTCGGACTTACTCCTTTCATGGGCATTCTGAGTTCGTGTGTATATCAGAGAAGGCGATTTCCAGCGAAGGTGATTTCGGTCGACTAAGCAATTTTGGTAGGCGATTTCGACCGATATAGCATTTCCGGTGATCATAATTCAGTGAGCTTCTTTCGTTGTTCTTTTCACTTCTTTTCACAGTGTCGTCTGATCTCGAGATGGTGCGGGAGTATGGCGACGACTCCGAGCTAGGGAGCTCTGATGATGTGAGGGGGGCCTCTGAAGGCACCTTTGAAGCTGTTCCCTTATACCCCCTGCCTCGAAGGTAGAAGGAGGGAGGGCTCGGATGCAACGGGCTGGAAAAAAGAAGGCCTCCTGAGCCCCCCAAAGCTCTATCGCCGAGGCCACTGAAATGCCCGCCAATGGGCGTGCCTCGGAGGTAGTTCCTGGAGGCTCCATTTTGTCGAAGTCCCAGATGGGATAGGTTTTTTTGGAGTTGCAAATCCGAATTCCATTCTGATAAGGGCCCCTGGGCCCCTTGACACCGCTGGTGGCCCTGCTAAGGGGAAAGTCGCGATCTTCCTCTGTGCGTTGCAGTGCATGTGGGCTTTGGTTCCCACTGTATCCTTTCATCCGGACGGTCACTGCTTACCTCGGACTTGCTCCGGGACAGTTTTCCCCCAACGCCTGGAGGGTGTTGATCTTTACCTTCATCATCTGGTGCCAAGTTGGAAATCTGGAACTGACCCCGGAGGAGTTGATAAGCATGGACCTGGTTAAGCACGACAACCAAGAACCATGGTAGTACTTCGTGACCCAAGGCAGTAAAGGGTCGGGGCTGGTGATGAACCTTCCGTCCTCCAATAAGGATTGAAATAATAAGTGGTTTTGGGCGGCAGGTGAGTGGGAGGCGCCAGCGGTGGAGCTTGAGACTCTATCAACTCGGGTTCCAACTCGATTTACAAAACCAGGTCAGACTTTATCTCGTTTTCCTTTTATTTTCAAATTTCCTTTTAACCCATTCGGGATAAAGCTTCCTTCACTTTTGTAGATTTCTCGAGGGGTACGCCTCTCATCAACTCGGACCAGAGGAACCGGATAGCCATTGCAAGAGCGTGATCAGGGGATTTAGCTCCTTGATGGACCTGATTACTGCAGGCAATCTTTACTAGTCCGGGCTTTGTAAATCTCAGCCCCTGCCTACATCCTTTAGTAAGTGACCACCTTATCCCCTTTAGTAAGATCGATTATATTCGATAGGTCATTAATTTGCTATTTCTTGTGTAGGCATGGCTGAGGCATCTGACGCTCGGAAGAGGAAGGCTGCTCCAACGGCAGAGGAGATGCTAAGGACCGAGTCAAGGACTAAAACTACCGTTCGGAGGAAGAAGGCCATTCCACACTTGGAGGGCCCCTTCGTTATGGTTTTGGCCGGTGCGGCCCCAGTTGCGGTGCTTTCCTATACGCGGGCTCTTGCCATGGCTCCACTTGCGGTGTTTGCCAATACGTGGGTTCCCGCCACGGCTCTGATTTCGGTGCTTGCTGATACGCTGGTTACCACCACGGCTCCGCTTGCGGTGCTTACCGATACATGGGCTTTAGCAAACGGGGCTTCTGCTCCTGCTGCAGTGACTCCTCCCACCACTGCTCCCCCATCGCGGAGGCGTTGCCTGCGGCCCCCTGGCCCTGCATTGTCGTCTCGTCTTCTTTCGAACGAGAGGAGGCCATCGGGATGGCAGATGACATGCTCTCTCCCCCCGAGGCTGGAAATGAGTTCGGGGCAGAGGCTCAAGCCTTAGTAGGCAGTCAAGTTGAGGCCGGGGAAGCAACAAACTCGGCTCAAGTGGGGACGAACGGTGGTAGATTCGAGCCGGGCTACCATTTGTCTTGTTTGACGCCTTGGGCTGCTAAACATGCCCCAAAGGAGGACATAACTCACCTTCTCGGCAAGTCAGACAGCTCCTTCTTAAATGACATGGCTTCCATATTTTACACGGTATATCCGCCAACCCATTTTCTCTCTTCTTTTCCTCCCCTTTTTTTGAATCCTCACTCTTCTCTTTGTTTAGTCTGTCCGGAAACTCCTGTCAGCCCGAGAGAGAGTGCAGGAGTCGGAGAGGAGGGAGGCCGAGGCAGAGGCCCTCATGGTTGAGTTGGGAGCACTTCAGAATGAGATAGGGGTCCTCAGAGATGAGGCTACTCTTCACCAGCTTGAGTTGGGCGAGCTGCGACGGCAACTTGAAGATGGGAAGACCAGAGAGCTCTAGTTGCAGAAGGCTGCTGGTGACCTCGAGGCCCGATGTGGGGCAGTGGAGGCTAAGATGGCGCGGGCTAGGGCTCATGCGAATTCGCTAGCCCGGGAAATTACTCGGCTGGGAAAAGTCACGGAACGGACTAAAGCCAAGGCTGTAGAAGAGCAGTGTCGATCCATCTCACATGCGATGGAGGCTCAGCGGGTTGAAGATGAGGCTTCCTTGGCGGCAGCAGTGGCTGTTACGATCGATGCCTTCAAGACTTCTAAGGAGAGGGATGCCGAGGTTACCAAGTTTTATGACTGTGGCTTTGACGCCTGCCTCGAGGTGGTCTAGGGTTTGTATCCGGACCTTAACCTGAATCCTTTATTGCCCGATAATGCTGGAGAAGATCCTGTCGTAGATGTTCGTTTGGACCGGCCCCCCGATTCTCAAGCACCTCCACCTACATAGTTTTTTTTTGAAGGGATGACATACTATACATGTATTTTTTTGTCCCTCCAAGGAGGGTGTTAGGATGATGATTTTCCTCACATTAATCAATTAATCTTTGGACGTTTGGTGTTGATTGTCGATTGCTGGGCTGATTTTCTGTTATATTGATTTACTCAGGCAAGGTCGAACTTACCCTTTGCTGGGTCAATTCTTTCCAATGCCTTTTGGCAGACCTTTCAAGTTTCCCTTGCACTGGTCACAATCGAGTTCGAGCTCCTGGGGGAGTTGGCTCGTCCCATGATTGGCGAGAAACCTCCATTTTGTCCATTAGTTGGTTGATGAGCCGATTACCTTATTGTAGGGTTGGGTCATCTTTCGGCTTTTCCCCTAACTTAGAGAAGATGCCATGTCGAGTTTTCGTGGGATTACGTTCTGACCTCTTCTTTAAGGGATCAGCTTGTCTAGTTTGCCTCTGTGTTAAGGGGGCAATTTTTATTTAGTAGATGACTCGCTCTTGTAGAAGTCGGATTGTAAACTTTATTTAAAGCCTTAAAGGCTAGTCGCTTCGGAGGCGTACACTTTATTGGGGGCCTTAAAGGCTAGTTGCTTCGGAGGTGTACACTTTATTAGGGGCCTTAAAGGCCATTACATCAGGGATAATAGATATTTAGGTGCTTGGCATTCCAAGGTTGAGGGAGCTGGTGGCCCTCGAGGTCTTCTAAGTGGTAAGATCCTTTCTTGGCTGACTGGACCATGCGGTACGGTCCTTCCCAGTTAGGCCCGAGTGCGCCAGCCCCTGACTCGACGGTGTTCTGGAAGACTCGGCGAAGGACTAAGTCCCCCGAGCGAAACCACCTGACCCAGACTTTAGAGTTGTAGTAGCGCGCTACCTGTTGATGTCAAGCTGCGACACGGAGCCTTGAGATGTCTTGGGCTTCCTCGAGAAGATCCAAATTGGTTGCGATTTGCTCGGAGTTCCGGTCCTCTTGATAGTTCTTCACCCGTGCTGTAGGGAGGCCGATTTCCACTAACACCATTGCTTCCGAGCCGTAGGAGAGCAAGAATGGAGTTTCCCCGGTTAAGGACTGGGCTGTGGTTCTGTAGGCCCAAAGGATGAACGGAAGCTCCTCGGTCCAGCTCCCTTTCACTTTTTCCAACTTCATTTTGAGATGGTGTTTGATAACCTTGTTAACCGCTTCTACCTGCCCATTGGATTGTGGGTGCCGAGGCGATGAATATGAGTTTGTGATGCTGAGTCCTTGGCATATACCATGGAATTTGTCGTTATCAAACTGTCGGCCATTGTCAGATACGATAGTGCACGGAATCTCAAATCGGCATATGATGTTTTTCCAGACGAAGTTGATTGCTTTTTGCTCGGTGATCTTCGCGATAGGTTCAGCTTCTGCTCATTTTGTGAAGTAGCTAACTATGACGATGACGAACTTGACTTGCCCCTTCCATGTGGGTAGGGGGCCAATGATGTCAATCCCCCATTGAGCGAATGGCTAAGGACCGCTCATAGGGGTCATCTCTTCCACGGGTTGCCTCGACATAGTTGCATGACATTGACATTTGCCACATTTTTGAACGTAGTTCCTCGAGTCTTGCTTGAGGGTCGGCCAGAAGTATCCTTGGCGGAGTATCTTTAGGGCCAAGGCTTGGCCACCAGAATGGTTTTCGTAAATTCCTTCATGAATCTGCTGAACCATGTAGTCAGCTTCGTCGGGTCGGAGGCACCTGAGGTAAGGCTGCGAATGTCCCTTCTTATACAGTACTCCATCAAGGATGACATATCGAGCCGCTCTTACTCTCAACCGCCGTGCCTCCAGTCTATCCGAGGGGATTTCACCAGATGAGGGGTAGTTGAAGATTGTGTCCATCCATCTTGGAGTGGTGTGCATTGGATTGAATCTCTCTGCCTGGCCGATGCTTGGATGTTCTATGAACTCAACTGGGATGAATCGAGGGATCTTTCCTTCTGAGGCCGAGGCAAGCTTTGCTAAGGCGTCAGCCCGTGAATTTTCTATTCTTAATATTTGCCGGATAGTGCAATTCTAAAACTTTTCAACTAGTTTCCTCGCCTTGTCGAGATAAGAGATCATTCTGGTCTCTTTGGCTTCATACTCTGTGGAAATGTGATTTACCACCAATTGTGAGTCACACCAGACCTGAAGAGTTTGAACGCCCAGACTCACGGCCAATCTAAGTCCAGCTAGTAGCGCTTCATATTCGGCCTCATTGTTTGAAGTTTTGAACATAAGTTGATGGCATATTGAATGGTCGTGGAGTCGGGTGCGACTAGGACGACTCCGGCTCCGACACCTTTGACATTGGTTGATCCGTCAACATAGAGAACCCAAGCCGGGTCTGACATCGCCTGTTGGTCACTCAGGGAGACTGGTGGAGTCATCTCGACTTTGGTGCTGATTTCTTCCGTGTTCAGAGTAGTGAATTCGACGATGAAGTCGGCCACAGCTTGTCCCTTGATCGCCGTCCTCGGGGAAAATTGGATGTCGAACTCTCCGAGCTCAATAGCCCACTTGGTCATTCGACCTGAAACCTCTAGTCTTTGGAGAACTTGTCTCAGAGGAGAGTCGGTCAATACTACGATGGAATGGGCTTGGAAGTATGGACGCAATCTTCGGGCTGAAACAATAAAGCAAAGTTCCAGCTTCTCCAGGGATGGATACCTTGTTTCTGTAAGTACCATCGCCTTGCTCACCTAGTACACGAGGTGTTGCCTATTCCCAACTTCTTTGATCGGGGCCGAGCTTACTACTGAGGCCGAGACCATGAGGTACAAGAATAGGGGCTCACTTTCTTCAGGCTTGGATAGGAGGAGAGGTGATCCCAAATATTGCTTTAGCTGTTGGAAGGCTTGCTTGCACTTTGGCGTCTACTCTGCCTTCTTATGACCCTTCAGTTGTTGAAAGAAGGGGAGGCATTTGTCTGTTGCCTTGGTTATGAAACGTCCGAGTGCGGTGAATCTTCCCGAGAGGCATTATATTTTCTTGACTGTTCGAGGTGAACTCATGTCGAGGAGTGCTTTGATCTTGTCGGGGTTAGCTTCGATGCCTCGCTAACTGACTTGGAAACCAAGGAACTTTCCCGATTCTACTCCGAAAGCACACTTTGCAGGGTTCAACTTCATCTCGTATTCCCGAAGCACACTGAAGTTTCTCTGAGATCTATAAGGTGGTCAGATGCCCTGGTACTTTTCACCAGCATGTCATCGACGTATACTTCCATGGTGCTCCTGATCTGTTTGGCAAACATCTGATTAACCAACCTTTGATACGTTGCCCTAGCGTTATTCAGGCCAAATGGCATGACCCGGTAACAGTAGAGTCCCTTATCTGTGACGAAGGTAGTCTTCTGCCTATCTGGGGAGTGCATCGCGATCTGGTTGTATCCGAAATAGGTGTCCACGAAGGCGAGCAGCTCATGACCAGCCGTGCTGTCCACCAGTTGATCGATCCGAGGTAATGGAAAGCTATATTTGGGGCATGCCTTATTCAAGTCTGAGTAATCTACACAGACCTGCCACTTCCCATTGGATTTCCTAACAAGCACTACATTTGTAATCCAGTCGGGGTAATATACTTCTTCTATGAAACTAGTATCGAGCAGGATGAAGACCTCCTCGGCAATGGCTTCATAGCGCTCGGTTTCAAATGATCTTCTTTTTTGCTTTATCGGCTTGTGGTCTGGGTCCACATTCAGTCTATGGACCAGAACATCAGGAAAAATTCCTGGCATATCTGCATGTGACCATGCGAAGACGTCTCGGTGTCGCCTTAGAAAGGCCAGCATTGTAGATCACTGCTTGGAATTTAATGACAATTTGAGCTGAACAGTTTTGCTCGGGTCGGCTTTATTGAGGGGCACCATTTCTAGGTCTTCCACCGACAAGTTCCCTGCGGGCCCCCAAGGATCCAGGACATTGATGGTAAGTGCTTGTTTGATCGCTCTTTTTTTTACTGCTATCGCGTAATATCTCCGAGCCTCACGCTGATCGCCTCGAAGATAGCCTATCCCACCCTCGGTTGGGAACTTCATCATCAGGTGGTAAGTAGAAACGACCGCCCTCATTGCATTGAGAGAAGGTCTGCCCAGTATAACATTGTGAACCGACAGTACGTTGACAACAAGGAAGTCCACCATGAGGGTGACTTGATGCTGTCCTTCTCCTGCAGTTACTGGGAGGGAGATGACTCCTTTAGAGATTACTCATTCTTTAGCAAAGCCATGCAGGGGAGTTTTCACGAGTCGGAGTTGCGACCGTGGAACCTTCATTCTTTCAAAGGCCTTAGAATAGATCACATCGGCCGAACTTCTGGTGTCGACTAGGATACGGTATACCTTGTGATTTTCTATGGTCATCGTAATCACCAGGGCATCATCATGTGGATGTTGAATTCCGCGCACGTCATCTTCTGTAAATGTTACTCTACACAGATTGATCCTAAGCTCTTTGCTTAGCTGCTCGGTTAAATGAATGTAGTGTTCTGGTTTGGGTCTCTAAGAGTAGGTTTTTTGAGCCCTATTCGAATCTCCTCTACCGGCTGTGCTCCCGAAGATGATATAAATTTCAGCGGGCTCCTCCATGGGGTTATTTGGCCATTCTAAGTCCCGTTCTTCCTTCCGAGCGAATTTTTCCCTTTTGGTGTATTGTCGCAGATGTCCTTTGCTGATAAGAAACTCAATTTCATCTTTAAGATCCACACAATCGTCCATATTGTGGCCGTGGTCGCCGTGAAAGGGACAACTTCCGCTTATCTCGATGCTCCGGGTCGACCTTCATGCAAACAGACCAATTTAGGTGCTTCTCTCCTCAGATATCTAGGAGAATCTTCTCAGCTGACGTGTTGAGGGGGGTATAGGAATAGAATTTCCCTTTTGGTCTCCGGCTCAGCCGACGATCGCGGCGGGCGCGGTCATCCGACCCTTTACCAGTTGGTTGGGATTCTTCATTCTTAGACCTCTTCCCTTTGTTAACTGAGTCATTTATTTGTCCGCCTTTGCGGGAGTTAGTGAATTCCTCGGTGTTAGTATACTTCTGAGCTCTTGCCGCGAAGTCCGCCAGTGTCTTCGGAGGGTTCTTTCCAATGGAGAAAGTAAACCTCCCCTCCTTCAGACCGCTGATTACTGCAATAAGTGCCATCTTGTCGTTGTAGTCTTCTGCCCGTAACGCTTCCTCATTGAAGCGAGCAAGTAGTCTTTCAGCGACTCTTTTGGTCCCTATTTGATGATGAGCAGGTGAGTATTGGGTTTTCGACTTCTCTTACCGCTTATAAATTGAGTAAGGAATAGTTGGCTCAGCTCTGCAAAGGATCCGATGGAATTGGGCTTGAGTTGGCGGTACCAACTTCGAGCGGATCCTATGAGGGTGATAAAAAATCTCCTACACATCATTGTGTCCGTTGCCGTCTGGATCTGTATCCATGATCGATAGGCCTCTAAATGCTCGGATGGGTCCCCGGACCCAGAATTTTGGATGATGGGGGGAATCCGAAACCTTTGTGGCATCACTTCATTCATAATGGTGGAGGTGACGGGTGGTTCGGTCTCTTCCATCATCGCCTGAACCATGGCAGGGACTGTAGACAGTTGTTGCTGCTTTTCCAAAGTTAAGAATTTGTTATTATACTCCACAAACTGTGCTTCCCAGGGATCTTTATTCTCAACAACAACCTCTAGGGCATCTTCCACCTTTGGAGTCCTTTCTCTTCTCTGCTCTAGCTGATGGCGGAGATCCTTAGGTGCCAGAGTTGAGGTGATCGAGTTGTTCATGTGAGCCTGAGTAGCAGTGTTTCGGGCCGAGACTCTGACTTGCGCCGGAGGAAGATTTAGACCTGAGAGGGGCACCCGAGAGTGTTGGGGTGCCTCGGGCCTCAAACTCCTCGGCACAGAGTGAGCCTCTACGAACAATCCAACCGGATCAGGAATGGGATCCTCCTAAATCGGGTGTAGCTGTGGCTTCCTTTGTTACTTCATCTTGCTTATTTCATTGCGTAGGGCTTGGATCTCGTTCTGCATGGCTCAATATTTGCTTGCCTGGTTGTGAGAACGCTGTGAAGGCCCGGGTGCAGACTCAACATGAAGCAGTGATGAAGAACGAGTTTGTTCGTTTGGCTCTGGTTCCACAACTACTGCTTTCTTCTTTCGCGCCATTGGATTTGAAAAATGGGAACCTAACCTTTAGTACCAGATTCACACAGACGGTGCCAAAAAATGTTGATGTTAAAATCTGGTCAGCTCAACCCTCGACTCCTTAAATCACTTCTACCTCTTAGACCTGCATAGTGAGACCAGACAAAGGTGACCCTGGCTAAGCTGGGGGACCCTCTGATGCCTAAGTCAGGTCAAGGGAATCTGGGTCTAAGCGGAGAGTAGAGGAGAGCACAAGATGTTGCGTACCTGTAGCGGTGAGGTCTCAATGCCTTTATACATGACTGTCGGACGTTCTGTGTCCGTTATTGTCAGCACGAGTTACTCAATTAGTGAGATTCTGAGATTGTGGAGATATTATACACAATCCATGAATCGTGTAGCACATCTGGAGGATAATGAGCATTGTGAGCGAAGTCATCGACCACGTTTGTAAATGGTAGTTTCTGTGTTTGGCAGACGAACCACCTGTCTTCACTTGTTGTCTCAGCTCGACTTGCTTGGTTGTAGCAACATCAACTAGCTTTCATTATTAAGTGTCGATCGGGAACCCTTTCTCAGGTCCAAGCCGAGCCTAAAGATCCGTCCAGAAGGGCTCTGTCAACCATTGCTTTGGAATTCGGGGTCGGGAAGTCAGATCTGTCTTAACGAGCCGAGTTCTCTGGAGTTGATGTCGTGGGTGACAAGTAGCATACGGTTTTCGATTGGAGTATGAAAGTTACTTCGACTCACAAACCCATTGTAAGAATACTTTTGTAGCGTGCGACCCTTTTAGGGACGCTTTCGCCAGGTCGAATGGGATTCGCCTCGGAGATTCATTTACTTAGTCGAATTACCATTAGCTTTATTAGGGGCCCGGATCATCCCATAACATGTTGTATATCCACACCATAAATCACTTTTTTTTCCAGCACACTTTAGCTTATGGTCTAAAAAAAATGTAGATTTAAATCTCAAGTGGACCTCACCATAAGAAAGAGTGATGATTGACAGTTAAAAACTTGTTAGGGCAATAAAAGTTTTAGATCAAACTGTTATTAATTTGTCTTTTCCCGTCATCCAGTTTCAGTGACCTTATTAACATGTTGGATGGAAAATCAACATTATGGTGGGCTCTAGGAAGGTTTTAATGATTGGCGTTCAATGTTCACTATTTCTTATAGTGGGGCTCACTTGATAGGTGGATCTGTTTCATTTTTGGGACCATCTATTAAAATGATTTGTAAAAACTAATGGATAGCGTGGATATACAAAAAATATATCAAAGTAGGCCCCATGGTTAAGGAAGCACCCATCACTATGTTACCCGGGTAACACCTGATCTATCATATTTTTTAAGGGGCCACTGTGATATGTGCGTGAGATCCACTTCGATCATTAGATGTATAATCCCATGTTGGGCCCATATAAGAAAAGTTAGGCTAATTTGTGAATGAAGTGGGCCATACCAAATGGAAACAATTAGGAAAGGCTTCCACCCTTGATTTTTATAGGGCCCACCCTGTTGAACCTTGGAAATCCACTCCAGCCATTAGATGCCATACAAAAAGTTAGGCTTGATGTCTAAGAAATCATGCCTATATATGATTCAACTGGGCCATGCCAAGGAAAACGATTTGGAGGATAAGCTCTTCTCGTATTCTATTTTCAGTCGTGTGGTCCACCTTAACCATGGATGGAGCTAATTTTCAGACCATGAGTCCAGCAGAAGGTGAATCATTTGATGATTGGGGTGGATTTCCCATTAACACCATGGTGGGGCCGATCAAAGTGGGTAAGTCATTTTCTTTTATGAAATAACTTTCCCGATACAACATTTATTAACATTAATTTATGTTTAAATTAGACAGCTAGTTGGACCATTCAAATTGGTCCAACTAGTTACGCATCAATTGGTAGACTAAGTGGAGATACCTTGTTTCAACACTTAAGGTCTTGGTATTGATCCCTTGCGGGGGCGACTAACATGGACTGTGTGTATTGGCATGGGTGTGTACTAACAAGCTAACCTCCCCCCCCCCCCCCCCCCCCCCCCCAAAAAAAAAAAAAAATAATAATAATAATAAAATAAAAAATAAAAATAAAAATAAAATGTTGGATCATTCAAATTGGTCCAACTAGTTGTGCATTAAATGTAAAAAATTACTATTTTCATCAACACGTAATGCATCACATGTGAGGATATGTGACATTGAGTCTTATATAAGTATGATGGTAATTATGTGTCATAAATCTAACCCGTTCATCAAATAGGGCCCACTAATGAAATTTTATATACTAAAAATTGGTAAATGATCATCACCACCAGACCCACACAGGTAAGTTGAATCTGGACTATTGGAATAGATTTCTAACAGCTTACCTTTCTTATAGATAATATCATACTATTTATCATTAAAAAAATAATATTTTATCATTCACATGCTTATAAAGGACCCTACTTAATTAACAGACCGGATTTTTAAGATATGTGGTGCATCATCCGAATATATTACACGTGTTCAACTTCTTTAGTCATCCCAATTTTTTTTTTTTTTTTGAAAATATTTCTCTTCCTCCTTTCTCTCCCTTCATTTAATTTAATTTATTTATTTTTACTTGTTTAATGCTTTATCCCTTAGGTATGGAAACAAATCAAGTCTTTAGCCTAGAATGGGCTATGTGGGGCCCACCACGATCTTTGGATTTTATCCAAGCCAACCAACCATTTTGTTATATTATTTTAGGGCATGAACCCAAATGAGGTAGATCTAAGGCATAAGTGGATCACCATGATCTATGGGCCTCACTCTCTTTTTTATTTATCCTCTAAAATCAAGCGATATTTGTGTTTCCTCACAGCTAGGTTTGTGAGACCAAATCAGTTGGTTGGATGGAAAATAAACATTGTAGTGGGCCTTATAAAGTTTTCAATGGTGAGCATTCAATCAATACTATTTCTTATGGTGTGGTCCACCTGGAGTCTAGATTTGGTTCATTTTTAGGATCATGTCCCACTATGATATGGAAAAATGGATGGACCGTGTGGACAAATCACATGTATTATAATGGGCCACAGAGCACCTCTAGTGCCGACTTTTGTATTAAACAACACTGTCGAATCCGAGTCCTTCTATTTATTTATTTTATTTTAAAGTTTCATGTCTAATGGTTTGGACTATGTATCAAGGTCCAACCACTAGTAACTTCCAACCTTTCATGTTTATATGACATCTAAACTCTCTAATAGGTTGACCATCATAAGAATCACCTTTTTTCATAACTCCTTAATATCCAGTTGTATGGTAATCAGTTACCAACGTATACTTATTATTTTATATGGTGTGAACCACTTAATAGGTAAATACTAATAATCATTGTAATGAATGATCCTCATGTTGGGGCTAAACTGTTGAAAGGGTTGGATTTTATACGCACTTAATATTTAAAATTTATCATTAGCTTAACAGTAGATTATAGCCCAACTAATTTAACTAAACGGCTATTTCTCTTGGAAACGTATCACTTTTACGGTAAGCTGGGGATGAACTTACGGATTACGGATGTACACTTAACATTAATTTTTTATGGGATATATATTGATATGTATGTGTGATCTACTCCGATCATTACATGTATAATCCCATAATGGTCCATGAGCTAAAAAAGAAAGCCGATCTGTGACTTAAGTGAGCTATACTAAGGGAAATAATTTGGAGAGTTACGTCCACCCTTAATTTTTATAGGGCCCACCATGATGATTATGTGAAATCCACTCAAACCATTAGATACCACATAAAACTTTAGTCTTGACTCCAAAAAATCAGGCCCATATATGATTCAACTAGGCTATACCAAGGGAAACCGCTTGGAGGGTGAGCTTTCATTGTACACTATTTCCAATTTTGTGGTCCACCAAACCTACAGATGGAGATTATTTCCAGTCTCTAAGTCTAACATGGTGTGACTCACCTAATGGTTGGAGTGGATTTCTCATTAATGCTATGGTGGGCCCACCCAGGCTAACAACTTGTTTACTCTTCAAAATAACTTTCTGGTCGTTGTTATTTATTAGCATTAATTAGCACTCAAATCGACAAGTAGTTGGACCATCCAACTAGTCGTGTGTGAGCATTACTCTCTCTCTCTCTCTATATATATATATATATATATATATCATGCCCTATTGCATGATACAACCCTACCATGGATAAGCCCTACATAAATAAACAAGTATTAAAGTGCATGATATGCCCTGGCATAGTTAATCTCCTTTCAACATAAAAGATACTCTGGTGCACAGTTCACTCTACATACCATAGATGGTCCTAACCAATTCGTCATTATCGGTCACTGTGGCATGACACAATCTATCTTTCTTTCAGTCAGATATTGCATAAACATCAAACACTATCTATATTGTTTATGTTGGATTATATGCAATGTGCCATTTGTATCTTATTACGTAGTTGATGTTGTATTTTAAATTATTTTAAAATAATTTAGTGTTTCAAAATATCTATTGGGATGGGTTATGGCTGTGGCCATAGGTGCTCTATTTCACTTAAGTCTGAAAGGTTACATCCTTTCATATTTTGTTTTAAAAAGTTATATCTTTTGAAGCCTAAGGGTCGCACCAATTGGGTTTAAACCCAATAGTCACAACGCTTTGTGAAAGGGTGTCTCTACACCCTTAAGGGAGTCTTCACAAAGTCTATAAATACACTTCTAATTTTAAGTTTTGCAATGGATTAGAAAATTGGTTTTCTCTTTAAGAATTTTGTTTAAGAATTTTCTAGTTTGGGTTAAGACTACAAGTGGTTTGGGCCTGTGTATAGTGAATGCATCGTTGAGACCGGGTCATAGTCATTGTATCTTGGAGATCGATTGCTCTGGAAACTTGTTGCACTTGGGACACTGTCCAAGGGGAGCAAATTTGATTTCAAGCCGAGTGACTCACGTCATGCCTCGACTTCTATAAACCTATAAGTTTTTTTTTTCTCAATTTAAATTTATTTTATTTAAATAGTTTTTCAAACTCCATATCCTAATAGTTGATAGATGAGTTGAGTGCGGGTACAAAGTATAATTAATTATATATTTCAACAGTTGGGTCAATTTGTTCTTTCAAATCTTATATCTTATATCAATTATGGCTTTTATTTCTCCTTCAAGCTTTACCATCCATTAATCAATAATGAGGAAGGTCATGTATCACCCATGGACAATCCTACAGAGTGATTACTAATTTTTGGGCATTCCCCTATATTGTTCACTTGAGGGGTGGATTTTTGAAACTAGCCAAGAACACGAAGCTGCCATGCATTTCATTCATGCCTTTAAGTCGACACCCACTCAATAGTTAGAGCCCTGACTTTGACCACTACACTTCCTAAGGCTTCCCTTCAATCTTTAATTGCCCAATGTTTGTGGCTTACACCATCTTTGCCAAATTCACTTCAGACTTATTAGTTTTAGGAGGTGCGTGCCCATTGCATCTAATGGTAACCTTGGCCGATCCTCCATCCTGATCACTTGCCAAGCAATGCACGCCTTTCGTCTGAGAACTTCCCACCATCTAGTACTCCACATAGTTCCTTGAGAAGTAAATCATTTAGGTTGAGCCATGTGACTCCTTTTAGGAAACACTTGCTTATACCAACTTATGCCATTAGTCTACGATTAATTCTTAATCGACTGACCAAATTTGTGCATTTCCTTTTGATCCAACTACCTATTCTATAGATGAGCTGAGCCAATTATACATCAGAGAGGTGGTGAGGCTGTATGGAGTCCCAATGTCTATTATATTAGATCAAGGCTCCAAATTCACATCTCTTTTTCTGAGAAATTTTCAGACAATATTGGGGACTTTGCTCGACTTCAATACAACTTTTCATCCTTAGACAAATGGGAAAATCGAGTGGGACAATCAAATCTTAAAGGACATGTTGCACACTTGTGTCATGGACTTCAAGGGTAGTTGGGGTAAGCACTTGTCGCCGATTGAGTTTGCCTACAACAACAACTTCTAAGTGATTGACATGGTGCCCTATGAGGCACTGTATGGCATGTCTTATAGATTCTTGAATTACTAATATGGGTACCAAGAGGAGGTTATTACATCCGAAGATTATGAAATTGCAGTTTACACCACTGATATTGAAGATTGAATATGATGCAATGTCCTAGAGGGGGGTGAATAGGACTTTTCAAATAAATTTTCTATTTAAAAATTCTATAATTGCCTAACTTAATTAAGCATTTACTTTAAGACAAGAAGGAAAATATAACTCTAAAGGTTTCCAGTCCAATTAGAGGATCCAATCACAAAAGGCTATTAAACATATGTAAATATAATAACTTCGCCTGGTGTTATGAGCTTGTGTGGGTTGTTCTTCCTATCAATGAATAACATTCATTCAATCATGTATACAAATTTAAACATTCAAGCATATATAAGCATGATTAAACAGATGCGCAAATGATCATTCCAAACACAAGTATTTATAGTGGTTTGACTATGTGCCTACTCCACTCCCAGCATCCACACCCAATCCGTGCACCGGATTTTACTATCAATGGTTTTAAACAGGTTCACCAATAACCTTTTTAGTCTTACACTAAGGACACAATTTATGCTCTCCGCACGAGCAAAGGTTTTACACCTAGAACTCATGTTTAGGCCCACAGGCCATGGTCTCACATAAGGTATCTACTGTTTAGGCCCACCGACCAAGGTCCCACACAAGGCACCTACCTTTAGGCCCACTAGCCAAGGTCCCACACAAGGCACCTACCTTTATGCCCACTAGCCAAGGTCCCACACTAGGAACCTACCTTTAGGCCCACCGGCCAAGGTCCCACACTAGGAACCTAATCGGAGTTTGTTGATAGCAAACTTTTAGTCTCAATCCTACACGAGGAAGGAGACTAAACTTTTGAACTCTTAAAATGACACTTACTTGTTGGATTGAGTTCTCTTTTGTAGCTTGTCTCGGGTTGCTAGATCTTCGTGCTCTTGAGCTTGAATCAGCTTCCCGGTGCTCCCCTGATCGTGTAGCTTGGATTTGCTTGTTGGCTCAGCTTCACGATCAAGAACCTTACATAAGATGTACCTAAAAGGTGACCAAGGTTATGAGGGTTGGTTGAATTGCTTATCAAGGATAGTGAGTGGATTTCTTAAGGGATTCAACCTATGGACGCTCTAGAGTATCAAAGAACCAATGATTTTTCTATTGGTTTGGTCTTTGAACTCTATAGAAGGCACGAGTTCATGTTCTTCATTAAATAGGAGCTTTGAATGCTTATAAGAGTGAATGATCACAATGAAGAGAACATGAACTCATATGGATAGAGTCTAAATGGGCTAAGATAAACTCGGGATAAACTAGAGACTCTATGGTGCCTAATTCCACTAAATTTGTAAGTTCCTGCCGTAAGACCCGTATCCTAGTCCGCACCGTTCCGTATGCTTTCACAGTCCTCCCAGTCGAATTTTGACAACTCTCGACCTGTATCTGATGTTTGCATGCGATCCTAAGCCAAGTCCTTTATACTGACTTCAGCTCGACCTGAAACTTGTATCTTAGTGATCGTGCCGTCATTGCAGTTCCAACGCTGCGACTCGCGCACCGATCCGATACCCAGGCTAGGAGTTGTGGGCCCGCATTCATTTTTAGGAAAACGTCGCACGTTACAAACTTCGAGGGAATCTCTACAACATGTCCTATCAACCAATCAATCAATTAAGTCAAGTATACTCCATACCTCAAGTACAAGCAATCCATCCCTCCTTTTTCCCAAGTCAAAACTTTCTCTCTCCCTACCCATCCCTCTTTTTCCAAATTTTAAACTAAACGTTACCTCTCCATCTCCTTTCCTTACAACAACCACTCCATCCATCCCTTTCATCAATTATTTCTATCTCTCTCTCTCTCTCTCTCTCTCTCTCATTTCTATCTTTACTCTCCAATTCCATGAGAGCTCCAACATCCAAGCTCTCTCCCAAATACTAAGTGTGGCCCACCTTCTCATCTCCCATCTCAACCTTTCGATCACCATCAACCTCCATCAAAGTTGAAGGCAATGAGCATAGGAGTTGAAGGAGCAAAAGAAGGAGGCCGATTGGTGGGTGATCCACCGTTAAATTTCTTTTTGGGACCACATGTGGTGGGACCCGGTTAAAGTATGTAATGTAAGAAATGGAAGGCCCATAGTGGCGGGGTCCCTCCTCTTCGTCATGATTTCTCTCTCTCTCTCATATGTTGTATAGGTATGTGGCCCACCTGGTGTGTGTGTGCGGCCCACCATGAAGTATGTGGTATGTCTATGCCGTCCATGCAGTGGGCCCACATCGCTGGACTGTCCAACGGATGGGATTGTTGCCCGTCCGTCTGGATAGGCCTGTATGTAGGAAAAACGCAAATGTCAGCTTGACCTTGAATGGGTGGGCCACACCACGTGGACCCACTTTGATGATTACATCATCCACACCTTCCAGATCCCTAAACGGTGGGACCCTTGACACCGTCCAGCGTCCAGATGGCTAGACACTGACACCTTTAAGCTCACACACACACACGTATATGTATATAATATATATATATATATATATATATATATATATATATATATATATATATATATATATATATATATATATATATATATATATATATATAAAATAAATATTACATAATATAATATTAAGTATAATATATATATATATATATATATATATAATATTATATAATATAATATATAATACTATATAATATATATTATATTATATACTATGTATATGGCCCCATGTGGGACCCACAATTGATGTAGGCATCCTACGTCCAGCCGATTGTCCAGGTCTGGGCGCCGGACGGTGGACCGTCCATATATATATATATATATATATATATTTAGGTGGGCCACGCTCGTGGACCCCACCTCGATCCGTGTTTCATCTGCACCATCCATTGGGACGGTGCCAGGAACGGCCCCACCATGATGGATGATTTTCATCCCAATCGTCCATCCATATGGCAGTCTCTAGCCGTTCATCTGCTGGACGGTCAATGGTCCCACCATGATGGATATTTTCCATCTAAACCGTCCATCCATTAGACTTATTCGTGGGCCTTACTCTAATGGATGTATTCCATCCAAACAGTCCATCCATCTGATGTGCTAGTGGGCCACACTTTGATGCATGTGTAATATTCCAACCATCCAGATGGTTGGACGGTGGACTGTTTAAAAAAATAAAAAATAAAAAATAAAAAAATAAAATGATAAAGTTGAATCAGTTCTTTGGTGGGCCACGTATGTGGATCTAACCTTGATGTATGTAATTCATCCTAACCACCCATACATTTGGTGAGCTTGTCCTTATGTTTGAGAAGAAAAATAAGATTGATCTAACTATCAAGTGGACCACATTGCCATAACAATGGGGTGAGGATTGAACGTCTAGCATTGGAACCCTTTTGGGTCACAAAAGTTTTGGACCAGTATGAAATTTGTTTTTCCTCCTATTCAGGTCTTTATGACCGTATGAATAGTCTGGATGGAAAATAAATGTTATGGTGGTCCCTATGAAATTTTCTAACGGTGAAAATCATACCTCCACTAATATTTGTGATGCGGTCCAAATGATATTTTGATCATTATCACCACTATTATTTGTGGTACGGTCCAGATGATCTTTTGATCTGATTCATTGTTAGGATAATGCTCTAAAATGATATCTATAAATGGATGAATGGTGCGGCCCAAGTAGTGCGGCTTACTTGTTGTATTTAGGAGGCCTAATATCACATATTCACGGCCTATGGGTTGAGGCCCATTGTGATATATATTTGGAGCCCAGGGGTAGAGGCCCATAGTGTTGTGTATTAAGCCCATTTGTATCGGCCCATTTGACTCGGTCCATTCGACATGACCTATTCGACTCAGCCATTTGACTCGGCCATTTGACTTGGCTTATTCAACTCGGCCCATTCGACCTGGCCTATTTGACTTAGCCCATTCGACTCGGCCCATTCAACTCGGCATATTTGACTCGGCCCATTTGATTCGGCCCATTAATTCAGCCCATCTGATTCGGCTCATTTGTATTAGCCCATTTGATCAGCCCACTTGATCGGCCCATTTGATGTAATTGAGGCCCATGATGATATATATTAGGCCCTTGTGGTAGGCCGTGGGCCCCTATCCAATTGGCCCTAAAAGTGTCATTCCTTGGGAGTAATGTTGGTTAAAAGTCCACATTGATCAGTAATGATGGTTGGATGTCCACATTGTGACCTTCCCTTAGTCCTTGTTAGACCCTTCCTTATAATTCTCTAATGGGTTAACCCAAATGCTTGGGCCCCATTGATTTTATTTGATCTATCATCGGTCATCCATCCATGGACCCCGCCTTGCGTCGAGGTTGACTATCGATGTCGATTATCGGTGCCGGTTACCATTATCGATTATGAGTTTACGACAGTATAGCATCATGATACATGCCCATACGCATCATCTGTATGTTTGTTATGAGATGTGATTGGTCATTTCATATGCCATAGTGCAGGTGGATTATGGGACTCCCTGATAGGCGAAGTTATCCCACATGAACACATGGTATGCGCATGATTGATGCATGATTGGACTCATGACTCATGCACTTTGTATTATGTGATTGTGATTATTGTATGGCCTAGCGACATTAGGGCCATAGCCTCCATAGACACATCGTGGATGGTAAGATTGGATACCAGAAATACTATTTCTAACATCGGGGTGCCATAGATGTCTTTGTCTGAAAATTTCTAAATCCGATGGTACCAGAGGATGACTCCAACGTCGAGACTGAGTGGATATATGAGTGTACGAGGGCTGAATATCAAGAGGTTGCATCTCCCACTGTGTCGTGGTCAGTTGGAAAGGGGTGTGGCCTTACTCTCCCGAGGGTAGGGGCATTACTAGGCTGAGTTTAACCATCTCGTGAATGGGTCCGCTATCAACATGTTGGATAGATATCGGCAGACTATTGTCCAAGTGGATAGTGAGGTTTCTTAGGCTCACTTAGACTGCGCACCTAGGAAAGGGGTAGTTCCATTTGGAGTGTACTAAATCCCGGTGATTATCCAGAATGAGAACTATATTGATATTTGATGAGCTATACTGATATGTGGATTTGGATGAAGATTGGCATGCTTGATTTGCATCTCGCATCGCATGGTCTTGATATGACTAATAGCATTCATATCTTGTACTGCATAGCCTTGGTACGGATGATTGCATTCATGTACTCATCAACATGATTCCATATTATTCTGACATTGCATTCTGAGCACGCTTGTATTACGCACACACATACACCGCTCTCTAATATTTTTATAAGCTTATGCACGATCGATGCGTGCAGGTGATGCTAGGATGCAACCGTAGCTTCACCGCAGTTGGAGTGTGCAATCGAGCTTCAGGAGTTTCTATTATTATCATTATCTTTTATTTCCCTTCATACGCATTGTACTCAAAGTTTTTGATCATAGTGAATTTTATGATGGTGTTCTTATGGTTATTGTTCGTGGGTTATGCTTATACTGAATCAAAATCATGTTTTAAATCCTCCTCGTAGAATTCAAGGATCGGAACCTAGTGTATGGGTGCTGAGAGCCGAGAATGGGGTACTATGGAGGCTGTTAGCGCCGGATTGGGCAATCAAAAATTTTGTGAGTCCAGTTTCTGAGTTTAGGGCGTGACACCTGCAAGCCCCTTTTATAGACAAAAGCTTCCAATGGATAGAAAATGGCTAGTTTACGGTGCTACCGAAGACAACCTTGGTATTACTGAGCTTGCTTCGGTGGTATCAAAATATCCTTCGGTAGTACTAAATTAATCCCTCAAGTTGCTGTCTTAAAGCATGTCCATTTCAGTGACACCGAACATTGTTCGTCGGTGGCTGTCGGTGTCACCGAATTATCTAGTCAGTGAACCGAATTATTTTGAGTCCCTTTGGTAACACCGAATGTATTTTTGGTGATACTGAAGGTAAAATTCGGTGACACCTTCCTATCGAATATGGACAAATTTTTTTATTTTTGTCCTTTTAATCTTTCAATTACTTGAGATATGCAAAACCCAATTCTTTAGGATATAAACTATGGACTTGGGATTGGCTTAGAATAGAGGTATTCCTATTTGGGTTGGGATCATCTATTTACAAAGTTATGTAGAGCATGTCGCGGACAATTTCATGGCCAAGATGGATCAGAAAAGGCACGGTCGACGACAGAAGTGATTCGGACCATCAGACCTTAGATCGGGCGTATCTCGCAATACGGAATGAATTATTTGACGCAGAATATATGATTTTGGGGTAAAACGAGCTACTTTAGCCAACCAACCCCACTACGCCAGGTTGTGCAGCCCGAATTTGCGAGAAACCCCCTGATCGACGGTCGTTTCCCCATTTATAGTAAGTTTTAGTTTGCTTATAGCTCTTCATCCGTTTGGCTTTAGGAGTTGTGTCCAATATGAAAAGTGCTTAGGATAATTAGGAGAACGGTTTGGTGAATCCAAATAGGACACTTACTATTTTTGGCCGAAAACCTTGCGCACTAGTAGACATCACGACCGTCTATAATTTATAGTAAGTTGCGGATTCTAGGAGTTTTAGTTATAGTTTGAGTCTGATTTCTTTCCTATTTCTTGGTTCCCTTATTTAAAGGGGTGTAAACTCATTTTTAGTGATTCATCAATTAATTTTAAATTTATTAGAATTTATTTCTACTTTCCTGCTTTCTTTCCTCGTGGATTCGAGAAGTCTCTGTGAGGAGTCTAGAGAAGCTCCGTGGATTCAGAGTAGTTATCCTTGAGGAAGACGGTGATCGACCTCATCACGTTCATCCCTGTGTCACAAAGTTACAATTACAGAAGCATTTCTTTGTCTTCAATGTAGCTTTGATGCTTCTAATCCAATTGCATCGCCAGTCTTCACTTGCCAGGAACTCATCCGACTACCAGACACAACTAGTCATGTAATTGACAAACATGGGTGCAAATAAGTGCACTAACAGATTGTGCAGGAGATAATTGAGAAAGTTGCTATCATTAGGGATCGAATCTGCACCACTTAGAACCAGCAAAAGAGTTACATAAATCGTCATAAGTGGGACCTGAAGTTTGTTGTGGGCGACTATGTCCTTTTGAAGGTCTCACCAATGAAGAGAGTGATGCTGTTCAACAAGAAGGGAAAGTTAGCCTTGAGGTATATTGTGCCTTTTGAGATCCTAGAGAGAGTTGACGTTGTAGTTTACCGACTCATCCTATCGCCTCAATTATCTGGCATCTATAACGTGTTTAGGTATTGATGCCAAGGAAGTACAAGCGAGACACTTCGCACACCATCAATTGACAACCAATAGGGGTTCGTAAGGATGTGCCTTACATTAAGAAGCTTGTTCGCATCCTGGGTCAGAAGAAGTAAGTCCTCGGGACGAAGGTTATACCACTAGTGAAGGTTTAGTGGAGACATTATAGTGAGGATGAGGCATCATGAGAGCATCAAGAGAGATCCGAGATAAATACCCACACTTGTTTGATTGATTGCTATGTATTGCTTTAAATTTCAAGGTAGAATTTTTTTGTAGGGGGTAAACTGTAATGAACTTGAATTTTTCACCTGTGATCATGGCTTCTCATGTGTGCCCCCTACTACCTGTGCATGTGCCTATGAGATCTTGTGTTAAGGAGTACACACACCTCACATAAACATGCACACAAAATATGCTTTAAAGAGCATTGACCAAGACTAAGGAAGGTGGACTTTGACCCTACTTTACATATTATGCATGCCTTTTCACATCATCACCTTTTTTGTGATGCACCTTGACCAAGTCAAAGCCCATGAACCTAAGACAGAAAAATGCACACAATTTCTTTCACTTATTCTCTCTCTCTCTCTCTCTCTCTCTCTCTTATGTCATTTTCCACTCACCTTACTCCACTCCTCTTTCTTACTTTGCCATCCACTACACCTCTCTTGTCTTACACACCTCCAACCTCCAATTAACACCCTCTACTATCTCTCTTATCTCACCCCTACATCATGCCTCACTCTCTTTACAACTCATGCTGAGTTGCCCTCTCTCCTCCCTCACCCTTACATCATACTCCACTCACCACACCCTTATAAGAAGGGGACCCTAAGCCTCTTACAAAAAAAATTTCCAACACCCAATATTTCTAAGGGGGGAGAGAAGAGAAAAGAAAGAAAGAAAAGAGAGAGAGAGAGGATAGAAAAGGGGGGGGGGGGGGGGGGGGAGAGAGAGAGAGAGAGAGAGAGAGAGAGAGAGAGGTGGGCCACAACTCCTTCAAAGACAATCAATACCTTTCCATGTTGCACAGGTGAGTGCATTCCTCACAAATACTCACAAGTCTCCTTTCTTTTTCTTCCTTTTTCAGATATTAGGCCTGAGGTAGACCACCTAGGATGGCCTAGGTGGGCCCTAAGCAGTCCATCTTTTGGGAGATCAGATGCTCTAACTCAGCCCCACATGTTGGATGGTTGTGATGCATTATGGAGTCCACCATTTGGACAGTTTGGATTAATCCTTTTTCTAATAGTTTAGAATTCTTCTTAAGCTTTGGACTTTTATCATGTGTGGCAAAGATAGCCCAAACAAACATAATCTAAGGGAATGACCCCTATAATGGACGGTTTGGATGACCCAAACTGGGTCATCTATAGGACTTCAGTTTGAACACATTCATTCTTGAAATATGAGGATTTCTTGTGTACCAATGGGACTAAATAGTCCAGTGAGGATGGCCCTCAAGTCAGCCCCAAAACTATGTGTGTAGGGCCTTTGTTTTGGCCCAAAATTCTAGAAGATTGGAGGTTCTTAGGCCTAACTATTGGACTAACCTTAATTGGCCTAAAATGGACCATTTAGTATGATTTTAGAATGAAATTAATCAGTTCTTAGACCAACCAAAGATGGACCCAAGATCAGCCCTCAACCCATGCGTGAGGACCCCCCTAGTAGGCCTAAGGTTGGGAGGTTGGAGGCGCAAAACCATCCCAACTATGGACAGATTGGGGGCCTAACCTTCCCCACTTTGGACAGATGTGTAGGCCTACTTCCAGCCCCTAATCATGTACTTTTGTTGTCTATTATACCTGCTTGGATACTCCTCAATGATGCTTAAATCACTCTCTAAGTTTTTACTATATTGATTAGATTAGTAATAAAGTATGTCTCATTGATTTTTTTTAAGCCCACTTTGGCATTGGTTTGGGCTTTTGTTTAACTACCTAAACACATGTGTAAGACCCTTGGACTAACCTCTAAACCTTGTATGGATAGTCCTTAAACTAGCCCTAAACCATATTTTGAAGGACTTATTGGCCCAAAATGTCCTAGTCATCCTTGGACGGTTTGGAGTCCCCAACCTGTCCACTTTGGACAGATGGGTGTTCGTCCTCATTATCGCCATACCTTGCCACGACCAATCAGTGGGAGTTATATGTGATCTGTATGGATTATTCAGAGATGTACATATATGTACGAAGGAGATTTCTTGATAAGTGTAGCCAGGAAGTATCAGGTGGTGTTGTGTGCTGCGTAAACGGTCCATGGAGAAATGATCGTGCTTGAACATTTATATGATAGGTGGCAAAATGAGAAGCAAAGGAAGTGAAGAATGTGGGAAGCATCTAGAGAAAAGTAATGCAAAACGGTTATAGAAACCATCGGAACGTGGAAGAATCCAGATTGGCCGGATCAAAGCCATAAATAGAAGATGAATGTAAGAAGAAAGACTATCTCATACCAACCCAAAGAAATCAAATCTATTTTTTAATTATCTTTTCAATTATTCTGTTGATTTACATTCCATAGTGTAATCCTTTATTTTCCTTATTAAGAAAAATTACATTTCTTAGTGTAATCTTTACTTTCCAGGCTTGCTATTTTACATTCCATAGTGTAATATGTAGCAGTAACCAAGTAGTTGGTAATTTTAGCTACAATATGAGTCTAAGCTCTCGCGCTGGATTCAGTTTTTTTAATCGGGAAGGTCTTTCTTAGCTATCCCTCATGACCGGCTATAAGGATCTCTTTTCCATTTCATTTTGATATGTATCGAAAATTCCTTTCGTATGGAAGGTAAATGTTTAACCCATCATCATAGGACGAACCACACCCTCTGAATATCTCTTGATTTGATTTTACACATTGAGCGAGTGGCTGAATAGGTAGCCGATTTCTTTTTAGATCATGGTCATATATTACGTGTCTGCCTATCTTGGCGCTTAAGGTCACTGTTGTTCAGTTTGAATTGAAGCCACAATTTAAATTTTAGCACACCCATGCACCCAGTGCAAAAGCCAACAAGCATCAACAATTATTTGGCATGCCCGGTGGGACCTTGTCTCTAACTTACTGGTGTGTTATAGCCAATGATGAATAGGAGCACCCGTATTATCGGGGTTGAGCCCTCTACACCAACCGCACCTCCCCCAGCTGAGGATGTGTTGGTTCCCACAGCCCCTAAGGCATTAAATTTGAATAATAGCCTGACAACTGCTGCTGGAGACCAAAGAGGGCCATCCACATCCCAAACTGTGATCCCTGACAAAGTAGTTGTTATGCTACGTGATGTTCAAATGAGCATTCATCATGTGTAAGAATACGGAAGAGCCCAAGGTGAACAATTCTGTATTCAAGCCAAGAACACCAATCAGTACATAGCTAGCCAGACCGAAGCCATGCAATGATTGACAGTCGTGATAATTGAAAGAACACTATTGGCAACACAACACAATGTCGAGGGAAGTTCGATCAGTAATGTAACTCCATTGCCACTAATCGAACCTCCACAGTGTAATCCACCCTCGGAGATGAGAAATGCACCACCTCCTATGGAAGTCAGGAGACCAAAGTGGGGGGCTAGAAATTTTATACCTGAAAATAGGAATCATGGACTGCCGAGAGGGTTCAACCCCCAATAGTTCCCTAGATTCTAGGATAACCTTAATCAGTTTGGTCCAAATCACCCCCCCCAAGCTTTAGAGCCTCAATGAATGGATTGTGACCAAATAATATAAATTGTCTAGGAAGTTACTGGCTAAGTGCTCGGCCATAACACTATCCCCGTGTATCATAAGCCATACCTTGAGTGGATAGATCAACAACATCCATTGTCAAGAATCTATTGACCAGATTTTTCCTTGTTCTCAAGCGAGCCTGGTCAGTTGACCATTAAGCATGTCAATTGATTCACAATATGATGCGGCAGATTGGCCAACGATGATTATCATAAGTCACAACTGTTCGGTCATTCACTAACCACAATGGCCTTTACTTGGTACTCAAATTTGCCACCAGACTTGATACATACTTGGAAGGAGATGGAAGAGAAATTCCACACTCAATTCTTTTCTAAGAATAAAGAGATTACCATGGTCAATCCCGCACGGTTCCGACAGTTGCTTAGGGAATCATGTGAGAGATATATTATGCGGTTCAAGTGGGTGAAGATCCGTTGTAAAGTTGTTATGACTAAGTTTGAATTTATGCAAATCGCACAAGATGGACTCGAATATAGGCTCCGTAAGAAATTCATAGGTACAAAGTTTGTTGATTTGTATGACCTTACTAAAAAGGTCTCTCATTATGAAGAACTTCTGTAAGTAGGAGCTAGACAAAAGAACTCATCATTAGGGACGTACTATAACGACCATAATTGTGAGATTACAATTGTTGAAGTGGTGGCTAAGAAGCCATTAGTATGTTCTGCATTAGTAAAAGCAGAGTCTACTGCTTCGACTACAAAAAAGGCTCAAAAGGTTTATACCTTTGATATTACCAGAGCCGAAGAGATAGTTGATATTTTGTTGGCTGAAAAATTCGTTAAAGTTCCTGTAAATTGTAAGCTACCTTCTGCCAATGAATTACAGAAGACTGAGTACTGCAAGTGACACAAAACTCGATCCCACTCGACTAACAAGTGTGTTGTGTTCAGGAACATCATTTAGGACCACATTGACCGCGAGCTATTGAAATTTTCAGAGAAAGACAAAGAGGCAATGCTGATCAACATTGATTCATTCCCATCCAATATCAAAGTAAACATGGTCAATGCCAATCTGAGGATTCAGTTGCAGTTGAAGGTCAATCTCAACTTGAGCGATCAGCAAGAAATGTCCGATCGACCCACCTAGAGGCACCAATGGTTCCCTCATCCTAAAAGTGATCGGTTGGTTATCCTCAGAAGAGCTCGTCAAGGTCCTAGACTTTGCGACCGATGTTCCTGAGAAACTGCATCTCAGTTGGAAAATTCTTTCAAGCGAAGATGGGAATGTCACTACATAACGGTCCATCTGAATAGTACCCCCAATGTTCCCATTCATAACGATTGCCCCCCAATCGCCGCTCACGTCAGAAGCCATCCTTGCTGAGGATGGTCAAACCCTCTCTATACATGAAGGGGTATGGAAATGAGTCGCTCACGCAAAATTTTTAATAATATTGGAAACACTGACATGGACCCAGAAGCGCTGATGGCATAGATAACAGGCTGCAGTAAGAAGAGGGACGAAAGGGAAGGTGATATATCCTTGACCAGAAACAAAGATGCCATATCCTTTCTGGAGAGTTCCTAATGAACAGGTGGCAATGAACATGTTCGAAGTAGTGTTATCCACTGCAGTTCAGAGGGAGGATTCAAATGCTCTCGACGACACAGATTAGTCAATGAACCTTAAAGAGGAAGATAATTGCGGTAACTTGTCAGATTATCTCATTGAAGAATGTGTAACATCTCAGAAAAATCCGTACAAAGACCCGAGTACCACCTCAGGAAGAAATCACTAAGGACCAAATCCTTTAGAAATTAGATGAGAATTAACTAAGTATTAAACTAGATTATCTGTAAAAGTAGAACTAATTACTTTAAATATGATTTATAAGACCCAAGCTAAGTAGAACCATTAACACTACATTACCTAAAAACTTAGTATCCATCTCAAAACCCAGTTGCTCTCGGGAGCACCATCAAACCCGTATTGAACTTGGATTACGTGTTGAAAGTCCAATTACCCCGAAACTATACGGTTAGGACTACCTTACTGGACTTGGCAACCACTTCAGAAATCAAGTTTTAATAGTATCTAGAAATGCACAACTTGAGCCTAGAGCGAAGTGTGTGAGAAACGCGAATATCTGTAGGAAATAAACTGAAACTTAAGTGAATTGAGTCGTTCACTTACAGGACAAATCTAAGGATTCAGACCGTTAGAATCTGACCCAATTACACCCTCAGATCAGGAAAATTTTTTAATGCATGTCAGTGTACTTGTGGCCCTGATAGGGTACCGGTGATCATTGAACTGAAACTGGTCCCCTGTGGCCAATCTACTGATTTGATCAGGCTGAGATCTTAACCTGACCTAGTTCTAATGTCAGGAAGCTTAAGTCCAACCGCATGCAGAAAAGGGGCCTCTAGATCAGCTCCATTGGTTCGAAACAGCTAGTCTTTGGTTATAACCTAAGTATACCATGGCCCTGGGGCCATTCCCATCAGTTTTGGGCCAATATAAGGGCCTTAAATCTTCTCTCTCCCTTCACATACGAATTTGGAAACCCTAAGAGAGAGAAGAGAGCAAAGAGAGAAGAAAAGAGAGAGAAAGTGGGAGATTGTTCCTCGGATCTTTCCCTGTCGTTCCACGTGCTTAACCACCCTATCTGTATCGCTATTCTGGTGATTTCAACTCTATTGTTAGGTAATAAATCCTAGCCCTACTCTATTTTAGTGATTTAAATAGAGTAAAAGGTACAGTTGCTAACCTATTCCATGCTATAGGTTGCCTTTGGGCTGTAGGTGAGGACTTACTATTTAAACTAAGTTCTTTTCGAGTCTACTGGTGAAAGGTGCGGATTATAAATGTTTAGGTTATGGTTTTCAAGAATTTTAATGTCAATTAATGATTTATGACTAACTTGATTGCTACCTCACATGCTTAGATACGATGTTTCCGCATATTACACCTATATATGCCTATGTTGAAATCTATGCATTCTACGTTTTGTTGAAATGTCTGAAAGAATATGAAATTATGATTTATGCTTATTATGATTGATGTGTAGTAATACATGATTTTTGAACGTATGGTAACTCCTATGTAGAAGGAATTGCTATAATATGTGGTTTAACTAACTTATTACAAGTATGTAATAGGTGTAGTCTAAGTGTTTGATAAAATGCCTGAATGAGAAAATGCTTGTTGGAATGTATTAAATGGGGTGTTAAGATAAGATTCTCAATTCCCTTATTTAAAGTTTCAATTCCTTTTATGTAACCTATCTTACTACTATGTGATTTATGGATGAAATGCTTATGCATGATGATATGTACTCTATGTGTTCGTCAAATTGCTTATATGAGATTTATATTGGAATTGGTTGCTACATGCTGTTCGACTAGTACATATGAGTGCCTATTATATTTGAAGTGTGATTGGGGCTATGAAGTAGTCCAGGCAATTGGTAATGGTTTACGATCGGCGGCTAAACTATTTAGCCATGACGGATACGCCCGATGAGTCCGAGTCGTACAGTGATTATCGACAGTGGTTAGGCCACAAGGGGTGCGTATGCACTCCATGTCGACTAATTCAACGCACGCTCATACTAGTCGTACTTGTCAAGTAACCCGTTGGCCCAATGTGTGTTTACCATGTATAGACGCTACTGCTTGAATCTAAGGTACCAACTTACCAATAAAACCTGTTTAACCTTAGTACCAAGATCCGCTATGACTTATGAGCCGGACATGGTAGTATGGGACACCATGGTCGAGCTGTCGGCCTATGCTGGGGTGACGAGCCTCCTCGTAGTGTCCAGTGAGCAATCCAGACTCGTGAGTCGAATACGGTGGTATGAGACACTGTATTTGTGCTTTCGGCCTACGATCAGGTGACGAGCATCTCATAGTGACCTCGAGCATACTCTAAATCTACGCTGAGGTGATGAGCCTCTCCGTAGTAAATTAGAGTATAAACCAGACCTGCACTAAGGTGACGAGCCTTTCTGTAGCAACCTGGAACCATTTATCGTATGTGAATAACTAGGATTGACGAACCTAGATGGATCATTGTTGGGTTAGTGATATAATAGAGAGGTACCTTAGCTTCCTAATCATGCTGTATGAAAGGGTCTAACTAAGAACATGGCTAACACGACCATGCATCGCATTACATAGTGCTTTGGCAAGGAAGTGCACGTTTACTGGGAGTGGTGCATGTCGCGATCGTAGGATATTGTCATTGAGGGAGTATAGGCGAGGGTATACATCATCAACACATACCATTCTTGCATTAACAAGAGTACATAGGATGTGATTGTTGTACTGTTTTGTCATTATTGCTTGATTTAATTGATAACATGTTAACCTTTGCCTTATAGTTCCACTGAGTTGATCACTCACTCCCACGTTCTGGGACAGTGTTTTAAACACCAACCAGACTCTGTGTTAGATGTAGATACTGGTGTGACGTATGAGGCCAACTAGACTTCTTTGATGATGTGGAGTTCTCCTATATGTAGCTATCGGGCGGGTCTGTGTAGACCTGGAGTTGCACATCGGGGTTGTAGGGATATCAATAGATGACATTCCAGTTCATTAATTTTGTATATTTGCACATCGGGGTTGTAGGGATATCAATAGATGACATTCCAGTTCATTAATTTTGTATATTTTAGGACTATACTTGTAATTATTTAACCTGGTGACGTTCATACTCTGGGGACTTACAATCACTTATACGTTTTATATACTTATTACAGTCTTTCGCTTGCGTAATTTAACTGTCTCTGGAGTATGATAGGAAGATTTGGTATAATCCCACTCATGTTTAATGCACTAATACGGACAACATTTAATCATTATTATCTATGTTGTATAAGTGATGCATTGGAACTTGGGATTTGGGCTCCCACTCGACCCCTAATTTTCAGGGTGCTACAGTTAATATAAAAACATGATTTGGATTAAACTGGACCTGAGTTATGGTCACACGATGTGCTCTCACGTACTTTGACTTAAGAGGGTGCGATGAAACGTAGAGACTGTAGGATTCCCAAGTTTCGTCCGTCGGCGAACATTTGACTATTAAGGTGAAACTGACCGTAGATATTGAACTTATAGGCACCGGTGATCATGTGAGATGATACCAAACCTTTCCCAGGCCGTCGATTAACGGGTCTAGACCATAATGTGGCCCATTTCACACTCAAACTAACCTGAAAAATGTGAATACACGTGAGATGGGATTCAAAACCGCTTCAAACGGCCGAGGGGGACCGAATCACACAAAACGGTGGGACCCAGGGGGTCCCTGCACACATACGGCACCCCGGGAGGGGGGTGGCCACCTCCCAACCACGGTGGCACTGCGCCAGGTCCAGTGGACAGCGGCGGCGTCACGCTAACCACGGCGACATCGCGCCAACCGTGGTGCACTGTGCCCGAGTTCTCTCGGGCCTGTCGGGCCGGCATGGGTTGGTGTCATGACCTCCCAACGCATGTGGGGCCCAAGAAAACATGTGGGACCCCTCTATATTCCCCCCTTTACTTCCTTTCCCTCCCTTACCCTACTCCAAGCTTTCCAACCTCTCAAAAATTCCATCTTTCCCTCTCAAATTCCCCCCCCATTCTCATATTTCCTCTTCTTCTTTCATTACATACACCCCTTCATCATCTTCTTCAAAACCCATCACTTATCTCCCTCATTTCCTTTCATTTGAGTGCAAAAACCCTTCCTTGTGACTCAAAAATCCCAAGTTTAACAACCGTTTCAAATCCTTCCATCTTATCTCACTCAAATGGCTCTTTTCGAGCTTGTGACGACGATATTCTCCATTTCTACACTTCTTTCCCTCATGGGGAAGAAGAGAGCTCCTACGGATGAAGCCGGGCCTAGTCGCCCTACCCGTCCGAGGAAGAAGGCGGGCGCCGAAGCTAGCATAAAAGTAGCTCAAGAGAGAAGGTCGAAGCTAGATCTCGATCCCCAACTCCCGCTTGAGAGATTTCTACCAGTGGGCTTCGAACATGGTCAGTTTGGTGGCCGTAGGATTGTGCTTGAAGTTCATGTAGACGAAAAACTATCTGGGCTGTATCCAATGATGGACTACCTGGTGGATGCCGGGTGGGGTTCCATATTTGAGGGCAAGTTTCACGCATGTGAGAACACTATTCGAGCCTTCTATGCGCATATACGGGACCCAACACTGGAGCCTCTGCAGTTCAAGATTCCAGTGGGAAGGCGGGAAGTAATAATTGATGTAAATTCGGTGTCCCAGATCATGGGAATCCCGTGTGGAGAGGTGCACGCTAGCGATAAGCCTCTCAAGAACGCGCGAGAAAGAGATCGCCACACGCGTTACCTCTGCGGCCGATTAGCTCATTGGAAGGAAGGTAGAAGCCTCCCATCAACGGAGTTGACAGACGATTTTTGCTTGCTTCACCACATACTCACGTATAACGTGTACCCTAGGTGGGACAACCGTACTGAATGCATTCGAGTGATGGTGGATTACTTGTATAGGGCTAGGCAGGGAGACAAGCTATGTCTGCCTACGTTCACCCTACTACAGATAGTCCAAACAGGGCATTCTCCTAGGAATGATGTCTCATTTCCATTTGGCCGATTCATATGTAAGATTGCTTGAGAGTTCGCCTACAGACTTAACATGGATGACCTTGCGCCGATCCACTACATTAATGAGACTACGCTCAACAACATGAAGATTGGCCCTTGAAAATGTCAAGCTCAACTTGACGAGTATGGGGGTGAGACAGAGAGTGAAGAGGAAGAAGGTAATGAAATAGAGGAAGAAGATGAGTCAGAGGGAGGAGGTGAAGAAGGAGAGAGTGAGGAAGAGGAAGAGGAGGCCCTGAGCTCTGATGAGGGATCTCCCCCTGCTACTCAGGTGCATGACAGTGATCAGGCTACCAGGGAAGCTCGCTTGACTCAACTTGAGGAGGGCCAAGCCGCCCTGAGGCAGGAGATCCAGGAGACCTAGACTGAAGTAAGGTGAAAGCTTGAAGAGAACGAGGCTTTCATGAAACAAACATTCAAGAAGGTGTCTCACACCTTGAGGGCTATCCTATGCTGTGTACAGGACAAGGGTGCACCTCCATCTTTTGGGTTACTTTGTTGTGTGTTTCTTTTATTATTTCTATGTATAGCCTTGATAGGCACAGTAATGTGGTAGAATGGTTAGTGCGTTTTAAATTAGCTTGCATGCATCTTCTGTCATGATCCATGTAATACTGCATCTCACGTATTGTGATAATTTTGTTAAATGAAATACATGAAGTTCTTTGAGCTTAATGTGAATGTTGTGAAGATAAATTGTAAGTTTGCTGAATCTGACTTGGGTTGCACCCTATGTTGTATATAAGGAATTTCACCTAAGGCCACGGGAGTACGACACGTCTCAGACTTGGCGACTTGATTAACGGGGCACCTCCCCTAAGAGATAGCCAGGTGAACCCCAGTTTGGGCCCGACTCATGACACTATGTCGGATTCTCAGCTTGCCACTGGCCCCACTAATGGCCTGACACCTGTTGCACCATTAGTTCCTGAGCAGAACCGTGCGTCTACTTTAGTGCTGCATGTGCTTTAGTCTGCTCCTCCTACTGATAGGTTGGAGCAGATGATGTTACTGATATAGCAGCAACAACAGTAGAAATAACAGTTTTTGGCCATAATTGCAGGGTGTAAGACCCGTATCTTGGTCCGTACCTTTCCATAGACTTTCGCGGTCTTACCGGTCGAATTCTGACAACTTTCGACCCTTAACCGATATCGATGCGCGACCCTGATTCATATGCCTACAACCCGAGTTGACTTAACCCAAGACCACTACCATAGTGACCGCGTCGTCGCTGCGGTTCCGATACGGCGACTCGCGCGCCGAGGCGATACCCTGGTCAAGAGATGTGGGCCAACGTTCGGTGCGAGGAAACGCCGTGCGTTGTGAAACTCAAGGAAATCTCTATGATGTGTCACATCAATCACATCAATCCCATCAATCAATCATCCATCAATCCATCACATGTCAAGTACACATCACTTTCACCCCTTTTTCCCAAGTAACCACAAAAGTCTTCACTCCCATACCTCTCTTACACAAAAGGCCTCAAAAGTCAAGCTTTTCTTACACCTCCCATACCTCTCTTACACAAAAGGCCACAAAATTCAAGACCTTCTTACACAACCATCATTCATCCATCCATCCATCTCTCTCTACAACACTCTCTCTTTCTCATTTCAAATCTCCAAGCAACCAAAAAATTTCCAAGCTCCATACGTATGGAATTTCTCCAAGCTTCCTAAAATCCAAGTGAGGCCCACCTCTTCACCCTATGATCTCCCCATCTCAACCCTCTATTCCTCATCTCATCCATTGAAGTTGAAGCTAAGGTGCCAAGGAACCCCTAGGAGCAAGAAGATCGGACGGTGGGTGCCTCTATAGGGTAGTTTCTTTCTTGTTTTATGATGGGCCAAGTGAGACCCACCGATCAATGGTGTGGATCTCGCTTGGGACCCTAAGATAAGGCCGATGGCCCACTTGGATCATCATGATCATTCCATGATGGGGCCATTCTCCATGTACCCCATCATGATGTTTATTTCATTGTAAAAGGTCATCTAGACCGTCCATTTTGGTAGAGTGAGGATCTCCACCATTGATTCTCGATCTTGGTGGTCCCATGTGTTAAAGGACCCTTTTTATTGTATGATTTGCTTTTAAGGGAGGGCCCATAATGTCGGGGTCCCTCCATCACAAAGCGTGTCCCACTCTCCATGTCTCTCTCTCTCTTTTATTTCTTTTTATTTTGTGTTATTTTATTTTATGTGATAAGGTTGTGTGGCCCACTTGAATGGACCCCACCTTGAGATTTATTTTATCCAAGTTTTTATTCAAGTGGGGCCCACCTTATATGTTGTACCCTCGTCAAACATCAGTGGTGGCCCACTTCATCAGGGCCCACCACAATACATTTTTAAGATAACCACACCGTCCAGCGTCTGGGACGCTGGACGTCCCTGTACTAAAAAAAAAGGAAAAAGAGAAGCTTGTGGGGTGGTCCCCTTGTGTAGGCCCCACCTTGATGTATATATTCGATCCAACCCGTCCATCCCCTTACCCACAACATTTTAACCGTTAAGCCAAAGAATGAGGCTGACGTGATCATCCAGTGGGCCATAATATCAGAAACTTGGGTGGTTACCCTTAAAGATACTTCCTGGTGAGTCTATGCATCCAAAAATCCCGAACCTTGGACTCATTGGGCTTGTTTTGAGCCCCTGAACTCAATGGACGGGGTGGATCAGCTTGATGTGGGCCCCAGACGTGAAAAACCCCAGAAAATGGGTTTTCCATTTAAAATGAAAAATAACAACAGAGAGGCATCTGCCTCTCTCTGATGCTGCAGCAGACGCTGCACGTCTTGGCGGGCGGGCAGGGAGCGGCCACCCACGGCTGCTGCCGTGGGCCCCACCATGATGTATATGTCTCATCTACGCCGTTCATGAGGTGGGCCCCCTCCAAATTTCAATCTGATCCGTGACTCGGGTGGCCCCCACCACATGAAACAGTGGGGTTGAAACTCTACCATTGAAACCCATTTTTGGGCCCACATAAGTTTTGTATAAATCTGAAATTTGTGTTTCCCCCTCATCCGGGTCCGAGTGACCTTATGAATGGCTTGGATGACAAGTAGACATTGTGGAGGGCCCCACATGGGAGCCACGATGATGTATGTGTCCCACGTCCACGTCCAGCAGGCGGTGAAGCCTAGTAATGTATGTTTTCTCCCTTGCCGTCCATCCGTTTTGATGATGGGGCCCACTGTCTCCTAGCAGTAGCACGTTTTGTGGGTCCCACCAGTATATATATATACATATATTATATTATATTATATATACTATGTATATTCTATATTATCTACTTTATTATATGTATATGGTGGTGGGCCCTACATGGGACCCACCTCTGTTCCCCTTTTTAAGTGCTTAAAAGCTACATAAGCAGCTATATATATTTTATATACATTCAGGTCCTTAAATGCATTACGTTGTTGTTGTAGTTATGATGTATATATATTATATACGTGGGCCCAAGGGCCATATGACCTTTTGAATAGAATGGATTGCAAATAAATATTACAGTGGGCCCTAGGCCATGTGTCCCTATGAATAGTTTGGATGGAAATAAATGTTTTGAAAGGCCCATGGGTTGGGCCCCTTTGATACATTTAAAGGCCCATGGGATTGAATCGGAACGATGTATTCCAAGGCTCATGAGATTAGGCTCATTTGATATTTTGGGGACCTATGGATTAAGGCCCATTGAGATGTAGTAGGGCTTATGGGTTAGGCCCATTTGATTTGCATAAGGCCTACGGGTTTAAGCCCAATTGATGCATTCAAGGCCCAACGGGTTATGACCCATTGCAATGCACTTAAGGCCCATTGGTGCGGCCCATTGATGTGGCCCGCTTGACGAATGGAAGGCCCATATGTTATGGCCCATTTGATGTATTTAAGGCCCAATGGGATATACGTGAGGCCCATTGTAATGTGTGACCCCAACCTAGTTCATGATATTTACTACGGGTAACGCCTTGGGAGCAATGTTGGTTTGACGTCCACATTGCGAGTGTAATGTTGGTTGGATGTCTACATTATGACTCTCCTTAGGTCCCATTGTTGGTCCGTACTGCTGTGTATAGGCCGTCTAGGCCCATCTGCGTTAAAAGAATGGTTCATCACTCACTTACATGTTTAGTATAGTTTCATGACTCATGATCATACGCATCATATGTATGCTTGATATGAGGATTGACTGATCATAGCATATGCCTTCGGGCAGGTTGTTTATGGGCTCCTGGTTAGGCGGTGTTGCCCTACATGAGCGCACGATATGCGCAGAATTTATTACATAACTGGATAGTGTGAATTATGCATTTCGCATTTGTGTGACATGGTTATTGTACGCCCTAGCGACATCAGGGCCGTAGCCTCCACAGACGCATCGTGGTTGGCAGGATTGGATACCAAAAAATCTTGTTCTACATGAGGTGCTATAGATATCCTTGGGTGAAAGTCCCTAAACCCTTATGGTAACAAGAGGTTGCTCCAACGTCTAAACCGAGTGGGTAGATGAGTGTTGAGTGCTGATTACCAGACGGTTACACTCTCCACTGTGTCGTGGTCGATTGGAAGGGGGTGCGGCCTTACCCCCCCGAGTGTAGGGGGTAATCGTAGGCTGAGTCTGACTAGCTAGAGGAATGGGTCTGCTATCGACGAGTCGCGCCTGATATTGGCAGACGGATAGTGAGGTCTCTTCCACTTACCTTATTGCGCGTGATGTGGCGGCAATTTGGTTTAGAGTGTGCTAGACCCCGGTGATATCCTATATTTGAGCTGTATTGATGTGTGGACATAGATGAGGATCTGTATGCTTGAGTTGCATTGCACATCGCATGGCCTTGGGGTGGCCGATACCATTCATGTCTTGCATCGTTTAAGCCTTGGTACGGCTCATAATATTATGGATCCATCTGCATATTTCGCATTACTCTGACATTGCATGTTCATATTACTACCTTACGCACACACTTTCACCACCCTCTAAGCTTTCTATAAGCTTATGCACGACCGTTGCGTGCAGGTGACGTTGGTTCGCAGCAGCGTTGAGGCAGGAGTACGTTGCAGATCGTTTTGGAGTTTTTATTCTTTACCATTGTATTTCCCTTTATGCTCATTGTACTTGTAAAGTTTTTGATCATAGTGGAAATGTTATGGAGTTCTTGGTTGTTGTTTGTGGGTTATGCCATTAGTTATGCTTACTACGAATCAAACTGACGTTGAAAATCCTCCTCGTAGCATCCCAGGATCAGAACTTGGCGAATGTGAGCTAGGAGCCGAGAATGGGGTTTTACGGAGGCTGTCGGTACCGGATTCGACGATCGAAAATTTTGTGAGCCCGGTTTTCGAGTTTGGGGTGTCTCAGAAGTTGGTATCAGAGCATAACTTGGGAATAACCGAGAACAACATTATATGTCTGCTATGAATATAGAATGACTAAGTTCTAAAGTTCGGATAGCTTAGCAACCTTCCGTTACAGACTGTTAACGTGCGTACCTTCGAGAGTTTTGAAGTTGATAGGCGCCTTCACTTTTTCCTGTAGGACATGTTGCCTAGGTGGGTTACCCGATCGACTCCTGCACCACCACCTAAGGATCCCGCTTCACCTCCGGAGGCTCCAGCTTTACCACCTACGTCTCCCGTTCCACCCTCAGAGATCCCTGCTCCCTTCCCTGAGAATGACATTCCTCCACCTGAGGCCGATGCGGAGCCGACCATGACTGTGAGTGCCTCTCAGTTACAGTAGATGTTATAGGCTGTGACAGCCGCACTGTAGGGACAGGGCAGACGCCCAGTTGTTTCACCAGCTCAGGCAAAGCAGGAGCGCGCAAGCTCCTTACTTCGTGAGTTCAGACGGCTTGATCCCCCACGTTTCCAGGGTGAACCACATCCGACTGCAGCAGAGAGATGGCACTCCGATGTGAAGAATATTTTCGATATCATGTCATGTACGATCGAGCAGCGCGTCCGGTTAGCAGTATTTCTCTTCCAGGGTGAGGCCGAGCATTGGTGGACCTCTGTTACCCGTGTTGTCGGACCTGAGTATGTCTGGACATGGGAGGGCTTTGTTGACCGATTCAAGGAGCAATACTTCCCCGACCATATCCGTTGTCAGCGAGCTTTAGAGTTCGAGACTCTGGTGCAGGGAGATATGACTGTGGCACAGTACGCGGCCCATTTTATGGCACTATCTAGATTTGCACCGTATATGGTTGATGACGAGGGGCGGAAGGCCCGCCGTTTTGAGCACGGCTTACGTTACGGCCTTCGAGGTCGTGTTATTGGGTATGAGCTCCCTACTTTCCAGGCAGTGGTGTGGAGAGCTCAGATTTATGAGACTGAGTGGGCCGATTGTCAGTCTGATCGCGGTCAGAGGAGAGACCGAAAGAGGCAGGCTTCTTCCAGTGATTCCCAGCAGCGTCGACCACAGCAGCAGAGGCGTACAGGTCGCCCAGCCTTCCGTGCACCATTAGCACCAGCACCACCTCTACCACCACCTCAGAGGAAGTTTACCGGTACTTGCTTCAGGTGCGGTGCGACGGGACACCGTTCATGGGAGTATCCCAGCCCCCAACAACAGCAGAGAGGTCCACAGCAGCAGAGGGCTCCCCAGCAGCTTCCACCGCAGCAGCAGAGACCCCCACAGCAGCAGCGACAGCAGCCTCCACCATCGAGGCCACCTCAGTAGCAACACCAGCATCAACACCAGCCTCAGAGGCCTCAGCAGCAGAGGCAGCAATTTCGACCACCTCAGCGACCCCATCAGCAGCAGCAGCATGCTCAGAGGGGACAGGCACCTCCCCAGCAGGCTCAGGCTAGATTCTATGCGGCTCAGCAGGATCCGCAGTCATCTGGAGGAGTCGTTGAGGGTATACTTTCAGTTTCTACATGCATTGTACGTGTACTGTTTAATTCCGGTGCATCACACTCTTTTGTGGCCTAGAGCTTCTGTCGATCGACTAGCTTACCGTTGGAGTCTGCTGGTGAGAGCCTATCAGTATCGACTCCCTTAGGGAGGACCGCAGTGTTGGGACGATTTTGCTCATCTTGCCCCGTTCTGGTTGGGGATACCTTTCTACCTGCCGATTTGTTCGTATTACCCATGGCTGAGTTCGACGTCATCCTGGGCATGGATTGGCTCGCCGAGTACTATGCCATATTGGACTGCGCCGCGAGGACAGTCATGTTCTGTATACCCGGCGTGCCACAGTTTCAGTTCATTGTAGAGGCCAGAGGAGAGCGGTTGTCTTGTGTGATGTCCTGCACCATAGAGGAGCCTGTTGCCACCTGTATCGACCATTTGCCCGTGGTTTACGATTTTCCCGATGTGTTCCAGGAGATTCCGGGATTACCGCCTCGTCGACTCACCGAGTTTCAGATTGATCTCGTGCCCGGTACCGCGCCTATTTCGAAGGCCCTGTATCGTATGACACCGTTGGAGTTACAGGAACTGCAGAAGCAGTTGGATGAGTTACGTGAGTTGGGCTTTATCCGTCCGAGCAGTTCTCCGTGGGGAGCGCCGGTACTCTTCATGAAGAAGAAGGATGGCTCGTTGAGGCTCTGCGTTGACTACCGCGAGCTCAACAAAGTCATGATCAAGAACAAGTACCCGCTCCTTAGGATTGATGATTTGTTCGACCAGCTGCAGGGTGCACAGTTCTTCTCGAAGATTGACCTGCGTTCCGGTTATCATCAGATTCGGGTCCGAGATGAGGACATTCCGAAGACGGCATTCAGGACACATTACGGTCATTTTGAGTTTCAGGTCATGTCCTTCGGACTGACCAATGCACCCGCGGTCTTCATGCAGCTGATGAACGAGGTCTTCCGCCCATATCTGGATCAGTTTGTTGTAGTCTTCATCGATGACATTCTGATCTATTCGAGGACCCGTGAGGAGCACGAGTAGCATTTAGAGATTACCTTGCAGACCCTCCGCGCACACCAGCTGTATGCGAAGCTGGAGAAGTGCGAGTTCTGACAGGAAGAGGTGAAGTTCCTCGGTCACGTGGTGATGAGGGATGGTGTCACAGTGGACCCCTCGAAGGTCGAGGCAATGCGTCAGTGGGGCCAGCCCATGACTGCGATAGAGATCTGTAGTTTCCTTGGCTTAACGGGCTATTACCGACGTTTCATTGAGGGTTTTTCTCGTATTGCAGCCCCACTGACCAGGTTGACTCGGAAGGGCGCAGAGTTTATTTGGAGTGACGCCTACGAGCGAGCATTTATGGAGTTGAAGGACCATCTGACGTCCGCTCCTGTCCTCACTCTTCCCTCTGGAAGTGACGGATTTATTGTATTCACTGATGCCTCGCATATCGGTTTGGGTGCTATCTTGATGCAGCACGGGAGACCAGTGGCCTTTGCGTCTCGTCAGCTCAAGGTCCATGAGCTGAACTATCCTACGCATGACTTAGAGCTAGCTGCAGTTGTCTTCGCACTGAAGGTGTGGAGGCACTATCTTTATGGGGTTAGGTTCGAGCTCTTCTCTGATCACAAGAGCTTGAAGTACCTCTTCTCACAGTCTGAGTTGAATATGAGACAGAGGCGCTGGATGGAGCTCTTGGAAGACTATGATTTTGATCTCCAGTACCACCCGGGTAAGGCGAACGTGGTGGTAGATGCCCTCAGCCGTCAGCCACGAGGCCTAGTGGCGCGCATGATGATTCAGGAGTGGCGGATGCTTGAGGATATCACAGCGTATGATTTTGAGTTCGGCCTGCAGTCTTCCATTGTACAGTTATCGAGCTTGTCGATTCAACCCTCTCTTGTCACTAGGGTGATCGAGGCTCAGCAGGCTGATGAGTCGTTGCAGAGTTATATGGCTGAGGCGACATCTGAGGGTCAAGCAGATTGGTACAGACGGTGGACTTCGTTTCTGTAACACCCCGAATTTTGGCCAATCTGGGATTTGACGTCCTTAGGCAGTGGGTCAATTAAAACACCTGAAAAATCGTTCAGAACCCAATTTCATAGCCAAAGAAACCACTTAGGATTAATTCCTTTAGAAATTAAGCGTAAGTTAGCTAGCGCAACGCTGGAGTAGCTGAGAAATAGTCCCTGTTCACTTTAAATACGTTCTACAAGACCCAAATCGAGTAGAACCAATGACTTTATAATACTCCATAACCTCGGACCAAACTCTAAGCTGGTTTGTTCTCTGGACCACTTTGAAATTTTGTATTGGATCTAGACCGCGCGTCGAAAGTCCGATACCTGCTATCTTAGACCGTTAGAACCGCCTAGCTGGACTTAACAATCATTTCGAAAATCAAATCCAACCGATAATCACGGGCTATTTCATTGAGCCCGGACTGAAGAGAGTGCGAATAGGGACAGATTTGGAATTTGAAATTCAAATCTGGCACACGACTTGACGCGTCAGTATTAAGCGTTCTGACCGTCACAATTCAGCCAGATTACACCCTCAGATCAGGAAAAATTTCTATTTTATATCATGAGACTTTCAGCCCTGATCTTCGTGCGGTGACCGCTGAACTGAAACTGGTCCGCCACGCGCGATCTGCAAACCCTACCGGACTGAAAACTTAATACGTGCTAGATCTGGTACGCATGAGCTTAAGTCCGATCGCATTCGTCCAGGGGACCACCAGAAAGCATCTTTTGGACCGAAACAGCCCCGATTTGGATATGCACTAAGTGAACTTTGTACCGGAACCTATTTCGGGCAAGTTTGGGCTTATAAAAGGGGTTGAAACCCTCACTCCTCTCTCCCATCCGAATTTGCAAAAATCCCTAGATTGGGAGAGAGAAAAGGTGAGAGTTTGTGAGAGAAGGTGGGAGAGAATTCCCTGCTGCTTGTGCCACGTGCTGTACGTGCTTAGGCAATGCACTCCGATCACTTTCCCGACGATTCCTCCACGTTTTCAGGTAAGAAAATACCCTAGAAGTTGTTGATTTGAGGTTCCTTTCGTTTTCGAGCGAAGTAGCTAATATTAGGTTCTCTATTCGCCGTAGACGAAGCGTATACGCTTCGTTCGAACTCACACCCCTAAAAGGGAAAAGGTGCGGATTTTAGACGCTTTGATTGACTGTTTCCAAAGCTTTCAATGTCGTTTAATAGTAGATTATCGACGGCATCGCCGTTTGACATGTACAACATGCTGTCCGTTTCCTGTTTCGTAAACCGACGAAGAATATCAGATTTAGGGCATTTTAGTCATTTGTAGGAAGTACTGTTTTCATGCATATTTTGCTGATGTGATTGACATAATTTGTTATCGCATTAGAATGTTAGGGATACGTGCATAATTAGTTTGGCGAAGAGATTCGCCTAAATGCGTACTTCGGGTCGACATACTATATGTAGACTTAAGTGTGTAGTGTAAGTGTTTGTATAAATGTTTGTATTAGTATGTATTGAATTAAATGATGTTATGAATTAGTTTGAGATGGATTTCTCAATTAATATGCTGACGTAAATGATTTCCTACATGTTGATTATATGCATGATTTCATTATATGCATGAAATGCATGTGCTTGATGATTCACGTAAGTTGTATGTTATATCATGTGCTTGGTGATTTCGTTATGATTTAGTTTGAGATTGAATTCTCAATTAATTTGCTGATGGAAATAATTTCCTACATGTTGGCGATATGCATAAATTCATTATATGTATGAAAGGCATGTATCAGGTGATTTGCTTAAGTTGTATGTTACAACATGTGTTAACATGCTCATATGGTTGTATTTCATTTTCAATACTTTCACATGCTTTGCCGATGTGATTCCACATGTTTGGGACTATACTTAGTCCAGGCAGTCGGTAACCGAGCGAATTCGTGGTTAGGTTATCTTCGCCACGAATGACGCGTCAATGAACGCGAGTCGTGTTTTGGAGTTGGCGGCAGTGGTTAGGCCACATGAAGTGTTTTACGCACTTCATGTCGTTCAACTTGAGATGCGATCGTACTAGTCGAGCCCGTCAAGTAACCCGACTGGCCATTGTATGTTCACCCTGCATGAGTCATAACTGCTTGAACCTAGGGTACTGAACTTACCATTGTAAACCCTGTTAACCATGGTACCTTGATCCACGAAGACTCATGAGCCGGGCATGGTGGTATGGAACACCGTGGTCGAGCTGTCGGCCTACGCTGGGGCCACAAACCTCCCCGTAGTGACCAGTGAGCACCTAGTCTCGTGAGCAGATTATGGTGGTATGGGACACTATATTCTTGTTGTCGGCCTACACTGATCAGGCGACGAGTCCTTTGTAGTGACCGCGAGCGTATTCTGAGTCTACGGGAGGCGACGACCCTTCAGTAGCAGTAGAGTACAGTAGGCCTGTATTGATAAGGTGATGGGGGAGCGGAGCAACGAGTGCGTGCAACAGCCCTGACAGCCCTTGCAGCGACCTACAAAATATACATCGTATGAGATTAGTAGGAGTGACAACCCTAGACAGGATCTGTGTTGGGATTGATATAAGGGAAGTACCTTAGTTTCCCAATCCTGCTGTTTGAATGGACTAATAACAACTCGAAAATCATATCACCATACCATTGCATGTGCCTGGAAGATGTGGAGCACTTGAGGGTCGATTGCATGCTGCGGTCGTAAGATGGTGCCGTCTGAGGGAGATTGTTAGTGAGGGCATACATCACGTCATTTCATATTGCATTAATAACAGTTTTAGGATTGTTTGATTTACTGCTTTACTATTATCGCATGATTGATTTGAGAACATGTTAATCCTTGCTCTATTATTCCACTGAGTTAGCTACTCACTCCCACGTTATGGAACGGTGTTCCTGGACACCCACCAGACCCTTTTGTGATTGCAGATGATGGCGCGGCCTGCGAGGCGGAGCTGGACTTGATGATGATGAGGAGGATTCCTCCTTTATGCGTGTTCTGATTGACGGGATTACAGGGAGGTTGATTAGATACCTTGACATTTGTCATTTTATATTTTTAGCGCACTCATGTATATTCGTTTCGTCTACTTTTGGAGTATACATGTATGTGCATAACCTGGTAACATGTTCACACTCTGGAGACATACAACAGTTTATATATGTTATACATACTATCACAGTCTTCCGCTTGTTAATTTAACTGTCTCTGGAGTATGATATGCTGTTCTAGCTTAATCTCACTCATGTTTAATGCGTTATCACAGACAACATTCAATCATACATATCTATGTTGCATAAATAACATTTTGAAACTCGTGAGTTGGGTTTTTGCTCGACCCCCCAATTTTCGGGATGTTACAGTTTCAGAGGCCGATTATGTGTCCCGGATATTCCAGAGTTACGCAGAGATCTTATGACCGAGGCGACAGTATTTTTGGGCGGGGATGAAGCGCCGGATCGCCAGTTTTGTGGCCAAGTGTGACACGTGCCAGCGTGTCAAGGCCGATCATCAGAGACCTCCTGATATTTTGCAGCCGTTGTGTCCCGATGTGGAAGTGGGAGCACGTGTCGACTGATTTCATTATGGGCTTGCCGAGGACTCAGCGCGGTCATGACGCCATTTGGGTTGTTGTGGATCGTCTGACGAAGTCGACACATTTCCTTGCGATGCATACGACTTGGTCTATGGACCGGCTTGTGAGATTATTTATTGAGGAGATTGTGAGACTGCATGGCGTTCCAGTCTCGATCGTTTCTGACCGAGACTCGAGGTTCACTTCTCAGTTTTGGAGGAGCTTCTAGCGAGCGATGGGGACTGATTTGCAGCTCAGCACCGCGTACCATCCGCAGACCGATGGCCAGATCGAGCGGGTCAATCAGATACTTGAGGATATGCTTCGGGCCTGCACGATTGACTTCGGGGGTAGCTGGGATGAGCATCTGCGATTGGCTAAGTTCACGTACAATAACAGCTTTCAGGCGACCATCGGTATGGCTCCTTTTGAGGCACTATATGACAGACCATGCAGATCACCGAGTTGTTGGACCGAGGTTGGAGAGCGCCGTCTCCTAGGTCCCGAGCTTGTGCAGGAGACTTCAGAGGCTATTGACATCATCAGGCAGAGGATGCATACAGCTCAGAGCCGACAGAAGAGTTTTGCTGATCGTCAGCGTCGTCCCTTGGAGTTTGATGTAGGGGACCATGTGTATCTCAAGGTCTCGCCCATGAAGGGCGTAGTTCGATTTGGAGCGAAGGGCAAGCTTGCCCCGAGATTCATAGGACCTTTTGAGATCACTGGGCGCGTTGGCGCCGTGGCCAATCGACTTGCCTTGCCATCATAGTTGTCTGGCGTCCACGACGTTTTCCACGTCTCCATGTTGAGAAAGTGTGGGTCAGACATAGTTCCCGTCATTGATTGGCAGCCGCTAGAGGTTCGTGAGGACGCTTCTTGCATTGAGTAGCCAGTCCGTATCCTTGATCAGAAGGAGCAGGTCCTCAGAACCAAGGTCATTCTGTTGGTGAAGGTGTAGTGGGGTCACCATTCTGTAGAGGAGGCTGCTTAGGAGCATGAGGCTGAGATTCGAGAGCGTTATCCTCATCTCTTTGATGGTTGATGATGTGACGTATTATGTATGCTATCTTCGATTCTATATGATGATGTTATGTCACTTCTTCTTCATGAGTAATGCTTAGATGCGATGCTTGTGTAAATTTCGAGAATAAAATTTTTATAAGGAGGAGAGAGCTGTAAGACCTGTATCTTGGTCCGTACCTTTCTATAGACTTCCGCGGTCTTACCGGTCGAATTTCGGTAACTTTCGACCCTTAATTGATATCGACGCGCGACCCTGATTCATATGCCGACAACCAGAGTCGACTCAACCCAAGACCACTACCATAGCGACTGTGCCCTAGCTGCGGTTCCGATACCGCGACTCGCATACCCTGGTCAAGAGATGTGGGCCAACGTTCAGTGCGAGGAAACGCCACGAGTTGCGAAACCCAAGGGAATCTCTACGATGTGTCACATCACTCACATCAATCCCATCAATCAATCATCCATCAATCCATCACATGTCAAGTACACATCACTTTCACCCCTTTTTCCCAAGCAACCACAAAAGTCTTCACCTCCCATACCTCTCTTACACAAAAGGCCTCAAAAGTCAAGCTTTTCTTACACCTCCCATACCTCTCTTACACAAAAGGCCACAAAAGTCAAGACCTTCTTACACAACCATCATTCATCCATCCATCCATCCTTCTCTCTCTACAACACTCTCTCTCTTTCTCATTTCAAATCTCCAAGCAACCAAAAGATTTTCAAGCTCCATACGTATGGAATTTCTCCAAGCTTCCTAAACTCCATGTGTGGCCCACCTCTTCACCCCATGATCTCCCCATCTCAACCCTCTATTCCTCATCTCATCCATTGAAGTTGAAGCTAAGGTGCCAAGGAACCCCTAGGAGCAAGAAGATCGGACGGTGGGTGCCTCTATAGGGTAGTTTCTTTCTTGTTTTATGATGGGCCAAGTGAGACCCACCGATCAATGGTGTGGATCTCGCTTGGGACCCTAAGATAAGGCCGATGGCCCACTTGGATCATCATGATCATTCCATGATGGGGACATTCTTTATGGACCTCATCATGATGTTTATTTCATTGTAAAAGGTCATCTAGACCATCCATTTTGGTAGAGAGAGGATCTCCACCATTGATTCTCGATCTTGGTGGTCCCATGTGTTGAAGGACCCTTTTTATTGTATGATTTGCTTTTAAGGGAGGGCCCATAATGTCGGGGTCCCAAGCATTACTCTGACATTGCATGTTCATATTACTACCTTATGCACACACTTTCACCACCCTCTAAGCTTTCTATAAGCTTATGCACGACCGTTGCGTGCAGGTGACGTTGGTTCGCAGCAGTGTTGAGGCAGAAGTACGTTGCAGATCGTTTTGAAGTTTTTGTTCTTTACTATTTATAACACTCCGAATTTTGGCCAATCTAGGATTTGACGTCCTTAGGCAGTGGGTCAACTAAAACACCTGGAAAATTGCTCAGAACCCAATTCCATAGCTAAAGAAACCACTTAGGATTAATTCCTTTAGAAACTAAGCATAAGTTAGCTGGCGCAACGTTGGAGTAGCTGGGAAACAGTCCCTGATCACTTTAAATACGTTCTACAAGACCCAAATTAAGTAGAACGTATAACTCTATAATACTCTATAACCTTGGATCAAACTCTAAGCAGGTTTGTTCTATGGACTACTTTAAAAATCTGTATTGGATCTAGACCGCGCGTCGAAAGTCCGATACCTACAATCTTAGACCGTTAGAACCGCCTTGTTGGACTTGACAATCATTTCGAAAATCAAGTCCAACCGATAATCACAGGCTATTTCATTGAGCCCGGACTGAAGAGAGTGCGAATAAGGACAGAATTGGAATTTCAAATTCAAATCTGGCACACGACTTGACGTATCAGTATTAAGCATTCTGACCGTCAGAATTCAGCCAAATTACACCCTCGGATCAGGAAAAATTTCTATTTCATATCATGAGATTTGCAGGCCTGATCTACGTGCGGTGACCACTGAACTGAAACTGGACCACCACGTGCGATCTGTGAACTCTGCCGGACTGAAAACTTGATGTATGCTAGATCCAGTATGCATGAGCTTAAGTCCGATCGCGTTCGGCCAGGGGACCACCAGAAATCATTTTTTGGACCGAAACAGCCCCGAATTGGATATATATCAAGTATACATTGTACCCGAACCTATTTTGGGCGCATTTGAGCTTATAAAAGGGGTTGAAACCCTCACTCCTCTCTCCCATCCGAATTTGCAAAAAGCCCTAGATTGGGAGAGAGAAAAGGTGAGAGTTTGTGAGAGAAGGTGGGAGAGAATTCCCTTCTGCTTGTGCCACGTGCTGCAAGTGGTTAAGCCGCGCGCTCAAATCACTTTGCCGGTGATTTCTGTGCGTTTTCAGGTAAGAAATAACCCTAATAAATTGCTGATTTGGCATTCGTTCCCTTCCATAGCATGTTAGCTGACGTATCTTGTAAATTAGGTTCTCTTACCGCCGTAGACGAAGCGTATACGCTCCGTTCGAATCGTTTCACCTATAACGAAAAAGGTGCTGATTTTAGACGCTTTGATTGACTGTTTCCAACACTTTCAATGTCGTTTAATAATAGATTATCGACAGCATCGCCGTTTGACATGTACAACATGCTGTCCATTTCCTGTTTCGTAAAGCAACAAAGAATATGAGATTTAGGGCATTTTAGTCATTTGTAGGAAGTACTGATTTCATTCACATTTTGCTGATGTAATTGACATGGTTTGTTGTCGCATTAGAAAGTTAGGAATACGTGCATAATTAGTTTGGCGAAGAGATTCGGCTAATTGCGCACTTTGGGTCGACATACTATATGTAGACTTAAGTGTGTAGTGTATGTGTTTGTATAAATGCTTGTATTAGTATGTATTGAATTAAATGATGTTATGTAGTAGTTTGAGATTGATTTCTTAGTTAATATGCTGACCTAAATGATTTCCTACATGTTGACCATATGCATGATTCCATTACATGCATGGAACGTATGTGTTTGAAGATTTGCTTAAGTTGAATGTTATAACATGTGTTAACATGCTCACAGGATTGTATCTAAATTCCAATACCTTTACATATATTTCTAATGTGATTCCATAGATGTGTGGGACTAGACTTAGTCCAGGGAGTCGGTAACCGAGCGAATTCGTGGCTGACTGGTCATAGCCACGAATGACGCGTCGATGAACGTGATTCGTGCTTGGAGTTGGCGGCAGTGGTTAGGCCACGCGAAGTGTTTTACGCACTTCATGTCGTTCGACTTGAGATGCGATCGCGCTAGTCGAGCCCGTCAAGTAACCCGACTGGCCGATGTATGTTCACCTTGTATGTGTCATAACTGCTTGAACCTAGGGTACTGAACTTACCATTGTAAACCCTGTTAACCATGGTACCTTGATCCACGAAGACTCATGAGCCGGGCATGGTGGTATGGGACACGGTGGTCGAGCTGTCGGCCTACGCTGGGGCCACAAACCTCCCCGTGTGACCAGTGAGCACCTAGACTCGTGAGCAGATTATGGTGGTATGGGACACTATATTCTAGCTGTCGGCCTACACTGATCAGGCGACGAGTCCTTTGTAGTGACCGCGAGCGTATTCTGAGTCCACGGGAGGCGACGAACCTTCCGTTGCAGTAGAGTACAGTAGGCCTGTATTGATAAGGTGATGGGGGAGCGGTGCAACGAGTGCGAGCAACAGCCCTGGCAGCCCTTGCAGTGACCTACGAAATATACATCGTATGAGATTACTAGGAGTGACGACCCTAGACAGGATCTGTGTTGGGATTGATACAAGGGAAGTACCTTAGTTTCCCAATCCTGCTGTTTGAATGGACTAATAACAACTTAGAATTCATATCACCATAGCATTGCATGTGCCTGGAAGATGTTTAGCACTCTAGGGAGTGTGGCATGCCGCGGTCGTAAGATATTGCCGCATGAGGGTGATCGTCGGTGAGGGCATACATCACATCATGTCATCTTGCATTAACAACAGTATTAGGATTGTCTGATTTACTGCTTTACTATTATCGCGTGATTGAATTGTGAACATGCTAATCTTTGCTCTATGATTCCACTGAGTTGATCACTCACTCCCACATTACGGGATGGTGTTTGCAACACCCACCAGACCCTGTTGCAGATGCAGGTGAGGCTGAGATCCAGGAGGTGGAGCCAGAGATCGACGAGGACCAGGACGAGTTCTCATACATGCAGTATCACGATGGCTTCCCGTAGGTGACCTGGATCGATGGGACTTCAGTGGGACTATTTTGAACATTTTATTTATGTTCATGTATATGTATATGAGACTCAGAGATGTAGTCATACTTTGGAGACAGATGAGATTTACTTTGTTTTCCATACAGTGATATATATATTGATTAGTCTTCCGCTTGCTTTTATCACTGGATCTGAAGTATGAATTGCAGTTTTGGTATACTTTTACTCATGTGAATGCTTTAAATCAGACAACATTGAATCATAATCATTTCTGTTGCATAAGTGACGGTCTGGAACTCGGGAGTTGAGTTTATTCACGACCCCCGATTTTCAGGGTGTTACATTGGTGGACCATCCGATCGCCGATCCAACAGTTCATCCAACGTTGTGAGTGCATGGGAGGATCAAAACTCTCCCTTTCTTTATGTTATTCTATTTTGGTGGGTCCACAAAGGTGGGACCCACCTTGATCATGTATATAGTGTATGGTGGACCCCATGGCGGCGGGGGGCCACCCCAATGGCCGGATCTCTCCCTTTCTTTTCTTTCTTTTCCTTTCTTTTCTCCTTCTTTTCTTTTAAGTTTATGGTGTAAGGCCCGTATCCTAGTCCATACTGTTTTGTCAACTCCCGCGATCCTTTCATTGAATTTCGATAACCTGTGACTTATAATCGACGTTTGCACACAACCCTAAGTCATATCTTATAGATTTGAGTCAGCTTAATCCGAGACTTGTACCATTGTGACCACACTGTCATCACGGTTCCGGGGCCACTTCTTGCACACCGATCCGATACCCTGGCAGGGAGATGTGGGTCAGCATTTATTTCTAAGAAACGCCACGCGTTTGCAATCCCAAGAGAATCTCTACATCATGTCCCATCAATGAATCACTTAAATCAATCAATCAATCACCTCATGTCAAGTACAAGAGCAACCCATGCTTTCTTTCTCCACAAGTCAAGCAAACCCCAAAAGTCAACAAGTCTCTCACCTCACCCATCACTCACCACACATCCATCACCCATCACTCTCTCTCCCTTACAACCCTCTCTCTCTCTCTCTCTCTCTTCACATTTTTCAAGCAAGGAAAGTGGTGCACATCCAAGGAATTCCAGGAGAGAAAAGTGGTTTTGTGTGGCCCACTTCCTCTCCCAAAAACTTTCATCCTAGCCATTCATTTCCCATCTTCCACCATCAAAGTGAGACACAAGGAGATCGACTTTCCAACGGGCCAAGAAAATCGAACAGTGGGTGCTTTATAGGCTAGATTTTCATATTTTTATGATGGGCCAAGTGAGGCCTACCGATTGATGGTATGGATCTCATTTTAGACCCTAGGTGGGAAGGTACAAAGATGTATCGTGATGTGAAGAGGACGTATTGGTGGGAAGGTATGAAGACCCACATAGCTGAGTTCGTGTCCCGTTGTCTCACTTGTCAGCAGGTGAAGGCAGAGCATCGCCGACCACCTGGACTTTTGTAGCCTATGCCGATTGCAGAGTGGAAGTGAGATTTCATTTCCATGGACTTCATTTCTGGGTTGCCGAAGACGAGGAAGGGACATGATTCCATTTGGGTGATCGTCGACCGATTGACGAAGTCGGCGCACTTCCTACCTATCAGAGTTACGAACTCTGCAGACGAGCTGGCTAGATTGTACATCAGAGAGATCGTGCGTCTACATGGAGTTTCGTTGGAGATCGTGTCGGACAGAGACACGCGGTTCACTTCTATTTTCTGGACTCGCATTCAGGAGGCTATGGGTGTGACGTTGAAGTTCAGTACTGCCTTCCACCCACAGACGGACGGACAGACAGAGCGAGTGAACCAGATCTTGGAGGACATGTTGTGAGCTTGCGCATTAGACTTCAAGGACAGTTGGGATGATTGTCTTGCATATGCGGAGTTTGCGTACAAAAATAGCTTAAAGGCGAGTATCGGTATGGCACCTTATGAGGCGCTGTATGGGCGACCTTGTCACGCACCGCATTGCTGGTTAGAGGTCGGTGAGCATAGCTTGATTGGCCCAGAGTTGTTGCAGGCGACGTCAGAGAAGATTGATATTATTCGACGTCGGCTTCTTACAGCGCAGAGCAGACAGAAGAGCTACGCCGATACGAGACGACGGCCACTAGAGTTCACAGTCGGGGATCACGTGTTTTTGCGAGTTTTCCCTATGAAGGGAGTCCTTCGGTTCGGAAAGAAGGGGAAGCTGGCACCGCGATTCATTGGTCCATTCCAGATCCTCGATCGTGTGGGAGCAGTGGCTTACCGATTGGCTTTACCCACGCCCCTCGCGAGCGTTCACAACGTATTTCATGTTTCTATGCTGAAGAAGTACGTTGCTGATCCTTCCCATATCATCAGATGGGAGCAGGTGCAGTTAGGAGAGGATGTTACTTATATCCTGCGACCGACACGCATCCTAGACAGGAAGGAGCAGGTACTGCGTAGCAAGGTGATTCCCCTTGTGAAGGTATTGTGGACACATCACTCTGAGGAGGAGGCTACTTGGGAGACAGAAGCCGAGATCAGAAAGAACTACCCACAGCTTCTCGAGGAGTACGAAAAGGTACAAATTTAGAGGACGAAATTATTTATTAAGGGGGGTAAATTAGTTTGAGATTAATTTCTCAATTAATATGCTGACATAAATGATTTCCTACATGTTGACTATATGCATGATTCCATTATATGCATAAAATGTATGTGCTTGAAGATTTGCCTAAGTTGTATGTTATAACATGTGTTAACATGCTCACATGATTGTATTTCATTTCCAATACTCTCACATGATTGCTGATGTGATTCCATGTGTTTGGGACTATGCCTAGTCCAGGCAGTCGGTAACTGAGAAATATCGTGGTTAGCTTATCTTTGCCACGAACGACGTGTCGATGAACGCGAGTCGTGTTTGGAGTTGGCGGCAGTGGTTAGGCCACGCGAAGTGTTTCACGCACTTCATGTCGTTCGACTTGCGATGCGCTCGTGCTAGTCGAGCCCGTCAAGTAACCCGACTGGCCGTTGTAATGTTCACCCTGCATGAGTCATAACTGCTTGAACCTAGGGTACTGAACTTACCATTGTAAACCCTGTTAACCATGGTACCTTGATCCACGAAGACTCATGAGCCGGGCATGGTGGTATGGGACACCGTGGTCGAGATGTCGGCCTACGCTAGGGCCACAAACCTCTCCGTAGTGACCAGTGAGCACCTATGACTCGTGAGTAGATTATGGTGGTATGGGATACTATATTCTTGCTGTCGGCCTACATTGATAAGGTGATGGGAGAGCGGTGCAACGAGTGCAAGCAACAGCCCTGACAACCCTTTGTAGTGACCGCGAGCGTATTCTAAGTCTACGGGAGGCGACGACCCTTCCGTAGCAGTAGAGTACAGTAGGCCTGTATTGATAAGGTGATGGGGGAGCGGAGCAATGAGTGCATGCAACAGCCCTGACAGCTCTTGCAGCGACCTACAAAATATACATCGTATGAGATTACTAGGAGTGACGACCCTAGACAGGATCTGTGTTGGGATTGATATAAGGGAAGTACCTTAGTTTCCCAATCCTGCTGTTTGAACGGATTAATAACAACTCAGAAATTATATCACCATACCATTGCATGTGCCTGGAAGATGTGGAGCACTTGAGGGTCGATTGCATGCCGCGGTCGTAAGATGGTGCCGTATGAGGGAGATCGTCGGTGAGGGCATACATCACGTCATGTCATATTGCATTAACAACAGTATTAGGATTGTCTGATTTACTGCTTTACTATTATTGCATGATTGATTTGAGAACATGTTAATCTTTGCTCTCTAATCCCAGTGAGTTGATCACTCACTCCCACGTTACGGGATGGTGTTTCCGGACACCCACCAGTCCCTATTGTGATTGCAGATGATGGCGCGGCTTGCGAGGCAGTGCTGGACTTGATGATGATGAGGAGGATTCCTCCTTTATGCCTGTTCTGATTGACGGGATTATAGGGAGGTTGATTAGATACCTTGACACTTGTCATTTTATATTTTTAGAACACTCATGTATATCCTTTTGGTTTACTTTTGGAGTATACATGTATGTATATAACCTGGTAACATATTCACACTCTAGAGACATACAATAGTTTATATATGTTATACATACTATCACAGTCTTCCGGTTGTAAATTTAACCGATTGGATTAATCCTACTCATGTTTAATACATTAATACAGAAAACATTCAATCATACATATCTATGTTGCATAAATAACATTTTGGAACTCGGGAGTTGGGTTTTTGCTCGACCCCCCGATTTTTGGGATGTTACATTATTGTATTTTCCTTTATGCTCATTGTACTTGTAAAGTTTTTGATCATAGTGGAAATGTTATGGAGTTCTTGGTTGTTGTTTGTGGGTTATGCCATTAGTTATGCTTATTACGAATCAAACTGACGTTGAAAATCCTCCTCGTAGCATCCCAGGATCGGAACCTGGCGAATGGGAGCTAGGAGCCGAGAATGGGGTTCTACGGAGGCTGTCGGTGCCTGATTCGGCGATCGAAAATTTTGTGATCCCGGTTTCTGAGTTTGGGGTGTGACACAGGGGTATTTGCCCAGAGCATGGGTGTAGTTCTACCTGTACCTCTTGTGTATCCTGTGGGCAATATGAGTGTTAGCAGCCTGTTTGAGCGATTCCAGTGCTTCCGGCCTCCTACTTTTGTGGGTACTCAAAGACTCGAGGAGGCTGAGTATTGGCTTGACCGCATCTTTAAGTTGTTGAAGCCGCTGCACTGCATTGAGGCAGAATAGGAGCTGGTCACCTACATGTTCGAGAAGGAGGCCAGCCTCTGGTGGGACAACATCCTTTAGACCATTGCTATTGGATACGTATGGACGTGGGATGCCATCGAGACCCACTTCCACAAGAAGTACTTTCCTCTCACGTATCAGCATGAGAGGGAGAGTGAGTTTCTTCACCTTCATCAGGGGGGCATGACAGTGACAGAGTACGAGAACAGGTTCACGAAGCTGGCTAGGTATGTTCCGTTTATATTAGCTTATCAGCCGATGCGGATGAGGCAGTTTTCTGGCCTGAGATACGCTCGAAGATGTGCTGCGCTAGCATATCTACCTATGCTGAGCTAGTGGGCATGTCTCTGTGAGCTGAGCAGGATGGGGATAGATTATCATGTACTCGTATGCCTATGGCTCTTAGGCTGCGACCAGATCTGCTGAACAGACTGTTCCTCAGCAAGAGGCCACATGCGGATTCGCCTCCTCAGCTTTCGATTCCCCCAACTTAGCTGAAGCAACCGGACTTATTGTGTGTCTACTGCAAGAGGCCAGGCCACATTGACACATATTGCTTCATTGGGATGAGGGACAACGGCTTCTCACCGCCTCAGAGGATTACCCGCCAGCTTTCTCAGTCTATTTCAGCCCCACTCCTGCGGTCAACACCAGCACATCCATCATTTCAGACACCTGCACCTCGATTCAGGCCACCTCAACGGCCTATGGTACCACAGCCGAACTGTTCTCAGTAGGCTCGCGTGCACTCACTTACAGCTGAGGCATCCGAGATAGCAGTTGTAGCCCTGTTGGCTTTTAAAGTCACGACACATGTTCAAGGTACACTAGTCTTCTTGTTGGTGGACACCAGGTCCACTATCTCTATTATATCATGTGCAGCAGTCAAGTGACTGGGGTTGGAAACTAGTCCTATGGTTGGGGTGAGACTCCTTACTGCCACGAGGACTTTCTTAGACTCTACCAAGATGTGAAGGGGTTGTTCGATAGACCTGGGGAGAAGGGTAGTGCTTATTGACTTGCTGGTTGCCCCATTACATCACTATGACATCATTCTTGATATGGATTGACTCACGGAGATGAGGGCAGAGATCGATTGCAATGCTAGAGTGGTGATAGCCCAAGGACCTGAGGGCATGACCTTTACATTCTCAGTGCAGGTCAATTTGTCCTATTGCATTAGTTGTTACTCTTCCTTGCTAGAGGATGTTGATGGTCCAACACTTGGGGATACGCCCGTGGTCTAGGACTTCTGAGAAATATTCAAGAAGATCTCGGGACTACCTTTGCGATGCGAGATCGACTTTACTATTGACCTAGTGCCGGTGCGACACCCATTTCACTATCGACTTATCGCATGCCTCCATGTGAGATATAGGAGTTGAGGAAACAGATTGATGATCTGTTGGATGCCGGCTTCATACAACTGAGTGTGTCTCCTCAGGGAGCACCCGTGTTGTTTGTGAAAAAAAGGATGGGTTGCGACGATTGTGTATTGATTATTGCAGGTTGAACCAAGTGATGGTGAAGAACAAGTATCCTTTGCCCAAGATAGATGATCTGTTCGATCAGTTCAAAGGGGCATAAAATTTTTCAAAGATCGATTTACAGTCAGGGTATCATCAGTTGTGCGTCAGAGATGAGGATGTGCAGAAGACAGCTTTCAGGACCAGATTTGGGCATTACGAGTTTCTAGTGATGTCGTTCGGACTCACGAATTTACTAGTCATGTTCATGGACCTGATGAACAAGGTGTTTCGTCAGTATCTATACTGTTTCGTCATTATATTTATAGATGACATCCTGATATACTCTAAGAGTCAGGACGAGCACGAGGAGCACCTGCGAGTAGTCTTCAATACTCTCGGGAAGAACTAATTATTTGCACAGTATAAGAAGTGCGACTTCTGAAAAAAAGAAGTTAAGTTTCTGAGACATGTGGTGTCCAAGGAAGGGATAACTGTGGACCTTTTTAAGGTAACCACAGTTCAGGACTGGGAGCATCCTGGTTCGGTTACTGAAGTGAGGAGTTTTCATGGCATAGAAGGTTACTACCATCGATTCATTAGAGATTTTTCCAAGATAGCCAAAACGTTATCTCAGCTAACTCGAAAGGATCTTAAGTTTGCCTGGAATGAGAAGGCAGAAGCAGTTTTTCAGGAACTAGAGGACAAGTTAACGTCCGCCCCTGTGCTAGTATTGTCAGAGCAAGGGGTCAAGTATATGATATACACTGAAATATCTTGTGTTGGTTTGGGTGGTGTTTTGATGCAGAAGGATAGGGTTATTGCCTATACATAGCGACAGTTGAGAAAACACGAGGAAAACTATCCTACACACGACCTAGAGTTAGCAGCCGTCATTTTTGCACTGAATCTCTTGAGACATTACCTCTACGGGGAGGAGTTCGAGCTCTTTTGCGACCACAAGAGCCTTAGATACATATTCATGCAACGAGACTTAAATATGAGGCGACGTCGATGGATGGAAACCTTGAAGGACTTCAAGTTCAAGGTCTCCTACTATCCTGGCAAGGCCGACCTGGTGGCAGACGCGTTGAGCCACAAGAAGGTGATAACATTTATGGCACCGCTGATGATTGAGGAGTGGAATATGGTGGAGTTTGTGCATGGTTTTGAGCAGAAGATCACGGTGGAGGAATTGTTTGAGAGCGTCGCACACGTTCATGTGCAGCCACTTATTTATGATAGGATCATCGCGGCTCAGAAAGATGATTAGCGATTGGTTGAGATGAGAGAACAGGTGAATGACAGTGAAGACTTAGAATGGAGAGTTGGTACGGATGGGGGCTTACGTTACTGGGGCCACCTATGCGTCCCGAACCTTCACGACTTGAGACGGAAAGTTCTAGAGGCTGCGCATAATTCGAAGATGGCGATGCATCCTGGTAGTATGAAGATGTATCGAGACATGAAGAGGTCGTATTAGTTGGACAACATGAAGGCCCACATAGCAGATTATGTGTCCCGTTGTCTCACGTGCCAGCAGGTCAAGGCTGAACATCACCGACCTCCTGGACTGCTTTAGCCCATGCCCATAGATGAATGGAAGTGGGATTTCATCTCTATGGATTTCATTTCAGGATTGCCAAAGACGAGGAAGGGGCATGACTCTATTTGGGTGATTGTGGACCGGTTGATGAAATCGGCTCACTTCCTTCTAATTAAAGTCTCGAACTCTGCAGATGAGTTGGCCAGGTTGTAAATCAATGAGATTGTACGTCTGCATGGAGTTCCTGTGGAGATCATGTTAGACCGAGACACGTGATTCACATCTGTCTTTTGGACTCGTATCCAGAAAGTGATGGGTGTGAAACCCCATAGACTGACAGGCAGACGGAGTGGGTAAACCAGGTGTTGGAAGATATGCTACGAGCTTGTGTGCTTGATTTCAAGGACAGTTGGGATGACTGTCTTCCTTATGCAGAGTTCGCTTATAACAATAATTTTTGGGCGAGTATTGGTATGACTCCTTATGAGGCCTTGTATGAGTGCCCCTGTCGAGCACTGCATTGCTGGGCAGAGGTTGGTGAGAGAAGTTTGGTTGGCTCAAAGTTAGTACAAGCAACCTCGGAGAAGATTGACATTATCAAGCGTCGACTTTTGGCAGCACAAAGTAGACAGAAGAGCTACACCGATACGAGACGACGACTGTTAGAGTTTGAGGTCGGGGACCATGTATTCCTTAGGGTTTCCCCCATGAAGGGAGTCATTCGGTTTGATAAGAAGGGAAAACTCACACCGATATTCATTAGCCCATTCCTGATACTAGATTGGGTGGGTGTGGTAGCGTACCGCCTTACTTTTCCCACACCACTTGCGGGCATACATAACGTATTCCATGTGTCTATGCTGAAGAAATACGTTCCAGATCCTTCACACATTATCAGATGGGAGCACGTATAGTTAAGTGATGATGCTACATATGTATTGCGTCCGACGTGTGTCTTGGATGGGAAGGAACAAGTACTTCGCAGTAAAGTGATCCCGCTTATAAAGGTACTATGGACACACCACACTGAGGAAGAGGCTACTTGGGAAATAGAAGCCGATGTTCTTAAGAACTATCCTCAGATTCATGAGGAGTACAAAAAAGGTAGTAATTTCGAGGATGAAAATTTTCTTTAAGGGGGGTAGATTATAACGTCTCGAAAAAATTCGTACAAAGACTCGAGTACCACCGTAGGTAGAAATCACTAAAGACCAAATCCTTTAGAAATTAGACGAGAATTAACTAAGTGCTAAACTAGATTATCTGTGAAATTAGAACTAATCACTTTAAATACGATCTTTAAGACCCAATCCGAGTAGAACCATTAACGTTACGTTACCTAAAAACTTAGGATCCATCTCAAAACCCAGTTGCTCTCGGGAGCACCATGAAACTCCATATCGAACCTGGATCACGTATTGAAAGTCCGATTATCCCAAAACTATACTTGGCAACCACTTCAGAAATTAAGTCCTAATAGTATCCAAAAATGCATAACTTGAACCCGGAGCGAAGTGTGTGAGAAACGCGAATATCTTCAGGAAATAAACTGAAGCTTAAGTGTCATTTGCTTACAGGATAAATCTAAGGATTAAGACTGTTAGAATTTGACCCAATTACGCCCTCAGATCAGGAAAAATTTCCAACACATGTCAGTGTACTTGTGGCCCTGATCGAGTATTGGTGACCGTTGAATTGAAATTGATCTCTGCGGCCGATCCACTGATTCGTTCGGGCCGAGATCTTAACCTGACCAAGATCCAATGTCAAGAAGCTTAAGTTCGACCGCATGCGAAAAAGGGGCCTCCAGATCAGCTCCGTTGGACCAAAACAGCCAGTCTTTTGTTATAACCTAAGTATACCATGGCCCTGGGGCCATTCCCATCAGTTCTGGGCCTATATAAGGGCCTTAAACCCTCTCTCTCCCTTCACATACGAATTTGGAAACCTTAGGAGAGCGAAGAGAGAAGGAAAGAGAGAGAAAGTGAGAGAGAAAGTGAGAGATTGTTCTTGGGATCTTTTCCTGCCGTTCCACGTGCTTAAACACCCTGTTTGTATCACTATTCTAGCATTTCTGACTCCGTTCTTAGGTAAGAAATCCTAGCCCTAATTTGTTTTAGGAATTTAAATAGAGTAAAAGGTGCAGTTGTTAACCTATTCCATGCCATAGGTTGCCATTGTGTTGTAGGCGAGGACTTAGTATTTAAGCTGAGTTCATTTTGAGTCTACCGGTGAAAGGAGCGGATTATAAATGTTTAGGTTATAGTTTTCAAGGATTTCAATGTCAGTTAATGATTTATGACTGACTTGATTGCTACCACACATGCTTAGATACGATGTTTCCGCATATTACACCTATATATGAACTATGTTGAAATCTATGCATTCTATGTTTTGTTGAAATGTCTGAATGAATATGAAATTTTGATTTGTGCTTATTATGATTGATGTGTGGGAATAGATAATTTTTGAATGTATGGTAACTCCTATGTAGAAGGAATTGCTATAATATGTGGTTTAACTAATTTATTACAAGTATGTAATATGTGTAGTCTAAGTGTTTGATAAAATGTGAGAAAATGCTTGTTGGAATGTATTAAATGAGGTGTTGAGATAGGATTCTCAATTCCCTTACTAAAGTTACAGTTTCCTTCATGTAACCTATCTTACTACTATGTGATTTATGTATGAAATGCCTATGCATGATGATATGTGCTCTATGTGTTCGTCAAATTGTTTATATGAGATTTATATTGGAATTGGTTGCTACATGCTATTCGGCTAGTACATATGAGTGCTTATTGTATTTAAAGTATGATTGGGGCTACGAGGTAGTCCAGGCAATCGGTAATGGTTTACGATCAACGGTTGAACTATTTATCTACGACGGATACACCCAATGAATCCGAGTCGTATGGTGATTATCGACAGTGTTTAGGCCATAAGGGGTGCGTATGCACTCCATGTCGACTAATTTAATGCACGCTCGTACTAGTCGTGCTAGTCAAGTAACCTGATTGGCCCAATGTATGTTCACTATGTATGGACGCTACTGTTTGAATCTAAGGTACTAATTTATCAATGAAACCCATTTAACCTTGGTACCAAGATCTGCTAAGACTCATGAACCGGGCATGGTGGTATGGGACACGGTGGTCGAGCTGTCGATCTATGTTGGGGTGACGGGCCTCCCCGTAATGTCTAGTGAGCAACCCAGACTCGTGAGCCGAATATGGTAATATGGGATACTGTATTCGTGCTTTCGGCTTATAATCAGGTGACGAGCCTCTTATAATGACCTCAAGCATACTCTAAATCTGCACTAAGGTGACGAGCCTCTCCATAGTAAACTAGAGTATAAACCAGACTTGCACTGAGGTGACGAGCCTCTCTGTAACGACCTGGAACCATCTATCATATGTGAATAGCTAGGATTGACGAACCTAAATGGATTATTGTTAGGTTAGTGATATAACAGGGAGGTACCTTAGCTTCCTAATCCTACTATATGAAAGGGTCTAACTAAGAGCTTGGCTAACACGACCATGCATGGCATTACACGGTGCTTTGGCGAAGAAGTGCACATTTACTGGGAGTGGTGCAGCCTCGATCATAAGATGTTGTCGCTGAGGGAGTGTTGGCGAGGGCATACATCATTAACACATACCATTCTTGCATTAACAGGAGTACATAGGATGTGATTGTTGTACTGCTTTGTCATTACTGCTTGATTGAATTGATAACATGTTAACCTTTGCCTTATAGTTCCACTGAGTTGATCACTCACTCCCACATTCTGGGACGGTGTTTTAAACACCAACCAGACTCTATGTTAGATACAGATACTAGTGCGATGTATGAGAACGAGCTAGACTTCTTCTATGATGAGGAGGAGTTCTCCTATATGCAGTTATTCAGCAGGTCTATGTAGACCTGGAGTTGTGCATCAGGGCTGCAGGGATATCGATAGATGACATTACACTTCATTAATTTTGTATATTTTGGGACCATACTTGTAATTATTTAACCTAGTGATGTTCATACTCTGGGGACTCACAATCACTTATACATTTTATATACTTATTACAGTCTTCCACTTTCGTAATTTAACTATCTCTGGAGTATGATAGACTAATTTGGTATAATCCCACTCATGTTTAATGCACTAATATGGATAACATTTAATCATTATTATCTATATTGCATAAGTGATGCATTGGAACTCGGGAGTTGGTCTCCCGCTTGACCCCTGATTTTTAGGGTGCTACAGAATGATTCCTAATGGATGAATGGTTAGACGATGAAGTATCATCGACCGTTGATACTTTGAAGATCACCATGCATATTGATCCATTGGCCAAGCTTGTGGCTAATGAATATGCTAATCAAATCGAAAAGACGGAATCTGAAACACCAGAGTGTGTTGGGGGGGGGGGGGGGGGGGTAATGTTTGGGTGATGAAATTGTGTTTGGAACGTTGCCACCAGTGACATTTCATTACAACATGGTCTTTACCTTGCCATCCATTTTCTAGGCAAGGCCTACTCAGTCGAATAGGATGGATGGTGATGTGGAAGAATATTCCCCACCAGTGATCATTCAGCATGCCCCCTTTCCATTTGAGGAAGGTGTTGGAAATGAGTCTAAGAATAGTAAGGTACCATAAGTTAAAAATGTCATGGTGGAGGCGGGCAATGTGTCCGAAAGAGTGATCATTAATAAACCTACTCATGACATGACACAACACCTCAAGCCATTATATATATCGGTCCACCTAGAAGGATGCCCTGTTACCAGGATTCTGGTCGAAAATGGGGTCGCAGTTAACTTATTACCATGGAGAATAATGGCTAAGCTAGGGAAAACTACGATCGACTTGATTTCGTCAGAAGTGATTGTTAGTAATTTTTTCGGCCACATCACAAATACACATGGTGTCTTATTGGTTAATCTGACTGTAGGCACTAAAATAGTCTTGACACCATTTTTTATTATGGACACCTCGTCGAGCTATAATGCTTTACTAGGGAGAGATTGGATCTAATCATTTACATGCATCCCATCCTCTCTACATCAGTTTATAATTATTTTAGAATCAGAACAAGGTCGAGCTAGTCCTAGCTGATAATAAGCCTTTCTTGACTACTTCATATGCCACCGAAGTTTATTATTATGGAGAAGGACCAATTAGGTTCATCGAGAGAAACAAATTTGGTTTCCCTACCGGGATATCGGTGTAAAAGAACTAGGTGGTGTTGTCCGGGCCATCTTAGAAGGACCTCGGGTCAATGACACCCAACTGAAGGACATCCTTCCTTGTCGGACGGCTTCAAGTTGCACTGTTGAAGAGATCTCATGATCAGAACACCAAGGGATGAGGTCAACCAGGCTGACCTTATGGCCAGAATAAGAAGGCTCGAAGAAAGCCTGAAGGAAATAGATGATGTTAGTTTCGTGAATCTGAACGAGTTGGAGGAATTGTCTAAAGAAGATAGAATTGGACTTGAAGAAGCACAAGGGGAGATGGAAGATTCTCAACCTCAAGTTCATGATCCATTGGTTGAGATTAATTTAGGAATAGAAGTTGAACCGAAGCTAACATTCATCAGTAATTTATTAAAGCTGCCTGAGAAGGAGCGATTGGTAAACTGCTTATTGAATTTGTCGATTGTTTCACCTGGGATTACCATGAAATACCAAGGCTTGATTGATCTCTGGTTGAGCATAAATTGCCTACAAAAGAAGGTTATTAGCCGTATAAACAATTGCCTAGGAGGATGACGGATGAAGTCACCATCAAGATCAAGGAGGAAATCGAATGACTTCCGAAGGCTAGTTTTATTCAACCATTCAAATATACCGAGTGGATGTCAAATGTGGTCCGGGTAATAAAAAAAGAACTATAAGTTGAGAGTACGTATTAAATTTAGAAATTTAAACCTCACTACATCAAAGGATGAATATCTTGTGCCGGTGGCCGATCAACTTGTTGATTGAGTTGCTGGACATGGGATTGTGTCCTTCATGGATGAGCATTATGAGTATAATCAAATCTACATTACATTAGATGATGTACTAAAAATGACTTTCAAGTGTCCAGGGCTATTGGGAACCTATCGCTGGGTAGTGATGCCCTTTGGACTAAAAAATGCAGGGGCAACGTACCAAAGAGCAATGAATGCTATCTTCCATGACATGATCAACCGATTCATGGTAGTTTATGTAGACGATATGGTAATTAAATTGACTAGTGTGAATGAGCATCTGGCCCACTTACGCAAGTCCTTGGAGCGGATGAGGCTCCATAAATTGAAAATGAACCCCTTAAAATGCGCTTTTAAGGTGTCGGTTGGTAATTTTCTAGGATTCCTTCCATACCAAAGAGGGATCGAAGTTGATTAAAATACGGCTCAAGCCGTAATCAATGCTCGGCCGCTGATAAAAAATTAGTACTGCAAAGGTTTTTAGGCTAAGTTAATTTTATGAGGAGATTTATATCTAATTGTGTACGCAAAATTAGTGTCTTTTCTCCACTGATAAATTGAAGCAGGGGTCCAAATTTGTCTGTAAAGAATAGCATCAGTTGGATTTTGACAAAATCAAAGAATACCTAATGAAGTCGGCCCTGCTGATGCCACCAGTTGAAGGTTAGCCGCTCAAGCTATATGTCGCAACTTCAACAAAGTCAATCGAAGCTCTTTTAGCATAAGATGATGATATGTGGAAGGAGCGAACAATCTATTACTTGAGTAGAACATTGCTCGATGCTAAGAGACAGTATTTCGCTTTGGAAAAACTATGTTTGTCATTGTATTTTTTGGCCACAAAATTAAGGCATTACTTAATGGGCGAAAGAGTTAATGTAATAGCGGTGACTAATTGGTCAAATATATGTTGAACCGGCTGATTTTGAATGACTGAATTGGCAAATGGGTGTTGGCTTTGTTTGAGTTTGATCTCCATTACATTCCATAAAAGGCCTTGAAGGGTCGAGCCATAGCTGAATTTTTGGCCGATTACCCTTCAGATCTCGAAGAACAGATCCCTCTGAGTGTCCTAGACTTGTATTTCGTACTGTTAACACCATGGAAGTTAATATTTGACGGATCGAGGTGTTTGGGGCTAGGGTGATCTTGATTGCTCCTAATGGAAATCGCTAAGAGTTTGTATTCCAATTAAATTTCAATTGCATTAATAATCAGGGCAAATATGAAGCTATGATAATTGGCCTGGAAATACTATTGGAGTTGGGGGCAAGGACAATGACCGTTATAAGAGATTCGTAGTTGGTGATAAATTAAATGATGGGGCTATTCAAATGTACTAGTCCATCTCTACTACCATACTATCCCCTAAAAATCTAGATACTCGACCTATTTGAATAAGTTGAGTTGATGCATGTTACCAGAGAACATAATGAGGATGCTAATGAAATAACACAACTTGCCGCTGGGTTCGATGCCATAAGAGGCTCGGCCGAACGGACAATCACCATCCAAAAAAGATCCCTGTCCTCTATTTTTTAGAGAGGGAATGCAATGAAAGTATGTCAAATGGAGATAGAGGGGGAAGATTGGAGGACTCCTCTCATGGGTTATTTACAGAGCCCTCGTACTAGGACCCATAGGAGTGTGCGAAGATCGGCCACTAACTACGTCATGATCAATAGCGAGTTGTATTATAAAGGAGCCTATGGAGTTTTACTTCGGTGCCTGTCAAAGCAAGAAGCCATGGTGGCCATGGGTATTTTTTTAAAGGCAGTGTCTACGACTATTCACCATATCCCTTAATCTGGCAACTGTAGTTGTTGTTAACTTCAGCCTTTTACTATGGATCTCGTTCTACTTTTAGCTATGAATATTATCCGTAGATGTATGTGCATTTCGCTAAAGAAAGTATGGCTATGGATTAGATTCGTAGCCATTACTTCAAAAGCAATGACTATGGTCTAGCTATAGACTATAACTGTAGCTATATGTCTTTAGCTACGACTTTTATTCATAGCCTTTGACCCTTTTTCTGGTAGTGGAAAACCAAGTATTAGAGTCCATTTTTTCTAAAAACCTTTCCTTGTGTAGGATTGGGATTTAGAGTTTGTTATCTTCAAACTCACCAAGTCCTTTCGTAGGCCTTTGACAGGAGAGTATGTGTAGAGTCCTTGTATAGGATCAATTGTCTCGTGTAGACATTTTTAATAACTTTGTGTAGGTTGTAAAGGTTCATGGTTAAATTGATTTAAAATCATTGGATAGTGAAATCTGGTACACTCACCCCCCTCTATAGGACACTTTGACATAACTTTGTACTTCACTAGTAGTGGTTTATCCACAGTTTCAATTGGTATCAGAGCGAGTTCCTCTTGAAGGGTTTAATAGCCTAGATGGAGATCCTTGCTAAAGTTGGAAGTATATCCAAAGGAGAGGGAGCATCAGTCACTCAACTACCTAATTTTGATAGTTCAAATTATGCATGCTAGAAAGCTAAAATAAGTATATTTCTTCAGTCTTTAGACCATGTTGATTGTGATAAAGTTGAGAGTGGATATGTACCACCTGTGGAAAAAATTGTACTAGACAATGGCACCACCATATCCCAACCAAAACAGAAGATATTTTTGACTAACCATGAAAAACAATTAAATACTTGTGATGCCAAAGCAATAAATGCAATTTACTGTGTTGTTTCACAAGAAGAATTTAAATGCATATGTATGTGTGAAACCTCAAAACAAGCATGGGAATTGTTGGAAACCACCCATGAGGGAACACGTATAGTTAAATGTTCAAAGCTGCAACTCTTAACAGTCCAATTTGAGAACATAAAAATGGAAGAACGCGAAACATTTATAGAGTTTTACACAAAACTGAATAATATATGTAACTCCATGTGGGGACTAGGAGAGAGAGTTCCGGTACCAAAAATTTGTAGGAAAATCTTGAGATCCCTATCAGAATTCTTCAGTTTAAAAGTTATCACCATAGAAGAGTATAGAAAAATCGATGAAATGAAAGTATAAGAACTCATAGGTTCCCTACAGACTTTTGAACAACACTTTAAAATCTCCACAAAATCCAAACATATTGTCGTTCCCCAAACTCGGAAACTGGGCTCACAAAATTTCTGATCGCTGAATCCGGCATCGACAGCCTCCGTAGAACCCCATTCTCGGCTCCTAGCGCCCATTCGCTAGGTTCCGATCCTGGGATGCTATGAGGAGGATTTTCAACGTCAGTTTAATTCGTAATAAGCATAACCAAAGGCATAACCCACAAACAATAACCAAGAACTCCATTACATTTCCACTATGACAAAAACTTTACAAGTACAATCTGCATAAAGAAGAAATACAATGGTAAAGAATAAAAACTCTAAAATGATCTGCAAAGTGCTCCTGCCTCAGTGCTGCTGCGCCCCAACGTCACCTGTACGCAACGGTCGTGCATAAGCTTATAGAAAGCTTAGAGGGTGGTGAAAGTGTGTGCGTGAGGTAGTAATATGAACATGCAATATGAGAGTAATGCGGAATATGCAGATGAATCCATGAAAACCATTAGCTATACCAAAGTTATGTGATGCAAGACATGAATGATAGCGGCCATCCTAAGGCCATGCGATGTGAAGTGCAACTCAAGCATACAAAATCCTTATCTATGTCCACACATCAATACAACTCAAATCTGGGATATCACCGGGGTCTAGTACACTCTAAACTAGATCGCCGCCTCATCGCGTGAAATATGATAAGTGGAAGAGACCTCGCTATCTGTCTGCCAATATCGGGCTCGCTACGTCGATAACAGACCCATTCCTCGAGCTGGTCAAACTCAGCCTAACTTTGCCCCCTACTCTCGGACGGGTAAGGCCGCACCCCCTTCCAACCGACCACGACACAGTAGAGAGCGCAGCCATCTGGTAATTGGCACTCGATGCTCATCTATCCACTCGGTTTAGACGTTGAAGCAACCTCTTGGTACCATAAGGGTTTAGGAACTTTCACCCAGGGATATCTATAGCACCTCATGTAGAATAAAATTTCCTATATCCAATCCTGCTAACCACGATGCGTTTGTGGAGGCTACGGCCCTGATGTCACTAGGGCATACAGTAACCATATCACACAATGAGAAATACATGAATCACACTATCCAATCATGCGATAAATCCTGTACGTATCGTGTGCTCATGTCGGGCAACACCGCCTAATCGGAAGCTCATAAATAACTTGTCCGAAGGCATATGCTATGATCAGTCACCTCTCATATCAAGCATACATATGATGCGTATGATCATGAGTCATGGAACTATACTAAACATGTAATGAAATATCCATACAACGCAGGTGACTTAGACGGCTGACACACAATAAGTACTGCCTATCAATGGGCCTTATAGAGAGTCATAATGTGGACTTCCAACCAACATTACACTCGCAATGTGGACATCAAACCAACATTGCTCCCAAGGCGCAATCATTACATAATCCGTGTTGGGGTCACACGTTGCAATGGACCTTAGGTACATCGCATTGGGCCTTAAATATATCAAATGGGTCACATTCAATGGGTCTTATATTCATCAAGTGGGCTACATCCATGGGCCGCACTAATGGGCCTTAAGTGCATTGCAATGGATCATAACCCGTGGGCCTTAGAATGCATCAATGTTTCTCGACCCATGGGCCGCACCAATGGGCCTTAAGTGCATTGCAATGGATCATAACCCATGGGCCTTAGAATGCATAAATGTTTCTCGACCCATGGGCCTTATACATATCGAATGGGCCTACTCCCATGGGCTTTAAAATACATCAAATGGGTCCAATCCCATGGACCTTGGAATACATCAAATGGGTCCACTCCCATGGGCCTTAAATTACATTAAATGGGCCTAATCCCATGGGCCTTGGAACACATCAAATGGGTCTAATCCCATGGGCCTTAAATTACATCAAATGGGTCTAATCCCATGGGCCTTGGAACACATCAAATGAGTCTAATCCCATGGGCCTTGGAACACATCAAATGGGTCGAATCCCATGGGCCTAACATAATGTTTATTTTCCATCCAAAGTGTTCATGTGGTCGCATGGGCTTAGGCCCACTGTAATATTTATTTGTCATCCAGCGTGTGGGCCTGGGGGGGCCCACTGTAATATTTATTTGTCATTCAGCCAGGGGGGTGGCGTGAATAAAACACATGCATTAGGTGGGCTCCACCGTCCAACGGACGGTGGAAGCAAGACATATACATCACTGTGGGCTCCACGTGGGGCCCTCCTCAATGTTTATTTGAAATCCAACCCGTTAATAAGGTCACACAACCCTGAAAGAAAGGGGAAAACAAATTTCATCTTGATCCAAGACTTCTGTGGCCCATAAAAAAGATTTTAATGGTAGAGGTTCAATCCCACTATTTCCTGTAGTGTGGGCCACCCAAGCCATGAATGGGGCTAAAATTTGGAGGGGTCCCACTACTGGGGGTGGCCCACCTCATGAACCGGTTGGATGACAAATGAACATCATGGTGGGGCCCACGGCTGGAGCCGTGGTTTCCCTGTTGGGACGCCCGCCCGTCAACACTGCAGCCCTGCTACTGCGTCAGTGGCAGCAGGCGCTGCCTCTCCTTTATTTTTTTTATTTTTTTTTTCTTAAAAAAAATCACATGTGGGGCCCACTCCTAGGAAATCCACTCCGCCCAATAGATTCTAGGGCCCAAACATGCCGTAAAAATCCAATGTTTGACATTCATTTGGCGTGTAGAAATAATAAAATGGGCCTTAATAGCCTTTGAAGGGTAAGAAATACCGTTTTCTATGGTATGGCCTGCCTGATCATCGGATTGACCTCATTCTTTGGCTCAACACCTAAAATGATATGGGAAAGAGGATGGACGGCTTGGATTATACCAATACATCAAGGTGGGGCCTACATAAACGGTCCACTCCTAAGGCTTGAACCAAGCTATATTTGTGTTTTCCATTCACCGTCCAGGGAACGTCCAACGTCCCTGGACATAATACATATGTTGAGGTGGACCTTGCTGAGGTGGGCCACCACTGATGGATGAACACATATAAGGTGGGCCCCACTTATAAGTGGCTTGGGTAGGATATAAGCCTCATGGTGGGGTCCATCCAAGTGGGCCATTAAGCTAAATCATCACAAAAGAAAGAAAAAGAAAAGAAGAGAGAGAGAGAGAGAGAGAGAGAGAGAGAGAGAGAGAGAGAGAGAGAGAGAGAGAGAGAGAGAGAGAGAGAGTGGGACACGCTTGTGATGGAGGGCTCCGCCACTATGAGCCCTCCCTTGTAAAACAAATCATACATCAAATGAATCCCCTAGTACATGGGACCACCAAAATCGAAATCAAAGGTGGAGATCCTTTCCCCACTAATATGGACAGTCTAGATGACCTTTAAATGTAATGAAATAAACATCATGATGAGGTCCATGAAGAATGGCCCCATCATGGATGATCATGATGATCAAAGTGGGCCATCGGCCACAACTTAGGATCCCAAGTGAGATCCAAACCATTGATCGGTTGGCCTCACTTGGCCCACCTTAAAAATATAAAAAAATGACCACTACCAAGCACCCACCGTTCGATCTTCTTACTCCTATGGGTTCCTTAGCTCCTTAGCTTTGATTTCAATGGAGGAGATGAGAAATGGATGGCTAGGATGGGAGATCTTGGGATGGAGAGGTGGGCCACACTTGAAGTTTTGAAGGAGAGGGAGAGGCTTAGAGAGCTCATATGTATGGGATTTGGTTGCTTGGAATGAAGTTTTGAAAATGAGAGAGAGTTGTAAAAGGGAGAGAGAGATAGATGGGTGATGGATGTGGTGAGTGATGGGTGTGTAAGAAAATCTTAACTTTTGTGGCCATTTGTATAAGAAAAGCATAGGTGGTGTAAGAACTTTTTGACTTTGAGGGTTTTTGGTGTAAGAAAGGTATGGACTTTGTAAGAGATTCTTGACTTTTGTGGTTTCTTGGGAATGGGTGAAAGGTGATGTGTACTTGACATGTACTTGACATGTGATGTGATGAGATTGATTGATTGATGGGATTGATGTGACACCCCATAGAGATTTCCTTGAGTTTCGCAATGCGCAGCGTTTTCCTCGCACCGAACGTTGGCCCACATCTCCTAACCAGGGTATCGCCTCGGCGCGCAAGTCGCGGCATCGAAACCACAGCGATGGCGTGGTCGCTATAGTAAAGGTCTTGGGTTGAGTCGATATGGGTTGACGGTATATGAATCAGGGTCGCGTGTAAATATCGATTAAGGGTCGAAGGTTGCCAAAATTCGACCGGTAAGGCTGCGAAAGTCTACGAAACGGTACGGTCTAGGATATAGGTCTTACACATATTATCCTCAAAACCTTTACAAATAAAGTTAAATATGAGGAGGATAGCGAAGAGAATAATGAAGATGAGGAAGTGGCCCTTTTAACCAAATGGTTCAAAAAATTCTTTAACAAGAACCGTGGAAGGACATTCAACAAGAAGAGGAAATATCCTAACCAAAAATGCCAAATAGGCAAACCATTAAGGATGTCAAAGGAGCCTCAACGCTACATTTATAGAAAATACGACCATTTATCTACTGACTGTCCCTCAAAGAAATCTAAAGGGAAGGCTATGGCAGCCACATGGGACGACACCAAAGACTTTGAATCAGATACAAGTGAGTCTGAAAGTGATGGAGACCAGAAATCCTTGAAAATTCTCATGGCCTCCACCACTACGATCATCCAGGATATGGGGAACAATGAGAAGATAAATGAGCAGGAAATTGAAAAGGCCTCCTGCTTAGAAGAAGAAGAAGTAGAAATGAAGAACAAGAGAAATATAATATTCATGATGCATATGACTGGCCTTACACACACAGTTTGGTTGATAACTTAAAAGAATATTATGTTGACAATACCAAGCTTGAAAGGGAAGCAACTGATGATGGTTTTAAAATTGAAGATTTAACCAAGAAGATTGAACATCTAGAATCAGAAACTGAAAAATTGAAAATAGAAAATAAAAAACTAAAAACAAAAAATGAAAAACTGAAACTAGATGTAGAGAAATCCAAACATGTAGCTGAACTTAGTCATAGGTTTTCCCAAAGTGATGAGAAACTAGAAAGACTTTTAGGATAGGAAGAAACTCCAGAGATAAGAAATGATTAGGCTATGAAAGTTGCAAATCCAACTCCTCTCTTGCACCTCCTATGACTAAGAAAATAGTGGCATCTGGTAGCCAAACAAAAGTTTCTCCTATCTGCCATGCATGTGGAGACATGTGACACTTTAAATTTAAATGTCTAGCGTTTAGACAGTCCTCATTCCACTTTTGGTGCAAGAAATATTGGTAAATTTAAACTAACTGGAAGAATGATGTGGAAACCAAAGTCCTACAAAAGTTCCAAATGAAAGGAGGAAATTACCTACTCCTAAAATGACAAAAAGGATGGAGGAGTTACTTATGCAAGTTGCACAACTGAATGAGAAGACCAAAGAATTGATGAATTAGACGAATCTGGTTCAGTTTCCCCAAACATTGAAATCACCTAGGAACAACCAGGCACCTAAGGGAGAAGCCAAAAAGATCACTTCATCTCCAAAGAAGGTTATTATCAAATGGGTTGGAAAAATAAAGCTAACTACCTTGTGATACATACATCGTTTAAAGCAGGCAGTAGCTCAAAATGATATCTTGATAGCGGTTGCTCCAGGCACATGACTGGTGACAGGAGCCACTTTTGTAGTTACATCGAGTTTGATGGTGGGTCGGTCACTTTTGGAGATGGGAGCACTGCCAATATTGTTGGACGTGGGACTATTATTGGGCCTGGATTGACTAAAATTGAGGATGTTCTTTGTGTTTAAGGACTGAAACACAATATGTTAAGCATCTCACAAATATGAGACAACGTACACTCAGTCACCTTCTCCAAAGATGTGTGTGAGATCTCGAACCACATGTAAATTAATCATGAAAGGTCTCTGCATGAGTGACAACTACTATGTAATAGAAAGCAATGGAGAAAATGTCCCGTCCACAAGATGTCATATGGCTAAGGATAATGAGTCTGAATTGTGGCACTAAAGACTCAACCATGTACACAAATTTGTCCTAACTCAGCTCAAAAAATCCGGTGAGAGGACTTCCTAAGATTAGGAAGAAAGAAAAGGTTGTGTGTGGTGATTCTCTCAAAGGAAAACAGATAAAAGTTGCACATAAAAAGGCAACCATCATAGCTACCTCAAAACCACTTGAATTATTACATATGGATCTAGTAGGTCCCACCAGAGTGGAGAGCCATGGAGGGAAAATACATTTATTTGTGGTGGTAGACGATTACTCCATATTCACCTGGGTCGCATTTTTTAGGGAGAAATCTGATACTTTTGATGAATTAAAAAAATTCGCTAAGCGACTCCAAACGAAAAAAAGGATGTCATTGGTAGGATCAGGAGTGATCATGGGGAGAGTTTGAGAATGACCGATTTCAAAGATATTATGAAGAAAATGGGATTCAACATGAGTTCTCGGCTCCAAAAACTCCCTAACAAAACAGAGTGGCTAAAAGAAAGAACAGGGTGTTGCAAGAGATGGGCTCGGTTATGCTCGATAGTAAAATCTTGCCAAAAAAATTCTAGGCCTAGGCTGTTAACACCACATACTATATAATTAATCATGTATACCTAAGTGCAGGTTTAAATAAGAATCTGTATAAATTGTGGAATGGTAAACCACCTAGTGTCAAATATTTCTGTGTCTTTGGAAGTAAGCGCTATATTCTTAGAGATCGGGAATACATAGGTAAATTTGACTCTAAAAGCGATCACAGGATATTCTTGGGATACTCACAGAATAATCGCTCCTATAGAGTCTATAATCTAAGGACCTTCATTATTTAAGAAACTGTCAATGTGGTTGTTGATGACCAACCACATGACAAGAGTGGTTCTACCATTGATGATGATGTGGAACCATGCGTTATAGGTAAATCAGATAACAAATCCACTTCTCCATGTGAGTCTCAGCCTTTGGGTGACATACCAGTTATCAAGGATCATCCCCTCAATAAAATAATTGGAGATCCTAAAGCTAGTGTGAATACACGGCGACAGCTTGAGACCATTAATAGTCATTTTTGGTTCACCTCAAAAATTGAACCAAAGAATGTTGCAGAAGCCCTTAAAGATGAATATTGGATTGCAGCTATGCAAGAAGAATTGCAACAATTTGAAAGAAAGGAGGTGTGGGAACTAGTCCGTAGGCCTCAAGAAATAAATATTATAACAAAATGAATTTTTAAAAACAAATCCGATGAATCTGGGAATGTGGTAAGGAACAAGGCTAGACTCGTCGCGTAAGGATATTCGCAAATTGAGGGCATTGATTTTGATGAGACATTTTCCTCAGTAGCGTGATTGGAGTCTATTAGAATACTCATGTCCATTATATGTGCATTGCAATTTAAACTCTTTCAAATGGATGTGAAGAGCACCTTCCTCAATGGTTTACTTGAGGAAGAAATATATGTTGAGCAACCAAAGGGATTTTTTTATTCCAAATATCTTTAACAAGTATACAGGTTAAGAAAAGCACTCTACGGTCTTAAAGAAGCACCTCGAGCATGGTATGAGCGTTTAACACAATTTTTATTAGACCATTAGTTTTGCAGGGTGAGTGTTAATAAAACTCCATTCATTCAAATGACCGGTAATGCCTTGCTACTTGCCCAGATTTATGTTGATGACATTGTTTTTGGATCCACTTGTGAAGATATGGCTCATGAATTTTCCAAACTTACGCAATTGAATTTGAGATGAGCATGGTTGGTGAGCTCAATTTCTTTCCAGGATTACAAGTGAAACAAATGCATAATGATATTTTTATTTGTCAGACTAAGTATGCTAAGGAATTGGTAAAATGATTTGGACTTGAATCTTGCCATACTCATTATACTTCCAAGGGCACCACACTCAAGCTTTCCAAAGATTTAAATGGCAAGAGTGTGGATCAACACTTGTATCGTAGCATGATAGGGAGCTTACTATATCTAACAGTGAGCCGGTCAAACATTTCCTTTAGCGTAGGTGCATGCGCTAGGTTCCAGGCCGATCCTAAAGAATTACATCTTATGGCTGTTAAAAGAATTATAAGATATGTGGCTGGGACTATCGATTTTGGGCTATGGTGCCCGTTTGACGCATCTACCATTATTGTTGGGTATTCTGATGCCAATTAGGTTGGTAATATTGATGATCACAAGTGAACTAGTGGTGGTTGTTTTTACATCGGCAATTTTCTTGTGTCTTGGCATAACAAGAAACAAAATGCTATATCCTTGTCTACTATCGAGGTCGAATACATTGTTGTAGGTAGTTGTTGTGTGCATCTTCTTTGGATGACGCAAATGTTGTTGGATTATGGGATTGTTCTAACCAAAATGGCACTATTTTGTGACAATACTAGTGCCATTAACATTTCAAAGAATCTAGTTCAAAATTCTAGAACAAAGCACATAAACATCTGACACCATTTTATTCATGAACTTGTTGAGGAAAATGTTATTGTGTTGGACTCTGTGCATACCTAGAGACAACTTGCTGATATATTAACGAAGCTGTTGGATGCCAATAGATTTAGAGACCTCCAAAAATCTATTGTGGTATGTGCAGTCTAATTTCATCATTGGCCCGTCTGTTTTAATTGCTAAATCTGAGGATTTTCTCCTCATTATTCTTTTTGGAAATATGTGTTAGTTTAATTTTCTTTGTTTTATTATTTTGTGAATTTTGTTGAGTGTACAATTCATGGATTATAGGTAAATATTTTTGTACATCTCATTTTATATGTCTGAGCATGCTGAACTAGAAAATATAAGTTGATAGACTGCTTCGATGTACTGTCGATGACATCAAAGAGGTCTTTGATGGCATCAAAGACTTCTACGCAAATCTGCCTATCTTAGAGTAGTTTGATGGAGTTAAAGATGCTTCGATGACATCAACACTTACGCTTCGATGACATCGAAGAGTTCTGAATGAGATTTAAAAGGGTGCATGCACAATCACCTCATTTCGCTTCACTCTTTCATCTTCCTTGTGGCTTGTTTTCCCCTTACTGCTAGCCACTTGGTGGAGTTTTGTTGGGTGATTTTTCCCAATTTCATCATCCCTTGCTCCCCCATTGTGGTAAGGCAACCCTCCTTTGTCATTTATTTTCATTTTTAGGTATAGGGCTTGCCAATCTAGAGTTTTTCTGTCTGATTCGGGGATTTTTCTATCTGATTTGGGGAGTTTTTTGTTTGATTGTGCATTTCTTCATGTTTTCTTAGTAGATCTTACTTCATTATTGCACCATGTCAAAGGACAAGGGTAAAACTATAGTACAAGGAGAGTCATCTCGCCTTAAAAGATCCAAAATATGTGCTCCCCGACGAGCAACTAGGCCTAAGGCTCTAGCAAAGCCCTCAACACTGACGTCTCCAGCCTCTCGACAGGAAACATCGAGCCGAGGGACCCCCCAACCTGAAATTCCTATCTTGACAGTTCCACCCCCACTCGAGGCATTATATAAAAATTTTCGGAGGCAAAAACTCATTTTGGAACACCCGGTAGATCAAGGATTCATTCGTCCCTTTGGGATAGAACCCATCCTTGAAGCCGTTAGATGGAGCAATGTCCTTAATTTTGGTGGGACAAAGCACAATGAGCAAGTTTATTAATTTCTTGCCTATTGCCATTCGCTTGTGCTTGATCCACTGACAGTTGACGTCACTATTGGTCAGACCACTACAAGTCTCACACCTAGCATGATTGCTCGGTTAATTAGTGTGCCTGGGTCTCTAAAAGGTCTAGCGGACCATGACTTTGATTATCTTAAAGTCGGGTCCAAGGTTACAAGGTTTTTGTGCAATGGAGTGGATGTCCCTTGGCATGAAGGGAATGCTCTATGTTCCAAGCATATGTCTCACAAATTTTGAGTCCTTCACGGCATTTTCAGCACTAATGTCTATCCCCGTGGGACCAATAGAGTGGACCTAACCCCCTTTATGCTAGACATCCTATATAGTGTTTCCATTAGTATTCGTCTATGTCTACCCACCATCATTCTCCATCAGATTGCATTCATCGTTCAGGGGACTCACCCCACACACCTTCCATTTCCCCATATTATCTATCTACTGTGTTGAGAAATTGGGCTATTGCCAACGACTGATTGTTCACGTCTAGCTCCTCGTTTTGTTTAAGACAATATTCGGAGGATGAACCTCAAGGAGCTTTCGACGACCGCATCAGCATCCACACCTCCAGACAATGACGCTCTAGGAGACACTGAGGTTACTGACACTAACTTCTAGATGGAGGATGATTCACGACCGCCTCCCAATCTCCCGTGCACACCGGATTCATCACATACTAGACACCACATGCATTTTCAGGACTGTAGGGAGACCATTGTGCAGTGCTTAGACTGTTAGGACGAGTGGCTCACTTGGATGGAGTGGGTGGTAGAGGCACTGCAACAGTAGATGGAGGTTGTTCAGTGGATGACCCAGGAGATCCTTCACACTATTACGTGTCATTATGACAATTCGGCTCTGCGTGAGGGTGGTCCATTGGTCTTGAGTCTAGTTCAACTATGCAGTCTTAGGTCTTGGTCATGGATATCTTTTTGGATGCCTGAGACAGTCTGATATATATGTATTAGTGTCTGTTTGTATGATCATATTGTATGTATTTGGTGTTTGGATGATATTGCCCGACTTGGGCTTGTTATTATTTTTTGATGTGTTTTGGATATTTCTGCCATATTTGGGCAATCATGATATATATGATGGCACGTTAGTTTGTTTGAACTTCACTCTTATCTTTTTGTTGTGTGATGTTCTATCTTCTGTGGATATAATGTGATTATTCTCCAACTTCAGTGATGTTATGGATATTTATTATTGCTAATCCCTTTGCCAATCATAGACAAAAAGGGGGGAGAAACATACCTCCATTATGTGTATGTTATTTTTGCTGTTAATGATGATGAAGGAAGATAAGGGGAGCAACTCAGGCTTCAAGATGTTATTTGTACATTTTTATTATAAAGCAAACTTGAGTTGTATAGACCATTTAGGGTCTGTTAGGTGTTTTGTCATGTAATTGACAAATGGGGAGATTGAAAGTACCATTGTTTATTAATTAACGTGAAAGTTGAGTCTTAGAGTCTTGTGAGCCCCATATGAAGGTTACAAGACCGAAGACTCACCAAGTTGAAGAGGTTCAAGTGCACATTAAAGGTATATTAAGCCTCACATCCCTAAGCAAACCATATTTGCAAAACCCTATAAGGTATTAAACCCTTTAACAATGGTCCATACTTGCCGAAAACCATATTTGTAAAACCATTGGTAAGTATGTTAAATAGAGTTAAGTTGAAGCTTGTGGAGATTGAAATATATTGGAAAATTCATGTTCTATCGATGTCATCAGAAGTGCAATTGACATCGAAATAGTGGTCAGTTAGTCCAGCAACCAACCTATTAAAATATCGAAATTGTCGATGGCATTGAAGGGAGTTCGATGACATCAAAAGTCAAGTTTAGATGGCATCAAATTTACTTCGATGACATCGCAAATAGGTCAAAACACTCTAACGAGCTTTGAAGGAATTTTGAAATTCTTGATGCAATCAAACCACCTTTGATGACATCAAAGATAAGTCATCGATGACATCGAAGCAGGTTTGATGACATTGAATTAGTGACCAGATTGTCTAGCGAGTTTTCAAAGTAAATCTATATATTCTCGATGACATCGAAATTCAAATTCTAATGACATCGAAAGGCTTCTCGATGACAGTGTAATGGGGATAAAATGGTCCAAAAAGTTTTCAAAGAAAAATCATTTAATTCTCGATGGCATTGAAATGTCATCTATGACATCAAAATTTAAACTTCTATGACATCAATATTGGGCTCAATATGTCCAGCAACCTTAGTGCATTTTTCAAAAAAATTGATGGCATCGAGTCATCTTTCGATGACATCGAAGGTCTCTATTGATGACATTAAAGCGTACTTAAGGACATTGGACAAAATCTGTCCAGCACCTATTTGAAAACCTTGGTGCAGGGATCGATGACATCAGAGAAGGTTCGTTGACATTGAAGGAAACTTCGATGGCATCAAACCTGACAGATTTCTGCCCATTTTTTAATTGTTGAGATTTTACTTTATATATCACTTGGGGTTGTTTCTTGGCTTTTTGATCGAGCATTGAAGAGAACTTTGCGAGAGTTATTACAGGAGTATATACCCTTACTCTTAAGACCTCTTTCCCATATGAGTTCATCATTCAATCTAGGGCTTAAAGGCAATCATTGGAACATTCATTGCCTGGATTGAATTATGAATTCTAGGCTTCATTGATGATCCAATAACACTCTTTAATGGCAACTCATTGTGTTGGTATCTTTGAATGCTTAGCTTTGGGAATCTTCTCTAGCTCTTAAAGACCTATCATTAATTAGATAAGATTTACCCAAATCCTGACCCAACAACTTCGACATCAACGATTGGAGCATCTACAACTGGTTGGGGTTTAAGGGAGCTGAAGATTCTTCATCAATTGGAAGATCTTCATCATCATATGCTAAATGGGGCTCACTCGCTTCTAGGTAAGTATTAGAGTCCATTTTGTTTGAAAACCAAGTATTGTAGTCCATTTTGTCTGAAAACCTTTCCTTGTGTAGGATTGGGATTCAGAGTTTGTTATCTTCAAACTTGCCACGTCCTTTCGTAGGCCTCTTATGGAAGAGTATGTGCAAAGTCCTTATGTAGGATCTATTGTCTTGTGTAGATAATTTTGATAACCTTATGTGGGTGTAATGCCTCAATTTTTTAAGGACCAAGCAGGAACTTGGCTCTTGAATTCCCGGATGTTACGTGTGCCATAATTCAGACTTTAATTACATTCGGATGATTTCAGAAGCAATGGAGAGTTTAACAGGGCATGAAGCATAAATAAGTCATAAAGCATAATCAAGTGCCACTAAATGTAAAAATATTAAAATCACAAATCTAAAAATATCCAAACAGGGAACTAGTCCCACCCATACATATGTCCCCCTAGTGAATAGGGCCCTGGCCCAATCCCCGCAGTCACCAAGCTTAGTCTAGAAAGATCTAGCATAAGTCTGGTAGTGCGCTTACTCCTCCTCGTCGTCCATGCCAGCATCCTCCAGCACGTCCAGCTCCATCAACACTGCATTTATAATGTGTTCTAGTTGGTGTTTTAAAATACCGTCCCAGGTGGAAGTGAGTAGCTAACTCAGTGGTTCCATTAGTTCTAAGTTACACATATTATCAACCCAATTAGCGCAGGTAAGGATAAAATAAGAAATAAGATATTTCCTAAATACTCTTGTTAAATATGCATATGAAGATATAACATGATGCATGCCCTTTCTAAACAATACTCCCTCACACGCGAATCCGACCACCTAGTTTACAAATGACAAAACATGCGAGTTCAATGCCCGTTCCATGTCATTCTAACTAATGCAATGTGGTGCATGATCATGTTAGCTGAGTAATTATTAAGTTCAATTCATCCAGCATATTGACGAAGTTAGGATACCGACATTATGTCATGAGTCCTTATCTGGATTACGTGGCTCATTGCTACACGTAGCGACTCATTACCAGTGTTTCTTGATCCAACTTTAGGTATCACCCGTTTATCTCATAAATCAATAATTCCAAAGGTATGACATAATACCTAAATGTATGAGGATCAACTCAATATGAAGCGTCACCCAATACCAGGTATGATCACTTAATTTTGAGGTGCGAACTTATCACATAAAACTAAAACATAGAGGAGAAGGGCTCGTCACCCAATTCCATTCATGCCCTGAGTTGTTCGAATGGTATTATAACAAGCAACCATCGGCTAGATAATTTGATGGGGGCTATTCGAACAATGGTCTATCACCTCCATCAGTGCTCACTGGTCACATGGGGAGGCTCGTCACCCCAGGATAGGCCGACAGTTCAGACACAGTTTCTCATACCACCATACTCACTCATCAGTCTTAGCTGTTCACTGGTCATTGCGGGGAGACTCGTCACCCCAGCGTAGGTTGACAACTCAAAAACTATCCCATACCACCATGCCCGGCTCATGAGTCTTAGTAGGATCATATTACACTACGGTTATGAATGGACACATCCATTGGGAATGGGGTATCGTAGATTCCATTTAGTCTATCATTCATTATGAACATACATGATCAGTCGGCTAGTGGACTAATTTGATTGACTTGGGAGAACTACGACATAACCGGCATTAGATGCAAGCAACTCGTGTAGTCCAGCTATTGTCAATCATCTGTATTCACCCGGGTCGATCAAACAAACTTAGGGTGGCCAGGTTAATTAGGGCAATCCATTGGTTTGAGCGATTTACCGACTGACCCAACATTGTAAGCAATCTTAAGTATCACTATAGACTAAACACTACATCACACGATTATAGCATAAGTTCTACTATATAACCACTTAGGCATTTCATCGAACATGTAAGCATACATAGGATAATATGTTCACTAAGGCATTAAATCAAACATATGAGCATGCATAAAGTCATACAATCACTTAAGTATTAAATCAAGCACATTACATTCCACCATTTAAGGCATTTTATCAAACATATAAGCATCCATATCCAACAAATAGTGTATAATACAATTAAATATGAAATATGAACATGCTAGCTATTACAACTCATTCAACACAAGACATCATTATCTGACACCCTCAAGGGTTGATAAATGAAAAACTAGAAATAATGGTCCGCACCTTAAGAAGGAATATCCAATTTTTAAGCTCCTATGGTTAGGGATTTGGAAAAAATCACAAATTCCTATATAAATACTAAGAACTATATGAGATTCATGTAATTCATTTTATAAAAAATCTCATTTAGGAAGTAGGTTTGTTTCTTACCTCCAAATCGTAAATGGGGTGGATTTGGCGGAGGAAAATGATCGATGCTAGGGCTTTGATTGGAGGAAACTGATGAAGGGAAGCACTAAAGTTTCTTCACTCCTACTCTTACTCTTCTTCTTTCTCCTTATCTTTCTCTCTTTCTCTTCATTGGAGGATGTAAATTCGTATGGAGAGATGGGGTGCCCAAATGAGGCCCTTATATAATGCTAGATTTGCTGTAAATGGCCCCAATGGTTGGGTTTTTACTATACTAGCCCTATGGGAGGATTTTTTCAACCTTTAGGGCCCATTATAGGGTGTACATGTCAATATACACCATAGAATAGTTAGCCCTAATGATAATCTACGTATGGATATGATCGGCCTGCCATTTGGATGTGCTAATCAACAGATATGATTAGAAGTCTGTTTAACGGTCACCGATGGTCGATCGAGGCCGTGGCTATACGGATATGAATAGGGAAATATCATTAATCAGTACTCCAATTTTGGTTGTGGATTGACAGTCCGAAAGTCACAACTTCACGAAAGAGCGAAATGTTTATTTCACTTAAGTTTCAGATTCGGCCAAGGAGATTCGCACATTGCAAGCACTTAGCTTTTGGCCCAAGTTGAGCCATTCTAAGCACTTTCTTAGTTTGCCACTTGCGATGGATGTCAAGCCCAGTGAGACAGACATTATTCTATAATTTCAGAACTAGTGGCCCACTAACGAGTGGTATAAAGCTTATTTGAGAAATCGGGTTATTTCTAGAATAAATTAGGTATCAAGATTTCTTGTACGTAATTATTAGGGTTTGGATTAGCTAAGTTCATAGTGTGACCTATTCGTAATCAATGGAAATGAAGATTTGATTATAATCACTCTAAACCGTCGGTTCTTAGGCTAAAAGGATATTGACTCAGTTTGATTTGTTAATTAAGATCCGACCTTTAGTTGTCACAACTTTTGACATATCTTTATTTAGTTACGGTCATCTTAATTAGTTAGTGATAGGTTGGCTAGAATTGGACCCTATGTGAACAAATCCCGAGGCTAAGCTCAATATTTAAGTGATCGGGCAGATTCGTAGGTCTTCTACGGTCGATCAATCCTATTTGTACGGTTCTTTATCGGCACCAGCCGCGTATACACCCATCTCGAGTGTCGAGGGTCAGTAAGTGATGACGTGACTAGTTATAAAAAAGAAGACGAAAGTTTAGAGATTTTTGAAAATTTTAAAATAGCAAAAATTTGGGGTGCTACAGTGGGTTATAAAGGTTCATGATTAACCTGATTTAAAACCATTGGATAGTGAAATCTGGTACACTTATGGGTTGAGTGGGTCCACCGGGAGTGGAGTAAGCACGTAGCCGAACCACTATATATCATCGTGTTTGTGATGCATGTTTTTTCTTGTATTATGTGATAATTCATGTTATGTTTAATTTCTGCACACAACATGCTTGATGAAATGCAGCTTTCATATATTTCACTATTCTAGTCTTTGCTTATGCTTCCTTTTCAATTAATCCTATTTTTTAAGTGCTTAAAAGTTAGTATTTGTATTTAGTAGGATTAAAATTTTGAAAAGTCCTATTCAACCCTCCCCCCCAGGACACTTAGACATAACTCCGTACTTCACTAGTAGCGCTTTACCCACAATTTCAAATACCCCAACATGTTATCAGACATATTATGAGATAATCGGCCTTAACTTGCACGCCATAGACAAAAAGTGTTAGCTGAACAACAAGCTCTATTAGAAATATAAAAGCCTATGTAGTGTGGCCCATGTTAGACTAACCTTTACTCCTCACATAACCTGCACATACAAATCTAATAGCTGGATGTAAGGCATGGATAAGATACATATGCCAAGGTGAGGTTCACCAGGAATGACCTAGATGGACACTCACATGTGCAACACGTGGCCACTAGGCTATCAATCTATTGGGCACGTGGCCCACTGATGATATCCCAAAATGATCATATTATTATCGGCATCAATATGATGATCTGCATTGTTTGAACATTACCAATGTAATTGACATCTATAAATCATTGGTTAGTCACTAGGATGCGATCTTATGGCTCATCTAAGTCTTGGGATTTCATCATTTCAGGCAAAGTACATGCCTCAACGGATTAATACAACTAGTGTTAACATTACATACACACACTAATTAGGGATTTTAAATTGATTTAATAATTAACTTCAAACCTTACAAATACACATTGAATTTAACTTAGGATAGTAGGAATTCTAAATCCAGAGTGTTAAACATAATAAAGGGATTTCAAAAATCTAGGAATCCCAAGTCCAAGAGAGCCTAAATCCAAGGAATCCAACATTAAGGGATTCTCGAGTCTAAGGAATCCCAAAACCAAGGAATTCCCAAATCTAAGGGATTTCATATCCAGGGGATTCCAAGTCCAACTGGCTTCCACCCTCACAGTTCCTTGTGGCACGGCCCACCTAAGATCTGAATTGGCTTGATATTTGGTCTCCTGACCTAAAATGATCTGAAAAATAGATGAACGGAACGGATGACACATAAACATCATGGTGGGTCACACGAGTGGGGCCCAAGTGCTGCCAAAATGGGCAGCACTCCCTGCCCCTTACTTTCAATAGTGCGGTCTACCTAAGATTTGGATCCACCTAATTTTTGGGCCCATGGATTAAAATTACATGGTAAAACGAATGAATGGAGTGGATAAGTCACATACATCATGGGGTCCGACTAGTGGGCCCCAATCCACACCCCTGGCTGGGCGTCCGCTCGCCTGCTGCTGCTGCTATCTATTGTTATATTTTTTTAAATTTATATTTTTTATGGCCTATTAAGGTGGGCCTCATGAGTGTGATCTACTTCATTCATCGCCTTAGCCAGCTTGAGAGGGGTCCAATAGCGCTGATTTGAGATGTTTTAGAGGAATAAGGTGTGAAGCCCTAAGTTTTTGAAACCCAAGTATATAACTCGATTTTCAAAAATCTGAGTGTTAACCTTTAAAGATAACCAAATTCCACATTTTTTTTTCTTATTTTCTTTTCTCAGAGTTAGCATTTAGGTGGAATAGGAACAAATCAAACATAAAAGAAATTGCATATATATTCAAGTTATATGAGCGACTGCCCAAATGACTTATACAAACCAATGTCTCTATGATTAACAAATACAAGAATTACACAATTTAATACGTGAGAAATAATAAAATGCATATAAACTCGAGCCACAAGATTGTGCATCTTTTCTTGGCAGATACAACCATGCATACCTAATAATTGTACCATGCTCTTTATTAATCTGGACATGAATATCTTTTAAGCCACCTGTACTACCTGTATGATTATATAATTGATGAATGAGTGGTCAGCTCAGTGTGAATTCCTCTTAAGATTACACATCGCCGCATTAGGTAAGCATAGTTATAAATAAAAAAGGCATTCCAAACAATACACGATGCAGTCTTATTAAATGCATGGATGCGTGAGTGCACATCAATTGGGGATGCTTATCTAATTGGCTTTTGGAAAAAACCTATGCATGTGGCTGTCACCAACGAAAGTACATCGTACATGTATAGTGCCAAACTCACCGAAAGTGGGACGATAGTCGAGGGTCTGGGAGCTAGCAAAATGATACCCCAACTAAATCCTATTAAGAATGTGCTATAGCATCCAGAATTAGCCACCCGTCATCGCTCGTATGCTATGAATGCATGATTAGCCCATCCATTATTATTCCATTTACAACCAGCCAATTTAATAAAGCTCAAAGGTCACTATGGGGGGTTCATCACCCAACGTAGGCCGATAGCTTAGACATAGTGCTGCATGACCACCATCATCAGCTCATGAGACTACCACCTTATGATGTTTAATGAAAACTCATAAACTAGTGTCCAATCATAGTTTAACATATGAAACTTACCATTGCATGGTTATAAAATATCAAAACTATGCCACGTAGTGCAAATATCAAAACTATGCAATAAAAGACCATCCTCAAAAACTACTTAGACACAACAACCCATGGATGGTAAGCGCACATCAATATTCCATTTAACTCATTATTCAAGTAAGCACTAGATCGAGGGCCCATTATAAGCACAATCAATCAAGTTACAAAGAAAGGGTGTACATTTATAAGTGGGGTTTCCCACTTATTGATGTACCAATTTTGAGTTCCATAAGCAAACCACAAGTAATACACAAGCATGAGAAATGTGCAAGTAAATATTAAGCATGTAATCTAGCATTCAATTTCAACAACTAACACATGTAATTATAAGATAAAGATATCAATTATCAACCGAAATTAAAATAAAAATATCACTTAAGCTAATGGAAAAATGGAAAGCTCAAGGGGAAGAAATCATCACCTCACGAGTCAAATTGCCAACTAATGCTACTAGGAAGCATGTGTGCCCTTAGAATCAATTCCTACCATGAATTATAAAATTGTACAGTCAGATTAAAGTTTCATACGCTTTCTATGGTTAGGATCATAATATAAGGTTTGGATTACTTAGATTTAGAGTTTCGTCCTAGGGTTTAGTTCTAGGCTTAGAATTTAGAATTTAAATGTTAATTGATGTACAATTGACCATAATGCTAATAATATTAATAATTTCATGGTGATCCTTAACATTAACGATATAATTAATATTAGTTAATGTGACACTAATAATCATTATAATGAAAATAAATAGTATGCTCTACTATCAATGATAATATTTAAGAATGAAGAATAAAACACTTTTATTTAACAATTGTAATTTGTTTGTAATAAGTAATATTAATATAGGTAATTTACTAATGGTTAATAATATATAATATTAATAATCCTAATAATGATAATAATGGTAATAATGATAGTTGTAATCGAAATAATTTCAGTCTGGAAGGAGAATGTGGACTCACCTTAGTTGACTCGGTAGTTCAACTTGGCCTCAATTTGAACTTACGACCCGCTCCATGACTCAACTGAGTTGACCCAACTCTGCACAACTCCACCTCAGCAAAGCCTAGACCAGGCCCAAGCATGACCCGACCGAGTTGGACTCGGTCCCAACCGAGTTGAGCCGGTTCCAGCCGAGTTGACTTGGTCTCCTCTCTCTAGTTTCCTTTCTTCTCTCTCTTCTTCTTCTCTCTTTTCTCACACTCTTTTTCTGCATCTCTTCTTCCTTTCTTTCCTGCTGGAATGTTCAGTAGGCCTTTAACTCAAACCAGCTGACTTGACGACGAGTCAGCTCATTTTCCAACCCAAACTCTCCCTCTCTCTCTCTCTCTCTCTATTCTTCTTCCTAATTCCCTTCTCTCTCTCTTTACCCTAGGGTGAACTGGACCGAACCAAGACTGTCCCAAACTTGAACTGAGTCAGCGACTCGGTTCACTGAATAGTAACGTGGTGCAAGTTCACCAACCCAACTCTCTCTCTCTCTCTCTCTCTCTCTCTCTCTCTCTTCACTCAGAACCCTACACCAGTGAGTTAATGGACTAAACCAGACCTGACTTGACCTGTACAATCTGACCCGGTGACCCAGGTGATCGCACCAGTGACTTGGTTGCGTTGAGTTGATGCCACACACACCCACACTCTCTCCATTTCTCTTCCTCTCTTCTCACCGATTCTTTCTTCCTTTATCCTTACTTCTTCTCTCTCTCCTTCAGGCCATCAGGGCCTCCTAATCAATCGGAACTTGCCCCAACTCGAGGCAACTAGTGCAGCTCGAACGGGGAAGAAGAGGGCTACCATTAATGGCATTTTCTCTACTAGCGCATCTTCCTCCATTTTATTTCTTCTAGATGGTCCAAATGGACCGTATGAAGCTTGTGGCCAAGCTTTTTCAAAGCTTGGGAAAGGTTTGGGTGTTGTATTTATTTTAAAATAATATTAAAAATTTGAATTTTCAAATTTCGGTGTTTTCCCTCCACATTTAAATTTTGGTGTTTTTGAGGTGTTGGTTTTGTCCCACATCGGATTTGACAAAAGAAATTTTCTTGTTTATATGATAGGCCTTTTGCCTAGGGCTTGAGCCCCTTTCAGGGGGCATGTGAATTTGGTCCTGTGGGGGGGGGGGGGGGGGGTATGCCAATAGCTCTAATCTATGCTATTAACCACACACACGCGCGCGCGCGCCGAGCCGAGCCGTGCCGTGTCGAGCCGAGCCGAGCCGAGTCCGAGTCCGTGTCCGCGTCCGCATGCGCGACGCGACGGGACGGGACGGGCTGGGCTGGGCGCGGGTGCGGGTGCGGTGTAAGTGTACTCGCGTGGGTGTGTGTGTATGGGTACTCGCAGGACTGTATGTGCGAGAGTGTATTCGCACTTGTGCCTTTTTGTTTTTAAACCAGAGAGATGCTTCCCTTCCGGTTGGTCGCCCCTGTTGGGTTTAAACCCAACGGACCTAACCTTTTGTAAAGGGTGCTTATGCACCATTTCGAAGTCTATATAAAGACTTCCGATTCCAATTTCAAAATACGAAAAATTCTCTGCCTTATAAAACTCTCTCTGATACGGTTTTACCATTGTTACTGAGTTCATTGCTGAGTCAACTCAGCACTTTCGGATTAAACTGCAAGTGGTTCGAGCCCGTGTACAGTGAGTGCACCGCTGGGACCGAGTCATAGTCGTTGTATCCTGGAGGTCGATTGCTCTGGAAACCTGTTGCACTTGGGACGCTGTCCAAGGGGAGCAAATTCGATTTCAAGCCGAGTGACTCAGTCACGCCTCGACTCAATTCAATAAGTTTTTCTTTCTCTAAATTTATTTTCCTTTTTTGGTTCTCGATTTTTATAGTCTATTTAATTCAACATTTTATCCAACAATCTTGAAATCGAATTTTGTGTTGAATTACATAGACTATGGCTATAGTAACAGTAAATGCTTCTACTGAGTTAGCCAAAATCGAACCGTTCGCTGGACAATCCTTTAAACGGTGGAAACAGAAATTGATATTCGCTCTTACCACCCTGAAAGTTTCATACATTTTATCTGAATCATTTACTATAGATCCAGCAAATCAAAATGAAGTAACAGATGAAAATAATTGCAAAAATTATATTCTAAACTCTTTATCCAACGAATTATATGATGTGTATGCTTCTTACGCCTCTGCTAAAGATATATGGATTGCTTTAGAAAAGAAATACATATTAGAAGATGCAGGCGCTAAGAAACATGCAATTGTTAATTTCCTTCACTATGAAATGACAGACGATAAATCTGTCACAAATCAGATTCACGACTTTCAAAGTCTAATTCACGAACTATCGACAAAAGGAATTAAGTTGGATGAGGTGTTTCTGTCAGGAGCGTTAATAGAAAAGTTACCGCCCTCCTGGAAAGAATATAAAAATAGAATGAAACATAAGAAGAACGGTGTTTCTTTGGAAACCACTATCGTACACATACGAATAGAGGAGGCCAATAGAATCAGGGACCAAAAAGGAAATAAAAATGAGATAGATTCAAAAGCGAATCTTGTGGAATCAAGTCGGACAAATAATAAGAAAAAGGGCAACTGTCATAACTGTGGCAAACCTGGACATTATGCAAATGAATGCAGGCTCAAAAAGAAGAATGCAAACAATCAATTCAAGAAAAAGGGAAACTGCTACAACTGTGGAAAGCCTGGGCATCATGTTAAAACCTGCAGGCTTAAGAAAAATAAAGATAAGCCGCAAGCTAATCTTACAGAAACAGGCAATGAGTCTGACATAGTAGTGGCTGTGGTGTCAGAAGTCTACCTTGTAAACAACTTGGAGTGGGTGCTAGATACTGGTGCAACTAGACACGTGTGCAAGGATCGTAGCATGTTTACCTCCTACCAAGTATCAGGAGATGATGAACAGGTGTTCATGGGAAATGCTAGAACATCTCCAGTTGTAGGGAAAGAGAAAGTACTTCTGAAACTCACTTCTGGAAAGACTCTAATGTTAAATGATGTCCTACATGTGCCTGACATTAGAAGAAACTTGGTCTCTGGTTCGCTCCTCAATAAGGCTGGTGTCAAATTAGTATTTGATTCAGATAAGCTTGTAATGACTAAAAATGGAACCTTTGTTGGTAAGGGGTACTGTAGCGATGGTTTATTCATTGTAAATGTATCCAATGATAATAAGAAAACATCTAGTTCTGTTTATATCATTGAACCTTTTTATCTATGGCATAATAGATTAGGTCATGTGAATGTGGCATCTTTAAAGAAAATGAAAAGATTAAGTTTATTACCTAATATATCTAATGAAGAGTTTAAAAAATGTGAAACATGTGTAAAATCAAAATTTATTAGAAAACCCTTTAAACAAATAGAAAGATCATCTGTTCTATTAGAGTTGATACATAGTGATTTAGGTGATTTTAGAAATCACATGTCTAGAGGAGGAAAAAGATATTATATAACTTTTGTAGATGACTACTCTAGGTTCACTAGAGTATATCTATTAAGGAACAAAGATGAAGCTTTATATGCTTTTTCTAAATACAAAATTGAAGTTAAAAATCAATTAAATATAAAAATTAAAAGACTTAGAACAGATAGAGGAGGTGAATATGAATCTTCTCAATTTAGAGAATTATGTGAAAAGAATGGAATAATTCACGAAACTACAGCTCCTTATACACTAGAACAAAATGGAATAGCAGAACGTAAGAACAGAACTCTAAAAGAAATGATGAATGCCATGTTAAATAGTTCAGGCTTACCCTCAAATATGTGGGGAGAAGCAATTCTGTCTGCTTGTTATATCCTAAACAGGATTCCATCTAAATCTTCTGAACAAACACCATATGAACTTTGGAAGAATCATATTCCTAGTTATAAATATATTAAAGTGTGGGGGTGTCTTGCTAAAGTAGGATTGCCTGAAACTAAGAAAAGAAAATTAGGTCCTAAAACGACCGATTGTGTATTTATAGGGTATGCACAAAACAGTGTGGCCTATAGGTTTCTAGTTTTAAAAACTAAGGATAATATTCTAGATCCTAATACAATTATAGAAGCTAGGGATGCAGAGTTCTTTGAGAACGTATTTCCTATGAAATCTAAATCTATAGGAATAGAAAAAGTTAATGAATCAAATATTGCGTCTACTAGTAAAAATGCTTACGAGAAAGTAGTAGAAGAGATACAACCAAGAAAAAGTATTAGAGTTAGAAAAGAAACTAACCTAGGAGATGGTTTTTTCACATTCTTAGTAGAAGATGATCCTACAACTTATATAGAAGCTATTAACTCTCCAAATGCAACCTTTTGGAAGGAAGCAATAAATGATGAGTTAGAATCTATTATATCTAATAATACTTGGGAACTTGTAGACCTACCACCTGGTAATAAACCAATAGGCTGCAAATGGGTGTTTAGAAAGAAACTAAAACCAGATGGAACTATCGATAAGTTTAAGGCTAGGTTGGTAGCGAAAGGCTTTAAACAAAAGGAAGGAATAGATTATTTTAATACATATTCCCCTGTAACTAGGATTACATCTATTAGAGTCTTAATAGCGATAGCCTCCATATATAAACTAGTGGTACACCAGATGGATGTTAAGATTGCTTTCCTAAATGGAGACTTAGAAGAAGAAATATATATGGAGCAACCTGAGGGTTATAAGATATTAGGTAAAGAAAATAAAGTATGTAGACTAATTAAATCACTATATGGTTTAAAACAGGCTCCTAAACAATGGCATGAAAAATTTGATGGTGTTTTAAAATCAAATGGTTATCATATAAATGATGTAGATAGGTGTGTATATAGTAAAATTTCTGAAAATGATTATGTTATCATATGTCTTTATGTTGATGACATGCTTATTTTTGGAACTAATATTAAATTAGTTAATGCAACTAAGAAATTCTTGTCATCTAAGTTTGACATGAAAGACTTAGGAGAGGCAAGTATAATATTGGGTATTGAAGTAACCAGGAAAAATGGTATTATTATATTATCACAATCTCATTACATTGAGAAGATATTGAGAAAGTTTAACCATTTTGACTGTTTACCTGTCAGTACTCCTTATGATTATAGTGTGACTCTCATGAAGAATACAGAAAATAGTGTGTCTCAATTGGAATATTCCAGAATAATTGGTAGCCTCATGTATCTAACAAACTGCACTAGACCTGACATAGCTTTTGTAGTAGGAAGGCTAAGTAGATATACACATAACCCTAGAAAAGAAAATTGGAATGCATTGTCTAGAATTTTGCGATACCTAAAAGGTAATATGACATATGGTTTACATTATAATGGTTATCCTACTGTATTAGAAGGATATAGTGATGCTAACTGGATCAGTGATTCAGATGAGACAAAATCCACTAGTGGATATGTCTTCACTTTGGGTGGAGGAGCAGTCTCTTGGAAGTCCACCAAGCAGACATGTATTGCTCGGTCGACTATGGAATCTGAGTTTATTGCCTTAGAAAAGGCTGGATCAGAAGCTGAATGGCTTAGAAATCTCTTAGCTGATATACCATTGTGGCCAAAGCCTGTATCGGCCGTATCTATTCATTGTGACTGTCAAGCAGCTATAGCGAAAGCAAAAAGTAAAATATATAATGGAAAAAGCAGGCATATTAGACTCAGACACAACATAGTGAAACATATGTTGCGTGATGGAGTCATATCTATTGACTTTGTGAGGTCAGAAAAGAATCTAGCAGATCCTCTGACTAAAGGACTATCCAAAAAGTTAGTCAATGATACATCGAAGGGAATGGGGCTGAGCCTAATATATGAGCTGCCAGTGTCGGTAACCCAACCTATACAAGTGGAGATCCCATGAGATAGGTTCAATGGGTAAACAACAAGACACGAGGTAGACGATTACACTGAGTTATATAAGCCCCTTCTATGGTGTACAGTGCGAGCAGCAACGCAGAAGGATGAGTTTTTAGAACTCTTAATGGATCCATAGCCATATATTTGGTGGTGTATACAGTTGCTGCATACACTTGATGGAATTCACCTATATGGGTGTGGAGGTGGAGGCCGCTTCCTATGAGAATCTAGGCGAATTCTCTAGAGCACTCATGAAATCCAGGTAATGGTGTATGGCCGAAACGCACCGAACCACAGAATCACTTGCAGAGGAAGAGTTGTGTGAGTGGCATGTACTTGCGATCTACATTAAAAGGATTCAGGTTCAAGACTATGGTGTCACCTGATTCCTGTAGACCTGTCTTGCTTACTCTAATGTCGGTTCAAGTCTATGGTGACACCGGCACCATTGCACAACTATTTCACTTTAATATGAAAGCGTTTTATTTTAAAACATGTGGGGGATTGTTGTATTTGTTTTAAAATAATATTAAAAATTTGAATTTTCAAATTTCGGTGTTTTCCCTCCACATTTAAATTTTGGTGTTTTTGAGGTGTTGGTTTTGTCCCACATCGAATTTGACAAAAGAAATTTTCTTATTTATATGATAGGCCTTTTGCCTAGGGCTTGAGCCCCTTTCAGGGGGCATGTGAATTTGGTCCTGTGGGGGGGCTATGCCAATAGCTCTAATCTATGCCATTAACCGCATACGCGCGCGCACGCGCTGAGCCGAGCCGTGCCGTGCCGAGCCAAGTCCGAGTCCGTGTCCGCGTCCGCGTGCGCGACGCGACAGGACGGGATGGGCTGGGCTGGGCGTGGGTGCGGGTGCGGTGTAAGTGTACTCGCGTGGGTGTGTGTGTATGGGTACTCGCAGGACTGTATGTGCAAGAGTGTACTCGCACTTGTGCCTTTTCGTTTTTAAACCAGAGAGATGCTTCCCTTCCGGTTGGTCGCCCCTGTTGGGTTTAAACCCAACGGACCTAACCTTTTGTAAAGGGTGCTTATGCACCATTTCGAAGTCTATATAAAGACTTCCGATTCCAGTTTCAAAATATGAAAACTTCCCTGCCTTATAAAACTCTCTCTGATACGGTTTTACCATTGTTACTGAGTTCATTGCTGAGTCAACTCAGCACTTTCGGATTAAACTGCAAGTGGTTCGAGCCCGTGTACAGTGAGTGCACCGCTGGGACCGGGTCATAGTCGTTGTATCCTGGAGGTCGATTGCTCTGGAAACCTGTTGCACTTGGGACGCTGTCCAAGGGGAGCAAATTCGATTTCAAGCCGAGTGACTCAGTCACGCCTCGACTCAATTCAATAAGTTTTTCTTTCTCTAAATTTATTTTCCTTTTTTGGTTCTCGATTTTTATAGTCTATTTAATTCAACATTTTATCCAACATTGGGTGGTGGGTTCAAGCTTGGGAAGAAACGGTCGTTTTTCAAGTGCGGCTGCAAAAACGGAGGGTGAGCTCCTGTTGCTCGATTCACTCCCTTTTATTCACTTACCCTAACGTCACAGAACCATTAGATCAATAACAAACGAACCAGATTTGATCTGGTAGAAACCGCTTTCAAATACAATTGGTAAGAGAGAAAATCGGCCGTTGTTTTGTTTAGTCACGAGTGAAAGAAACCCTAGCTGGGAGGGTTGCGATGTAACCAAGTGGAGGGCAAAGATTGCATGAATTTCCTTCACGAGGATCGCCAGCTTAGCAGTGCAACAGAATGCCATTTCTGGAAAGTGTTCTGTCGGGCCTGATTTCACTGGAGATCGTGGTCACGTGCATGCATTCCAACATGTGAGATGGGTTAGGTTTTGGTCATCTCCACCTCCTTGATCAGATGGACGGTTTGGATCATCTGGGCAGATTGCTGATGGTGGGACACAGTTGACATGAACAGACGGTGCCCATTCGCTAGCCGAAAATGAGAAAGGAGAGAGGAATCCTTCCTCTGCAGGAAACCACGGGTCAAACCCGATTTGACCATGGTCGTGATCCAGTGCACCTCGAGTGCACTCCCTCTGGTGCACACACGAAATGACTGTGGGGCCCATAGAGATGTTTTTGAGAAATCCACTCCGTCCATGATCTTCTGTGGGCCCATCTAGGTCATCTGACCAGAGATGAGGCAAATACAAAGCTTAGGTGGGCTATACCAATTGATTTACAACTTTTAAGTGTTGATTATGTTGATTCGATGGTTGGATTAATTTTGATTCGATCATCAATGGTTAAAAGGTCTTAATGGGTCGTGTGTCTATTCAAGACCTTCATAATATGTTAGTAACCAAATAATATTTTTAATATTAATTTTATTATTACTTAGTTATAAATTATTATTATTATTATTATTACTACTACTACTACTACTACTATTTTGAGTTAATTTGTAGGGCCTACCTCTAAACAGAACTGTCCTCATGGTAGATCAACAGCCATGATCCATGTAGCTAATCCTTAACTAACTTTAAATGTTAAGTGAGACACACTACATGGATGTCTAATTACTAATATTCAAGATCCTGACCATTCAACCAATCCAATGGTTGGATCAATTCATATTTAGTTTTTAATAACCATGGGGGTCCTAAAGAGTGTTTAGGTGTAATTTAGGGGTTGACTATGTGACCAAATAATCTGATTTTTTTCTCCAAAGGATGGATCGTCCAACGTGACGTTGAAAACCTGGTGAACTTTATGATTCAAGTCCTAAAATGTCGGGGTATGGTTCTATTTGCCTAACAGGGTGATTGAAACCCTAAGAAAATCGGTTTCACTGATGGTACGGTGGTTCATCTCAAACATCAATGGGTAGATGACTTAATATATGGATGGGGACTTATTTTCAAGTCGGATTTAGGTTGGAATTTATATTAAATTAGGTTACATGGTAACACCTGAGTATTGAAAAGTATGGGGTGTAACATAAGGACTCCACAGTGGGCCTTAGAAGGTTTCAATAGCCAAGCATTATTTTCCTTGGTGCGGTCTACTCGAGACTCGAATCTTCCTTATATTTCGGCCCGTTGTCTAAAATGATATGGAGAAATAGGTGGACGGCATGGATTAAGCATATACATCAAGTTGGGGTCCACAATTGGGATGCCCCCAACCCACGTGCGCATGGCTGACGTGAGGGGGTGCTCCTAGCTCCCATCGTCGCCTCTAGTGTGATCCATCTGATGATTTTATTAGCCTGATTTTTGGGCTCAATAATTAAATGACTTGGGAAAATAGATGGGAAATGTGGATCTAAGAAATACATCAGTGTGGGACCTACAACTGGGAACCCACTCCCCAACTGCCCATGTAAGAAGCGTTAGTGATGTTGGGGCTTCCCAGCCTCTTGCACCTTAAGGTGTGGCCCACTTGAGATGTAAATAGGCTTCATTTTTGGGCCAAATATTTAAAATGAAATGGGAAAGTAGATGAGCGGAATGGATGAAACATATTCCTCATGATCATGATGGGCCCCATGAATTTGGGGCATTTTCACGCCTAAAAAGGCTTTCACCTTTGGTCACTGCTGGATGTCAGCATCCACACGTCGATGACCATTTTTGGTTCGCTCTTTTCTTCATTTTTTTAACCAAGTGGATCCACCAGTAGACAATTCACTCCACCATCTATTGGGCCATCTCGGGGTGGGCCCAAGGGGTTTAGATCAAGTTAATCTTTACATTTTTCCTTCATTTAAATCTAAGTGATCTAATCAATAGGTTAGATAGAAAACAAACATCATGGTAGGACACACAAGGTGGTCCATGTTGTGATAGCATGCGGGGCATGCTCTCAAACAGCGTGGTTCACTTGTGGGTCCCACAACACCATATGTAACACCCCAAACTCAGAAAATGGGCTTACAAAATTTTCGATCGCTGAATCCAGCGCCGACAGCCTCCGTAGTGCCCCATTCTCGGATCCCGGCACTCAGTACCAGATTTCGATCCTGGGATCGTACAAGGAGGATTTTCAATATGACTTTTTTTTTGTAATGAAGCATAACCACAAGCATAACCAAGTCACAAAACAATATCACCACATATCCACTATATTAAAAACTTTAAGTACAATGTGGAAAGGGAAATACAAAGTGATCAAAAACTCCAAAATGATCTGATGTGCGCTCCTGCCTTAGCACTTCTACGATCCAAGGCCACCTGCACTCAACGGTTGTGCATAAGCTTACAAAAGCTTAAAGGGTGGTGTAAGTTTGTGTGCAAGGCAGACGCCAAGTATACAATATCAAAGTAATGTGAAAATATGCATTAAGTCTATGAATGCTATCAGTTGTACCAAAGCTATGTGATTCAAGACATGAATGCTATCGGCCATACAAAGGCCATGCGATGTGAGGCTTATTTAGCCAAATGTTATATGCGAGATGTAAAGAAAGCATGCCAGTACTCATCAAGTACACATATTAGTACAGTTCCTCTCTGGGATATCACTGGGGTCTAGTACACTCTACACTAACTGTCGCCTCCCTAGCCACACAACCCAGCGAACGGAATAGACCTCACTATCCGCCTGACCAGTAGTCTACCAATACCTACCCGGCTCGTCGATAGTGGACTCATTTGCGAGCTAGTCAAACTCAGCCTAGCTTATAGCCCACTCACTCGGGTGGATAAGGCCACACCTCCTTTCAACCGACCACGACACAGTGGGAGACGCGACCTCTGGTATTTGGCACTCGGGTGCTCATATATCTACTCGGTCTAGGCATTGGAGCACCTCTGGGTACAAGAAAGGTTTTGAGATTTTTACCCAAGGACATCCTAAGTGCCCACAGTGCTAGAACCAAGTATTTTTGGTATCCGATATGGCCATCCATGATGTACCTGTGGAGCCATGGCCCTGATGTCGCTAGGGCGTACAATGATCAAGTCACACATATGCGAGATGCATGAGTCACATCATCAAATCATGCAGCAATCCCGCGTGTACCGAGCGCTCATGTGGGGCACTCCGTCTCATAAGGAGTCCCGTAAATGTCTCAGCCCAACAGCTTATGATATGATCAAACATTCCTCATATCATGCATATATATGGTGCGTATGGGCATGAATCATAGAGCTATACTAAGCATGTAGTAAAGTGATGAACTGTCCTTACAACGAAAATGGGCCTAGATGGCCTACACACAACAAGTATGGGCCTATTAATGGGCCTTAGGGAGACTTATAATGCGGACATTTAACCAACATTATTCTTACAATGTGGACGTCAAATCATCATTGTTCCCAAGGCACGACCTGTTATAAACATCATTATATATACCATAACGAAATCACACATTGCAATGGACCTACATACATCTCATTGGGCCTCGACCCATGGGCCCTCATATGGTAAGTGGGCCACATCACATGAGCCATATGCATATCAAATGGGCTACACCAATGGGCCCTATGTGTATTAAATGGGCCACACCCAATTATAAGTGGTGATGATGATTTTCACCATTAAAATTCCCGAGGCCCACCATAATATATATTTCCCATCCAATCTGATCATAAGGTCACATTGACCTGAAAGGGGTTTTAATGGTGGATGTTCAAACCCACTGTTTTCTATAGTATGGTCCACTTAATCCTAGATCTATCTTAATTTTGATTTCAAGCCTTAAAATTATCTGTCGGAATGGTTGGATGGTTTGGATGCATGGTGGGTCCCATAAATGGACGACGAGGGTGGAACAGGTGGGGCCCACATAACTTGGTGACATCACTTACACCATTGGGGTCCCACCGTCTATCACTAAACAGTCTGGATAAAACACATACATCATTGATGGGTCCCACGTGGGGCCACCATAATGTTTATTTGACGTCTAAACTGTTGATATGGTCACACAGACCTAGATGAAAAGGAAAAATAATTTCCGTATTTGATCCAAAACTTCTGAACTCCAAAAATATTTCAATGGCAGTCGTTCAATCCCACTATTTCTTGTGATGTGGGCCACCTGAGTTCCAGATAGGGTTGATTTTTGGAGGGGGCCCACTTCAAGAAGGGGCCCACAAAATGAACGGTGTGGATAATAAAAAAACACATCATAGTGGGGCCACGGTTGGGACCGTGGGTCTTGTTGTCCATCCGGCTACAAGCTGCAGGCGCTACCTGCGCGCCTCTGGTAGTAGCAGCGTCTGTTGCATATGTTATTTTTTTTTTAAAATCTAGTTTTTTCACAGTTTTTCATGTGTGGGGCCCGCATCGGAAGAATCCACTCCAGCCATTGCATTCTACGACTTAAGACAGATCAAACGAGCCCCATATTCGACGTGTAAAAAAATTAAAGTGAATTTAAATGGTGAAATTAACTATTTTCAAAGGTATGGCCCGCCAGAAAATTGGATCAGCTTCATTTTTCAGCTCAACGCCTAAAATGGACCGGAGAATGGAATGAACGGCGTGGATTAAATCCATACATCGAGGTGGGACCTACACAAGTGGCCCACCTAAATAACTTGTGGAACCAAGCTAATATTTGTGTTTTCCAAGTAACGTCCAGCGTCCAGGGATGCTGGATGGTTTGGGCTTTCTAAGTATAAAAGGTGGGCCTAGTTAGGTGGGCCACCAAATGATGGATGGTGTGGATTACAACACATAAAGTGGGCCCCACCTATAGATAACTTGGATAAAATACATGCCTCATGGTGGGGTCCATCCGGGTGGGCCACATGGCCACATCATCACATACAATAGGAAAAAAAATGAAAGAGAGAGGGAGAGAGAGAGAGAGAGAGGGGGGGGGGGGGGGGGGGACACGTGTGATGGAGGGCTCCGCCACTATGAGCCCTCCCTTGCATTCAATCATACATCAAATGGGTCCTAATACATGTGGGCCTACCAAATCAAAGACAATGGTGGAGATTCCTTCTCCACCCAAAATGGATGGTCTAGATGACCTCTTTTTTTTTTGCAAGGAAAAATAAACATCATGATGGGGTCCATGGAGAATGGCCCCATCATGGAATGACCATGAGAATCAAGGTAGGCTATCGGCCACACCTAGGGTCTAAAATGAGATCCATACCATCAATCGGTAGGCCTCACTTGGCCCATCATAAAAATATGAAAATCTAGCCTATAAAGCACCCACTGTTCGATTTTCTTGGCCCGTTGGAAAGTCGATCTCCTTGTGTCTCACTTTGATGGTGGAAGATGGGAAATGAATGGCTAGGATGAAAGTTTTTGGGAGAGGAAGTGGGCCACACAAAACCACTTTTCTCTCTTGGAATTCCTTGGATGTGCACCACTTTCCTTGCTTGAAAAATGTGAAGAGAGAGAGAGAGAGAGAGAGAGAGAGAGAGAGAGAGAGAGGGTTGTAAGGGAGAGAGAGTGATGGGTGATGGATGTGTGGTGAGTGATGGGTGAGGTGAGAGACTTGTTGACTTTTGGGGTTTGCTTGACTTGTGGAGAAAGAAAGCATGGGTTGCTCTTGTACTTGACATGAGGTGATTGATTGATTGATTTAAGTGATTCATTGATGGGACATGATGTAGAGATTCTCTTGGGATTGCAAACGCGTGGCGTTTCTTAGAAATAAATGCTGACCCACATCTCCCTGCCGGGGTATCGGACCGGTGTGCAAGAAGTGGCGCCGGAACCGTGATGACAGTGTGGTCACAATGGTACAAGTCTCGGATTAAGCTGACTCAAATCTATAAGATATGACTTAGGGTTGTGTGCAAACGTCGATTATAAGTCACAGGTTATCGAAATTCAATGAAAGGATCGCGGGAGTTGATAAAACAGTATGGACTAGGATACGGGCCTTACACCATAAACTTAAAAGAAAAGAAGGAGAAAAGAAAGGAAAAGAAAGAAAAGAAAGGGAGAGATCCGGCCATTGGGGTGGCCCCCCGCCGCCAAGGGGTCCACCATACACTATATACATGATCAAGGTGGGTCCCACCTTTGTGGACCCACCAAAATAGAATAACATAAAGAAAGGGAGACTTTTGATCCTCCCATGCACTCACAACGTTGGATGAACTGTTGGATCGGCGATCGGATGGTCCACCAATGTAACACCCTGAAAATCGGGGGTCGTGAATAAACTCAACTCCCGAGTTCCAGACCGTCACTTATGCAATAGAAATGATTATGATTCAATGTTGTCTGATTTAAAGCATTCACATGAGTAAAAGTATACCAAAACTGCAATTCATACTTCAGATCTAGTGATAAAAGCAAGCGGAAGACTAATCAATATATATATCACTGTATGGAAAACAAAGTAAATCTCATCTGTCTCCAAAGTATGACTACATCTCTGAGTCTCATATACATATACATGAACAAAAATAAAATGTTCAAAATAGTCCCACTGAAGTCCCATCGATCCAGGTCGCCTACGGGAAGCCATCGTGATACTGCATGTACGAGAACTCGTCCTGGTCCTCGTCGATCTCTGGCTCCACCTCCTGGATCTCAGCCTCACCTGCATCTACAACAGGGTCTGGTGGGTGTTGCAAACACCATCCCATAACGTGGGAGTGAGTGATCAACTCAATGGAATCATAGAGCAAAGATTAGCATGTTCACAATTCAATCACGCGATAATAGTAAAGCAGTAAATCAGACAATCCTAATACTGTTGTTAATGCAAGATGACATGACGTGATGTATGCCCTCACCGACGATCACCCTCATGCGGCAACATCTTACGACCGCGGCATGTCACACTCCCTAGAGTGTTACACATCTTCCAGGCACATGCAATGCTATGGTGATATGATTTCCAAGTTGTTATTAGTCCATTCAAACAGCAGGATTGGGAAACTAAGGTACTTCCCTTGTATCAATCCCAACACAGATCCTGTCTAGGGTCGTCACTCCTAGTAATCTCATACGATGTATATTTCGTAGGTCACTGCAAGGGCTGCCAGGGCTGTTGCTCGCACTCGTTGCACCGCTCCTCCATCACCTTATCAATACAGGCCTACTGTACTCTACTGCAACGGAAGGGTCGTCGCCTCCCGTGGACTCAGAATACGCTCGCGGTCACTACAAAGGACTCGTCGCCTGATCAGTGTAGGCCGACAGCTAGAATATAGTGTCCCATACCACCATAATCTGCTCACGAGTCTAGGTGCTCACTGGTCACTACGGGGAGGTTTGTGGCCCCAGCATAGGCCGACAGCTCGACCACCGTGTCCCATACCACCATGCCCGGCTCATGAGTCTTCGTGGATCAAGGTACCATGGTTAACAGGGTTTACAATGGTAAGTTCAGTACCCTAGGTTCAAGCAGTTATGACACATACAAGGTGAACATACATCGGCCAGTCGGGTTACTTGACGGGCTCGACTAGCGCGATCGCATCTCAAGTCGAACGACATGAAGTGCGTAAAACACTTCGCGTGGCCTAACCACTGCCGCCAACTCCAAGCACGAATCACGTTCATCGACGCGTCATTCGTGGCTATGACCAGTCAGCCACGAATTCGCTCGGTTACCGACTGCCTGGACTAAGTCTAGTCCCACACATCTATGGAATCACATTAGCAATATATGTAAAGGTATTGGAATTTAGATACAATCCTGTGAGCATGTTAACACATGTTATAACATTCAACTTAAGCAAATCTTCAAACACATACGTTCCATGCATGTAATGGAATCATGCATATGGTCAACATGTAGGAAATCATTTAGGTCAGCATATTAACTAAGAAATCAATCTCAAACTACTACATAACATCATTTAATTCAATACATACTAATACAAGCATTTATACAAACACATACACTACACACTTAAGTCTACATATAGTATGTCGACCCAAAGTGCGCAACTAGGCGAATCTCTTCGCCAAACTAATTATGCAAGCATTCCTAACTCCCTAATGTGACAACAAACCATGTCAATCACGTCAGCAAAATATGAATGTAGACCGTACTTCCTACAAATGACTAAAATGCCCTAAATCTCATATTCTTCGTTAATTTACGAAACAGGAAACGGAGAGCATGTTGTACATGTTAAACGGCGGTGCCGTCGATAATCTACTATTAAACGACATTGAAAGCGTTGTAAACCGTCAATCAAAGCGTCTAAAATCCTCACCTTATGTCTTACGAAAGCGTGATTTTGAACGGAGCGTGTATGCTTCGTCTACGGCAGTAGGAGGACCTGATTTATGAAATACGTTAGCTAACATGCCCTAAATCTGGATAAACCCTAAATCAGCAAGTTCTAGGGTTGTTTTGTACCTGAAAGAACGGAGAAATCACTAGCCAGGTGATTGGGAAGAGTTGCTGAAGCAGCAGCAATCGGTGGCTCGGAAGCGGGAAAAATCCCTTCTACTCTTTCTCTCAAACTCTCTCTCCTTTATCCTAGGGTTTGCAATTTTCGGATGGGAGAGGGAAATGAGGGTTTCAACCCCTTTTATAAGCTTTAAAATGCCAGAAACAGGCTCCGGAACGAAGTTTACTTGGTGCCTATCCATTTCGGGGCTGTTTCGGTCCAAAAGTTACTTTCTGGTGGTCCCCTGGTCGATTGCGATCGGACTTAAGCTCATGCGTACCAGATGTAGCACGTATTAAGTTTTCAGTCTGGCAGGGTTCGCAGATCGCACGTGGCGGACCAGTTTCAGTTCAGCGGTCACCGCACGTAGATCAGGGCTGAAAGTCTCATGATAATAAATAGAAATTTTTCCTGATCCGAGGGTGTAATTTGGATGAATTCTGACGGTCAGAACGCTTAATACTGACGCATCAAGTCGTGTGCCAGATTTGAATTTGAAATTCCAATTCTGTCTCTATTCGCGGTCTCTTCAGTCCGAGCTCAATGAAACAGTCTGTGATTATCGGTTTGACTTGATTTTTGAAATGATTGTCAAGTCCAGCTAGGCGGTTCTAACTGTCTAAGATAGGAGGTATCGGACCTTCGACGCACGGTCTAAATCCAATACAAGAATTCAAAGTGGTCCAGAGAACAAACCTGCTTAGAGTTTGATCCGAGGTTATAGAGTATTGTAGAGTTGTTTGTTCTACTCGATTTGGGTCTTGTAGAATGTATTTAAAGTGATCAGGGACTATTTTCCAGCTACTCTAGCGTTGCGCTAGCTAACTTACGCTTAATTTCCATGGAAATTAATTCTACGCGATTTCGGGTCGAGTTGGTACTCGAGCCCCAGTACGGATTTTTCACGGGCGTTACAACCAAGCTCCTCTCCACCCTTTACCTCCTCTAATCTTTCTTTTATCTCCTCTCTTCCTCTTAACCTCTTGATCTCTCCTAATTCTCTCTCAAGTTCTCTCTTTTATCTTAAGTCATCTCCTTAATATTTCTTCTCTCTCTCTCTCTCTCCCTCTCTCTCTCTCTCTTAATCTCTCCAAAATTTTCTTTAATCTTTTTCTATCTCTAAATCTTTTTCTACTCTCTTGCTAGAAAATGGTAAAAATGAAAGGGAGTTAGGAGATTTTATGGTAGGACTTTTAGAATAGGGAGGAATTAAAAGAAAATGGAGGGGTAGAATGAGGAGAGAAAGAAGGAGAGAGGGATGGCTAGGCATTAACAAGGCATGGTTTGCATGATGGTTACTTTGGCTAATGGGGAGATAGAAGGGGTGGCTTGATTAATTGATTAATTGATGGATTGATTGATTAATTGATAGATTGATTGATGAATTAATTATTGGATTGATTGGTTGATTGATTTGATAACATTGAGATTTATGCAAGTGGGGCCCATGTGTGTTGTGCGAACCACCTCGGATTGTGCCCAAAATTGTAACTTATAATCTAGGGGTCACAATGGGGTGTGTCACATGGCATTGGAATCGTAGTGCCCACACGGTCGCTAGGGTACAAGTCTTGGGGTGTTGTGGTACTAAAATAGCATCGCCATCAAAACTCGTTGATCTGGTCCGCTAGGAACATGCCGGTGTCGAAAATGAAGCATACGAAAAGTTACACGAGGTTACGAGTCTTACAACTCTCCCCTCCTAATAGAACATTTGGTCCTCAAAATTTCTCCACAACCAAACCTTACAAAAGGCACATTTTCTAGGGTGTTGTGTTCAAAGTTTCTAATTTCTTGAATGGGGATGCTAATTTTATACTAAGTTGCAATGGAAACCTAGTGTATGTTTCTAAATTTTTGAGATTGGGATTCTAATCATTCTAAGTTCACATCAATCACGCAGTGAAGTATAGATAATCTAAGATCATTGGTAAATATGTGATGTCATTCATAAGTATTCCCAAGTTATGCTATAATACTAACAATTGTCACATCCCAAACTCATGAACCGGGCTCCTAAAATTTTTGGTCACCGAATCTGGTGTCGACAACCTCCGTAGTATGCCATTCTGGGTTCCCGGCTCCAATACGCTAAGTTCTAATCTTGGGATCTTAAAAGAAGGATTTTTAGGGTTTTTTTTTATTTTTTTTTAATTTTTTTTTATGTAAAGGAGCATAATCACAAGTGTATCCAAGTCACAAAACAACATCATTATCACATATCCACTAATATAATCTTCAAGTACAGTGTTGGAAAGGAAATACAAGGTATAACAAAAACTCAAAAGATCAGTCTCATGTTCCAGGCTCAATGATGTTGATATGACCTAACATTACCTGCAGTGTAAACGAACACGCATAAGCTTCTGACGAAGCTCAGTAGAGTGCGTGTGTGCGTGTACAATGCATATGACAATAATATAGATATCAAAGTATGCAGAAGATGATGGATGACTAAACTGCCAACTCTATGAATGTTATTACCCATACTAAGGCTATGCAATGCAAGGCTTATTGGCCTAATCTCATATGCTAGGGATGCAACACAAACATGTCAATCCTCAACTAGTCCACATATTAGTATAGTTTGTATCTGAAAATATCACCGGAGTCTAATACACTCCAACATTAGTTGTCGCCCCATTGCACATAGGACCAAGTGAGTGGAATAGACCTCACTATCTGCCTCGTTAATGGTATGCTAATGCCCACCCCTCTTGCTGATAGCCAACCCATTTATGAGTTGGTCGAACTTAACTTACAAACCCCTACCCTTGGGCGAATAAGGTCACACCCCTTTTTAACTGACCACGACACAGTAGGAGATGCGGATTACTGGTATTTGCCACTCGAGCGCTCATGTTATCTACTCAGTCTTGACATTAAAGCATCCTACTGGTACCACAAGGGTTTATGGACTTTAACCTAAGGACATCCATAACGCCATAGTGCTAGAACAAATACTTCCTGTGGAGGACACAATCCTGATGTCACTAGGGTGTAAAAGTGATCATGACATGCAAAATGTATGAGTCATACTGTCCAAGTCATGCACCAAATATGCGCATACCGTGCAATCATGTGAGATAGCCCTTGAAATTGCAGATAAATCGTTACTAGTGAAGTACGGAGTTATGTCTAAGTGTTCTAGAGGGGGGTGAATAGGACTTTTTAAAATTTTAATCCTAATTAAAATAAATACTAACTACTAAGCACTTATAAGACAAGATTAAGTGAAAAGCAATCACCAACAAAAGCTAAGATAGTGAAACATATGAAAGTTGCATTTCATTAAATATGTTGTATGCAAAATTTAAGCAAAACATAAATCATCACAAACACAAGTAAAAGCATACACCATAACACAATGTATAAGTGATTATACTTAAAGAACAATTAGGATTGTCAAATTTTGTAGTCCCGAATGAATCACAAGCACTTATGAAGATGTTCTTCAACGACTCATAAAGATCACGTAAAGACTGGTTCAACATCTCAAAGAAGACTCAACACCTCAAGCTTTAAATTTTCTTGGTTCGAAGTTTGAAGCATTTTGTATGTGTTAACCATTAGGTGGTACAACCTTAAAATGACCGTAGGTTGGGTGTATTTAAAATTACCCTTCTTTGTCAATTTATGTGATGGTTGAGTCATAGAGTCCAACTGAGCCTCACATTGTAAGACCCATATCTTAGTCTGTACCATTCCGTAGGTTCTCACGATCCTCCCGATCGAATTTCGATAACCCTCGACTTTTATCCGATGTTTGCACGTGATCCTAAGCTAAGTCCTATCAACCCGAGTTACTCAACCCGAGACTTGTATCCTAATGACTGTGTCATCGCCGCGGTTTCGTTGTCGCATCTCGCGCACCGAGGTGATACCTTGGGTAGGAGATGTGAGCTCGCGTTCAGTTCGAGAAAAATGCCACGCGTTGCTAAATCCAAGAGAATCTCTATCCAATGTCATATCAATCAATCAATCACATCACATCATGTCAAGTATAAGAGCAACCCATGCTTTCTTTCTCCACAAGTCAAGCAACCTACCCCAAAAGTCAACAAGTCTCTCACCTCACATCCATCACCCATCACTCTCTCTCCTTACAACCCTCTCTCTCTCTCATTTTTTAAACAAATTTTCCAAGCAAGAAAAAGTGGTGGATGTCCAAGCCTTTCTAGAGAGAAAAGTGTGTTTTGTGTGGCCCACTTTTTATCCCAAAAATCCTTCATCCTAACCCTTCAACTCTCATCATCTTCCATCAAGGAGATCGGCATTCCATTGGACCAAGAAGATCAAACGGTGGGTACTTTATATGCTAGATTTTCATATTTTTATGATGGGCCAAATGAGGCCTACCGATTGATGGTATGGATCTCACTTTGGACCCTAGATGTGGCCGATGTCCCATCTTAATTCTCATGATCATTCCATGATGGGGCCATTCTCTATGGACTCCATCGTGATGTCTATTTTCCATGCATGGATAGGGTCATCTAGACCTTCTATTTTTGTGAAGAAGTAATCTCCATCATTGATTTTTAATTTGGTAGGCCCACATGTATTGGGACCCACTTGATGTATGATTGAATGCAAAGGAGGACTCATAGTAGCGGAGCCCTCCATCATCATGTATCTCTCTCTCTCTCTCTCTCTCTCTCTCTCTCTCTCTCTCTCTCCCTCTCTCTTTCATTTTTTCCTATTGTATGTGATGATATGGCCATGTGGCCCACTCGGATGGACCCCATCATGAAGCATGCATTTTATCCAAGCCATCCGTAGGTGGGGCCCACTTTATATATGTGTTGTATTCACACCATGTAGCCATGTGGTGGCCCACCTAAGCAGAGCCCACCTTAAACATGTGTGCCCCCAAACCGTCCAGTGTCCAGGGATGCTGGACGTGAAATGAAAAAAAATAATATCAGTTTGGTTTAAGCTTTGGGGTGGGCTGCTCATCCAGGCCCCAACTTGATGTATGGGACTAATCCACACCGTCCATTCCATTCTCCGGTTCATTTTAGGCGTTGAGATAAAAAATGAAGTCAATCCGATTTTCTGGTGGGCCATAGCATAGAAAACAGTGGTTTTTACCATTAAAATTCACTCCGATGTTTCTGTACACCAAAATATACTCAATATTGGGCTTGTTAGATCTGTTATGAGCTGTAGAATGCAATGGGTGGAGTGGATCCACTTGATGCGGGCCCCACATGGGAAAAATAATAGAAAATCTATTTTTTTTTAAAAAATAATAAAACTAAGGTAGCAGGTGCTCTATTGGTGCCAAAGGATGCTGCGCAGCGTCCTACTGCGCTCCTGCAGTGGGTGTGAATGGCTAGGGACGTGGGTCCCAGCCATGGGCCCCACCATGATGCGTGTGGAACATCAACACCTTGCATTTGGTGGGCCACCTTAGGGCAGCGGGCCACCCCAAAAATTGGCCGTATACATAGCTCAGGTGGCCCACGTCATAGGAAACAATGGGATTGAACGGCTGCCATTGAAATCCTTTCGATTGTCACAGGAGTTTTGGATCATTACGAAATTTATTTTTCCTCTTTATTTAGGTCCCTGTGACCTTATTAACAGTTTTGGATGATAGATAAACGTTATGGTGGGCCCCACATGGACCCACTGATGTATGCATTGTATTCCACATGTGTGGACCCCACCATGCAGTATTTGTTTTATCTATTCTTGCCCTTGCGCTGTGCTGTGCTGGTCAGGCCCTACCGTGATGTATGAGCTGGTCCACATCGTCCATATGGCTGGATGGTTGGCCACTTCATGAGGTATGTGTTATATATTAACCGTCCATCCACTGGACATGTCCCCCATCATCAATGTGGACAGTCACATCCACCTTTCAAACTTTTAGGGCCATTGTAGTTTTTTAACTAAGTTGATATTTGTCTTCACTTCACTATGTTAACCTATGAATAGGTTGGATCTCAAAATACATCACGGTGGGCCACACGATCCAGCCGTCGATCAGGTGGACCACATTATAGGAAATAGTGGGTTTGAATGTCCTCCATTAAAACCCTTGGGCTACAGGGTTTGAACTTATATGATATTTATCTTCCCCTCTTAATCCAGGTCTTTATGACCTTATGATTAGATTGGTTGGAAAATAAACTTTATAGTGGGCCTTGTGATTTATTTAACCATGAAAATTATTATCTCCATTGCTATTTGTGGTATGGTCCAAATGATCCTCTAATATGATTTTGGGGATGTATGAGGCCCATCTTGATTCATTTGTGGTTGTCCATTAAGGCCCCCCTTGGTACATATATGAGGGCCATATGATTAGGCCCATCTTGATTTAGTTATGGCCCATCCATTGAGGCCACCTTGATATATATAAGACCCATGTTATGAGGCCCATTAGATGTATTTAAGGCCCATGGGTCGAGGTCCAATGAGATGTACACAAGTCCGTTGCAATATGTGATTCTACCATGATTTATGTGATGACCTTTATGGCGCGCTATGCCTTGGGAGCAATGATGGTTTGATGTCCACATTGTAAGGATACTATTGGTTAAACGTCTGCATTGTAACTCTCCTTAGGGCCCATTGATAGGCCCAGACTTGTTATGTGTAGGCCGTCTAGGCCCATCTTCGTTGTGAGGATAGTTCATCACCATATAACATGCTTAGTATAACTTCATGATACATATCCATATGCATCATTTGCATGCTTGTGATGAGATAAGTGATTGATCATAGCACATGACATTGGGTAGATGGCTAAGGACTCCCTGATAAGGGAAGTTACTCACACGAGCGTGCGATACGCACATGTCTGCTGTATGACTGGACTGCGTGATTCATGCATCTCGCATTGTGTGAAATGTATATTGTATGTCCTAGTGACATCAGGGCATTAGCCTCCATAGGCATATCGTGGTTGGCAAGATTGAGCATCGAAAATCTTATTCTATATGGGGTGCGATAGATTTCCCTGGGTGAAAGTCCCTAAACCCTTATGGTACTAGGAGGTTGCTCCAATGTTTAGACTGAGTAGATGCATGAGCGCCGAGTGCCGAATACCTGATGGCCCCGCTTTCCACTATGTCGTGGTCGGTTGGAAGGGGGTGTGGCCTTACTTGCCTGAGAGGAGGGGGCAAAGCTATGTTGAGTTTGACCAGCTCGAGAAATGGATTCGCTATTAACGAGTCAAGCCCGATATTGGTAGACGGATAGTGAGGTCTCTTCCACTCACCTTATTGAGTGTGATGAGGCGGCAGTCTGGCTTAGAGTGTACTAGACCCCGGTGATATTTCAGATTTAAGCTGTATTGATATGTGGACTTAGATGAGGATTTATATGCTTGAGTTGCATATCACTTCACATGGCCTTGGTATAGTCAACATCATTCATGCCTTGCATCGCATAGCCTTGGTACGGCTAATAGTATTCATGGATTCATCAGTATATTTCGTATTACTTTGATACTGCATAATTATATTACTACCTTGCGCACACACTTTCAGCACCCTCTAAGCTTTCCATAAGCTTATGCATGACTGTTGCATGTAGGTGATGTTGGACAGCAGAAGCGCTGAGGCAGGAGCACTTAGTAGATCATCTTAGAGCTTTTTTACCATCATCATTGTATTTCCCTTTATGCACTTTGTACTTGTAAAGTTTTAATCATAGTAGAAATGTGATGGAGTTTTTGGTTGTTGTTTGTGGGTTATGACTTTGGTTATGCTTATTATGAATCAAACTGATGTTGAAAATTCTCCTCGTAGCATCCCAGGATTGAAACCTAGTAGATGGGTGCCAGGAGTCGAGAATGGGGTTCTATATAGGCTGTCGATGCAGGATTCAACGATTGGGAATTTTGTGAGCCTGGTTTCTAAGTTTGTGGTGTGACACACATGAAAGACTATAAACTAAAGACTTAACAAAGTGGAAGTGTTCAAAGATCTTCAAAGGTAAACTAAACCTCACATCCCATGACCAAAACACCTTAGGTAATAATTCCTTTTAAAATGTTCTAATATGTCCTAAAATCAACTAGGAAAACATCATTGGAAGATTACAAAATATAAAAACAAGTTACAAGAACAAATGAAAAATCACAAGTTTTACCCAACTTTTGATTCATAAAACAGTCTTCGTTGACATCGAGAATGGACTAATTTCTATCTAGCAACCAAACCAAAAATCTGGATCAAATCTCGATTACATCAAACAGGGTTAGATGACATCAAACAGGGTTTAATGACATCAAACTTACGTGTTCAATGACATCGAATCTATCTTGATGACATCAAAAAATAACATTCATATGTCTAGCAAGCTCAGGTTGAAAATCACTTAGATGATTGATTACTCAAACTATGTTTGATGAAATTGAAATTCAAACTTCGCTAACATCGAACATATGCACTATGACATCGAACCTATACCTGACTTGTTCAAAGAGTTCTATTGAAAAATCATGAACTCGTTGATGACATTGAATCCCTTCGATGACATTGAAATTCAAATTTTGATGAAATTGAAGGTATATTCGATTACATCGAACATGGACTTGACTTGTCCAGAGTGTTCTACAGAAAATAAACTGAACTCCTTGATTTCATCAAATTGCATTCGATGACATCAAAATTCAAATTTCGATGACATCGAACAATTGAATGAGATTGTCTAGCAAGCTCTAAGAAATTTTAGTGAAAAATCCCAATTCCATCGAACTGTTACTCAATAACATCGAAGGTGACCTTCGATGACATAAAACATGAACATAATCTGCCTATTTTTTAATAATTTGGATTTTTGCCCTTATATTCAGAGGCTTGGTTTCTTAGTTTATGTTGAGAAAAATAGTGAGATTTAAGAGAGTTATTGCTATAGGAAAACACTTACCATTTTAAATCTTTTTTTCTCATGAGAGTTCATCCTTCAACCCTATCTTAAATGCAATCATTGAAGAATTAATAGATTAGATTGAAGAATGAACTCCACCATTCAAGGATCTTCCAACAGGTCATTTATTGGCAAATCATTGAGTTTGAATCCTGTGAATGTTTAACATTTAGGAATCTCATCCACACTTAAAGACCTATATTTAATAGAGAAGATTCACCAAAATACCTTGACTCAACAACCAACAACTTGTATAGGGAGCATCTATAGCTATTGCAGATTAAGGGAGCTGAAGACTCTTCATCAACAAGGGAGATCATCTTCAGAATGTGTTAGAAACGAGGCTCACCTACTTACAAGTTATTAAAGTCCATAGAATCTGAAAACCTTTCCTTGTTTAGGATTGGGATTCAGAGTTTGATTCTCAAACTTGCTAAGACCTTTCATAGGTCTCCCACAGGAGAATACACATAGAGTCCTTGCGTAGGATCTATTTTCCTTGTGTAAGCATGTATCATTACCTTGTGTAGGCAATACCTTGTATAGGTTGTGAAGGTTTATGGTTAACCTGATTTAAAATCATTGAAAAGTGAAATTTGACACACTTTAGGGTGGAGTGCATCAGTCAGGAGTGGAGTAGGCACATAGCCGAACCACTATATATTGTTGTGTTTGTGATGATTATTTGTGTTTATATGTATTGACTATTTGAATGTTTACATTATGCATAATACATGTTTGATATAATAAAGTACTTAGATTTTCACTATCTTAGAAGTTGAATATAAATGACTGATTGATTATCCTACTTAACTCATGATAAAATTGGTAAAATTTCTAGTTAAGAAAGATTAAAGTTTTAAAAGTCCTATTCACGCCCCTCTAGGACATTTGGACATATACCTATACTTCAATTACAATGGTCCTACTGCAATTTCAATTAGTATCAGAGCGAGGTTCCTTTTGAAAGGTGCAACAACCTAGAGGGAGATCCTAACTGAAGTTGGAATTATGGCCAAAGTAAAGGGAACATTGGTCTCTCGATCACCTATATTTGATGGATCAAATTATGCATATTGGAAAGAAAGAATGAACTATTTTTGGCAGTCTTTGTACCATGATATTTGGGAAATTGTTGAAAATGGATATGTGCCACCAACTGAACAAGTGGTACTCGATAATTGTACCATCATCTCTAGGCCCAAACCAAAAGTCATGTGGAATGACTATAAAAATAGATGAAACCATGTGAAGCCAAAGCTAATGAATGTCATTTACTATGCAGTTTCACAAGAGGTATTTAATCAAATTAGTATGTGTGGAACTTCAAAAGAAGCATTGGATATATTGGAAACAACTCATGAAGGAACAAGCACAGTAAAGAGGTCAAGGCTGCAGCTTTTGACAACCTAATTTGAACACATAAAAATGGAAGAACATGAGACATTTATAGAGCTTTTCACAAAGTTAAATGTCATATGTAACTCCACGGGGGGACTTGGAGAGAATTCTGGTATCTAAAATTTATAGGAAATTTCTGAGATCCTTACCGGAACATTTTAACTCCAAGGTCACCACCATTGAAGAATGTAAGAATATTGATGAAATGAAAGTAGAAGAACTTGTGGGTTCTCTACAAACTTTTGAACTATACTTTAAAGAACCCACGAAATCCAAAAAAAAAAGTTCTCAAGGCTTCTAAAACCATAATTACAATAGAGGAAGAAGAAAGTGAGAATGAATATGCTAATGAGGAAGTGACTCTTTTGGCTAAACGGTTCAAAATATTCTTCAACAAGAACCGTGGAAAACCATACAATAACAAGGGAAAACAACTGGACCACAAGCGCCAAATAGGAAAACCTTTCAACAAGTCCAAAGAACCCCAATGTTACAGCTGTGGAAGTATGGTCACATATCCATGGAATGTCCCACAAAGAAATTAAAGGAAAAGTTATGGCAGTCACGTGAGATGACATCGATGACTCTAACTCAAAAACTAGTGAGTCTGAAAGTGATGGAAACCAAATGTAAAGCCCGTATCCTAGCCCGAATAGACTTTCGTGATCCTCCCCATCAAATTTTGGCAACCCGTGACTTATAATTTGTGTTTGTGAGCGAACCTAAGTCACATCCCATAGATTTGAGTCGACTTGACTTGAAACTTATACTCTAGTGACCACGACGTCACCATGGTTCCAATGCCACAACTTGCACTTCGATGCGATACCCAGGTCAGGAGTTGTGGGCCCACATTTATTTTGAAGAAAATGCCGTACATTACAAATTCCAAGAGAATCTCTACCATCCATCACATCAATCAATCAATCACGAATCAAGTACAACCCATCACCCACCCATACCTCTCCCACCAACTAGTCAAAGCAATCCATGCTTTGCCCATTCCTCTCATCCTAAAAGTCAATGAGACCCATGCTTTCCATGTCATATCTCTTACACACCTCTCCTCTCTCTCTCATTTCACACTCCATTCCAAGCAATTCTCAAGGAGAGGACATCTAAGCTCTTCTAAGAGAGCCAAGTGTGGCCCACTTCCTACCCCTCTCATCCTCATCCTAGACCTTCAATCTCCATCATCTTCCATCAAAGTTAAAGCCAAGGAGCTTATCATTTCAAAGAGCCAAGAAGGAGTGAAATCGGTGGGTGATCTTGGGAATTCCACCGTTGATTTCTATTTGAGGGCCCACTTGTGGTGGGATCCCTTTGATGTATGTGTTGTAAACTGAGAGGAGCTCATAGTGGCAGAGCTCCTCCCTCACACACACGTGTCTCTCTCTCTCTCTCTCTCTCTCTCTCTCTCTTGCTCTCTTCCCTGATTGTATGGCCCACCATGATGCATGTATTTTATCCATGACACCCTTGAATTGGGCTCGCATTGCTGCCTGTCCATCTGAACAGGTCCAGTTGAAGGGAAAACTCAAATATCAGCTTGATACAAGCTGGTGGGCCACACGTGTGGACCCACCAGATGTATGCATTGCATCCCTCCCATCCACCGTCCAGTTATGGATGGTGGAAGCCCACCATGATGTATGCTTTGATCCACACCGTCCACACCATCCAGGGACGGTGGGTCCCCTTTGATGTGTATATCTCACCCATCGTCCACATAGACGGTGGGGCCTGTATCATGATCTGTGTGGAGTCCACACCGTCCAGATGGGTAAGACAATGGGACCCACCAGCTATTTACATTTTCCATCCACACTGTCCAAATTCTGGACGGTGGAATCGGATTGGATGGTATACCTCACACCAGCAATATAGCTGCTGTATGACGTCAACAAGTTCTGACACCCACCATGATGAGTGTGTTCTATATCCCAGCTGTACATCTGTGTGGGACCCACCTTACACATGGGGCCTGGGATGGAATGTAACACCCTGTACTTTTAGTAGTCTGGTGTGACCACGTAGATCCAAATTAGCTTACATATATGCATTTACCCACATAATTTACCTTACACGTCACTATCCAACAACCCACAATCTATCCATCTTAACCCTTAGATTTTAGACTATGACAACTCACAACATCATAATAAAATTTGAGATCAATCTGTCTGTTTGACTGTCACAGGTTGAACTATATTTAAATAAATGAAAATTTTATTTGTATAATCTTGAGCGTGATGACATCTCATCATACAACTATTTAGTACAATCGAACCGTATGAAACGAATGTAGGGATCAAAATCACAAGATCCACCATTCATCGGTCTACAACGCCCCGTAGAAAGATCCATCCCATTCAACTCTCAAATTTCACCTAAACATTCATTAGGACCCCTAGAGTTATCAATAATGAAATACTGGGCAATCCAATCATTGGATTAGTTTATAACGGTCCTAACCCCTAATGACCACCCACGACATGAATTATATACATAGTGTGCAGACAATAGTAATAATAATACAAAAATGATATAAATACATATATACACATAACAAAATAAATGAAATAAAATTAAATTATTATTATTATATGGGTAGAAACAAGTCTTGAAGATGTGGACAACCCATAGGGCTACTTTAGCCGTTAACAATCGATTTGGGGTAAATTTGACCACCAGAACAATTATAATCATCCATTAAGGGTCAAGATCTGGTTGGCATGGCCCACCTAGGTCTCACCATCAACCCTAAATGGGCCAGGATCCCTATGAAGGGTTCCTAATGCGAATGGACGGCATGGATTATAATATTGACATCTTAGCGGGCCCCTACACGGTGCATGTGCAAAAAGAGTACTTGTGCACAAGGTGCACTAAAACCATTGGCTCGGTCAAACTAACTTTGACCGAGCATCTCTCAAATATCCTCCTGTCCTTTCTCTCTCTATTTTAAACCGACTCACTTTAAGCCTCTGGGTGGCCCACCACGGCCACTTTCTGAGTCATCCAAGCTGTCCAATCTCTTCATGGGACCCAAACGAACAAAACAGTATAGTCGTTTGATCACTTGTAAGCGGAGGAAGGAGATTGAATGCCACCATCCAATCCATGCCAAAAACTGCTTGACTGAGAGCCTGTGGTGAGGTGATAGAGTAAACCACCCTTCCCTTTGGGAAGGACGAATCTCAGCCGTCCACTGGGAGAACAATCTCAGTCGTTCTCTCTCTTTCTCTCCCTCTATATAAAGGACATAGTAGTCATAGGATTCACACCAAGAAAGAGAGGGCGTAGTGAGGAACGTGTGGGCGTGTAACAGGAAAACCGATCCCCTGTTTGAACTCAGGTAGGGAAGGCAGCAATTGCCCCATGAGGAATGTCGTTCTTTTGCTCTTTTGTTCTTTCCTTTTCTTCCTTTTCTCTCTTATAGCTTCGGGTGATACCTGCTTGGACTGAAACTAAGTCAAGCAATGGTTGAGTTCAGTCCAGTTGCAGTGATGTTTGGATCGAGCCAAGCAATGGCCGTTTCAGACCACATTTCAGGCCTTATTTAAAGTTTGTTTCAAGTTCTCTGTAGAGCTTTGAACCAGCTCAGGAAATCAGCAAACCAATGCCTGCGCAATGGGCTAAAAAACCCGTTCGGTCAGGTCTCTATTTTGGGCAAAAGCTGAGCCGTCCATGGTTCTGTTTTAAGGAGGAATCTGTCCCTGTTACAACACCCGTTTTGGGTCGGGACTCGGGCAATCAATGGCCGTGTGCCGGGCCATAAAATGGATAGGGCAGAAGCTCCGTTTGGAGTTGGAATTGGTTGACCACATGCAGGGCCATGTATAGGACCATCTAGTGGGCCCCGTACAAATGCTGAGGGCCACCCTACTACATATCCACACTGTCCACCATCTTCCTCTTAAAATTTTGACCGAGTGTGGTGAGCTTTGATCATCTGGTGATGCAGCCGACCTAGATGATCAAGCCTCGAAAGCAACTGAACGGTCTTCTTTCGATGAAAGTAGAGACCACGTGAAGGTACACGGTCAGGAAAGATCAACCTAGTTCTAGATGGTTTTCCTCCCTCTACCTGATGAATGGTCCAGATCCACCTTTCGCTCCATGATGGTGGCCTACAACGAGGGAGTGGAACCTCTATTACGAACAGAGTCAACGCACGTCGACTCTGTGTAACGTGTGGTTAATAGGCTGATTAACGGTCCGGGCCCTGCAAAATGCAGGTGGGCCTCACCCAAAGTCAGTGGGCCGACCCTGAATGTGAGCCCTGCATCGTCAGTGGGCTCCACCAAATGTTTGTGGGTTGCTCTAGTGCCGGGCCACCATGGGCCATTTAAGTTTGGACCGTCCATTAGGGACGTTGTATCCAGAAAAGGGCCCTAGGCCGGACATCTAGATCTGGGCATTTTTCTTTTGTTTATTTCTTTCTTTGTCTTATATATTTATATGTATGTATACACACACACACACACACACACACACACACACACACATACACATACCTATATGAATAAATACCGAATAATATACATAGATACGTGGTGGCCCCACATGGGACCCACCTAGGAAGTGAATAAGCATATGGGTATGCACCAGAACATTGAATCAGATGGCATTTTATACATGTACAGTTGAACGCTCACCTACCAATCAGTTCACGTAAGCTGCATGCAAATTTTTGAGATCTCCCCATGGCTGATGAATTTGGAAAATCTAAATGGTCCACCTGGAGTAGAGCCACATGAAACCCCCTGGTTCCAATTTTTAATTCTAACTAAGGCTTCGGTGGGTCATGAATAATGCAAAAAGTTTTTTTCCTTGCAATAAAATCACCTTTACTATGGCCTGTCGGAATCTTAGATTAGGATGAAAATTTACCCCTTAAGGTTTCTTGGGATCCCACACCTTACGGACCGTTTAGATTCAACCCCCATGTCACATGTGTGAAGGAGCACACGTACCTTGGTGCATTGGTGAGCATGCTTAGGCCACCCCACACGGGTAGATAAATCTCTGGGCCTGTAAATTGTAGGTGGGCTGCTCCACGGGTGGGCCTACACAGTTACAGATGGGCTACTGCATACAATGTCAGCAGGCCCCATGGGCGGCACCCTCCATCAGATTAAATGAGCCATGATTGGGCCATTTGGTGTGATGCATATACACTGTATACAATATATACATTTATGCCACATGATGCAAATATGATGTAAGTAGTGTATACGTATATGCCATATGACACAAATATGATCCATATGGTGTATGTATTTCATGACATGGGATACATACATACTATATATAATGTAGGCATGTATACTATGTGATACATACACACTATGTATGCAACGTATGCATATAGTGTATGTAACACATGCATAATATAAATGTTACGTGTCGATTGAACGTAGAAAGTGGGTGCTAATTGAGCCCAGTTCACACTAATATAGGTGGCACGTGTTGACAGGCCAATCGCCCTTGGTTTCAGCCCAAACAAACTCGGTCTAGGGCCTTCCTATCCTTCACCTATTCTCATATGATCAACTTGGTGACTCATTATTTATTATGAATAAACTTGTGCAGGGAGTCACGTGAGTGGTGTAAGTGCACCATCTCCTCAAGGAAACTTGCCCCTAGGAGCAGTCTACGAATTGACTGGTGATGATTCTTTCCCCTTAAGCTTTCCACCCTTAACTAGACCAGAAATGACAACTTATTTAGTGTAAATGCCTAGCTAGACTAATGATCACTGTCCGTAGAAATGAACTGTATTCACTTGATTTATCTGTTTTACATAATAATTCTCATACTCACTATTGTTTAGATTCCTGATCTCTCTGAACTGCCTAAGTGAATAATCTAGTCATTTATGTCACGTAAATTTAGTTGTCATTCCTTATTCTCCTTTCATATCATAATATATGTCGCTATAACACACAAACTGCTAGAATCTCTCCTTGGGAAGTCCTAGCAAAGGAGAGTCTGTGCTTGGGGTGTAACTAGATTGGTTGTGACATAAGTAGGGCCCTGATATGGAGGTTTTGGTTGTGGTGCTTGATCATGGGGTTTACCAACCATATGTGGTTTCATCTAACTGACTGGGGGTGGATTTCATAACCTTTCCAAATACTGTTGTTTAATCATTTTTTAACCATTCATGCTGATAGGTTTAAATTGCCACTTTTGATAATTTCAACATTCCATCCCTAGTCGGCATTGGTGGTAGCCCTTTATGTTGAATTGATTGACCCCATGTTAGTGGGTGCTACACACCCTAAGATGGTAGTCTCATGGGCCGGGGATGGTGGAATGGGACACTATGCCCGAGCCATTGGCCTATGCTGGGCAACAAGCTCCCCGTTGTGACTGTGAGCTTATTTAAAATGGTTAAGTGTAATTGGATTAATAATGGACTGGCTAATCATGCATACATCACACAAACCAGCATCTATTGCTATTGTATGTGATATACGTATCGTTCCGACTGGATGATGTGTCCCGGGTTCGATGTTCCGACTGGATGATGTTTCCCAAGTTCGATGATTGTATGGACAGTGGCCCTGTCTGCACGGATGAGCATTCCCGAGGCATGAATGCATTCCATACATCCATGCACTTAATAAGATTGCATCTACTGTGTTTTAGACTATCTGTATGCTTTTGTGCTATTCCTTGTTTAGGGCAGCGATGTGTAATCTTAGCAGGAGTTCACACTGAGTTGGCCACTCACCCATCTAATAAATATAACCGTACAGGTAGCATAGGTGGCCTTGATAATGTTCACATTCATATTGATGAGGAGTTGGGTTCAAGTGCCAGAATCGCATGATTGTATCTACCTTGAGGAGTTAAGGGGTCTTACAGCTCTAATTCACTTGCATTATATTATTTCTCATGTATTGGATCATGAAATTCTTGTATTTGTAAATTTTGGAGACATTGGTTTGTATAAGTCATTATGGACAACCACTTGTATATTATAAACGAAATTTGAAATTTTCCTTTTTGCTCACTTGTCCATACTAAGCTCATCTACTTACTCCGATGAAAGATAAAATAAAAATATATGCTAGAATTTGACCATCCTTTAAGGTTAACACTCGGATTTTTGAGAAACGAGTCGTGTACTCGGGTCCTGAAAACACGAGGCGTTACATGGAAGCAGATTGGCTGGAGTACCTCACACCAGCTATTAGCTATTGTATGACGTCAGTAAGTTCTGTGGGCCCGATCATGGGGTATATGTTATATTCAAATCGTTCGTCCACCTGGCAGTAGGTGGGGCCCACCATGATGTGGTGTTGTATCCACACCGTCTAACCTACTGGACAGTGGGCCCTAGATATATAGCTATTGTTTGATGTTAGTAGATCCGGGTCTGATCCTGAGGCATGTGTTATTCCAAACCGTCCATACCACCTATCCATTTTTTGGATGCGGAACCCACCTTGCATGTACTGTACGTGTGGGAGTGGGGCCCACCTTGCATACATGTATTTTATATCCATGTTGTCCGTCCGTCTAGGGGACTGGATGATGGGACCACCTCTATGTATGTGTTTTATATTCGAGCCATCCATCTATTTTGTACGTAGGGTCCACCCCACTTGTGCTGCACTTGTGAGGGGTGGGGCCCACCTAGATGTATGTATTTTATATCTACACCGTCCGTCCACGGTGCTGTGGGACTTACCATGATGTATTTGTATATCCATATCGTCCTTCCATTTTGGGATGTGTGGACCCCAGCCATGATGTATGGGTTTAAATCCCCACTGTCCACCCATTTGGCAGCATGTGGGGCCCACCTTAATGTATTTATTCTGTATCCACACTGTCCACACTACAGGATAATGGGTCTCACCACATGATGTATGTGTTTTCAGCCATGCCGTCCATCTAATTTCTGGATAGGTGGGGCCCACCTTGTGATGTGTTATATATTCATAGCATCCATCCTCGTGGCCCCCACATGATGCACGTGTTTTATCAACGCTGTCCAGCCCGTGGACCCCACATATGATGTATTTAAGGCCCATCTTACAAGCCCACCTTGAGGTATATTTTATACTTGTGGCCCATCTATTTTGCTGGATTATGGACCACCCTATGAGGCCCAATGTGATGTACTTATAGCCTATTTGGTAATACCCATTATAATTTATTTGAGGCTCATGTGATGTGACCCATTGTGATGTGTATTAGGCCCATGTGATGCAGTCCATTGTGATGTATTTGAGGCCCAATTATGAGGCCTATTGTGATTTATTTGAGGCCCATGAGTAAGGCCCATTATGATGTATTTGAGGCCTAAGTATGAGGCTCAATGTGATCTATATGAGGCCCATGAGTGAGGCCTAATGCGATGTATGCCAAGCCCTCGTGTGAGGCCCAAGGTGATGTATATGAGGCCCATTGTGATGTGTGATTCCACCAGGATGTATGTAATGATGTTTATGATGCCCATCCATGTTACTAGTTGATATTAAATGGGCCATACCTTGGAAGTAATAATGGTTTAATGTCCACATTGTAAAAACAATGATGGTTAAGTGTCCACATTGTAACTCTCCCTAAGGCCCGTTGTTAGGCCCATTCTCATCTCCACTTAATGGTTTAACCCAAACCGTTGGGCCCCCATTGATGATTATATTACCCATCTTTCCCTTGATTAGGCTATCCCAATCCGTTGGGCCCCCATTTGATAATGATGCTTTCCACCATACCATGTAGGACCACCCAAGCCTTGGAGCCCATCTTGTATTCGTACTAGGCCTCCCATAGTAATGTGGCCCATCTAGATGCATGTCTTGACCAAGTTTAGTAACTATACTTATGGCCCACTTAGGTGTTGAGCGGGCCACCTAATCCATTTGGAAAGACACATAGTCCTAAATGTAAGAAGTCCACTAAGCCCACTTTGTGTATGTATCAAGCCCCATAAGGAAGCCTAGTTTATTCATGATAAGAGGTTGAGAAAGCCCAATTGTTCACCCTGTTAGCTTACCTTGTGAACTCACCTTGTTATATACACACTTAACTCACCACAAGAGGTGTATCCCACCTTTGTACCCCATTTCCTAGGACCACGTGACATGTATATACTTCCACACTGTCTATCTCTTTGTTGAGATAAGTGCAATGTTCATCCTTGACATTAGTGTATCATCTAGGCCATCCGTTGCTTAGTACATCATCACCCCTTACCGTAGATAGAAGAATATGTAATATCAGGTTTGGTATGTCCACTATGTAGAACCTATCTCGACGTATGGACTAGACCTATCGTCCCCTTCTTGGATCATGCAAAGCCTTGGGAGGCTAATGTAAGACATATCGCATAGGCTCCTATAATTGTAGAAGGAACACGTCTTCCAGTTATACTCGTAGTATGTGATATGCCGGTGATAGCCGATTGTGGATTATTATTATTTTCCCTATCAAATAATCATGCCTATGTACTTTATTACATCATGATACATGCCCATACGCATCATATGTATACTTGTAATGAGGAGTGATTGATCATAACATATGTCATTGAGTTAGTTTACTATGGGACTTCTTGAGAAATGGAGTTGCCCCACATGAGCACGCGATACGCACAGGTTTGATGCATGACTGGATGGTATGACTCATACATCTCGCATTTTGTGATATGACCACCATATGCCCTAGCGACATTAAGGCCATAGTCTCCACAGGCATATCGTGGATGACCAAATGGACACCGAAAATCTTTTCTACGTGGGGTGCTATTGATGTCCTTGGGTGAAATTCCCAAAACCCTCTTGTACTAGAGGATGCTCCAACGTCTAGACCGAGTGAAAATACATGAGCTGAGCTGACGAGACGCGAAGGCTAGCTCTAAGTCATGCGTAGGATAGTTCAGCTCATGGACCTTGAGCTGACGAGACGCGAAGGCCACTGGTCTCCCGTGCTGCATCAGGACAGCACCCAAACCGATATGCGAGGCATCAATGAAAACAATAAAGCCATCACTCCGAGAGGGAAGAGTGAGGACAGGAGTGGACGTCAGACGGTCCTTCAACTCCATAAATGCTCGCTCGCAGGTGTCACTCCAAATAAACTCTGCGCCCTTCCGAGTCAACCTGGTCAGCGGGGCTGCAATACGAGAGAAGCCCTCAATGAAACGTCAATAATAGCCCGCTAAACCAAGGAAACTACGGATCTCTGTCGCAGTCGTGGGCTGGCCCCACTGACGCACTGCCTCGACCTTCGAGGGGTCCACTCGACACCCTCCCTCGTCACCAAGTGACCGAGGAACTTCACCTCCTCCTGCCAGAACTCGCACTTCTCCAGCTTCGCATAAAGCTGGTGTGCGCTGAGGGTCTGCAAAGTAATCTCTAAATGCTGCTCGTGCTCCTCACGGGTCCTCGAGTAGATCAGAATGTCGTCGATGAAAACTATAACAAAATGATCCAGATATGGGCGGAAGACCTCGTTCATCAGCTGCATGAAGACCGCAGGTGCATTGGTCAGTCCGAAGGACATGACCTGAAACTCAAAATGACCGTAGCGCGTCCTGAATGCCGTCTTCGGAATGTCCTCATCTCGGACCCGAATCTGATGATAACCGGAATGCAGGTCAATCTTTGAAAAGAACTGTGTACCCTGCAGCTGGTCAAACAAATCATAAATCATAGGGAGTGGGTACTTGTTCTTGATCGTGACTTTTTTGAGCTCGCGATAGTCAACGCAGAGTCTCAACAAGCCATCCTTCTTCTTCACGAAGAGTACCGGCGCTCCCCACGGTGAACTGCTCGGACGGATAAAACCCAACTCAAGTAACTCGTCCAACTGCTTCTGCAGTTCCCGTAACTCCAACGGTGTCATACGATACGGGGCCTTCGAAATAGGCGTGGTACCGGGCACGAGATCGATCTGAAACTCGGTGAGTCGACGAGACGGTAATCCCGGAATCTCCTGAAACACAACGGGAAAATCGCATACTATGGGCAAATGGTCAATACAGGCGGCAACAGGCTGCTCTATGGCGCAGGACATCAAGCAAGACAACCGCTCTCCTCTGGCCTCTACAACGAACTGAAACAGTGGCACGCCGGGTATACAGAATGGGACGGTCCTCGTGGCGCAGTCCAAAATGGCATAATACTCAGTAAGCCAAACCATGCCCAGGGTGACGTCGAATTCGGACATCGGCAAAACAAACAAATCAGCGGGCAAGAAGGTATCCCCAACTAGGACGGGGCATGATGAGCAAAATCATCCTAACAATGCAGTCCTCCCCAAGGGAGTCGATACTGATAGGCTCTCATCAGCAGACTCCAACAGTTAGCCAGCCGATCGACAGAAGCTCTCGGCCACAAAAGAATGCGATGCACCAAAATCAAATAGTACACGTACAATGCATGCAGAAACTGGCAGTATACCCTCAACGACTCCTCCGGATGTCTGCAGATCCTGCTGAACCGTATAGAATCTAGCCTGAGCTGGCTGGGGAGGTGCCTGTCCCCTCTGAGCGTGCTGCTGATGCTACTGGGGTTGCTGAGGCGGTCGAAACTGCTGCATCTGCTGCTGCGGCCTCTGAGGCTGGTGCTGATGCTGATGCTGCTGCTGAGGTGGCCTCAGTGGTGGAGGCTGCTGTCGCTGCTGTTGTGGGGGTCTCTGCTGCTGTGGTGGAGGTCTCTGCTGCTGTGGACCTCTCTGCTACTGCTGGGGGCTGGGACACTCCCATGAACGGTGTCCCGTCGCACCGCACTTGAAGCAAGTGCTAGTGAACTACCTCTGAGGTGGCGGTGGAGGTGCTGCTAGTGCTGATGGTGCTCGAAAAGCTGGGTGACCTGTGCGCCTCTGCTGCTGTGGTCGACACTGTTGGGAAGGACTGAAAGAAGCCTGCCTTTTTCGGTCTCTCCTCTGACCACGATCAGACTGAGAACCGGCCCACTCAGTCTCGTAAATCTGAGCTCTCCGCACTACTGTCTGGAAAGTAGGGAGCTCATGCCCAATAACACGACCTCGAAGGCCGTAACGTAAGCCGTGCTCGAAACGGCGGGCCTTTTGCCCCTCGTCATCAACCATATAAGGTACAAATCTCGAGAGAGCCACAAAACAGGCTACGTACTGTGCCACGGTCATGTCTCCCTACACCAGAGTCTCGAACCCTAAAGCTCGCTGACGACGGATATGGTCTGGGAAGTACTGCTCCTCGAATCGATCAACAAAGTCCTCCCATGTCCAGACATACTCAGGTCTGGCAACATGGGTAACAGAGGTCCACCAATGCTCGGCCTCACCCTGGAAGAGAAATACGGCTAGCCAGACACGCTACTCGGTCGTACATGACATGGTATCAAAAATCTTCTCCACATCGGAGCGCCATCTCTTTGCTGCGGTCGGATCTGGCTCGCCCTGAAAACGTGGGGGATCAAGCCTTCTGAACTCACGAAGTAAGGCGCTCGTGCGCTCCTGCTCTGCCTGAGCTGGTGAAACAGCTGGGCGTCTGCCCTGTCCCTGGAGTGCGGCTGTCATAGCCTGTAACATCTGTTGTAACTGAGAGGCACTCACAGTCAAGGTCGGCTCCACATCGTCCTCAGGTGGAGGAATGTCATCCTCAGGGAAGGAAGTAGGGATCTCTGAGGGTGAAATGGAAGACACAGGTGGTAAAGCTGGAGCCTCCGATGGTGAAGCAGAATCCTCAGGTGGTGGTGAGGGAGTCAATCGGGTAACTCTCCTAGGCGCCATGTCCTACAGGAAAGAGTGAAGGTGCCTATCAACTTCAAAACTCTCGAAGGTACACACGTTAACGGTCTGTATTGGAAGGTCGTGAAGCTATCCGAACTTCGGAACTTACCCATTCCATACTCATAGTAAACATTTAATGTTGTTCTTGGTTATTCCTAAGTTATACTCTGATACCAACTTCTGTCATACCCTAAACTCGAATACTGGGCTCACAAAATTCCCGATCACCGAATCTGGCACCGACAGCCTCCGTAGAACCCCATTCTCGGCTCCTAGCACCCATTCGCCAGGTTCCGATCCTGGGATGCTACGAGGAGGATTTTCAACGTCAGTTTGATTCGTAATAAGCAAAACCAATGGCATAACCCACAAACAACAACCAAGTACTCCATTACATTTTCACTATGATAAAAAACTTTACAAGTACAATGAGCATAAAGGGAAATACAATGGTAAAGAACAAAGACTCCAAAATGCTCTGCAACGTGCTCCTGCCTCAGCACTGCTGCGATCCAACGTCACCTACACGCAACGGTCGTGCATAAGCTTACAGAAAGCTTAAAGGGTGGTGAAGACTTTTGTGGTTGCTTGGGAAAAGAGAATAAAGTGATGTGTACTTGACATGTGATGGCTTGATGGATTGATTGATTGATGGGATTGATGTGATTGATGTGACACATCATAGAGATTTCCTTGGTTTTCATAACGCGTGGCATTTTCTCGCATCGAACGTTAGCCCACATCTCTTGATCAGGGTATCTCCTCAGCGCGCGAGTCGTGGCATCGGAACCGCAACAACGACGCGGTCGCTATGGTATTGGTCTCGGGTTGAGTCGACTCGGGTTGTCGGCATATGAATTAGGGTAGCGCGTCGATATCGGTTAAGGGTCGAAGGTTGTCGAAATTCGATCGGTAAGACTGCGGAAGTCTATGGAACGGTACGGACTAAGATACGGGTCTTACGCATACTCTGATATTGTATGACTCATGAACTTGTCAGTATTTCTGCTTACTCTAATATCGTATGACTCATGAACTTACCAGTATTTTTGATATTGTATGAATTGTGGACTTGTATTATATACTTGACACCTGTTGCGCACACACGTACACCACCCTTTAAGCTTTTTATAAGCTTAAGCACGATCGTTGCGTGCAGGTGATGTTAGGTTGCAATAGGATTGAGGCAAGAGCTTGTGGCAGAACTTTATGGATATTTTATTATATACATGTGTTTCCTTTTAGCATTGTGATTAACGATTTATATTATTGGATATGTGATGATGATGTTGCTCTTATGATTTGGGTACACTTGTGGTTATGCTTCTTTACACAAAAATTTGCACTAAAAATCCTCCTTGTAGGATCCCAGGATTGGAATCTGGCGTATGGGTGCTGAAAGCCGAGAATGGTGTACTATGGAGGCTGTCGGTGCCAGATTCTACGATCGAAAATTTTGTGAGCCCGATTTCCGAGTTGGGGTGTGACACCAAAAGTCACTAAAAATACTCATGGCCTCCATCACTACGGTCATCTCCAATTCAAAGGATGATGATAAGATAAATGAGTATAATGTTAAGAATGCTAAGCTTGAAAGAGAAGTTATTCATGATGATCTTACCATTAAAAAAATAATTAAGAAATTTGATCATTTAGAATCAGAAATGGAGAAACTAAAAAGAGAAAATGAAAAATTGAGACTAGATGCAGAAAAATTCGATCTTATAGCAGAACTTACTCATAAAGTTACTCAAAGCAATGAAAAGTTAGAAAGACTTCTACGCTTGGGAAGGAACTCTAAAAATATGAGAGGTCTAGGGTATGAAACAAATAAATCTAAATCCTTCCTTATACCACCTGTGATGATTAAAACAAATACCTCAAGTAGTAAATAGGTAAGTTTATTCTAACATACATGCGGAGAGATGGGGCACTACAAATTTGAATATCTTGCACTTAAACAACCCCACTCCACCTTCGATTTGAGTAAACCCAATCCAACCGAAAAAATGATGCAAAAATCAAGGAATTCTCCAAAATAAAAATATCTGAATCAGTTACCTGGAGAATTCAAAGCACCCATAGATAACCACTCTAAAAAGGAAATTGAAACATCATGCTCAAAGAAAGTGGTTACCAAGTGGGTGATATCAAATAAAAACAATTGCCCTGCGAGTCATGCTAAACTTAACTTGGGCACTTGTAGTGGTTGTTCCAAGTAAAACAAATGGTGACCATGACCCATTTTTATGATAACTCAAATTTGACAAAGGGTTAGTCACATTAAAAAAAAAAAAAAAAAAAACTCCATCAAGAAAAGTGAGCAAAGAACAAAACATAAAGTTTAGATTTCCTGGGATTGAAGATGCCTCAATGATTAAGGGACTAAGACACAATCTTCAAAATATTCCCCTAGATTAATGATTAAGCACTACCTTATCATCTTGCTTAAGGTTGTGTGCAAGATCTTGAACCACATATGTAAAAGAATATAAAGACGTGCACAAGTAACGGTTAATGTGGTTGACCAACCTCATGAAAAAGATGGTCCTTCAATTGAGGTGGAGGATGATGTGGATCCATGCATAATAGGAAAATTTAATAACAAATCTTATATTTAATTTAGCTTATTCTATTCTCATTCTCAAGTTAGTTTTAATCATTTTCAATAGAGTAATCCATACTCTACTTGAGAATTAGAGAATTGAATTTGCAGCATTAGAGTTTTTGTTATTACTTTGAAAATACAATAGATCTCTACATTCTTTTTGGGTCGAACACATATACGGCTTCATCAATATCCCAAGTAAGAATATCGCTACAATCAAGCTACAGTTACATCTTCAACTCGTCATCTGAAGATAAGTATTGTATTTTCCTTTATTTCCATTTGGGTTTTTTTGAGATAGCCTGAAAATCTAAGTGGGTTGTTTTGTGGTGAGCTCGTGAAAATCATAAATTGGGTTTTGTTATGATAGCTCATGTAAATCACAAGAACTATATCAGGTTGTTAGGGTGAACCTGTGAAAACCTTGAAATAGTGAAAGTCAAAATTACGTGGTAGTAATTTTGGGAGTGGAGTAGTTGTGGGGTTAAGCACCGAACCGCTATAACTCCTTGAGCAATGGTGGTGAATGTTTATTTATTTATTATATTACTTGTGATTGATTGTCTCTTGCTAAGTTTGGTATTTTGATCTCAAATACCTCATGAAATAAGGTTGTCTTACCTAAATCCTTTAGGTGAAGGTTGTCCTATGAACTATTTGGAATCAAGATTTCAATACTCTTAAGTAATTGAGAGTATTTATTTTATTATTCTGCATTATAACGAAATATTTTGTATTATCCGATTCACCACCCCCTCTAGGACATCTATAGCTCATCCTTTCACAACGATATATAGTGGTTTTGGCTACGTACCTACTCCACTCCCGGTGGACCCACTCAACCCATGAGTGTACTAGATTTCACTATCGAATGGTTTTAAATCAGGTTAACCAAGAACCTTTACAACCTACATAAGGTTATAAAAAATGCCTACATAAGGCAAATAGATCATATACATAAGGACTCTATCAAAAATGTCTACATAAGTACTCTACACATACTCTCTCATTGAAGGCCTATGAAAGGACTTGACGAGTTTGTGGATACTAAACTCTAAATCCCAATCCTACATAAGGAAAGGTTTTCAAATTAAATGGACTCTAATACTTACCTCTAAGTGAGTGAGCCCCATTAAGTACATGTTAATATAAATTCTTCCTGTTGATGAAGAGTTTTCAGCTCCATTGAACCGAAACCCGTTGTGGATACTCTAATCAAAGATGTCGAGGTTGTTGGGTTAAGGTTTGGGTAAATCTAATATATTTAATGATTGGTCTTTAAGATCTAGAGAAGATTCCCAAAGCTAAACATTCAAAGATCCCAACACAATGATTTTCCATCAAAGAGTGTTGTTGGATCATCAATGAAGGTTGGAGTTCATAGTTCAATCTAGGTAATGAATGCTCCAATGATTATCTTTAAGTCATGGATTGAATGATGAACTGTTATGGGAAAGAGGGATTGAGAGTAAGGGTATTAACTCTAGTAATAACTCTCTCAAATCTCTCTTCAATGCTTGTTCAGAAAGCCAGGAAACAACCCCGAGTGATATATAAAGTAAAATCTCAATAGTCGAAAAAACAGGTAGAAATTTGTTGGGCTCGATGTCATCGAAGGGTCTTCGATGCCATCGAACTCTATACCAATATTTTCAAATAGGTGTTTACAGATTCTTTCTGATGTCATCGATCATCCTTGATGCCATCGAAGGGGAACTTCAATGTCATCGAGATTTTCTTAAAAAATGCACTGAGGTTGTTGGACATATTGAGCATAATTATGATGCCATTGAAGTTTGAATTTCGATGTCATCAAAGGCATTTCGATGCCAAAGAGAATTAAATGATTTTCCTTTGAAAACACGCTGGAATCTTTTGTCACAAATACGATGTCATCGATCAGCCTTTCGATGTCATTGAAGTTTGAATTTCGATATCATCAAAAGTGCTTCAATGCCATTAAAACTATAATGGATTTTCCTTTGAAAACTCTCTAGACAATTTGGTCTCTAATTTGATGCCATCGAACCTGCTTCGATGTCATCAAAAACTTATCTTCGATGTCATCGAAGGTGGTTCGATTGCATCAAGATTTTCTAAAATCCTTGAAAGCTTGCTAGATATGTTTGGCCTGAGTACAATGTCATCAAAGTAGGTTCGATGTCATCGAAACTTACATTTCGACGTCATCGAACTCCCTTCGATGCCATTGACAATCCAAATTTTTAGAAGTTGGTTGCTTGACTATTTGGCCTCTGTCTCCAAGTGATTAAACTATCTTCGATGACGTCGAAGATGTCATCGATTGGACTCCGATGACATCGACAAATAGAAAATTTTCAATATAATTCAAAATTCCATAAGCTTCTTACTAAGGTATTAAGCACACTTGCCAAGGGGTTTACTAAGATGGTTTAGGGCAAGTGTGGACCATTTTTAAAGGGATTAATACCTGATAGGGTTTGGTTAGGGATACTAGGCTTAGTTTCCCTTTAACGTGCACTTGAACCTCTTCAGCTTGACGAGTCTTTGGTCTTGAAATCTTCATATGGGACTCACCAAACTCTAAGACTCAATATTCACATTAATTGAGAAATAAGGGCACTTTTAATCTCGGCCTTTGTTAATCACGTGACAAAATACCTAACAAACCCTAAATGGTCTATACAACTCAAGTTTATAAACTATTACATTGTTTTTACAAAAGAAATGTACAAATAATAATCTTAGCTCTTGAGTTGCTCCCCTTATCTTCCTACATCACCATTAACAACAAAAACAATATACACACATCATGGTGGGAGTATGGTTCTCCCCACTTTTATCAGTGATTGGAAAAGGGTTAGCAATAATCAACACGCAAAGTATCACTAAAGTTGGTGAACAATCACATAATATTCATGGAAGATTGATCAATCACATAATAAAAAAGATTAGAATGAAATGCAAACTAATCATGTTATCATCATATATATCAAGATTGCCCAAATATGGAAGTAATATCCAAAATATATCCAAAAACATAAACAGCCCAAGTAAGGCAATAGCATCCAACCACAAAATACATACAATATGATCAAAACATACACTAATACAAATATATTAGACTGTCCAGGGCATCCAAAAAGATATCCATGCCCAAGACCTAAACCCTAAGATGGCATATCTGAACTGGACTCTATACTGAAGGACCATCCTCACACGGAGCCAAATCATCCTGGTGGCATGTAAGAGTGTGAAGGATATCCTAGGTAGTCCATTGCACCACCTCCATCGACTGTTGCAATGCCTCGACCACTCGCTCCATCCTTGTGAGCCGCTCATGCTGATGATCCAAGCACTAGACGATGTTCTCTCGCGATCTCGAAAGTGCTTGTGGCGCCTGGTGTGGAAATATGGTGTGCATAGGAGATCAGGAGGCTTTCGTGAATCATCCTCCATCTAGAAGTCCGTTTCCATAGCCTCAGTCTTTCCCGGAGCATCATCATTAGGAGGTGCAAATGCGAATGAGGTCGTTAGTAGCTCCTTGATGTTTAACCACCAAATGTTATCTTAAGTGAAGCGAGGAACTGTACAAGGCTGATCCCCCACCCCCCCCCCCCCCCCCCCCCCCCCACAGATAGCCAGCAAATGAGATGTGGAAATGGAAGGTGTGTGAAGCGAGTCCCCTGGACGACGAAGGCTATCTGATAGAGTATGATGGTAGGTAGATACAAAAAAATCCCTAAACAGATATTATACATAATATCTGACATGAAGGGTGTTGGGTCCACTTGATCGGTCCCACGGGGATAGACATTGGTGTTGAAAATGTCGTGAAGGACTCAAAATTTATGCGCCATGTGCTTTGAATGCAAAGCGTTCCCTTCATGCCAAGGAATGTTTATGTCATTGCATAGTTATTGTGTAACTTCAGACCAGACCTTAAGAGAATCAAAATCATGGTTTACTAGACCAATCGCAGATCCAGTCACCCCAATGAGTTGAGTAATCATGTTAGGGGTGATCCAGGTGGTGTTCTGATCGATTGTAATGTCAACTGATGGAGGGTCGACGATAGGGGAATGTCAATAAGCTAGTAATTGATACACTTGCTCATTCCATGACATGCCACCAAAATGGAGCACATTGCTCCGTCCAACAGCCTCCAGTATGAGTTCAATCTGATATGGGCAAATATAGTTTCGGTAAACTTGATGCTCCAAAATCAATTCCCACCCTTAAAATTTTGATATAGTGCCTCACGTGGGGGAGGAAACGCCGGAATAGGGATTACCGGTTGAGGAGTCCCTCGACTCGGCATTTCCTGTCATGAGGCTAGAGATGTCGACGTAAAGGGCTCTGCCAGAGCTTTGCCTCTACCACGTCGGGTGACACATAGTTTGGATTGTTTTAAGTGTGATGTCTCCCCTTGAGCTGGAGCCTTCCCTTTTCTTTGACATTGTGCAAATCATGCAATAAGTAAGATATACCAAGAAATTATAGAGATATGCACAAAGGAACAAAAAGTCCCCAAATCGGACAAAGAAACCTTAAAACGGCCAACCCTAGACCTCAAATCAAAAATGAAGGACAATAGAGTGAATCCTTGCCACAATGGAGGACCAAGGATGAAACTGAGGAGAAATCGCTCAAGGAAGCTCCAAGGAGGAGAGATGAAGGAGAGCAACGAGGAAGAAGAAAATGGGAGTGAAATGAAGAATCTCGCGCGCGCCCCTTTAAATTCACCATGCGATTCTTTGATGTCATCGAAGTGTCTTTGATGACATTGAAGCGTAAGTGTCGATGTCATTGAAGCATCTTCAATGCCATCAAACTGCTCCAAAGTAGTGAGATTTGTGTGAAAGTCTTCAATGTCATCGACAGTGACATCGAAGCTGTTAGTCCAACATGCTCTGAAATATACAATGAGATGTATATAAATATATACCAATAATTAATGATTTTTACACTCAGCAAAAATTCACAAAATAATAAAACATAAAAATTAAGCTATCATATATGTATATATATGCAAAAAGAATAATGAGGCCAAAAATCCTCAAATATAGCAGTTGAAACATATGGGCCAATGATGAAATTAGACAGCTCATACTCCAATAGATTTTTGTAGGTCTTCAAATCTATTGGCATCCAGCAGTTTCATTAATATATCGGCAAATTGTTGCTCGGTAGGCACATAATCCAATACAATCACATTTTCCTCTATAAGCTCACTAATAAAATGGTGTTGGATGTCAATGTGCTTTGTTCTAGAATGTTGGATTAAATTTTTTTAAAATATTAATGGCACTAGTATTATCGTAAAATAGTGTCATTGTAGCTTGATCAATACCATAATCCAATAACATTTACTTCATCCAAAGAAGCTGTGCACAATAACTATCGGCTGCAATGTATTCGGCCTCAGCAGTAGACAAGGATATAGCATTTTGTTTCTTTCTATACCAAGATACAAGACAAATTCTTATGTAAAAACAACCACTGCTGGTTGACTTCCGATCATTAATATTATCGGCCCAATCAACATCTGAATACCCAACAATTATAGTAGATGTGTTAAACAGGTATCATACCCTAAAATCGATAGTCCCAGCCACATATCTTATAATTCTTTTAACAGTTGTTAAATGTGATTCTTTAGGATTGGCCTAGAACCAACGCATGTGTCATGCCCCAAACTCGAAAATCGGATTCATAGGAATCCTAATCGTCGAATCCAGTACCGACAGCCTCCGTAGTACCCCATTCTCGGCTCCTATCATTCATATGCCGGATTCTGATCCCTACAAGGAGGATTTTTTTTTCCAATGTACATTTAACTCATAATAAGCATAACCACAAGATTACCTAATTTACAAAGGCAACATCGTCATCACATATCCACTAATATAATCATTTGAGTACAATATTGAAAGAAAAATATATAAATAGAAAATCAAGCGCCATAAGACCACTACACACTCCAAGCTCAACACTGCTGCAACCTAACATCACCTGCACGCATCTATCGTGCATAAGCTTATAGAAAGATTAAAGGGTAGTGTAAGTGTGTGCACAATGTAAGTGTCAAATATTCAATACAATGCCATAATCATACAATACCAAAAATACTGGTAATCCATAAATCGTACAATGTCTGAATAAGCAGAAATACTGATAAGATCATGAATTATCAGAGTAAATAGAAATACTGACAAGATCAGGAATTATCAGAGTAAATAGAAATACTGACAAAGTCCTAAATCACACGATAACATAGTAAGCAGAAATACTGATCAATGCGTGAGTCATACAATATTAGAATAAGCAATAGAAATTAACTATGCATATGAGGAATCATAGAGAGCCAAATATTAGATGCAGAGGATGCAATGTAATATACGTTCTTGATGAGTAACACAAATAGTGTCAGTCATACCATATGCCTTTGATGTAATGCAACATGCAATGCAAATGGAATGACCATGCTAGAGTGTAAAGTCAGGATGGTAGTACGTAATATCGTAGGCTATGGGGTCCATCACAAGGGACTTCTATCCAAACCACTCTTATACCTAAATTTGGATAGTCAGACTCGATGTGGTAAACTCCTGATCTCAGGTTAGTCACGCACTCCAACCGAAATCCTGGCCATTGTGAAGGTACACGTAACAATTAGTTACGCACCACCAACCCGAGTGGATAGTGAATGAATGAGTATGCAACTCCTACTCAATAAGTCCACATATCAGTATGGTTCATCTCTAGGATCATCACCGGGGTTTAGTACACTCCAAAAGGCACTGCCGCTCTCCCAGCCGCACAGTCCAAGTGAGCGTAAGAAACCTCATTATCCGCCTGGCCAATAGTCTTCCAATATCTATCCGGCACGTCGATAGCAGACCCATTTACAAGCTGGTCAAACTTAGCCTAGTAATGCCCCCTACCCTCAAGTGGGTAAGGCCACACCCCCTCCCAACCAACCACGACACAGTAGGAGACGCGGCCTACTGGTATACGACCCTCATACGCTCATATATATCCACTCGGTCTCGATGTTGAGGCATCTCCTGGACATGAAGGTTTAGGGATTTTCACCCAGGGACATCTATGGTGCTCGTATGCTAGAACTAAACATTTTCGGTGTCCCATCTAACCATCCACGGTATGCCTATGGAGGCTACGACCTTGATGTCACTAGGGCGTAAAGTAATTACAACACACAATACAAGATGCATGAGTCATACAATCCAGTCATGCATCAATCATGTGCATACCATGCACTCATGTGAGATAACCTCTACCTATCAGGGAGTCTCATAACCTACCCAATGTCATATGTAATGGTCAATCCCATCTCATAACAAACATGCAAATGATGTGTATGAGCATGTATCATGATGTTATGCTATCATATACTCATAATCGGTGTCAATAACCGGCCTCAACAATTAGCTTCAACAATGTGGACATTTAACTGACATTACCCCAAGGAATGGCCTACATAGAGCCTAACATATAGTGGACCCATGGCCTCACACAAGGGCCAAATATACAACACCATGGGTCCCACTCGAGAGCTTAATATACACCACGATGGGTCTATCACATGGGCTTCATACAAGGGTTACATATACATTATGACAGGCCTCGCCATACTGGCCACAAATACATCAAATGGGCCTTATCAACTGGGCCACAAATACATCACTATGGGTCATTCACATGGGCCTAATATACATTTCGTAGGTGGGCCCTGCACATGGGCCTCATTCACATCAAGTGGGCTGCATCAATGGGCCGCCCTAATATATCAAGGTGGGCCATAAAAATATCATATTGGCCTTAAACACGGGCTAAATACACATCACAATGAGCCTCAAATACGGGTCACATATTCATCACATTAGGCCCCGACAATCGACAATCGGCCACAATAACCAGCCTCGATCGATAATCGGTCAATTGGCCATGACAATCAGAATCGGCAATCGGCCACGATAATTGGCCTCGATCGATAATCGGTCAATCAGCCACAACAATCAGAATCGATCGATAATCAGCCTCGATGATTGGTATCGACAATCGACATCGATGAGAATGACCTAACAAAGCCTAAGGGAATGTCACAATGTGGACATTTAACCATCATTGCCTATCAACGTGGACATTCAACCAACATTTCTCCTAAGGAGTGGCCTACATAGGGCTAAACATAAAGTGGGCCCACGACCTCATATAAGGTCTAATATACATCATCATAAGTCATAATTACATCACATCGAGCCTCACTCATGTGCAGCATATACATCACCATGGGCCTTGGCACAAGGGCTATAAATACATCTCATTGGGCTACTTCCACGGGCCTTAAATACATAACAGGCGGGCCCTGCACATGGGCCTAATATAAGTAACAGGTGGGCTTTGCACATGGGCCTCATTATATTAAGTTGGGCCGTGTTAATGGGCCGCACCAGTGAGCAAAACATATCAAGTGGGCCGCATAAATGGATGACATTGATATACAATACATACATCACGGCAGGCCACATATATGACCTAATCTACGACACCAAGGGCCATGACCCATGGGCCTCAAATACATCACAAAGGGCTATGACCCATGGGTCTCATCATAAATCACAATGGGCTACTACCCTGGGCCTCAGCATACATCAAGTGGGCTTCATCGATGGGCCATATATATGCAACAGGTGGGCCCCGCTCATGGGCCAAAGATACATCAGGATGGGCCATAAATATATCAAGGCGGGCCTCATCACAAGGGCCACACCAAAAATCATTTCAATAGTTGTAGGTGTAACATGTGTATCACTGTACGATCATTCCATGGGGTACATGGCCCACTAATGATGATCGACACTGTCCGAACATTGTCTAGCACTGTCCAGCACATTCTGGAAAGTGTGGATGAAGCATACGTTATGGTGGGTCTCGGCAAAACAGATGGACAGTGTGGAGAACACATATATCACAACTGGCCCCACTATCCACGTGGATGGTGGGAATATGCAACACATCATCAAAGTAGGGCCCCACCAGCACCGTCCAAAGTTGGACAGTGCAAATATAGAATATGTACACCGAGGTGGACCCCATCACATGGGCCTAATCGTATGGGTTGGAAGTACATCATAATAGGCCTTACCAAACGGGCTGGAATTACATCACATTAAGGTGGGCCCTGCATGTCTCAAGTGGGCCCCATACACATCATCTGGGCCTCACTTGGCAACCAAAACAGATGGACAGCGTAGCTATAAATACATATATCGGGTGTGCTACACCGGCACACCATTTAGACGAACGGTGTGGAATGCAACACATCAACAAGTGGGGTCTACCATAATGCTATTTTCCATCCAATCTACTCATAAGGCCACAAAGACCTGGTTGAGATGAAAATTAAATATCATATGGATCCAAAACTTTCGTGCACCTAAGAGGGTTTCAATGGTAGGCGTTCAATCTCCACTGATTTTGTAGTGCGGTCCACCTAATAGACGGTGTGGATATACAGCATATTCATCAAAGGTGGACCACATCGTCTAGCAGCTGCTGGATGGTGCAGATGATGACTATCAAGGTGGGCCCAGAAGATGAACGGTGTGGAGTGCATCATGAGGGACCCACAGAGCTTGGTGACATCATTCACAACAATAAATAGCTGCGTGAGGTGCACTGGCCAATCCGTCTAGAAGGTGGGTCCCACATGGGGCCCACCACATGCATATATATAGTATAATATTATATTATTCATTATTATATATATATGGGAAAAGGTACTATACGCTTGACCGTATTATACTTTCCATAAGGTCGAGTGCTGGCGGCACATTATTGGTTAGATGGTAAAAGCTTTAAACAATGGAAGATTTTATAGGAAATCAAAGAAACATTGCGCCGATTATATAGTAAAATAGCTAAAAACATTATTGAAGTGACATCACCAAGTTCTGTGGGCCCCACCATGATGTATGTTTTATATCCACACCTTCCATCCATCTGCCAAGATCATTTTAGAGCAATATGCAAAGAGTGAATTAAATCCAAAGCTTCAGTGGACCCAACATAGAAAATAGTGGGGATAGTGAGGCCTACCATTGAAAACTTCTAAAGGCCACGAAAGTTTTAGATTAAGCTGATATTTTTGTTTTCTCTTATTTCATGTCTTTTTTAACTTTTGAACCGGTTGGATTTCAAATAAACATTATGGTGGGCCTTGTGATAGTTTAAATGGTGGGAATCACTCTCCCCACTGATTTATGTGGTGGGTCCACTACAGATTTTTATTTGCCTCATTCTTTGACTCATGCCCTAAAATGATATTTCAAAATAGATGGACGGTGTGGATACAACACATACATCATAGTGGGGCTCACAAAACTTGGTGACGTAGCTTCAGTAGCTGACTCGGCTACTCAACTCTGCCTACTTTAGTAGCCGACTAGCTTCAGTACCACACCCTGTATTGACATTAGCAAAGCTTTTTTTATCTAATCATGAGGTATGTGTTATATATATCCAAACCGTCCATCCATTTGGTGAGCTTGTTTTAAGGCTTTGGATAAAAAAAAAAAAGACAGATCTAACTATCAATTGGACCACACTGCAAAAAGCAGTGTGAGATTGAGCATCTACCATTAAAACCCTTTTTGGGTCACAGATGTTTTGGATCAGTATGAAAATTTTTTCCCTCTTCATTCAGGTCCTGTTGACCTTATGAACAGATTGGATAGAAATATAAACGTTATGGTAGGGTGTGGTCCAGATGATCTTTGGATATCATTCATTTTTTTGAACTAGGCTCTAAAATGATATCTAAAAATAGATGAACTGTGTAGATATAATAAATACATCATTGTGGGCCATGTAACTTTGATCTCCTTTAAAAGTACAACTCGAAGCTGGAGGAGCGTCAGCCAATCCCAATGCGGATTGTGTCCTACCACCTCTTGGACAGTAATCTGTCCGGGCAGGGCTCTGTGGGGCTCAACGTGATGTAAGTGTTTTATATCCACGCCGTTCAACAATTTTCTCAGATCATTTTAATATATGACCCCAAAAAATGAGGCAGGTCCAAGGCTTAAGTGGACCACAAGGTGAGGATTGAACGTCCACCATTAAAAACTTCTTACAAGCTAGAGAAGTTTAGGATCAAGTTGATATTTGTGTTTTCACTTCATCCATGTCTACATGACCTTATGAATAGGTTGGATGGTAAAAATTCAATAACAACTTATTTTTCCCTACATAACCATTACAGTGCGCCCTAGGAGTCTGTAACGGTAGAAATTCAATAACAATTGTTTTCCATGGTGTGGTCCATTTGAGATTCAGATATAACTTATTTTTGGTGTAAATCCCTTAAATTATATTTCAAAATGGATGGACGGCATGGATAGAGAATATACATCATGGTGGGGTCCGCACAACATCAGTTTTATTTCTCCAGTTTTCCTATAAAATTCACGGCGTGTTTATTAGGTTTCCTTTAAAATCTCCCCATCGTTTAAAGCTTTTACCATCTGACCAATAATGTGCCGCCAGCACTCGACCTTATGAAAGGTATAATACGGTTGAGTGTATAGTACCTTTTCCCTATATGGGAATATATATATATATATATATATATATATATATATATATATATATATATATATATATATATATATATATATATATAAAAGAAGCCGGCGTCCAGCCTATATAACACATATTACAAGTGGGTCCCACTCCCACACGTGCCACACGCGTGGGATGGGCCACGTCCGAACATATGGACGGTGTAGATATAAACATACATCATGGTGGCCCACCGTCCACGCCTACTGGACAGTGCAGACCAAAGCATATAATATGGTGGTTTTCACCAAATGGATGACGGTGTGGGCATACATACACACATTTGTGGGTCCCACGTGGAGCCCACCATAATGTTTATCTGCTGTCCAATCTGTTGATAGGGTCATACGACCCTGGATGTAGAGGAAAAATAAATTTCGTAATGACCCAAAACTTCTAGCCAATCAAAAGGGTTTCGATGGCAGATGCTCAATCCTCACTGTTTCCTGTGACGTGGGCCACCTGACGGTTGTATATAGCTAATTTTTGGGAGGGGACCCACTGACTTAAGGGGCCCACCTATGCACGGCGTGGATGCTCAACACTCATCATGGTGGGACTTATAATTGGGACCCATGTCCCAGCGTCAGACGCAGTAGGAGGCCACTGGCATCCTCTGACGGTGGAAGCAGCAGCAGGCGCTGCCTTATTTGCATACATTTTTTTATTTTATGTTTTCTTAAGGATTTTCCTAGGTGGGGCCCACATCAGGTGGATCCACTCCACCCATTGGATTCTACGGCTCATGATCGACCAAATGAGTACAATATGCAGTATGTTTGGGGCGGGTTGAAACATCAAGGTGGGTCCTAATGAATTTTAAAGGCGAAAATCATTATTTTCCATGCTAGGGCCCGCTAGAAAGATCGAATTTTCCTCATACTTTGGCTCAACGTCTAAAATGATTTAAGAAGTAGAATGGACGACGTGGATTTGATCCTTGGATCAAGGTGGGACCTGCATGAGCAGTCCACTAAAAAGCCAAAAAAATCAAGTACTTTTTTTTTCCTTGCAGCGAATCCTCACTGTCTGCTCAATTCCAAGGAACACGTCCAGCATCCCTGGACACTGGACGGACAATGTTTATATGAAATTCATTAAGGTGGGTCCCATGTGTGGGGACCATGGTTGGTGGACCCCACGTGGACGTAGTCCACATGATTTGAATCAATCTGATATTCGTGTTTTCCATCACCAAGAGTAGGGTCCACATGACTTGGACGGTTTGGATAAGACATACATCAAGGTGGGGTCCATCCGAGTGGGCCACACATCACACAAAAATGAAAAAGAGAGGAGGGAGAGAGAGAGAAGCACCCACCTTTGATCACGGACTTCTCCTTCCATCAACGCATTCTAGAGCTTTAGTGGACGAGATTCAACGGCCGTGATGAAGCTTGGATGGTGGAGTTGGGAGGTATGAGGTGGGCCACACTTTCTCTCCATGGAAGCCATAGATGTGGGTTGCTTGGAAATGAGAGAGAGAGAAAGAGATGAAAGAGAGAGGATGTAAGGAGAGAGGCATGGTGAGAGGTGATGGAGTGATGGGGAGTGATAGGTGTGTACTTGAAAGGGATAGGTGGAGAGAGAAATAGTTGACTTTGGATTTACTTTTGAGTGATGTGGCATATACTTGGTTGATTTGACAAGTTGTAGAGATTCTCTTGAGATTTTGCAAATGCACGGTGTTTTCTCGAACTGAATGCGGGCCCACATCTCCTATCTCGGGTATCGCCTCAGCACGTAATACGCGGCATCAGAACCACGACGACGGTGCGATCGCACTGATATAAGTCTCAGGTCGAGCTGACTCAGATCAACAAGATCCGTCTCAGGATCGAGCGCAGACACCGGTTATAGATCGTGAGTCATCAAAATTTGACCGAGATGACCACAGAAGCCTACGGAATAGTACAGACTAGGATACGAGTCTTACAGCATGCACCTACACTAAAGGAAATGTCCGACTGACTCACTATTAGATATAGTAGGCTCCTTATCATGTTGTGATACTAGTGTTGATCCGCAGTCTTGTCATTTGCATCTTCGGAAAGCTTGAGTGTGTTGCTCATGGGAGTATGATGAGTAGGGCTAGATTCAAGTCTAAATCTTTTTTACCAATTCTTTAGCATACTTAGTATGGCAAATAAAAATCCCAGGAAGAAATTGAGCTCACCAACCATGCTCATCTCAAATTAAGATTGCATCAATTCAGCAAATTCATGAGCTATATCTTCACAAGTGTATCCAAAAACAGTATCATCTACATAAACCTGGGCAATTAACAAGGCACTACCGATCTTTTCAGTAAATAGAGTTTTATCAATGCTCCCCTTGCAAAATTGATGGTCTAATAAAAATTACGTTCAATGCTCATACCATGCTCGGGGTGCTTGTTTAAGACCATAGAGTGCTTTTCTCAACTTGTATACTTGTTGAGGATACTTGGGATCAACAAATCCCTTTGGTTGCTCAACGTATACTTCTTCCTCAAGTACACCATTGAGGAAGGCGCTCTTCACATCCATTTGAAATAGTTTAAATTACAATGCACATGCAATGGACATGAGTATTTTAATAGACTCCAAATGCACCACCGAGGCAAACGTCTCATCAAAATTGATGCCCTCTATTTGTGAATATCCTTGCGCAATGAGTATTGCCTTGTTTCTTACCAGATTCCTAGATTCATCATATTTGTTCTTGAAAATCCATTTTATTCCGATGATGTTAGTTTCTTGTGGCCTAGGGACTAGCTTCCACACCTCATTTCTTTCATATTACTTTTTGCATTGCTCCAATTAATATTCATCTTTAAGTGCTTCTGCAACATTCTTTAGTTCAATTTTTGAGGTAAAGCAAAGATGACTATTAATGGTCTCAAGTTGTTGCCGAGTATTCACATCGGCTTTAGGATCTCCAATTATTTGATTGAGGGGATGATCCTTGATAGCCGGTATATCACCCAACAACTGAGACTCACATGGAGAAGTGGATTTGTTATCTGATTTACCTATAACGCAAGGTTCCACATCTTCATGCACGTCAATGGTAGGACCATTTTTGTCATGTCACTGGTCATCAACAACAATATTGATTGTTTCTTAGATTGTGAGGGTCTTCAAATTATAGACTTTATAAGCACAGCTATTTTGTGAGTATGCCAAGAATATGCCATCATCACTTTTAGAATCAAATTTATCTAGCTATTCCCAGTCTCTAAGGATATAACACTTACTACCAAAGACACGAAAATATTTAACAGTAGGCTGCTTACCACTCCAAATTTCATATGGAGTTTTATTTAAACATGCTCTAAGGTATACATGATTAATTATATAGTAGGTAGTGTTGATGGCCACGACCTAGAAACTTTTTGGCAAATTTTTACTATTGAGCATGACCAAGCCCATCTCTTACAACGCCCTATTCTTTCTTTCAACCACTCCATTTTGTTGGAGAGTTTTTGGAGCTGAGAACTCATGCCGAATTCCATTTTCATCACAACACCTTTAGAATCGTTCGTTCTCAAACTCTCCCCCATGATCATTCCTGATCCTATCAATGACATATCCTTTTTCCGTCTGGAGTCACTTAGCGAGTTTCTTAAATTCATCATAAGTATCAGATTTCTTCCTAAGAAATGCGACCCAGGTGAACCTGGAGTAATCATTTATCACCACTAAAAAATGTCTTTTCCCTTCATGGATCTCGACTCTGGTGGGACCTACTAGATTCATATATAGTAGCTCAAGTGGTTTTAAGGTTGCTACGGTGGTTGTCTTTTTATGTGCAACTTTTATCTGTTTTCCTTTAATACAATCACCGCACACAACCTTCTCCTTCTTCCCAATCTTAAGAAGTCCTCTCACCAGATTTTTTGAGCTGAGTTGCGACAGATTTCGGTAGTGTACATGGCTACGTCTTTGGTGTCACAATTCAAACTCATTATCCCTGGCCATATGACATCTTTTGGACAAGACATTTTCTCTACTGCTTTCTATTACATAGTAGTTGTCACTTGTACGGAGACCTTTCATGATTAATTTAGCTATATGGTCTGAGATTTCACACACATCTTTGGAAAAAGTGACTGAGTGTTCTTTATCGCATATTTAGGAAATGCTCAACAGATTGTGTTTCAGTCCTTCAATACAAAGAACATCCTCAATCTGCGGCAATCCAGGGCCAACAATAGTCCCATGTCCAACTATCTTGGTGGTACTTCCATCTCCAAAATTGACCAACTATCTTGGCGGTACTTCCATCTCCAAAATTGACCAACCCACCATCAAACTCAGTGTAACTACAAAAGTGGCTTTTGTCACCAGTCATGTGATTGGAGCATTCGCTTCTTAGAGTACAAAATTAATAAATAAGAAACTATGAAAGTAAGAAGATTCAAGTAGTAAAGGAAGAGAGAAGAATAGGAGATGTGGTAGAATAAGTTATGTTACGCGTGACCGCGCAACAGGGGTTTGTTGCACGAGTCCACGCAACATTGTGAAAATCTATAATTATGTTGTACGCAGTGGGCCATTCAACACGAAATTCGAGACTTCATACATGTAGAACTCTATAAATACCCCTCCACCCCCACATTTGAGATATGTGTGTGTGTGTGTGTGCAAGTTTGGATCTCTCAAAGAAGGTCATCCAAATATCTTTGAAATGTATTCTATGAAGGACAAAGAGGAAGAAAGAGCAAGAGGCCTATTGTGCCTAACCGCGCAACAGAGTTTTGTTGCACTTGCCTGTGTAACAGGGCTCTATTGCGTGCATCCAATGTAGACAACACATACATGCTACCGAATTCTTCAAAGATTTTTCAATTCTCATTGGAATTCAGTCATTCCTTATAAGGGTTGTCATTTCAGATGAACCAATGGAGAAACAAAGAATTCTTGGACCCGCACAACACTTCTTTCATTGAAATGAGTGCAACGCAAGCCAGAATGCTGTAAAAATCATTATCTAAACTGTCTCATATGACTTTACTTAATATTTTGTACTCTATATTAGAATTAAGGAAAATATGAGGATGTAAATGGATTCTAGAATTAATAAAACGTATTTGATTATGAAAGTTCACCCATATTCTTTGTTATTATTGAATGATAATTAACTTAACAAAATGCATTTGTTTCTTGTCGAAACAAAATGGCGACTCTGCTGGGGATTTTTCTATTTAATATTAACTTAGAAATTGTCAGGAGAGCTTTTATCATCACATGGTGTCGTAACGATGCCAAAATGGCGACTCTTAATAGGAACTGTAACGCCTTGAATTTCGAGGGTCAAGTAAAGCTCGACTCCCGAGATTCCGAACATCACTTATTTCCTGTGGAAGATGATTTTTTGATTTCTTCCATGTTGATTGATTAAGCATGCATAGAATTATACTAACCAGTGTATCATACTCTAGAGTTAATGTAATTAAGTAAATGCGTAAATCTAAAGCATTATTGTACATGTTTCATAAAGTTTCATCCAAAGTATGGGTGTGTGACCGAGTTCAATATATACATGTATAAGTTCAAAATGAATAAAATGTGGTAATGTAAATGTATTCAACTAAACCTAGATGCTTAACATTCCCTGCGTAACGGTACATGGCCTACGTCGGCCTGCCTGAGAGTTGGAAGTAGGAGAATTCATCCTCCTCATCCAAGAAATCCTGCTCCAATGTATAGACGTCATCCGTACTTACATCTATATCAGCGTCTGGTTGGTTTTTTAAAACACTATCCCTGAGTGGGAGTGAGTGATCAACTCAGTGGTTCTATAAGGTAAAAGTTACACATGATATCAAGTCAATCAATGCAGTAATGATAAGGCAATCATAAGTAATGATGCAGGAATGGAGGGTAAGTAATGATGCATACCCTCACCCATCTACACTCCCTTAACATGCGACTCCCACCACTTGTTTCGCATATGACAACACTTCCTCAAATGTACAACTCCAATGCCTTTTCTCCACAATCCAACTAATGCAGTGCGATGCATGGTCATGTTATTCGAGTGATTAATTACATTCATTCATCGAGTAAGTTTAGGAAGCCAGGGTACCTCCCTTTTTAATATTGATCCAAATCGAACATTAGGCATTGGAAAGCCGCAACAGTCTTATTCCTGTGTTCTGGATCTATCTAGGTTCATCACTCCTAGATAAACGCATAGGATAGGCAAGTTGTAAAAGGTGATGCTCGTGATCACTACGGGGAGGCTCATCACCCTAACGTAAACCGACAACACGAACACAGTGTCCCATACCACCATGCCTAGCTCACGAGTCTTAAGGTTCATGGTACCATGGTTAGAGGTGGATCTTTACATTGGTGAGGGGTACCTTAGATTCGAATAGTCGCATACATGGTAAACACACAATAGGTCAACCGATTCATTAGGCAAGCTTGATTGGTATGGGCACACGTTGACTTAATCGACATGGAGCGCATAAGCGTCCCTCCTGGCCTAGCCACTATCAGCAGTCATCGTATGACTCGTATTCATCGAGTTTATCCAAGGTGGTCAGACTAATTCAGCCACCCAAACATGGACGTTTACCAATTACCTGGACTACAATTGTAGCCCCAATCCTATCCAAACACTGCTAACAACCACGTGTAATATCTATCCCAGTATTCGATAAATAATCCAAGTGGATTTCTTATTTGGGCGTTTCATCAAACGCATAGACCATGTTAACTACAACTTGCATTTTATCAATTGATTACATAGAGAAAAAGATACATATGCATAAGACCACAAATAATCCTACCTTAATAATCATAACAAGTACAAATCATCAATGATTTCTCATTTAAACAATTTATCAAACACATAGACTACGTTAGTTACAACTTACATTTTGTCAATTCATTACACAAAGAAGTATATATGCATATGACATCAACAAGTCCTAGGTTAACAATCATGGCAAGCACTAATCATCATCTATTCCTTATTTAGACATTTCATCAAACATATAGGTTGCGTCATTTACTTATTACAATTCATAGGTGCATCACAACTAGAAATTGACGTGTTTAAGATAATACGGTAGCAACCATGGAAAACATAAATCATTAGCTATACTAAAAGCATTGATAAACCGTAACCTAAGCATTTATAGTCCATACCTTTCAGTAATACGCTTGATTCGGACTTGTTCCTAAGACTATGTTTCTAAAAATGAAACGTCGGGCACCTAAACGATTAAACGAGTTAGCCAGGTTGGAGAAAAATCATCTGGGAGATCTACATCACTATTAGGGTTGGTATTTCTTACCCTAAGTTGTAGCCGAAAGTGTCTCGGTCGTGAAACGTGGAGGTGATTGGGCTCGTGGATGCGTGGGGGAAGATCTCCTACAGTTGCAATGAATTTCCCTAAGTTTTCCTTTCTCTATTCTCTCTTTTCTCTTCTCTCTCCCCCTAGGGTTTGAAAAACTCGTATGTGGGAGAGAGAGAGAGTGAGTTGGGAGCTATTTATAGCCCCAGATGGGGTGCAAATGGCCCCAAGGCTACTCTGTACTATGTTTATACCCTGTGGGTGGCCATTTCTGATGAACATGGCTCTTAAAGAGGCCCACGGCTCATCTACGTCATGGGGTACTCTCCCTGACAATGGATCCACACTAGGACACGACTTTAGTGCGATCGGATAAGCCAATCGATCGTGGAGATCATGTGTCAGATCAACGGTCATACATGTCCAATCAGGGCCACGGTTATACGGATATGTGCAAGGGAATTTCCTTTCTTCATGTGTAAAGTTTGGTCATAAACTAATGGTCCAAACTCTACAACTTTGCATAAGAGTGAACAACCCGATTCACTTAAGTTTTAGTTCATTTTCTAAGGATATTCGCATTTCTCACGCTCTTAACTCACGACTCAAGTTGAGAATTTCTGGACATTATCTGGGCTTGATTCCCACCATGGTTGTCAAGCCTAGCAGGACAAACATCGTCCTATAATTTCGAGATCATCGGACCCCCGATGTGCGGTCTAGGTCCCTTAAGAAGTTTCAGTGTACTCTCGAGAGCAACAGACCCTTAGGGTTTCTCCTACATCTTCAAATAGCATTGGGCCAGTGGTACTCATTGTAAGTGTTATGATTTCATGTCCCTTTGGTTGTCAAATTTTGTGGTGCCAAAACCTATATCTATGTCTTATATATCTTGTGTTTCATGTTTGAGACTATTCATTGCTTCAAGACATCGTATTTCAAGACAAGAACTTAAATGAAGAAAGTTTCAAGTCATGGATGAAGAATTCAAGAATAGAAGTCTCCAAGTATGCATATTCAAGATTCAAACAAGTACAAGTATAAAAGAAGACTTTGTCAACTCAAGAAAGGGTCAAGCTCGAGAAGGCCTACAACAAGTTTCGTAAATTCTCAAGCTTCTCTTAAGGTTCATCTGAGTGTACAGACTATTAATGTCCATCTCACTTTTAAGGTTTATTTGACCTTAGATTGACCTTAGGATGGGCTTTCCTGTAGGTCATTCTATATACATAATTCGTATATTTTAATATGCTTATTCGGGCTGTTCTAAGACCAGTAATAGGGACTTCAAGACCAGTCCTAGCTCTGCTACGACCAGTTTTAAGTTTTTCAGGACCAGTCATAGGTTGTTGAAGATTTTCAGATTTTTTTGGTTGTCCTACGACCAGTCCTGGACATCCTTCGACCAGTCTTTTAAGATGTACGACTTGTCCTTCGACCGGTCTTAGCCCTACGACACAAACTCCATCAACTAATCTGGGGGTCCTACGACCAATCGTAGGTGACCCACGACCAGTCGTAGGTGGCCCACAACCGGTTGTATGCTACCCAGGACCAGTTGCGGAACAGCTAATCCTTATCCCGCGGAAATCTTTAAAAATCTTTGAAGCTACGACCAGTCCTAGGATCCTAAGACCAGTCGTAGATGGGATTTTTCAGGCTATAAATAGAGCACGAACTTCAAAGCTTTTCAATTCAATTCAACTCAATTCAAGCAATCTTTAGGCTATACTCTGAGATAAGTTCATGTTTATTTTTAAGCTACTTTGTGCTCATTTAATATTCCTTTTGCAAGCTTGTTTATTATTTGATTTTGATCTATATTCCAATCTTATTTGAAAAGGGGAATTTCTGATATTCCTTCTTCTTGGATTCAAAATCAAATAGAACTAACCCTTTTGATTTAAAATCAATTAGACTTAGAACCATTCTTAAAGTGAGTATTGGACTTTGAATGTTGAATCGAACTTCTACTCCGATTGGTTCTACCGAGCTACTTCAAAAGGAGATTCAGGTATTTTACATTTGTGTAATTTATATTCTTTGGTTTTATTTGAGATTTGCCAGAAAAATCTCATTGTTTTGGTTATCTAAGGAGAGCCAGAAAACTCAGATTGTGTGGGTTTTTGGATTGTGTAAGCACGAGATAAAAAGACACAATTGTGAAGGTTTTAGGTAAACCTGTGAAACCTATTTTGATAGTGCATGCTAATATCCCCTGTGTGAGGATATTAGGAGTGGAGTAGCATTCTGTGTGGCTGTTGGATAACAGTTGGTGTACACACAGGCGAACCACTATATATCGTTGTGTTGTGGATGTGCTTTATTCTTTCATTCCTTTATTCATTCAGTTTTATGGATTGTATTTGTGGATGAATGTTGTAATCATTTTATTTCAATCAAGTGTGGGAATGTTGTAATAACTTAGGATTTATTTCTGCAAGTTATTTTGGTTTCCTTGCTTTTTATTTATCATTGGTTTGTGATACAAAGGACGTTCTAGAAATAAGGTTGTCCTACCTTAAACCTTTAGTTTTTGGTGTAAGGTTGTCCTTAGAACTGATATAGTATCATTCTCTTAATTTTAGGTTATTGAGATTACTTTTAATTCAGCATTGTGCTTTATTTCTTTTATTATTCCACTGTTGTAAGTTTTATTTGGCATTGCCCTATTCACCCCCCCACCCTCTAGGGCATATAGCTAGGCCCTTTCAAGTGGTATCAGAGCCTAATAGCTCATGCTTATTGTTTATTTATTGGATTTATTTCCTGAGCTAATGATCTAAGCTATATTAAGATGTCAAATTTTGATAGCCTATCAGTCACTAGGCCACCACCCTTTAATGGCACAAACTATGCCTATTGGAAAGCCAGGATGAGGATCTTCCTCAAATCCTTGGATGAAAGTGTGTGGCTGGCCACAGTGAATGAATGAAACCCTCCTATCACTGAAGTAACTAATGACGATGGTTCAAAATCAATGAAAGTAACAACTTATTCTCTTTGGACCACACTTTAGAAAAGTGAGAGTAGTGCCAATGCAAAAGTACTAAATGCAATTACTTGTGCATTATCACCAGATGAATTCAAAAGAATCATCTCTTGTGAAAATGCAAAACAAGCATGGGATGTATTAGAAATGACACACAAGGGTACATCAATTGTCAAGAAATCTAAAGTCCAACTCCTCACAGCTAAATTTGAAGAAATTCATATGGAGGAGAATGAGATGTTTATGGACTTCTACACTAGATTGAATGACATGGTGAACTCTATGTGGGGTCTTGGTGATAGAATCCCAGAAAGTAAAGTGTGTGCAAAGATACTACGCTCACTTCCTGAACGATTCAATTCTAAAGTGACCGCGATTTAAGAACTTCGTGATATGGATACCATGAGGGTTGAGGAACTATTTGGTTCACTACAAACCTACGAGTTGTCCTTTAAAGCTCCTAAAGGAAAATCAATTGCTCTCAAATCATCAAATGTTTCACAAGAAAGCACTTCGGACTTAGAAAATTCCGAAGATGATATGACACTTTTAGCAAAAAAGTTTTACAAAATTTTCAAAAGCAAGAAAAAAGTTAATTTTCAAAAGTCAAATGATAAGAGACGATCTAAACCTAGAGCTCGAAAATCTTTAAAAGATAGTCAATGTTATAACTGTCAAGAGTATGGGCACTTAGCTAACAAATGTCCTAAAAAGGACAAATCAAAAAGGAAAAGCATGATGGCTACTTGGGATGAATCGTCTGATTCTGAATCCTCTTCTAAATCAGAAGATTTTGAAATCGAGTCAGGCGATGATGTTAAAGCCCTTATGACTCTAGCCAAGATCACTTTTTCAGATAATGATAATATATCTAGTGAAGAAAATCTGAATAGTGATTGCGATAATGAAGATGATCTTCAGGATGCTTATAATGCCCTTTATAAGGAGAGTTGTAAAATTGCCGTCAAGCTTAAATTACAAAAAGAAAAATTTTCTAAGCTTAAGGAAGATTATGAGTCTCTCATTTTAGAAAAGTCTCATATTTTTAATTCTTTTGAAAAGACCAAATGTGATTTAGATTTCAAAACCTCCAAAATTGAAGATTTGAGATCCGAAAAGGAGAAACGCAAAAATGAGGTAGCTTCTCTTCTGAGTTTGAAAGACACATGGAGATATGCCCAAGGTGATCCTAAATTGAAAAAATTATTGTCTGGATCAAGAAAATCTGGCGATCGATCCGGGTTGGGCTATGATAAGAATACATCTCCTAAACAAAAGAACATTGCTCCTAAATTTATAAAAGGAGAGTCTTCAATCTCAAAAGAAAAGAATACTTATCAAGGTTGTGAGATACTTAATAAAAAGGGTTCTGTTATATTAACTGGTTGCAGAACTTGTGAAAACTGCTACATCGTTAGTGATGCAAGCTCATTTACTCAATCATGTTACATGGTCCATACCGATGAGACTGAATTATGGCATAAACGCCTTGGACATGTACACTATCGAAACTTATTTAGATTGAGAAAAAGAGAACTAATTAGAGGTCTACCCAAATTGCAAAGAGTAGACAAAATATGGGGTGAATGCCAGTTGGGCAAACAGACTAGGAGCTCTCACAAGAAAATGAACTCCAATACCACATCTAGACCACTCGAGCTTCTGCACATGGATCTTATTGGACCAACCAGATCGGAGAGTCGAGGAGGTAAAAAATACATCTTGGTTATCGTAGATGACTATACCAGATTCACTTGGGTATCTTTCTTAAAAGATAAAACTGAAACCCTGGATGAAGTGAAAACGGTCATTAAACGAATCCAAAATGAGAAAGGTTCTCATGTTAGTAAGATCCGTAGTGATTATGGATCCGAATTTGAAAATAATAGTTTTGAGAAATTCTGTAGCGATCAGGGAATATCGCATGAATTCTCTGCGCCCAAAACACTGCAACAAAATGGTATAGTTGAAAGAAAAAATAGAGTGCTTAAGGATATGGCTAATGTTATGTTGAATAGCATGAAGCTCTCTAGAAATCTTTGGGCTGAAGCAGTTAATGCCGCATGTTATATTATTAATCGAGTTTATACCAGTAAATCTGATAATAAGACTGCTTATGAATTATGGTTTGAAAAGAAACCTATTATCAAATACTTTCGGGTTTTTGGCAGTAAGTGTTATATTTTACGTGATCGTGAAAATTTGGGAAAGTTTAATACGAAGAGTGATGAAGGTATTTTTCTTAGTTATTCTTTGAACAGTCGAGCTTATAGGGTTCTAAATAAGAGAATTGGTGTGATTCAAGAGTCCATCAATGTGGTCATTGATGATCATTTGAATACACCAGCTCCGAGTTCAGATGATGATGAAGCTCTTATTATCGACAATCAAGATACCTCATCAAGTCAAAAAGAGACTGAACCAAGGACTGTCAAACATCATCCAACCAATCAAATTCTTGAAAACCCTCTCACTGGAGTTCGTACTCACAAACAATTGGAGAACATATGTAATTATGTTTGTTTTACATCCCAAATAGAACCGGTCAATGTGAAAGAAGCACTTTCTGACGAAAATTGGATAATTGCTATGCAGGATTAACTTAATCAATTTGTTCATAATGATGTCTGCTATCTTGTTCCTAGACCTAAAGATAAACACATTCTTGGAACAAAATAGATCTTTAAAAATAAGTCTGATGAATTTGGAAATATAATACGAAACAAGGCTAGACTAGTTGTACAAGGGTACACTCAGATTGAAGGCATCGATTATGATGAAACCTTTGCTCTAGTCGCTCGCCTTGAATCAATCAGACTTTTTATTTCTATCGCATGTTTTAGAAAATTTAAGATTTATCAGATGGATGTGAAGAGTGCCTTCTTATATGGCGATTTACATGAAGAGGTGTATGTTGAACAACCTTCAGGGTTTGAAGACTCCAAGTTATCTAACCATGTATTTCGTCTCAAAAAGGCTCTCTATGGTCTAAAACAAGCGCCCAGGGCATGGTATGAGAAATTGACTAAATTCTTACTTAGTCATAGCTTTCAAGTAGGAAGTGTTGATAAGACGCCCTTTGTTAAGAAACATAACAATGATATTTTGATGATTCAAATTTATGTTGATGATATTATTTATGTATCAAATTGCTCTAACATGTCTATTGAGTTTGCAGAGTTAATGAAATTAAGGTTCGAAATGAGCATGGTTGGAGAACTAAACTATTTTCTAGGGTTGCAAGTAAAACAACAACTTGATGGAATTTTCATTTCCCAGACCAAATATGCTTCAAACTCGGTTAAAAGGTTTGGATTTGAGAATGGTAAGAACCTTGATACTCCTATGAGTACAACGTTAAGACTCTCAAAAGACTCTACAGGGAAAGATATAGATCTTAAACTATATCGTAGTATGATTGGTAGTTTGTTGTATCTAACTGCTAGTAGACCTGATATCACGTTAAGTGTTGGTATTTGTGCAAGATATCAGTCTAATCCTAAGGAATCACATCTTACTGCTGTTAAACGGATTATTAGATACGTTGCAAGTACTATAAATCTGGGTCTTTGTTATCCTTTTGATACTAGTGTTCAATTAGCCGGGTACTCAGATGCTGATTGGGCCGGTAATATTGATGATAGAAAATCAACCAGTGGTGGTTGTTTTTACATTAGAAATTGCTTATTTTCTTGGTTCAGCAAGAAGCAAAGCTTAATATCACTCTCCACTGCTGAGGCTGAGTATATTACAGCTGGATATGCATGTACTCAACTAGTTTGGATGAAACGCATGTTAAGCGATTATGAAATTAATCAAAATTCAATGATTTTATATTGTGATAATTCCAGTGTTATAAATATTTTCAAAAATCCAATCCAACATTCACATACTAAGCACATTGACATTAGGTATCATTACATTCGTGAGTTGGTTGAAGAAAAAGTTATTTCCTTGGAATATATACCAACTGAAACTCAACTTGCTGATATATTTACTAAACCGCTCAACAAAAGTAGGTTTAATAAATTAAAATTTGATCTTGGTATTTGTATTTTACATTGAGTATTCTTGCTTGCATGTATCATTGTGTATTATATTTGGTATTATATGTGTTAAAATTTTAATTTTTTACATTAAAAATGTATTTTTGGTCGATACTCGACCGGTCGTGGAGCTCGTGAACATGATATAATTTGGAGAAAATCTCCTTCTTCTTCATTTCTACTCCGACCTATGACGAGTCGTGGCTAGACCAGTTATACGATTTCTTGTATTTCTTCAAGGTTAGTCTTATTTCTTCATTTTTCTTGAAGTTTGATGTTCCATATGCTTTGATTTGATCATTGTGTAGTTTGATTTCATCTTTTTGTTGGGTTTTTCAAGGGTTTCTTCTCAAATTACTGATCTAGAGAAAACTCATCCTTCTTTTTATGCATTTCTCTTACTCTTAGTATATCTTGTTGAAGATGGATGCTAGAGGGAAGAAGAAAACATCCCGTGGTCCATCCTTATCTAGATCTACACCGATAACAAAACGGTACCTTCGGTCACCCGAAGATGATCCTCAAGATGTACGGTATTTGCGTGTCCATAATGTTATCATTGAGCATACCGTTGATCTCAATCACATTGCTCCATATGGTATTATCCCTCTCCTTGAATCTATTGGCTGGGCTAACATTTTGCTTTGGGGTGGGCCTGCATACCAGTCTATTACATAATCAATGGTTGCATGTATCTCAAAATTCTCCCTTGACAACTTAACTTTTTCAAGTGATACTAGAGAAGGGAAATTTGAAGTAGACCATCATTTAATATCGGGTATTATGGATATACCCGTTAATGATGAAGGTATTCCGATTCATACTCTATACGTCAAACCATCTGAATCGGAAAAATGCATGTTAACAAGAGACTTATGCAAAATTAATGCGCAATGGACACACAAAGGGAATGCGCTCTCTTCAAAGTATCTGTTACCTAGATATAGAGTGTTACATCATTTTTTCATTTCAAATCTGTATCCTCGGTCTGGTAATAAAATCGAGTTGACTTCTTTCATGGTTCGTGTGTTACATTCTATTACTTCTGGTACCAAGGTCTGCCTTCCTTCATTGATCTGTTATTTTATCATACAGTTTCGTCTCCATCCGGGTCATAGTGATATTCCGTTTGGTTATCTTATGACTGTGTTAGCCACTCATATGCTTTTCGATACACCTATTAATGAGGCACCCATTCATCATCTTATTTTCAACAATTCCAATCTTAATAAGATGGAGTTGGATTTGCTTCTTGGTCAAGTTGATGAAGGTGGTGTTGGTGGTGATGGTGGTGAAGCTGAAAATAAAGGGGAAGCTGGCGATCTTCCTCAACAGGATGTTAATATGGATGAGTTATTTGATGAGATAGAAACTGATTCGCCAAATGATCCTGATTTCAATCCATCTAATTATGATGCACGCCTTCGTGCATTGGAGGAGAAGGTTGATAACATGAGTGTCGCCCATGATATGCAGTTTAAATATATGTAAAAATATCTTCATCGCATTAATAGGGGCTTACATCATATTGATCCTACTATCCCTGCTCCCTCCTCTAGATTTAATTAGGCGAATTATCTTTTGGATTGTATAACATTATCTTATTTTTTATTTTGGATATTGTATCAACTTGGTTATGGCTTGATGATTTTGGTTTATATTTTGAAATATGCTATGTCCTTCCATATTTCTTTCTCATTATCTACTTTTTATTATTCTCTATGTTGTTGTGACTTTCCTATTATGCCTTTCCCTTGTCATTTTGTGACAAAAAGGGGGAGTAGTATGGTAAAGGGGAGTAATATGGAAAGAGGGAGTAATTTGTTTGGATTGATTGATTGAGAAGGATATGTGGATTGAGAATATGGAGTCTTGATGTTCACATATTGTTTATTGTTTACATGAGCAGTACTCGTATTTATTGTTTACATGAGCAGTACTCGTATCTCTCAGGGGGAGTAGAGTAATTTGTATGATGTTGCTCTTATCTGTATGATATGTGTTTTGTCACAAATTTGATAAAGGGGGAGATTGTAAGTGCTATGATTTCATATCCCTTTGGTTGTCAAATTTTGTGGTGTCAAAACCTATATCTATGTCTTGTATATCTTTTGTTTCATGTTTGAGACTATTCATTGCTTCAAGACATCGTATTTCAAGACAAGAACTTAAATGAAGAAAGTTTCAAGTCATGGATGAAGAATTCAAGAATAGAAGTCTTCAAGTATGCATATTCAAGATTCAAACAAGTACAAGTATAGAAGAAGACTTTGTCAACTCAAGAAAGGATCAAGCTCGAGAAGGCCTACAACAAGATTCGTAAATTCTCAAGCTTCTCTTAAGGGTCATCTGAGTGTACAGACTATCAATGTCCATCTCACTTTTAAGGTTTGTTTGACCTTAGATTGACCTTAGGATGGGCTTTCCTGTAGGTCATTCTAGATACATAATTCGTATATTTTAATATGCTTGTTCAGGCTGTTCTAAGACCAGTCCTAGGGACTTCAAGACCAGTCCTAGCTCTGCTACGACCAATCTTAAGTTTTTCAGGACCAGTCCTAGGTTGTTGAAGATTTTAAAATTTTTCTGATTGTCCAACGACCAGTCCTGGACATCCTTCAACCAGTCCTGTGAGTTATACGACTTGTCCTTCGACCGGTCTTAGCCCTACGACTCAAACTCCAGCAACTAATCTGGAGATCCTACGACCAGTCATAGGTGGCCCACGACCGGTTGTAGGCTACCCAGGACTAGTCGTGGAACAGCTAATCCTTATCCCGCGAAAATATTTGAAAATCTTTGAAGCTACGACCAGTCCTAGGATCCTAAGACCAGTCGTAGATGGAATTTTTCAAGCTATAAATAGAGTATGAACTTCAGAGCTTTTCAATTCAATTCAACTCAATTCAAGCAATCTTTAGGCTATACTCTGAGATAAGTTCGTGTTTATTATTAAGCTACTTTGTGCTCATTTAATATTCCTTTTGCTAGCTTTTTTATTATTTGATTTTGATCTACATTCCAATCTTATTTGAAAAGGGGAATTTCTGATATTCCTTCTTCTTGGATTCAAAATCAAATAGAACTAGCCCTTTTGATTTAAAATCAATTAGACTTAGAACTATTCTTAAAATGAGTATTGGACTTTGAATGTTGAATTGAACTTCTACTCCGATTGGTTCTACCGGGCTACTTCAAAAGGAGATTCAGGTATTTTATATTTGTGTAATTTACATTCTTTGGTTTTATTTGAGATTTGACAGAAAAATTTCATTGTTTTGGTTATCTGAGGAGAGCCAGAAAACTCAGATTGTGTGGGTTTTTGGATTGTGTAAGCACGAGATAAAAAGACACAATTGTGAAGGTTTTATGTAAACCTGTGAAACCTATTTTGATAGTGCATGCTAATATCCCCTGTGTGAGGATATTAGGAGTGGAGTAGCATTCTGTGTGGCTGTTGGATAACAGTTGGTGTACACACAGGCGAACCACTATATATCGTTGTGTTGTGGATGTGCTTTATTCTTTCATTCCTTTATTCATTTAGTTTTGTGGATTGTATTTGTGGATGAATGTTGTAATCATTTTATTTCAAGCAAGTGTGGGAATGCTGTAATAACTTAGGATTTATTTCTACAAGTTATTTTGGTTTCCTTGCTTTTTATTTATCATTGGTTTGTGATACAAAGGACGTTCTAGAAATAAGGTTTTCCTACCTTAAACCTTTAGTTTTTGGTGTAAGGTTGTCCTTAGAATTGATATAGTATCATTCTCTTAATTCTAGGTTATTGAGATTACTTTTAATTCAGCATTGTGCTTTATTTCTTTTATTATTCCGCTGTTGTAAGTTTTATTTCGCATTGCCCTATTCACCCCCCCTCTAGGGCATATAGCTAGGCCCTTTCAAGTGGTATCAGAGCCTAATAGCTCGTGCTTATTATTTATTTATTGAATTTATTTCCTGAGCTAACGATCTAAGCTATATTAAGATATCAAATTTTGATAGCCTATCAGTCACTAAGCCACCACCCTTTAATGGCACAAACTATGCCTATTGGAAAGCCAGGATGAGGATCTTCCTCAAATCCTTAGATGAAAGTGTGTGGGTAGCCACAGTGAATGAATAGAACCCTCCTATCACTGAAGTAACTAATGGCGATGGTTCAAAATCAATGAAAGTAACAACTTATTCTCTTTGGACCACACTTTAGAAAAGTGAGAGTAGTGTCAATGCAAAAGTACTAAATGTAATTACTTGTGCATTATCACCAGATGATGAATTCAAAAGAATCATCTCTTGTGAAAATGCAAAATAAGCATGGGATGTATTAGAAATGACACACGAGGGTACATCAATTGTCAAGAAATCTAAAGTCCAACTCCACACAACTAAATTTGAAGAAATTCATATGGAGGAGAATGAGATGTTTATGGACTTCTACACTAGATTGAATGACATGGTGAACTCTATGTGGGGTCTTGGTGATAGAATCCCAGAAAGTAAAGTGTGCGCAAAGATATTACGCTCACTTCCTGAACGATTCAATTCTAAAGTGACCGCGATTCAAGAACTTCCTGTTACGGATACCATGAGGGTTGAGGAACTATTTGGTTCACTACAAACCTACGAGTTGTCCTTTAAAGCTCCTAAAGGAAAATCAATTGCTCTCAATCTGCATTGTAAGGATAGTTCATTTCATTATAACCTCGTACTTATTGAGTATAGGCCGTCCAGGCCCATCTGCATTGTAAGGATAGTTCATTTCATTATAACATATTCAGTATAGTTCCATGACTCATGATCATACGCATCATATGTATGCTTGATATGAGAAGTGACTGATCATAGCATATGCCTTCGAGCAGATTGTTTATGGGACCCCGATTAGGCAGTGTTGCCCTGCATGAGCGCACGATACGCGCAGGATTTACTGCATGATTGGATAGTGTGATTCATACATTTCGCATTGTGTGATATGGTTACTGTACGCCCTAGCGACATCGGGGTCATAGCCTCCACATGCGTATCGTGGTTTGCAGGATTGGATATCGAAAATTTTATTCTACATGGGGTGCTATAGATATCCCTGGGTGAAAGTCCCTAAACCCTTGTAGTACCAAGAGGTTGCTCCAACATCTAGACCGAGTGGGTAGATGAGCGTTGAGTGCTGATTACCAGATGGCTGTGCTCTCCACTGTGTCATGGTTGGTTGGAAGGGGGTGCGGCCTTATCCGCCCGAGTGTAGGGGGCAAAGCTAGGCTGAGTTTGACCAGCTCGAGGAATGGGTCCGCTATCGACGAGTCGAGCCCGATATTGGCAGATGGATAGTGAGGTCTCTTCCACTTACCTTATTGCGTGGGATGTGGCGACGATCTGGTTTATAGTGTACTAGACCCCGGTGATATCCCAGAGCTAAGCTGTATTGACATGTGGGCTTAGATGAGGATTGTATGCTTGACTTGCATCTTGCATCGCATAGCCTTGGTATGGCTCATGATATTATGTATCCATCTGCATATTCCGCATTACTCTGATATTGCATGATCATATTACTACCTTGCGCACACACTTTCACCACCCTCTAAGCTTTCTATAACCTTATGCACGACTGTTGCGTGTAGGTGACGTTGGGGCGCAGCAGCGCTGAGACAGGAGCACTTGCAGATCATTTTAGAGTTTTTATTCCTTACCATTATATTTCCCTTTATGCTCATTGTACTTGTAAAGTTTTTAATCATAGTGAAAATGTAATGGAGTTCTTGGTTGTTGTTTGTGGGTTATGCCTTTGGTTATACTTATTACGAATCAAACTGACGTTAAAAATCCTCCTCGTAGCATTCCAGAATCGGAACCTGGTGAATGGGCGCTATGAGCCGAGAATGGGATTCTACGGAGGCTGTCGGTGCTGGATTCGGCAATCAAAAATTTTATGAGCCCGTTTTCTGAGTTTGGGGCGTGACACATACCACCATAATCTACTCAGAGTAGGGTGCTCACTGGTCACTACGGAGAGGTTTGTGGCCCCAACGTAGGCCGACATCTCCACCACGGTGTCCCATACCACCATGCCCGGCTCATGAGTCTTAGGGGATCGAGGTACCAAGGTTAGAGGGGTTATCACTGGTAAGTTCAGTACCCTAGGTTCAAGCAGTTATGACGAATACAAGGTGAACATACAACGGTCAATCGGGTTACTTGATGAGTCCGACTAGCATGAGCGCACGTTGAATCGACCGACATGAAGTGCACAAGCACTTCGTGTGGCCTAACCACTGCCGACGACTCTAGTACGACTCGGGTTTGTCATACACATCCTTCATGGTGAAAAGAATCCAACCACGAATTCTAAACTGTTACCGACTGCCTAGACTAGAGTATAGCCCCAAACACTTGTAATCTAAATCAATAATCATATGAGAGAGACAGAATTGAAATACAAGAAATTCCAGCATGTTATCGGCATGTTATAACCTAGATCATAAGCAGTTAACCATACACGAGTACTTCACACATAAGGTAATCAATTAAAATAAACAAGCATGGAGGAAATCATGTATATCATCAAATTAGTTGAGAATCCAGTCTCAACGCTAATCTACAACACCATTTACTCAATACTTACTAATACATACATTTACACAAACACTTAGACTACACAACTCCAACATACATGACGTATGTTGATTTCAACATATAATATGACAGATCCTTATATCAAGGAGATGTCTAATACACAACAATCATGTTCTTACATTCAAAACATATGGCAATCATAAATCATATTGATTTAGGCATTTCAACAAACACTTAGTCTACACACATTAGTCTACATAGCATATGTCGGCCAATATGTGCATTAGGGCGAATCTCTTCGCCAAACAGATCATACACGTATAACTAGTATAAGTACACGGTAAATACTCATGGCAATCATATCAGTAAAATACATACGCATACATTATTTCCTACAAATACCTAAAATACCCTAAATCTCATATTCTTCGTATGTATTCGAAATGAAAAATGGACAGCATGTTCTACATGTGAAACAACATCCTTATCAGCAATCTACCATTAAACAGCATTGAAAGCTTTGAAAAATGGTAACCAAAGCGTCTAAAATCTGCACCTTACGCCGTAGGAGCGTAATGAATCGAACAGGAACTCTACGTCGTTGTCAACACCGATATGACGACCTAATTCACAAGATAGGTCAGCTACTTCGCTACTTGTATTGCTAGAATCCCTAAAACATGTTGAGGTTAGGGTTTTCTTACCTAGAATAAAGTCGGAATTACCAGAAGAGTGATTAGAATGCGGTGTTTAAGCGCGTGTAGAAGCAGGATTGAATGCCAGGGACTTTCCCTCACACTTTCACACAATCTCTCTCTTTTCTCTCTTCTCCTTTCTAGGGTTTTTGCAAAATTCGTATGGGAGGGGTGTGAGAGGGTTTAAGGTCTTTAAATAGGTTAGAAAGTCACCTATATAGACTTGGAACAAAGGTATACTTGGGTTTTAACCAAATCGGGTCTTTCCCGATCCGAAAGAGCATTTCTGGAGGTCCCCTGACTGAATGCGGTCGGATTTAAGCTCATGGATATTGGATCCTGATCACATTAAGTTTTCAGTCCGACAGTGTTCCCAGATCGCACGTGGTGGACCAGTTTCAATTCAGCGGTCATTGAGACTCGATCAGGGATTCCAAGTACACTGACCTGAGTGGAAAATGTTCTCTGATCCGAGGGTGTATTTGGGTCAGATTCCGACGATCTGAATGCTTAAAAAATATCACGCAAGCGACATGTGCCAGATTTATTTAAATTGAATTAATTTGCTAAATATTTTCCTTTTCTCACTCTCTTCACTCCGGACTCAGTAACATGGTCTCAGGATATCAGTTGGGCTTGATTTTAAAATGTTGTCAAGTCCAACAAGGTGGTCTTAATTGTCTAGGATTATCGCTATCGGACTTTCGACACGTGGTCTAGATCCAATACAAAGTTTCAAAGGGTTCCTGAGAACAAAAAGGTTTAGAGTTTGATCCTGGATTTCAGGGTAAGGTAGCGTCAATGATTCTATAGGTTTTGGGTCTTACAGATTGTATTTAAAGTAGTTGGTGCTAATTTCGCAGGAAATCTAGTATAGTGTTGGCTAATTCACATTAAATTTCTAAAGAATTAGGTTCTAAATGATTTATTTGGCTTTGGAATTGGGTTCTGAGAGGTTACCAAGGTGTTATGGTTGACCCATAGCCTAAGGATGTCTAACCCCAGGTTGGCAAAAATCTGGGGTGTTACAATCTACCCCTCTTAAAACATAATTTCATCCCCGAAATTTGCTATGGGTAATGAGTCCCTAGAGAGACTTTAGTATTGACATTCTAAGGAAGGTTCAAATCCTATTTAATGACCTAACCTTACGTATAACCTAAACTAACTTCTTCGATCATAGGTCAGTGGGGAAGAGGCCAACCACGCTTCCGCTGCACTACTCTGATCCAACGGTTGTATTAGATAATCCTAAGCATATTGGGCTCAATATGTTCTACCCCCTTTAAAGCTTAGTTCTACTTAAGGTTTAAGAATTTATTTCTCGATCCGTATATCGGAACGAGATGTAACTTAGGGCCTATCCTTGACATGAAATGGGAAACAACCTCTCAATACATTAGTCTTTCTTTGCTAATGATGCGTTCTATGGCATTGGTACCTATGGTTGTAGAAAGAAGCCCAATCTCTATTGTAATTGAATTCAGGGGCAGGTGTGAGCTTGCGGCAAGATGTCTAATCTCTATTGGCTATATATCCTCAACATTTTCCAAAGGTAAAGCAATAACTTTTGGTTATAAATTGTAACACCTCAGATTTTTGCCAACCCAGGATTAGACATCCTTAGGCAATGGGTCAATCCTAACACCTGATTAACTTCTCAAAACTTAATCCAAAAGTCTCAAATCCCTATTTCCTTCGAAAATCTCACCTTTCACTACTTTATCCTTCAAAATTTTATAGGAGCTTTCATATTAGACACAAATCTTAAAGTTTAGGTGATGTTAATTAATACTTAAACTAAAAAGTACTATGAATAGTAAATAAATAAATAAAAAGAGTTTTTAATCATTAACCTTTTGTAATCTCACGAAATAAGTAGGCTATTTGGATAGATCAGCTTCTCCTACCCCAAAATCATATATTGCATGTCAAATAACTCATCCCAGGTTCTAAAATACACCCATTTCAAATATTAGATGGTAAAATCACCCCAAACAAGTCAGCGAACGGCGATGGGATCGCCGGTTTGGCGAGGCATCGCCGAACCCGTCCGTACAACGGTCTGGCAGGCCAGTTTCTGCACTTTTTCCTGTACGTTTCTTTCAATTTTAAAAAATTATATCTCCTTCGTTATAACTCCAATTTAGGTGATTCAAAAGCTAGATTGAAGCTAAATGAGTCTAGTTTTATATAAAAATATGTGAAAAATATAATAAAATATTTAATATAGTTTAAAGTAGGTCATTATGAGCAACTATCCTATAATCACTTGTTGGACAGCTGCTGCTTCTGGAATTTTTAAAATTTTTTTACAACTCAAAATCTTATGAAATTTAGTGGAGTCAGGGTAAACTTGATGATGAACTCTCAAAAAAATAGTAAAAATAATATGATAACTAGAAGTGTCCAAAATGGGGCATAGAATGGCCCTAGGACTGTATTCTGCCCTATTAGGGTAGAATTTGGTTAAGTACCAAACTAAATACTCAGTAAAATTAACTTGGATCACTTTAAATATAAACTATAAGACCCAAAATTAGTAGGAATGCTAACGCTATGTTACCTAGAAACCTAAGATCAAACTCTAAACCGGTTTGTTCTCGGGAACCCTTTGAAACTTCGTATTGGATCTAAACCGCGCGTTAGAAGTCCGATATCTACCATCTTAGACTGTTATGACCGCTTAGCTGGACTTGACAATTGTTTTAAAAATTAAGGTCAACCGACGTTCAGAGGCTATTTCATTGAGCCTGGAGTAAAGAGAGTAAGAAATGGGTGAGATTCGGAAAATTTAATCCAAATCTGGCACGTGACTTGGTGCGTTATTATTAAGCGTTCTCACCCTCAGAATTCAGCCAAATTATACCCTCGGATCAGGAAAAATTTCTCTTTCATATCATGAGACTTGTAGACCTGATTTAGGTACGATGACCGCTGAACTGAAACTGGTCAGCCACGTGCGATCTGGGAACTCTACCGGTCTGAAAACTTGATGTCTGCTAGATCCAGTATGCATGAGCTTAAGTCTGACCGCGTTTGGCCAGGGGACCTCCCGAAACACTCTTTTGGATCGAAAAAGTCCCGTTTTGGTTATAACTTAAGTGTACCTTGTTTCCAAGCCTAATTTGGGAAGGTTTTGGCCTATATAAGGGCTTTAAACCCTCACATATCTCACCCATCCGAATTTGCTAGAAACCCTAGCTAGAGAGAGAGAGAGAAAGTGAGAGTTTGTGAGAGAGTTGTGGGAGAGAATTCCCACCATTTGCTGCAGCTTTTGCACGTGCCAAAGCACCGCACTTCAATGACTTTTCCGGTGATTCCAACACACTCCTAGGTAAGAAAAACCCTAACTACTTGCTGTTTTGGGATTTTTTCGATTCAAATATCGAAATAGCTTATGTATCTTGTGCATTAGGTCGCCATAACGCCGTTAACGAAGCATTGACGTTCAATTCGAATCGATACACTTCTACGACACAAGGTGAGGATTTTAGACGCTTAGATTGACCGATTTCAACGCTTTCAATGTCGTTTAATAGTAGATTATCGACGGCAATGCCATTTGACATGTACAACATGCTGTCCATTTTTCGTTTCGTAAACGTACGGTAAATATGAGATTTAGGGTATTTTATGCATTTATAGAAAATACCATATACGTCTGTATTTTGCTGAAATGATTGTCATGTTTATATGTCGTATTAGTATACTGGATATGCGTGTATGATCTGTTTGGCGAAGAGATTCGCCCTAATGCGCACTTTGGGTCGACATACGTTATGTAGACTAAAGTGTGTAGACTAAGTGTTTGTATAAATGTTTGTACTAGTATGTATGGAGTAACTGTTGTTGTAGAGTAGTCTTGAGATTGAAATCTCAAGTAATATGCTGATGTATAGGATTTTCACCATGTTGGCTATATGAATTGAATTCATTATATATGCGGAATGCATGCGTTGATTGATTTGCTTACGTTGTATGTTATAACACGTGTCAACATGCTCGTATTGTTTATATTCATTTCTGCTACTCTCATATGCTTACTGATGTTGTTTACAAATGTTTGGGGCTATGCACTAGTCCAGGCAGTCGGTAATGATTCAAATTCGTGGTTGGCTTCTATTTGCCACGAAGGACGTGTCGATGAACGCGAGTCGTGTTTTGGACAGGCGGCAGTGGTTAGGCCACACGAAGTGTTTTATGCACTTCATGTCGCTCAGCTTGAGATGTGCTCGTACTAGTCGACCCCGTCAAGTAACCCGACTAGCCATTGTATGTTCACCATGTATGAGTCATAACTGCTTGAACCTAGGATACTGAACTTACCATTGAAAACCCTATTAACCATGGTACCTTGATCCATAAAGACTCATGAGCCGAGCATGGTGGAAGAATGTGATAGATATATAAAATATATAAATGATTATAAGTCTCCAGAGTGTGATCATGTTACCAGGTTAACTAAATACATGTATACTCTAAAATAGAAAGAAAAGAATATACATGGGTGTGTAAATAAAAGGTGAAATACCAAGTGTATTGGCATCTAATCAGTAACCCTGTAAACCCGTCGATCAGAACCTGTATATAGGAGGGATCCTCCTCATCATCATTAAGTCTGACTTTTCTTCGCAAGCATTTCTATCATTTGAAACTAAAATAGGGACTGGTTGGTGTGCGCAACACCGTCCCGTAACGTGGGAGTAAGTAGCTAACTCGGTGGAATCATAGAGCAAAGGTTAACATGTTATCAAATCCATCACGCGATAATGGTAAAGTAAGCAATCAAACATTCCTAAACACTATGATTAATGCAAGAATGAAATGACATGATGGATGCCCTCACCGACATACTCCCTCATGCGACACCATCTTACGTCCACGGCATGCTTTCTTCCCTTAGTGCTCCACATCTTCCAGGCACATGCAGTGTGATATGAATATGATTATCGAGTTGTTATTAGTCCTTTTCATACAGCAGGATTGAGAAACTAGGATACTTTTCTTATATTAATACCCAAACAATGATCTTGTCTAGGGTCGTCACTCCTAGTAGTCTCATACGATGATATATTTCTAAGTCGCTGCAAGGGCTGCCAGGGCTGTTGCACGCACTCGTTGCTCTGATCCCCCATCACCTTATTAATACAGGCCTAGTTTATATCCTTAAGACTGCATCAGAACTCATCGCCCCCATGCGGTGTCAAGATAAACTCAAGGTCACTACAAAGGGCTGTCAGGGCTGTTGCTCGCAGTCGTTGCTCCACTCCCCCATCACCTTATCTATGTAGGCCAACAACAAGAATATAGTGTCCCATACTGTAAGACCCGTATCTTAGTCCGTACCATTCTGTAGACTTCCGAGGTCTTACCGGTCGAATTCCGGCAACCTTCGACCCTTAACCGATATTTACATGCGACCCTGATTCATATGCCGTCAACCTGACTCAACTCAACCCAAGACCTTTACCATAGCGACCGCGCCATCGCTACGGTTCCGATGCCGTGACTTGCGCGACGAGGCGATACCTTGGTCAAGAGATGTGGGCCAACATTCGGTGCGAGGAAAACGCCGCGCGTTGTAAAACCTAAGAGAATCTCTATGAGGTGTCACATCAATCCCATCAATCAATCAATCCTATCACATCACATGTCAAGTACACATCACTTTTTCACCCTTTCCAAGCAAGCCTCAAAAGTCAAGAATCTCTTACACCTCCCATGCCTTTCTTACATAAAAGGCCACCAAAGTCAAAAAGTTCTTACACACCCATCTCTCTCCCATCCATCACTCCATCACCCATCACTCTCTCTCCCTTTATAACTCTCTCTCTCTTTCTCATTTTCAAAATCCATTCCAAGCAACCAAAAACCCTCCATAAGTATGAACTCTCCAAGCCTCTCCCTCTCTTTCAAAACTTCAAGTGTGGCCCACCTCTCCATCTCAAAATCTCCTATCCCAACCATCCAAACCTCATCTCATCCATTAAAATCAAAGCTAAGGTGCTAAAGAACCCATAGGAGCAAGAAGATCGGACGGTGGGTGCTTGATAATGGTAGTTTTTCCTGTTTTTGAGATGGGCCAAGCAAGGCCAACCGATCAATGGTTTGGATCTTACTTGGGACCCTAAAATGTGGCCGATCGCCCACCTTGATCATCATGATCATTCCATGATAGGGCCATTCTCCATGGCCCCCATCATGATGTTTGTTTCATGGCATTATGAAGGTCATCTAGACCGTCCATATTGGTGGGGAAAGGATCCCCACCGTTGATTTTCAATTTTGGTGGTCCCATGTGTTAAGGGATTCATTTGATGTATGATTTGTTTTACAAGGGAGGGCTCATAGTGGTGGAGCCCTCCATCACAAGCGTGTCCCACTCTCTATCTCTCTATCTCTCTCTCTCCCTTTCTATATTTTTTTTATTATAATATGGTTGTGTGGCCTACTTGAATGGACCCCACCATGAGGCATATACCCTAACCAAACTATCTACAAGTGTGGCCTACCTTGCGTGAGTTGTATCTACACCATCCTCCATGAGGTGGCCCACCTAAACAGGGCCCACCTCAATGCTTGTGCTGAAACTAAAATTGTCTAGCGTCTGGGACGCTGGATGTGAGATAAACACAAATATAGGCTTGGTTGAAGCCATGGAGGTGGACCATTGGTGTAGGCCCCACCTTGATGTAAATATCCAATCCAAGTCGTCCATCCTCTTACCAACATCATTTTAGCCGTTGAGTGGGAGAATGGGGCTGATCTGAGCATCTGGTGGGCCATAGCATAGGGAACTTTTGTGGTTATCCTTAAAAAATTTTTTTGATGATTCTATGCACCCAAAAATCCCAAACTTTGGACTCATTTTGTTTGTCTCGAGCTGTAGAGTCCCATAGTCGGAATGGATTTTCCAAACGTGGGTCCCACTTGTGAAAAACCACAGGAAAATGATTTTTTTTTTTTTAAAAAGAAATAAGAAAGGAAAGAGGGTGTGCTGCTGGGCAGCAGCTGTCAGCGCTGCCAGCACTAGGCGGATGGACGAGCAGTCCCACGGCTGTTGTCGTGGGCCCCACCATGATATGTACGTGATAATCCAAGCCGTTCATGAGGTGGGCCCCCTCCAAGTTTCAACTGAATCCAATGCTCAGGTGGCCCACACCACACGAAACAGTGAGATTGAACCTCTGCCATTGGAACTCATTTTTGGGCCCACAGAAGTTTTGGATCAAAATGAAATTTATTTTTCTTCCTCATCCAGGTCTGTGTGACCTTATCAACCGGTTGGATGGAAAATATATGCTATGGTGGGCCCCACATGGGACCTACAGTGATATACGTGTCTTATATCCACCGTCCAGGCGGACGGTGGAAGCCCACCATGATATTTGCATTTTTTCCTCACCGTCCAGCGGACGGTGGAGTTGGAGCCCACCTAATGCATGTGTTTTATTCATGCCACCCCCCCTGGCCCACACACTGGATAGAAAATAAACATTGCAGTGAGCCCTTTGCCATTTTGGATAGAAAATAAACATTTTAGTGGGCCCCTTGCCAGCCAGTTTGAACGGAAATTAAACATTTCAGTGGGCCTCTAGGCCCATGGGATTGGACCCATTTGATGTGCTCCAAGGCCCATTTAATGTAATTTAAGGCCCATGGGATTGGACCCATTTGATGTGCTCCAAGGCCCATGGGATTAGGCCCATTTAATGTAATTTAAGGCCCATGGGATTGAACCCATTTGATGTATTTTAAAGCCCATGGGAGTAGGCCCATTTGATATGTATAAGGCCCATGGGTCGAGAACCATTTGATGCATTTTCAGGCACACGGGTTATGACCCATTGCAATGCACTTAAAGCCCATTGGTGCGGCTCATGGATGTGGCCCATTTGATATATTTAAGGCCTAATGAGAATTGTACTTAAGGCCCATTGGTGCGGCCTAGTGGTGTGGCCCTGTAACATCCCGAATTTTGGCCAATTTGGGATTTGACGTCCTTAGGCAGTGGGTCAACTAAAACACCTGAAAAATCGCTCAAAATCCAATTCCATAGCCAAAGAAATCACTTAGGATTAATTCCTTTAGAAACTAAGCATAAGTTAGCTAGCGTAACGCTAGAGTAGCTGGGAAATAGTCCCTGATCACTTTAAATACATACTACAAGACCCAAATCGAGTAGAACCAATGACTCTATAATACTTTAAAACCTCGGATCAAACTCTAAGCAGGTTTATTCTCTGGACCACTTTGAAACTTTGTATTGGATCTAGACCACGCGTCGAAAGTTCGATACCTACTATCTTAGACCGTTAGAACCGTCTAGCTGGACTTGACAGTCATTTCGAAAATCAAGTCCAACTGACATTCACAGGCTATTTCATTGAGCCTGGACTGAAGAGAGTAAGAATAGGGACAAATTTGGAATTTGAAATTCAAATCTGGCACATGACTTGACGTGTCAGTATTAAGCGTTCTGACCATCAGAATTCAGCCAAATTACACCCTTAGATCAGGAAAAATTTCTATTTCATATCATGAGACTTGCAGCCCTGATCTACGTGCGGTGACCGCTGAACTGAAACTGGACCGCCACGTGCGATCTACGAACACTGATGGTCTGAAAACGGTATGAGAGCGACATCTGACATGTGTGAACTTAAGTCCGACCGCATTCAGCCAGGGGACCACCAGAAATGTCCTTTTGGACCGAAACAGCCCCGCTTTGGATAAACATCAAGTGAACTTTGTTCCCGAGCCTATTTCGGGCAAGTTTGGGCTTATAAAAGGGGTTGAAACCCTCACTCCTCTCTCCTATCCGAATTTGAGAAAAACCCTAGATTGGGAGAGAGAAAAAGTGAGAGTTTGTGAGAGAGAGTAGGAGAGGATTTTCCTGCTGCTGGCTTACCTGTTGCACGTGCTTTAGCAACATGCTCCGATCACCTGGCCGGTGATTTCTCCACATTTTTAGGTAAAAAAATACCCCATTTAGTCGCTGATTTGAGGTTCCTTTCGTTCCATAGCTTGTTAGTTGATGAATCTCGTAAATCAGGTTCCCTATTCGCCGTAGACGAAGCATATATGCTCCGTTCGAATTCACATACCTGTAAGAGATAAGGTATGGATTTTAGATGCTTTGATTGACTGTTTCCAACGCTTTCAATGTCGTTTAATAGTAGATTATTGACGGCAACGCTGTTTGACATGTACAACATGCTGTCCGTTTCCTGTTTTGTAAACCAACGAAGAATATGAGATTTAGGGCATTCTAGTCATTTGTAGGAAGTACTGATTTCATTTATATTTTGCTGATGTGATTGACATGGTTTATTGTCGCATTAGAATGTTAGGAATACGTGCATAGTTAGTTTGGCAAAGAGATTTGCCAAAATGCGCACTTTGAGTCGACATACTATATGTGGACTTAAGTGTGTAGTATAAGTGTTTGTATAAATGCTTGTATTAGTATGTATTGAATTAAATGGTGTTATGAATTAGTTTGAGATTGATTTCTCAATTAAAATGCTAATGTAAATGATTTCCTACATGTTAGCCATATGTACGATTTCATTATATGTATGAAATGCATGTGCTTGATGATTCACTTAAGTGGTATGTTATAACATATGCTTGATGATTTCCTTATGATTTAGTTTGAGATTGAATTCTCAATTAATACGTTGATGGAGATGATTTCCTATATGTTGGCGATATGCATAATTTCATTATATGTGTGAAAGACATGTGTAAGATGATTTACTTAAGTTGTATGTTATAACATGTGTTAACATGCTCACATGGTTGTATTTCAATTCCAATACTCTTACATGAATTGCTGATGTGGATTCATAATTGCTTGGGACTATACTTAGTCCAGGCAGTCGGTAACAGAGAAAATTCGTGGCTAGCTTGTATTTACCACGAAGGACGCATCGATGAACGCGAGTCGTGTTTGGAGTTGATGGCAGTGGTTAGGCCACGCGAAGTGTTTCACGCACTTCATGTCGTTCGACTTGCGAGGCGCTCGTGCTAGTCGAGCCCATCAAGTAACCCGACTGGTCGTTGTATGTTCACCCTGCATGAGTCATAACTGCTTGAACCTAGGGTACTGAACTTACCATTGTAAACCTTGTTAACCATGGTACCTTGATCCACGAAGACTCATGAGCCGGACATGGTGGTATGGGACACCGTGGTCGAGCTGTCGGCCTACGCTGGGGCTACAAACCTCCCCGTAGTGACCAGTGAGCACCTAGTCTCGTGAGCAGATTATGGTGGTATGGGACACTATATTCTTACTGTCGGCCTACACTGATCAGGCGACGAGTCCTTTGTAGTGACCGCGAGCGTATTCTGAGTCTACGGGAGGCAACGACCCTTCAGTAGAAGTAGAGTACAGTAGGCCTGTATTGATAAGGTGATGGGGGAGCGGAGCAACGAGTGCGTGCAACAGCCCTGGCAGCCCTTGCAGCGACCTACAAAATGTACATCGTATGAGATTACTAGGAGTGACGACCCTAGACAGGATCTGTGTTGGGATTGATATAAGGGAAGTACCTTAGTTTCCCAATCCTGCTGTTTGAATGGACTAATAACAACTCGGCAATCATATCACCATTACATTGCATGTGCATGGAAGATGTGGAGCACTGAGCGGGATGCACGCATGCCGCGGACGAAGATGGTGCCGTATGAGGGAGAATGTCGGTGAGGGCATCCATCATGTCATGTCATATTGCATTAACAACAGTTTTAGGATTGTTTGATTTACTGCTTTACTATTATCGCATGATTGATTTGAGAACATGCTAATCCTTGCTCTATTATTCCACTGAGTTAGCTACTCACTCCCACGTTACGGGACGGTGTTCCTGGACACCCACCAGACCCTTTTGTGATTGCAGATGATAGCGCGGCCTGCGAGGTGGAGCCAGACTTGATGATGATGATGAGGAGGAGGATCCCTCCTTTATGCATGTTCTGATTGACGGGATTATAGGGAGGTTGATTAGATGCCTTGACACTTGTCATTTTATATCTTCAGAGCACTCATGTATATATTTTCTTTCTATTTTGAGGTATACATGTATATGTTTAACCAGGTAACATGTTCACACTCAAGAGACACACAACAGTTTATATATATTATACATACTATCACAAACTTCCGCTGGTTAATTTAACTGTCTCTGGAGTATGATATGCTGTTCTGGTGTAATCCCACTCATGTTTCATACCTTAACATAGACAACATTCAATTATATATATCTATGTTGCATAAATAACATTTTAGAACTTGAAAGTTGGGTTTTTTCTCGACCCCCCGATTTTCGGGATGTTACAGGCCCACATGATGCATATAAGGCCCATTGAATGTGGCCCATTTGATATATTTAAGGCCCAATGGGATGTACGTAAGGTCTATTGCAATGTGTAATTCCAACCTGGTTTATGTAACGATGTTTACGACGATCGTGCCTTGGGAGCAATGTTGGTTTGACGTCCACATTGTGAGTGTAATGCTGGTTGGATGTCCACATTACGACTCTCCTTAGGGCCAATTATTAGGCCCGTACTTATTGAGTATAGGCCGTCCAGGCCCATCTGCATTGTAAAGATAGTTCATTTCATTATAACATGTTCAGTATAGTTCCATGACTCATGATCATATGCATCATATGTATGCTTGATATGAGAAGTGACTGATCATACCATATGCCTTCGGGCAGATTGTTTATGGGACCCCGATTAGGCGGTGTTGCCTTGCATGAGTGCACGATACGCGCAGGATTTACTGCATGATTGGATAGTGTGATTCATACATTTCGCATTGTGTGATATGGTTACTGTACGCCCTAGCGACATCGGGGTCATAGCCTCCACATACGTATCGTGGTTTACAGGAATGGATATCGAAAATTTTATTCTACATGGGGTGCTATAGATATCCCTGGGTGAAAGTCCCTAAACCCTTATGGTACCAAGAGGTTGCTCCAACATCTAGACCGAGTGGGTAGATGAGCGTTGAGTGCTGATTACCAGATGACTGCACTCTCCACTGTGTAGTGGTCGGTTGGAAGGGGGTGCGGCCTTACCCGCCCGAGTGTAGGGGGCAAAGCTAGGCTGAGTTTGACCAGCTCGAGGAATGGGTCCGCTATCGACGAGTCGAGCCCGATATTGGCAGACGGATAGTGAGGTCTCTTCCACTTACCTTATTGCGTGGGATGTGGCGACGATCTGGTTTATAGTGTACTAGACCCCGGTGATATCCCAGAGTTAAGCTGTATTGACATGTGGGCTTAGATGAGGATTGTATGCTTGACTTGCATCTTGCATCGCATAGCCTTGGTATGGCTCATGATATTATGTATCCATCTGCATATTCCGCATTACTCTGATATTGCATGATCATATTACTACCTTGCGCACACACTTTCACCACCCTCTAAGCTTTTTATAAGCTTATGCACGACTGTTGCGTGTAGGTGACGTTGGGGCGTAGCAGCGCTGAGACAGGAGCACTTGCAGATCATTTTAGAGTTTTTATTCCTTACCATTATATTTCCCTTTATGCTCATTGTACTTGTAAAGTTTTTAATCATAGTGGAAATGTAATGGAGTTCTTGGTTGTTGTTTGTGGGTTATGCCTTTGGTTATGCTTATTACGAATCAAACTGACGTTAAAAATCCTCCTCATAGCATCCCAGAATCGGAACCTGGTGAATGGGCGCTAGGAGCTGAGAATGGGATTCTACGGAGGCTGTCGGCGCCGGATTCGGCAATCAAAAATTTTGTGAGCCCATTTTATGAGTTTGGGGCGTGACACATAGCACCATAATCTACTCAGAGTAGGGTGCTCACTGGTCACTACGGAGAGGTTTGTGGCCCCAACGTAGGCCGACATCTCCACCACGGTGTCCCATACCACCATGCCCAGCTCATGAGTCTTAGGGGATCGAGGTACCAAGGTTAGAGGGGTTATCACTGGTAAGTTCAGTACCCTAGGTTCAAGTAGTTATGACGAATATAAGGTGAACATACAACGGTTAATCGGGTTACTTGATGAGTCCGACTAGCATGAGCGCACGTTGAATCGACCGACATGAAGTGCACAAGCACTTCGTGTGGCCTAACCACTGTCGACGACTCTAGTACGACTCGGGTTCGTCATACACATCCTTCATAGTGAAAAGAATCCAACCACGAATTCTAAACTGTTACCGACTGCCTAGACTAGAGTATAGCCCCAAACACTTGTAATCTAAATCAATAATCATATGAGAGAGACAGAATTGAAATACAAGAAATTCCAGCATGTTATCGGCATGTTATAACCTAGATCATAAGCAGTTAACCATACACGAGTACTTCACACATAAGGTAATCAATTAAAATAAACAAGCATGGAGGAAATCATGTATATCATCAAATTAGTTGAGAATCCAGTCTCAACGCTAATCTACAACACCATTTACTCAATACTTACTAATACATACATTTACACAAACACTTAGACTACACAACTCCAACATACATGACGTATGTTGATTTCAACATATAATATGACAGATCCTTATATCAAGGAGATGTCTAATACACAACAATCATGTTCTTACATTCAAAACATATGGCAATCATAAATCATATTGATTTAGGCATTTCAACAAACACTTAGTCTACACACATTAGTCTACATAGCATATGTCGGCCAATATGTGCATTAGGGCGAATCTCTTCGCCAAACAGATCATACACGTATAACTAGTATAAGTACACGGTAAATACTCATGGCAATCATATCAGTAAAATACATACGCATACATTATTTCCTACAAATACCTAAAATACCCTAAATCTCATATTCTTCGTATGTATTCGAAATGAAAAATGGACAGCATGTTCTACATGTGAAACAACATCCTTATCAGCAATCTACCATTAAACAGCATTGAAAGCTTTGAAAAATGGTAACCAAAGCGTCTAAAATCTGTACCTTACGCCGTAGGAGCGTAATGAATCGAACAGGAACTCTACGTCGTTGTCAACACCGATATGACGACCTAATTCACAAGATAGGTCAGCTACTTCGCTACTTGTATTGGTAGAATCCCTAAAACATGTTGAGGTTAGGGTTTTCTTACCTAGAATAAAGTCGGAATTACCAGAAGAGTGATTAGAATGCGGTGTTTAAGCGCGTGTAGAAGCAGGATTGAATGCCAGGGACTTTCCCTCACACTTTCACACAATCTCTCTCTTTTCTCTCTTCTCCTTTCTAGGGTTTTTGTAAAATTCGTATGGGAGGGGTGTGAGAGGGTTTAAGGTCTTTAAATAGGTTAGAAAGTCACCTATATAGACTTGGAACAAAGGTATACTTGGGTTATAACCAAATTGGGTCTTTCCCGATCCAAAAGAGTGTTTCTGGAGGTCCCCTGACTGAATGCGGTCGGACTTAAGCTCATGGATATTGGATCCTGATCACATTAAGTTTTCAGTCCGACAGTGTTCCCAGATCACACGTGGCGGACCAGTTTCAGTTCAGTTGTCGCTGAGACTCGATCAGGGATTCCAAGTACACTGACCTGAGTGGGAAATGTTCCCTGATCCGAGGGTGTATTTGGGTCAGATTCCGACGATCTGAATGCTTAAAAAATGTCGCGCAAGCGACATATGCTAGATTTATTTAAATTGAATTAATTTGCTAAATATTTTCCTTTTCTCACTCTCTTCACTCCAGACTCAGTAAAATGGTCTCAGGATATCAGTTGGGCTTGATTTTTGAAATGATTGTCAAGTCCAATAAGGTGGTCGTACTTGTCTAGGATTATCGCTTTCGAACTTTAGATGCGCGGTCTAGATCCAATACAAAGTTTCAAAGGGTTCCTGAGAACAAACAGGTTTAAAGTTTGATCATGGATTTCTTAAAGTTTGATCATGGATTTCAGGGTAAGGTAGCGTCAATGATTCTATAGGTTTTGGGTCTTACAGATCGTATTTAAAGTGGTTGGTGCTAATTTCGCAGAAAATCTAGTATAGCGTTGGTTAATTCACGTTAAATTTCTAAAGAATTAGGTTCTAAATGATTTATTTGGCTTTGGAATTAGGTTTTGAGAGGTTGTCAAGGTGTTATGGTTGACCCATAGCCTAAGGACGTCTAACCCCAGGTTGAAAAAAATCTAGGGTGTTACAATTTGAAAAGGGGAATTTCTGATATTCCTTCTTCTTGGATTCAAAATCAAATAGAACTAGCCCTTTTGATTTAAAATCAATTAGACTTAGAACCATTCTTAAAGTGAGTATTGGGCTTTGAATGTTGAATCGAACTTTTACTCCGATTGGTTCTACCGGGCTACTTCAAAAGGAGATTCAGGTATTTTACATTTGTGTAATTTACATTCTTTAGTTTTGTTTGAGATTTTCCAGAAAAATCTCATTGTTTTGGTTATCTGAGGAGAGCCAGAAAACTCAAATTGTGTGGGTTTTTGGATTGTGTAAGCACGAGATAAAAAGACACAATTTTGAAGGTTTTAGGTAAACCTATGAAACCTATTTTGATAGTGCATGCTAATATCCCCTGTGTGAGGATATTAGGAGTGGAGTAGCATTCTGTGTGGCTGTTGGATAATAGTTGGTGTACACACAGGCGAACCACTATATATCGTTGTGTTGTGGATGTGCTTTATTCTTTCATTCCTTTATTCATTTAGTTTTGTGGATTGTATTTGTGGATGAATGTTATAATCATTTTATTTCAAGCAAGTGTGGGAATGTTGTAATAACGTAGGAGTTATTTCTGCAAGTTATTTTGCTTTCATTGCTTTTTATTTATTATTGGTTTGTGATACAAAGGACGTTCTAGAAATAAGGTTGTCCTACCTTAAACCTTTGGTTTTTGGTGTAAGGTTGTCCTTAGAACTGATATAGTATCATTCTCTTAATTCTAGGTTATTGAGATTACTTTTAATTCAGCATTGTGCTTTATTTCTTTTATTATTCCACTGTTTTAAGTTTTATTTGGCATTGCCCTATTCACCCCCCCTCTAGGACATATAGCTAGGCCCTTTCACTCATGAATTTAGGCCTCCCCATTTGTGAAAATGGTGGCCCAAGCTTAATCTACAATTTCTTAGCATTTAACTAAATCCCGTCTAAATTATATGACTGGGTGTGGTCCTTGGGTTATTCCGCCTGAGGTTGTACTCAGGTCTTTGTACGGATTTTTTCGGGACGTTACGGGAACATCCCCCCTTCATCTCCAAAATAAAGTATAGCTTTGTTCGGATTTCACTGCTAACATATTGATGTTCATAATAAGAACTACAATTTTTCTCTGATCATAATGACTCATACTTTAAATCAGATAGTCTTCTACTTCACACCCATAGGCTTCGTCATCGACTATGCTCGTAATAGGCATACATCGTCCGAACCTTCAAATCAGAGAATCCAACCAACCCTGACTAAAGCTGTAGTTGTAGTGATATCTGTACCACTTGTACATCTAAAGGATAAAGACGAGTGGATTCCTTTTTCTCTTTCATCTTAATTTTCTTTTCTTTTCTTTTCTTCCTCTCTCTTCCATTTTCTCTCTCCTTTTTTTCTTTCTTCCTTTTTCTCTCTATCTCCTCTCTTTACCTATATATCACATGAATGACAATATGTAATTACTCTATCTCTCTCTCTATCTCCACCCTTCTCACTCTCTCTCTCTCTCTCTCTCTCTCTCTCTCTCTCTCTCTCTTCACATCATACCCTACCACATCACACAACTCCCTCTCATACACTATTTATAGTGATTCATTTCACTAACTTCCTCTTATACCTTATTTATAGTGATTTATTTCACTACTTATTCCACATGTGAGGGAAGAGCCAATGGTTGTTGCTCTCGTTTCCATATCTTTTAATCAAAATTTTCTTTTGTTTTTCTTTTCAATGTGGGCTATCAAGTGCACTTGTGCACCACGCATCTCATGTGTGCCGCATGCATGTGCCACATGTGTGTGCATGCCACACGTGTGATAAGTGTGTGTGCATGCAGCATGTGTGAGAGGTGTGCGTGCATGCGATTGTTGTACATAATGTAAAATTTGTGATGCATGCATGAACGGATGGTGTAGACGGATGGATAAATAGATATATGGTTAGAAGGACATATATGTATATGGTTAGGTTGGCTTTTGTGTGACCAATGGCTAGACTTCAAATATACACGCAGATTGGTGAGATGGATGGGTTAGATGAAATGGTGATGAACAGTAGTTGCTAAAAGAAGTAACGTGCACCCTTAGATATAGAACCTACATTGGGTATGTGATCAGATAAATAGGTAGGATTGTAGATGGCCATATGACCAACATGATGAATGGTTAGTGAAAAGGAGAGCTTAAGTAGTCCTAGAGCAGAGTTGAATAGGACTATGCCAAATAATCGAATAAAGTTATGAATAATAAATAAATCAAAGATATCAATTGCACTATTAAAACGTTGATTCCAACTGATTCGTAGGACAACCTTCACCCAAACAATTTTAGGTAGGACAACCTTATTTCACAAATTTGTTAAGAATAAAAATTCTAAACTGAGCAAGAGTAAATAAAATAAATATTACGATCATTCACCACTTATACTGAAATGAAATTACAACCATTCACCATAAAAATAATAAAGGCGTTCACCACAGCACACCTAGAATTATAGTGGATCGGTGCATTAACAACTGTTATCAAACAGCCACACCTACTCCACTCCTAAAATTACTAACAATGTAATCTTGACTGTCACTACGAATAAAGTTTTCACAAAGTCACCTTAAAACTTGATATAGTTGTGAATTTACTGGGATATCACAAATAAAAAAGTCCCTCACTAAGATTTTCTGGCTTATCTCAGAAAAACCAACATAAAATTTTCTAGCTATCTCAAAAAGACCAAATACAAAATATAAATGTATACTTATCTTCGCCATATAAGAAGCCGTAGTCATAGAATTGCTTTTCTTGAATGTCAAATGTTCAATGTTCAGTCTGATAGAAAAGGTCTAGGGTTCTATTGATTTTAATTTGATTTAAACTAAAGGCTACTTGTATTAATTCTTTTAAATCTCAAAAAGAAGATGTAACGTCTTGAAAAAATCTGTACAAAGACCTGAGTCCCACCTCATTCAGAGATCATTAAAGACCAAATCCTTTAGAAATTTAACAGAAATTAATTAAGTACTAAACCGAATTATTCAGTAGATTAGCTTAAACCACTTTTTATACGATCTACAAGACCCAAAACCAGTAGAATCGTTAATGTTACACTACTTGAAAACTTAGGATCCATCTCAAAACCTAGTTGCTCCCGGGAGCACATTGAAATTCTGTATCAAACCTGGACCGCACGTTGAAAGTATGATTACCACGAAACTATACTGTTATGACCACCTTACTAGGCTTGACAACCATCTAAGAAATCAAATCTAAATAGTATCCGAAAATGCACAACTTGAGCCTGGAGAGAAGTGTGTGAGAAACGCGAATACCTTTAGAAAATGAACTCAAACTTAAGTGATTTGGGTAGTTCGCTTGTAGGCCAAATCTAAGGTTTTAGACCGTCAGATTCTGACCCAACTACATTCTCAGATCAGGAAAAATTTTCAACACAGATTAGTGTACTTATGGCCCTGATAGAGTAACAGTGACTATTGAATTGAAACTGGTCTTTCGCGGTCGATCCATAAATCCGATCGGACCAAAAACTTAACCTGGCATAGATCCATTGTCAAGGGATTTACTCCAGACTATATACAGAAAAAGGGCCTCTAGATCAGCTCCGTTGGATTGAAACAGTCGCTCTTTGGCTATAACTTAAGTATACAATGGCCCTATGATCATTTTCATCAGTTTTGGGCCTATATAAGGACCATAACCAACCCTTCTCTCATTCCATACGAATTTTAAACCGTAAGAGAGAGATGAGAGGAAAAAAGAGAAGGAAAAAGAGAGGAGAAGAGAGAAAATAGGAGGTAGTTGCTGGGATTCGATCCCCTCGCTCTACATGCCGAATCAGCCTACCTGTGTCGCTATTCTGGCAATTTTGGTTCCATTCTTGGGTAAGAAATCCTAAACCTAATATGTTTTAGGGATCTAAATAGAGTAAATGGTGAAATAGTTGACATATTTCATGTTGTAGGTTGCCTTTGTGTCCTAGACGAAGACTTAGTGTGCAAACTGTGTTCGATACGAGTCTACCGGAAAAAGGTGCAAACTATAAACGTTTAGGTTATGATTTTTAAGGCTTTTAATGTAAGTAACAATTTATAACTAACTTGATTACTGTCACATGTGCTTAGATGCAATGATTTCTGTATATTACATAAATATGTGAACTATGTTAAATATAATGCATTCCATGTGTTTATTGAAATGTTTGAATGAATATGAAATTATGATTTGTGCTTAATATGATTATTTGATTAAGATTACATGATTGATGTACGTATGGCCACTCCTTGTGAAAGGATTTACTATAATATATGTTATAACTAATTTAATACACGTATGTTAATATGTGTAGTCTAAGTGTTTGATAAAATGCCTGAATGAGGAAATGCATGTTAAAATGGATGTAATGAGGGCATTGAGATAGGATTCTCAATAACCTTATATATAGTTACAGTTTTCTTCTTGTAACCTATCTTACTACTATGTGCTTTATGGATAAATTCCTATGTATATTAACATGTACTCTATGTGTTCGTTAAAATGTTTATATGAGATTTATATTTGAATTGATTGCTACATATTATTTTAACTATCAAACATGAATGCCTATTGTGTTTGATTATAATTGGGACTACTGCATAGTCTAGGCAATCGGTAATGATTTCTGAGTTAGTGGTCGAGGTCGTTTCACCACACAAGACATGTTCGAGGAATCCGAGTCGTATACTTCTTGTCGACAGTGGTTAGGCCATGCAGAGTACTTACATGCTCCATGTCGATCAAGTCAACGTATGCATGCACCAGTTGAGTTTGTCAAGTAACCTAATTGGTCATTGTATGTTCACCATGTATGGACGCTACTGCTTGAATTTAAGATACCAACCTACCAGTGAAAATCTTATTTAACCTTAGTACCATGATTCGCTAAGACTCATGAGCCGGGCATGGTGGTATGGGATACTGTGGTTGAGCTATCGGCCTACGCTGGGGCGACGAGCCTCCCTATAGTATCCAGTGAGCAACCCAGACTTGTGAACCAAATACGGTGGTATAGGACATTATATTCGTGTTTTCAGCTTACAATCAGGTGACGAGCCTCTCGTAGTGACCTCGAGCATACTCTAGGTCTTTGTAGAGGTGACGAGTCTTTTCGTAGTAAACTAGAGTATAAACCAGGCCTGCATTGAGGTGACGAGCCTCTCTGTGGTGACCTAGAACTGCCTATCGTATGAGACTAACTAGGATTGACGACCTTAGATGGATCATTGTTTGGGTAAGTGATGAAAAGGAAGGTACCTTAGCTTCTCGAATATGTTGTTTGAATAAACCTAATTAAGAATTACGCTAACACGATCATACATGCATTGCATTTTCTTTGGTGAGAAAGTGCACGTGTTCAGAGTGGTGCATGTCGCGATTGTGAGATGATGTCGCTGAAGGAGTGTAGGCGAGGGCATATATTATTATCGCATACCATTCCTGCATTAACAAGAGTACTTAGGATATGATTATTATACTACTTTATCATTACTGCTTAATTGAATTGATAACGTGTTAACCTTTGCCTTATAGCTCCATTGAGTTAATCACTCACTTCCACTCTGGGATGGTGTTTTAAAACACCAACCAGACTCCGTTGTCATTTTAGGTGATGTCAAGGCCTACGAGGTGGAGCCTGACTTCTACGACGATGAGGAGTTCTCCTATTTGTAACTCTCTGGCGGGTCTAGGTAGACCTAGAGTTACGTCACCGGGGCTACAGGGATATGGATTAATAGACATTACCCTTTATCATTTTGTAATTTTGGGAACTATACATGTAATTTAGTTAACCTGGTAACATGTTCACACTCTAAAGACCTACAACAGTTTATATGTTTTATATTTCTATCACAGTCTTCTGCTTGCTTAAATTTAATTATCTCTGGAGTATAATATGTTGATTTAGCTTAATCCCGTTCATATTTAATGTACTAATATGGACGACATTAAATCATCATTTTTTATGTTTCATAAGTGATGTGTCGAAACTTAGGAGTTGAGCTTTGCTCGACCCTCGATTTTTGGGGGCGTTGCAAGTTAGAATCAGAGGATGATTTGGATTAAACTGGACCTGGGTTATGGTAACACTATGCACACTGATGTACTTTGACTTAGGAGGGAGTGGTGAAACGTAGGAATAGTCAGAGGATTCCGAGTTTCACCAATCGACAAAAATTGACGGTTAAAGCCTCAACCATATGCATCGGTGATCATGTGAAGTGATCCCGATTCCTCTGTAGGCCTTCAATTGATGGGTTTGGATGTTAATCCGGCACATTCCATACTCGAATGGTGTGAAAAGTGTGAATAGCGTGAATATGTAACCGTTGGGACCCAAAACTGCTTGAAAAGGTGGAGGGGGCCTAAACCACGTAAATCGGTGGGAACCAGGGGGTCCCTCGTACATCTCCAACACCTCGGGAGGGGGATGGCCACCGCCCAGGGTAACACCCCTCCTGGTCCAGTAGACCAGGGCGCACCCCGATCTGGTTCATCAGAGCCGGTCGGGCTGACCCTTATACACTACTGTGGGCCTCACAAAATTGTGTGGGACCCCTTTTATTCTCCCAATTTGCTTTGTTTCTTCTATTTTCACCCCTCTAAGCTTTTCAATCTTCCAAAAATCCTAATTTTTCCCTCAAATTCTCCCTCCATTATCACATCTTCTTCACCTTCTTCATTAAATACCCATCTCCAACATTTCCTTAAGGAACTCATCTTTTACAAACAATTATTGCCTTTAATCTCTCTCATTTAAGCATACCAAGCTACCTTGGTGACTCATAACCTCAAAAACCCACCAACCTATCTCAACTTGCAAGATTTTTAACACTATGACCCTCTTGGAGATTATGGCCGTCATATTTTTGATCTCCACACTCCTCTCTCTCATGGGAAAGAGAAGAATGTCCATCGACAAAGCCAGGCCTAGTCTCCCTACCCTTCCAAGGAAAAATATGGGCGTTGAAGGTAGCACAAGCATCACCCGAGAGCGAAGGTCAAAGCGGGATCTCGATCCATAAATTTCACTTGAAAGAGTTCTACCAGTGGGCATCGAACACGATCGGTTTGGTGGCTGTAGGGTTGTGCTTAAAGCTCATGTAGACAAAAATCTATCTAGGTTGTATCCAGTGATAACCTCCTGTTGGACACTGGGTGGGGTCCCATATTCGAGGGCAAGTCTTATGCATGTGAGAATACTGTTCGAGCCTTCTACGCCCACATTCGGAATCCACTACTGGAGTGCTTGGAATTCACCATTCCCATGGGAAGGCGGGAAGCAACAGTCAATGTAGATTTGGTGAACCGAATCATGGGAATTCCACAGGGTGAGGTGCATGCTAGCAAAAAGAATCTCAAGAGCATGTGAGAAAAAGATCACCACATGCGGTTCTTTTCGACCGACTAGCTCACTGGAGAGGAGGAAGATGCCTCCCATCGATGAAATTGATAGAAGATTTCCACCTGTTTCACCACATATTCACATATAATGTGTATCTTAGGTGGAAAAACCGTACCGAATGCACGTGCTTGATGATGGATTTCCTGTATAGAGATGGGCAGGGAGACAAGATATGTCTGCTTACGTTTGCCTTGCTACAGATACTCCAGATTGCGTGCTCTGTTAAGAATGATGTCTCGCTTCCATTTGGTCAACTTGTATGCAAGATTGCTCGAGAGTTCACCTATAGACTTAACATGGATGACATTGTGTCGATCCACTTCATTAATGACACTACGCTCAACAACATGAGGATTGACCCTCGACAATGTCAAGCCCGAATGGATGAGTATGAAGATGAGATGGAAAGTGAAGAGGAAGAAAGTAATGAGATTGTAATGCCTTGAAAATCATGGGTCAAGCAGAAGCTCAGCTCCCGAGTTCCAACGCATCACTTATGTAACATAGATAATGATGATTGAATGTTGTTCCTATTAGTGTATTAAACATAAATGGGATTATACCAAAATAGCATATCATACTCCAGAGATAGTTAAATTATGCAAGCGAAAGATTATGATAGATATATAAACCGTATAAACTGTTGTAAGTCTCTAGAGTTTGAACATGTTACCAGGTTAAATATATACATGTATACTCCAAAAATTAACAAAATGAATATACATGGGTGTTCCAAAAGTACAAAATAATAAGTGTAATTGCATCTAATCAGCATCCTTGTAACTCTATCGATCATAACATGGTGTACATAGACCCACTCGATAGATGCATATAGGAAAAGCCCTCCTCATCATTATAAAAGTTCGGCTCTGCTTCGTGAGCATCATCATCATCTGAAACTAAAATAGGGTCTGTTTGGTGTTTAAAACACCATCCCATAATGTGGGAGTGAGTGATCAACTCAGTGGAACAATAAAGCAAAGGTCAACATGTTATCAATTTAGTCAAGCAGTAATGATAACGTAATACAACAATTAGGTCCTAAGTACTCTTGTTAATCTAAGAAAGATATGAAATAATGATGCATGCCCTCGCCTGTGCTCCCTCGGCGACTTCATCTCAAAATCCTGGCATGCAACCCTTCCTCAGTACTTGACCTACTATGCCAAAGCACACGTAATACGGTGCATACACGTGATTAGATAGGTTCTTAGGTTTATTCATATAGTAGGATTGAAAAGCTAAGGTACCACCCTTTATATCATTTACCCAACATTGATCCATCTAGGATCATCAATCCTTGTTAATCACATACGATAGGCAAGTTCAGGTCACTATCACCAACGCCCTACCAATTGGCAATCTATTTTTGAAGGTTCGTCACCAACCTAACTTGGGACCATAGCCAGGCTATGCCAGGCTAGGCCTATTTCATACTCGAGGTCACTCTACTAACGCCCTGCCAATTGACAATCTATTTTTGAAGGCTCGTCACCGACCCGACTAGGGACCATAGCCAGGCTGCGCTAGTATAGGTCAATTTTATGCTCTACTTGCTACGGAAAGGCTCGTCGCCTCAACGCAGTCTCAGAGTATGCTCAAGGGCACTATAAAGGGCTCGTCACCTGATCAGTGTAAGCCAACAGCTTGAATACAGTGTCCCATACTACCATATTTGGCTCACAAGTTTGGGTTGCTCACTGGTCACTATGGGGAGGCTGGTTACCCCAGCGTAGGCCGACAGCTCAACCATGGTGTCTCATACCACCATGTCCAGCTCATGAGTCTTAGCAGATCGAGGTACCAAGGTTGAATGGGTTTTCACTGGTGAGTTTGGTACCTTAGACTCAGTAGTAGTGACCATACATGGTAAACATATAATATGACAATTGATTTATTAGACAAGTTCAACTGGTACAAGCGTACGCTGAATTAATTGACATGGAGCGCTAACCACTATTAACAATCATTGTACAACTTGGATTCACCGAACGCAACAAAGGTGATGAGACTAGCTCAGACACTTAAACAAGAATTGTTACCGATTTCCTGGACTACATCGTAGTCCCAACCACAGTTAAATACAATAGCATTCATATGCATTAGTCAAGATAGCATGAAGCGGCCAATTCAAATATAAATATCATTTAAGAATTTTAACAAACACAAAGAGTACATATTAACATACATAGACATTTCATCCATACATCACGTAGCAACAAGGTAGATTATATGAAGGAAACTGTACTTATAAATAAGGTAATCGAGAATCCTATCTCAATACCCTCATTAAACACATTTTATCAAGCATTTTCTCATTCAAGCATTTTATCAAACACTTAGAATACATGTATTAACATACATGTAATAAAATAGTTATAACATGTATTATGGCAAATCCTTTCACATAGGAGTTACCACATGCACAAAAATCATGTATTTATGATCATCAATCATAACGATCACATATCATAATTCCATATCTATTCAATCATTTCAACAAACATGTAGAATGCATTAAAAATCAATGTAGTTTACATATATGTATAATATACGAAAAACATCGTATTTAAGCATATGTGATAGCAATCAATTCAGTCATAAATCATTAACTGACATTGAAAGTCTTGAAAACCATAACCTAAACATTTATAGTCTGCACCTTTTACCGATATACCCGTATCGAGCTCAGTTTGAACACTATATATTTGTCTACGGCACAATGACAACCTATAGTGCACTTACTGCAAGAGTTCTGGCCACGTTGATACGTATTGTTTCACCAAGATGATGGACAACGGCTTCTCTCCGCCTCAAAGGATCAACCATTAGCTTCCTTAAACTATTGTAGCCCCACCTCTGCAGTCAGCACTAACACATCCATCTTTTCGGCCGCCTGCACATCAATTTAGGCCACCTCAGCGACCTATGGTACCACAACTGAACCATTCTCAACAGGCTCGCATGCACTCACTTGCAGCTGAGGCATTCGAGACAGTAGTTACAGCACTGATGACTTTTAAAGTCATGGCTCATGTTCAAGGTACACTAGGCTTCTTATTGGTGGACATCGGGTCCACTATCTCTATGGTATCATGCACAGCAATCAAGCGACTGGGGTTGGAAACTAGTCCTATGGTTAGGTTGAGACTCCTTATCGCCACAGGGACTTTCTCAAACTCTACCAAGATGTGTAAGGGTTATTCGATAGACCTAGGGAGCAGAATAGTGCTTGTTAACTTGATGGTCACCCCATTATGTCACTATGACGTCATTCTCGGTATAGATTGGCTCACGGAGATGAGGGCATAGATCGCTTGTGATGCTAGAGTGGTGACAGCCCATGGACCTGAGGGCACAACCTTTACATTCCTAGTGCAGGTCAATTAGTACTACCGCATCAGTTGTTATGCTACCTTGTTAGAGCATGTTGATGATCTGACTTTGGGAAACACGTCAGTAGCTCAGGGTTTTGAGGACGTGTTCAGGACGATACCTGGATTACCTCCCCGATATGAGATGATTTTACTATCGACCTTGTGCCTGGTACGACACCCATTTCATTACCCACGTATCGCATGCCTCCATGTGAAATGGAGGAATTGAGGAGACGGATTGATGACCTGTTGGATTTAGGCTTCATAAGATCGAGTGTATCTTCTTGGGGAACACCCGTGTTGTTTGTGAAGAAGAAAAATGGATCACTGCGATTGTGTATTGATTATCGCAGGCTGAACCAAGCGATGGTGAAGAACAAGTATCCTTTACTTAGGATAGATGATCTATTCGATCAGTTGAAAGGGGCGCAGTATTTCTTGAAGATTGACTTACAGTCAGGGTACCACCAGTTGCGCGTCAGGGATGGGGACGTGCAGAAGATAACTTTCAGGACTAGTTTTGGACACTACGAGTTCCTTGTGATGTCGTTTGGTCTCACAAACGCACTGGCCGTGTTCATGGACTTGATGAACTGGGTGTTTCAGCCGTATCTATTCCGATTCGTCATCGTGTTTATAGATGACATCCTAATATACTCCAAGAGTCAGGAGGAGCACGAGGAACACCTAAGAGCAGTATTTGATACTCTTAGGAAGAACCATTTGTTTACACAGTACAAGAAGTGCGACTTCTAAAAAGGAAAAGTCAACTTCCTGGGACATGTGGTGTTCAAGGAAGGGATAGCTGTGGACCTTGTTAAGGTAGCTGCAGTTCAGGACTGGGAGCAGCCTAGTTCGGTTACAAAAGTGAGAAGCTTCCTGGGACTTGCTGGCTACTACCGTCAATTCATTAGGGACTTTTCCAAGATAGCCAGACTATTGTCTTAGCTCACTCAGAAAGACCTTAAGTTTGCCTAGAATGAGAAGGCAGAAGTAACTTTTCAGGAACTAAAGGACAAGTTGATATCCACCCCTATGCTAGTATTTCCAGAGTAAGGGGTCAAGTATACGATATACACTTACGCATCTCATGTTGGTTTGGGTTGTGTTCTGATGCAGAAGGACATGGTTATTGGTTATGCATCACGATAGTTAAGAAAACACAAGCAAAACTATCCTATGCACAATCTGGAGTTAGCGGTCGTCATCTTTACATTGAAGCTCTAGACACTTTACCTCTATGGAGAGGAGTTTGAGCTCTTTTGTGACCATAAGAGCCTCAGATATATATTCATACAGAGAGACTTGAATATGAGGCAGCGACGGTGGATGGAAACCTTGAAAGACTTCAAGTTCGAGGTCTCCTACCACCTGACAAGGCTAACCTTGTGGCAGACACATTGAACTACAAGAAGACGATAGCATTTACAGCTCTGCTGATGATAGCAGAATGGGATATGGTGGAGTTTGTGTGAGACATTGAGTAGAAACTTACGGTAGAGGAGCCGTTTGAGAGCATCGCACATATTCGGGTTCAGCCACTTATCGATGACCAAATCATTGTGGCTTAAAAGGAAGATGAAGGGTGGGTAGAGTTGAGAAGGTGGGTTAGTGACGATGAATAATTGGAATGAAGAGTTAGTACGAATGGGGGTTTACATTATCATGGCCGCCTATGCATCCCAAACCTTCATGACATGAGAAGGAAAGTTCTCGAAGCTGCTCACAATTTGAAGATGGCGATGCATCCTAGTAGTACGAAGATGTATCGAGACATGAAGAAGTCATATTGGTGGGACAACATGAAGGCCCACATAGCAAATTATGTGTCCCGTTGTCTCACATGTCAGCAAGTCAAGGCAGAGCATCACCGACCTCCTGGACTGCTTCAGCCCATGCCCATAGCAGAATGGAAATGAGATTTCATCTATATGGACTTCATTTCAGGGTAACTGAAGACAAGGAAGGGACATGAATCCATTTGGATGATTGTGGATCGATTGACAAAATCGGCTCACTTCATCCTAATTAGAGTCTCAAACTCCGCAGACGAGTTGGTCAGGTTGTACATCAAGGAGATTGTGCATCTGTATAGAGTTACTATGGAGATTGTGTCGGACCGAGACACATGATTCACATCTATCTTCTGGACTCGTATTCAAGAAGCAATGGGTGTGAAATTGAAGTTCAGTACCGTGTTCCACCCACAGACTGACGGGTAGACGGAATGAGTAAATCAGGTGTTGGAGGATATGCTACAAGCTTGTGTGTTTGATTTCAAGGACAGTTGGGATGACTGTCTTCCTTATGCAGAGTTCTCTTATAACAACAGCTTTTAGGCGAGTATTGGCATGGCTCCCTACGAGGCATTGTATGGGCGCCCCTACCAAGCACCGCATTGCTAGGTAGAGGTTTGTGAGAAGAGTTTGATGGGCCTAGAGTTAGTATAGGTGACCTCAAAGAAGATTGACATTATCAGGCGTCGACTTCTGGCAGCACAGAGCAGGCAGAAGAGCTATGCCGATAAGAGGTGGCAACAGTTTGAGTTTGAGGTCGGGGACCATGTGTTTCTTAAAGTTTTTCCGATGAAGGGAATCCTTTGGTTTGGCAAGAAAGGGAAACTCACGCCGAGATTTATTAGCCCATTTTAGATACTAGATTGAGTGGGTGTGGTAGTGTACCGCCTTGCCTTGCCCACACCACTCGTAGGCTTGCACAACGTATTTCATGTGTCGATGTTGAAGAAATACGTTCTTGATCCTTCCCACATTATCAAGTGGGAGTAGGTATAGTTGAGTGAGGATGCTACTTATGTTTTACGATCGACACGTATCTTAGATAGGAAGGAGTAAGTATTACGCAGTAAAGTGACTCCACTTGTGAAGGTACTGTGGACACACCACACTGAGGAAGAGGTTACTTGGGAAACAAGAGCTGAGGTTTGTAAGAACTATGCTCAGATTCTCGAGGAGTAAGAAAGGAACTAATTTTGAGGATGAAATTTTCTTTAAGGGGGGTAGATTGTAACGTCTTGAAAAAATCTGTACAAAGACCCGAGTCCCCCCTTAGGCAGAGATCGCTAAGGACTGAATCCTTTAGAAATTTGACAGAAATTAACTAAGTATTAAACCTAATTAATCTATATATTAGCTTGAACTGCTTTTTATACGATCTGTAAGACCCAAAAATAGTAGAATCGTTAATGCTACACTATCTAAAAACTTAGGATCCATCTCAAAACCCAGTTGCTCCCGAGAGCACATTGAAACTCCGTATCGGACCTGGACCGCGCGTTGAAAGTTCGATTACCGTGAAACTATACGGTTATGACCGCCTTACTGGGCTTGACAACCATCTGAGAAATAAAATTTAAATAGTATATGAAAATGCACAACTTGAGCCCGGAGCGAAGTGTTTAAGAAACACGAATACCTTTAGAAAATGAACTCAAACTTAAGTGATTTGGGTTGTTCTCTTGCAGGCCAAATCTAAGATTTTAGACCATCAGATTCTAACCCAACTACACCCTCGAATCAGGAAAAATTTTTAACATAAGTCAGTGTACTTATGGCCCTAATCAAGTAACGGTGACCGTTGAACTGAAACTGGTCTTCCACGGTCGATCCATAAATTCAATCGGACCGAAAACTTAACCTGGTGTAGATCCATTGTTAGGAGATTTACTCCGGACTGTATGTAGAAAAGGAGCCTCCAGATTAGCTCCGTTGGATAGAAACAGGCCCTCTTTGGCTATAACTTAAGTATACAATGGCCCTGGGCCATTTTCATCAGTTATGGGCCTATATAAGGACCTTAACCCAACCTTCTATTATTCCATATGAATTTCAAACCCTAGGAGAGAGAAGAGAGGAAAAAAGAGAAAGAAAGAGAGAGGAGAAGAGAGAGAAAGTGGGAGGTAGTTGCTGGGATTTGATCTCGCCGCTCTACATGTCGAATCAGCCTTCCCGTGTCGCTATTCCAAAAATTCCGATTCCATTCTTGGGTAAGAAATCCTAACCCTAATCTGTTTTAGGGAGCTAAATAGAGTAAATGGTGAAATAACTAACCTATTTCATGTTGTAGGTTTCCTTTGTGTCGTAGACGAAGACGTAATATGTAAACTGAGTTTGATACGAGTCTACCGGTGAAAAGTTAGGACTATAAATGTTTATGTTATGGTTTTCAAGGCTTTCAATGTTAGTAACGATTTATGACTGACTTGATTGTTATTACATGTGCTTAGATGCAATGATTTTCATATATTACATAAATATGTGAACTGTGTTAAATATAATGCATTCCATGTGTTTGTTGAAATGTTTGAATGAATATAGAATTATGATTTGTGCTTACTCTGATTATTTAATTGAGATTACATGATTGATGCATGTATGGCCACTCCTTGTGAAAGGATTTACTATAATATATGTTATAACTAATTTATTGCAGGTATGTTAATATGTGTAGTCTAAGTGTTTGATAAAATGCTTGAATGAGGAAATGCATGTTGAAATGGATATAATGAGGGCATTGAGATAAGATTCTCAATACCCTTATATATAGTTACAGTTTCCTTCATGTAACCCATCTTACTACTATGTGCTTTATGGATGAATGTCTATGTATGTTAACATGTACTCTATGTGTTTGTTAAAATGCTTATATGAGATTTATATTTGAATTGGTTGTTACATGCTATTTTGACTATCAAACATGAATGCCTATTGTGTTTGAGCATGATTGGGACTACTGCATAATCCAGGCAATCGGTAAGGATTTTCAAGTTAGTGGTCGAAGTCGTTTCACCACACAAGACATGTTCGAGGAATCCAAGTCATACACTACTTGTCGAAAGTGGTTGGCCACACGGAGTGCTTACGCTCATCATGTCAATTAATTCAACATACGCTCGTACCAGTTGAGCTTGTCAAGTGACCCGATTAGTCATTATATGTTTACCATGTATGGACGCTACTACTTAAATCTAAGATACCAACCTACCAATGAAAAACTCGTTTAACCTTGGTACCATAATCCTCTAAGACTCATGAGCTGGGCATAGTGGTATGGGACACCGTGGTCGAGTTGTCAACCTAGGCTGGGGCAACGAGCCTCCCTATAGTATCCAGTGAGAAACCTAGACTCGTGAGCTGAATATGGTAGTATGGGATACTATATTCATGTTGTCAGCCTACGATCAGGTGACAAGCCTCTCCTAGAGACCTCGAGCATACTCTAGGTCGGCGCTGATGTGACAAGCCTTTCCGTAGTAAACTAGAGTATAAACCAGGCCTGCACTGAGGTGACGAGCATCTCCATGGTGAACTAGAACTACCTATCGTATGAGACTAACTAGGATTGATGACCCTGGATGGATCATTGTTTGGGTAAGTGACGAAAAGGAAGGTACCTTAGCTTCCCGAATATGGTGTTTAAATAAACCTAATTAAGAATTGGGCTTACACAATCATACATGCATTGCATGTGCTTTGGCGAGGAAGTGCACGTGTCTAAAGTGGTGCATGACGTGATCGTGAGATGATGTCGCTGAGAGAGTGTAAGCGAGGGCATACATTATTATTGCGTACCATTCCTGCATTAATAAGAGTACTTAGGATATGATTGTTATACTACTTTATCATTACTTCTTGATTGAATTGATAATATGTTAACCTTTGCCTTATAGCTCCACTGAGTTGATCACTTACTCTCACTCTGGGATGGTGTTTTAAAACACCAACTAGACTCTATTGTAGTTTTAAGTGATGTCGAGGCCTACGAGGTGAAGCCTGACTTCTACAACGGTGAGGAGGAGTTCTCCTATTTGTAACTCTCTGGCGGGTCTAGGTAGACCTGGAGTTACGTCACCGGGGCTACAGGGATATGTATTAGTAGACATTACCCATTATCATTTTGTAATTTTTGGGACTATACGTGTAATTTAGTTAACCTGGTAACATGTTCACACTCTAGAGACCTACAACAGTTTATATGTTTTATATTTCTATCACAGTCTTCTGCTTGCTTAAATTTAAACCTCTTTAGAGTATGATATGTTGATTTAACTTAATCTCGTTCATGTTTAATGTACTAACATGGATGACATTAAATCATCATTTTCTATGTTACATAAGTGATGTGTTGGAACTCGGGATTTGAGCTTTGCTCGAACCCCAATTTTTGGGGCATTACAGAATAGTATTCCCTCTCTTTATAGAATCAGAATGATAGAATTAGAGATTAAGGAATTAAACAAAAAGGCTATAAAATGATTTATAAATACCGCTTGATAGTTTGACAATAACTGAGGCTTCTTTCTCTCATGCCTTAGACTTGAATGCATTTTCGGATTGAGAAAGAATATTAATTTATTGGCAAAAAAATTTGTTCCTTCAACTCGTCTAAGACAGTCTTCAACTGGCCCAAGCACAGGATTCAGTTCCAACAGATTTTCAGATTTGAGTAGGATAAGATCTAATGAATCTTCGACTGGTTGAAGGTGGTCTTCGACTGGTCAAAGGAGCCAAAATCCAAACCGAATTAGTTGTTGGACTTCGAGCTGAGAAATGCTCAACTGGTCGAAGAGTGTCCTTCAACTGGTCGAGGAGACCACTCGACTAGTCGAAGGTGCAACACAATTTTTATTTTACTTCAGCTAGAACTTGGACTAGTTTAGAAATTCTTAGGCTGGTCGAGCCAAAACTTAGGCTGGTCGAAACTCACCCAATTATAAGTATAAAAGCTCAATTTTAAATGTATTTTGAAAGCACCTAAACCTAAGGTCTTTCTAGGGTTTATAATACCTATATGGATTAAACTTTATAGACTTGGAGTATATTAGAGACTTGAACTTCTCTAAGGGCCTTGATCTTCAACTTAAGTTTATGCTTGGTTTTCATCTTAAGCTAGGCTTGAACCTTGATCTTGAACCAACTTGAAGATCACTTGTTAAGATGTTTTGACAAAAAAAAAATTGGACAAACAAGGTGTGAATCATGCTTTGAATATTATAGCACTTACAATCTCCCCCTTTGTCAATTTCGTGACAAAACACTTAGCATCACAATAATTAGAATGAAGCCCTATATTCTTGTACTCATGTTGTAGAATATTTGTTGAAGATTGCAAAATATTTACTACTTCCTCTCAATTTGCACTTTCCCTGTATTATGACATACAACATTCCATTCGAAAGCATTCTGCAAGCATTTATGTATCATTCATATTCATATCATTCTTCAAGTACTAACTAACCTTCTCCCCCTTTTTGTCACAAGTTGACAAGGGAGAAAATAGGTTATTTATCAAGTAAATAAGATATCCAATGAAGTAATAAGATCAAAAACTTTATAGAAGAAGAAACAAGCATATGAATATAGCAAGGAGTAAATTAGCATATGAAATAGTCGAGATAGGAAAATAATTATTCAAGGAGTTTAGGAGAATATAAAGAAGTCATCAAGCAAACCAAGTAATGTTAAAGTTATATAGACCCATAAATATAAGAACTAAAATGAAATGAACTCAATCGGATCCAAACGATGAAGGAGCAGGCATAGAGGGATCAAGCTGATGCAAACTCCTCATGATACGATGAAAGTACTTTTTCATGTACTTCATTAATGATTTCTGAGTTTGAACCAGGTTATCCTAAAGAACCTTTAGTGTAGTGACCTTCTCCTCCGGCGATTTAAGCCGATCATCAACCTGAGAAGGTTGATAATCTGGATCTTTTGGATCATTTGACTCATCGAGCTTAGCAAAAATGTCGTCCATCGAAGTGTCTTCAGGTGCGAGTGCTTCCTCATCTTCTTCTTCTCGTTGACCAGGAAGAAATTGCAGATTCATCTTATTCAAATTGGTGTTGTTAAATCGTAATTCCGACTCCGGTGCCTCAGACGGAAGAATGGTGACATTACGATGTAAAGTAATACATGTCATGAGGTAGGAAAATGGAATAGAACTATGACCAAGATGAAGACAAAACTAAATAATGAGGTAGCATATGAGAGAAGGAAGACAAACTTGTATACCAGATGCAACCGAATGGAGGACACAAGTCATAAAGGGAGTAAGTTCTGACTTATTCCCTGATCTAGGATAGAAGTTAGACGTAAAGATCCTATGAAGAACTTGATATTTGGGGAGCATTTGGTTAGCACGTAGAGCATTACTAGATTTCCATTCAACATTAAAACGACATAATTTATAAGTAATCGCTTCCCGTTCAGAATGAGTCATTTTATCAGTTAAATTATCAATTGGAATCACATCATCAACAACAACAATCTCAGTCAATGCTGAGATAGTATAGCAATTTACAGTGAATGTGTCTTCTACGAATTTAATTGTAAATGTAAGGTCTTCTAGAGACACATCACAAATAGAAGCGTACATCGCTTGCGCTATGGAATGGTAAGCTGTTCCACCCCAACCAAATATACGTTCCCAACCAACATTGGAAAGTAGAGGAACAAGTTCAAATGGTGCAATGTGAGTAAGATTAACAGTACACTCTATAATTATATCTCTTGATCTGAAATCCCTAACTTGCTCCGAATCTTCTTCAAGGCCCCTTAGGGTTCTCACACTAATTAGATTCAACCCAGATGACAAGCTACCACGTGTTGCCATTCTTTTAGTACGATGCTCCATTTAATGTTTACACAAGAAATAATTAAAGAGATTAGAAGGATTGTGGGTAGATCATATTTTCCACAAAACTCACTACAAAAAGGGTTTGAAATAAAAAATAAACCCCGAATATGAGATTGACTAGCAAGGATGTACCCAAAAATTGAAAGAAATAAAAAGATAACCACTTACAAGAAAGTTTGGAAGTTAGGTTCATCAAGAGGAGCATCGGCTAGTCGAGGAAGAAGGTGGAAATGAAATGAAAAAAAAAATGATTTTTCACTTTTTAGGGTGAAATCGCGTCGTCTTCGACCGGTCGAGCATGTACTCGACTTGTCGAGGGTTCGACTGGTCAAGCATGTACTCGATCCGTTGAGCAACACAAAAAAAATCTAAATTTTTTGATATATTATTTTTTGAATTTATCACTTTATTATCATTTTATGCATTTAATTAGCATAAACATAGAACAAATAAATGCATAAACAATATGATTGATTAGTAATACACAAACCAATATCACGCTTTAAATTGAAAAATCTATTCCTGCCGAGCTGTTTGGTGAGTATGTCTGCAAGCTGCTTCTTGGTTTGAATATATTTTAGTGCAATACTCTTGTCTTCAACTAATTCTCAAATATAATGGTATCGAATATCGATATGTATAGTAAGAGAATGTTGGATTAGATTTTTTGAAATATTATTGCACTGAAATTATCGCAATTTAATGTCATTGAAGCTAACATTCTTTTCATCTAGATAAGCTGAGTACAAGCATTACCAGCTGCTATATATTCAGCCTCAACTATTGAGAGAGATATAGAATTCTTTTTCTTACTGAGCCATGAAACTAGACAATTCCCTGTGTAAAAACATTCACCACTGGTAGATTTTCTATTGTCAATATTTCCTGCCCAGTCTCTTTTAGTATATCAAGCAATTTGTACGAATGTATTATGCAGATACCAAAGTTCTAAATTAGCAGAACTTGCAACATATCTAATTATCCGTTTAACAACAAATAGATGTGATTTTTTAGGATTAGATTGAAATCTGGCACATATTTTGTCATGCTCTAAACTCAGAAACTGGGCTCAAAAAATTTTTAATCACCGAATTTGGCACCGATAGCCTCCGTAGTACCCCATTCTCGGTTCCCAACACCCATATACCAGGTTCCGATCCTGGGATCCTATAAGGAGAATTTTTAACATGAATTATTTCATAATAAGCATAACCATAAGCAAAACCCATAATAACAATAAGAAACATCACCACATATCCACTAATATCAAAACTTTTGGATACAAGCCATGAAAGGAAAATACAATATAGATATTAGAAACTCTAGAAGCTCAGCCGCACGCTCCTGCCTCAGCTCAACTGTGTTCGAGCGTCACTATAACGCCCTGAAAATCAGGGGTCAGGTAGAAACCCAACTCCCGAGTTTCAAAATGTCACTTATGCAACATAGGTAATGATAAATGCATGTTGTCTGTAAAATGACATTAAACAAGATTGAGACTAAGTCAAAACAGCATATCATACTCCAAAGACAGTTAAATTTGCAAGCGGAAGACTGTAATAAATACATAAAATATATAATTGATTGTAAGTCTCCAGAGTGTGAACATGTTACCAGGTTATACATATACATGTATACTCCAAAAATGATAAAAAAAGAAAGAATATACATGAGTGCTCTAAAAATATAAAATGACAAGTGTCATGGCGTCTAATCAACCTCCCTGTAATCCCGTCAATCAGAACACGCATACAGGAGAAATCCTCCTCATCATCATCAAGTCCGGCTCTGCTTCGCAAGCATCGCCATCATCTGAAACTAAAAAAGGAACCGGTTGGTGTGCGCAACACCATTCCGTAACGTGGGAGTGAGTAGACAACTCAGTGGAATCATAGAGCAAAGGTTAACATGTTATCAAATCAATCAAGCGATAATAATAAAGCAAGCAAATCAAACATTCCTAAATACTGTGATTAATGTAAGAATGAAATGACATGATGGATGCCCTCGCCGACATACTCCCTCATGCAACACCATCTTACGTCTACAACATGCTTTCTTTCCTTAGTGTTTCACATCTTCCAAGCACATGCAGTGTGATATAAATATGATTACTGAGTTGTTATTAGTCCTTTTCATACAGCAGGATTGGAAAACTAGGATACTTCCCTTATATCATTCCCAACAAGGATCCTGTATAGGGTCGTCACTCCTAGTAGTCTCATACGATGATATATTTCTAGGTCGCTGCAAGGGCTGTTGCATGCACTCATTGCTCTACTCCCCCATCACCTTATCAATACAGGCCTATTTTGTACTCTTGCTGCTACGGAAGGGTCGTCACCTCACGTAGACTCAGATTACGCTCGAGGTCACTACAAAGGGTTGTCAGGGCTGTTGCACGCACTCGTTGCTCCACTCCCCATCACCTTATCAGTGTAGGCCGACAGCTCGAATATAGTGTCCCATACCACCATAATCGGCTCACGAGTCTAAGGTACTCACTGGTCACTACGGGGAGGTTTGTGGCCCCAATGTAGGCCTACAGTTCGACCACGGTGTCCCATACCACCATGCCCGGGTCATGAGTCTTAGTGGATCAAGGTACCACGGTTATCAGGGTTATCACTGGTAAGTTTAGTACCCTAGGTTCAAGCAATTATGACAAATACAAGGTGAACATACAATGGTCAGTCGGGTTACTTGATGTGTCCGACTAGCACGAGCGCACGTTGAATCGACCGACATGAAGTGCGCAAGCACTTCGTGTGGCCTAACCACTACCGACGACTATAGTACGACTCGGGTTCGTCATACACATCCTTCATGGCGAATAGAATCCAACCACGAATTCTAAACTGTTACCGACTGCCTGGACTAGAGTATAGCCCCAAGCACAAAGAGGTGAATCAGTAATCATATGAGATAAACAAAAATTGAAATAGCAAGTAATTCAAGCATGTTATCAACATGTTATAAGATACAACATAAGCAATTTAACCATACACAAGCATCTCATATATATATAAGGTAATCAATTCAAATATAACCACCATGGAAGAAATCATATACATCATCAAAATAGTTGAGAATCCTATCTCAACACTAGTCTACAACACTATTTACTAAGTGCTTACTCACGCAACCATTTATACAAACACTTAGACTACACAACTCCAACGTACTTGACGTATGTTGATTTCAACATATAATATGACAAGTCCTTATATCAAGGAGATGTCTAATACACAACAATCATGTTCTTACATTCAAAACATATGGCAGGCATAAATCATATTGATTTAGGCATTTCAACAAACACTTAGTCTACACACATTAGTCTACATAGCATATGTCGGCCAATATGTACATTAGGGCGAATCTCTTCGCCAAACGGATCATTCACATATAACTAGTATAGGTACACGGTAAATACTCATGGTAATCATATCAGCAAAATATACGTATACAGTATTTCCTACAAATACCTAAAATACCTTAAATCTCATATTCTTCGTACACATTCGAAATGAAAAATGGACAGCATGTTCTACATGTCAAACAACATTCTTGTCAACAATCTATCATTAAACAGCATTGAAAGCTTTAAAAACTGGTAAACTGAGCGTCTAAAATCTGCACCTTAAACTAGAAATTGCGGTCGGACTTAAGCTCTTTGCGCCACTCCCCCATCACCTTATCAATCTGCACATAAACGGCAATCTATACCATGAAATAGGTCAGCTATATTAACACTACAGCTACATGGATTACCTAAACAAGTTATGGATAGGCTTTCTTACCTAAAAATGATGTTGGAAGCGCTGAAAGAGCAACACAGATGGACGGCTTGGCACATGGAGCAGCAGGGAAGAATCCCAGGAGAAAGCTCCAACTCTCTCTCACTTTCTCTCTCTTTTCTCTCCTCTCTCTCCTAGGGTTTTCCCCAAATTCGTATGAGTTAGAAAGCTAAGGGTTTAAGGCCCTTTTATAAGCCCAAACATAACCAAAACAGACTCGAAGTCAAGGTATACTTAAGTTATAACCAAATCGGGTCTGTTTCGATCCAACGGATCACTTCTGGAGGTCTTGTTACTAAATGCGGTCAGACTTAAGCTCCCTAATATTAGATCTAGGTCCAGCTAAGTTTTCAGTCTGGTCGGGTTTCCAGATCGACCGTGGCGGACAAATTTCAGTTCAGCGGTCACCGAAACTCGATCAGGGCCACAAGTGCTATGACATGTAAGGGCCACCTATCCTGATCAGAGGGTGAAATTTGGTCGAATTCCAATGGCCAGAACGCTTAAAAATGTCGCGCAAGCGACACGTGTTAGATTTATTAAAAATTGAATTAATTTTCTAAATATTTTCCTTTTCTCACTCTCTTCACTCCGGACTCAGTAAAATGGTCTCAGGATATCGGTTGGGCTTGATTTTCGAAATGATTGTCAAGTCCAACTAGGCGATCATAATTGTCTAAGTTCATCGCTATCGGACTTTCGACGTGCGGTCTAGATCCAATACAAAGTTTCAAAGGGTTCCTGAGAACAAACAGGTTTAGAGTTTGATCCTAGGTTTTAGGGTAGCGTAGCGTTAGCGGTCATACTCATTTTGGGTTTTATAGTTTATATTTAAAGTGATTCAAGTTAATTCTACTGAGTATTCAGTTTGGTACTTAAAAAAATTTCACCCTAATAGGGCAGAATACGGTCTTAGGGCCATTCTATGCCCCCATTTTGGGAACTTCTAGTTATCATATTATTTTTATTATTTTTTTGGAGGTTCATCATCAATTTTACCCTGTCTCCACCAAATTTCATAAGATTTTGAGTTGTATAAAAATTCTAAAAATTCCCAAAGCAGTAGCTGTCCAACAAGTGATTTTTGGACAGTCGTCACAACGTCCTACTTTAAATTATATTAAATATTTTATTATATTTTTCACATATTTTTATATAAAAATAGACTCATTTACCTTCAATATTGTTTTTGAATCACATAAATCAAAGTTATAACGAAGGAGATATGATTTTTCAACGTTTGACAAAATTCACAGAAAAAGTGCAGAAACTGGGCTACCTGTCCGCTGTACGGACGAGGCCTCGCCGACTCGGCGAGATCCTCACCGGTCACTGACCTATTTGGCTTGGGTTCACCCCAGGGGTGAGGTCCTCACCCCCCATGAATGTCGAAAATATGTGAGGCCCACCTTGGATCCCCCCGAATTGAGTCGTTTGGGCTCACGAGTCCGTCGAGGCGTTTATCGAGTCTCATTTGCAAACCGGAATGAGTTAAACGATATAAAATATATTTTTTTAGGGTAGAAGAAGCTAATCCATCCAAATAACCTATTTACATCTTGAGATTTTAAGAATTCCATGGTCAAAATCCTATTTTATGCATGTACATACCATTTACGGTAAGTTTTAGTTTAAGTATAGTTCTTCACCTTTTAAACTTTAGGATTGTGTCTAATATGAAGGTACTTGGAGAAATTTGAAGAATGAGTTGGTGAAAGGTGATATTTTGAAGGAAATGGATTAAAAAGTGATTTCTAGACTTTAGGATTGATCTCTAAGAGTGATATGGTTGACTCATTTCCTAAGGAAGTCTAATTCCAGGTTGGTAAAAATCTGGGGTGTTACAATCTACCCCTCTTAAAAAAATAATTTCATCCCCGAAATTGATGAAGGGTAATGAGTAATGATTCTATTATGCCCTTTGCCTAAACTGTACTGATTTCAAGTTTATATGCGTTGTGGGATAATACATCTATACTAGTCTGGCATATTTTTATCTATCCTACTTAAAAATTTACTCTTTATCTCTTACTTATACCCTGATGGCTAGCTATAATTGATTTCTTTATCTATTTAGAATCTCGACGATGATTCCCAACTACTTAGAGTAATATATATATTTTCAGTGGTTGACCAGTACGGAGAGATGGTTGTAGTATGCTCGATCCTGATACGTTGAACATCTACCTGACCAGGGTAGAAGGCTCATGTATCCCTTCCTAGTCCTAGTAGATCCTGGTATTCTGTCCGGTCAAAGTAGTGAGTCCATTGGTAGTCTCCCAGGATTGAGAAATGAGTCAAGCCGCGAATGCTTCGCCATTGTATATTTCAGTAACTCCGTATAATTCGATTACTCCAAAGCTTAGGGAATGCCCATCATTGAAAGGTTCAAATTTCCTATTTGGGTCTTGGTCTAAAGAGTCCTCGTCTTAATTTGTATCCATAGTGGGAGTTAAGAGTTTCTATCTTTTCGTCTAACCTGGACCAGTTTCTTTCGATCCTGGGCCAGTGGGAAAGGGGCCAACCACGCTTTCGCTGCGTCACTCTGATCTAACGGTTGTATTAGCTGACCTAACTAGATTGGACTCATAATGTTCTACCCCCCTTTAAAAAAATATTTCTACTCTAAAAGGTCAGGGATCTATGTCCTGATTCATATGTCGGAACGAGACGTAATTTAGGACCTATCATGAGTTTTGTGGTTAGTTCCAGGGACGGGTGTGAGTTTATGGCAAGATACCTATACCCCATTGGCTATATGTTCTCAACACAACAAACTTTTGGTTGTAGGTGGTCGGGCCAACACGGAAGAAAAGTTAGGTAGTAGGTCTGAGCTGGATACATTGACCTTCTGTCTAAGTAGGACAGAAAATTCATTGTATCAATTCTTAATCCGAGTCGATGTCGATCTTCTGCTTGATCAGAGCATTGGATTTATTGGTAACCACTGGGATTAAGAATTTGATTCAAACCGCAAATACTTCGCTTATATATAGTTTCTCTACTCTGTGTCCCCAGTTGTACTAAGTCCTTGGGAAGGTAATTCTAGGGGGCGCGTTGGTTTGACCTAACATTAATTCTAAGGGATTTATAAGTGTCCTCTGAGCGTGAGGAGTTTCTAAGTCAAAGAGTTACTAAAGTGGTCCATAAGTATTAAGGGGATTCAACAAAGGAACGAGGTCTCACTCTAACTTAATCAAGCTAACTAACTAAGTCTATTTGCCAATTATCTTAGCATAATCAGTCTTTTACATTCCTTAGTATAACCAGTAGCCTAGTCTTAGCTTAGGAGTAGCAGTGATCCACTAGTTGTAACTTAAAACCTATGTTTACACACTAAATGATTTCATACTCATCCTAATATAAGGAATTTGTTTTATCACTTAGGGTCAAAGTTGTCTAGTTGACTTTGAGTTGCCCGGACCTCAATCTAATTACACTCGAACACTACACATGTGCTCATACCAGCTAAGAAGGTCCTAAGGTTCATGTTATTAATTTATAGAATTTCTTACACCACCAAATCCTTAATGTCTACGAGTCTAACTTTAAGTCTAAAACTCTAAGTTGTATTCAATGGGTTTTGTTGTTAATCCCACCGTGGGATTCGAAATGACATGTTTGGAAGGAGGGTGGGATGGGATTAAAATCGATTCATAGACTTTGGAAAATGAGTCGTGTGTTGAGAAGTAGGAGATGGGATTTCCAAATCCCAAGATCCCGGGATTTACTTCTAATTCCATACATTCTGAACATGGTATTAGAAATCATGGGATACACCTAATCTAGGGGCAATACCTTACACATGCATCTATTGTTCCTTTTACAATTCCATCCATCCTAATCTTACCTAATGCAGTTGGTCAAACAGGTCCTAAATGTCCCATCATTTGGAGGTTATGAAGGTTATGAGACACAAAAGTGTAGGTTTAATGCCCACATGAGGAGTATAATGAAGGTGAAAAGTCATACAGAGTAGTTTTTGGGTAATGGTGGTGGATGGGTGTAAGATGTAGAAGAAGACGGAAGCTTGAGTGAAAAGAAGTGGGGATGTGAGATCATTTTACGTGGTCTCGGTTACGTATGGGCTATTCAACGGTAGTTAATCTCGCCCGTCAGCGAAACTTGGGATTCTAATGTGGTTTCTAGATTCCATCGCCCCCTTCCTAAGTCAGAGTGCGTCAGTGTGCATTGTGTTACTATAACCCAGGTCCAGTTTAATCCAAATCATGCTCTGATACCATCTGTAACACCCTGAAAATTGGGGGTCGGGTAGAAACCCAACTCTCGAGTTCCAAAATGTCACTTATGCAACATAGATAATGATGAATGCATGTTGTTTGTAGAATGACATTAAACAAGATTGAGACTAAGCCAAAACAGCATATCATACTCCAGAGACAGTTAAATTTGCAAGTGGAAGACTGTAATAAATGCATAAAATATAAAATTGATTGTAAGTCTCCAGAGTGTGAACATGTTACCAAGTTATACATATACATGTATACTCCAAAAATGATAAAAAAAAAAAAGAATATACATGAGTGCTCTAAAAATGTAAAATGACAAGTGTCATGTCGTCTAATCAACCTCCCTGTAATCCCGTCGATCAGAACACGCATATAGGAGAAATCCTCCGCATCATCATCAAGTCCGGCTCTGCTTTGCAAGCATCACCATCATCTGAAACTAAAATAGGGACTGGTTGGTGTGCGTAACACCGTCCCGTAACGTGGGAGTGAGTAGCTAACTCAATGGAATCATAGAGCAAAGGTTAACATGTTATCAAATCAATCAAGTGATAATGATAAAGCAAGCAAATCAAGCATTCCTAAATACTGTGATTAATGCAAGAATGAAATGACATGATGGATGCCCTCACCGACATACTCCCTCATGCGACACCATCTTACGTCCGCGGTATGATTTCTTCCCTCAGTGCTCCACATCTTCCAGGCACAGTGCGATATGAATATGATTACCGAGTTGTTATTAGTCCTTTTCATACAGCAGGATTGGGAAACCAGGGTACTTCCCTTATATCATTCCCAACAAAGATCCTGTCTAGGGTCGTCACTCCTAGTAGTCTCATACGATGATATATTTCCAGGTCACTGTAAGGGCTGTCAGGGCTGTTGTACGCACTCGTTGCTCCACTCCCCCATCACCTTATCAATACAGGCCTAGTTTGTACTCTTGTTGCTACAAAAGGGTCGTCGCCTCACGTAGACTCAGAGTACGCTCGAGGTCACTACAAAGGGTGTCAGGGCTGTTGCACGCACTCGTTGCTCCACTCCCCATCACCTTATCAGTGTAGGCCGACAGCTCGAATATAGTGTCCTATACCACCATAATTGGCTCACGAGTCTAAGGTACTCACTGGTCACTACGGGGAGGTTTGTGGCCCCAGCGTAGGCCTACAGTTCGACCACGGTGTCCCATACCACCATGCCCGACTCATGAGTCTTAGTGGATTAAGGTACCACGGTTATCAGGGTTATCACTGGTAAGTTTAGTACCCTAGGTTCAAGCAATTATGACAAATACAAGGTGAACATACAATGGTCAGTCGGGTTACTTGATGTGTCCGACTAGCACGAGCGCACGTTGAATCGACCGACATGAAGTGCGCAAGCACTTCGTGTGGCCTAACCACTGCCGACGACTATAGTACGACTCGGGTTCGTCATACACATCCTTCATGGCGAATAGAATCCAACCACGAATTCTAAACTGTTACCGACTGCCTGGACTAGAGTATAGCCCCAAGCACAAAGAGGTGAATCAGTAATCATATGAGATAAACAAAAATTGAAATAGCAAGTAATTCAAGCATGTTATCAACATGTTATAAGATACAACATAAGCAATTTAACCATACACAAGCATCTCATATATATATAAGGTAATCAATTCAAATATAACCACCATGGAAGAAATCATATACATCATCAAAATAGTTGAGAATCCTATCTCAACACTAGTCTACAACACTATTTACTAAGTGCTTACTCACGCAACCATTTATACAAACACTTAGACTACACAACTCCAACGTACTTGACGTATGTTGATTTCAACATATAATATGACAAGTCCTTATATCAAGGAGATGTCTAATACACAACAATCATGTTCTTACATTCAAAACATATGGCAGGCATAAATCATATTGATTTAGGCATTTCAACAAACATTTAGTCTACACACATTAGTCTACATAGCATATGTCGGCCAATATGTACATTAGGGCGAATCTCTTCGCCAAACGGATCATTCACATATAACTAGTATAGGTACACGGTAAATACTCATGGCAATCATATCAGCAAAATATACGTATACAGTATTTCCTACAAATACCTAAAATACCTTAAATCTCATATTCTTCGTACACATTCGAAATGAAAAATGGACAGCATGTTCTACATGTCAAACAACATTCTTGTCAACAATCTATCATTAAACAGCATTGAAAGCTTTAAAAACTGGTAAACTGAGCGTCTAAAATCTGCACCTTAAACTAGAAATTGCGGTCGGACTTAAGCTCTTTGCGCCACTCCCCCATCACCTTATCAATCTGCACATAAACGGCAATCTATACCATGAAATAGGTCAGCTATATTAACACTACAGCTACATGGATTACCTAAACAAGTTATGGATAGGCTTTCTTACCTAAAAATGATGTTGGAAGCGCTGAAAGAGCAACACAGATGGACGGCTTGGCACATGGAGCAGCAGGGAAGAATCCCAGGAGAAAGCTCCAACTCTCTCTCACTTTCTCTCTCTTTTCTCTCCTCTCTCTCCTAGGGTTTTCCCCAAATTCGTATGAGTTAGAAAGCTAAGGGTTTAAGGCCCTTTTATAAGCCCAAACATAACCAAAACAGACTCGAAGTCAAGGTATACTTAAGTTATAACCAAATCGGGTCTGTTTCGATCCAACGGATCACTTCTGGAGGTCCTGTTACTAAATACGGTCGGACTTAAGCTCTCTAATATTAGATCTAGGTCCAGCTAAGTTTTCAGTCTGGTCGGGTTTCCAGATCAACCGTGGCGGACAAATTTCAGTTCAGCGGTCACCGAAACTCGATCAGGGCCACAAGTGCTATGACATGTAAGGGCCACCTATCCTGATCAGAGGGTGAAATTTGGTCAAATTCCAATGGCCAGAACGCTTAAAAATGTCGCGCAAGCGACACGTGTTAGATTTATTAAAAATTGAATTAATTTTCTAAATATTTTCCTTTTCTCACTCTCTTCACTCCGGACTCAGTAAAATGGTCTCAGGATATCGGTTGGGCTTGATTTTCGAAATGATTGTCAAGTCCAACTAGGCGATCATAATTGTCTAAGTTCATCGCTATCGGACTTTCGACGTGCGGTCTAGATCCAATACAAAGTTTCAAAGGGTTCCTGAGAACAAACAGGTTTAGAGTTTGATCCTATGTTTTAAGGTAGGGTAGCATTAGCGGTCATACTCATTTTGGGTCTTGTAGTTTATATTTAAAGTGATTCAAGTTAATTTTACTGAGTATTCAGTTTGGTACTTAAAAAAATTCTACCCTAATAGGGCAGAATACGGTCTTAGGGCCATTCTATGCCCCATTTTGGGAACTTCTAGTTATCATATTATTTTTATTATTTTTTGGGGGTTCATCATCAATTTTACCATGTCTCCACCAAATTTCATAAGATTTCAAGTTGCATAAATTCTAAAAAATCCCAAAGCAGCAGCTGTCCAACAAGTGATTTTTGGATAGTTGTCACAACGTCCTACTTTAAAGTATATTAAATATTTAATTATATTTTTCACATATTTTTATATAAAATTAGACTCATTTATCTTTAATATGGTTTTTGAATCACATAAATCAGAGTTATAACGAAGGAGATATGATTTTTCAAAGTTTGATAAAATGTACAAAAAAAGTGCAGAAATCGGGCTGCCTGTCCTCTGTACAGACGAGGCCTCGCCGACTCGGCAAGGTCCTCGCCGGTCACTGACCTATTTAGCTTGGTTTCACCCCAGGGGCGAGGTCCTCACCCCCCAGGGATGCCGGAAACATGTGAGGCCCACCTTGGATCCCCCCGAATTGAGTCGTTTGGGCCCACAAGTCCGTCGACGCGTTTATCGAGTCTCATTTGGAAACCGGAATGAGTTACACGACGTAAAATATATGCTTCTGGGGTAGAAGAAGCTTATCCATCCAAATAACCTATCTACATCATAAGATTCTAATAATTCCATAGTCAAAATCATATTTTATGAATGTACGTACCATTTACGGTAAGTTTTAGTTTAAGTATAGTTCTTCACCTTTTAAAATTTAGGATTATGTCTAATATGAAGGTACTCGAAGAAATTTGAAGAATGAGGTGGTGAAAGGTGAGATTTTGAAGGAAATGGGTTGAAAAGCAATTTCTAGACTTTAGGATTTATCTCTAAGAGTGATATGGTTGACCCATTGCCTAAGGACGTCTAATTCTAGGTTGGTAAAAATTCGGAGTGTTACAGTCACCTGCACGCATCTATCGTGCATAAGCTCATCGAAAGCTTAAAGGGTGGTATAGGTATGTGCGTAATATAGGTGTTAGGTATACAATACAAGTCCATAAATCATACAATATTAGGAAAACGAAAATACTAACAAGTCCATGAATGTCATAAGCTTTATTCAATATGCGTAACAATGCAACATGATGCTATGTACGGAAGATGTAATGCAATAAGATGCCATATGCGAAAGATGTAATGCAATAAGATGCTATTCATGAAAGATGCAATGCAATAAGATGCTATATGTGGAAGATGCAATGTAATAAGATGTGCTAGAGTGTGAAGTCAAGATGTGCTAGAGTGTGAAGTCGAGATGATATTGCATAATATCACAAGTTGTACGGTCCACCATAAGGGACTTCTATCCAAACCAGTCTCATACTTAAATTTAGATAGCTAGACTTAATGTGGTAAACTCTTAATCTCAGGTTGGTCACGTACCCAACCAAAATTGTGGCTATTGAGAATATACACATAATGGTATAGTTGCGCATTACCAACCCGAGTGGCTAGTGAATGGATGAATGAGTCAATGCTGAAAGTGCAACCTTCACTCAATAGATCCACACATCAGTATTGCGCATCTCTGGGTACAGTTTATCTCTAGACCTTCATCGGGGTCTAATACACTTCACACCAACTTGCTGCCCTATCTAAGCGCACAAATGGGTGAGTGAAAGATACATCACTATCTACCTATCAATATAGGGCCCGGCTTGTCGCTAGCGGACCCATTCCTCAAGTTAGATCAGACTCAGTCTAGTCATTGCCCCCTCACTCAAGCGGGTAAGGCCACACCCCTTCCAACCGACCACGATATAGTGAGAGACGCAGCCAACTGGTATCCAGCCCTCATACGCTCATGCATCCACTCAATATAAACATTAAAGCATCCCCTGGCCACGGGGGTTTAGGAACTTTCACCTGCGAACATCTATCATGCCCATGTGCTAGGACCAAATATTTTTGGTGTCCCATCTGGTCATCCACAATATGCTTGTGGAGGCCATGACCCTAATGTCGCTAGGGTGTAAGGTGGTCATATCACAAAATGTAAGGTGCATGAGTCATATTATCTAGTCATGCATCAAACCTGTGCGTACCGCGCGTCATGTGAGACAACTCCACCTCTCAGGGAGTCCCATAAACAATCAGCTCAATGATACATGTTATGCTCAATCACTCCTCATAACAAGTATGCGGATGATGCATATAGGCATGTATTATGAAGTATACTAAGCATGATTATATTCACATACCTCATTGTGGGCCAGTATAAGACAGCCCATGGCCCGTATAAGTGAATGGGTGGTGTGCACATAGTCACCCATACATGGTGGGCCTCACACATCATAATTGGGCCTCACACATACAATGGGCCTCATACAATCACAATGGGTCTCATACAATCATAATGAGCCTCATACAATCACAATGGGCCTAATACAATCACAATGGGCCTCATACCATCTCAACGGGCCTGTATCATAATGTTATACTAACACATACTCAGTGAGTCTTACTAGATAAAGTATATTGGCATGGCTATAAATAATCGGCCTATATACATGGTGGGTCAATAGAAGGATAGCGGATCTAATCCATAACATCAACAGTGGATATGCCTAATCTGATACTACATATTCTTCCATCTACAGTAAGGAGCTGATGATGATGCACTAATGTCAAGGATGGGCCTTATCCTCATCCAAAGAAGGCAGACTATATGGATGATATATACATAACTCATGGTCCTAACAATCGATCACAAGGTAAGATACATCCTACGGGGTAAGTCAAGCGGGTACACAACAAGTGGTCCTTCTCACTATCTTTATCGTACAACGATCAGGCTTTTCTATGGGGCTCGATATAAATAAAAGGTGGGCCTTGATATGATTCACATGTCCAAGACTGTGTGCCTTTACAAACGGATGAGGTAGCTTGCTCACCATCTAAGTGGGCCTCGGGTTTGGGTTACTAATCTCAAATAGACACATGTATCTGGGTGGTCTACATTTATCATGGAAGCTCCGGTATGAACACGAGGAGGGCTCCAATACTTAGGTAGTCCTACATGATGTGAGAAGCTTCATTATTAATGGGGCCCAATGGTTTGGGTTAGTTCAACAAGGGAAGGTGGATATCATAGGGGCTTAATGGTTTGGGATAGCCTAATCATGGCAAGGTATATCTACCACCCGTGTAGGATTTGAGTGAAGGGAGGAAGAATGGGGAATGGGCTTAATAATGGGCCCTATGGAGACTTAATAGTGCAGTCCACTTGGGGTTTCATCTGACTCATGATGGGGCCCCTGACCCTCAGGCTAGCTGGGAAGGTGAATGGTTAGCCTGTGCAAACACATATGTCAAGGTGGGCAGCCCAAAGCCTAGAAAAAGGACAAATAGGGAGCATATACACATAATATGGTGGGCCACACCAGGCAACCCCATGGTCTAAAATGAATGAACTACATGCGTATGATTCACCCATCAAGGTGAGCTTCAAGGTTTGGTCAATCCTTCTGGCATTAATGAAGGCCCAATAGTATAGGATAACCCAAAAAGGTGAGATGGACCATACTTGTACTAGTGGGGGCCCATCAATTTGAGTTAGCCCACAACAAGGGGAGCTACGAATGGGCCTAATTAGTGGGCCTAATGGGAGATCACAATGTGAGAATTTAACCATCATTTCTCCCAAGGCATGGCCCATAGAATCTATTCTATGGGGGGGGGGGGGGGGGGGGGGGCATCATAATCATAATGACCTCACCACATAGACCTCTCATATATCACATTGGGCCTCACCATATGGGCCTTTCATACATTACATTGGGCCTCCTCATATGGGCCTCTCATACATTACGTTGGGCCTCACACTTGGGTCACATATACATCACATCGGACCACAAATGCATTGTATTAGGCCTCACCAAATGGGCCACATATACATCACATTGGGCTGCAAATACATCATCTTGGTCCACATATACATCATATTGGGCCTCACACAAGGGCCCATGGGCTAGGCACAAGGGATGGATAGTGAATGCATCACATACATCATAGTGGACCTGATGAGGCAGGCCACATAACCCAGAAAATAAATAGGTGGCAAGGTCAATATACACATCATGGTGGGCCTCACAGATCAGCCCTATGGTCTAAAAAAATAGGTGGATAGAGTACCTATAATACATACATCAAAGTGGGCCTACTACACCATAAAATGGGCCTAATGGGGCAACCCATAATCCAGGAAAAGTGGATGGACAGCCTGAATATACAACACATTCATCAGGATGGGCCACTGCCCTAGACGACGTAGGTTAGAGCACATACATCAGGGCCCCATAGATGCATGGGGTGGATTTAACACATATCATGATGGGTTTCCATCGTCTAGATAGCTGGACGGTGTGGATATAAAATATATACATCACGTGGGGTCCACGTGCATGGACGATGTGAATATATAACACATCTCAAGGTGCGCCCCACCCCCCACACGTGCAACACGTGTGGGGTGGGTCCCACATCCAGTAACGGATGAATGACTGGATATACAATACATACATGAGGTGGGTCCCACTGTCCAGCAGCTGCTGGATGATGCTGGACACACGTGCAAGGTGGGCCCTGCAGATGGATGGTTGGATATAACACATACCTCATGATCAGACCCACAGAACTTGCTGACATTAATACAACAGCTATATGTGGGACCCACCATCCCTGTTGGACTGTGTGGGTACACCACATATATCAAGGTGGGTCCACGTGGTGGCCCACCAAGGTTTAGATCAAATTGATATTTGTGATTTCCCATCGAACAAGGCCTGCCCAAATGGGCAGCAAGGTGGACAGCAACGTGAGCCCCAATTAGAGAGCGGGTGCGTCCCACTTGGTGGATGGCATGGATAAAAATACATACATCATAGGTGGGTGTCCTTATGGGTGGGCCACTCATCCAGAAAATCAGGCTATTCTATGTGTTTTCCCTCATCCAGATTGGCCCGAAAATGGGCAGCAAGGTGGCCCAAAAATATGGATGTGTGGACATCCCATGTATGGACAGTAACATACATTATCAAGTGGGCCATCATGCAAGGATCAAAAGAGAGAGAAAGTGAGGGAGAAAAAGAAAGATGAGAGATGGAGGGGCCCCACCACTATGGGTCCCTCTAGGATCTACATCTTACATCATACATTCATCAAGATAGGTCTCATGCATTGCATGGCCCTCAAATCAGTAAATCAAGGTGGAGATGTCATCCCCATCGTAAATCAAGGGTCTAGATGACCCATCAATAACATGGATTAACTCAAAACATCATGATGGGGTCCATGGAGAATGGCCCCATCATGGATCATGCATGCATCAAGGATGGGCCATTAGCCACATCCAAAGGGTCAAGTAGGATCTCCACCATTGATTGGTGGGTCCTACATGTTCCTAAGCAAGAAAATCAAAGAAAAATGAAATATTTACCCTAAATATAGAATCCACCTTGGATCTTAATCTTCTTCTTCCTCCAATAGGCTCCAATGCTCTAAGGGGAAAGATTTAATGGTTAAGATGGGGTTTAGAGGGTTGGATTTGGGGAACTAAAGAGTGGAAGTGGCTGAAAATTTGGAGATGGGTGGGACGTTGGGAGCTCTCTCTCTTGCTAGAGAATGAGAAAATGAGGAAGAAAGGGAGGGAAAGAGATAAGAGAGAGAAAAAAGGGGGTAATGATTGCTAGCTCTTTTAGCTAGGCAATGATGATAGGTGTAAGAAAGTATGGCTAGCAAGCCATCATAACTTGTAAGAGGCATGGGGCTATGGGCTAGGGTGGGGTGACTATAGCTAGGGTGATTTCATCACCCTCATGATTACCTAGGGAATGGTGTCATATGGGATAGGTGGGTCCCGTAACATGTGGTCCATGACAATGATAGAGAGCGGGCCACAACTTATGATCTAAGCATCAGATTAGCACACGAGATGCGGCGTCGAAACCGTGGCAACAACATGGTCGCAATGGTATAGGTCTCGAGTTAATAGGATGTGACTTAAGGTCATGCACAAATGATACCTACAGGTCACGGGTCACCAGAATTCGATTAGGAGGACCGTGGGATCCTACAGAAAGTGAGATGTTAGGACACAAGCCTGACATATTCTAACACTAAAAGCAATATCAGGTCTACTAGCAATTAAGTATAAGAGACTATCAATCATGCTTCAATATAGACGAGATTCTACACTTTTACCTAATTGATCATTTGAGAGTTTAAGAGTTGTACTCATTAGAGTTTCAAAATTCTTCTCATTCTCAAACCCAAACCTTTTTACAAGGTAAGGCGTACTTAGTTTGTGAGATGAATATACCATCTTTAAGTTGCTTAACTTGTAATCCAAAAAGGTAGTTTAGTTCACCAACCATACTCATTTTAAACTTAGATTTCATCAGATTTGCAAACTCAATTGACAAGTTAGTGCGTGTAGATCCATAAATGATATTGTCAACATAGATCTGAACTATCAGTATATGATCATTATATTTCTTGACGAATAAAGTTTTATCAACACTGGCCATAATAAAATTATGACTATGTAAAAATTTAGTTAATTTTTCATTCCATGCCCTGGGAGCTTGTTTCAAACCATAGAGTGACTTTTTAAGAAGATGATACACATGATTTGGAAGTTTAGGATCCTCAAAACCCTTAGGTTGTTCAACACATACTTCCTGATGTAAGTCACCATTTAGAAATGCACTTTTAACATCCATTTGATATATTTTGAATTTCTTATGACATGCAATCGAAATGAATAATCTTATGCATTCAAGGCATGCAACTGGTGCGAAGGTTTCATCATAATCAATACCTTCGATCTGAGAGTGTATCCTTGTACAACCAGTCGAGCCTTATTTTTAATAATATTACCTAATTCATCAGTTTTGTTTTTAAAAATCTATTTGGTTCCAATTGCATGTTTATCAGTAGGTCTAAGAATCAAGCACCACACATCATTTCTAACAAATTGATTTAGTTCTTCTTACATGGCAATTATCCAACTTTCATTGGAAAGTGATTTATTTACATTGGCTGGTTCAATTTGGGAAGTGAAACAGATATAATTATAGATATTTTCTAATTGTCTTCTTGTCTGAACACCAGTAATTAGGGTTACCAAGTATTTGGTCAGTCATATGGTCTTTGACTGATCTTATTTTAGTATCGACTGATTTGAATGAAAAGTCAGGTATATCAATTATATTGACTTCATCATTATCTTGACTTGTAGTGGGTGTGATTTGTTGATCTTCAATTACTACATTTATTGATTCCTGAATCACCCCAATTCTTTTATTAAGAACCTAGTAAGCACAGCTATTTAGTGCATAGCCTAGAAATATTTCTTCATCACTCTTTGCTTCAAACTTTTCCAAATTTTCTCGGTCGCATAAAATAAAACATTTACTTCCAAAAGTCTGAAAATATTTAACAGTGGGCTTTTTATTAAACCAAAGTTCATAAGTTATTTTATTTTTCACTTTTTTAATGTAAACACGATTTATAATATAACAAGCAGTATTGACAACCTTAGCCCATAAATTTTTTAATAGTTTCATGCTATTTAGCATTACACTAGCCACATCCTGTAAAACTCTGTTTTTCCTTTTAACAATTCCATTTTGTTGAGGTGTTTTAGGAGTAAAGAATTCATACAATATATCATGATCATTGCAGTACTTCTCAAAAATTTTCTTCTTAAATTTGGTGCCATGATCACTTTTAATTTTGACCACAGACATCTCTTTTTCAGTCTGAATACGCTTTAAAAAATTTCTAAGTTCATTGAGAGTATCTGACTTTTCTCTTAAAAAGGCTACCCATGTATATTTGGTGTAATCATCAATAATTACAAGAAAATACTTCTTTCAACCTCTACTCTCCATTCTAGTTGGTCCTACTAGATCCATATGGAGTAGTTCTAGAGGTTTGGCTGTGGCTAAGGAGTTCACTTTCTTGTGACTACCCCTGATCTGTTTGCCAATTTAACATGCGCCACAGATTTTTTCTATCTGTTTGAGCTTGGGTAAGCCACGTAAGTGATCTCTTTTGCTTAACTTATATAGTTTCTATTGTTAACATGTCCAAGTCATTTATGTCATAGGTTAGTTTTGTCTGTTTGGACCATGTAACATGAATGGTTTGATGAACGAGAGTTATCGATTATATAGCAATTTTCAGAGGTCCTGTGACCATTTAATATTACACTACCATGCTCATTTGTAATCTCATATCCGTGATCTGAAAATTTCACACTGTGTTTATTATCATAGATCTGAGATATGCTTAAGAGGTTATGTTTTAATCCTTTAACATAAAGTATATTTTTAAAGAGAGGTAAGTTAGGAAGTTGTACAGTACCTTGGCCTATTATTTTGCAGTTGCTTCCATCACCGAAGGTAACTAAGCCGCCATTTACTTTTTTGATGTTTGTGAATATCACTTTGTCTCCTCTCATATGTCTCGAACATCCACTATTCAGGTACCATCTTGAGTGGTTATGACTTTGAAAGCTGTGTGGACAACAAAACACTTAACCTTTAGAACCCATTTCATTATGGTTTTAGGTTTAGGAGTGACTCTAGATTTTCATTGCAATTGAGAGTTAGGATTTCTCCTTTCAATATAAACTCCATATTCATTTGAGTTGGATTTTAATATCTTTTTAAGTAGGTCAATAATTTTTTCATTTAAGGGAGATTTATTATACTTTTAATGTTTATAACTGATGACATTATTATTTTTAGGAACTTGAAAGGGTTTTGAGTTTTTGAAATCATTATGATTAAAATCGCTTAAAGTCTTACTTTTAGAGTTCGAGGATTATCCTCTTACAAAAATAGGAGCAGAATCTTTGGATTTCGAAGAATTACCTTTAATATAATCCAGAACAGGCTTGTCATCACATTTTCTAGATGAGGTTAACAATTTTTTCAATTTTTTGTCACCTTGGGCATCTTTCCAAGTATCCTTAGAACTCAGAAGGGAAGAAACTTCAAGTTTTAGTTTTTCATTTTCAATTTTAAGATTTTGCAATTCAGAAGATTTAAAACTTAAATCTATTTTTATTTTTTCAAGACAATCTGAAAATTGAGATTTTTCTAAAACTGTGCTTTTAAATTCTTCTTTTAGTTTAGCATATTTCTCTTTTTGAATTTTTAATTTAATAGCAATTTTACAACTTTCTCTGTATAGGGCATTGTAGGCATCTTGAAAGTCATTTTCATTTTCATTTTCAGGGTCACTCCTGAGATTTTCATAGTCAGATATATTACAGCTATCTGAGGAAGTGACTCTGGCTATAGTCATAAGAGCTTTCACATCATTTATATTCGCATTCTCTTATTCTAATTCATCATACTCAAAAGTGCTTTCAGAATCAGATGATTCATCCTAAGTAGTTATCATGCTCTTTCTTTTTGACCTATCCTTTTTAAGACATGTATTAGCCAAATGCCCATATTCATGACATTTGAAACATTGACTATCCTTTGTTTTAGATTTCTAAGAATTAGATTTTTCTTTTCTTTAATCAGTTAATTTTTGAAAATCTGATCTTTTCTTATTTTTAAAATTCTATAAAATTTCTTAGCTAACATTGTCATTCCTGAATAGCAGTGACCTTAGAATTGAATCTCTCATGAAGAGATCACAGTATTTTTGTACAAATATTGCTTTCAGGGATTTCATCTCCTAGACCTCACATGGAATTTACTATGTCATTTAGTTTCGTATAGAAGTCCATAAAAGTTTTATTCTCTTCCATACGAATTTCCTCAAATCTGTCAGTGAGGATTTGAACTTTTCATTTCTTAACTATAGAAGTTCCTTCATGTGTCATTTTGAGAATATCACATGCTTGCTTAACTGTATCGCATGAAATAATTCGTTTGAATTCATCAGGTGATAGAGCGCAAGTTATGGCAAGGCTTTAACATTAACACTGTTTTCACTTTTCTGAACTGCAGTCCATAAATAGAATGCAGTTTCTCTCATAGATTTAGTTCCAATACTGCCTATTAATTCGGTCATATGATGTTGTCATTTAGTCACAATGGCTTGCCACATACTTTCATCTACGGATTTTAGAAAAATCCTCATTCTAGCCTTCCAGTATAAATAGTTAGAGCTATCAAAAGGTGGTGGCCTGGTAATAGATAAACTATTGAAATTTGACATAATAAAGCTCTAGATTTTTAACTCAAAGAAATTAATCCAAAAAAATGAGCAGCTTAGCTTTGATACCACTTGAAAAGGAGAGCTTAAATTGTCATGCCCTAAAATCGAAAACTAGGCTCACAAAATTTTTGATCGCCGAATCCGGCGCCGACTGCCTCCGTAGTACCCCATTCTCGACTCTCGGCACTCATATACCAAATTTCGATCCTGGGATCCTACAAGGAGGATTTTTAATGTAAATTTATTTCATAACAAGCATAACCATAAGCATAACCCATGAACAATAACAAAGACACCATCACAAAATCTACTATGATTAAAAACTTTAATGTATAATGCATAAAAGGAAACACAATAACAAAATTGGAAGCTCCAGAAGTCTGTTGTATGCTCCAATCTCAATGATATTACGGCGTCCTAGCATCACCTACATGTGACGGTCATGCATAATCTTACGAAAAGCTTAGAGGGTGGTCAAAGTGTGTGCGCAATATAAGCGTACTCAGAATGTAATATCAAAGTAATACAGAATATGTTGGCGAATCCATAAATATTATCAGCCGTTCTAAGGCTATGTGATGCAAGGCATGAATGCTATCAGCCATATCAATGCCATGCGATGCAAGGTGCGAATAATGTTGGCCATAACAAGGACATGCGATGCACAATGCAACTCAAGCATACTAATCCTCATCCAAATCCATATATCAATACAGGTCATCACTAAAGGATCAAATATCAGTACAGTTCTTATGCTGGACAATCACCGGGATCTAGTATACTCCACGCCAGCTTGCCGCCCACACAACTATGTAAGTGGAAGAGACCTCACTATCTGCCTACCAATATCGGGCCTGGCTCGTTGATAGCAGACCTATTCCTTAAGCTGGTCAAACTCAACCTAGATATTGCCCCCTCACTCAGGTAAGTAAGGTCACACCCTTTTCTAACCGACCACGACACAATGGGAGATGCGGTCTACTGGTATACGGCCCTCGTGCGCTCATGTATCCACTAGGTCTCAACATTGGAGTAATCCTCTGGTACCATCGGGTTTAGAAATTTTCATCCAGGGACATCTATGGTGCCCCGATCTAGTAACAGTACTTTCGATATCTAATCTGGCTCTCTACAATATGTCTGTGGAGGCTACGGCCCTGATGTCGCTAAGGTGTACTATATCACATAATGCATGATGCATGAGTCATACAATCCAGTCATGCAACAATCCTACGCGTACTGTACGCTCATGAGGGACAACACCACCTATTAAGGAGTCTCATAAACAACTTGCCAGAAGGCATATGCAATGGTCAACCTCATCTCATCACAAGCATACAGATGATGTGTATGGGCATGTATCATGATGCTATGCTTTCACTACTCATAATCAGCATTGATAATTGGCCTATATGCAAGGTGAGTTCCATAGATGAATAGCCGATCTAAACCATGATATAAAGATCGGCCCTCTGTCATAGATATATCAATTCCAGTAGTACGGAGTCTACAGTGGGGATGGACCATGCAACATCAATGGGGCCCAATAATTTTGGTTAACCCACTAAGAGAATGATGAGAATGGGCCTAACAAGGCTTAAAGGAAGGTCACAATGTAAACGTTTAACCAACATTACTCTCAAGGGGTGGCCCACATAGAGCCAAGCGTATAGTGGGCCCACGGCCTCACACAAGGGCCCAATATACATCACAATGAGCCTTACTCAAGAGTCACATATACATCATATCGGGCCTCACTTATGGGCCTCATATACATCATATTGGGCCTCATCAAATGGGCCAATATACATCACATCGGGCCTCATCAAATGGGCCGAAATTGCATCATGGTGGGCCTTAATGGATGGGCTATAAATACGTCACATTATGCCTCAACGAATGGGGCATAATACATCACATTAGGCCTCGCGAATGGGTCATAAATACATTAAGGTGGGCCTAATGGATGGGCCACAAATACATCATGGTGGGCCTCATCGCATGGGCCACACCAATGGGCCTCATATACATCAAGTGGGCCGTAATCAATGGGCCGCACCAATGTTTTGTCCTATAGAAAAGGTCTGGGGTTTTATTGATTTTAATTAGATTTAAACCAAAGGCTACTTGTATTAATTCCTTTAAATCTTAAAAAGAAGAGTATTTTCTCTCGTTATAGAATCAGTATGATAGAATTAGAAATTAAGGAATTAAACAAAAAAGCTATAAAATGATTTATAAATACCGCTTGATAGCTTGACAATAATTGAGGCTTCTTTCACCCTTGCAGAAGGATTTTAATAGACTTGAATGTATTTTTGGATTAAGAAAGAACCTCAATTTATAGGCACAAAAAGTTGTTGCTTCGACTCGTCTAAGATAGTCTTCGATTGGCCCAAGCACCAGAATCAGTTCCAATAGATTTTCAGACTTAAGTAGGATAAGATCTAACAAATCTTCGACTGGTCGAAGGAGCCAAAATTTGAACTGAATTAGTTGCTAGACTTTGAGCTGAGAAATGCTCGACTGGTCAAAGAGTATCCTTCGACTGGTCGAGGAGACCACTCGACTAGTCGAAGGTGCAACAGAATTTCTATTTTACTTTAAAGGTGCAACAGAATTTCTATTTTACTTTGGCTAGAACTAGGACTGGTCGAGAAATTCTTAGGCTGGTCGAGCTAAAACTTAGACCGGTCGAAACTCAACCAATTATAAGTATAAAAACCCAAATTTAAATGTATTTTGAAAGCACCCAAACCTAAGGTCTTTCTAGGGTTTATAATACCTGTATGGACTGAATTCATAGACTTGAAGTATATTAGAGACTTAAACTTCTCTAAGGAGCTTGATCTTCAACTTAAGCTTGAGCTTGGTTTTCATCTTGAGCTAGGCTTGAACCTTGATCTTGAACCAACTTGAAGATCACTTGCTAAGATGTTTTGACTAAACGAAATTTGACAAACAAGGTGTGAAGTGTACTTTGAACATTATAGCACTTACAATTAGTTTAGATGTATGATAAGTGTTCTGATGATTTTTCAACATATGAACGGTTAGATGAGTGTTTCTTTGGATGCAATGGTCAAATGCATGGCTGAATTTATTAATTAACGGATGGTTGGATTTGGATATGTTCAAATCAATAGTTGAGATTAGATAGGTTGATCATGTAGATCAATGGTCATATTGAATTAGTTTGGTACGTTGATCAACAGTTAAAATTGGATGGTCATGATTAATTCGAGTTATTACATTTTCCGTACATCATCATCCTAGGCTAAGAGAGTTCCTAAAGATTCCGCAATGGTCGCCACATATATCTTAAGTGTTCGACCTTCGAATGGTGGCAACAGAACCGGTGGCCTCATCAGATATTCTTTGATTCTATTAACGGCCAACTGGTGCTTTGTTTCCTAGGCGAACTCCAACCCTTGCTTCAGTTTTATTAATGGAGAGAAAATATTAGTCTTTCCTATGTAATTAAATATGAATCTCCACATAAAATTGACTTGCCCCAAGAACTTTTACCACTCTAATTTACTCCTTGGCAGACAAGCATTGATGATCACTCGAGCCTTATTTTAATAGCCTCAATCCCTTGTTGATGCACTAGAAATCTGAGGAAATTGCTGGTCGAGACTCCGAAAGCACACTTCAATGGGTTCATTTTTAGCTTGTGAGACTCATCCGCTCAAATGATTTACGCAGTTGATCAAGATAATCTTCCATGTCAGCTAACTTGATGACTACATCATTTACATAAACTTCCATAAATCAGCCAATCATATCATGGAATATGTGGCTCCTGCATTTATAAGTCTAAAAGGCATCGCTACCCAACAACAGGCTCCTAATGGACTCAAATATATGAATGTCGTCTTCAACATGTCATCCATTGTGATGTAAATATGATTGTATCCAAAATGTCCATCCATGAAGGACACAATTCCATGCTCGATAGGCTGATAGATTAGCAGATCAGCCATCGGCATCGGGTATTTATATTTTGGTGTAGGTAAGTTCAAATTTCTAAAATCAATGCAAATCCTTAACTTGCCATTCTTTTTTATTACTAGAACAACATTTGACATCCATTTAATGTATTTAATAGGCTTAATGAAACCAGCCTTTAAAAGCTGCTCAATTTCTTTCTTTATCTTACGGATTGCTTATGTTGTCATTTGCCTGGGCGGTTGCTTGTGCAGGCAATATCCTTCCTTTATAGGCAACTTGTATTCAACTAAACCCTAATCGATCCCCGGCATATCGTGATAGTCCCATGCAAAAAAATTCTGAAATTTCATTTAGTAGACTCATCAATTGTTTCTTCTTGTGAGGCTTCAACAAATCACTAATGAATGTAGGCATTGGATCTTGCTCGATCCCTAAGTTAAATTTGACCAATAGATCTTGGACTTGGGGCTGAGAATCTTCCATATTATCAGGAGCCTCTTCAAGCTTGATGCCCTCGTCTTCAATTGAAACATCTACATTGGCCAAGTTTACAAGGTAACAATAGCCCATCTCTTTAAGACTTTCTTCGACCTTCTTATTTTGGCTGTGAAAGTAGCCTGGCAATCCTCATTTCTTAGTGTATTGATCATGGAATTTCTTCAATAGTACAATGCAAGACCAGCTGATAAGGAATGATGTCCCTCTGCAGGGTATCACTCGATCGCATTACTTCAGTAATAGTGTGCACAATACTTTCTAGATTTTTCTTTACTGATATTCTAGTTGGTCGGCCAAACTTGTTTCTTCTAGTGAACTGAATCGGTCCCACTTCTTCCCCATAATAATAAGCCCCATTGGCGTTTGAAGTGGTCATAAAAGGTTTATCATTAGTCAGGACTAGTTCAACCTTATGTTAGTTCCAGAACATCACAAAATGATGTAAAGATGATGGATACATGCAAACGAATGAATCTAGTCCTTGCCCTACAAAGCATTATAGCTTGATGAAGTATTCAACACAAAAAATGGCGCCAATACTGTCTTGGTCCCAATAGTCAAATTGACCGGTAAGACGCCATGAGTATTCATAACATGACCACAAAGTTACTAACGGTCACCTCTGATGGAATTAAGTCAACCAATGTCTTCCCTAATTTAGACATCATCCTTAATGGCAGAAGGTTGACAACAACCTCATTTTTTACTAAGATTCTAGGGAATGGGCATCCTTCGAGGTGAGATGATATATACAATAACTTAAAATGTTACATCATGTTGTGGGTAGATCTCTCTATGCCTCCACCGTGATGGTGTTGACATGAGGTTTTTCGTCCGCCTTAGGTTCATTTCCAGCATCTTCTTCGACGGGAAAGAAGTATGTTGTATTATTACTAGGGGGTATATTCCTCTACAATACCTATCATTCTATTTGGTTGTGCTGGGCTGGCTTGAAAATTGGAAGGCAACATGAAAACCATGTTGCAATGGAACACGGCTAGTGGTAATGTCCCAAACACAGTTCCCTCATTTGGACATTGCCCCCTTAATATTTCTGTGACACCTCGAACTTTCAATACTTCAATATTGAAAGTTTACGAGTGTTGCCATGAAATTTAATTTAGTATACACATGTATATGTCACCAATTTATCATATTCTAACCTTATATCTATTCTTTAACCCACCATCAGAATTACAATCTGAGAAACTTACACATGTAAATAAGTCACTTGAATTTAACAGTATATATGTTCTACCTCTTGATCACTCAAAAAACCTACTTGTGTTCATCGGTTTATAAAATTGACTGTTCACCCACCTACATACATGATCAGAGTACTAACCATTAAGTTTTATTAATTTTAATATGTCATCTGACCATCCATTATGTTGTTTGATATATATACCTTTCTTTAATTAATTTGGAGAATAACTCTTTATTTATAATGATTTAGATATGAGTTCTTTTATAAGAATTTCTTAGAAATGTGCCTATAACCATGCAAAACCATTATATTTCTTAAAACTTTCAGATCAACAATAATTACAAAAATGCCATTAACCCAGACTCTTGAATTTTATATCATATGGTTCTCATGATCCGATTGATATGAAATTTTATACCATGACTATGCATAATAAATTAACCATATATGTCAAATTTTAACCCTTAGATCATTGAAAAACTGGCCCAATTTACAAATGAGCCCCTTAACATTGACTTTGGTGTCCATCGAGTGAAGAAAGCTTGTGGGTAGTCGTAATAGGATATTTTCCTTCATATGAATGACTTCAATTTTTCATCATATAGACGAAGTATGAAATATGAGAACCTCACCTTGGTAGGCTTTTCCTTAGGCACGAAGTTATCCGTTTTAGGCTTACCAACTCTTTCTAAATCTGAGGCTTTCAATTGACCCACTATATACTATCAATTGCAACTCAAATTTAGACCACACTTTGGCCTCATATGACTACAATATTATACAAAATTTAGACCCCAATCCATGATCCTACACTATGGAATGATGATCGCCTTAACTCTAATTCCTTCATTTTGGTGCAAAATGTGAAATCTCAGATTTAGACTTTTTCCATCATCGATCAACCACCAAATTTTGCCCAATCATTTTCCTATCCTGACTACACATTTTATCCAAAATTAGGCCCTGATCATTAGGCATGAACCATTAATTGAGATCAAGAACGTTTTGGCACCCGCTTGGAGAATTTTCAAGATAGGTCAATTTAAATTTCAGATCAATAAGAAAATCATATACCCTGACTCTATTCGACAACCTTGACACAATGGACTAATTAAATTTAAAGAAAGATCGCCAGAAAAGGTAAAATTGGAGAAACTCAATGCAAGTGGGATGTGAAACCCACCCCCTCTCACATGACCACTCATTTATAAAAGGGGTGTACATCCCCTTCTCTACTCACACACCCATACTCCCACATCCAATGAAGAGAAAGAAAATGTAAGACCCGTATCTTGGTCCGTACCGTTCCACAGACTTCCACGGTCTTACCGGTGGAATTCCGGTAACCTTCGACCCTTAACCGAAATCGACGCACGATCCTGATTCATATGCCGACAACCCGAGTCGACTCAACCCGAGACCAATACCATAGCGACAGTGCCGTCGTTGCGGTTCCGATGCCGCGACTTGTGCGCCGAGGCGATACCCTGATCAAGAGATATGGGCCAACGTTCGGTGTGAGAAAATGCCACGCGTTGCGAAACCCAAGAGAATCTCTACGATGTGTCACATCAATCACATCAATCTCATCAATCAATCACCCATCAATCCATCACATGTCAAGTACATATTACTTCCATCCATTTTCCCAAGAAACCACAAAAGTCTCCCAAAACCATACCTCTCTTACACAAAAAGCTACAAAAGTCAAGCTTTTCTTACACCACCCATACCTCTCTTACACAAAAGCCTCAAAAGTCAAGCCTTTCCTTACACAACCATCATTCATCCATCCATCCATCTCTCTCTACATCACTCTCTCTCTTTCTCTCTTTTTCTCATTTCAAAAATCCCAAGCAACAAAGAGTCCCACGTATGGAATTTTACAAAATCTCTAAGCTCCAAGTGGCCCACCTCTTCATCCCAAGATTTCCCATCTCAACCCTCCATTCCTCATCTTAACCGTTGAAAACCAATCTAAGGTGTCAAGGAACTCCTAGGAGCAAGAAGATCGGACGGTGGGTGCTAGATCCTTTTAGTTTTTCTTATTTTTATGGTGGACTAAGTGAGGCCCACCGATCAATGGTGTAGATCTCACTTGGGACCCTAAAATGTGGCCGATGGACCACTTGGATCATCATGATCATTCCATGATGGGGCCATTCTCCATGGACCCCATCATGATGTTTATTTTCTCTTCAAAGGTCATCTAGACCGTCCATGTTGGTGGGGAAAGGATCCCCACCGTTGATTTTAAATTTTGGTGGTCCCACATGCTTTAAGGCCCACTGATGTATGATTTCATATAAGGGAGGGCCCATAATGTCGGGGTCCCTCCATCACAAGGCGTGTCCCACTCTCCATGTCTCTCTCTCTCTCTCTCTCTCTCTCTCTCTCTCTCTCTCTCTCTCTCTCTCTCTCTCTCTCTCTCTCTCTCTCTTTTTATTTCTTTTTATTTTGCATTATTTTTATGGCATGTGATAAGGTGGTGTGGCCCACTTGAATGGATCCCACCTTGATGCGTTTATTTTTATTCAAGTGGGGCCCACCTTAGATGTTATCCCCACGCACCCATCAGTGGTGGCCCACTTCATCAGGGCCTACCATTATAAAAAAAAATAGTAATATAACTGTCCAGCGTCTGGGACACTGGACGTTTTCAAAGGAAAGAAGAAAAAGGAAAGAAGTAAAAGAGAAGTTTTTGGTGACCCACTTGCATAGGCCCCACCCTGATGTATTGCTCTAATCCAAGCCGTCCATCCCTTTCACCATCTCATTTTAGGCGTTGAGCCAGAAAATGAGATTGAACAGAGCACCTGGTGGGCCATAGCGCCAAATATTGCATCCTCACCTTCCAAATACCTTTTTCGTATTTTATTTCATTTTCTTTCATCAAAAAAATTCAAACTTTGGACTTGTTGGATTCATTGCAAGGTGAGGAATCCCATGGTCGGAGTGGATTCACTTAAAGCGGACCCCACACGACGAAAACCCCAAAAATCGGGTTTTCCCAAAAATTTGTAAGAGGCCCTGCCTCTTTGTCTGACAACGTGCAGCGTTGCATACTGCTGCCTGCAACGTCAGCCGCGGGCGGGCGGCGTCCAGTAAGGGACCCACGGCTCCAGCCGTGGGCCCCACCTTGATGTTTGTATGCCATCCAAACCGTCCATGAGGTGGGTCCCATCCTCAGGTGGGCCCCCTCCAATTTTCAGCTCGATCAGAAACTCTGGTGGCCCACACCATAAGAAACAGTGTGAATCGAATTTTACCATTTAAAACTCTTGCTGGGCCACAGATGTTTTGGATTCAATATAAAATTTATTTTTACTCTTCATCCAGGCCTACGTGACCTTATCAACGGTCTGGATGGGTGGAAAATCTGATGGTGGGCCACCCACGTGGATCCCACCATTAATGTATGTGTTTTAATACACCGTCCACAGCCGTGGACGGTGGACTCCCACCATGATACATGTGTTATACTCCACCGTCCAGCGGACGGTGGGGCCCCTTTGTGATATATGTGTTCTATCCGCACTGTCCACTGGACAGTGGGACCCGCCATGATGCATGTGATGCATCTAGACCGTCAATCCGCTTGGTGAGATGATTTAAAGCATGAGTGGCTGATTAGGTGGACCACTCATGTATGAGTTAGGTCCATTTGTCTTGTAACAGGCCTGTGGGCTAGGCCCATTTGAATTTCAAAAGGGCTATGGGCTAGGCTCATTTGGTTTATGAAATGCTTATGGGCTAGGCCCATTGGACCCATTTTAGGCCTAGAGCTTCGGCCCATTTGATGTGTTGCAAGTCCATGGGACTAGGCCCATTTGATGTACTTCAAGCCCCATGTAATTGGACCCTTTTGTTGAAATTTAAAGCCCATGGAAGTAGGCCATTTGACATATTGTAAGGCCCATGGGACTAAACTCATTTGATTATAAAAGGGTCCATGGGATTAGGCCCACTTTGATATGCATGCAAGCTCATGGATTAGGCCCATTTGAATTGTTTAAGGCCTAGGGATTTAGGCCCATTCGACTCATATAAGGCCTCTGGGTTGAGGCCCATTTGATATACATTTGGGGCCCAATTGGTGTGGCCCATTGGTCATATATTAGACTCATGAGACTACGCTCATTTGATGCAATCCAAGGCCTACGGGTTTGACCCATTGCAATGCACAAAAGACCCATTGGAGTGGCCCATTTATGTGGCCCATCTGATGAATAAAAGGCCCATAGGATAAGGCCCATTTGATATATATGTAAGGTCCAATGGGGATAACCTACGGTCCATTGCAATGTGTAAATCCATTACAGACTAAGTACTAATGTTTACAAAGATCGTGCCTTGGGAGCAATGTTGGTTTGACGTCCACATTGCGAGTGTAATGTTGGTTGGATGTCCACATTACGACTCTCCTTAGGGCCCATTACTGGGCCGTACTCATTGTGTATAGGCCGTCCAGGTCCATCTGCATTGTAAGATAGTTCATTTTATTGCAACATGTTTAGTATAGTTTCATGACTCATGATCATACGCATCATATGTATGCTTGATATGAGGATTGACTGATCATAGCATATGCCTTCGGGTAGGTTATTTTTTTGAGCTCCTGGTTAGGCAGTATTGCCCTACATGAGCGCACGATATGTGCATGAATTGTTGCATGACTGGATAGCGTAAATCATGCATTTTGCATTTGTGTGACATGGTTATTGTACACCCTAGTGACATCAGGGCCGTAGCCTCCACAGACGCATCGTGGTTGGCAGGATTGGATACCAGAAATCATATTCTACATGGGGTATTATAAATATCCCTAGGTGAAAGTCCCTAAATCCTTATGGTACCAAGAGGTTGCTCCAACGTCTAGACCGAGTGGGTAGATGAGTGTTGAGTGCCGATTACCAGACGGTTATGCTCTCCACTGTGTCGTGGTCGGTTGGAAGGGGGTGCGGCCTTACCCGCCCGAGAGTAGGGGGCAATGCTAGGCTGAGTTTGACCAGCTCAAGGAATGGGTCCGCTATCGACGAGTCGCGCCCGATATTAGCAGACGGATAGTGAGGTCTTTTTCACTTACCTTATTGCGCGCAATGTAGCGGCAATCTGGTTTAGAGTATACTAGACCCCGGTGATATCCCCTATTTTGAGCTGTATTGATGTATGGACATAGATGAGGATCTGTATGCTTGAGTTGCATTGCACATCGCATGGCCTTGGGATGGCCGATACCATTCATATTTTTCATTGTATAGCCTTGGTACGGCTCATGATGTTATGGTTCCATCTGCATATTTCGCATTACTCTGACATTGCATGATCATATTACTACCTTGCGCACACACTTTCACCACCCTTTAAGTTTTCTGTAAGCTTATGCATGACCGTTGCATGCAGGTGACATTGGATCGCAACAGCACTGAGGCAGGAGCACGTTGCTGATCGTTTTGGAGTTTTCGTACTTTACCATTGTATTTCCCTTTATGCTCATTGTACTTGTAAAGTTTTTGATCATAGTGGAAATGTAATGGAGTTCTTGGTTGTTATTTGTGGGTTATGCCTTTGGTTATGCTTATTACGAATCAAACTGACATTGAAAATCCTCCTCGTAGTATCCCAGGATCGGAACCTGGCGAATGGGAGCTAGGAGCCGAGAATGGGGTTCTACGGAGGCTGTCGGCGCCGGATTCGGTGATCGGGAATTCTGTGAGCCCAGTTTTCGAGTTTGGGGCATGACAGAAAATCAAAATGAGAAGCCTAGACACCATCATCATCTTCTTTCTCCACACATATGGTGTCTCCCTCTTGCTCAAGCGATGTCGTGGTTCAGGTAGAAGCTTTCCTATATTGAGACATAAGGTTTAGATATAAGGCTAAGGTGAGGAATTCATTTAAAGCTTAAACTAATTTGAGTTGATATGATTTATCTTATTTTTGCATACTTTCATATTATTATGATTTTCCATACAATTGATTGATGGACCGTTATCAATTATTTATCCTTTCAGAAATTATGGTTCAGGTATGATTTTAATTATGCATGATTTTTTATGAAATTATATGGCGTGATGGATACAAGCCTTGCCCTTCACCAATTTTGAGAGTGACGTGTATTTCAACTCTATATTGAGTTGGTCTTTGCTCCTCTCTCCTTATTTTGTTAAGTTAGCCTATTTGTTACTCTTCTCTTTTGTTGAGTTAGCTTATTACTACTCTTTTCCTTTATTAGGTTAATCTTATGCTACCTCTCTTTATGAAATTTCAAAACCCTCATGGTTCGACTTATTTCTCTGTTGATGAAAGTGATGTGTTATAGGCCTCATATATAGTGGTTCATATATTTTATTATGGACGTAATGCACTTTGGGTAGTGACCCTCTTGGTCGACATGTAATTCCATGAATTTTTGGTAGTGGTGCACAAATTGATGCAAGTAATTCGCAATGTGTGTTACATCACTTTTAGGATTGGATGTCGTGAATAGTCGCTCCATGAAAAATTTACATCATGTAATTCATTCAATCCATGTGTTATGTCGTCTGGAGGTGTTCACGTAAATCCACGGTAGCGATGGACATGCCGATGAATCTCCATAGTATAGGATGCGGGGCGAGCCTAGTTTTAAATGAACTATATTCTACATTGTGATGACCATTATGTATGATGGGCTGTACACACTATGTTAGGCATGCATTCATATAGATTAGTTGCACATATCAATACCACTCGTAGTGGTGGAGTACGAGATGTATTGGAACCGTCACATTATTCTTATGAATATATTGAATTATTGTTAATCTTAAAGGATAACTATCACTATGAGTAGGGCATTGACCATCTCCAACCATACAGATGTTACAGGTAAATTACAAGTTAATGGTACGAACCCAGCATTAGCCTTTGAACCTCGGCGGATGGTATTTTACATCCACGAAGGTAACCATCCATGAAAATAACATCGACTGTATTTATTATTCCATTAGAGTAAAAAGAGTTCAATTAGTTTTCTAATGCCCTCTCGATGGGAGCTTATTACATTGTCTTAAAGTAAGCAGCGAAAAAAAAAAAAGCAAATTGTGCACTATTCTTCTTCTTTATTCAAACATATCTTCAAGAGAACGGTCGTCGTCCGTACCATTAACCTGTAATTCACCTGTAACATCTGTATGGTTTTAAAGGGTCAATGCCCTACTCATAGTGATAGTTATCCTTTAAGAGTAACAATAATTCAAGAGATTCATAAGAATAATGGGACGGTTCTGATACATCTCTTATTCCATCACTACGAGTGGTATCGATATGTGCAACCAATCTACATGAATGCATGCCTAACATAGTGTATACAATCTATTGTACATAATGGTCATCACAATGTGGAATATAGTTCATATAAAACCAGGCTTGCCCCGCATCCCATACTATGGAGATTCGTCGGCGTGTCCATCGCTATAGTGGATTTACGTGAACACCTCGAGACACAACACACGGATATAATGAATTATGTGATGCGATTTTTTCATGGAGTAACTATTTGCGACATCCAATCCCTGAAGTAATGTAACACATATTACGGATTACTTACATCAATTTGTGCACCACTACTAAAAATCTATGGAATTACGAGTCGACCAAGAGGGTCACTATCCAGAGCGCATTACGTCCATAATAAAATATACGAACCACTATATATGAGGCATATAACACATCACTTGTATCAATAGAGAAATAAGTTGAACCATAAGGATTTTAGAATTTCGAAACACATGCCCAAGCCATAAATGGAGGTAGCACAAGGCTGAGCTAACAAAGGAGAATATTAGTAATAAAGTAACTCAATAAAAGAGAAGAGTAGCAAATAGGCTAACTCAACAAAATAAGGGGAGATGAGCAAAGGCTAACTCAATATAGAATGGAAATATGCATTTCTCTCAAAATTAGCAAAGGTCAAGGCTTATATCTATCACCCCACATAAATTCATAAAAAATCACGCATAATTAATTAAAATCATACCTTAACCATAATTCTCAAAATGATGAATAATTAATAACGGTCCATTAATTAATTACATAGAAAATTACAGTAATATGAAAGTATGTGAAAACAAGATAAATCATATCAACTCAAATTATTCTAAACTTTAAAGGAATCCATCACCTTAGCCTTATATCTAAACCCTAGATCTTAATGTCTCAAAGATTTTACATGAACCACAACATTGCTTGTGCAAGAGAGAGACACCATATAGGTGGAGAAGGAAGATGATGATGGAGTCTAGGCTTCTCTCTCTCTCTCTCTCTCTCTCTCTCTCTCTCTCTCTCCCTCTCCATTGGACGTGGGAGTATGGGTGTCACACCCCAAATTTAGAAACTGAGCTCACAAAATTCCCAACCGACGAATCCGGTGCCATCAGCCTCCATAGTATCCCATTCTCGGCTCCCAGCTCCCATGCACCTGGTGTAAATCCTAGGATCATACAAGGAAGATTTTCAGGGTGATTTTTTTTATAAAAGAGCATAACCACAAGTATATCCAAGTCACAAAACATCATCACCACATCCAATAATATAATCTTTGAGTACAGTGTTGTAGGAAAATACATAATATAACAAAACTCCAAAAGATCAGGTACATGCTCCTGCCTCAATGCTGCTGCAGTCTAACATAACCTGCACATAACGAACGTGCATAAGCTTATTAAGAATCTTAGAGAGTGGGTGCGTGTGTGCGCAATGCATGTGTTAAGCATATAAATGTCAGAGTAAGCAAAAATGATGAAAGGCTAAACTGACTAGTCCATAAATAATATTAGTCATACCAAGGCTATGCAATACAAGGCCTACATGGCCAAATATCATATGCTAAAGATGCAACACAAGCAAGCCAATCCTTAACTAGTCCCCGAATCAGTGTGGTTCGTCACTGGAAACATTACCGATGTCTAGTACACTCCAACATTGGTTGCCACCCCATCATGTGCATGACCAAGTGAGTGGAAGAGACCTCACTATCCGCCTTACCAGTGGTATGTCAATGCCCACCCAGCTGGTCGATAGCGGACCTATTTACGAGCTGGTCAAACTTAACCTTGCTTATAGCCCCCTACCCTCGGGTGGATAAGGTTATACCCTTTTCAACCGACCATGACACAGTAGGATACACCGCCTACTGGTATTTAGCACTTGGGCGCTCATGTTATCCACTTAGTCTCAACGTTGAAGCATCCTACTGGTATAATAAGGGTTTAAGGGCTTTCACCCAAGGACATCTATAGCGCCCTATTACTAGAACAGATATTTTTGATATCTAATCTGGACATCCACGATATGCCTGTAGAGGCCATAACCTTGATGTCGTTAGGGCGTAAAGTATCATGACATACGAGATGTGAAATGCGTGAGTCATAACATCCAAGTCATGCATCAAACTTGTGCATGTCGCACAATCATGTGGGGCAACCCTATCTCATATGGGGCTTCCTTAGTATCTCAGCTAAAGACATGCTATAATCAATAATCACCCACAACATGTATATAAATGATGTGTATGAGCAAATGTCCAAGCATGATGTCATTATACTAAGCATGTTCTTAATGTGTCCTTCAGACCAAGTATACTAACATGTTATGAGACATATCAGATAATAATCAGCCTTAATCGGCACATCATATACAGAGAGTGGGAACTGAATGACATGCTCCACTAGAAATATAGAAGTCTATGTGTTGTGGCCCATGTTAGACTAACATCAGCTCCTCATGTAGCCTACAAGGCATGGATAAAATAAATATCACAAGGCGGGGTCCACTGGGAGTGACCCGGATGGACACCCACATGTACGAAACATGTGTCACTAGGCTACCAATCCATTTGGGCACATGGCCTACTAATGATGTCCCAAAACAATCAGATTATCAATGACATCACTATAGTGACTTTAGTAGAATGATTTGCACCGTCTAATCATTGTTAACGTAAATCGATGGTTACAGATCATTGGTTAGTCAGTAGGATGTGATCCTATGATCATGGCCCATCTAAGTCTTGGGATTTCATCTATTTAACCAAAGTATATGCTTAAATGGATCTAATAAAATCATAGTTTCAATATTCACACACCAACTAATTTAAGGATTTGAATTCAAGATGCAAAACATAACTAAAGACCTAAGGGATCTCCATTTCAGGGATTCCTAAGTCCAAGGGATCCCAAAACTAAGAAATCTCAAGTCTAAGAGGTTTCTACCCCCACATTACCCTATGGTGCAGCCCACCTGAGATCTGGATCAACCTGAGTTTTGGGCCCATGGCCTAACATGATCTGATAAGAAGGAAAATTGGAGTGGATAGGATACATACATAATGTAGGGTCCCACGTATAGGCCCACTTTCACGCCCAACATGGGCATCCGCCCACCCACTGGGCATTGGCAGATATCCTCGGGTGTTGGCAATTAGCTTATATTTTTTTTGTTTCTCTTACTTTTCTTTATACACTATCAGCACGGGTCCCACGTGGATGTTCTACTCCATTCACCGCGTAGTCCATCTCGAGTGAGTCAAATGGGCTCTGATTTGGGTCAATTTGGATGAACAAGGACTCCACAATGAGCCTAAGAAGATTTCAACAATAATGGTTCATTTCCCTTATCGTGGCCCACTTGAGACCCGAATCTGTCTCATCTTTCAGCCTATGGCCTAAAATGATCTTAAGAAATTGGTGGACGGTGCGGATTTAATATAAACATCAGAATAGGGTCCCACTTGTGAGACCCAAAATTGGGTAGGAATGGGGTTACCGCCCACGTACATGGCATATATAGATATTATTATTATTATTATTATATTTGTTGTGCATACGCTATTAAGGTGGGCCCTACGTGAATGATCTAATCCATTCACCATCTTGAACACCTCAAATGAGGTCAAATCAGGAACTCCACATCGGGCCCTAGAAGGTTTCAATAAATGGGCAACTTTCTCCTTAGTACAGCCCACTCGAGACTCAGATCTGCCTTAAATTTTGGCCCATGGCCTTAAATTATCTGAAGTAGATGGTGGACGTTGTAGATTAAACACATTCATAATGGTGGGGTCCACGTGTGGGGGCAGCCCAAGGAGGCTTCCGCCCTCACATCACTGAGCAATAACGCCCAGTGACACTTATTTTTTATTTTTCTTTCTTCCTTTATTATTATTTTTTCTACTATGTGGGGTTAGAGGTGTACACGAACCGAGCTAGCTCAGTTAGCTCGCTCGACTCGAGTCGAAAAAGCTCAATTCGACTCAGTTCGAAGCTGAGTTTGAGCTGAGTCAAGCTGATTTTTTTAGCTCTAAAATGAGTTCGAGCTGGCCCCGACTTGACTCGACTTGAATTGAACCTAGCTCGGATCGAACCAGTTCGGTGACTCGGTTACTTTGATATTGATGTTGCTCACCAAGTGTTTGATGAAATGACTCAACAAAGTGTGGCTGGTGGCAAGGAAGGTATGTATATGAAACCGATACCCCTTTTTCTTACTTTTTATGTTGCTTAGAAGGTGTTTGATAAAATACCTATAAAACCATTGCTACTATCTCAAATACAGTGAGATTTTGAAGGTGCAGTCCAGGTGTTTGTGAAAATGCTGTAATGGTGAACTCAGCTCGATCTGGCCCGAGCTGCTAACCGAACCAAGTCGCTGGCCAGTCAAGCTCGAGGACCGATCCGAGCTAAAGTTAGCTAGTGGCCGAGCCGAGTTGAGCAGAGGCCAGCTCGACTCGGTTCAACTCGATGTACACCCCTGTATGGGGTCCACTAGTGGATAATCCATTCCATCCATTATATCGGCTAGCTCTCTATGGACCAAAGGAGTCCAATGTTGGGTAGGTCCATCACCTACACACACAACAATCGGCTTTAAAAAGTTCTAATAGTGGGACTTTATTTGCCTTATTACGGTCCACTCGAGGCTCGGATCTGCCCCATTTTTTGGCTCATGGCCTAAAATAATATGTAGAAACTGGTGGAAAGTGTGGAATAAACATATACATCAATGTGGGGTCCATGGCTGGGACGCTCCCCACCCCACGTCCACATGGCTGACGTGAGTACAGCTGTACACGAGTCAAGTCGAGTCGAGTATCGCCCTACTCGTACTCAGCTCTTAATGCCCTAGTGCTTCTCGTACTCGACTCTACTTGGCCAACGAGCATGGACTCCCTGCTCATACTCTACTCGCTCAAGTATGAGCCAAGTACGAGTCGTAAACGAGTCGAGTCGAGTCCAAGTTTTCAAGGTGAGATCGAGTACGAGCAAAAATCAAGTCGAGTAGAGTGCGAGTTTTCGAGGTGAGTTCGAGTCCGAGTCTGAATTTGAGCCCAATTTGAGTAGGGTTTTCAAGTAACGAGTTCGAGCTTTGAACCGAGTTCGAGTTGTAAATTGCGATTAATTTGAATTTTAATTCGATTGTCAATTGGAATTAGAAGTTAAATGAAATAATAAAATATATAAAATGCACATAATTTATGATTAAAAAACTTTGATAATTACATTAACTTATTTACATAATTACATTACATTGTTCAAAATGACAATTTATAACTAATAACCTCCATAAGAGGAGTGTCTTCCTGTATTGTCATTTGATCCATCGGAACTGCTATCTATTTTTCCATATACAAATTAGTTTACTTCCTCTGAGTCAGAAGGCGAAGAGATATTTCCTTTGTGCTCTTTTATACTTTGAACTAGATTTTTCAAACTTGTTTTATGTGAAGAATTGTATGTAGTACCCAATGCCTTATAAAATTCACCGAGACGAGTCAGGAATTTGAATTTATTACTCTTTTTCTTCTTCTTGTTTGTTGTACTTGAGTAACTCGACCCTACTTCAACATTATATTGTCTTTGACTCGAATATCGCTAAAGTCTAAAAACATCTTCCATACTGCGTTTTAAGGCGAGTTGGAATTATTTTTTCTCCAAAGCTTTTAATCTGGCTTCCTCCTTTACATCTTTTGTGGATATCATTCATGTACTAGATCCAGAAGTAGCAGAAGTTTTAGATGGAATGGAAGGTTTTCTATTCGAATCTAACAGGGCTCGAAAAAGAATTTGAACATCCTTAGGGGCATTGGGGCATGGTTTTGCATCACCACCTCGACATGACAAGTGTAAAGGAAAGCGATTAATCTTGTTCACAAACTTTGCGCCACATAAACCACACTTAATCTTTCTTTTTCTAGACCTTAGTGGTGATTCAACTAGGGAAGAATAGTCCCAAATATTTGTCGATGGCTCAGATGACGACATATCTACATTCAATTTTTAATAAAAAAATCATAATATTGATAAATAATTTGAACTTGATATAGGAACAAAAGAAAATAATATAAATGTATCAAAATTTAAAAATAAAAGCAAATGAACAGGCATATATAAATAAATATCAAAGATTCAAAGTCTTCCAAACCACGATTCCAAAAGGACCAACACTTTTATGTTTGCAGTTGCAGTGAAATAATATTACAGATCATTTAACATTCAACCAAAAAGAATTAAAAAACTAAAAATAATTACTAATCCGTAGGTAGAGACTCGTCACGAATCTCAATCTCCTCTTCATCATCATCATCATCATTCATATCTCCTCCGCATATCGGGCGCAACCAATCTTGCGTACAAATCAACGCTTCAATTGTGTTTGGCGAAAGTGAGCTTCGATACTTGCTCACAACCTTACTCCCCGTGTTGAATGCGAATTCTGATGCCACTGTTGAAATTGGTATTGATAATATGTCTCGTGCCATCATAGATAATGTAGGGTATTTTGATTCACTAACCCTCATCTTCCACCATTCCAATACATCAAATTCAGCTCACACTACGATTAGTTCCTTGAGGTACATTTCTAACTCTGATTCCTTAGTATCAAGTCTCATTCGTGCGTGTGCCAAGTATGATATGTATTCATTTAGCACATCCAGATTACCAGGTATAGAAATATTTACATTTCTACTTTCTTCAATACCCGCTGCAGGTAAAGTATTAACATACGATTTGTACAAATCTTCAAGCGCTTAATGAATGTTAGATGTCTCTACTGCCACTCTTTCAGTAGGATAAAGCTTTATGAAAATAAAGCTAACCAATCCCATATTATAACAGGGATCAAGAACAACTGTCATGGACATCAATAGATGACATTCGTCCCAGTACTTATCGAACTTCGTCTTCATACCAACTATCATCTGGCATATGAAATATGGATCCGCACTGACATTTTTCTTTAGAGCATCCTTAATCTTCCAAAGAGACGGAAGAAATAAATTCACAATTGAATACTGATTCCCAGAAAAAATCTTCGTGCAATCGTAGAAAACTTGGAGAAATGTGTGAACTTGTTGTGCTTTGGCCAAATCATCTGTGCTCGGCAACCAAGAATACGTTCTGTCCTGCGTCACGTATTCAAGAAATGCAAGCTGTAATTCTATTACTACATCTAACATTTCATAGGTCGAGTTCTAGCGTGTACAAACATCCAACTTTAATATTTTTTTAGATGGCACATTGAAATGTTGGATGATGTCATTCCATACACTCAGTCTCAATGGAGACCCCCTTATATATTTCACACTTTCTTTTATGTTCTCTATAGTGTTGTCGATTGCTTTTAGCCCTTCCTGTACAATCAATTTTACAATATGGGCATAATATCTGACCTGGAATATTTTTCCTTCAAAAAATAAATTTCCCTTAGCCCTGAACTGGTTACGTAAGCATGAAATGACACTATCATTTGTTGAAGCATTGTTTAAAGTTATTGTTAAAATTTTCTTCTCAATACCCTAGCCTTCTAAACAACTGTAGATGCAATCTAAAATAAGTAAACCAGTATGTGGAGGAGGAAGGTTGCAGAAGTTCAAAATTCTCTTGCATAGTTTCCAATCCTTATCGACATAGTAAGCGGTTAATGAAATGTATCCTTTTCTTTGATTAGACGCCATCTATAAATCAAAAGTCAAAGCTATTCTGGTCACTGAAGCCAAAACTTCTTTCAGTTTCATCTTCTCCTTAGCGTACATCTCCATGCACTCTCTCTGCACTGTGACGCGAGAGACATTCTCAGCCCGAGGGTTAAGGAATTGATAGAAAGTCCTAAACCCTTTACTTTCTATCATTCTGAAAGGTTTTTCTTCCAGAATCACTAATCTAACATATCACTCATTCAGTTTCTCCTTTTCAAAGTTATGAGTGGACACTACGCCTTGAGAGTCGTCCCCTTCTAATTTCGTAAATGACAGCATTTATTGGCCGGGAGGAGGGAGTCTTGCTTTCTTAAGACACGTCTTCAAATGTTTAATTAGATGTGTCATAGATCCTCCTAAAATCTTACTAAATAACCCTTTGCAATGATTACACTTTATCTTCTATACACCGTTAATAGTCACATCTTCAAAATCATCCCACACTGCTGATCTCTTCTTCTTCCATTTTCATGTAGTTGACATGTCTGTATCTCCCTCTATGGTTAGAGGAGATGTAGCCAATGCACCAATTCCAACGGTATTTGGGCTTTCGTCTTTACTAGTCATCTATAAAATAAAGTTCTCAATATGTTATACGGATATACCTAGGGTCCTAGACGACTAGACCACTAAACGGGCATAATTACTTAACTATCTAAATCAGTTACCCATTCAAAATTAGATGGATTGTAATACTTCATTTTTCAATTTAAATGTCACGCCGAAATTTCGACAGCATCTCCCCTTATCTCTCCAGAATATATTAATCTTGTATTTGATTCTCATGTCAATCATCAACACAAAATGTGGACATTTAATGAGAGAAATAAATACATGAAATATAGCCAGAGAGAAAAAGGAGAGACGAAACTAGAACAGGCATATGCATTTAAATTGGAATAAATGAACACATTACAATCTATCTAACCCTGAACTATCCAAAAAGGGACAATTTGAGAATTTTTATGTATCCAAGAATACACTGAATCTATGTCTGGCAGCATAGAAATCCTCAAATGGGCAACTGATTATCCTATACTACAAATCTACAACTAGAAGTAGAATAATACAAATAATTCATATCTATGCAAACAAAGAAGCATGCTGAAATTGACATTCATCATTTAGCTAACTAATAACAAAATGTCAAATGAAAAACCAAAGGCATATTAAAGTGGTAGCATTCAAAACTAACAAAGTAACAAGTAAACTGTCATTTATAAAATAAATTAAGAAACATGGAAAACATAACTATTAGTGGACCACACCATAGGAAACAATGGGAAATGAACGCCTAAAGTTTAAAACTCTAAGGGGTCACAAAATTTCTGGATCAAGCTGATATTTATGTTTACCCTTCACCTAGGCCTATATGACCTTATAAATAGGTTGGATGGAAAATAAACACCACTATGGAAACTAGGAAGGTTTCACTAGTGGAATTCATTAATCCTTCTATTTACTACGATGTGGTACACTTGAGCTTTGAATGTGCTTCAATTTTGGGCTTATGTTCTAAAATGAGCTGGAAAATGGATTAACGACATGGATAAAACACATACATCAATTCATAGCGGGCCTCAGAGAATTCGGTCACAAGGACATTGATGGTATTAGGGTCACCACCCAATCTGCTTCTTATCAAAATAAATTGTAGATAAAAACATAAGCATACTATCTACCAGTGGATTTTTAAAAAATGTCAATTTGTACAAGTGGGTCCATTGTTTTATCCAGTTGCACCTGATCTACGTTAAAATCTTCAAGTCTGGAAGATCTTAACCACCTTTTTTTTTTAATATTATATCTTTTGAATATTGATCTGCATCTACATCTGTATATGCATCTGCATTCATACTAAAAGAAACAAAAAATTGTGCCTCCAAGAGTCAGGCATTCGTAAAAAAGTCTCCCTTATTTTAACAAAGTAATATGTGTTTAGGGTCCTAATTTGGGCAATGCCCTATTTACAGTCTAATTAGGACATATTTAAAGGTCATCATATGGCCCAATTTTGGACAATTTTTATAGCTCATTAATGGACATATATATGGTTGTTCAAGGGTCTAGATTTGGACAGATTTATGGACTGTCCAAAGGTCCAAATTCGGCCAGTTTCCTAGACCGTCCAAGAGGATTATATTTGGACAGATTTCTGGACCGTCCAATGGTCCAGAATTGGCCAGATTTAAGTCCATCCAAGGTCCATATTTTGGACAAATTTATGAGCCGTCTAACAGTCTAAAAATTGGACAGATTTAAGATCATCCTTGCTATTCAAAATGGACAGATTGTGGGCCCTTCTCATGGTAAAAAATTGGGCATATTTGAATCACATTAGGCATACAATAATAAAAAGAAAAAGAAAGTATAGATAGGGACTAGGGACTCATACTCTTTGCGGATGAGTAGGGCAGGGACGAGCGTGCAGGGCAGGGACGACGGACGAGTGGCTGGCATGGACCCTTTGCGGCACCGGACGAGCATGCAGGGCAAGGACGACAGACGAGTAGGGCAGGGATGAGCATGTAGGGCAGGGACGACGGACGAGTATCTCCACCCTTTGCGTGAAGTGGTGCAGGGCACCGGACAGGCCACAGGGACGAGAGAGAGAGAGAGGGAAGAAGAGGGATGGCCAGACAGGAGATAGGGGAGGAGTGAGAGAGAGATAGGGAAGAAGAGGGACAGTTGGCCAGTCACTGGGAGAGGGAGGAGAGAGAGAGAGAGAGAGAGAGAGAGAGAGAGGGAGGGAGGGAGGGAGGGAGGGAAGGGGGTTTTCGTTTTTGAACGGGCGCTGTTTGAAAACAACCCAGACAAATAGGGTTTTTTTTTAAGCGAGTTATATATACCGGGTACTCGAGTCAAGTACTTCTCAACTCTTACTCTACTCATTTTCTAAATGAGCCTTATAAACCCACTCGTACTCGGCTCAAAATCACATGAGTCAAGTATTCCGACTCAAGTCGAGCTAGTACTTGAGCCTTAGTCTGCTCGTGTACAGCTCTAGACGTGAGGGGTGCTCCCAGCCCCACCGTCGGTTGTCTTTTGGTCCACCTGATGGTTGGATCGGCTAGATCTTTAGGCTCCATGGCTAAAATAAGTAAGTAAATGGATGGATGGTGTGAATGATATATAGATACATCATGATGGGGCCCACGAGGGAAGCCCACACGGTGACTTTTACAGGTAAATTATCACGCCCCAAACTCAAAAATCGGGCTCACAAAATTCTCGATTCCCGAATCCAACGCCGACAGCTTCCATAGTACCCCATTCTCGGCTCCCAGCGCCCATATGCTAGATTTCAATCCTGGGATCCTACAAGGAGGACTTTTCAACGTACATTTATCTCTTAAGAAGCATAACCACGAGTTTATCCAAATTACAAAGGCAACATCATCATCACATATCCACTAATATAAATAGTTGAATACAGTACTGAAAGGAAAATACATATATCAAAAATCAAAGTTCCAGAAGATAACTGCACGCTCCAAGCTCAACACTGCTGTGACCTAACGCCACCTGCACGCATCTATCATGCATAAGCTTATAGAAATCTTAGAGGGTGGTGTAAGTGTGTGCATAAGATAAGTGTCAAGCACACAATATCAGAGTAATGCAGAAACATGTTGGTAAGTCTATAAATATCATCAACCTTATCAAAGTTATGCGATGTAAAAAGATAATAAGTCAATATCATATATTGAGGAAGCAGTGTAGATTAGTTATGCAATGCGGAGACATAGTAAGCCAAATATCATATACTGAGGATGCAATGTAATATATAAATTTTAATGAGTCCACGAATACCGTCAGCCATATCTAAGCCATATAAATGCAGAAACATAGCAACCTAAAATGTCATATGTCGTAGATGTAATGCAATATGCGGTGTGAATGAAATGCCCAAGCTGGAGTGTGAAGTCGGGATGATAGTACGTAGTATCACAAGCTATAGGGTCCATCATAAGAGACTTCTATCTAAACTAGTCTCATACCTAAATTTGGATAGCTAGACTCAATGTGGTAGACTCGTCAACTCATGTTGGTCGTGCACCCCAACCGAAATCATGGTCATTATGAAGGTACACATAACAATTAGTTGCGCACCACCAGCCCGAGTGGATAGTGAATGAATGAATGAATGAGTAAAATGCTGAGTATGCAACTCATACTCAATAAGTCCACATATCAGTATTGTACATCACTGGGATCATCACCGGGGTATAGTACACTTAACGTCAGCTTATCACCCCTTTTTAAGCGCACAACTGGGTAAGTGAAAGAGACCTCATTATCCGCCTGCCAATATCGGGCCCGGCTCGTCGATAGCGGACCCATTCCTCAGGCTAATCAAACTCAACCTAGATATTGTCTCCTCACTCAGGCGGGTAAGGTCACACCCCCTCCCAACCGACCACGATACAGTGGGAGACACAACCTACTGGTATATGGCCCTCATGCGCTCAAGTATATCCACTCAGTCTGGACATTGGGGCGTCCCCTGGCCTCGGAGGTTTAGGGATTTTCACCCAGGGACATCTATGACGCTCGTATGCTAGAAACAAACATTTTCGGTGTCCCATCTGGCAATCCACGACATACCTATAGAGGCCACGACCCTGATGTTGCTAGGGCATACGGTGGTCATATCACAAATTGTAAGATGCATGAGTCATACCATTCAGTCATGCATTAAACCTGTGAGTACCGCGCGCTCATGTGGGGCAACTCCGTCTCTCAGGGAGTCATAATAATCCACCCAATGGCATGTGCTATGATCAATCACTCCCCATATCAAGCATACATATGATGCGTATGAGCATGAATCATGATGGTATGTTGTCACATACTCATAATTGGTATCGATAATCGACATCGATAATTGGCCTATAAGTAAGGCGGGGTCCATAATAAACAACCGATCTAAACCATAATATAAATATCGGCCCTCGGTTGTGGATATACCAAATTCGGTAGCACGGAGCCATCCATCTATGACGATGATGGACCATGCAACATCAATGGGACCCAATGATTTGGGTTAACCCACTTAGAGAATGACGAGAATAGGCCTAACGAGGCCTAAGTGAAGGTCACAATGTGGACATTTAACCATCATTACCCATCAATGTGGACATTTAACCATCATTGTCGATCAATGTGGACATTTAACCAACATTACTCCCAACGAGTGGCCCTCATAGGGTCAAACATATAGTGGGGCCCATAGCCTCACATAAGGGCCTCACATGCAACATAATGGGCCTCACATAAGAGCCCAATATACATCATAATGGGCCATATCACATGGGCTTAATACACATCACAATGGGCCGTATCACATGGGTCTAATATACATCAAGTGGGCCGCATCGCATGGGCCACATATACATTACATCAAGTGGCTGCATCGCATAGGTCTCATATACATCACAATGGGCTGCATCACATGGGCCTTACACAATGTAATGGGCCACATCTCATGGGCCTAATACACATCACAATGGGTCTCATATACATCAAGTGGGTTGCACCACAAGGACCACATATATATAATACCGGGCCTCATCAATAGGCCATAAATACATCATATTGGGCTACATCCATAGACCTTAAATACATCACATTGGGCCTCATATATGGGCTACAAATACATTATAATGGGCCTCTCACATGGGCCCAATATACATCACAATGGGCCGTATCTCATAGGCTTCATGTCCATCACAATGGGCCTCATATACGTCATAATAGGCCTGATGGGGTAGCCCATATGGTCCAAAAATAAATGGACAGCATGAATATAGAACATATACAACATGGTGGGCTTGCAAGATGGGCCCCACCAAATGGATAGTGTGTATGCAACTGTAATATCCTGAAAATCGAGGGTCGAGCATAAACTCCACTCCCGAGTTCCAGAACATCACTTATGTAACATTTTCAATGATGGATGAATGTCAGCAGCAGTAGTACATAAAACATGAGGTGGATTAAGCCAAAACAGCATATCATACTCCAGAGACAGTTAAATTAGCAAGCGGAAGAATGTGATAGATATATAGAATATATGAACTGTTGTAGGTCTCCAAAGTGTGAACATGTTACCAAGTTAACTAATTACATGTATACTCCAAAATAGAAAGAAAAGAATATACATGGGTGTGTAAATAAAAGGCAAGATACCAAGTGTACTGGCATCTAATTAGTAACCCTGTAAACCCCGTCAATCAGAACCTGCATATAGGAGGGATCCTCCTCCTCATCATCAAGTCCGGCTCTGCTTCGCAAGCATCGCCATCATCTAAAACTGAAATAGGAACTGGTTGGTGTGTACAACACCGTCCATAACGTTGGAGTGAGTAGCTAACTCAGTGGAATCATAGAGCAAGGATTAGCATGTTATCAAATCAGTCACACGATAATAGTAAAGCAAACAATCAGACACTCTTAGATACTGTGATTAATGCAAGCATGAAATGACATGATGGATGCCCTCACCGACATACTCCCTCATGCGACACCATCTTATGTCTGCGGTATGCTTTCTTCCCTCAGTGCTCCACATCTTCTAGGCACATGCAGTGCGATATGAATATGATTACCGAGTTGTTATTAGTCCTTTTCATATAGCAGGATTGGGAAACTAAGGTACCTCCCTCATATCAATACCCAAATAATGATCCTGTCAAGGGTCATCACTCCTAGTAGTCTCATACGATGATATATTTTTAGGTCACTGCAAGGGCTGCCAGGGCTATTGCACGCACTCGTTGCTCCACTCCCCCATCACCTTATCAATACAGGCCTAGTTTATATCCTTAAGACTGCATCAGGACTCATCGCCCCCATGCGGTGTCAGGATAAACGCAAGGTCACTATAAAGGGCTGTCAGGGCTGTTGCTCGTACTCGTTACTCCACTCCCCCATCACCTTATCAATGTAGGTCGACAGTAAGAATATAGTGTCCCATACCACCATAATCTGCTCAGAGTAGGGTGCTCACTGGTCACTACGGAGAGGTTTATGGCCCTAGCATAGGCCGACAGCTCGACCACGGTGTCCCATACCACCATGCCCGGCTCATGAGTCTTAGGGGATCGAGGTACCAAGGTTAGAGGGGTTTTCCAATGGTAAGTTTAGTACCCTAGTTTCAAGCAGTTATGACGAATACAAGGTGAACATACAATGGTCAGTCGAGTTACTTGATGAGTCCGACTAGCACGAGCACACGTCGAATCGACCAACATGAAGTGCACAAACACTTCGCGTGGCCTAACCACTGCCGACGACTCTAGTATGACTCGGGTTCGTCATACACATCCTTCGTGGCGAATAGAATCCAACCACGAATTCTAAACTGTTACCGACTACCTGGACTAGAGTATAGCCCAAAACACATGTAATCTACATCAATAATCATATGAGAGAGACAGAATTGAAATACAAGAAATTCTAGCATGTTATCAGCATATTATAACATACATTATAAGCAGTTAACCATACACGACTATTTCACACCTAAGGTAGGCAATTCAAATACAACAAGCATGGAGGAAATCATGTGCATCATCATAGTAGTTGAGAATCCAGTCTCAATGCTAATCTACAACACCATTTACTCAATACTTACTAATACATACATTTATACAAACATTTAGACTATTCAACTCCAACGTACTTGACGTATGTCGATTCCAACATATAATATGACAAATCCTTATAGCAAGGAGTTTTCTAATACACAAAAATCATGTTCTTACATTTAAAACATATGGCAAGCATAAATCATATTGATTTAGGCATTTCAACAAACACTTAGTCTATACACTTTAGTCTACATAGCGTATGTCGACCCAAAGTGGGCATTAGGGAAAATCTCTTCGCCAAACAGATCATAAACACGTATCTAATATCATAACACGATAAATACACATGGTAATCATTTCAGTAAAATAAAGGCGTATACAGTATTTCCTACAAATGCCTAAAATACCCTAAATCTCATATTTTTCGTACGTAGTTGAAATGTAAAACGGAAAGCATGTTCTACATGTCAAACAGCGTTCTTGTCGATAATCTACTATTAAACGACATTGAAAGCTTTGAAAACAGTCAATCTAGGCATCTAAAATCCTCACCTTTCACCGTAGAAGCGTATCGATTCGAATAGAAAGTCTACGCTTCGTCAACGCCGATATGGCGACCTAATTTACAAGATAGGTTAGCTACTTCGCTACTTGTATCGATGAAATCCCTAAAATAGCTTGAGGTTAGGGTTTTCTTACCTAGAACGGCATTGAAATTGCCAGAATAGTGATGTAGGAGGAAGGATGTGGCACGTGGAGCAGCAGGGAAGACTCCCTGTAAAAATCACCAGCTTCTCCCTCATTTTCTCTCTCTTTTCTCTCCTCTCTCCTAGGGTTTTCTCTAAATTTGTATGGGTTAGAAGGCTAAGGGTTTAAGGCCCTTTTATAGGCCCAAACATGAACAAAATAGACTTCAATCAAGGTATACTTGTGTTATAGCCAAATCGGGTCTTTCCCGATCCAAAAGAGCATTTCGGGAGGTCCCCTGTCCGAATGCGGTCGGACTTAAGTTCATGGATACTGGATCCTACTCACATCAAGTTTTCAGTCCGGTAGTGTTCCCAGATCGCACGTGGAGGACCAGTTTCAGTTCAGCGGTCACGAAGACTCGATCGAGGATTCCAAGTACACTGACCTGAGTGAGAAATGTTCCCTGATCCGAGGGTGTATTTGGGTCAGATTCCAACGGTCTGAATGCTTATACTGAACCCGCAAGTGAAACATGCCAGATTCATTTAAATGATATTTAAATTTTTATGAATTTCACTCTTTCTCACACTCCTTGCTCCAGGCTCAATGAAATAGCCTCAGAACATCAGTTGGGCTTGATTTTCGAAACGATTGTCAAGTCCAACTAAGCGGTCATAATGGTCTGAGATTGTAGATATCGGACTTTCGACGCGTGGTCTAGATCCAATACAAAGTTTCAAAGGGTTCCTGAGAGCAAACAGGTTTAGAGTTTGATCCTAAGTTTTAGGGTAACGTAGCGTCAATGATTCTATAGGTTTTGGGTCTTACAGATAGTATTTAAAGTGGTTGGTGCTAATTTTGTAGGAAATCTAGTGAAGCGCTGGCTAATTCACGTTAATTTTCTAAAGAATTAGGTTCTAAATGATTTATTTGGCTTTGGAATTTGGGTTCTGAGAGGTTACCAAGGTGTTATGGTTGACCCATTGCCTAAGGACGTCTAATCCCAGGTTGGCAAAAATTCGGGGTGTTACAGCAACACACACATCAAGGCGGGCCTTATACATTCACAATGGACCTCAATCAATCAGCAAGTGGGCCTGATAAAACACATGCCTCTGGTGGGCCTGAAAACTGATGGACAGTAAAGATAAAACATATATCATGGTGGGCCTCGACCCAGCTGCTATTGGACACAGGCCCAACAGCAGGTGGACCTATTGTTAGCTGGGCCTGGCTGCTTTAGCCCAGGCCCTAAAATGACCTGGAATTGGGTGGATGGAGTGGATTCCACATGCATTATCAAGGTGGGCCCCACCATCCAGTAATCTGGGCGTGAGGATGAGGCCCGTACATCATGGTGAGTCCCTCAGCAGGGACGAAACACATATACATTCAAGGTGGGTCCCACCGTCCAGATTGTTAGTCGATGTGGATAGGACCCATCCATCACATCTGGCCCCACAGCAGTAGATGAACGGTGTGTATAAAACATATACATCAGGAGGTGGGGTCCACGTCCCCAAACGGACGGACGGTTTGGATATAACACCTGCTCATGATCAAACCCTTAAAACTACTGACGTCAAACCAGCAGCCATATAGGTGAGGTCCCCACTGTTCAGATGGATGGTGAGATATAACACATATCTCATGGTGGTCCTCACAGATGGACGGCGTGGATAAATTATGCATGTATCTGTGTGAGTCCCACCGTCCACGTTGGACGATGGAGATGCAACAAATACATCATGGGGCGCACCGTCCATTGGGACGATGAGGATATACTATGCATTTATCAAGGTAGGCTCCACCATCCTATGGATGGTGGATGGCATGGTTGAAAAATATGCATCAGGTGGGTACACATGTGTGGGACCCACTAGCTATAGGAAAAGCTGATATTTGTATTTTCCTCTTCGTCCAAAGCCTGCTGGATGACCTAGTGATGGGCGGCCTAGATGAAACACCTATGGCAGGCCTACTGGCCTTGGACGGCCGGGATCACGTACATCACGATGGTCCACAACAGGGGAATGGAGAGAGAGAGAGAGAGAGAGAGAGAGATTGTGATGAGGGGAGGGACCCCGCAACTATGGGCCTTCCATTTCTTATAATGCATAAATCAAATGGGTCCCACCACATGTGGGCCCTCAAATCATCAAGATCAATGGTAGGAATCCTAGATCACCCACCAATTGTCATCTTCCTGGTCCATTGACTTCCTTAGCTCCTTGGCTTCAACTTTAATGGAAGAAGATGAGGATTGAAGGGTGGAGATGGGAGATCTTGGGGTAGGGAGTGGGCCACACATGAATTTTCTCATGGAGAGGTTGGACGTTTCCTCTCTTTGGTAGCTTAGAATGGAGTGAGAAATGAGAGAGAGGAGTGGTGTTGTAAGGAGAGATGACATGGAGGGTATGGTACTTGTTGACTTTTAGGATAAGAGGAGTGGGCTAAGCATGGGTTTCTTTGACTTGATGAAGAGAGAGGTATGGGTGAGAGATGGGTTGTGATGGGATGTACTTGACTTGATTGATGTGATTAATTTGATATATTCTCTTGGATTTTGTAAATGCACGGCATTTTTTTGAAATATGTACAGGCTCACAACTCATAGCCTAGGTATCGCATCGGCGTGCGAGACACGGCATTGGAATCGTGGCGACGGCGCGGTTGCAAGAGTACAATTCTCGGGTCGAGTCGACTTAGATATATAGGATGTGACTCAGGGTTGTGCACAAATGTCAATTGTAGATCGCGAGTCACCGAAATTCGACAGGGAGGACCATAGGAGTTTATGGAATGTATGGTCTAGGATACGGGTCTTACATAAATAGTGTCAAAAACATGTCTCTAGACATTATTACGTCCAGGGATGACGGTGTCACTGCCCCTCTCCCTCTCTTGTGTTTTAAGGGTGGGGTAGAGCCCACGTAGGAAATCCACTCCATCCATTTGAATGTCCAACTCATGGTGGGGCCAAGAAGCTTTAGATCACATCCATTTTTGATGTATTTTCACCATCCAAGCATGCTTACACAATCAACTGGTTTAAATGGGAATTAAATATCATGGTGGGCCACACAAGGTGGTCCATGCTATGATAGCATGTGGGACATGCTCTCCAATAGCATGGCTCACTTGTGGGTTCCACAACACCATGAGAATAAGAAAAAGAAAAATGAATGGAAATGGATCCGGCCATCAGGGTGGTCCCCACCATTATGAGGTCCACTACATACCCAATACATGACCAATGTGAGTCCTACCCCATCAAAATAGAGAAATCACAAAGAAGGGGAGGGTTTTGACCCTCCCATGCACTCACTTAGAAGGATGGATGGTTAGATCGTCTCGGATCGGGAATCAGATGGCCCACCAAGCTCCTCTTCACCTCTAATCTTCTTTAATCTCACTTTTCACTTTCACTTACTCTCTTGATCCCTCATAACCCTCTCTTAAGCTCTCTTTATAATCTCTCCTAAGCACTCTCTTTTCTCTTAATCTCTCTCTACTCTTTCTTCCTGTCTTAATCTCTCGCTCATATTTCTAATATTTTTCTCTTAATCCCTCTTTACTCTTGCTAGGAAATGGTAAAAATGTGAGGAGGTTAGGGAGTTTTTGTGGTAAAGATTTTAGGATAGGGAGTGGAGGGGTAAAATGGGAAGAAAAAGAAAAAAAGAATGATGCCTGGCATAGGTAGGGGTATAGGTTGCATGAGAAAGACATGGACTTGTTTGACTAATGGGGAGAGAGTGACATGAGTGATGGGTGCCTTGATTGATGGATGGATTGATGGATTGATTGATTGATGGATCGATTGATTTGACAACATTAGGATTTGTGCAAGTGGCACCCACGTGCATTGCGCAGCCCATCTCAGATTGTGCCAAAATTGTAACTTCTAATCTAAGGGTTGAAATGGGGCATGTCACGCGGTGTTGGAATCATAACGCCTGCGCGGTCGCTAGGGTATAAGTCTCGGGGTATTGCAGTATAAAAGTAAGGTAACGATTAAAACTCATCGATCTAGTTCGCTGGGAACACACCATTATTTAAGTAGAAGTGTACGGAAGGTCTTGTAAGGTTACGGGTCTTACAATGGGCATGTGAGTAGAGAAGGGAACGCACACCCCTTTTATAAATGAGGGGGCATGTGAGAGGGGATGTGTTTCACATCCTACATGGATTGAGTTTCTTCAATTTAACCTTTTTCTTGCAATCTCTTTTTTTAAAATCTAATTCTTCCATTATATCGGGGTCGTTGAATAGAGTCGATATATGATTTTCTTATTGATCTGAAATTTAGATTAACCTATCTTAGAAATTCTTTTAGCAGGTGCCAAAACGATCTTGATCTCAATTAATGGTCCATGCCTAATGATAGGGCTCAATTTTGAAAAAATGTGTAGTCAGGATATGTAAATGATTGGGCAAAATTTGGTGGTTGATCGATGGTGGAAAAGGCCTAAATATGAGATTTTACCTTTTACACCAAAAGGAAGGAATTGGAGTTAAGGCGGCCATCATTTCACGGTGTAGGATCATATATCGGGTTGTAAATTTGGTATGATATCATAGTCATATGAGGCCAAAGTGTGATCCAAATTTAAGTTAGATTGGCGGTGTAAAGTGGGTCAATTAGAAGCTCCAGATTTAGAAAGAGTTGGTAAGCTTAAAACGGATAACTTCGTACCTAAGGAAAAGCCTATCAAGGTGGGATTCGCATATTTCACACTTAGTATATATGATGGAAAATTCAAGTTGTTCATGTGAAGGGAAAATCCTACTACAACTGCCCATGATCTTTCTTCACTCGATGGACATTAAAATCAACGATTAACTGGTTGATTTGTCAATTGGGTCACTTTTACAATGATGTAAGGGCTGAAATTTGACATGTATAATTAATTTTTGATACATAGTCATGATATAAAAATCTACATCAAATGGATCATGAGAACCATGTGATCTAAAATTCAAGGGCTGAAATTTATAATTATTGCTGATCAGAGAGTTTTGGAAAATTTAATGGTTCCGCATGGTTATAGGAACATTTCTAAGCAATTCTTATAAAAGAACTCAAATCTAACTCATTATTAATAAAGAGTTATTCTCTAAATTAATTAAAGAAATGTATATATATCAAACAACATAATGGATGGTCAGATGACATGTTAAAAATAGTAAAACTTGATGGCTAGTACTCTGATGATGTATGTAGGTGGGTGAATAGTCAGTTTTATAAACGGATGAACACGGGTGGGTTTTTAGAGTGATCAAGAGATAGGACATTTATACCATTAGATTCAAGTGACTTGTTCACATGTATAAGTTCCATAGATTATAGTTCTGATGGTGAGTTAAACATATTCATAGGTAGTGAACAAGTTGAATGGATCAGAATCTCAATTTGATATATATACGAGTAGTTGCAAATATCAAGTAGTTAGTTTACTATAATCGGACGGTTTAAACTCAAAGTGGATGATCATATATCTTCACCTAGCAGTGAATAGTTGACTGAATGGTTGGTTATGATTGACAAGTGGGAATACTTTGATATATGATAATCTTGTCTTAAAAATCAACGGTCAAATGATTTGATTTATGGATGAAGATTATTCCTACGGTCATATTCAAGTTAGAGAATAGATGTAAGGTTAGAATAGGATAAATTGGTGGCGTACACATTTATATACTAAATTAAATTTCATGGTAACACTCGAGAACTTTCAATACTCGAGTATTGAAAAGTTCAGGGTGTTACAATCTACCCCCTTAAACAAAATTTTATTCCCAAAATTTAATTTCTTCTACTATTTATATTAATTTGTTATATTTAAGTTTTCACTATATTCCTCATGATGTAGATATATATGTCAAGGTGTGTGTATAATTGTCTACATGAAATCGGGACACTACAGTTTCAGGGTGTGTTTCTATTCTAAAGTCTTTTACCTGATCAAAGCTTTCATCGGTCATTGATGAAGGTCGAATATTGCATATCAGACACCAGTTATTACCTAATTTTACATAAATGATAATGTTTAATGTCATATTTTAAATGTGCTTTTGTTGCAGGTAGTAATTAGGAGCGTAGACTGAAAAAGAGTATTACAAGCATAGAATTAATGTTCTGAAGTCACCAAAGCAAGGAAAGGACTCTAGAGGACCAATATCGATGGATTTACACGCCAGGGATCCGAGGAAATCAAGTCGTTCACGTTAAAGAGGCCCGAAATTGGTCCAGAATGCAAGATCACAAGGTTTCCGCCATCTATTCAGTTCAAAACTTCATACATGGGATGGGAACAATAAATAAAACATGCATATTAAATTTCAACCATTGAATATCTCGAAAAGTGGACCAACGGACAGATCATCCCATTAATCTCCAATTTTAAGCCCACCTGATATCTGCAACTACCTCAACTTCGATCTCGACGGTTTAAACAGGGAGACAAAGTGAATAGATGGATTTGATTTTGCAAAAACATCACAGTAAGCCCCGTATGTGATGCATGTACACCATGCACATCAACGCTGGCCGCATACAGGACCCACCAGTCGGTCCAAGCTGCCGCTGACCGACTGTCCTTTTAAAAAATGAAATTTTCTGTTCCAAGCAGCGTAACGACCGACGCTGCTGGTTTTTACGGAACAAAGTGGGCCACCATCATGGCCCATACGGTTGATCCAAGCCATCCATCTTGTATAAGGCTTTGAAAAGATCGAACCCATGCTGACTGTTTATAACCATGCATACACATGTGCACGATACAAAGGCCATAAACAGGCTCTCCTGCGATGTTTAAAATGGTTGCAGCGTGATTGCTTCTCTGGGCCACGTCAAAAGACATTCAAAACCTACCATTCTTGATCGATTTTTCGAGAGGTATCTAATGTATGACTTAGATTGATCAAAACAATATCGAAGTGGGCCCCACCGATCATTGCAGTGTTGTACGTGCGTAGGCTTATGCATGTCCATGAAATTTAAATTTTCGGGCAGGTGTGGCCCACCATCTTTGATCAGATGGAAGATTTGATCCGTCCATCGTGTAGTTCAATCAAAAACATCTCAGGAGACGTTGATTTTACGAATAAAGTGCGAAGAACAAGGGACTTACGAAGCCTCGAACTTTGCTGCGAAAATATGTTAAGCAAACTTTGTTACAAAAAGGGTTTCGCACCAACCGACTTCAGCACTCCGCCGCCCATCCTTACTGTATAAAAAGAGGAGCCTAAGACGTGGAGCAGGGGGAGCTAGAGCAGATCCACGCCAGAGGAGAGAGAGAATAAAGAGAAGAAAGAAGAGAGAGAGAGAGAGAGAGAGAGAGAGAGAGAGAGAGAGAGAGAGAGAGAGAGGAAGAAAGAAGGGAGATCTTTATATTTTTTCTTTCTTCAATCTTATTTTTTCTTCTTTCTATTTGAATTCATGGATAACTAATTTTTTAGCTAGGGCTGAGATAAACCCCCTAATTTGAATGATGCTTATTTTTCTTTGTTGATTTCATCCTGGATTTGATTGATTTGTTTCTTTCTCTAGTGTGCTTAACTGAAATCTCCGTGCTTCTCCATTCTATGAGCTTAACCAAAGTCTAGATGTGGATGTGATTTAGAATCTTATTTTAGGTGCTTGTGTCTGACTATGAACAGGTTTTCTATAGAGAAAAAAATAAGAATCTACATCTCTCCATGCCTGACCATGGATGGAAAGATGTGATCTGTATGCTTTAAGGGATTATACATTCTGTATGCCCGACCAAGGACATAGAGTGTGCTTTATTTATTAAATTTATATCAATCTGAATTAGGGTGAATCAACAGGTAAAACAAGGGTCAGGATAATTAGGAGTGGATTCGAAAGTATAACACCCATAATTTTTTTAAATAAATTTTAATTTTTAACTTTTTAAATTTTAAAGTTTAAGTGAGAAAGAGATTCACTCGTCATCATTCCTCTTATCTCGTTCCTCGTATCTCGTAGTTCCCTAACCAACCTTCCTTCTTTTAAAAAAAAAACGTAAGAGGGAAAGGAATTCTATTAAAACTGAAAGAAGCAATAAATAAATCGTAGAAAAAAATTACGGAAGGAAAAGTGGGAAGGAGAAATTTCTTTGGAATTCACTTATTCAGGTGAGTAATTTTATGTTATCTTTCTTTATTTTATTTATGTAATATATAAATTGACATGATCTACATAATGGATGGATTGGATCAATCAAACATCCATTGTGTAGGTTTAATTAATTCACGTAAAAAGGCATGCGCATGACTTACTAAAGTATAGAACATGAGATTTTAAGGTATGCGAAGGGCTTTAAGAGTAATGTGTAGAATGTGATTTTTTTTATGGACAGAAACCAGTATGATTAGTACTGTTCATGGGTGTTGTAACGATTAATTATATAATACTTTTTTAAAGAATCAGATCGATTCAACACCTTAATGGACCGTACTGGTCACATATTTATCAATCTTCTTCCTTAACTTAATTTTTAAAAATAGAAAAATAATTCTCTACGCAAGATACAATTTGGCACAGAGAATTATATGAAATAATTTAAATGTGTGATTAAATCATCACCATTAATTAGTTCCTTAAGATTAAAATAAATTTAAATATTAAATTCTAGACAGATCAGACTATTAGATGAGCAATATTGATCTGAATAAATAATAAATCATACGTTCTATTCATTATGTGTAATCATAAGATTTTTTTTTAAAAAAATTATTTATGTGATTTTAGGAAGTCATAATTCAATTCAAACTATTGGTTCACGGAATCATCTCCACCACATCAAGGTGAGTGATCCTGATGTATTTTCAATCCATCAAGTTAAAATATATGGATGATTTGATGTGTAGTATTATTATCCTGATTTAATTACCAGATTTATTTGACATGATTTAATTAACATGATTTAATTGTCATGTAATCTTATTAGTTGATTAAAGGACTATGATTTCTATATTAATAATGACATGATTTGATTAAGGTGTTAAAATATGTTGATTCAAATGTGATAATTGCAATAACTTATGCAATACATGATTCATGATTTCATGGTACATCTATCAATTGTATGCACAACACGTGCTGGATTCCTAGGGGACCTCCCTGGATGGTATATCCTGGTAGAATCGTTACCAGAAGCCCACTATACTAGTGGAAGCCTACTCAAGGAGTAGATGCGGGCCTTGCCTATGCCTACCAAATGGTTGAAGCCTGCCAAGGGGCAGATGCGGGTTGACGAGTTTCTAACTCAAACAAGTGGACAGATTCCCACTTGATGCATTACTGCATTTCATTTGCATATATTTTTAAAAAAAATTTAATGTGTATATTTATTGAGCATTCTATTATAATTTGATGTAAAGAACCATGTCGAGAATTCTCACTAGGCCTGTCCAACTTATCCTTTTTATTGATGGAAAAACTGTACAGATGTGAATGAGGGTGAGCCGGTGGCTCAAGAACAAGAATACGTGGCCAAGCCGGATAAGGATTTAAGGGACACATGGCCCAACTTGACAGAGGAAGAAATTACTGCCTTAGAGTAGCATGATATTTATTTATTTTATTTATATTTATTTTTCTTAGATGGTTAATCAATTTTTTTTAATTTGTTAGACATGTTTATTTCATTTCATAAGACCCCGAATGGGAGTGTCCTTAACTATATTTATGATTGGTTATTTAAAATAAATAGTTATTTCTTGTTTATGAGATGCTTCTTGTATGAGTGGAATGTAGATTTACGGTAAAGTTATTGGGTATATGAGATTTTTGTAAGAAATTTAATAGTTTAAGTACACTTAGTGTACAAGTCATGATGTAGATCTCGGGTCCAAAGTATACGCTAAGTACTCAAAATCTGGGTCGTGACAGAAAGTCCTAGTATTCTCATTGATTGAATTTTCCTTATTGCTCTCGGTTATTTTTCACATAAATTTGTGATAGCTTACTTAATAGTTTGCTAAACTATTTGTTGGATTAGTTAAGAAGAATCGTAAATTTCGAATTATGACAACCAGTCCTTGTGGGAATGATCTCGTAATACGTACCATATCTACATATGATTCGTATACTTGTGAGTTTAAAATTATTTAAATCAAGTTGGTTTAAATAAAACATCAAGTTTTTGGCACCGTTGCCGGGGACTGTTTTGGTCTAAATTGGATTTAGGATTCTTTCTTATTATAATTCATAGCCTTAGGATTTTTTTAGCATTATTTTAGAAAATTTAATTTATTATTATTTTTTTGTTTATAAGAATTGAAGAAGGATGCTGCAAAATAAAATTGTCTTCAAAAGGAGGAGCTCCCAAATCTTCAGTCATCGATCACCTCCTTATCCGGGTTCTTTCTTCCAATTCTTGTTTACATAGTTTTTTCTTATTTTTAGGAATTTATAATTTTTAGTTCTAATTTTATTTCTCTTAGGTTGCATCTTAGTTTAATTTTCTTTCCTACATTGCAGTAATTCAATTTATGTTAGGACGTAGATCTCTGAACATAGAACTAGCTCCTTTTGATCCTGAAATAAAAAGAACCTTTCGTAGAAAATTTAGAAATATCCTATTTGAAATGGCGGATGAGAATGGAATTAAAGCGCTTAGAGATTATTCAGCTCCTGTCCAATTTAATGCACCTTCATGCACAGTGTTTCCAACCACCACGGCAGCACACTTTGAACTTAAGTCTAGGGTAATACAATTGTTGCCTTCTTTCTATGGTCTAGACAAGGAGGATCCATATCATCACATGAAAGAATTCCTAGACATTTGCTCTACCGTTAGGTTTCAAAAAATTTTAGATGATTCGATCCATTTGTGCCTTTTTCATTTTTCTTTGAAGGATAAGGCGATGGTTGAATTCTCCGGGAGTTGGGACTATCACTACATGGGACCAATTGTCTAAGAAGTTCTTAAACAAGTTCTTCCCTGTTCACAAAATGAATGCTCTCCATATAGAAATCACTAATTTCACACAAAAAGTGGGGGAGCACTTTCATGAATGTTGGAAAAGATGGAAGGACTTGCTTCTTAAATGTCCACAACATGGTTTTGAGAAGTGTCAACAAGTTTGATACTTTTATGATGGTTTGACACCCTAAAATTATCGCATGGTTGATGCCACTAGTGGAGGGTCATTCATGACTAAAAGTGACGTCGAAGCTTGAAATTTCTTTGAAACCTTGTATGAAAATTTCCAACAATGGGACTACTCAAATAGAGGTGAAAGAAGTCACCAACCACAGAGGAAAGGTGGTATATATGAGATAGGAGTCATGCCAGATCTTTATGAAATTGATAGCCTGACACAAAAAGTTGATGCTTTGATGTTAAATAATGGACCTTCATAAACAACTCAAATCGAGCCATGCACCATATGTTCCAGTCCCACCCATCCTACACAGTCTTGTCCATCTAGTTTAGCATTTTCAAAATTTCTCTCTGATCAAGTACATACTATGAACACTTTTCAGAGAACTGGGAATGATCCTTACTCAGATACCTATAATCCAGGGTGGGCTAGGCATCCAAATTTTTCTTGGGCAAAAGGACCACAACAAGGAGGACCATCTGAAAATTCTCCTATGCAACCTTACCCACAAGTTGGCAGTCAACAACTTCAACAGTTTCTGCAATATCAACAACTTCTTGCACAATCAAGGAAACCATTTCTTGAGGATACACTTAATCTTTTTATGCAAAGTTCACTTCAATTTTAAAAAGATACCCAACAAACTTTACTAGCTAACCAGTAAAGCTTACATGCAAATGCGCAATCCATTACCAAGCTGGAAGTACAGTTGGGTCAACTTGCTACCACATTGAGTGAGAGAGAGAGAAGGGCAAGTTCCCTAGTCAACCTATGGTAAATCCAAAAGGATAGTATGAGATTGGCTCTAACTCAAATCAAGAACAATATCATGAGCAAGCTAAATCTATCATTACCCTTAGGTCTGGTAAACAGATCAAAAATAAAGTACAGATGCCTAGGGAAGAATCAAATTCCAAATTGAAAGACTAAAATGAAGTAAAGAGACATACTAGTACATCCAAAGTCCAAAAGCACTCTGACCCTCCAGAAACCACTTATGTGTCATCTTATATGCTTAAGGCACCTTTTCCTCAACGTCTAGCACCAGTTAAGAAAGGAAACAACTTTAATAAGATATTGGACATGTTTAAGCAAGTGCAAATTAACATTCCATTGCTTGATGCTATCAAGTAAGTCTCTGCTTACACTAAGTTTCTTAAAGATTTATGCACTCAGAAGCGTAAGATGCATGTTCACAAGAAGGTCTTCCTTGCAGAGCAACTCAACTCCATGATTCAACACAACACCCCTCCTAAATTTAGGGATCCAGGAGCTCCTACCATTTCTTGCGTCATAGGAGATCATAAGGTTGAGAAGGCATTGCTTGATTTAGGGGAGAGCGTTAATTTGTTACCATATTTTGTATATGAGTAGCTAGGACTTGATGAGCTAAAACTAACTAAAATAACATTACAACTAGCTAATAGATCTGTCAAGGTGCCCCGTGGTGTTATTGAGGATGTGCTAATCTAGGTTGTTAAGTTTTATTTTCTAGTAGACTTCATCGTTCTAGATACTCAACCTGTCCAGAATCCTACTAGTCAAATCTCAGTTATTCTGGGATGTCCATTCTTAGCCACATCCAATGCTATCATAAATTACAAGAATGGAGTCATGAAGTTATCTTTTGGTAACATGAAGATAAAGCTTAATGTTTTCAATGCTGGACAACAACCAGCAAACTCGAATAATATATTTGAAGTGGACATGATTGAGAGTCTAGTGCATGAATCTTTCCATCAATCTTCTGAAGATGCACTTGAGACTTTCTTAGCACATTTTAGCATGGATTTTGACATAGAGATTTCCATCCAAGAAGTCAATGCATTGCTCAACTCTACGCCTATAATGGAAACTACAAAATGGAAAGCGAAAGTGAAACCTCTTCTACCCTCTGAGTCTAAAATGGTCCCATCTATTGAGAAACCACCTAAACTTGACCTTAAAAAACTGCCTAAAAACCTCCAGTTTGCATTCTTAGGTCCTTCTGAGACTCTTCCTGTCATCATAACTTCTAACCTTGAGAAGGAACAGGAGAACAAGTTGCTTAAAGTTCTTAGAGAATATAAGAGAGCTATTGGATGGACGATAGAGGATATGAATGGAGTAAGCCTCACTTTATGTATGCATCATACTGATCTTGAAGAAAACATGAAAACATCACGTGAAATGTAAAGGAGGCTTAACCCTAACATGGAGGAAGTTGTTCGAGCAGAAGTGCTTAAATTATTAGATGATGGTATCACTTATCCCATTTTAGATAGCACGGTTCAAGTTATTCCCAAAAAGTCTGGGATTGGTTAATCAAGGTGTTAAGGAAATTTAACGGACCCAGGTTATCAAGATTAATTAATTCATGGTCCACTCTTATCTGGCTGAAGACATTAACTTAGCGCTCCTGGGAGGCAACCCAGCCTTTTATTTTATTTTATTTTAGTTAGTTTAATGTTTGTGGGTAACATTTTTGCAAACCCTTACGAGACTACAACTCATCCACTAGGGGCAATCTAGGGGTTTAAAGGCTTATTACATACGCTAAATGCAATTGAGAGCACCTGCAAAAGTGGTATAGGTAAGATCTTCTTTTTGTGATTTTTATTTTAGTTTCACTTTTGTTGGTTTCTCTCTTGTGCTGACTTGCTTTTACGTTGATATTCTTGGAAAAACCTCTTGATTCTCCATCCAGGTACTATCTTTCCATCACTACTCTTTTATTTTCATTGTTCCATGTGCATTGCATGCTTATTTCTTTTACATTGAGGACAATGTAGATTTTAGGTTGGGGTGGGAGATTAGGTTACCTAATCAATATTTTCTTGATCTTGAGCAAAAAATGTGAAAATTTTTAAAATTTTCTCGAATATCTTGTGAATTTGAAGTGATTTTAAAGGATAGTTGTGATTTTAGAATTACAAGATACAGAATGTTGGTACTTTATGACTTTGGGATTCAGTTGTTTGTTAGATTTCATAATTAAGTTTGAATTATTATTCCATGATTAGAAGTTGTAAACATTGATTGAGTCACGATTTTTCAGACCCGTATCCTAGACTGTGCCATTCCGTAGGCTCCCGCGATCCTCCCAGTTGAATTCCAGTGACCCGCTATCTGTTATCAACATTTACGCGCGATCCTGAGACATGTCCCATATATTAGAGTCGGCTCGACCGGAGACTTTTACCAGTGCGACAACGCCGTCGTTACGGTTCTGATACCGCGTCTTGCACGCCGATGCAATACCCTAGCCAGGAGATGTGGGCCCGTGTTCAGTTCAAGAAAAATGCCGCACGTTGCAAATTCTGAGAGAATCCATCACATCAATCACCTCATTTGTCAAAGGTACACCCATTACTCTCCCCATTCCTAAGTACAAAAAGCAATCCCAAAAGTTAACTTTCCTATCACCTCACCATCCTCTCTCCCATCACTTCTCTTACACCTCTCTCTCTCATCTCTCTCTCATTTCTCAAGCTCCTCTCTTTAAGCAACCCAAGTCCATGGCTTCCATGGAGGAGCTTGGTGTGGCCCACTCTCTACCACCCAATCCCACTCTCCAAAATCAATCTTCACCGTTCAAATGCATCCCTTAGAGCTCTAAGATATGTTGATGGAAGAAAAAATCCAAGAAGATAAAAGGTGGGTGCTTCTCTCTCTCTCTCTTTCATTTTTATGTGATGTATGGCCCACTCGGATGGACCTCATCTTGATATATGCCTTATCTAAACCGTCCAAGTCATGTGGACCATACCCTTTGGTGATGGGGAAAACACAAATATCAGGTGATCCAAAGAGGTGGCCCACGTCCATGTGGGACCCACCATGATGCTTACGTTATATCCATGTTGTCCAGCGTCCGGGGACGCTGGACGTGAGGGAAGGCTAACATGGATTGCGTGTACTGGCACGGGAGTGCACGGACAAGCTAAAATAAAAATAAAAATAAAAATTTGAGCTTTTAGGGTGGGTTGCTCATGCAGGCCCCACCCTAATGTACAATCAAATCCACACCACCCATTCCATTTCTCAGCTCATTTTAGGCGTTGAGCCAAAAAATGAAGTCAATCCGATCATCTGGCGGGCCATAGCATAGAAGACGGTTGCTTTATCATTGAAATTCACTCTGATTTTCTACACACCCAAAACACATCGAATATTGGACTTGATGGGTCTGTCTTGAGTTGTAGAGTGCAATGACTGGGTTGAATTTCCCTAATGAGGGTCCCATCTAGGAAATTCTTCAGAAAAATATAATTTCAATAAAAGAAAAGAAAAACAACAACAGCAGCAGCTTGCTGCAACCACTGACAGCCAAGGACTCCAGCAGCGTCCTGCTGCGTAGGCGCTGGAGGCAGGGGTCCCAAACGTGGGCCCCATTGTAATGCTTGTGTACATCAACACCATGCATTGTGATGTGCCCCTTAAGGCAGTGGTCCACCCTCAAAATCAGCCCTATTTGAAACTCAAGTGGTCCATGTCATAAGAAATAATGGAGATTGAACATCTGCCATTGAGACCCGGTTGGGTTACAGATGTTTTGGATCATTATAAAATTTATTTTTCCTCTCTGTCCGGGTCTGTGGGACCTATCCATGCCGTCCGGCCATCAGCGTGGGCCACACCATGATGCGTGTGACCCACCCGTGGTGTGGGGCTACACTGATGTACGTGTTGTCCAGGTCGTCCTAGGCCTAGATGTTATCAGTATATTAAATATAATATTATATATTTATATACATTTATATATTTATTTATATATTATATACTAAGAGGTGGGCCACACGTGTGGACCCACCGTGACCTCGTGTGTTAGATCAGTACCGTCCCGAGCATACACGGGTCCCTCGACGGTGGCTTTCCTTATTACATGTTTTATTATAATATAATATATTATATATTATAATATATTATAGTATATTATATTATATATACTACAGCAGGCCAATGCGTAGACTGCTCCATGATGTATATATCTGCACCATCCAATTTCTAGACGGTGCAGCAAGCATGACTAGCACGTCGTCCATCCAGATTACGTGGGGTCCCTGTGATGTATGGGTCTTACCCACACCGTCCATCCATTCATCTATCAAGCTATGGGCCACGTGGGTTGACCCCACCCCTGATGGATTTTCACACTCATGTTGTCCGTCTATTTGGATGAGGATGCCACCCTGATGTATGAGTTTCATTCCATGCCGTCCAACTATTTTCCACCTCAACCGTCCATCAACTGGCGTGCCACGCTAGGTACGGCCCCACCATGATGCATGTGTTGTATTCCTACCGTCCATCCATTTGGCGACCCCATCTCACGGCTTGAGACTAAGGCGGATCCAATTTTAAATGGACCACACTGCAGAGAATGGCGGGATGCATGCCCACCATTGAAAACCCTTTGGGATTACAGGGGTCTGGACCAAGATAATGTTTATTTTCCCTCTATATCCATGTCTTTGTGACCTTATGCATAGACTGGATGGAAAATAAATACCATAGTGGGCCCATTGGAATTTAACCTTGGAAATCATTATCACTACTGCTATTTGCAGTATGGTCCAGATGATCTTTTGATCTGATTCATTGGTAGGATAATGCACTAAAATGATCTCTATAGTTAGATAAATGGTGCCGCCCAAGTAGTGCGGCTCACTTGTTGTATTTGAGAAGTCCAAAGTGATATATTAGGGCCAGTGGGTTGAGGCCCATTGTGATATATTTTTGGCCCATTTAGTAAGGCCCATTGTGATGTGATAGGGCCCATGGGTTGAGGCCCATTGTGATGTATTAGGGCCCATGAGTTGAGGCCCATTATGATGTATTTGGAGCTCATGGGTAGAGGCCCATTGTGATATATTTGAGGCTCACCTTGATGTATTTTATGGCCCGTTGTTGAGGCCCACCTAAGTGTGCATGAGACCCGTTGTTGAGGCCCACCTAGATGTGTATGAGGCCCGTTGTTGAGGCCCACCTTATGTGTACAAGGCCATTGTTGAGGCCACCTTGATGTGTATGAGGCCCGTTGTTGAGTCCCACCTTACGTGTACAAGGCCATTGTCGAGGCCCACCTTGATGTACTTTGTGGCCCATTCAAGAGGCCCATTTTGATATACTTGTGGCCCATTATGATGTATCTTTGACCCAGGAGCAGGGCCCACCTATTACGTGTTTTGAGGCCCTGGTGTAGGGCCCACTTGTTGTGTATTTGAGGCCCATTATGATGTATTCAAGGCCCATGGTTAAGACCCAGTGCGATGTGTGTATGGCCCATTAAGTTGTGTATGAATCCCTTGTATGAGCCACTCCTTGGGAGCAATGTTGGTTAGATGTCCACATTGATGTGCAATGATAGTTAGATGTCCTCATTGTGACCTTCTCGTAGGCTTTGTTAAGCCTATTCGCACCATTCTCTAAGTGGGTTAACCCAAATAAGTGGGCCCCATTAGCTATAGACGGATGGCTCCGTGCCATCAGATTTGATATAACCACGGTCGTGGGCTGATCTTTATATTATGGTTGATCAGTTGTCCATCTATGGACCCTGCCTTGTTTATAGGTAGATTGTCGGTGCCGATTGTAGAGGACGATTGTTGAGGCTGATTTCGATTGCCAAGACCCATTATGATGTATTCAAGGCCCATTGGATGTGGCCCATTGTGATATATTTCCGGCCCATATGATGAGGCCTGTTTGAGCGGCCCATTGTGATGTATATTAGACCTGTGAGATGTGACCCACTTGATGTATATGTGGCCCATGAGTGAGGCCCACCATGATGTGTATTAAGCTCTTGAGCAAGGCCCATGGTGTTGTACATTTGGCCCTGTGTTTGAGGCCATGAGTCCATTGTATGTTAGGCTCTATATGGGTCATTCCTCGGGGGCAATGTTGGTTAAATGTCCACATTGTCGAGGTCGATTGTCGATGCCGGTTATTGATACCGATTATGAATATGTGATAGCATAACATCATGATACATGCCCATACGCATCATCTGCATGTTTGTTATGAGATGTGGTTGATCATTGCATATGTCATTGAGTATGTTGTTATGAGACTCCCTGATAGGTGGAGGTTATCTCACATGAGCGCACGGTATGCGCAGGATTGATGCATGACTAGATTGTATGACTCATGCATCTTGCATTATGATTACTGTACGCCCTAGCGACATCAGGGTCGTGGCCTCCACAGGCATATCGTGGATAGCCAGATGGGACACCAAAAATGTTTAGTTCGAGCATCGGGCTGTCATAGATGGCCCTGGGTGAAAATCTCTAAAATCCTCTTGGTACCAGAGGACGCCCCAACGTCGAGACCGAGTGGATACATGAGCGCCCGAGTGCCGAATACCAGGAGGCTGCGTCACTCACTATGTCGTGGTCAGTTGGGAGGGGGTGTGGCCTTACCCGCCCGAGCGTATGAGGCATTGCAAGGCTGAGTCTGACCAGCTCGAGGAATGAGTCCGCTATTGACGTGCCGAATAGGCATTGACAGACTATAGGTCAGGAGAATAGTGAGGTTGAAATGACCAAGCTATATGTCCTAGAGGGGGAGGGTGAATAGGACTATGCCAAATTAAAATTAAATACAGCAAAATTAAATTAAATAAATAGCCAAACTCGAATAAATCAATTCACAATGCAACCTCAAAATTCAGATCATGAGAGATTGATACAAAAGTTATTCTAAGGACAACCATACACCAAAAACCAAAAGTTTATGGTAGGACAATCCGATTTCTAGAAAGATCTTTCTATCAAGAACTCAAACCGAAAGAGGAAAATATAAATTCAAAAAAGAATAAATTACAATCTTAAGAATTGATTATTCTAACGACAACCACACACCATAAAAATGCTAGGGCAACCTTACTAGAATAATTACAGAAATTGAAGCTCAATTTGATAAGGGAATAGAAAGAGATAAATTGTTGAAATAAAACTCTAAACTATTACACCATTCTCCACACTTGCTTGAAATGTAAATTGTTACAACATTCACATCCACATATACATTTCACAAAACTGAATGATAAAAGATAAAGAATTAAGCAAGCATTCAATCCACAAGATAAGGAGTTATAGTGGTTCGCCTGTGTGTTCACCAATTGTTAAACAATAGCCACACAGAATGCTACTCCACTCTTAATATCCTCACACAGGGATATTAGCGTTTGCTATCAAAATAGGTTTCACAGGTTCACCTAAAACCTTAATAATTGTGTCTTTTTCACTTGGGCTTACACAAAAAAAAACTCCTCTTTTCTGAGTTTTCTGGCTCTCCTCAGACAACCACACAAATTGAGATTTTTCTGGAGAATCCCATACAAAAACCAAAATAGAATGAAATTTACAAAATTATAAAATACCTAGATTTCTCCTCTTGTAGCAGCCCGGAAGAACCAATTGGAGTAGATGTTCGAATATGAAAGTTCAATGTCCAATACTCACTTTACAATGGTTCTAAGTTCTAATTGATTTTAAATTAAATCAGATTGGGCTAGCTCTATTTGATTTTAATTACAAGAAGAAGGAAAATAATAATTCCTCTTTTCAAATCAGATTGGAATATAGAATAAAATCAAATAGTAAAAAGCTAACAAAAGGAAGTAGAATTATGCACAATATAGCTTAAAAAAAAACACAAACTTATCTCAGAGTAGAGCTTCAAATTTACTTATATTTTCCAATGAATAACTCTGAAATTCGCTTGCTATTTATAGCTGCAAAAAATCATCTTCGACCGGTCCTAAGGTCACCACGACTGGTCGAAAAAGAAATGAATTTTTAAATTTTTGAGCGCGATCGGATAAAACCATTTTATGATCGGTCGAAGACAGTCCACGACTGGTCGAAGGCAGTCCACGACCGGTCGAGACCCCTCTACGACTAGTCGTGCGACACTTGATTTAGTCGTTGGAGTTTGAGTCGTATCTTCACGACTGGTCGAAGGTCGAGTTGAGACCATCCTATGACCGGTCGAGCAGACTCAAGGACTGGTCGTAGCCGAATAGAAAAAATTTGATAATTCGCAACAAAACTACGACTGGTCTTGGAATTTCTTGGACTGGTCAAACCAGTGGTAGGACTAGTCGAACCAGATCCAGGACTAGTCTTAGGACAGACCAAAATCATACATAATTATAAAAATTAGATTATGTATCCAAAATGACTTACCCTGAGGTCAAACAAAGGTTTATTAAACCTGGGACACGAAGTATGGACATTGAAAACTTCACTTTTAAGTTGATGTAGCTTGAACACATCACAAGCTTCAGTATCACTTTAAGTTGCACTTATCTCCTAGTCTATCTTGAGTCTCGAACTTGAACTCTTTATTGTAGCTTGAACTAGCTTGAGCTTGAACTAACTTGAACTTAACTAGCTTGAACTTGAAGTGTTGATGAGGTGTCTCGAACACAGTTATCAAGAAATAAACACAACAAACACAAGACATATATAGAGGTTTTGACACACAAAATTTGACAACCAAAGGAGCATGAGACCATAGCACTTACAATCTTTCCATTTGTCAAATTTATGACAAAACATGCTCTTATAGAAAAATAGAACTATCAATAATCAACAAGAGAAGCACAAGCACAAGCTATTATAAACTAGATACATCAAAGAATCATGCACCAATTGTTAAAAAATAACACAAAGAATCATGCACCAGTTGTCATAAGAAGATAAGTAATATACAACTTCTTAACTCCCCTGAATTATACAACTTCTTAACTCCCCCTGAATTAACTCCCCCTGAGTAGTGTACTCCATCATAATCCATAATGTCATCATAATCCATAATGTCATTCACAAATTCTCTCCCTTTTTGTCAAAATATGACAAAGGAAGAAGCAAAGATAAGATATGAAAGACAGTATATAGATATCAAGATAGAAAGTTCAAAGTACAGAACATATCATCAGGAGTTAACAAGTTAAGTCAGATAAAGTCTCACACACAAACACAAAATATAATAGTTATTACAGACCAAAAAAAAAATTTCAATCTGATTCAGAGGAAGGAGCTGGTATGTTAAGATCACTTTGATGAAGGCACTTCTGTAAGCGCCTAAAATACTTCCGCATCTTTTTAAATTGATCATTGTGGCCAACATTCATCTGTTCTACCTTCTCCTCTAATGCACTCAGACGTGCATTGAAATCAGATGGTTCAAAGTCTAGATCATTTCTACAGTCCGAATCAATTTCATTAAAGATATCATCCATGTCTATATCTCATCACCCTCGACACCAATTTCAGCTTCAGCAGCAGCTCCACCCGCGCCAACATCAACTTGGCCTAAAGCTAATTTCAACTTCATTTTTTTTATGTTGGAGTTGTTGAATATGAGGTGTTGGATAGGAGCCTCTCCGACGGGCATAGTGACTAACATGTGAGTGGCTAACACATTCATCAGATACCCAAATGGAATATTACTATGACCAGGATGGATACAAAATTGAATAATAGAAGAACAAATCAAATAGGGCAAACAAACATTAGCGTCAGTAATGATTGAGTACATAATACAAACTATAAGCAGAGTCAACTCATTTTTATTTCCAGAGCGGAGATACAGATTAGAGGTAAAGATACAATGTAAAACTCTGTTTCTGAGTAACAAGTATCTGGACGCGAGGACATTCCCATTTTGAGTCCATGGTGCATCCATGTTACACAATGCTCTAGTAAAAACACGTTTTTCTGATTCAGTTACTTTTTTAGCTAGTGTGCTAGGATGAATACCTTCATCATTTACTGATATGTCCATAAGACCTGAAATTAAATGTCGATCAATAGGAAAAGGCCTTTCTCTAGTAGCAATAGTAAAAGTCAGTTGCTCAGTAGAAAATTCAGTTATGCAAGCTACCATAGACTGTGCTATGGACTGGTATGTCAGCCCGCCCTAGTGTAAAATGTTTTCCCAACCTACAGATTGAAGGAGAGGAAGAAGACTAAAAGGAGCGATATGATTTAAATCAATGGCTTTTTCAACTATCACATAGCGCATACGCAAATCACGTACATATGGTGGATCATCTTCGGGAGCCCTAAGATGGCGTCTAGTGATAATATTTGATCTAAAAGAAGAAGCACCTCTAGAATTTTTCTTTTTACCTCTAGAGTCCATTTTCTTGAAGAAATACTAGAAATTTTAAGAAAATAGAGATGGGTTTCTCTAGATTTAGCAAGAGAGGAAGAAAACTCTAATATCTAGAAGAACGAGTTGACATAGAGAGCTACAATCAAGAAATCTAAGAGAAAAGACTATGATTCTTTAAGAAAATAAGTAAAAATACTCTAACCTGAAGGAATCAAACAGAAGGTTTCGACGGGTCGTAGCTCGGCTCGTTAGAGAAGAGAAATAGAATGAAGAAGATGAGATTTTTCCCCCAAATAAAGCAAAAAGCATGCTCTACGACTGGTCGGCGGACGTCCTCGACAGGTCGTGACATGACTGGTCGAGTCGTGTACTAGAAAAAATATGCAATTCTCTACAAATTTTAAATTTTAATGTATTAAAGTATTTAATATATATACACTATGATACAGAGATGCATGATCAATCATTTTAAATTGCACATACCAAGATCAAATTTTAATTTATTAAACCTGCTTTTGTCGAGCATTTTAGTGAATATATCAGCAAGCTGAGTCTCAGTAAGTATGTATTCTAAGGATATTACTTTTTCTTCCACTAATTCATGAATATAATGAAATCTAATGTCAATGTGCTTAGTACGTGAATGATGGATTGGGTTTTTCAAAATATTTATCGCTCTGGAATTATTACAGTATAAAACCATTGAATCCTGTGCGATACCATAATCACTCAACATACGTTTCATCCAAACCAGTTGTGTACATGCATTTCCAGCTGCAATGTATTCAGCCTCAGCAGTTGAGAGTGATATGGAACTTTGCTTCTTGCTAAACCAAGAAACCAAGCAGTTTTCAATGTAAAAACAACCACCACTGGTTGATTTTCTGTCATCGATATTACCAGCCCGAACAGCATCTGAATACCCAGCCAATTGAACACTAGTATCATAAGGATACCAAAGACCCAAATTAATTGAACTTGCGACATATCTAATAATTCGCTTAATGACAGTTAAGTGAGATTCTTTAGGATTAGACTGATATCTAGCACAAATTTCAAAACTTAAAGCAATATCAGGTCTACTAGCAGTTAAGTAAAGCAAACTACCAATCATGCTACGATACAATTTAGGATCTACATCTTTACCTGTAGAGTCTTTTGACAATCTTAGAGTTGTACTCATAGGTGTATCAAAATTCTTGCCATTCTCAAATTCGAACATCTTAATCAAGTTCAAAGCATAATTGGTTTGAGAAATAAAAATTTCATCAGGTTGTTGTTTTACTTGCAACCTTAGAAAATAATTTAATTCCCTAACCATGCTCATTTCGAATTTAGATTTCATTAACTCTGCAAACTCAACAGTCATGTTAATACACGTTGATCCATAAATAATATCATCTACATAAATCTGAACCATTAGAATATCATCGTTATGCTTTTTAACAAAGAGCGTCTTATCGACACTACCCATTTGAAAATTGTGACTCAGTATAAACTTAGTCAATTTTTCGTACCATGCCCTAGGAGCTTATTTCAGACCATATAGAGCTTTTTTAAGATGATATACATGATTAGTAAACTTAGGGTCTTCAAACCCTGTAGGTTGTTCCACATATACCTCTTCATGTAAATCGTCATTCAAAAAGGCACTCTTCACATCCACCTGAAAAATTTTAAACTTCTTAACACATGTGATGGATATAAAAAGTCTGATAGATTTAAGATGGGCTACAGGGGAAAAGGTTTTATCATAGTCAATACCTTCAATCTGTGTGTACCCCTGTACAACTAGTCTTACTTTATTTCGAATAATATTTTCAAGTTCATCAGACTTGTTTTTAAAAATCCATTTTGTTCCAATTATGTATTTATCTTTAGTTCTAGGAACAAGATACCAGACATCATTATGAACAAATTGATTAAGTTCTTCCTGCATCGCAGCTATCCATTTTTCATCAGAAAGTGCTTCTTTTACGTTTACCAGTTCAATTTGAGATGTAAAACATACGTAATTATATATGTCTTCTAATTGTCTACAAGTGCGCACACCAGTGAGAGGGTTTTCAAGAATTTGAGTAGTTGGATGATCTTTAACAGTCCTTAATTTAGAATTAATTTCACTTGATGAAGTATCTGATTTTTCAATTACAAGAACTTCATCATTATCTGAACTAGGGGCAGGTGTATTCAAGTGATCATCAATGACCACATTAATTGACTCTTGAATCACACCGGTCCTGATGTTCAATACATGATAAGCACGACTGTTTAAAGAATATCCTAAAAAGGTCTCTTCATCACTTTTAGTGTCGAACTTTCTCAAGTTTTCACGATCACGTAAAATGTAGCACTTACTGCCAAAAACATGAAAGTATTTGACAGTAGGCTTTTTGTCAAACCACATTTCATAAGCCGTTTTATTATTAGATTTACAAGTATAAACACGGTTAATAATGTAGCAGGCAGTATTCACTGCTTCAGCCCATAGATTTATAAGGAGCTTCATGTTATTCAACATAACATTTCCCATTTCTTGAAGCACTCTATTTTTCCTTTCCACAATACCATTTTGTTGTGGTGTTTTGGGTGCAGAGATTCATACGATATTCCCTGATCGCTACAAAATTTCTCAAAACTGCTATTTTCAAATTCGGATCCATGATCACTACGAATCTTACTGATTTGAGAACATTTTTCAGTTTGGATCTGTTTGATAATCTTTTTCACTTCATCAAGGGTTTCTGATTTGTCTCTTAAGAATGAAACCCAAGTGTATCTTGTATAATCATCTACGATAACCAAGATGTATTTTTTGTCACCTTAACTTTCTATTCTAGTTGGCCTACAAGATCCATGTGGAGAAGCTCGAGTGGTCTTGATGTGGCATTGGAGTTCACCTTTTTGTGAGAGCTCCTAGTTTGTTTATCATAATGGCATTCACCACATATTTTGTCAACTTTTTACAATTTAGGTAGACCTTTAATTAGTTCTCCTTTGCTTAATCTATATAAATTCTGATAGTGTACATGTCCAAGTCGTTTATGTCAAAGTTCTGTCTCATCGGTATGGACCATGTAGTACTTTTGGTTAGATGAGCTACCATCACTTACTATATAGCAGTTTTCAAAAGTTCTGCGATCAGTTAATATTACAGAACCCTTTTTGTTTATGATCTCACAACCTTGATTGGAAAATTTCACACTATGGTTGTTATCGCATATTTAAGAAATGTTTAACAGGTTGTGTTTTAGCCCCTCAACATATAAAACATCTTTAAATAAAGCAAGGTTATAAAGTTGAACCGTACCTTTGCCAATAATCTTACAATTGCTTACATCACCAAATGTGACTGACCCATTAGTCATATCTTTAAGATCGGTGAATAAAGCTTTGTCTCCTGTCATATGCCTGGAGCATCCACTATCTAGGTACCACTTTGAATGGCTTGTTACTTTAAAAGCAGTGTGGGCAACCAAGCAGGCAACTTTAGGAATCCATTTCAGAACAGTTTTGGATTTAGGAGTATAGTTGGTCTTCTTTTGATTGTAGTTGTAAGAATGACCTATTGAGTTAGATTTTAAGAGCTCCTTAAGTAAATCAACTATCTTTTCAGCTAGTGGATTTCTGATCTAATTTTTGAAATAACTACTTTTAGGTTTTTGAAAAGTTTTTGTATTTTTAGAAAAACCTTGACAAGTACCTTTTCCTTTTGAGTTTGAGACCTCTCCTTTCACAAAATTGGGAGGAGTATTCTTTTGTTTAAGAGATATATTTTTATCATAGCCCAACCCAGAATGATCACCACATTTTCTTGATCCGGATAATAGTTTTTCTAATTTTGGATCACCATGGGCCTATCTCCATGTGTCCTTCAAACTCAGAAGAGAAGATACTTCATTTTTAAGTTTCTCATTTTCAGATTTCAAATCTTCAATCAGGGAGGTTTTGAATTTCAAATCACATTTTAATTTTTTAAAATAATCTGAAATTTACGATTTTTCTAAAAATAAGAGTCTCAAAACATTCTTTGAGTTTAGAAAACTTTTCTTTTTGAAGTTTAAGTTTGACATCAATTTTACAACTTTCCTTATATAAGGCATTATAAGCATCTAGAAGATCTTCTTCATTTTCATGATCACTATGCAAATTTTCTTCACTAGTTGAGTCATCGTGATATGAAAATGTGAACTTGGCTAGAGTCATAAGGGCTTTTAGTTCATTGCCCGACTCGGTTTCAGAATCTTCTGATTCAAAAGAGGCTACAGAATCAGATGATTCATCCCAAGTAGCCAACATATCCTTCTTCTTGGGTTTGTCCTTTTTAGGACATTTATTTATTAAATGCCCATATTCTTGGCAGTTGTAACATTGAATATCTTTCAAAGACTTCCAAGTTCTAGACTAGGTTTAGATCGTTTCTTTTCGTTTGTCTTTTGAAAATCGACCATTTTCTTACTTTTGAAAATTTTGTAAAACTTTTCTGATAAAAGCGCCATATCATCTTCTGAATTTTCTAAATCTGAGTTTTCTTGAGAAATACCTTTAGAAGATTTTAAAACAATAGATTTACCTTTAGGAGCTTTAAAATTTAATTCATATGTTTGTAAAAAACCAACTAGTTCTTTTACCCTTATATTATCCATATCACGAAGTTCCTGAATCGCGGTTACTTTAGAGTTGAACCGTTCAAGAAGTGAGCGTAGTATCTTTGCACACACTTTACTTTCTGAAATTTTATCACCAAGACCCCACATTGAGTTTATAATGTCATTCAATCTAGTGTACAAGTCCATAAACATTTCATTTTCCTCCATATGAATTTCTTCAAATTTAGTTGTAAGGAGTTGGACTTTAAATTTCTTGACAATTGATGTACCCTCGTGTGTCATTTCTAATATATCATAGGCTTGCTTTGCAGTATCACAGGATATGATTCTTTTGAACTCATCCGGTGATAGTGCGCAAGTGATAGCATTTAGTGCTTTAGCATTGGCACTACTCACACTTTTTTGAAGTGTAGTCCATGAGAAATAAGGAGACACTCTCATTGTTTTTGAACCGTCGGTTCCAGTTACTTCAGTGGCAGGGGGTTTCCATTCGGTCAAGGTGGCTTGCCACATACTCTCATCCATTTATTTGAGGAAGATCCTCATTCTGGCTTTCCAATAGGCATAGTTGGAGTCATCAAATGGTGGAGGCCTAGTGACTGAAAGGCTATCGAAATTTGACATCTTTTTATATAGCTTAGATCGTTAGCTCAAGAAATAAATCTAAATAAAAAGTAATAAGAACGAGCTATTAGGCTCTGATACCACTTGAAATGGCCAAGCTATATGTCCTAGAGGGGGGGTGAATAGGACTGCCAGATTAAAATTAAATACAGAGAAATTAAATTAAATAGATAGCCAAACTAAAATAAATCAATTCACAATGCAACCTCAAAATTCAGATCTTGAGAGATTGATACAAAAGTTGTTCTAAGGACAACCTTACACCAAAAACCAAAGGTTTATGGTAGGACAACCTAATTTTTAGAAAGATCTTTGTATCAAGAACTCAAATCGAAAGAGAAAAATATACATTCAAAAAAAAATAAATTACAATCTTAAGAATTGATTATTCTAAGGACAACCATGCACCATAAAAATGGCAGGGCAACATTACTAGAATAATTACAGAAATTGAAGCTCAAATTGATAAAGGAATAACAAGAGATAAATTGCTGAAATAAAACTCTAAACTATTACACTATTCTCTACACTTACTTGAAATGTAAATTGTTACAACATTCACATCCACATATACATTCCACAAAACTGAATGATAAAAGATAAAGAATTAAGCAAGCATTCAATCCACAAGACAAAGAGTTATAGTGGTTCACCTATGTGTTCACCAACTATTAAACAACAGCCACACAAAATGCTACTCCACTCCTAATATCCTCACACAGGGATATTAGCATTCACTATCAAAATAGGTTTCACAAGTTCACCTAAAAACTTTCACAATTGTGTCTTTTTCACTTGAGCTTACACAAAAAAAAAAATTCCTCTTTTCTGAGTTTTTTGGTTCTCCTCAGACAACCACACAAATTGAGATTTTTCTAGCGAATCCCAAACAAAAACCAAAATAGAATAAAATTTACTAAATTGTAAAATACCTGGATTTCTCCTCTTGTAGCAGCCTGAAAGAACCAATTAGAGTAGATGTTCGAATATGAAAGTTCAATGTCTAATACTCACTTTACAATGGTTCTAAGTTTTAATTGATTTTAAATTAAATCAGATTGGGCTAGCTTTATTTAATTTTAATTCCAAGAAGAAGGAAAACAATAATTCCTCTTTTCAAATCAGATTGGAATATAAAATAAAATCAAATAGTAAAAAGCTAACAAAAGGAAGTAGAATTATGCACAATATAGCTTAAAAATAAACACAAACTTATCTCAAAGTAGAGCTTCAAATTTACTTATATTTCTTAATGAATAACTCTGAAATTCATGTGTTATTTATAGTTGAAGAAATTCATCTTCGACTGGTCCTAGGGTCACCACAACTGGTCGAAGAAGAAACGGATTTTTAAAATTTTGAGTGCGATCGGATAAAACCGTTTTACGATCGATCGAAGATAGTCCATGACTGGTCGAAGGCAATCCATGACCGGTCGAGACCCCTCTACGACTGGTCATGCGACACTTAATTTAGTCACTGGATTTTGAGTCGTAGCTCCACGACTGGTCGAAGGTCGAGTCGAGACCATCCTACAACCTGTCGAGCAGACTCCAGGACTGGTCGTAGCCGAACAAAAAAAATCTGATATTTTGCAACAAAACTATGACTGGTCTTGAAATTTCTTGGACTAGTCGAATCAGTGCTAGGACTAGTCGAACCAGATCTAGGACTAGTCTTAGGACAGACCAAAATCATGCATAATTATAAAAATTGGATTATATATCCAAAATGACCTACCCTGAGGTCAAACTAACGTTTATCAAACCTGGGACACGAAGTATGAACATTGAAAACTTTACTTTTAAGTTGATGTAGCTTAAACACATCACAAACTTCAGTATCACTTTAAGTTGCACTTGTCTCCCGGTCTATCTTGAGTCTCGAACTTGAACTCTTTATTGTAACTTGAACTAGCTTGAGCTTGAACTAACTTGAACTTAACTAGCTTGAACTTGAAGTGTTGATGAGGTGTCTCGAACACAGTTATCAAGAAACAAACACAACAAACATAAGACATATATAGAGGTTTTGACACACAAAATTTGACAATCAAAGGAGCATGAGACCATAGCACTTATAGAGGTTTCTTAAGCTCACTTGGACTATGTGGCTGAGAGAGCGGCAATGCCATTTGGAGTGTACTAAACCCCGGTGATGATTCCAGAGATAAACTGTACTGATATGTAGACTTATTAAGCAGGATTTGCATACTCATTCATTCATTCATTCACTATCCACTCGAGCTGGTGGTGCGCAACTATTTGTTATGTGAACCTTCGCAATGGCTAGGATTTCAGTTGGGGCGCGCAACTAACCTGAGATCAGGAGTTTACCATATTGAGTTTGACTATCCAAATTTAGGTATGAGACTGGTTTGGATAGAAGTCCCTTGTGATGGACCCCATAGCCTGTGATACTATGTACTATCATCCCGACTTCACACTCCAGCATGGTCATTCCATTCGCACTGCATGTTACACCCTCTGTATCTGATATTTGACTCTCTATGATTCTTTATTTACATGGTTGATTTCTATTGCGTATTCTAATATTATATGACTCATGCACTTGTCAGTATTTCCGCTTACTCTGTCATCGTGTGATTTATGACTTTGTCAGTATCTCTATTTACTCTGATAATTCCTGATCTTGTCAGTATTTCTGTTTACTCTGATAATTCATGATCTTATGAGTATTTTTTCTTATTCAGACATTGTACGATTGATGGATTACCAATATTTCTGGTATTATATGACTATAACATTGTATTGAATACTTGACACTTACCTTGTGTATACATTTACACCACCCTCTAAGCTTTCTATAAGCTTATGCACGATAGATGCGCGTAGGTGATGTTAGGTTGCAGTAGTGTTGAGCTTGGAGCATACAATAGTCTTTTGGAGCTTAACTTTCTATTTATGCATTTTTCCTTTCGGTATTGTACTCAAATGATTATATTAGTGGATATGTGATGATAATGTTACCTTTGTGAATTGGGTAATCTCGTGGTTATGCTTATTTCAAATTAAATGTACATTGAAAAAAAAATTCTCCTTGTAGGATCCCAGGATCGGAATCTGGCATAAGAATGTCAGGAGCCGAGAATGGGGTACTACGGAGGCTGTCGGCATCGGATTCGGAGATCGAAATTCTTGTGAATCTGATTTTCGGGTTTGGAGCGTGACATGATTTCACATATCACATCTCGCTTACACATTAAGGTTCTGATTCGATAATTGAATGATTAATTTAGTAATCAGTAAGCATGAAAGGAACCAACCTCAAAAAATAATAATAATAATTTTTTTTATCATAATCAGTTTATAAAGAAGAATTGAAAGAGTAAGTCGCATAATCTTCACCATAGGTTTGCTCCCTATAGGTGTAGATTCGATCCCCCATGGTTGACATTTAGAAAAAGTTCGGCGACAAGTTTTCACCAAAGGTTTGCTCCCTAAAGGTGAGGATTTGATTCTCTTTCTTGGTGTTACTGTTCATAAAAAATCAAAGGCTGGTAGAATGAAAAACTAATCTGTAAGGCAAGTGTCGGTTTCAGTTGTCATGAATTCTGTAGTTAATTACCAATGATAACATGAAATTGACGATCAGATCTCTTAATGATTGTAAGCTGAGATTACACTATATACTCATGGAACTCGATGTTTATAATTGTTCTAATTAATGGATTAATAGTTTGAACTTGATTATGAAGTTTACCGTCAGCTTGATTTCAGGAGAAAATACTGTTCCCATTCATGAATCTTAGAATTCTCACATCTCGACTATTTGTTCACAAGTCACTTGGGTTTATAGGAATTGTCCTTTTATTTCTGAAATTATTTTTGCATGTTTTGCTCGGGACTAGCAAAATGCTGGTTGGGGATTGTGATGAGGGTTGAATATTGCATATCAAACACCGGTTATTACATGATTTTACATACGTGATAATGTTTAATGTCATATTTTAAATGTGTTTTTGTTGCAGGTAGTAATTAGGAGCGTAGACTGAAAAAGAGTATTACAAGCATGGAATTAATGTTCCAAAGTCACCAAAGAAGGGAAGGACTCTAGAGGACCAATATCGAAGGATTTACACATTAGAGATCCGAAAAAATCAAGTCGTTTACATTAAAGATGCCTGAAATTGGTCCAGAATGCAAGATCATAGGGTTCCCACCATCCATTCAGTTCAAAACTTCATACATGGGATGGGGGTCATAAATAAACCATACATATTAAATTTCAACCATTAGATATCTTGAAAAGTGGGCCAATGGACAGATCATCCCATTAATCTCTAATTTCAGGCCCACCTGATATCTGGAACTACCTCAACTTCGGTCTCGACGGTTTAAACAGGGAGGCAAAGTGAATAGATGGATTTGATTTTGCAAAAGCATCACAGTGAGCCCCGTATGTGATGCATGTACACCATGCACATCAGCGTTGGCTGTGCACAGGACCCACCAGTCAGTCCAAGCTGTCGTGGACCAACTGTCCTTTTAAAAAATGAAAATTTCTATTTTAAGTAGCGTAACGACCAACGCTGCCAGTTTTTGCAGAACGAAGTGGGCCACCATCATGGCCCGTACGGCTGATCCAAGCCAGCCATCCATCTTGTATAAGGCTTTGAAAAGATCGAACCCATGCTAACTGTTTGTAACCATGCATACACATGTGCGCAATACAGAGGCCACGAATAGGCTCTCCTGCAATGTTTAAAATGGTTGCAGCGTGATTGCTTCTTTAGGCCACGTCAAAAGACATTCAAAACCTACCATTCTTGACCGATTTTTCAAGAGGAATCTAATATACAGCTTGGATTGATGAAAACAACATGAAAGTGGGCCCCATCGATCATCGTAGCGTTGTACGTGTGTAGGCTTATGCACGTCCGCGAAATCCAGATTTTTGGGCGATTGTGACCCACCATCTTTGATCATATGGAAGATCTGATCCGTCCATTGTATAGCTCAGTCAAAAACATCCTAGGAGACGTTAATTTTACAGATAAAGTGCGAAGAACAAGGGACTTATGAATCCCCGAACTTTGCTGCGAAAAGATGTTGTGCGAACTTTGCTGCGAAAAGGGTTTCGCACCTACCGACTTCAGCACTCCACCACCCATCCTTGCTGTATAAAAAGAGGAGCCTAAGACGTGGAACAGGGGGAGCTAGAGCAGATCCACACCAGAGGAGAGAGAGAAGAAAGAGAAGAAAGAAGAGAGAGAGAGAGAGAGAGAGAGAGAGAGAGGAAGAAAGAAGGGAGATCTTTATGTTTTTTCTTTCTTTAATCTTTTTTTTTTTTCTATTTGAATTCATGGATAGCTAATTTTTTAGCTAGGGTTGAGATGAAGCCCCTAATTTAAATGATGCTTATTTTTCTTTGTTGATTTCATCCTGGATTTGATTGATTTGTTTCTTTCTCTAGTGTGCTTAACTGAAATCTCCGTGCTTCTCCATTCTATGAGCTTAACCAAAGTCTAGATGTGGATGTGGTTTGGAATCTTATTTTAGGTGCTTGTGTCTGACCATGAACAAGTTTCCTATAAAAAAATAAATGATAATCTACATCTCTCCATGCCTGACCATGGATGGAAAGATGTGATCCGTATGCTTTAAGGGATTATACATTCTATGTGCCTGACCAAGGACATAGAGTGTGCTTTATTTATTAAATTTATATCAATCTGAATTAGGATGAATCAACAGGTAAAACAAGGGTCAAGATAATTAGGAGTGGATTTGAAAGTCCTAGTTTTCTCATTGATTGAATTTTTCTTATTGCTCTCGGTTATTTTTCACATAGATTTGTGATAGTTTACTTAATAGTTTACTAAACTATTTGTTGAATTAGTTAAGAAGAATCGTAAATTTTGAATTGTGACAATTAGTCCTCATGGGAATGATCTCGTAATACGTATCATATCTACATCTAATTCATATACTTGCGAGTTTAAAATCATTTAAATCAGGTTGATTTAAATAAAACATCAGTCATGAAGTTGGCCGAGGTGTTTGCTGGTGAAATAATTTTTAGCACTTCAGTGGTCTATGTTAGTTCATTAGCCAACCATTCATCCGCTAGGAAGCACTCATCACTGAGGTAATCTAATAAGTTACCGCAACTATCTTCTTCCCTAGGACTTATCATTTGACTAAGTCTGCCGAGAACACTGGAATCTTGGTTTTGCAACACAGGAGACAACATTTCCCCCTACTGTGTTTACAGCCACCTGACCTTCGGACACGGGAATCCTCCAGAAGGGTCTAGTTGAGTTACCTTTAGTCGAGGTGGTCTTGCGACTTCTTCTGATTTTCTTCTCATTGCGGCCCCGATGCCTTTGCTATCGACACTTTTGAGTCCGGTTTAGTGCCTCTAGTGCCGTTGGAAACTCCAGATGTGTAACCCGCTTCCATATTCCTTCTCGAGTCACTGGAGGTTTAACCATCCTTTGGCTCGATAGTTCAGCTCGTTAGTGGCAGTCTGGAGCCATCCATTATGGTTGATGCTGGTCGTTCCCTCTGACTGGCCTAGGGGCCATGTAATGACCTCTTCACCTCAATTTAGGAGGATGCCCGCATCAAGGAACAATTCATTGAGCACATTGATCACATAGTTACAAGCCTTGACAACTTCGTCGAACAGTGTTTAGCTAATTGTCATTCGAACAAAAGGGCCAACATCGCCCTCATATTGGTTGTCATGATACCTCTCCTTGATTGCCCCGGCTGAGATCGACCCTTAACCATGGTTGATTCCTCATATTAGCCATGACCATGTTGACCTCAAGGTTGGATGGGAATGGGTCCGTTTTGATCAACATGACTTCCTCACCTTTTTAAGGAAACTTCAGCTATCTGCGGTCGATGTGATCTTGGATGATGTTCCTGAATACAACACATTTATTAGCCAAATGAGACCAATTCTCATGCCATTTGTAACATTCAGTCTTTTGCAATTCATTGCCTGAGGGTATCTTATGATTTATAGAAATTTTAATAAACTTCCCAGCCAATAGAATGTCAAATATTTTCTTAGCTCTTGTGATGTCAAAAGTGTAAATCTTTTGAGCTTTCTATGTGGTCATTGCACTTGATTCTTCTTTGACTAATGCCAAATACACCAATGGCTTCTTAGCCACCACTTCGACAATTGCAACCTCATAATTCGGGTTGTGGAAATACGTCCCTAATGATGAGTTCTTTTGCCTAGTTCCTTCTTGTAGGAGTTCTTCATATCGAGAGACCTTCTTGGTTAGGTCATATAAATCTATGAAATCCGTGCCTATGAGCTTCTTATGAAGTTTATACTCAAGCCCATCATGTGCAAATTACACAAATTTGACTTCAGTCATGACGACTTTACAATGGCTCCTTGCCCATTCAAACCGTGTGATGTAACACTCACATGTCTCTCTAGGCAATTGCCGAAAGCAGGCAAGATTAACCATAGTTATCTCTCTGTTTTTAAGAGAAGAACTGAGTGTTGAACTTCTCCTCCATCTCTTGCCAAGTGTGTACTGATTCTGGCAATAAGTTTGAATACCATGTGAAGGCCGCTACTATTAGCGAATGCTCAAATAATTACAATTTATAATAGTCATTATTTGCTAATTCTCCGCATTGCATAGTAAATCAGCCGATGTGATTGATAGCCGACTGACTAGGCTCACCTAAAAATAAGGCAAAATCCGGTCGATAGTTTCTTGGCAATGGGTATTGCCGATCTATCCATTCGGGCTATGGTGTATGATACATCAGGATAATGTTGTGGCTGAGTACTTGACCAACAACTTCTTAGACAATTTGGACAATCTGGTTGTGATCCATCTGCCGAGGTTCAAAGACCGATGGTGGGTCATGGTTGAATTGGTTCAAATTATCTTGGAATATAGGATTCCCAAGGAATTACCTTGGGTTAAATCCTCCAGGTAACCCTTGATTCTGATTTTCGAGTATAAAGTTTCTGGCCTCTCGCTCCGATCACCTAGGTTCCACATGAGATGGAATGTTTCTCATCTCCTGAACTGGGACCAATGGTGGATTTCGTTATGAAGACGGCACGGATGGCAGCAAAGCTGCATTGCCAATAGAACTTCCCTCGACATTGTATTGCATGATTGATGGTATTCGCTCGGCCATCATGGTCATCAATCGATGCATGGCCTTAGCCTAGTTGGCCATATATTGATTAGTATTTTCATTTTGAATACGGAATTGCTCTTCTTGGGTCATTCCATATTCTTGTACAAGCTGAACACTCAACTGTACACATTGAAGTACAACCACTCTCGTATGGAAGAACAGTCCGAGAGGTTGATGCTCCTCCCTGATCCCCAGTACCAGGCGTTGGACAATTGTTTAGATTTAACGCCTCAGGAGCCATTGGAATTGGCATGTCCTCGATTGGAGGTGATGCGATTGGCTTAAATGGATTGATCCTAGCAATGCGAGTACTTCTTCTATTTATAATTGGCATTACGTCAGTAAATTCGAGACAAGGTTCGACCATGCATGCCAAAAACTGCTAGTGGTCGATTTTCAACTGTACGTGTGCGGATGTGCCAAAATTGGAATTGCGAGCTTAATTCAAACCGAACAACTATGACCCCAAGCGCTATGATAGGTAGACACGTAGTGTATGACTAGGATCTGATGAGATCAATCACCTATTTAGCCATTCACTCAATGTGTAAACAGGATCATCAGAGGGTAGGGTTCGTCCTTTGATGATAGGTTACACATTTACCTTCCGTATGAAAGGACTTTTATTATTATTATTATTATTTTATTTTTTAACACACGCACACACACCCCCTCACACTCACGCCACATGCACACACACCCCACACATGCACACTGTGGGATTTCACCACTATGGGTATTCGAACCCTTGACCCGGTGTTGAAACTCCAAGGAGTCTACCACCTGGATAAGAGTAAGGACCCCGTATGAAAGGACTTTTCAATATAGATAAAATGAAATAAGAAAGGAATTCTTACAATAGATTACAAAAAACAACTGCAAAACACCTTTCAAGTGGAGATTTGAATCCAGCGTGTGAGTGTAGACTTAAATTATAGATAAATTGACTAGTTACTTGATAAACGCTATAGATTACACTACGAAATGTAAACAATAAACTGAAAGTAAAGAATTGCATTAAGAAATGTAATTTGCTTAACAAGGAAAGTAAAAGATTACACCATAGAATATAAATTGCTTGATGATTGAAAGTATAATTGAAAAGTAATGTTTAGTTTAATTTAGTTGGTATGAGACTTATTATTCTTATTAAATTACTTTGCTTTTTATAGTTTTAATCCGGTCATCTGAATCCTTCTTATGTTCTTATCGTTCACTACTACTTGGTTTCCTCTATTTCTTCTTCTGCCATCTATTCATAACTACTTTTTGACGATTGCTCCTCCATCGTTTGCTCTAGACAGTGACATGTCACTGTTTGATATGTTATTAATATTGTTACTAAAAAATCTTTTCTAAATTTTCGAATACATCATGCGGATTTGTACATAATCCATTCTAATAGGCTATTACGAGGAATGATGATAAGGGATGAACAAGTGTATCACACCCAACCGAATTTGTACGTGATCCACTCTAATTGGCCCTCGTGAGGAATGATAATAAGGGGATGAACAAGTGTACCACACGCAACCAACATAGCTGGCGTGGTTATTGTATGGGGAAGACGAGCGCTTACACTTCTCGATCTCCAAGTTGTACCATAGGTTCAAATGAGATCAAAGGTACATGGCCCCCTATAATGTATTTATTATATCTACGTTGTTCATGCATTTGACAAGATCATTTTAGTGTATAAAAATTATCATATCCATTGCTCAATAGGACCACACCACAAATAGCAAATAGTAACGGAGACAATTATTCGCACTGTTAAAGCATTCTTACGGCCCACTGCAACGTTTATTTTCCATCCAATCTGCTCACGAGGTTACAAACCCCGGGATGAAGAGGAAAAACAAATATCATATTGATCCAAAAATCCCGTTACCCAAAAAGGATTTCAATGGTAGACGTTCAATCTCCCATTTCTTTTTTCATCGTTGTCCGCCTGATCTTTGGATCAGTCTTATTTTTAGAATACGCTTACAACGAGATCTCAAAAGGGATGGACGGTTTGGATACAACACATAACTATGGAACTTGCGACGTCAACACACAAGCCAGGTCGGTGGTATGTGTTACCCCAGCCAATCCGCTGCCTAACGGGCGTATATGTGGGCCTCACGTCGTTTCCAACTACATGAACTTTCGTGCTCGGGGCCACCGGCAATCTCATCTGCCAAAGACATAAAAACGTGATGCTTGGATTACATACGGTGCTCTGTAGGCCCACCATGATTAATCCACGCCGTCTATCCATTTTACCAGATAGTATTAACCATGAACCCCAAAAATGAGTAGATCCAAATCTTAGGTGGACCACACAGCATGAAACAATGTTGATGAATGCCCACCATTAAAAACTTCTTGTGGGCTGCAACAGTTTTGTATCAAGCTGATATTTATTTTTTCCCTTCATGGAATTCCCTGTGGCCTAATCTACAGGTTGGATTGAAAGTAAACATTACAGTGGGCATTAAGGTGGGCTAAGGAAGTTTTTAACGGTGGCCACTCAATCACCACTGTTTCCTACGAGTTCCCCTGAGGTTTAGATCCGCCTCAATTTTGGGCTCAAGCGCTAAATGACCTAAAAAAAAAATGAAGGGACAACGTTGATGCATCATGTGGGTCCCACGCAGCACCAACCAGGATAACCACGTCATTACTACTATGCCATTGTTGAGATTTATTTATTTATTTATATTTTTAAAAGATTTTCTTTCTTATAATAACACATCAGTAATGGCATTTATGTCTAGGTACCTGTTTAATTCTTATTTAACAGCCTGCATTTTCGATTTCGATTTGAGAATAACTTTTAATGAAAGCTTAATTAAAAAGGTACCGGAATGTAAATATCAAATTAATGTGGTACTATTATGTAAAATTTCCTAAAGATATAAAAGAAGAAGGATAACTTTATGTTATTTTTTTGTTTCTATGGCTGTTTCGGCGTGGGTGAGTTGTGTGGCGCCTCTCCCTTCTCGTAAACTCTCAAATTCATCTCTAAATTCTGTCCTTAAACCCATAACTATCATCGGAAATCCTTCCACTTTCGTATCTGCGCCTGACCGTCGTATCATTGCAGGTCAGCTCACTTCAATGCCTAATTCTTAGATTTTTTTTTCCCTTCACCTTTTGTTACTTATGTTGTCAAAATTCCAACTGCATTTTTTCAATTTTCATGTGTTTGAATTTATGTTTTTTGTTCTTTTCGGTTCTTGGGATGTTTCCATTCCTCTTTTTAGCTTGAATTATTTCATTCTCCACTTAGGATTACCATCAATAACACTGATTTTTGATTTTTTGATTTTACTTTTTAGGCTTGAATTCCATCTGGTGCTCTTCCTTTTGTTATTTATGATTGTAATGCTCTTCTTTTTGTCATTTGTGATTTTAATGTAAAATGCTCACTCTTCTTCTTCTACTTCTTCTTCTTTCCCGATTATCTATTTCTATTTTAGCTTATTTTAGAATTAATATTTCATGAAAGTTATTGTCATAGTTCAAAAACTTGAAAACTTGACCCGACTCGATATCTATCCGGGTCGAGTCAACTCATAGTCTCGACCAAGTCTTTACTTGATTGAAGATTGTTTAAATAGTTAAATTTTAAGTTAATACTAGTTTGATGAGAAGTCTTTAAGGGGTCGTTTGGATGGTGGTAAATCATTTACAAGGCTTATAAGGCTGTAAATGATTGACAGCCTGTCTGTTTGGCTTTAAGTTGTAAACGGTGTTTGAATAGCCTATAAATGGTTTATATCCAGTTATTGTGTATTCACACCTGAGAGAGAGAGAGAGAGCCCGTTGGAGTTCTCAGATACAATGAAGAGAGAGAGGTGTGTATCTCCTAGCCTTAAAAAAAGAGCCGTTGGAGGCTTCTTGCTGGTAAATCATTTGCTAGCAAATGAAATCCCAGCTTTTGCTAGCAAATGAAAAGGGGAAAAGGTGGTAAATCATTTACTGATTTACAAGCATTTTAGGGCATCCAAACACAAGCTATTAATGATTTACCAATAAATCATTTACAACTTGCCTCATTTGCCACCATCCAAATGATCGCTAAAACTTGTTACATAGTAACGTGATAAAACCAACCAGAATGCAATGTGGCTATGATGTTTGGCATGCTGGTTGCAGTCACATCTGGTCACAGAGGAGGTTGTGTGGTTGATTCCTCTTCTGCTCAATGAAATAAAAATCCCAACTAGGCTAGTGACTTAGTCGAGTCATGCCGAGTCATATGGAGTCGAGGAATTTTCAGGCTGACTCAACGAGTCTTGTCAAGTTCCCACTGAGTCACAGTTGTCAGCGAGTTTCCAAGAGACTCAGCTCGAAATCTCATCAGTTTGAGTTGACTTGGCTGTGTTTCGAGTCGATCCACCGAGTTTTAGAACTACGGTTATTATTTTAGGAGTATTAGGATTTTTTTGGATAATATTTTGGAACATTTGCTTCTCTGCTGCCGCAGCTGAATACCTTGCCACTTCGCTTCATGCTTCACAACTGTACTTGGGGACAAACAGGGGCCGTTCGAAAGCTTGAACTTGTTTAGCAACTTTCAGCAATGCTCTTGACTTTTTTACTACCTTTCCAGAATAGCTGTACTGGTGATGTAGATAGTTATTTTCTCTAAGACTAAAGCAAGCTTTAGCAAAAATTCCATGAGTTTTTATTTTCCCATTTCTCGAGGATATAACTTGAGTACTTGTTGCATTCGCTGTTAATGAAGCTACATATGCTACCAATCACCACAAGTAGTGAAAAACTTGACCTTTTGTTCTTCTTTGTAGTTGAATTAGATTGATTAATGAGTGGTTTGACATCCTTGCCAAATGTTAAAATATGGTCCGGTGATTAGAACTCTAGTTGCTGTGTAGTTTCTATTGTTCCTTTCTCATGGTACATGTGGCAAACATGTCTGCTGAGCGGGACTGTTGTTTTGACGGGCCAGCATGTGAATAGGCCATAATCCCATGAAGGGAGAAGGTTAGATTTGGCTAGCCATCCAATAAGCGGCTTGCAGCAACTCATGACAACTTGATGTTCAGAATTGTCACTGTTATTTCTGGCCTATAGCGCATCCACATGGTGCTTGCTAGATTAACACTCTTGAAAACCATCTATTTTTCTGATGTGCATTGTGAGGATGGAACTGCCAACATATTAGCATTCTTATTTTACACCAACTAAAAATGATGTCTAAAAATATCATTTGATACTAATTGGATTAAAAATTGGCAATTGAGAAATCTGTTGTTAAGCATACAAATTTGCTTGTGTGCAGACTAGAGATCACATGTAGTGGTCTAACCCATATTCTGATGATAATAGCCTTTTTGATGCTAATGCTTTTTAACTGGAGCTTCACCTTCTCATATCCAACTTCAATTTGGTTTTTGTTTAATGTCTAGTACATTTATTTATATTGGTTTTGAGAATTTTATGCACAAATCTATTCAAATTGTGCTCATCTAATATCTTGGGAATGTTTAGTTGGTGATTTGCATGGTGATCTTGCTCAAGCAAGGTGTGCACTAGAAATGGCTGGTGTATTGAGTTTGGATGGCCAAGACTTGTGGACTGGCAAAGAAACGGTATGCCCAATTACATAATTTCAATTTGATGTGCAACCTTTCTAATATTTGTTGAAATTCAGTTGAGGGAATCAATTAGTGGGAAGGATTAGTTGCTAAACACTATTGTCTAAATTACTTATGAAACACTTAATCTCCCTTCTCTGCACAGATAAAACTCATGGAGGAGATCTAGACTGTTTGTTTATTGGTTTACTATTGGATGGAACAAGGAAAAAATAAACCTGTTAGATGATCCCAACAAACAAGACTTTTGGCCATTGCAATATTTTTTTTTTTTTTAAATATTTTATTTAATGACCATCCATTTGTTATCCTCAAGAATCCTTAAATCAGTAGGATCAGTTGACAGGTGTGAGTTCTACGGTGCACCAGATCCTTGATCGGCCTAACTGATGTATACTTGCATCTTGTACGTGTCTTATGTGCATGAGGATAAGGTGCTTTATAACTAACCGGGATATAAGTGGAATTACTGGTTACCTACTCTTCCTTAGATAATTAGACTTTTTAACTTTTCTTATTCAAACTGCAAGGACATTTCTTCCATATAAATTTTATTTCTACTATCATGATTCAGCAAGATTAGCTTTTTTGATCATTAATTACAAGATTTCTAAAAAACCATGTGGTCTAGTTTGCAAAGGTTGTTGAACGAAGATGCATTTGCAGGGATAGAACTAGGAGGGGCCTCGGACCCTTCACGGTTGGGAGGGCATGCATAATTGCCATAGAATTCTTGAGTGAAGGTAGCCTTAACAAGGACAAAGAAAGGGAAATTTTTGGAGACAAGAGATGTACATATTAAAGCGTGCAAGATGCTAGGTGAAATCAGATTAGTTTGGCTTGTAGTTGCATGAAGCATAAAGCAAAGCGGCAACATATTTGAGTGCAACAGCGTGGAAGCGTCTATTTCAAAATGTTTTGAAGTATACATAAGGAGGTAGCAGGAATAGGAATTCCAGTCCAAACTGCTATTAAAAGTGGGAGTGATGCCTAGTTACAAGGACCGTGCAACGAAGGTTTGGTTAGCTAGTCTTTCTATAAAAAAATTACATGCAAAGAAAATGCAGATAAGTGGAGGAGAAGCATTGTGGTGCCTATTCTCATGAATGTAGGCATTAGACAAAGTTTCATCAACTATGAAGAGAGATCAAACTTATAAGTTAGTATGGAGCTTTTCAAGAGATGGTGGAGCAAATCAGAGAATTAATTTTATTTTATGAAAGGCAGAACCAATTTCTCTTCATGCCATTGAGATCAATAATCAAAGCTATTTTTCTACATAGGCAATTGATGGAGAAGTATACAGAGAAGAGGTAGAATTTACACCTGGTTTTATTGACATGGAGGATGCATACATTAGAATGCATAGGGAGGGTTATGTGGTGGGTGTTGAAAGATGTCCTATGAAGATATATATTTTGGACATCAATAAAGGCAGTGTTATTACAAGAGCAAGAAAGGTTTGTGGCGAGACAGATTTATTTATGGCAGGGGGTACTCTAATATTGTCCGATATGACTTGGTATCACCCAAGTCATACTGGTTTTGGTTGAAACCAGTACGATTTGGACCCCGACTATGCATAGTAAATGCAACTTGGTCCAATGTGTTTGAAATTGGAATGAGTCTTACCGAATTGGGGCGAGTTGTGTCTGAGTCGGTTTCTTGTCCAACCTTCCAATGCTGTCGTTGAGAGAAAAAAGGAAGAGAACCCAAGTCATATTGGTTTCAGTTGAAACCGGTCTGATTTGGACCCCCATTATGGCATAATACATGCGACTTGGTCGTGTGTGTGTGTGTGTGTGAGAGAGAGAGAGAGAGAGAGAGAGAGAGAGAGAGAGAGAGGCTTTTACCTTATTCTTTTTTTTTTCTTTTTCCATTTTTTATACTAGTTTTACCTTTTTTTGTTTTTCCATTTTTTATACTAGTTTAAGTTGTTTTGGGCGACTCGTCCTACTTTGGACGAGTCGTAACTGTATTCGTGACATGACTCATTTTGATACTCAGACGAGTCATATTGTTTTTCGGCCTGGCTGTTACTTTTACTGTTATTGTTTTTCCAAACCTTGGTTAGAACATTTGCTTTAGTTGTGGGTAGTGTTCGAAATATCGATACTATCGGCCAATATTATTGGTATCGTAGTCTAGCGATACAAAACCCTTCTAAAGAGACTAAAAAAATTGGAAAATTTTATAGAATAAATTGTATCGATCGATATATCGATAAATATCACATAATATTGCCAAATATCGTGCGATATCAATGATACTATCACTTTTATCAGGATTTTATTTGTTTTTTTAAGAAATTTACTGTACAACACATGTCGAGGCTACTATAGCCAACTCTGGGATGTTGGGACAACATCATTATCTGGAAAAAAAAATGAGAAAAACTTTCAACAGGTAGATTTCGGTACCTGTAGAGGAGATCGCCTTGATCGGAAGCTGCGTTTGATGGGCCATTCGAATTGAAGCGTCATTTGTTGGTTAGCACAAACAAAATCTCTAAATGGGAGAGATTCAAAATTCAAAGAAATCGTGAAATCTGGAGAAATCCTTCGTGAAATCCAGAGAAATCCTTGGCGAAATCCGTAGAAATCCTCGGCCAAATGATAGTTTCGGGAGAGACTTTAGGGTCCGGAATCTGGAACCCTCTCTGATTTGAAAAAAAAAAAAAAGGGCCTGGAGCCCCTTCTACGGGAAGCGGATGGGCTGGTGTACCGTACACCACCAACTTGGATGGTGTGTTGAAGTCACCTAGTTTTGTGGGTCCCATCATGAGGTATATGCTATATCCAAACCGTTAGTCCATTTGGAGAGCTCGTCATAAGGCTTGAGCCGAAAAATAAGACAAATCCAAAGATCAAGTGGATCACACTGAAAAAGGTAGCGGGAGATTGAACGTCTACCATTGAAACCTTTTTGGGGGTCACATAAGTTTTGGATCAATATGATATTTGTTTTTCCTCTTCATTCAGGTCTGTGTGACCTCATGAATAGATTGGATGGAAAATAAATGTTATGGTGGGCCCTACGAATGTTTTAACGGTGAGAATCATTGTCCCCACTGCTATTTGTGGTGTGGTCCACTTGAGCGTTGGATATGACTCATTTTTGGGCTCATGATCTAAAATGATATCTTCAAATGGATGAATGGTGTGGATATAATAAATACATTATTCTAGGACACATGTATTTTTGATCTCCTTTGAATGGTTTGTACAACTCGAGCTTGAGGAGCGTCAACGCTCATCTTAGGTCGCTAGTGTGTGGTACACCAGCCCATCCACACCATCCATCCATCTTCACAAGTCATTTTAGGTCATGAGCCCAAAAAGGAGACAAATGTAAGGCTTAAGTGTACCACACCATAGGAAACCATGGTGGTAATGATGTCCACCGTCGAAGCTTATTAGGGCCCATCGTTTATTTGCCATCCAATCCATTGATGGGGACATCACGCGCACGCGTGCATGCACGCCGCCCCCCCACGCATGTACGCAAGGAGAGGGAGGACCCCATCGTCGATCTAGATCGATGACGACATCTAGGGAGGGCCCCCTAGCTAGAAGACGGAGTTTTTGGTTCCTTAGAGTGGGCTCGATAATCAAGTAAAGCCCATCATGGGATCTCATGATCGGGGCCTACTAGTCAGATTAAGTTCATATTTTAGGTTTTGATTATTTATGTTATTTAGAATATCATGAACGCTTTAAATTTCTTTGGTTAATTTTTGTTTTGGTTTACTTTATCGCCAAGTAATAGGTTGTGCACATGGTGCGAGTTTTAGGGTATAGGGTTTTCCCTATAAATAGGCACCTCTTGTAGTTCTTTTGACTCATTGAAGTTTAATAAAAATTCCTGCAAGTTTTTTTCGACGTTTTGAATTTTTGAGTTGTAGAAAAATTCAAGTGGGTGCGAAGCACTCCCTTTTCGAAGGGCTAACTACTGTGGTGCGAAGCCACATCTATCCCCATCCGCCCTACCCTCTTCCATCCATATATCTCACTTTCTACAGCCATTCTCGTCTCGAATCCATCAATTTTGTAGCGAATCTTCTCCCTACAGCTAATTTCCATAATCTGGCCTTACAGGAGGGATGAAACTTCGGCGGAGCACCACGCACAGCCCGTAGCTCAGATCGCCCTGAAACTTTGGGGGAATGGAGCCCACCCCTGGTCGACCGGGGCCAAGGAATCAGTTTCCAGGTGTGGGACCTGCTTGCACGTGCGGCCAGGCTAGTGTGCACGTGCGTCAAGCCCTAACCCGTTGTCTGTTCGCGGGATTTGTCTCTCGGTTCAGGTTTTCTCTTATTTCTCCCTTTTCATATTTATTTTCATAAACCCTAACCTTAGATTGCATTACCATTAATTTATTTATCCTTTTTTTACCTGGGGTTCCTTGAGTTGAAATTAGTGAATCCCTTAGATTAGGGACTGATTATTGTGCATGTGTGGATGATTATTTCTTATCTTTGAGTATCGTTTGGTTCATAATTTTTATTGATCCAGCCTTAACATGTGTAGGCCTAGACCCGCATAGATTCCCCTTAATTGAATGTTTGGACTTTCATGTGGGATATGGAATTTGTGTAATTATTTATGAATTAACTTGATCTTAAGCCTGAAATCTCGCACATCATATTTGAATTTCATGTAAGGTTTGACACTGGATGGGAAAACATAAATATTAGCTCGATCCAAAAATTTTGTAGCTCCAAAAAAGTTTAATGGTGGTCATTCAATGACCACTATTTTGTGTTGTGTGGTCCACCTCAGATTTGGATCTGCCTTCTTTTTTGGCCCATGCCCTAAAATGATATGTTAAAATGAATTGATGGTGTTGGTACACCATCTTATGTCGAAGTAACCCCATGGTTAGGGTCCCATCCAAGTCGTTGGTTGCTTTAATTTGACCAAACAAATTGCATACGGGAGTAAATTTTTAGGGCCCACCTTGATGAATGTACTGCATAACAACACCGTCCATCTGTTTGGACTGCTTATTTTATGACATGGTCTCAAAAATGAAACAGATACAAGTTTCAAGTGAACCACACTATAAGAAATAGTGGTCATTGATCCCCCACCATTGAGAACTTCCTAGGGTCCACTGTGACCATCCAACCTGTTGATAAGTTCACATAGACTTGGATGGAAGGAAAAAACAAATATCAACATTAATCTAAAAAATTTTGTGGCCCACAAAATTTTTAATGGTCAATAACCATTATTTCATGTGGAGTGGTCCACATCTACCTGAAGTTTGTATTTGCCTCATTTTTTAGGCCAACCCCTAAAATCAGGTTGCAAAGCAAATGGATGATGTAGATATATCGTGCATGCATCGAGGTGGGCTCCTATTGTTTTCGACAGTAGCATTAATTGATTAGAGCCTATTGTGGTTCCAAAAAGTTTTCGATGGTAGCATCAATTCCATCCGTTTTCACTTGCGTAGTCCACATAAGTTTGAATGAAGGGAAAAAAACAATTATCAGCTTGATCCAAAACTTTTGTGGCCCACTAATGGTCAATCACCATTGTTTCTTATGGTATGGTCCCCCTGATTATTGGATTTGCTTCATTTTTTGGATAATGTCCTAAAATGATATGAAAAAACGGATGGACGGGGTGGATATTGAATACACACATCATTGATAGGTATGTTTTCTAATTTCTACCATATCTTTTGCTTTTTAATACATTGGTTATGTTTTCATACATATCTTTATACATTTATAAATGTTATGCATCATATTTGAATATAGTTACCTTAGTTCAATCAAATACTTAGAACCCCATATAAAGGAAATTTATTATGTGCACTTCTTTTTTTGAGATTTTATGATTTAAAAGTGTGTATTAAGGTCTTTTTAAATAATCGTTGAAGTTACATAAAAAAAATTCAATCATTTTGTCAATGTTTTCCCATGTTTCCCAAAGAGTGCGATAAATTATGCGATAAAAACGATATATCCCGTGTGATAACTGATACATATTTGTATCCCAAGGTTGCGATATATTGAGTGATACCGATATTTCGAACATTGGTTGTGGGTTCATACTTTGATTGCTTTTTAATTTTTAGAAGATAATAGTTGAACACCTAATTAACTTGAGTTTCAAGTGACCCAACTAGTTTTGGTGGCTGGTTTTGGTCTAAATTAGTCCAACTGTTTGGTATGGTCAGGTTTTAAAACATCTGTTAAAAATGATGCCCAGGAGATAGCTTAAAGTGATTTATTCCCATACCTTGGCTCTGCAACTGTGATTCAAAATTATGGAAAGATTGTGAAGGATTTCTCCAAAAGAAATAATGCGGGGTGGATTAAGTGATATGGCCTCTAGAGTGCTATGTGATTGTCGCATGCTAGTGGAAATGGAAAATTTTTATAAGAGTTACTTATTAGACTGGTTATGCTATATAAGGCAGGGTGTTGGGTGATAAAGAGTCAACATGGGCAGAGCATGAACATTATAGAGAAGAGGATGTCTAGATGAATGTGTCGGAAGAATAGGAATGATATGATTAAGAATGAGTTCATCTGAAGCTTCAAGCATCCTATGAGTACCAATAAGAGAGAAAATGATGAAGATCATATTTAGATGGTTTAGTCACATGCATGATGTAACAAAGACTAGAGATGGTGCGGATGGGAACGCTGATTAGGATGGTAGGGCCTGAAAAGAGAATGAGAGGAAGGCCGAATAGGAAGTGGATTAAGGTGTCATTGTAGGCCTTAGGAATAATCAGCAAAATACAATTCATAAAGCTAAAGCCAAGCAGCTCAGACAAGGTTACAATTATGATGCTGATGATGGTGACAACCTTGTATGGTTTTAGTAAAGCTTGCAATTCTTTTCTTGAAATTTTCTCCTGCATAATCTATCTGTTTTGTTTGTACTGATTCTAGTTGAAACAGGCTGATAGTAATATGTTTCTTGTTTGTCAAGGTATTGATTCAACTTGGAGATATTCTTGATCGAGGAGAAGATGAAATAGCTATCCTATCTCTATTAAAGTCATTGAGTATTCAGGCAGAAGCGAATGGCGGAGCTGTCTTTCAGGTATGCTCTTACCAAAATTGGAAGCTGGATTACTGATGGTTGCTTTAAATTAGACTATGGTGGTCTATAATGAGATGCATGCACTTCTCACTCTCTCTCTCTCTCTCTCTCTCTCTCTCTCTCTCTCTCTTCAATGTGTCTCTATTTACACGCGTGCGTATGTGCTCATGCACGTGTATCAATGTGTATACATGTATCTTTTATGCATGCACATGCTAAAATTTTAAACATCTTAATATGGGGATATGGCGAAGGTTGTCAATATGAGGCCACATATTAGAGTGAAAACTTGGTTGAGGATCAAGTATGATAAATTTTAAGGAATCAATACATTTAGACTATTGAGTATTCGGATCTACTATGTACTTTTGCATAATAATCCTTTAATCCTTTTGCTTTTCTTATGATTGTTTGTTCTTTCTTGTGGATAATGTAGAAAGTTATAAAAAATCAAAGTTTGTGGGCATGAAAATTTCATAAAACAATTGGGAATGCAAAAAAAGAAAAAGAAAAAAAAAGACGCATATTCCTTTGCTAAATAATTCTTTTCCCAAAATCCCTGAACTTCCGCAAATTATTTTTTTTTCTCAAAGTGTGGTTAATTACCTCACTGTTTCGCATGTATCAACCTTGTAATTATTGTTTTGGAAAAAACGGACCAACCTATGAGAAAAGGTCAGGTCAGAACCTTACACGCTCAACCAAGCAAATAATAAGCCCTTCCGTTCTCCTCTATCCAAAGAGATATAGAGGGAAGGAGAGGAAGAAGAAGCTCAGTTGCCATGGGAGTCCGCTTCCTACTCGGAGTTCATGGTTGAGGAACATGCCCGCAAGAGCACCACCTCCGTCGATTCCAAGATTTCCAATCCGTTAGGAACACTCCGTTCCTTTGCCCGACAATGATGATGACGACGACGAGGTCGAGCTGCAGTGCATCTCAACTGGACAAGCGACTCCGAAGCTGAGCAGGAGATGAGGTCGAGCTCGACGTCCCGCCAGCAGGCCGGAAGGACCACGGACCTCAGTGGAACTTAACTGCTCAACTAAGGAGATAGGTCAGCATGACTTAGGTCGGCACGACTTGAGTCGGCACGGCCCAGGTCGGTATGTCCCAGGTCGGCACACTTTAGGTCGGTGTAGTCTGCCTCCTATCAAGGTCTGTTCGCATCTACCCGAAATTCTAGTCGAAGATCTAGGAAACCTATCGCGATAAAGATCTACTTGAGATCTTTGGAGGTATCCGCGACACACTTGGGATCTCGAGATCTTCGCCAAGGATCTCAGGAGATTCTCCACACGTTCGGAATCTGAATCCCTTTATAATACGCACCTAGTAAATATGGAGATCTCTTCTACGTTACTGCCTCTCCTAAGCTATAAATAGAGACACCTTTAATGGTGAATGGTATGCACAATCTTTAGCCCTAAACCCTCAATACTTAACTAAGACCCAAATTCCTTTCTTGACTTAGGCATCATAGGGTCCCTTGCTCTAGCCAGGGTCTTCCTTGCTCGTTCCTTGAGCAGGTACGTGAGTCCAAAAAGGGCTGACCAGATTTCTGCATCAACAGTTTGGCGCCGTCTGTGGGTCGAAAACTATTCTCATCTCATCAAAATCCAACAATGGCGAAAGGGAAGAAGAAAGCTCCGACCTCGGTTGCACCTGACCTCGCACCACCGGAACAGTCCGCCAGCCACCGGGATTCCTCTTCCCAGCTACAGGTTGATTCGCGCCTGCGGGGCCGATGCAACGATCCCGTAGTTGGGGAGGACGACTTGTCTCCCTTGAGCAGCAAGTTGAAGTGTTGAATAATAATATGAACTCCGTGAAGTAGCTGTTGGAACAGCTATAGCCCCGTCCCGCACAAGGGGCCGAACAAGTAGCAGGATCGACAGTTCAAGAGTTCCCCGAACCATCCAACGTGCCTGTTGTCTCTCGTAGGAGCCGGCAACTCGGGACATCAAGGCTGACACCTTCTCACATCTCTGGCACTGCCACGTTGGCAGCTTCCGACCTGCGTCATGACTCGAACAGAAAGAAGCACGAAAAAGAACCCGAAGCAGTTGTTGAGGCTATGGTTGAGAGCGGTGATCCCTAGGAAGCTGAGCTCAATGACCTCCGAGGTCAGATCGGCGACATACGACAGGCCTATCGCACAAATGCCCCGACCTCAGTAGAGGCAATACTGGAAGAAACCGAGCCTTCGTTCATTGCCAACATTATGCATGTGCAACTCCCATTGAGGTTCCGTATGCCTCAGATCGCCCCCTACTCCAAAACCACTGACCTGGCCGAGCACTTGGAGTCCTTCAGGGCTTGGATGGAGTTACACGGTGCATCAACCGCAATCATGTGTCGGGCATTTTCACTAACCCTAGCAGGAGCAACTCGGAAGTGGTTCTGGCAATTGAAACCGCAATCGATCAGCTCTTTCACGCAGCTCAGCAAAGCCTTCATCACCAATTTCATTGGGGGAAGGAAAACCTCAAACCAACTTCCCACCTCTTCAACATAGTTCAGAAAGAAGGTGAGCTGTTGAAGGATTATATCAAGCATTTCAACCTGGGAATAATGCAGGTGTAAGCAAATTCAGAAGAGATTGCTTTGACTGCCATGATGGGGGGCCTAAGAGAAGGAAGATTCCTCTTCTCACTCGACAAAAACCCCCCAAAGACGATGGCTGACTTTCTCAATAGAGCACAAAAATACTCTAATGTCGAAGAGCTCTTTAGCCTGTGGAAAGCTACTCGGAACAAAGGAAGCTCGGCTAGAGATAGACGACCTAAAGAAGAATCCACTTTGGCCAACGACAGTAAGAGAAGGAAAGACAATGAACCGCCAAGGAACCAACACCCGAACAGATGACCTGACAGCAGGTTCAACTCGTACACCCCTCTCAACACGACGCTTGAGCAAGTCCTCGTGGAGGTCCGAGACAAACGGATCCTCAAATGGCCGAATAAGATGTAATCCGATGCAGACAGGCGAGATAAGCGAAAATACTATCACTTCCACCAAGACCACGACCACTCAACTGGTGATTGTTTTGACCTGAAGGAGGAAATTGAAGCCCTCATCCGCAACGGGCACCTGCGTGAATATGTCAACAGAAGGGAAGAACGAGCTGACCCGAAGAATGAGCAACCCTTTAACAATTAACCAACCGGGAAAATTCACACAGTCTTCGGCAAGCTTGCCGGGGGAGGCAACTTGAACCGAGCTTAGAAAGCTCATGCTAGAAGTATCAGTGGCTCAAGCTGGAAGCATCAAGTCCTCGTCGCCAGCAGGCCCCCGAAAGAGCAGAAGGTGACACCTTGCTATCTAACCTTCATCGAGGAGGATGCCCAGGGAGTTCACCATCCCCATGACGATGCGCTTGTGGTTACTATGACCATAGCTAATCGCAAAGTATTTCAGATTTTGGTGGACATTGGAAGCTCGGCCGACATCCTCTTCGCCGAAGCATTTGACAAAATAGGAGTTGGATGGCCTTGAGTCCGAGCTGTCAAAACTCCCCTTCTAGGATTCGTGGGAGATAAGGTCACATCAGAGGGGTCAATCCAGCTCCCAGTCACCGCTGGAGACAGACAGAACTAAACGATGACCATGATTGACTTCCTTTTGGTGGATTGCCCCTCCGTCTATAACGTTATTCTCGGGCGACCTTCACTCAACGCACTTTGGGCCATCCTATCGACGTATCATCTCGCAATGAAGTTTCCCATTGAGCATGGTACCGGACTGGTCAAGGGAGACCAGCACGAAGCTCAGCGGTGCTATTCTATGGCACTAAGGACCCAACACTAGGCACTAGCCATCATTTCTGACGATCCCCAAGAAGACTCAATAGAGAGAGGGCGCCCTATGGAAGACCTCATACTCGTCCCACTCGATGACTTTGACCTGACCTAAACGGTGCAAATCGGGCTGTCCCTGATGCCACCATTGCAAGACAAAGTCATGAGCCTCCTTCAACGATATGCTGATGTATTCGCATGGTATCATCAAGACATGCCCGGCATCAGCCCAAAGGTCATGGTTCATGGGTTGAATGTTGACCTCGACTATCGGCCAATCCAACAGAAGAGAAGAGCGTTCGAGCCCGAGCGGTATGCCATAATCGGAGACGAAGTCGAAAAACTCCTCAAGACCGACTTCATTGAGGAAATCTACTATCCGAACTGGATAGCCAATGTCGTCTTGGTTAAAAAGTCCAATGGGAAGTGGTGAGTCTGTGTTCATTACACCGATTTGAACAAAGCCTGCCCTAAGGATAGCTTTCCTCTCCTCAGGATCGACTAACTCGTCAACAACACGGCTGGACTTGAACTCCTGAGCTTCATGGACGCCTACTCAAGCTACAATCAAATCACTATGCATCCTCATGACAAGTAGAAGACGACTTTCGTCACCAATAAAGGACTCTACTGCTATAAGGTCATGCCTTTTTGTTTGAAGAATGCCGGGGTACATACGAAAGGCTTGTCAACAGAATGTTTGCCCGCCAAATCGGACGCTCCATGGAAGTGTACGTCATTAAGGCTGCGGACCATATCTCCAACCCCGAAGAAATGTTCATAATCCTGCGAGGATACCAGATGAAATTAAACTTGAGCAAATGCACCTTTGGCGTGAGCTCGGGGAAATTCCTCGGATTGGTTAGTCAGAGAGGAATTGAGGCAAATAGGCTCTGTTCGACATGAGCTCACCCAGGACGATAAAAGAAGTCCAATGCCTTACAGGAAGAATAGCTGCCCTGAACCGTTTCGTATCTCGAGCTACAGACAAATGTCTCCCATTTTTTAAGCAATTAAAAGGGAAGCAAAAGACGGAGTGGACGGAAGAGTGTGAGCTCGCCTTTCAACAACTCAAGTAGTACCTGGGATCGCCACCATTGCTCTTTAAACTCGAGCAAGGAGAACCATTACTGCTGTACCTGATAGTTTTAGTAGCGACAGTTAGCTCGACCCTCATCAAAGAGTAAGAAGGGAAACAACTACCAGTATATTACGTTAGTAAGGCCTTGGTCCTTGTAGAGACCAGATATCCAGACATAGAAAAGCTGGCCTTAGTGCTTGTCATCTCGTCAAAACGCTTACGGCCGTACTTCCAAGCCCATACCATCATCACCCCGACCAACCAACCTCTCCGCCAGGTACTCCAGAAACTTGAAGTGTTAGGGAGACTTACAAAATGGGCAATCGAGCTCAGCAAGTTCGACATCAAGTATCAACCCTAGACAACGATCAAAGGCTAAGCGGTGGCCGACCTCATTGCCGAGCTCATACCCAAGCACGACCTGGATCCAGCCCTAACATCCAGCTCGAGCAAGCTGAACATCAAATGGCCGACCCGGATCAGCCGACATGGATGCTTTACGTTGATGGTTCATCCAATTCCAAAGGCAGCGGGGCCGGTATAGTCCTGGAGGCTCCTAATCAAACATGCACACAATATGCCTTAAGATTTGGATTTCAAGCATCAAACAATGCAGTGAAATACGAAGCACTATTGGTCGGACTCAGGTCGATAGCAGCCAATGTTGTTAAATAGCATATGCGATCGTGTGCGATTGCATATGCCTGTGTGCATATGCGATCGCACAATCGCATATGTGGTCACACACTTTTTTTAAAAAAAAAAATACATTTTTCAATTTTTTTTAAAAAAATCAGAAAAATAAGGATAAATTAAGAAAAAAATGAATAAATTATTATGTCATTGGCCCTTGAAATAGATTTAATTTAAGTAAAATAAAACCAATTACATAATGAATTAAATATTAAGTCATCATTTATCAACAATTTTACATTCTACAATATAGTTAACTAACATTTAACAAATATGAAATATCAATATTTAACATTCAACACTACATATACATCAACAATTAACATTAACACAATCTTTCAAAAAAAAAAAAAAAACAATCAACATCAACACACTTAGTAAGCAAAATGAAGAAGTTGTTTATTTATTATTCATCTAATCATATACTATATACATTGATCTAGTTGCCATTGTAGATATCACCACGAGGTCCACCACCACCACTATCGTCATCACCATCATTCGAGTCACCTTCTTTCACATACACTTCTTCTTCTTCCGTTTCTTCATCATCTGTATGTACTAATACTTCATCAACTTCCAATGGTGGATGATCTTCAGCTTGATCTTTATTATTACCATCTCCTTCTTCCATCTCCTCAATCTCTTCAACGGGTTGACGGCTACTACTCATCCCCCAGCTCCCCCCTATCCTTCGCCTTCGAGTGGTACTACCTTCACCAGGTGTCGATTTGTATGCGGCATCTTGTGCCCATGTCAGGTCCTCTCTAGCAAATACCGAGTCCTTCGTCTCTACGAGCCACTCATTATCTGCGTCCAACTTATCTAAGCAGATAGGGTCAAAGAAACTGGGCTTTTATTTCCTAGTTTGGAATCGTTCTCACATTTTTTGATTGTATTGAACGAAAACCAAGTTGTTGAGCTTTTTTTGCTCAAGACGATTCCTTTTCTTGGTATGAATCTGCAAGAAAGAAAGCGCATTTGGCATTATATATTTAGGTAATTAATTTAGCTTAGGCCTTACACTAAAAAATTGAAGTTTACAATTACTAAACAGTCTAAACTTATCGCCTCAAACATGCTCCAATTGCGCTTGCAACCACTGGCAGAACACGTGAGTCCAAGAATCCTCATAACCAGCTTCTTTAGAGTTAGATCCTTCTTGTTCGGGTCCACTCCATAGGCAGCCCACCAGTCAGCTGAGAAAAACAGTTTAAGTAGGTTAGACTTTAGAGACTTTGTAAAAAACTATTTGTATGACATTAAAACTGACAATTTAGTAGTACTTACTAGGTAATTTCATTGTCCGATGCCTTATTATGACATCCCTTGAGAATATCCTCTCACTTTTTGTGTAGAAGTCCAGCAAAGTTGAGATCTTGTCCTGTTCTCTTCTATCTGGAATCATTCTTTCCAAGACATCAATAAATCCAACTATATGTATAGTTAGTGCTTTTGCTGGATCAGCAGAAACAAATAAATATGCTGGGTTAAAGATGTAAGCAATCGAATACAATGGAGATGACATTTGGCTGCCCCATCTTCTATCTATAATATCTAAAATTAGTCTGTAATCACGGTCTCTATAGTTAAAATGGTCCATGATCTTATTTTTAGCCCTCTTCATCGCATCATATATGTAGCCCATTGCAAGTTTCTTATCCCCGTCTACCAACGCAACACAGTGACTAAGGGCTCGGATGCTTTTAGCGCCTTTACCACTTGTGTTCAAAAACTTTGAGAAAAGATTGTTTGTTGAACCTGTTTCCTATCAGCATTTTTTGACCAAGGCCCACTTGTAAAATCGGCCGACACTACAAAGATTCTAAGTTCTGATTTCTTTGCATGTAATCTTTGTAGTGTTAAAAAGCCTGTAGTGAAATGGGTGACTACTGGACATAGCAAATTACCCCCAATGTGTTTTCTCATTTGACTGAGAAGAAGGGCATGTTTGTACATAAAGACCGTGATTCTTCTAGCCCTTGTAATCACATTTATAAATAATCTACCTATATCTTCTAACATAAGATCAACACAATAGGCCGCACAGGGGGTCCAAAATAAACATCGTCTCTTCTCCATAAGAAGATGACCGACCATTACATACGAGGCTGCGATGTCTGTAATTACTTGTATAACATATTCCTCACCTATTTCTTCAAGTACACTATTTAGTAAGCTAAACAAATATTCTCCTGTGTGTGAATGGCCCGATTCATCTACGGACTTCAAGAACATTGTCCTATTTGGATAATTTACCAAAAAGTCAATGAGAAACCGACCAGATCTATCGGTCCATCCATCGACCATTAGTGAACACCCATATGTTTTCCACGATTCCTTATATTCAGTTATGAAGGATCGTGTATATTTAACTTCAGTTTTTAGGCATGTCTCCCTCATTTCATGATATGAAGGAGGTTTAAGCCCAGGTCCAAATTGACCCTCAACCATTACTTTGAAGCTTCTCGATTTAACGGCATTAAAAGTAATGCCGGTTTGGTAAAACCACTTAGCAATTTATTGAATAGTGTTTTCCTGTCTTTTTGTTTATACCGGTTCTCTAAAGTTGTTTGAGCCGGCTCTTTCCCTCTACCCCTTTATAGTCGATCACCTCCTCGGGGTGTGGTCTACACCATCTATCCATGTGCCCATGCCCTCGGGCTCTTTTCGAGACCGTTGGTTGTACTTGTGGTCTAGACTGACCTGTCGAAGTAGGGGGAGTGAGACTAACTTCATCTATATCAAATACATTTATATCTTCATATGCATCTTGTTCTAAATATTCCTCCTGACGTAGGGCACTATCACATCTCTTTCTCGACTGTTTTTCCATATAATCCATGATCTTCCTTCGGATTTCTGGAGTAATTTTGTCGCATGTTTTTGCATTTGACCCCGGTAAATGTGCAAGGTGTTGCTCGTGCCTTGCAATGTCACTGGAACTCACATACCCACATAACTCATATACTATGTGAGTCTTTTCTTTAACACTATGGTAGTGCCCATACTTCCAACCCGGGTCATTCGACTTGGGTTTCAAAAAGGAAGATTGGGAAGAAGACATTATGTTGGTGGTGTGTGTATTATTGATTGCTAGTAGCCTTAATGCAGGGGTATTTTCACATTAGGCTCGAGTGGGGTCGCTTGTGGGATGCAGGGGCACACTCGAGGTGGGTGACCCATGTGAGGATTTGGGGCGCACGTGGAAGGTCTCGTGTTCGAGACTCCTTACCAGGGGTGATTAATGCGCATTTCACACCGAGCTCGAGTAGGGTAGCCCGTGGGATGCGGGGACACACTCGGGGTGGGCTGCTCATGTGATTTGGAGCCCACGAAGGGGGTTCGGCCGAGGTCCTAACCCATGAGATGTAGGGCCTGGGCTATGAGATAAAGGGATTAATTCACCACACTCTAACAGTTCGAGCTTTTAGAGCAAGTGGTTAATTGTCCTGCATCAAAGTGGTTAATTCACCATACTCTGATACCAATTTGATGCAGGACAATTAACCACTTGCTCTAAAAGCTCGAACTGTTAGAGTGTGGTGAATTAATCCCTTTATCTCATAGCCTAGGCCCCACATCTCATGGGTTTAGGACCTCGGCCGAACCCCCTTTCTGATCCCTAAATCCCACGGGCCGCCCACCCCGAGTTTTTCCCCGCATCCCATAGGCTACCCCACTCGAGTGCGGTGTGAAATATGCATTAATCACCCCTAGTGAGGAGTCTTGAACACGAGATCTCCCTCGTGGGCCCTAGATCACCTGGTCACCTACCTCGAGTGTGCCTCTGCATTCCACAGGCGACCCCACTCGAGCCTAGTGTGAAAATGCCTCTGCATTAATCGCCCCTGGTGAGGAGTCTCGAACACGAGACCTCTCGCTTTGATACCAATTTGATGTAGGACAATTAACCACTTGTTTTAAAATCTTGAATTGTTAGAGTATGGCGAATTAATCCATTTATCTCATAGCCTAAGCTCCACATCTCATGGGTTTAGGACCTCGGCCGAACCTCCTTTGTGATCCCTAAATCACATCGGCCGCCCACCCCGAGTATGTCCCCGCATCCCACGGGCTACCCTACTCAAGCACGGTGTGAAATACGCATTAATCACCCTCGGTGAGGAGTCTTGAACACGAGACCTCCCCCGTGGGCCTTAAATCATATGGTCACCCACCTCGAGTGTGCCCCTGCATTCCACATGTAACCCCACTCGAGCCCAGTGTGAAAATGCCTCTGCATTAATACAGTTTGAGCTTTTAGAGCAAGTGGTTAATTGTCCTGCATCAAATTGGTATCAGAGCGGGAGGTCTCGTGTTCGAGACTCCTCACAGGGGGTGATTAATGCAAGGGCATTTTCACACTGGGCTCGATTGGGGTCGCCTATGGGATGCAGGGGCACACTCGGGGTGGTTAATTGTCCTGCATCAGCCTAGTACTAAAAAGAAACTAGAAACTAGAAAGTAAACTAAAAAGTAAAAACTAAAGTATAGTAAGAGACTAAGGTCTAAGAGTAAAGAGACTAAAGAGATGGGACTTGGGAGAGAGAGAGAGAGAGAGAGAGAGAGAGAGAGAGAGAGTTACACACACTTATACACTTTACACTAGTAGTAGTCTAGTAAAAAAGGAGGGGGAAAAGAAAAGAGATAGAGGGAGAGAGAGAGAGAGAGAGTTGAGTTACACTTGTAGAAAGGGAGACGAAGAGGGAAAAAAAAAGGAGAGAGAGAGAGAGTTGAGTTACACTCGTAGACTTATAGAAAAGAGAGGGAGAGAGAGAGATTTACACACAAAAAAAATTACAAATTTACAATTACAAATTTAAAAAGAGGTTCCAAATTCTTCAATCTTCACTTGTCTAAGTTGACTTCTCTTCACCTTTGCCTTGAGTCCTTGACCCTTGACTTAAGTCTTGATCTTGATTCTACTTCTAGAATTGTATAGAATATAATCTTCTAAGTTGTGTTCTTGTAAGGTGTAAGTTGTAACTTGTAAGTTGTAACAAAGTAACAAACAGACTAAAAAAAATGACAGAAGTTGTTAGAAACTTAGAACTTGGATATAATGAAACTCTAAGAGAAAATGAGATAGAAAGAGATAGTGGTGCGTGTGTTGTGTGAATATCTATAACTTGAAAAAATTAGAAACTAGAAAGAGAGTTCAATTCAATGGATGGAGAGCTTGGTTATCTTGTAGATGTAGTAATGTCTCTTGAATCTTGATTCTTGATTGTAGATGTATGTTCCCTTGATTGAAACTTCAATCTCAATCTTGATTCTTGAAAGAAATATGGATGGAGGAGTGGAGCTTGAGGCTTAGAATTGTGTAAGAGAGAGTGTAAGAGAGCAAAGTAGAGATAGAGAGAGTTTGAGCTTTGAGTGCATGTAGGAGTGCTTAGAATCCCTTTTTATAGAGAAAAAAATCAGGATTAAAAAAAATAAAATTCCAACGGTTAAAAAACGGTCAGATTTCTAACCGTTGGCTAATATGCGATCGCATATTATGGCACATTTGGCATATGCGATCGCATATGTGCAGTGATCGCATATGCCATTGTCGCATATTCGATTAATGCACATATGTGTGCATATGCGAATGTGCAATCGCACATGACAACACTGGCAGCAGCCATGGGAGCCTAGCAGTTGGAAATTCGCAGTGACTCATAGCTCGTCGTCAACCAGATAGCTAGTGAATACCAAGCTACAAAACAATGAATGAAAGCCCATTTGCAAAGAGCTCGAGAGCTGATCAACAAATTCCCGAGGTGTAATATCAGCCTGATCCCCAGAGCAGAAAACTCTAAAGCAGACATGTTGGCAAAGCTAGCCTCGGTAGCTGAGGATGATATCCCAAAACCAATCCCGATCGACTTTTTAACCAAATCAAGCATCGGCGAACCCGACCCAGGTACGTTTCTCCCGATAGATTTAGAGCCGACTTGGATGGACCCGATAATCGACTACCTCACAGAGGGAAAACTACTCGAATGCCCTCCAGAGGCGCATAGGCTTCAAGTGAGAGCAACTTGCTATACCATGATCGGGGACGTTCTGTACAAAAAAGGATTCTCCCTCCCCTACCTCAGATGTCTCCGACTTCGGGAAGCAGAATACGTCTTAAAAGAAATTCATGAAGGCATTTGTGAAAACCATTCCGGCGATTGGGCCCTCACCCACAAAGTCATCTGACAAGGGTACTTTTGGTCGACCATCCAAGCGGACACCCGTCAATATACTCGGAAATGTGACAAGTGTCAGTGATTCGCGATGATACCTCAATAGCCTCCCGAGTATTTAACTCCTATGACCGGGCCATGGCCGTTCGCCTAATGGGGAATTGACGTCATTGATCCCTTACCAATTGGCGAAGGGCAGATTAAATTTGTGGTCATCGCAGTCGACTATTTCACTAAGTGGGCCGAGGCTGAGCCCCTAACCAAGATCATCGAGTAGAAAATTACTAACTTCTTCTGGAAGAATATCATATGCCGGTATGGAATCCCCCAGACGATCATTTCAGACAACGAGAAACAGTTTGACAACAAGCAATTCCGAGGTATGTGCGAAAATCTTCGAATTCGAAATGTCTACTCATCACCCCAGCACTCGCAGGCTAACAGACAGGTCGAAGCAGTTAATAAGATCATCAAGAACCATCTCCGAACGAAGCTTGAAAAGGCCAAATGATCATGGGCAGAGGAGCTCCCCCACGTCCTCTAGGTGTATCGGACTACTGTCCGAACGGCCACATGAAAAACCCCTTCCTCCCTGACCTTTGGCGCTTGGGCCGTTATCCCAGTTGAGATCGGACTCCCGAATGCTCGGACTCGCTTCTACGACGAACAACTGACCGCCGAACAGATGACACTGGATCTCTACCTTATCAAAGAAAGAAGGGAGCAAGCCCGGCTCAAGGTCGCAGTTCAGTAGCAGTAGGTTGGCCGTTTCTACAATTATAGAGTGAAGATAAGAAGATTCCAGGCTGTAGATCTGGTCCTCTGAAGAACCTTCCAGAACACTAAGGAACTCGACTTAGGAACCTTGAGACCGAACTGGGAAGGACCCTATATGGTAACAAGCACCAACCGACCAGGACCATATCTACTCGAGGACCTGGAAGATCGACTCCTGCCACATCCGTGGAGTGCCGAGCATCTTAAAATCTACTTCACATAAGGGCCGACCTATCCTGAGCGAAAAAATCTACTTTCTCGCTGTGTTTAGTCTACAATACTAGAACCATTGCAATAAAAATCCCAAGGTCGGGACTAGTTCGCTCCCTATTTCCATGTCTACAAACAACCCATCTACTAGAAATCTACTAAGGGCTTCCTACAATACAAAGGAAGAACAACCCTCACCGACGGGCCGACCCTTCAAGAAGAGGTCGGGCCATGAACTATCACCAGTACTTGGGCCGCACAATTTGCGGTAAGAACGATACTCTTAAAATACAGAAGTATCCGATCTACGGAAGTGCTCGATCAAGAATCATAGATTCATAAAAAAACGACTAAGGGCTCAACCTCGGCATAAAACGCCAACATACCCATCACAAACTTACCGATCCACTCAAAATGATCAACGCAATGAACAAAAGAGTATCTTTCCATTAAAATAATTTAGAGGGGTACACTGCAAAAAAAAAGAAAAAGAAAAAGAAAAAAGCCAAAAAACTACAAAAGGGAGAGGAAGGATTCACAATGATGCAGGGGGCTGCTCAGAGGGTGAGTCCTTTAGAGGCGCCCCAGAATCAGAGTCGACCTCAAAGGTCGAGAGGTCAAGCTTGGGATGCGCCCTTTGATGTCCTTGAGGCACTTTTGTACTCGGCGCCATATAGGGCGTCCCTTTCCTCCGTATACTCCTTGGAGGACTTAAACTCCTCCACAGCCGTTGCTCGAGCCGAAGAGACAGCTGCCTGGGCCTCCTTGATGTTAAGGAACGCTTCATCCCAATCAGGTCCTACTTCCACCATGCTTCTCTCTCCAAGGCGTCGGCAAGGAGATTCTTTGATGCCTCCAGCTCAGCCGCCAAACCCTCTGCCTGAGCTTTCAGGGCAGTGTTCTGAGAGCACAACTGATTGACCTCATCACGTAGCCTCCCAGCTTTGGCACAGGACTGCTTGGCCTCGATGCGGAGTTGTTCGACCTCGGCCCCCTTTTGCAGCAATGCCACCTCCGCTTCTTTACATTCCGCCTGAAGGCGCAACATCTCGCGGCGCACGTTAAGCAAGGAGGGGGCGTACTACAAAAAATTGTAACATTAGACCAAAGAAAAAAGGAAAGGAAGTAAGGCTATCTTAAGTAAGGTAAGCCTACCTTGAAGAAAAGCCTCGCCACCTGGCCTAGAACTCCATCCGGCGGCATATCCATCGAACTTGTAAAATCGGGATCAGAGACGTGCCCATCCACCTAAGGCAGAAGTCCCTTTAATGTGGCACGAGCCGACTTAAGAGGCCTTTGCCCTTCTCCGGCGTGGCCACTAGATGGAATCTCCACCTGAGGTGAGGGAAGTTCAGTCGTCGTCTCCACGACCACCCGGGCCCCAGCAACTTGAGCTTAGGCAAGCAAAGCCAACCCAACGACCTCCTCGGCCACCTCAAAAATAGTGGCAGCAGGAGCCGACGTCGGCATGTCATCCACGACCTCTCGGATCGCAGAGGACGGAGGTCCGACCTTCCCCTTGCTTTTGGAGGTTGGCTTTTTCTTCTTCTGGGCAATCTCGGCAGGAGAAGCTTTACGCTTCATAGGCCTTGCCTCTGGCATGTTTGTACAACAAAAATGGTTAGCAAAAAATCCACGAAGTACGCCAAATCCCGAGCAACCTACTGAAAAAGCTATACCTGTCAAAACTAGATCAAGACCTGATTTGAGCAGAAGCTCGGGCATGATGAGCTCCCTCTAAGATCTCAACTCGGCATCCATCGACCTAACTCCAACAATCCAAGTAAGAGCTTCTACACCCAACATAGTGGGGTACTTGGGGACAACTGCCGGAAAAGAATGCAAGTCAGAATGGAGATGACGACCGAGCAAAACACAAAATAAAGGAAGATCCAAGTCCAGATGTACCGACCTGGCACAGTGAAGGAGGTCGGGACCCACGAACGTAGCCCGGATATCCTTGGTGCCTCCCACTCCCCCAATGCCCAGAACCACTTGTTCTTCCAATTCTTATTTGAGGTTGGGACGTCTGTGATTATGGCCTTGCCGGATCCCTGCTAGGAGGAGAAATAATACCAACCCTCATGAAGAGGGTTAGATTTCCCCTGGTATAGGTGGAGAAACTCATCAACGGTCAGCTTGGGCTGGTCAAGCTCGGACCAGAGGATGAACGACCCCACCAATGCCCTCCAAGCGTTTGGGATCAGCTGCCCGAGGACTAACCCCAAGTGCGCAAGTACTCGCCTCACTATCCTCTAGAGAGAAAGCCTAAGGTCGCACTGGAGGGTGACCTGGAAGATGGCCACCTCGCCCTCAAGGGGCTCATTAGGAAGCCCACCCGGCGAGAGAGTTCGGAGTACCACAGTCTAGAATGTGGTATCCCAACCTTATCCTCACCAGGTCCACCTCCGTCATCACAAATTCAACTAGCCCCTTTTCTTCCTCCTCCGACGAGGATTTGCCAGCCTTCTCTGCTGTCGGGAAAGTCCCATTCGCCTCCTCTAGCCACTCCGCCGGGGACCGTTCAATGGCCCGCGACGCATGAAAGTCCTTATCGCTCATCGTCATCAATGGTGATGGTGGGTTCGACATGGGGCAAAGGTTGTCTGCCCCACCATCACAACCGGGGTCCCCTCCCGCGGACTTGAGGTTTCCGGCATGGCTGTGGGCCCAAATAACATCGGAAAACCCTGGAGAAAAGAAGAAAAAGGGGGAGAGGGGCAAGAGTACGGGAACGGAGCTCACTGGGGAAGGTCTCTAGAAGATTGCCGGAGTTCACGCAGAGAATCGTCTAAGCGCAGGAAATTGGGCGAACGGGCAATGTAACAACGTTTAGTGAGCTCTGCTCGATTAGGGTTTCCCCCCTTTTTATAGCGAAGACAACTGTCCAACATTAACTGCCGCATTCATTACAGCTGCCAGGACGACTCCTTGACACCTGCACCCGCACACGTGGAGCCTCGTCACTTGTCGTACGACTCCATGACCAAAGCGTGTGCCACGCGTCGTCAGCCCACTGGTCGGACTCCGAAAAGGCTCTCTGACGATGCATGTGACCTTGAGCTGCGAGCATACCATCTCGGGTACCACGTGTCATAATTGTAGAGACGCTTCAAATCTTGTACACGCCGCCTATAATCGACATTAATGAGGAACTGACTCAACACCTTGAATAACACCGATCCGACCTACTTCTCAAGCCCGCTTCGCAAACTTGAAAGTGTGTGTGTGTGGGGGGGGGGCTTATTGTTATGGGAAAAACGGACTGACCTATTAGAAAAGGTTAGGTCGGAACCTTACACGCCCAACCAAGCAAATAATAAGCCCTTCCGTTCTCCTCTATCCAAAGAGATAGAGAGGGAAGGAGAGGAAAAAGAAGCTTAGTCGCCATGGGAGTCTGCTTCCTACTTGGAGTCCGTGGCCGAGGAACATGCCCGCAAGAGCACTACCTCCATCGATTCCAAGATCTCCAAAGTCCGTCAGGAACGCTCTGTTCCTTTGCTCGACAATGATAACGACAACGATGAGGTCGAGCTGCGGTGCATCTCCACCGGACAAGCGACTCCGAAGCCGAGAAGGAGATGAGCTCGACGTCCTGCCAGTAGGCCGGAAGGACCACAGACCTCAGTGGAACCCAACAGCTCGACTAAGAAGATAGGTCGGCGTGACTTAGGTCAGCACACTTCAGGTCGGTGCAGTCCGCCTCCTATCAAGATCCGTTCGCATCCACTCGAAATCCTAATCGAAGATCTAGGAAACCTATCGCGGTAAAGATCCGCCTGAGATCTTTGGAGGTATCCATGACACACTTGGGATTCTGAGATCTTCGCCGAGGATCTCAGGAGATTCTCCACACGTTTAGAATCCGAATCCCTCTACAATAAGCACCTACTAAATAGGGAGATCTCCTCTACGTTACCGTCTCTCCTAAGCTATAAATAGAGATGCCTCTAATGGAGAACGGTACACACAATCTTTAGCCTTAAACCCTCAATACTTGACTAAGACCCAGATTCCTTTCCTAACTTAGGCATCGAAGGGTCCTATGCTTTAGTTAGGGTCTTCCTTGCCCGTTCCTTGTGCAGGTGCGCAGGTCTAAAAGGGGCTGACTAGATTTCTGCATCAACAATTATCATTTTATGTTGTTTTATCCAATGTTTTAAATATCAACGATGTCGACCGATATATCCCATGATATATCTTGTATCCCACCTATGCGATATGAAATGCATAGGTAGTGTCAATATATCCCACATGTTTGATTCAGTGAGCATTTTCAATTTTCAATCACTTTTTTTATTATTTTGAAATTATGTTAAATCAGTGCCAAATGGTTATAAATCCATTGGTTCTTCATGTTTTGCATGAAAAAATGTGGATTTGAGCTTTAATTTCGATATCCATTAGTGCTTCATGTTCTCCTTTTTTTTTTCGAAAATCTCCTTCAACCAGCTGTCAATTGAGACTAATTTTAAAGTATTTAGGAGTACTTAATGAAATGATCATCACATACATTCTAATTTTGAAATTTGAGTGTAGGTAGCCCGTCCAATTTGGGGAAATTTCAAAATTTCTCCAATTTTTCTCAAATTGCTTGCAATGTTGCACTCCAAACATGAAATCAAGCATATATGAAGGTTGATCTACTGATTTTGTTAAGTCCTTGTCAATTTTGAGAAAATAAAAATCATTTTTAATTAAAATTTAATAAAAATTTATTATTATTATTATTTTTTTCAAAATTTACCTTTAACCAGCTGTCAATTGAGACTAATTTCAAAGTATTTAGGAATATTCGATGAAATGGTCATCACATACACTAAATGTTATGCATTCAATTTAAATATAGTTGTATTAGTTCAGTCAGACAACGCATAACTTAGGACCCTATACATAGGAAACCTATTATGTGCACTACTTTTTTTAATTTGTTATGATTTAAAAGTGTGTATTAAGGTATTTTCTAACAATCCCTAAAGTTTCATTGAAAAATTCAACCATTTTCCCAATGTTTCCCCATGTATTCCAAAAAATGGGATAAATTACTCAATACAAACGATATATCCCATGCGATAACCGATATGTATCTGTATCCCAAGGATGCGATACGTAACACAATACCAATATTTCGAACAATGGTTTTATCATCGCTGTTCTCTCATGCCATCATTTCTGGTCTGGTTTTGCAAACTATTCAATGTTTGCATCATCTCAAAGTATGAATTTCTGATCTATTCACCAGCTGTTTACACTAGAATTCGGTAATCTCCCAAACTTTTTTATTTATTTTTGAATAGATGTTTATCTTTTCGGGTTTAGAACTCACTGAAACTTAGTAAGTCTAAGTGAACTCAGTCTAACTTGTCTGGAACATGTATGTGTCCCTGATAGAATCTTGATTGAGAGTCCATGAATGCAAGCGTTGAATTTGATTCTTTAATGAACTCTTCTGTATTTTGTGAAAATGGTTATCATTGTTTCATTCAATAGGATTTTCTTGATGCATACTAGAGAGATGCCATTGGACCTTGTGCACAGATAAGTATCATCACAGCATATTGGTTATTTCACACTCTGAATGCTTATTTATTAAGATTATTTGTGGATTAATTTTAGGCAGGTTAGTTGCTTCTTATGTGTGCATGTGCATACAATTCGAGTGTCCTTATTGATCTAGAGTTATTTTATGTTTTATTAGTTAAATGGAAATCATGAGACCATGAATGTAGAAGGTGATTTTAGATACGTTGATCTTGGGGCACTTGAAGAATGTATAGATTTCATGGAGTACTTGAATGAGTTCGATGATGATTGGGAGAAAGCTTTCATTGGTTGGATTAATGTGTCTGAAAGGTGGAAAGAAGAACGGAGGATGTCCCAAAGTGATTGGGTTCCTTGGAAGCTGATGAAGGTATCAAACTACTTGGTTCTGGTGCATTTCCTATTTGTTTATTCCTAGAGACTGTCTCAAGATCTCCCTTCATTTATATTAATTTTAAAAGTTTTTGGAGACCTTACTATGGAATTTGTAGTCTAAATTGATTGAAGGATTAAGATGGTTTCCGTCAGATTAGAAGTTATTAAGAATTACTTGATCCTCAATCCAAGGATGCATATAATATCGGGTATTAGTCTATACAAGTAAGGTACATGGTTTGGTCTGGACGTTTATGGGCTCCATAGTGGATGGGAATGCTCCAGAAATATTTTAGATCAGAAGATCAAATTCCGAACCCTTTATATATATGTGCATGTGTCTAGATATTTGTCTGGGTGTGTGCTCGCATTTGCATGCATGTATTCTTGAGGGCCAGGTATTTGGTCTTGTGCATTTGCTCAATCCATTGAATGGATGTCATTATGGATTCTAAACTAAACAAATCCATGTATTCTTGAGGGCCAGGTAAAAAGTCTTCCTTCATTGTACCATCCATTTGCTTCCACATTTGCCAATGTGCATGTGTGAGATCCGGACTGTTCATCAGTTGGGTCACCGAATGAATCTGCCATTGCCCGAAACCGAGCTGGTCCAACCATCAGGTGGTCAGTGGTCACATGTGTAGGTAGGCGGTGGACAGTTGCTCCCTCTCTAATTGTCCATTTTCTTTGTACAAATATGAACTGCTTGATTATTAGATTGGCCTGATTTCGTGCAGATAAATAGTGTGGCCCACCTGATGGACTTGATGTCAAAGACCATTTACCAGAGGAATGGAATAACGTGGTTTGATGGCACTAATCAATTGTTTTTGTAAAGTTTTCCTTGGGAAAGTTATTGGCAAATAGCAGGAATGTATTGTAGAGATGTCATTTTCATGGATTTGCATCTTGATTACCACACAAAAAGTTTCAGGATTCAGTAAATCCAAATTCCAGGCAAATAGATGTCATTGGCAAGTTCATGGACTCGCCAAATTCATATTTCCATATGCTCGATCCCAAACAGGTCCTGTTTATTTGTATTTACTGACTGAAATGTTACAATCTTCCACCTTGTGAAAATTTTTGGGCATCCGCACAATTATGGCTTATATGATCAATGGTCTGGATCATCAGACCATGGACCCAACTCTACAGACTAGGCAAATCGTCATCATCATCATCATCTAAGCCTTATACCAACTAATTGGGGTCGGCACATGAATCATTTTCTGCAATTCCACTCTATCAAGGGCCATAGCTTCAGCTACAGGCAAGGTATATACAGATGTTAATCATGTCCCGATGCATCAGGCAATAATAACTTGTATTTTAATAGCTGGAATAGTGTACTTTAAAAAATCATATATATAGCTGGAAGTGTACTTAAAAAAATTATATTCACATATATTTATAATTATTCTGACAATTTTGTTCCAATATTAGGACAGAGGCAAAAGGGGGTAATTGCAAGATCATCCCTTTTAAGGCCAGGGGGCTTGTTGGCATGCGAATTGGCACATCATGCTGTTGTTCTTAAAGTTGATGATTGGGTGTTCTGTCATGGTGGTCTTCTTCCTCATCATGGTAATGGTGTCTAATTGATTAGTCATTGACATTGATGGCTATTGGAAATAACATGGAAATATGTAAAATTAATTTTTTCATGATTGTTTGAACTCTTTAGGGATTCTTTTCCGCTTCAAAGCCCGCCCCCAAGCGCCCCCCCACCAAATAAATAAATAAAATAAAATAAATTTTTTTAAAAAAGGAGATTAGTTATCTTACCTTTTCAATGTTTTAATGGTATGTAATATCCGAAGGGCTATTTGACCATTTCCTGCCTGCTATACATAATTTTGACCCATGGTTTTATGGAATACAAATTTACTTCAGATTTGGTTGGGTTTATTCTCTTTATCAATGGTAGTGGTATTGATGAAACAAGTTGAAATTTTTCCTTGAAATTCAGCTTAGTGATTTTTATAAAGAAAGGACTAATATTTATTGATAATGATTGAGTTTTCTGATTCATCTTCCTTATGTTGTACACATGACATTTTTTTAATCACTGAGGAATTAGAGGTTTCAAAATTACTTAGATGAAGCTCTATTACAACCTCCTAGCCAAAAGCTTGTTTACAGCTTCTTAGCCAAAAGCCACCTTCAGGGGCAGTAACTAGTGGTGATTTTTCTTATTGCTCAATTTGGGCAACGGGAGAATGAACCCGCTTCCCTTTTGTTTTAGTTGAAGAGGTATTTCAATAGCACATCCATGGTTTTGCAACTCCCAACTAGTGATGATTAAATTGGATAGAACTTCTCTTTCCTCTCTCTCTTTTTGAAGAAGTTGCAGTTGGCTTTTAGTCTTATTCATGAAATCTTTAATTTTCTCTACTTGAACATAAGCTTCATATGAAAGATTTGTGTTTATAATGATTTCCTTAATTTTAGTTACTTTTTATGAATCAAAGAGCCAAATTTTTTTTATTATATTCTTATTTCAGTGGACTTCTTGGTGGTGTGCTTCTCCATGCTTTGGAGTATCAACCCATATACTTGTCAACAAGTCAATTGCTAGGGCCAGTTTCAATCAGTTCCAATCCATGTATTGATAGTCATTCCTCATCTTTTCCTTGATTTGTGGGACTAGAGATGGTGAAGGCACAGATTGTTGGCTCACCTCCCAAATGACCTTTGTGCCTTTCTCATTCTTGCGTGCCATGATGTTTGTTGCAGACCGTGATGCCAAATATCGCCACAACCTTATCAACCAAACCCCCACCACTCATACATGGAGTAACTGAGAAAATTTCTGGTAGTCTAGGACTCTCCATACTAATGGCGTCAAGGGTTAATGACGAAGGCATTAGGGCACTAATGGCTGATCTAAAAAAAATAAATAAGATGGGGCATTGTGGGGGCAACCATCTAGGCACCTGTGTGGAGTTTCCCATGTGAATTCCCTGGCATATAAATAAGGGTACATTCACCATCTCAAACCACTCGATTTAGTCATCTTTATTTTGGTCTTTTCCTCTTGAATAAGAACTGTCTAATCTCCTTAAGCCAGTGAGGTTAAATGGAAGTTTTTTGTTTAGCACAACTCTGGATAGGGTAACTTGCCTTGTTCACCCAGAGTTTTTGATTGGTTACTGCCAAACAAGTCATTTGTATCCCACACACTTTGTATCTTCCTTTGTACATCCAAACTCAAAGGAAGCCTCACCTTTGCGACCTCTCGACCTATTAAAGTTTAGCTTCAATCAAGGTGTTCCATATCCATTACAATACACCCGTAAAGGCCGATACGTATAGGTAACGACCATGACCGTTACGTGATATGGGGGTGAAAAGGGGCAGTTAGTTTTTTAAGACCGTATCCGCTGTTATGGTGGCCGTAAAGGCTTTACAGGGCATAACTACCGTTACTCTCATAATGGTCGAAAAACGATCACTTTTTTTTCCTATTTAAATTCAATTTTCTCCTCTTTTTCACTTTTTTCATTCCGAAAACTCTCCTATATCATTTTACAATAGATTTTGACCACTCTTACTATATTTTTTAAGATTAAAACTGTGGATTGAAGTTATTTGAGCGAATAGAATCTACAAGGGCCTTTAAAAAAAATAAAAATTGAAAAAGCAGTATTTATGCTTTTTTCTGATTTCTAGTTCTAGTGCTTGATTGTAATGAGTAAACATTAGAGACTTAAGCATATTAAACAATTCACTTGACAACCCGATATAATACTCACCAAAGAGTGGACCGTTACACTACCGTAAACATGTTCAAAACAAAAATAATAATAATGCATATTTGAAATATTTACATTATTCTTGATTTTCTAGATATTTTTTTCAGAATATTTTGGGCAAATGAAAATTTTCAACTGTTACAGGGGTCGTAACGGTCGTTACGCCCCCGTATTGGCCATTATGGCGGATACCCGTATCGGTAATGTTGGTAACCGTTATGGTAATCGTTATCGATACGAAATACCTTGGCTTGGATAGTGTAAATAGGATTTGTCACTGCTTGTGAAGAACCATGAAAGAATGTCTAAAAAATTCTGAAAATATCATGACAAATCTTTTAAAGTCAAGATCTACCAAACCCCTAAATTTTTAGCTTAAATGGGGTCCATGTGTCCATACAACGTCGACGTCAGCCATACGACTGTTGACGTCAACAAGGTGACGTGTCGCCTCTCAACTTGTTGTATGCGGAATGCCTAGATCTATTCTTTGATACCAAGTAGAAGATGATTTGATGATTATAGTGTGGAGAAAAGAGGAGTGAGAGAGAAGAAGAGAGGAGAGTTTGGGGAAATGTTGTGGGTTAGCCAACATGCCCTAACACACAATGTTTTATTAAAATAGAGCATATAGTACACTGCAGGAGAAGAGGAAAGTGTGCACATGCACTTACATTAAAAGAGCCACTAACCACACACTATACACTAAAACTCTCTAGAGAACATACCTTTGGGCAAGGTTTGGAATATAATATATTTGCACTTATATAGTCTAGCCCCTTTGGCACCAAGCATAAGCATGCAACGTTCTTGGCACTCTCCATCCCCGCCACTTGAGTGAAAGGAAAGTGCGAACTCTAGCATGCCTCCTCTTGGTGTTTGTGCATGGACACTGGCTCTATAAACTTAATATTGAGTCATAACCTATCTTTAAGCCAATGAGGACCCTTGTGTAGTTCTTTAGGAACTTCCCAATTCCTTGAGGTAGTCAAAAGCGATACACTAACAACTTTGCTAATTACTTGATTTGATTACACAATAACATCCACCATCTCTCTTTATGGGTAGATCAATCATTCTCCTATTGACACACCCTATTCCGTGGAGTCCAATGTTGACAAATATGCTTTCGTTCGATCTAATTGTAGTGAGCTAGCTCCCATGGTTAGATGTTGGAGGTGCAAAACAGAGATGCTCGCTCTACTACCCTGATTGAGCGGCTGATAGAAAGCCCTACTTAGCTAAAATAAATGAGGAAGCCGTGTTCCATGAAGAACTTGCCTGGATGAGAACTTTTTAGGAAGGTATGTGGGGAAGCATTGAGGCCTTATTTCGATTACTGCTGAGCTTAACTGGTGAAGCATGAAAGCGGCTGGAATGTTGTGAGAGAAATGGCCCGATAAGCCCTCTTGATGGTACACAATCACTGCAGCGGGAGTACCCATTTGGAAGTATCTTTTGACTTTGTGATGCAAGACGCATGCATGTGACTAAATAATTAAGTGAGATCAATCAACAACTTAATCTAAATAATCAAAATTCACAAACTACGCTAAATCATCAAATATATCAACAATCAGCATGTAACTATGAGAGGTTTAGGCTACATATATCAAACTACGCAATGCATGACCATGAAATACTAAAAGATGGGATCTTATGGATGTAGGAACATCCAAGTAGCATAGGAATTAGTTTCATTTCATAAAGGAAAAGTTAATACTACCTAGGGTTTGCTCAATTAGGGTTTAGGCCAACGTAGGGTTCATGGGATTTGGGGAAAAGTGAAATTAAGGCTTAGGTTGCTTAATTGGTAAAGGGATTTGAGGCATCGGGTCTTAATACAAGGGAATTGGAAATTTGAATGGTTGGAAGTTTGAAATTTAGGGCCAATTAGGGAATTTGAGAATCTAGGGTTTAGGTGATTTAGGGAAACTTGGATATTTGGGGATCTAGGGTTTAGGCACTGTTTTAAATATCGACAATATCAGCCGATATATCCCACGATATATCTTGTATCCCACCAGTGTGATACGAAACGCACAAGTAGTGCGATATATCCCACATGTACGTTCTAGTGAGCATTTTCGAATTTTGATGCTCTTATTTTCAGTAAATCATGTTAAATTAGTGTCAAATTGTTACAAATTCATGAATTTTCATGTTCTGCATGAAAAATCATGGATTGAGAGCTTCGATTTTGAGATTTGAAAGAGATGGGCCGAGTTGCGAAAAATTGAAAAAAAAATTCAAAATTTCCCAATTTCTTGCAAATCGTTTGCAATCTTTGTTTTCAAACATCACATCAAACATATCTATAACCTAATCTAGTGATTATTCTTTTGCTTTTGAATGTATTGCTTGTGTTTCTACACGCCTTCTTGAATTTATAAATTATATGAATAGACATTGAATGTTACTTGCATCAATTTAGTTAGATGATGCATAAATTTGGACCCCATACAAAGAAAACATGTTATGTGTACTTGTTTTTTGTAATGTTTTGATTTATAAGTATGTGTCGATGTCTTTTTTAACAATCACCGAAGTTTCGTCGAAAAATTCAACCAATTTCCCCATGTTTCCAACAACAGCGATACATTACACGATACAACCGATATATCCCATGCGATAACTAATACGTATCTGTATCCCAAGAATGCGATACATAACGCGATACCGATATTTCGAACACTGGGTTTAGGTTAGGATTAAGGAATGAGATTCAAGGGGGTTTTGATGTGGAAGCAAGAAGGAATCAAAGGGACGAAGGGTGGGCTATATGACTAGCTATAGGGGTTCACACGTGTGGTCGTACGATCACATGTGTGGGTTATTTTGGCTAGGGTCTGGCATTTCAAGCGTTGGGTTTATATGGGAGGATGTAAAGAGAGAAAGGAAGGGATTTTGGAAAAAAAGGGGAAGTAGAAAAGATGAAAACTTAAAAGAAATACCTTGTTGTTGGAGAAAAGGGAAGAATACGGAAGGCAAGTGGAAGCCTTGTATCTCTGTTGAATAGGAATGGCCTCTCACCAATCCTAATCTTCAAATTGCATGGAGAACCCTTCAAATAACGTGAAGAAAAAAGAGAAACTTTAAAGTTTTTGAGAAGCAATAGCATGGAGAGCTCTACAACCCCCCATTCTTTTATAGTCTTAGAAATTTGTTCGTACAAAAAGACGCTCTCAGAAAAGATTTCTTAAAAAAACCCCATAATATCTACAATATGTCATTTAATGCATAAAACAAAATAAAACTGCAAAATAAACTAAATCCTAATAAAGTAATAAATAAAAACTAAGACACCCAAGTCCTAAAGTATCCAAGATCGAAGGTGGGTAACACAGCCAGATACGCACGATCCAACAGTTCGATCGACGTGTCCACTCGATCCAACGATCTGGAACTCCACAATACGCAGCCTCCGTTTATCTTCCCAGCGTGAGGTCTTCAAAGATGCACAAACCATGTACATGAGGCCTTCTATGATGGTCAAGGTTGCGATCTGGACCCCTTTGGACCCCATGTAACACTCGTCTAGCCACAAAGAAGGCTGCGTTGTGATCCTCCTTCGTTGGTACACTCTGAATGGTCAAATGTCTTCATCAACTCTCCCCGGCTGAGAAGATTTCGCCTCTGGTGAAATAAAATTGTGATGCTTCTCTAGAAGATCTAGGTCAAGTTGCTGAAGATTTGCATTTGTGATTTGCATGTCGGAAGCACGCTTATTTCTCCACTTGAGAAGGAATTTCTGGAATCCTATGTGACGGGTGGAGACCACTTGTTTATCCGATGTCTTCAATTTTCTTGCTTCTAACAGGTAAAGAAGGTATGGGTAGCAAGGGTTGGGACGGTGGATCGGGTAAAGGCCACGGGTTAGGGAATAGGTCAGGATCACTACTGTCAGGGTCTATGTGAGGGTCTCAATACGGGCTACAAGGTGATGTAATAGAACCCTTATACTATACTAGTTCTTCCACATTGAAAGTAAAACTAATTCTCATGGTAGGTGGAAGGTTTGCTACATACGCATTAAGACCCAATTTCTTTTGTATTTTGTATGTCTTGCACTACGTACTTGCAATTTCTTAATAGCTCATTATGGAAACTATTTAGGCTTACATGAACCATCACATATGCTCTTTAAAATTCTTGAAATCTGCGATGAGAATCAGCAAATACTTTTTACTTCTCATTACTTAGGTTAATTCGCTTTACGATCTCACCATGCAAATCATGAATGTGGTGTGCAAATGCATGTGTAGACTCTGAGGGCCTATGGGACACTGACATGGGTATGTGATCTATAGGCTTCCTAGGTTTATATCCATGCACAACCTCAAATGAACTCATGTTTATGAACCTATTGATGGAACTGTTATATGCTAACTCAGCTATAGGTAAAACGGTATCCCAAGTCTTGATGTGATCTCTCACAAGGCATCTGAGCAGATTTCCAAGACTCCTATTTACAACCTAAGTTTGTCCGTCTGTCTGGGGATGATAGGTTGACGAGAATTGAAGCCTCGTCCCCATCATGTGCCATGGTGTCTTCCAAAAATAGTTCATAAAGCGCACATCATTGTCAAACACTATGGTCTTAGGTAGACCATGTAAGCGTACCACCTCCCAAAAAGAAAAAGTTTTGCAATATTGGAGGCGTCTAGCATTTTAGAGAACGGAATGAAGTGGGCCATCTTGGAAAAATGGTCAATTACAACAAAGATGGAATCATGTTTCTTGATAGTCTTTGATAAGCATAACATGAAATCTATGCTAATATCTTGCTACGGAGTATGTGGCATTGGCAAAGGTATATACAATCCCTTATTTTGCCTCTTTTTCTTTGCCAATTGACAAGTCCTGCACTGCCCAATGATCTTAGCTACATCTCGCTTGATAATTGGCCAGTAGAATCGATCTTCCACAAGGGCAATGGTTTTGTCTTTCCCAAAAATGACCAGCTGCTACTCCAATATGAAGCTCCCAAACTAGAAAATCGTGGAGGGATGTACGGGGGAAGCAGAGTTTGTTACCCTTAAATAGGAAGTCATCCACGATGACAAACCCGCGATCGTCTCTCAACTGACCATCCCTAGTAACACATAACTCTCCAAAATCTGGGTACACATGATACTCTCCCTTTAGTTGAACAAACCCAGCCACTTCAACACTCATACTCTAAAGTAGCACCACTCGATGACCATGAGCATTGGTTGGTTTATTCTCGACCCTTGGCCTTGTGTTTGAGAATGAAAGTGTATTCTTGAAGAAATTGAACCCATTTAGCATGCCTAGGGTTTAGTTTCTTTTGGGAATTGAGGTAACGCAAAACCTCAAGATTAGAGAATAAGACGACTTCTTAAAACAACCACATAAAACTCTTTGTCATAAGTGGAATACCGTTGTTTAGCTTCATTTAGTTTCTCACTAAAATAAGCTATTGGATATCCTTCTTGGCTTAGTACTCCACCTATATCAGCACTCGGCGCATCACATGCAACTTCAAAGACTTTGGATAGGTACGGATCATCTTAGATAAACTTGCCCACCTCAGTGTAGAACTTATTATCTTGCGCAGTTCAATGAATTGGCATGATAGCTGTAGCAAGATAATTTGCAATGGTAGCGAACCAAGGTAATTGAGAGATTTTAAAAAGTTATTTGTTAGGGAACATGTCATTAATCGGTGTCGTCTCAATGGAATCCGATAAGACAAGTCGTGAGAGATGGTCAACCACTACATTCTCCACTCTTTTCTTGCCTCTTATTTTAATGTCAAATTCTTGGAGTAGAAGGATCCATCTTAACAAGCGAGGCTTAACATCCTTTTTAAAAAGAAGGTACTTCAGCGCCACATGATCGGTATATATGATAATTTTAAATCCTATTAAGTAGGACCTAAACTTGTCCAAAGAAAATACTACGGCTAGGAGTTCCTTCTTTGTAGTGGAATAGTTTACTTGGGCAGAATTTAGAGTTCTACTCGCATAGTATATCACGTGGGGCTTCTTCTCCTTTCTCTGGCCTAATCAACAAGGGATGTGATTTTAGTGATCTGACTCTAGATACAAAAGAGTTTTTGTCTTCCATAGGGGCCTAGCAACATACAACAGGACCACAACAGCTACACTAGAGCTCACACGAGAATGCACTTCGGATTTGCACAAATTTGGGTTCCAGAAAAGTACCCTATGTCCAAAAAGAAGGTTTTATGCCCCAATGAAAGAACAACAAGCAGCTTCACACACACGACTAGATCTGAATCAGGCAAAGAAGCCAACCAATGCACTAGATCACTAGTTTAGACATACACCAAGAGATTTGGTGTATAACTGCAGGCCCTAGGCCCCAAAAATGGTACAACCAGACTCCATTTTGGCTCCATGTTCTCTCAATACTCCCAAGATGAAGGAAAAACTCCATGGATCATAAGGGACCATGAATCCGACCCCCACTATGGAGAAAAATTAGGGAAACATCTTACTGATTTGAGAGGAATCATGAAAACATCGCAATTTGATGATTTTCTGTCGAATGAGAAAATCGGTCCAAACATACTTCAAATGGCCTCCAAAAATTCTGCAAAAATCACCATAAATCTCCTAAAATCGAGCTGCTTCAAATCATGTTCTTCACATTGAAAAATAACTCGTACAGATTGTACAGTGCCGACAATATCCGTACGATTGCTGACATTAGTAAGCTCTGATGGTGCCGATCAACTCGTAGTAACCCGCCCCAATACCAAGTTGGTTGAGAACAATTTAGGGAGTGAAGGAAGAAAGGGAAGAAGGAAAGGGGAGAGAGAGAGAGAGAGAGAGAGAGAGAGAGAGCGGGGGGTGGGGGGTGGTTGTGTTAGGGCTTCAAGCTCTATCACAAACATACTCTGTAGTAGTATACAACACTATTATACACATATATATCAAAAAAAGAAAAGCATTCTCAATAGACTCATCCTGATCTGGACTAACTTGTCCTAAGTCATGATGGGTTGGAGATGAGTACCAGTGGTCTGATCCATCCTGGCTCTTACTGAAATTGATACAAGTTGGGCAATACCAAGTTGTATCTAATAATACTTGTCCATTAAAAGGAACTAGCTCGCAACATGTATTGGCACAAATAATTATCATCATCTAAGCCTTATCCAAGATACTTGGGATTGGCTTGGTATTGGCAAATGATATATATAAGTTCTGAAGTTATCAAGATTGATACCCTGTCTTAGATGCATTAGTAGTTTTGACATCATGTGTTAGCAGACAATACTAGCTCTATGATATAAGTTAATATTTTCGACATCTTCATTTTCGTAGTTGAATGTTATAACTTAATATTTTTGACATCTTCATTTTTGTATTTAAATGTTTAGTAGTAAAGTATATCAGTCTCACTAAAAAAAGATTATGTTGAACTCTTTCATGCTTATTGAATTCCTTCGGGTTGTAAATACTTGTAGCCTGCGAGCTTTCCTTACTGCGAAGGGTAGGTTTTTTCTTTCCAGAACAGCCAAAAGCTACTTTCCAAATGATGAATATTACATGAGCATCTGCCTTCGAGTTTCTAGTATATAAAATGTAGCACCGGAGTAAGTTGAATGAAAAACACCACCTTATGGATTTTGTTATTGTTTGTTTCTTGATTAAGGTTCTTGTTACCTATAGAGAATTTTCCTATGATTTCCTTTTCACTGCCTGATTAAAGTGCTGTTACTTACACAGTTGCATATGGCATAGAAAGGATGAACAGGGAAGTGTCCAATTGGATGCGGGGGTTCAGTGAGAATAGCAATAGTCCTGAAATTCCTTTCACAGCCACTAGAGGTTATGATAGTGTTGTTTGGAATCGCTTGTATTCAAGAGATACTGTCGATATGGACTATCGGCGTTGCCAGGTGAGTACTTCTACCGCTGCTCAAAAAAGGATTGAGAGGCTCTATTTATTTGGTTGTTCAAATATTAAAGTTTTTACATTATTACTCCAGGGATTCGTTCCTGAATAATCTGTCCTCTAATCTAACCCAAGCATAGCGCATTTCTGCAGATTGCATTGCTTCATTATGATACATTATCATGACATTTAATTAGATGGGCCCAACCATGGGTGGACCACTATCCACAGATTTCATGGACTGGATGACCATATCCATTTGAATAAACTTGGACAAATGGCATTATGATACATTATCTGAACCATTCAACAGATGGGCCCACCATGGGTGGACCACTGTTCTCAGGTTGGTATGGAGTGGCCAATCTTATCCAGATGACTGCAGACCTTTCCCATTCCATGCTGACTGTTGTCAATGTCCTATATTTTCAGTTTGTAAGTCATCATTACAAGATTGAGGTCATCCACACTGTCCCGTTCCATGCTGACTGTTGTCAATGTCCTATATTTTCAGTTTGTAAGTCATCATTACAAGACTGAGGTCATCCACACTGTAATATTTTTTCAATTTTGGCTGATTGAAGGAGGGTATCCGTTGAACAGTCAGGATCATGGCCAGTGTGCCATGTGTCCAATTTCTGGGGATGCTTAATTGCTCAAATGAGTTGTGGTCCCTTCGGTCCTCTGGTAGATAACCTCAAAAGTAAATGACAGGGATCTAATGACCTTCTATGCTTTTTAGCAGTTGATAGTTCAAATGCTGAACTTATTATCTTACCACACTCTGGGGCACCCTGACCTGAATGCATATCCTATTCTCATCAGATATGTTCCATTCTTGAAGAGACACTAGAAGCAGTAGGTGCCAAAGGGATGGTAGTTGGCCACACTCCTCAACCTGAAGGTATAAATTGGTAGGTCTACCTTCTTGGTTTGTGGAATTTTTCCTTTTGGAAACTACTGATATTAGCTGCTGGTTTTGTTCCTTTTTCTTAGATTTTGTTTAAAGAGGTACTATATGATGCTCAATTGAAACAGAAGGGGTTCTTTTGTTAGATACAGTAGAGTAACAGGCAGGTTCCACATTTCTCCAACATAAGCAATTGATCTGGTGGGCCTTGCTAATGATAGGCCGCACCCTAATGTCTCCTCTATTTGAGGTTACCAGCCATCCAATGAAAATGGTAATACAACCGGTACTCTTCATTCTGGCAGGGTCAAGGGTCCTCCAATTGGGATATACTTTGGGTATCTCCAATCCATCATGGGGCCCACTATATGAATGTATGGAATGCCATAGGTGGACCATTTGCATTTGGAGTTTATCAGGCTGAGCAAATGTTTATTGAGCATTTAACATCTATTGATTTTAAGTTTTAACCATCAAGTATGTAGCCTTTGCATTTGTAATCCAGACTAACTTGGTTTTGGGTATTGTGCTGTAGCAAATGTAACCATAGCATATGGCGAATTGATGTTGGAATGTCAAGTGGGGTCCTTAATTCAAGACCAGAGGTACATTATATTTCATTTAAACCTATTATTATGTCATGTGCCTTAAGTATGCCATCTTGGACGTATTTATTATACTTTTGGTTGTGTAGAAGCAGTGTTTACCATATCGATATTGCATTACGTATTGCACCCTTGGGATTTGGATATGTATTGGTTATCACATGGGATTATATTGATCATATTGGGGAATTTATCTCACCTTTTAGGAAACATGGGGAAACATTGGGAAATTGATCAAATTTTTCAATGAATCTTCAGGGATTGTTAAAAAGGACATTAATATACACTTTTAAATCATAATATCACAAAAAAAAAAAAAAAACCAGGTTTCCTTTGTATAGGGTCCTAAGTTGTACGTTGTCTGACTAGATTGATGTAAATATATTCAAGGTTCATATAAGTTATAAATGTAAGAAGACATGTATGAAAACACAAGCAATACACTCAAAAGCTGATGCGGGAGTGTGTTGGTGTGATTCCAAGGATTCACCATATCTCCATGCTGGGGTGGGGTCTATGAGATGCAGAATGACCATGAGGTGGGCCCACGTGGGACCGTGTGAAGCGGGGGTTGCCCATGGGGAGGTCTCGTCTGAGTTTGCTTGGAAGAGCCTACATATAGGGATAAACCGGTCATTCCCATTAGCTTTGGAGTTTTTGGTGCGTTGGCTAGTTGTTTGCTATCAAAGTGGTATCAGAGTGGGAGCCCAATGTTTGAGTCTCCTCACCCGCGTGGGTGGATGATGCGGGAGCATGTTGGTGTGATTCCAATGATGCATCGTATTTCCACATTAGGGTGGGGTGGCCCACGAGGTGGGGTCTGTGAGATGCAGAATGGTCACAAGGTGGGGTCCACTGTGGGACCATGCGATTTGGGGATCTGTGCAAAGTGGGGGTTGCCCACAGGGAGGTCTCGCTTGGGAGAGCCTACATATAGGGATAAACTGATCTTTCCCCATTCGCTATGGAGCTCTTGTCACAGTCCGTGGCTTATATGGATCTAAGATAGGCACCATGGTGTGCCATAAAAGCCGTTACATGAAGGTAATGGTTGCAATCGTTACATGTTATGAGGTCGTAACAATCGTTATGGAAAAAATGACTAGTAAGTACCGTTATGCCCCCTGTAAAGGCCGTAATAGCCTTGTAATGGCCTGTTTCGGGGTAGATGTAGTTTTTTGGATTTTTTTTTTTTTCAATGTTATGGAGAAGATATAGGTATTTTGAGATTTTTTTTTTTCAATTAAAAAAGAAACCGTAACGGCCATTACGGCCCGTATCATAAAGATAACAGTGGTGGCCGTTATGGCCACCGTTACTGTTACGGAATACCTTGGTGGGCACTGATGTAGCTCCTGGGTATCCTTATTGTTGCCCATATCCCTGTCCTCATGCGAAAGTAAATTCCTGACTGTAGTCGAAAAATGATGTGCCATAACTACTTGAGTTGCTTGCCGCATATCCACCAGGTTGTATCCATATCCATATTCTAGGACAGAACTCGAGCTACCCTCCTGTGTTTGTGATCCATATCCATGCTGTGGCATAGAACTCGAGCTACCCTCCTGTCTTTGTGATCCATATCCATACCGTGGCATAGAACTCGAGCCACTCTCCCTCATTCGTGATCTAGATTTAGAGCCACCCGCTTCCCACCAATGCACGTCCCTCGTGGATATTGCCAGTAACTCTAATTCCGTTAGCTTTTAAGTCTGCTTCTTCTTTAGTAGCTTCTTACGTGTGTATGCTTTATTAATGATAGGCGGGGGCATGGTTCTTCTGGACGAGAACGATGGTCAATGTCCTGGGTGGTATGATTAAAATCCATTTCCCCACTGAACAGGCTAAGAGGCCTTTGAAATTGACTCCCAGGATTAGTTTCATTGTCGCCATCATCATCTTCAGACCCATCACCCGCATCACTCTCTGTCTCACTCTCGATGTTGGATAAGTTTCTTTGCCAAATGTCCCGCGTCATAGTGACTGTTGCAGCCTGCCCTCTGGTCTCATTTTCAATGGGTTAAAAGCTTTGTTAGGAGATCTAGCCAACTCCATATGAGAGTCAACATTAATCCTCCGTGATGCTGCCTCCACCACATGCAGCTTTGGTTGCCTATCGGAAGTGTCTAAGTCATCTGACCTAACCCACTCGTATAGTGGGTCTTCCATATCCTCGTTAGCTTTAGCATATGAGTGTTGATCGATGGTCATCGACTCTAATGGGTCCCCTATATTCTCATTTTCTTCAGCATATGAGTGTTGATCGATGGCCATCAGGTCTAATGGGTCCTCGTGTGCTTTTCTTCTTTCTTCTGTGCACAATTGCCTCTCTCATAGCGTTATGTTGTAATGGCAGTACGCTAGCTTCTGAAGCCTCTTGTACCCTAGTCTTTTGCGCTTATTTATGTGAATGAAGTGGGTGTGAAAGGGTCTTTTCCTAACGGTCATTGATTATTACATGCACCCATTTATATGCTTTGAGGGCTTTAACCTAGATGATGTCTTTCATAACTGCATGGATGCATACAAGGATCCCATTGAAAGATGTCTCTTTATCGATTGTCCTTAGCTTTACGTAAATGGGCTCCAGGACACCCACCGCACCACGCACACGCTCTTAGAATACACTGTTGATGGGGACATCAGAGAACCTACTTGGGTGTACCAGAGATGGAGACGACAACCCACATCAGCGCAACTTTCTTTGTGGATGGGAGATGAGTTCCAAATGGGGCCCGCCGGGCTATTTTGAAGACCCCACATGCATTGGACGTGCATCAGGAAGACTCCACTTTGGGATGATGCATGTGGGCTGCTTAGGAGATCATTTTAGTCACAGGATTTCTATTTTGTACCGATCCGACCATTGGATCCTGTTGATCAGGCCATTGAGCCACCAGATCTTCCTGATATGGGCCCCTTGGATTCTGATCTTACTTTCTTTATGATTTTTTGCTTAGTTTTAGGATTTATTTGATGGTTGAGATTGATAATAAATGTTTTAGTTTTCTTATTTTGGATGATGGGCCACTTCACTTAAGTGAGTGGCATAGTTGTAATTATGCTGAATTTTTAATTATAAAACCACCGGGGGGGAGTTCCAATCTTAGTGGTGTTATTGAGAAGAAAGAAAAAAAGAGAAGCTCTCTTGTGTGAATGAATTTTCCTACTTGTGTTTTAAGATTTGTGAGAAACCCTCCATTCCAATTGAATTGTGGAAGGGTAGAAGCTTATTTAATGGTGGAATCTCCAAGGTACATCTATCTTCTTTCTCTTATTCGAAAGGTATTCTTCTTCTTACATCCTTCCTCTCTCTTATTCGAAAGGTATTCTTCTTCTTCTTCTTCTCTTGTCTTCCTCTTTTCCTTTCCATTACAACATTCTAAAACCTAAATCATTTGAATCCTTAAAAACCCAATTCCTAAATTTCCATCCTTGAATCCAGAACCCTAATCAAATCTGATTTTTTACTTCCATTTTTATTTTTGTGAAACTTTTCTCAAACTAGAATTTTGCTTGCATCATTATCTATCCACGTGGTTGTTGCACTACCCACACTAGATTGGAAGTCCTTACTTCTAAGTGGGACACTCTTTAACTATTTTATATTTTCATGTACCGTGTATGTGAAAACCTAGGATCTTCATGTTATAAATTTGAATTTCTGAATATATTATAAGGATATGCTTGAGTTTTTATGTTGATTGCTGAAATTAATGTGTAATTGATCTCTCATCTTACATCCTAGGATAGTTTCCATCATCTTGCATCAAATTGGTCTCAGAGCGGGAGGTCCTGTATTTGAGACTCCTCACCGGGGATGATTAATGTAGGGGTATTTTCACACCGGGCTTGAGTGGGATGGCCTGTGGGATGCAGGGGCACACTTGGGGTGGGTGGCCTACAGAACCCATGGATTTTGGGGGGCTTCGGCTGAGGACCTAACTGATGGATTTGGCGCCTGGGCTATGAGATAAAGGGATTAATTCACCATGCTTTATCAGTTCGAGCTTTTAGAGCAAGTGGTTAATTGTCCTGCATCAAATTTGGTATCAGAGCCTAGGTCTAGTGTAAGATAGGTGTAACGCCCTGGATTTTTGCCAACCTGGAGTTAGACATCCTTAGATAATGGGTCGATCCTAACACCTTATTAACTTATCAGAACTCAATCCCAAAGTTTAAAATCTCTTTTTAACCCATTTCCTTCAAAATCTCACCTTTCACCACCTTAGTCTTCAAATTTTTTCAAGTACTTTCATATTAGACACAAATCCTAAAGTTTAAGTGATGAAGAACGATACTTCAAACTAAAAATTACTATAAATAGTAAATACATAAATAAAATGGGTTTTTCACCATTAACCTTTTGGAATCTCACAAAATAAATAGGTTATTTGGATAGAGCAGCTTCTCCTACCCCAAAATTATATATTGCTTTTCGAATAACTCTTTCTGGTTAGCAAGATATGCTCATTTCAAAAATCACATGGCAGAATCATCACCAAACAGGATAGCGACCGGCGAGGCCTCGCCGGTTAGCGGGCCGAGTGAGCCATAGCTGGCTGGGCGGCCCCTTTTTTGCGATTTTCGTCCGACTTCGAAAAATCATCTCCTTCGTTATAACTCTGATTTAAGTAATTCAAAAGCCAGATTGAAGCTTGATAAGTCTAGTTTCATATAAAAATAAGTGAAAAATATAATAAAATTTTTAATGTAGTTAAATATAAGTCGTCGTGACAATTGTCCGAAAATCATTAGTTTGGACAGCTGTTGCTTTTAGAATTTTTAGAATTTTTCTACAACACAAAATCTAATGAAATTTGGTGGAGACGAAGTGAACTTGATGGCAAACTACTAAAAAAATAATTAAAATAATATACTAACTAAAAGTGCCAAAAAGGGGTATAAAACTACCCTCGGACCTTATTCTGTCGTAATTAGGGCGGAATTTAGTTAAGTACTAAACTAAATAATTGATGGATTTGGCTTGAACCACTTTCTATACAAACTGTAAGACCCAAAACTATTAGAATCGCTAACACAACATTACCTAGAAATCTAGGATCAATCTCAAAGCCCAGTTGCTCTCGGGAGCATCTTAAAACTCCGTATCGGACCAAGACCGTGCGTTGAAAGTCTGATTACCGCAAAACTATACGGTTATGATCGCCTTACTGGGCTTGACTACCATCTCGGAAATCAAATCCAGATAGTGTTCAGAAATGCATAACTTGAGCCCGGAGCGAAGTGGGTGAGAAATGAGAATATCTTTAGGAAATGAACTGAAACTTAAGTGAATTGAATCGTTTGCTTGTAGGCCAAATCTAAGGATTCAGACTGTTAGAATCTGACCCAATTACACCCTCGGATCAGGAAAAATTTCCAACACATGTCAGTGCACTTGTGGCCCTGATCGAGTACCGATGACCGTTGAACTGAAACTGGTCCCCCACGGCTGATCCACTGATCTGATCGGACCGAGATCTTAACTTAGTGTAGATCCATCGTCAGAGGGCTTACTCCCGACAGCATGCAGAAAGGGGGCCTCCAGATCAGCTCCGTTGGATCGAATCGGCCACTTTTTGGCTATAACATGAGTATACCATGGCTCTGAGGCCATTTTCATCAGTTCTGGGTCTATATAAGGACCTAAACCCAACCCTTCTCTCTCACATACGAATTTGCTCCAAACCCTAGGAGAGAGAAGAGAGCATGAGAGAAAGAGTGGAGATCGAAGGGAGATCCTCGGAGTTTGCTGCCGTCCTGTTCTGCTACTCCATGCCTCGATTCACCCTTCCACATCACTACACCGTCGATTTCAACTCCGTTTTTGGGTAAGAAATTCTAACCCTAATCTGTTTTAGGTATCAAAGTAGATGAATCGGCGAAATAGCTAACCTATTTCGTGATTCAGGTAGCCGTTGTGCCATAGACAAAGACGTAGTGTTCAAACTGAGCTCGGTACGGGTTTACCGGTGAAAGGTGCGGACTGTAAATGTTTAGGTTATGGTTTTTAAGGCTTTTAATGTTAGTAATGGTTTATGACTGACTTGATTGCCGCCATATACCCTTAGATATGATGTTTTTTATATATCACATATGTATAAACTATGTTTACTAACTATGCATTTCATGTGCTTGTTGAAATGTTTAAATGAATATGAAATTTCGATTTGTGCTTGCCATGACTAATAATCTAGGGTACGTAATTTTTATAGGTATGACAACTCCTATGTAAAAGGATTTGCCCTAATGTGTGTCATAACTAAGTTATATAATGTATGTTGAAATGTGTAGCCTAAGTGTTTGATAAAATGTCTGAATGAGTAAGTGTTTGATGGATTGTACTTTACAAGGGTATTGAGATAAGATTCTCAGCTACCTTAGCTATATGAATAAAATTCCTTCATGTAATTTAAATCCAACTATGAGATTTATATATGAGATGTATAAGTGTGATGATATGCTTATTCTGTGTTTCATAAAAATGCTCAAATGACTGAAATGTTTGAATTGCTTGCTCAATATGGTTATGACTATCACATGTAATTACTTGCTGCATTTGATTGTGATTGGGACTACTACTTAGTCCAGGCAATCGGTAACGGTTGTCGAGTTAGTAGTCAAGGTCGTTTTGCCACATAAGATAGGTTCGAGGAATTCGAGTCGTACGCTGCTTGTTGACAGTGGTTAGGCTACGCGGAGTGCTTTCGCACTCCATGTCGATCAATTCAACATGCACTCGTACCAGTCGAGCATATCAAGTAACCCGATTGACCCAATGTATGTTCACCATGTATGGACTCTACTGCTTGAACCAAGGTACCAAACTTACCAGTGAAAAGCCCGTTTAACGTTGGTACCTCGATCTGCTAAGACTCATGAGCCAAGCATGGTGGTATGGGACACCGTGGTTGAGCTGTTGGCCTACACTGGGGTGACAAGCCTCCCCGTAGTGACCAATGAGCAACCCAAACTCATGAGCAGAATACGGTGGTATGGGACACTGTATTCGACTTGTCGGCCTATGACCAAGTGACGAGCCTCTAGTAGTGATCTCGAGTATACACTAAGACTACACCAAGGTGACGAGCCTTACTGTAGTGACCTTGAGTATAAAATAGGCCTACGATCAGGTGACGAGCCTTGCCGTAGTGACCTTGAGCATAAAATAGGCCTACGATTAGGTGACGAGCCTCTCGTAGCGACCTCAAGTGTGAATTAAGCCTACGCTGAGGTGACGAGCCTCTCGTAGTGACCTCGAGTGTGAATTAGGCCTACGCTGAGGTGATGTGTTGGAACTCGGGAGTTGAGCTTTTGCTCGACCCCCGATTTTCAGGGCATTACAATAGGTGTTCGACAAAATTCCCATACCCATAGTAGAGCATATAAGTGACATATAGCTTGCTGAATTTTCTGCTTGGGTGTTTTCAAAGTCCTATATTGTTAGAATTTTCAGGTTTAGTGACTTTAAGACACCTAGTTGCTGAATTTTCAATTTTAGCCTTATTGGAATCATTTTAGAGTTGTCCATAGGGTTTAAAGTATATGTGCATCATATAGTGTCACATTAGACATCATCAAATCTGATTTTCGCATCGCATTTATCATATAGTACACACACATCTAGGTTATCTCTCATTAGGGTCGTTTAGTGTATGCAAACGTGAACAGGTCGTGGTTTTGGTCTATTCCTCACCATGAAACTAGATCAGATTGTCGAGGCTCTCGAAAAGATTAACCGCCGTTTGACGGCCATTGAGACACACAATAAGACCACTGTCGCGCAATTGATTGCCAACAACCAGTGTATCATGAGGTTGGAGGCTACCTCTCACGATATTGCCGTCACTGGGGAAGACCATCAGTCTTAGGCAGGAGAGCCAACAGATGAAGACCTAGTTGAGCAGCGTCCAGTTCCAGTAGAAGCCATTAGGGGTCTTAATAGGAACTTTGGTCAGGGAGTAGGTCATGTAGGAACAGGCGCTCGTACGCCTCGTAAAGAGTCACGGGATTGTTACGACCTTGAGGATAGTGTTATGAAGAGTCGATGCTCTCAATTTTGATGGTCACCTGAACTCGAAGCATTTCCTTGACTGGCTAGCTGACATGGACCACTTCTTTGAGTGGTATGATGTCAGATCGCTGTTGAGCGAAGTTCGCTAAGATGTAGTTGATGGGTCAAGCCAAGTTGTTTTGGACCAATACAGAACGAAAGGCAGAGCGGTGTGGAGTTGAACCCATTACATCATGGATTGAGATGAAAGAACTTCTTAAAGAAAAGTGTCCCGCTCTCCTACCGTGATTGTCTTTTAAACTAGTGGCAGTCCTTGAGGCAAGGGTTGATGTTTGTATTGGATTACATCAAGAGATTCGAGGAGTACATGATGCGACGTGTTGTTGATGAGTCCCCTGCTGTGACCTTGTCTTGTTTTAGGACGGGCCTGTGCCCTGAGATTAGACGTGAGCTCATCCCTCATGATGTTGGTACTACCTTAGGGTAGAGGAGCTTGAGCAATACCTAGTGCAACTGACCATGAGGCGGTTTGGGTCTCGTAATTCCAATGGCTGGGTTGCTCCTCAGGGAGCCAACCTAACCTTCGGAGCCGACCAAAGCACCAACTGGTGCTCCCACCTATAACAGAGATGTTAAAGGTAGGGATCTAGTCATCACTAGTTTGAAGGGAAGTGAGCACATGCAGTGTTTCTGTTGCAATGGTTATGGTCACATCGTAAAGGAATGTCCAAACGAAGAAAGAGGTAAAGCTCTTATGATAAATGAGGTAGATGAGGATGACAAGGATAATTGCGACGTTGAGGAACATGAGCCTGATATTGGTGCTAGTGATGAGGAGTTTGATGATCAGGAGACCCACACTCTCTTAGTAGTTAGATGTGCCCAGTGTTTAAGTTATCGGCGAAAAGTCGATAATATCGGTGTCGCCAGCGTTATGACACCGAAGACTCCTTTTTTAGTTTCTCTGCCAGTTATTGGCGAATTATCAGGGATTTTTTTTGAGTTTTCGCGATAATCAATTTTTTTTTTTTTTCATTTCTTTCTAGATTATCGACGAAATATCGGGCGATATTATCGAAATACGGGTGATATTATCGGAATATCAACTGTGACCACCAACCACACAACCTATCACGAGAAAACTGTAGCTAACTACCTCTTTTCTCTGATAAATAGATAAAAATCAGAAGAAAAATCGGAATATCGGGGCTGAAATTGCGTACATACATTAAAAATGGGGGAAAATTTTTTTATAGTAATTTTCATACCTGGTTAGTCGGAAGTCGGAACAGGAACTTCTCGATCGACAGAGCTGGTACGCGTACGCCAAAGGTAAGAAAAATCTCACCATCTCCCTCTTCTGTTTCAATTGAAAGCTCCATGTCGCAATTTCGGCGAAAAATTAAGGATTTGAGCGAGATTTACTCTCGATTTGGGAGTGATTTAGGGATTTGAAATCTCTCGCAAAACCCCTCTTTCTCGTGCAAGAATCGCTCTGGCATGTGAGAATACCTCTCGCGCTGCCCCTCTTTCTTGAGTCCTTTGAGGGAAATTGGATCTGAGTTACTTAGAACGCTCTTATCATACTGAGTAAACTCAGTTGGGCCCACCTAGAATGTATGTGGTCTATCTACACCGTCCATCTGTTTTTCCATCTAATTTAAGGGCTTGAGCCCAAAATTGAAGCATATCCAAAGATCAAGTGGATCATACCATAGGAAACGGTGGGGATAATGATTTCAACCGTTGAAACCTTTGTAGGCCCCACAGTGATGTTTATTTGTCATCCAACCTGTTCATAAGATCATACAGACATGGATGAAGGGAAAATACAATTATAAGCTTGATCCAAAACTTCTGTGGCCCCTAAGAATTTTTCAATGGTAGACATTCAATTCAACTGTTTCCTGCAGTGTGGTCCATTTGAACGTTCTATATGTTTCATTTTTAGGGTCAAGCCTTGAAATTATCTGGTAAAATTGATGGAAGGAGCGGATCAGATACAGAAATCAAGGTGGACCTTACAGAGTTTACTCACTACACAATCCGCTTCCCTTTTGTGGAGTGTAGCGAATATGGTGAGATCTTGGACTCACTGGAAGCAGATTGGCTAGTGTACCACACACCAGTGTGTTGACATCACCAAGTTATGTGGGTCCCATCATGAGGTATGAGTTATATCTAAACCGTCCTTCCACTTGGTGAGCTCATCGTAAGTCTTGATCCAAAAAATAAGACAGATCCAAAAATCAAGTGGACCACACTGTAATAAGCAGTGGAGGATTAAACGCTTGGCATTAAAACCCTTTTGGGGGTCACAGAAATTTTGGATCAGTATTATATTTGTTTTTTCTCTTAATCCAGGTCTGTGTGACCTTATGAACAGATTAGATGGAAATTAAACGTTAAGGTGGGCCCTACGAATCTTTTAACGATGAGAATCATTGTTCCCACTACCATTTGTGGTGTGGTCCACTTGAACCTTAGAAATTACTAATTTTTAGGATCAAGATTTAAAATGATCTTGCCAAATGTATGAACGGTGTAGATATGATAAATACATCATTGTGGGGGCACATGTAGATGTAACTTTGATCTCCTGTACAACACGGAGAGCACTCGTCTTCGGACGACACATACCTACACGGCTACACCAGCTAGGTTGCAGGTAGTTCCTGCACTGGAAACCTAGGTGGGGCCACTGTGATGTTTTTGAGAAATCCACCCCACCCATACGTTTTGTAAGATCATTTTAGAACATGGGACTAAAAATGAGCCGGATCCAATACTCAGGCGGGCCGAAAAGGTGAGGATTGAACGTCCACAGTTGAAATATTCATGGGGCCATAGAAGTTTTGAATCAAGGGAATATTTGTTTTCTTAATTCATCCCAGTAGGAATGACATTATGAACGGTATGAATGGCATTTAAAAATTACTGTCGACCCCGGGGAGGTTTCAATGGTAGGAATTTCCCCACCATCTTTTCTTTTAGTGAGGCCTACTTGAGTCTTTGATCATGCTCACTTTTTATATCGAGTCTTAAACTGAGCTTAAAAAATGGATGGATGGGTAGATTTCTCACAAACATCATGGTGGGCCCCACCTAAGTCTGCAGTGCAGGAAATCCACGTTGGCTAGATCGCTGGTGTGCGGTACGCCAGCCAATCCGCTTCCGGACTCACCTAAGTCAGTGTGAAATCGGATTGCATACTGTGCGTCGGTATGCCCTTATTGTAGTGAGTAAACTCTATTAGGCCCACCACCATGAATGTATGTGGTTTATCCACGCCGTCCATCCTTTTTTCCAACTCATTTAAGGGGTTGAGACCAAAATTGAAGCATATCCAAAGCTCAAGTGAACCATACAACAAGAAACCGTGGGAATAATGATTTCCACTGTTGAAACCTTTCTAGGCCCCATAGTGATGTTTATTTGTCATCAAACCTGTTCATAAGACCATACAAACATGGATGAAGATAAAACACAAAAAATTAGCTTGATCCAAAACTTTTATGGCCCTTAAGAATTTTTTAATGGTATACGTTCAATTCACACTGTTTCCTGTGATGTGGTCCAGTTGAGCTTTGGATATGATTCATTTTTTAAATGAAGCCTTAAAATTATCTGATAAAATGAATGGACGGAGTGGATAAAATAAATAAATCACAGTGGGCCCCACAAAGTTTACGGTGGCCTTATGAAGTTTTTAATGGTGGACATTCAATCACCACTTTTCTTGTGGTGTGATGCACTTAGATGAAGCTGATATTTATGTTTCCCCTTCATTCATATCTTTTTAACCTTATGAATGGGTTGGATAACATTAAACATCACTGTGAGCCCTAGGAATGTTTCAATGGAGAACACCATTAACCCAATTGTTTCCTGTGGTGTGGTCCACTTAAGCTTTGACAATCTAATATGTCCTTCATTATGGAGTGATATGAAATTTGTTTCATTGTATCTATATATAGTATCAATCGGGAGCAAAATGTCATCTAGATCAAGAAAAGGAGGAGCAAGGGACATTAGGTGGAAACACGGACAACCAGTGGAGGGGAATAAATATGGAGCCATATGCAACTACTGTGGCCAAGTGATACGGAGTGGGGGAGTGTCTAGGCTGAAGGAACATTTGACAGGGGGATACAAGAATGTGAAACATTGTTCAAGTGTAACAAAGTCAGTGAGAGAGGAGATGAGAAGAGTGTTGGTTGAAGCGAAGTCACACAAGCCGCAACAGAAGGATTGAGAGACGGATTTGAGGGAGGAGCTACGAGGCATTGGACAGGGCCTAGGTGCTATCGACGAGCAAGATGACGAAGACGAGGAGGGGATCGCATATCCCGATGACTGTGTTGCAGCTCAAGATAGGAAGGAGTTCAGACAAGTGATTCGTGAGTCTCGGGCATCAGAGTGGGAGGGGGAGCAAAAAAGACGATTTGATGAGAGTAGGCCGTCATTTGGGACGTCCCGACATGAGGTTAGTGGGAGCAGCAGATGATTTGAGGGAGGCAATATGGGTGGTAGTGGTTCTGGCGGGCATGGCCTACAATGCACACAAAGTGCTCGTGTCATAGATGCACTCATTGTAGGCGTTAATTAAAAGAGATTAAAAAATATGTGGAACAAGGGGCTCGGGGAGAAAGTGGGGGGCGCTATATCTAGGCAGTTCATCTCAAGCCATATACTAGCAAATGCCGCAGCCAGTTCTCACTTAAAAAATATGATTAAGGTGCAGCGTGTCGGGCTTGACATGAAGCCTCTGACGCCACAGGAGATTCTTGGTGTCTACCTCGATCAGGAGTACGGGAAGATGCAGGCTTGGGTACGTGGACTCAAGCCGAACTAGAAGTAGTACGGGGTGACAATCATTTGTGATGGGTGGACAGGACCCACAAAATTGTCCATTATCAATTTCATGGTGTACTGTAGAGGATAGCTCGTTTTCCTCAAATCCATTGATGCATCAACCAACATAAAAGATCAGAAATACATATATGACCTCTTAAAAGGAGTGATTAAAGATGTTGGGTCCCAGAATGTTGTCCAAGTTGTGACGGACAATGGCAGTGTGTTCGTTAAGGCGGGGAAGAAATTGATGAGGAGGTACAATCTCTATTGGACCTCGTGTGCGGCACACCGCATTGATTTAATGCTCGAGATAGGCCAGATGGATTCTGTCAGGAGGACCATCCAGAATGTGAGGAGAGTGACAAACTTTATATACAATCACTCATGGTTATTGCTGCAATTCGTGAGTGTTGTGGAGGGGACATCGTTAGATCAGGTGCGACACGGTTCGCCACGAACTTCATTGCACTCAACAACTTATATAGGCACCGCGCGGGTCTCAGGAATTTGTTCAGATCTGAGAGATACTTAAAGTGGAATCAGAGGAAGATTGAGGGTGCAAAGAACGTTTCGAAGATGGTGCTTTCCGATTCCTTCTAGGATAGAGTTCACAACGTCGTTTCTATCCTGCATCCGATTTGTAAGGTCCTAGGAGCCGTAGATAATGAGATGTGGCCTTCGATGGGGTCAATGTATGAGCTTATGAGAATTATGAGAGGGGATATTACTACAATCCCCAATTCATGTAAGTAGGTGATCAATATCATCAATGAATGATGGATCGGGACTCTCGAGCATCTACTCCACCAAGATGGTAAGTTTGTTACGTTTACCCATCTTTTTTATCACTTGCACTTGCACTTTAAGCATCACTTCTATTTGCAGGTTAATGTAACTGAGTAACTAATATTTGGGTTTCAGCATACTACTTGAATCCCAAATTCGATCATAAACGTTGGCTCCATGAGAATAATGATTTGACGATGACCGTCCATGAAGTATTCGAACGATTATTCCCAGAATCGACAGCGCAAGCCGAATTCGGTAACCAGGTAATGCAATTTAATCAGATTTCGCAAATGGTAATTGATAAAATAAATTTTCTTCTTTATAGCCTCTAGAAATATAGGTGATTAAAAATAATGATCCGTGAATCCGTGTTTACAGTTGTTGCAGTTTAGGGATGCTAGGGGTACATTCTCATCCGCACTAGCAAAAGCATCAACATAAACGATGTTGCCATGTGACTATGGTAATATAAATAATTAATTGCATTTTTCGTTTAAACTTCAAACTAAAACAAGCTCCTCATGGATATATAGGTGAGTGATGAGCAATGTACGGAGTTGACACCCCCACACTGCAGTTATTGGCAATTCGTGTTCTCGCACAAACTGTATCCTCTTCACTGTGTGAGAGGAATTGGAGCATATGGTCACTCATACACACCAACAAGAGGAATAAGCTGGCATATGAGAAGTTACAGAAGCTCGTTTACTTCCACTACAATATGAAGTTAAGAGAGGCAGTTGCGGGTAGATCGAGACATGGAGGAAAATCTGGACCCGCTTGACCTGTTGTCTATTGATACCATGGCACAGATAGGTACCATGGCACAAATCAGCTGATTTAGATGATGTAGAGGGAGGCCCCGCTCCACAGGCAGCTGAGGGAGCAGCGTCTCTTGGTATCGATGCCGATCAGGTAGTAAGCCAACAAAAGGCGGATATAGACTCCTTTAATCCTTTGGTGAGGAGTTCGGCACATTCTGATGAGGGTGAGGAAGCACCTTCATGGCCCCCTCCCCATCATTAAGTCGTAGTGAGTGATGATGATGAGATTCAACCCCCACTTGACACTGGTCATGGGGACGACGGCAATGATGACAATGGTGATGAGGGGGGGGATGGAGGCACTGAAACTAGTATAGGTGGTACTAGTGGGGGTGGGGGGTACACGACGGCTCAGAGCCAACGATCCGTTGACTAGTTCACTGAGGAGCAAAGCTTTGACCATGCCACTCAGGATGAGGACCATGGATCTCGTTCACCATTCAGGGTGAGAGCATCAAAGCCCACATATATGTTCGAGCGTCGTTTTAAAAAGAAAAATGCACCACGGCTGATGCTCTCACATGCAGCTTATCATATACGGACATAAATTCAGATCAGGGGAGCTCCACCTGTGTCCCACCTTATGCTCATGGGGGATATCACGGGTATGACCATGACAGCTCTAACATTCAGTTACACTCATCTACCCATGGGTACAGGCATCCGGAAGATAGTTCTTCGAGTCATGACCCTTTAATAGGAGAATATTTGGGGTACCCGTATGGCTGGCAGCAATATTACCAAGGAGTCGGGGTTAGACTTGATCTGTTCCCTTAGCACCCTACTCAGCAAATGCCGTTGATGCGTGTCATGCAATACCCACGTCTAGGTGTACTCGAACAATTTAGGGAGGACAACTATCAGAGATACATGAGTGAGTTCCTCAATTGGTATGAATAGAGGATGACCTGGGAATAGAACTGCCAATTTGTTGGGCAATAGTTATAAAATGCTATGTATTGTGTATGTGGTTTGGTAGTTAGTGTAAGTGCATGTGCATACTTCGCTTTTCTCCTGCGGTGTACTATATGCTTTATTATAATAAAATATTATGTGTTAGGGCAAATAAGCCTGACACAATATCTCTCCCAAACTATCCTTCTTCTTTCTCAATATTTTCCTCTCTTCTTCACATTATCATCATCATATCTTTCTCTACTTAGTATCAGAGCATAGATTCAAGCATTCCGCATCCAACACATTGAGAGGCGACACGTCACCTTACTGATGTCAGCAGCCGTACGGATGACGTCAGCGTTGTACGTACGCATGGACTCCGTTTAAGCTAAAAGTTTAGGAGTTTGATAGATATTGATTTTAGAAGATTTTTCATGATTTTTTCAAAATTTATTGGATCTCTATTTTGGGCGAAATAGAGAAATTGGAAATCGCCCCTATCTTTCGTCATACTCTCCTACCTCCTGAGTCATCGACTCTGGAGCTTCCTCTCATATGACTGGTAAGTTTCAATTCTTTTTTTCTTATTCTCCTTCTCCTCCGACTCAGTATGTCATAGTTGCAAATGGAAACCAATCTCCCATATCTGGAATTGGTTCATCCCTCTCTTCTTCCTTGTCTGTCCTCAGTCTTGCATGTGCCTTGTTTTCTATTAAACTTATTGTTTGTTAGCTCTTTTACTAAATCACTCAATTGTTCCATTACCTTCTTACTTTCTTATTGTTTGTTTCAGGACCTACAGACGAAGAGAGTGATTGGTGGTGGGCATGAGCAAGGAGGCGCTTATCTTCTCGATGATATACCCATTGCTGCTTCTAGTTCCCTTTCTCTAAATCAAGAGTCCATGACTTGGTGGCATTGCCGTTTAGGCCATCCATCCATAACTAGATTGAGACTTTCGTTTCCCTCTGAATTGTCTAAACATCATTGCGCTACGTTTCCTCCTAACTCTTCTGGGAGAAAATCTCAACATTTTCATCTGATTCACTCGGATGTCTGGGGACCAGCTTCAGTTACCTTGACTTTTGGATTTAGATATTTTGTTACCTTTATTGATGATTATTCATGCATGACTTGGATTTATATTTTGAAATCTAAAAGTGAAATGTTTAATGCATTTGAAGTGTTTTATCACGAAGTGTGCACTCAATTTCATTGTTCCATCAAATCCGGGGGGGGGGGGGGGGGGAATACATGTCTACTGCCTTTCTATCCTTATTGCAGGAACGTGATATTTTGTCTCGGACGTCATGTGCTCGCACGCCTCAACAAAATGGTATTGCAGAACGAAAGAATCGTCATCTTCTTGATGTTGCTTTTACCCTTCTGCTTGGTATGCATCTACCTAAACATTTTTGGGGTGCTCCTCTTCTAACTGCTACTTTTCTTATTAATCGTATACCCTCACGTATCCTATCTTACAAATCTTCATTTTCTATATTGTATCCTCATGATAATCCATTTCCTTTGCCCTATAAAGTTTTTGGTTGTACATGCTTTATTCAAATTTTGGATGAGAGTAATGATAAACTTAGCCTCAGGGTAATTAAATGTGTCTTTCTAGGGTATCCTCGGAGTCAGAAAGGGTATAAATGCTTTGACCCATTGACTCACAAGAAATCTGTCTCTATCGATGTAACTTTCATTGAGGATATTTCCTTTTTCTCTGCTCCCGACCGTTCCCTTTGTGATCCTCTTGCAAGTCAGGGGGAGTATGACTCTTATCCTCTTTCTACTAATGATCATGGAAAAACTCCTCTCCCCTCTATTTAGCATCCTGTTGGTGATATGGGTGAGCCTAAGCCTCTGCAGGTGTATCATCGTCGAGATAAATCTTCACACGCTCAGCCATCTACCCTTTTACTCACTTTGGATGTTGGCTCAAGTGACTCTCCTACCTCGAGTTTAGATCTTCCCATTGCCTTGTGCAAGGGGTCACGATCTTGTACTCAACACCCCATTAGTAATTTCATTTCATATGATCATCTTTCACTGTCTTTTCAGTCGTTTGTAACCTCCCTTTCATCATAGACTATTCATAGATCTCTCTCACATGCTCTTCAGAGTCTTGATTAGACGAAGACGATGATAGAAGAAATGTCTGCTCTTGAGAAGAATCATACTTGGGACCTTGTGCGACTTCCTTTAGACCATAAATATGTTGGTTGTTGATGGGTTTATACGATCAAGTTTCTTCCAGACGGCTCAATTGATCGCTATAAAGCCCGTCTTGTTGCTAAGGGTTACACACAAACTCATGGTGTGGATTACTTCGAGACATTCTATCTGGTGGCTAAGCTTAATTTGATTCGCGTTGTGCTCTCCTTGGTCGTTAATTTATCATGGCTCTTGTTTCAGCTTGATGTTAAGAATGCATTTCTCCATGGGGATCTTGCAAAGGAAGTTTACATGCATCAATCTCCTGGCTTTGTTGCTTCTCACAACCCTGCACTTGTCTGTCAGTTGAAGAAGGTTCTTTATGGACTCAAACAATCCCCATGTGCATGGTTCAAAAAATTTAGTCAGGCTCTCTTGGAGTTTGACTTTGTTCGTAGTCATGCCGATCATTCTCTCTTTATATGTCGACGATCGATGGGCATCATGGTTCTCATTGTCTATGTGGATGATATTGTTTTGTCCGGTAGTGATTCTGCTGGAATGAGGGAGGTCAAAGATTTTTTGAAGACCAAGTTTAAGATTAAGGATCTTAGTCCTCTTCGCTACTTCCTCGGAATTGAAGTTGCTCACTCATCATCCAGATTGGTTTTGTCACAACGAAAATATACGATCAATCTTCTTATGGAGACTGGCATGTTAGGGTGTAAGCCTGCCACCACTCCCATGGATACTTCACAGAAGCTTCGACCAGATGATTGTGCTCTCCTTACTGATCCCGAGATGTATCGACGACTTGTAGGCCGACTTATTTACCTGACTATTACTCACCCAAATCTCTCATTTGCCGTGGGGGTTAGCCAATTCTTGCAAGGTCCCCATACTTCCCATCCCACGGCTGTCTACCGCATACTTCGGTATTTAAAATCAGCCCCAGGTCTTGGCCTCTACTTTCAGTTCCATGGTCATCTTCATCTTTCCGGATATTCCAATGCTGATTGTGCAGGTAGTACTTTTGATCGCCGCTCTACATCCGGCTTCTATACCTTCTTAGGTGGCAATCTTATAACTTGGAAGAGCAAAAAGCAACCAGTTGTTGCTCGGTCCTCAGCTGAAGCAGAATATCGTGCTATGGCTCATGCGACATGTGAACTCGTGTGGCTTTGCAACCTTCTTGAAGAACTTGGCTACCCTCGTTCGGATCCTGTTCCTCTTCACTATGACAACTAAGCGGCCATCCATATTGGTCGTGACCCAGTTTTCCACGAGCGAACCAAACATATTGAGGTCGACTGTCTCGGGAGAAAGTCGCTTCTAAAGAAATCATCACTTCTTTTGTTCGATTTGGGGATCAACTTGCTGATGTTCTTACAAAGTCCTTAAAGTCGAGATGCTCTTCATCATGTTCGTGACAAGTTGGGCATGATCAACATCTATGCTCCAACTTGAGGGGGAGTATAGAATGCTATGCATTGTGTATGTGGTTTGGTGGTTAGTGTAAGTGCATGTGCACACTTCCCTTTTCTCCTGATGTGTACTATATGCTTTATTATAATAAAATATTATGTGTTAGGGCAAGCAAGCCTAACACAACATCTCTCCCAAACTATCCTTCTTCTTTCTCAATATTTTCCTCTCTTCTTCACATTATCATCATCAAATCTTTCTCTACTACAGTACCACTCTCAACTGCCACGGGATTCGAACAATGATTACGAGCCACCTCATTACTCTATGTGGGGATGAAATATGGCTAGAAATGTGTACCTTTTTTTTTTTTAAAAAAAATCATTTACTTTTGCATGTCTTAATTATTGTAAGCTTGCATTTGTATTATATAAACTCATTTTGGGTTACTATTTGAGTGATTTCTTACGACAACGCATGCTTTTTGGCCCCCATTAAATGGAAACTTATTATTTAATGCATTCTTTTTGCAATTTTTTTCATTCTTGAATTTGTAAATTTGTGTATTTAGGCATGTCCTAGAGTTTCATTGAAAAATTCCACCATTTTCTCTATGTTTCCCCCTTTTACCCTACATTTCCAGTTATTGACGATATTATTAGCGATAACGATATTATATCTTTATCTTCGGCTAGCGAAACTTGTAGCAATACCGACAACTCGAACACTGGATGCACCTTTACCCAAACTAAAGAAAACGATGATTGGCGTAGGAACACGATCTTTTACACTTATACCAAGCAGTGTTCGTAATATCGATACTATCGGCCGATATTATTGGTATCGCACAACTGCGAGACGATATTCCCGCGATAACGTCCAGAAGATACCAAAAATGCCCAAATCCAGATATCGGCCGATATTATCGGCGATATCGCATGATATATCGACGATATCACGCCATTTCCTCTCCATTATTGTCGGACATCAACGCACGGACAGTCACGGGTGGATTGCAAGGGACTCACGAGTCCCACTGTAGCCAACCACCCACACACACCATAAAAATCGGATCTAAGCAATGGAGAATAAAAAAAAAAAATTGAAATCGAAGAAAAAAGAAAGAAATCGGAGCGTACCTGACTGTAGCGGTGATCGGAGGTGGGCCATTCGACAAGTAAGTGGATTTTCTTCCCATTTTCTTCATATTCCCTCTTTCTTGGAGATTCCGGTGAGGAATCAGGCCAGATCGGAGGTGTCGTTCCTTCCGGAACGGGATTTGAGGGGACGAACTGGATCGGACTGCGTGGATGGAGGCTCCGAGGTGAAAATGAAGAGGGAAAGGGTGAAAAGGGGGCGGATTGGAAAATCGGGTTGCGTACTGAGTTGCTCGGTACGCTCTTATTGTACTGAGTAAGCTCTGTAGGGCCCATTTTTTACTAAATAGTTCATCCACACCGTCCATCCATTTTTCCAGATCATTGTAAGGGTTGAGCCCAAAAATAAAGTATATCAAAGTCTCAAGTAGACCATACCAAAGGAAACCGTGGAAGTATTGATTTCCACCGTTGAAATATTTATAAGGCCCCCCTGATGTTTATTTGTCATCCAAACTGTTCATAATATCATAAAGACACGGATGAATGGAAAAAATAAATATCATCTTGATCTAAAACTTCTATGGGCCCCCAAGAATTTTTCAATGGTAGACTTCAATTCAAACTGTTTTAGGTGGTGTGTTCCACTTGAGCCTTGGATATGATTAATTTTTCTTTCAAAAGGCTGAAATTATATGATAAAATGGATGGACGGATTTGATAAAATTCATGAATGACAGTGGGCCCCACAGAGTTTACGCAGCACACAGTGTGCAATCCGCTTCGGCGGATGGAAATCGGATTGCGTACTAGTTACTTGGGACACTTTTATCATACTGAGTAAACTCAGTTGGGTCCACCTTGAATGTATGCGGTTTATCCAATCCATCCATAAGTTTTTTCACGTAATTTTATACGTTGAGCCAAAAATTGAAGCATATACAAAGCCCAAGTGAACCATACCACTAGAAACAGTGGGAATAGTGATTTCAACCATTGAAATCTTTCTAATGTCCAAAATGTTATTTATTTCTCATCCACCATGTTCATAAGATAAAAAAGAGTTGGATGAAGTGACATACAAAATATCATCTTGATCCAAAACTTCGGTGGCCCCTAGAAATTTTCAAGGGCAGACACTCATTTCACACTATTTCCTGTGGTGTGGTCTATTTGATCTTGGAACTGAAATTTTTTTTTGGTAAATGGAACTGAAATTAAGTTTTAAAATAGATGGACGGTGTGGATCAAATAAATCAATCACAGTGGATCCCACAGAGTTTACTCAGTACGCTTAGCATACTGAGTTACTCAGTACGCAAACCGCTTCCCCGCAGATCGGTAAATGCTTTCCACCGTTGAAACTTTTCTCCATTGATTTCTATGGTGGGGTCCACTTGAGATCTGGATCTGACCCATTTTTTGGCTCATGCTATAAAATGATCTCTTCAAATGTATGGACGGTGTAGATAGAAAAAATACATCATAGTGGGACCCACGTAATTTGGTGAGGTCTCTGCCCGACGCGGATTTCCTGCGAAAGCCTTTCGCACGAAGTTCCTGTGCAGGGATTCTTGATGAGGCCCATTGTGATGTTTGTTAGTAATCCAACCCATCCATCCGTTTTTTGAGATCCTCTTAGGACATGAGACCGAAAATGATTAGGTTCCAAAACTCAAGTGGGCCATACCAGATGAAACAGTGGGGAAAGGAATTCCTACCGTTGAAACCTTCCCAGGATCCACCTTGATGTCTATATTCCATCCAAACCGTTTATAAGGTTATTTTCATTGATATGAAGTGAAAAAGCCAAGAAATTAAACTGATATAAAACTTTTGTAGCCATATAAATGTTTCAACGGTGGTCACTAAATCCTCACCATTTCCTCTCGTGTGGCTCACTCAAGTTTTTGATCAACCTCATTTTTGGCCGCATGTCCTGAAATGAACTAGAAAAAACAGATGAACGGAGTGGTTTTCTCACAAACATCCTAGTGGACCCCACATAGAATCTTGTGCAGGAACTTCCTGCGAAAGGCTTTCGCAGGAAATCCGCATCCGTCTCTGCCCCCGTCACTGACGGGTTGATTGCGTACTCAATACGCTATTATCTTACTGAGTAAACTCTTTTGGGCCCACCGTGATTACATGTTCTTTATCCACGCCGTCCATCCGTTTTTACTGATAATTTTAGGCGTTGAGCCCTAAATTGAACCATATCCACAACTCAAGTGGACGACATTACAAGAAACAGTGTTGAATGAACGTTGACCATTAAAAATGTTGTGGGAGCCATAAAAGCTTTGGAACAACCTGATATTTATTTTTTACCTTCATCTGGGTCTTTAGGACCCAATCAACAGATTGGATGTTAAATAAACAGTACAGTGGGCCTTAGGAGGATTTTAATGGTGGATATCCAATCATTATTGTTTTCCTTTGGTGTGGTCCACATTCGATTTACATCCCTATTATTTATTGTAAAATTACCTAAAATGATCCGTAGAAATGGATGAACGGAATGGATGAAACAAATACATTATGGTGGGGCCCACAAAGCACCGACCACGAGCCGTGAGGCCGGTGTCATGGGGAGTAGCCTATCCGTCTCCCCGTGCATGACGGGTTGCGTAGCCAGATTGTTGAAGTGACGCACCAAGTTTTGTGGGGCCCACCAAGATGTATGTGTAGTATCTACACCGTCCATACATTTGGATATATCATTTTAAGGCATGAGACAATGAATGAGTCATATTCACTGCTTTTTGGGCCTTAGAAAATTTTAATGGTGGGTGTCACTCTCTCCACTGTATACTATGGTGGGGTCCATTTGAGCCTTGGATTTGACTCATTCTTTGGGTCCTGCCCTAAATTGATATCTTCAAATGAATGAACGGTGCTGATACAACAAATATATCATGGTGGGTCCCATAGAACTTGGTCACGTCACTTTTGTAGGGGCCAGGGAGTAGCTACGCTCAGTCTGTCAGTAGCTAATTCGCCTCCCACACGCAACATGTGAAAAGCAGTTTACATGTGCCATTGTGAATTTCAAATATATCATGGTGAATCACATACGTGGAGTAAAGCTCTGTAGAAATTGATTTTTTTTCAGAAAGCTTTGTGCTGTAACGTGCTCTTAATTGGTTCAGTTCGAAGAGGATGAGTACCAGCGTTATGTCAGGGAGTATCTTAATTGGTACCACTCTACTATGACTTGGGTACAATATTGTAAACTTGTGGAGGAGCAGTACTATGCCCAGCCCCGTCAAGATGGAGATGATGATTACGAGCCACCACGCAACTCTATGTGGGTCTAGACCACAACTAGTCCCCATCATTGATATGTATATTTATCAAATTTTACTTCTTCAGTTCTTATTTTGCTTTTCAATGAATTGGTTGTGTTTTCATACATGACTATGATATATTTATAAATATCTTGCATTCAATGTAAATATAGTTGCATTAGTTCAGTTACACATCGCGTAACTTAGGACCCTATACAAAGGAAATTTATTATGTGCATTTTTTTTTTTTGAGATGTTATGATTTAAAAGTGTGTATTAAGGGCCTTTTTAACAATCCCCAAAGTTTCATTAAAAAATTCAACCATTTTCCCAATGTTTCCCCATGTTTCCTAAAAAGTGCGATAAACTATGTGATACAAACGATATATCCCGTGCGATAACCGATACGTACCTGTATCCCAAGGGTGCGATACATTGTGCGATACCGATATTTCGAACACTGATACCAAGTGAGAAAAGAATTGTGAAGTGATCGTGGACAGTGGTAATTGTGCCAACGTGGTCTCTACTAGCACCGTGAGTCGACTGGGCTTAAAAGCCGAGTCTCACTCGACCCTATAGAGTGTCGTGGGTTGATGAGTCCTCCATTCTGGTCTCACAACGATGTCCCCATCCAGTTTAGGTTGTATAAGGATTCGTTGTGGTGCAATGTGGTTCCCATGAATGCTGGCCACATCATCTTGGGTAGGCCCTGGTTATTTGACTTGGACGTTATGGTATTTAGTCGCTTGAATACTTGTACATTCATGTTTGAGGGCAAGAAAATGAGATTGAGTCCTCTTCCACCCAAGAGCATACCGAGAAAGAAGGAGATCACCAAGAAGGGTGATCCTGAAACTTCGAGGAAGCCCAAACCTAAGTCTCTTTATATCATTAATGCAAAAGAATTTGAAAGAGTGACTGGGGAGGATTTAGAGGTGTATGCCCTTGTGACTAGAGAGGCTTTACCCCAACTTGGTGTAGAGTTGCCTAGTGAGGTGATTTGAGTGATGGATGAGTTTAGTGATGTCTTTTCTGACGACCTCCTAGATGAACTTCTACCTATGAGGGACATCCAACATGCCATTGATCTTGTCCCTAGGTCGACTCTCCAAAACCTTCCTCATTATAGAATGAACCCCGCAAAGCCTATAGATCTCATAACCATGTCCGTTTCACATAAGCCATCTGAGTCCGCAGACACATTTGCACGACATATTCATGATTTGCATAATGAGATCAAGAGGTGCATTAATGCTAATAATCAACATTATAAAATCTCTGCAGATTCACATCATAGGTTTAAGGAGTTTCAGGTGGATGACTACGTCGTGGTCCGCATTAGGCCTGAATGATTCCCACAGGGAACCATGAGGAAATTGCATGCCCGTAGTACAAGTCCATATAAAATTTTGACAAGTGGGCCCTAATGCGTATGTGGTGGATCTTCCATCTGACATGGGTATTAGTGTAACTTTCAACGTGGAAGACCTTGTGCCTTGTGACAGACCCACACATTTATCTTCTAACCCTCCTACAAACCTTTCTCCTATCCTAGATGATGATGTAGCTCACCCTGTCCTTGGCTCATGGCCTTTACTAGGCTTTACTTCCCACTCATTGCCTTCTCTTTCATCATTACCTAGTTGGAAAGAAGAGATCGAGGATATTCTAGACCACCGAGCAGTCTCTACCCGCCATGGAGGATATCAGAAATACTTCGTGAAGTGGAAGAATAGGCTGGAGTCAAACAACACTTGGATTACAAAGGCAGAGTTCCAATGCATTAATCCTAACCTCCTCAAGCGTTATCACAGCTTTATTTTGCTAGTGACGAATTCTTCTCAGCCGGGAAGAATTGACGGGGATAACAGAGGATCTACTCGGGTGTATCAGAGACAGAGACAACCACCCACACCAGTGCAACTTTCTTTGTGGATGGGAGACGAGTTTCAGATGGGGCCCGCTGGGCCATTTTGAAGACCTCACATGCATTGGACGTGCATCAGGAAGACCCCACTTTGGAATGATGCATGTGGGTTGCTTAGGAGACCATTTTAGTCATATGATTTCTATTTCGTGTTGATCCGACTGTTGGATCTTGTTGATCAGGTCATCGGGCCACCAAATCTTCCTGATCTGGGCCCCTTGGACTCTGATCTTTCTTTCTTTATGGATTTTTTAAAATTATTTTTAGGATCTATTTGATGGTTGATATTGATAATAAATGTTTTAGTTTTCTTATTTTGGATGTGAGTTACTTCACTTAAGTGAGTGGCATAGTTGTAATCATGCTGAATTTTTATTTATGAAACCACATTTGGGGGGGGGGGGGTCCAATCCTAGTGATGTTATTGAGAAAGAAAAAAAAGAGAGAAACTCTCTTATGTGAATGAATTTTCCTACTTGTGTTTTAAGGTTTGTGAGAAACCCTCCATTCCAATTGAATTGTGGAAGGGTAGATGTTTTTTTGGTGGTGGAACCCCAAGGTACATCCATCTTCTTTCTCTTATTCGAAGGTATTCTTCTTCTTATATCCTTCCTCTCTCTTCTTCGAAAGGTATTCTTCTTCTCTTGTCTTCCTCCTTTCCTTTCCATTACAACATTCTAAACCATAGATCCTTTGAATCCCTAAAAACCCAATTCCTAAATTTTCATCCCTTAATCCAGAACCTTAATCAAATGTGAATTTTTATTTTTATTTATGTGAAACTTTTCTCAAAACAGAAAATTTCTTGCATCATTATCTATCCACGTGGTTGTTGCACTACCTGCACTAGATTGGAAGTCCCTACTTCCAAGTAGGTCACTCTTGAACTATTATATATTTTCATGCATCACATATGTGAAAACCTAGGATCCTTATGTTATAAATCTGAATTTCGGAGTCTATTATAAGGATATGCTAGATTTTATATATTGATTGTTGAAATTAACGTGTAACTGATCTCCCATCTTTCATCCTAGGATAGTTTCCATCATTTTGCATCAGCCACTCAATTCTCTAAGTTTCTTCCCACTTCGATTCCAATCCGCATACGACCTAGGGCTGAAAAGCTTTCGTAGCCTCTGCATGTTTTTTTGGTGGCTATTTAGGACGATATAATTTGTGGCAAACTGCGTCGCCCCGGGCCGCACTATATCATCACCACACCTCGTGCCCATCTCGGATAACAACTAGGTATGGTTGTATATAAAGGTTCTGATGCACTGTGTGTCAGTTATAACAACCTTCACTGAAGGTTGCCTCAACGTGAGATCTATCCAATGGGTTGCACAAAGAGTCTAGTAAACACTCCGCCCTCACAAATGAACTCCATTATTTGTAACAAACTGCACAATGTTCTTCCACCCCAACATCTTTCATGACATCATGATAAGCCCATGGATGTAATCTACTTTTTTTTTTTTAAAAAATAAATACTTTATTGCTGGCATCTTTGAACTTTTAAGAATACCTCCATCCCCCTGCAGTAGATTATAAAATTTATAGCCACATCCTCGTTGATCTGGTCCAACCGTCACACATTACGGTACAACCATTCATCTCTCATGACTAAGGATATTGCTCCACATAACGTTGCATCTCTATGTACTTATCATCTAAATATTTCCCATTATTTCACATGGTGTGGGTGGCACCATACCCTCAACCCCACATTGAACTTCACTTATCATATTCTTGAAGTGCAGGCTCTTTGCATCATTCACAGGGATGTGATCACAAATAAAAAACTTTGCTATGAACTTCCCCATCTTCTTCCTCACATTCCCTCCACTATACATTTCTTTTAGTTTCTTCTGTGTCCCACCCACTTTTCAGTATATCCACAGATCTGAAGATAGCTTGGGTACTTTTATGCTATTACTACAACTCATGGCCCATATCCCTCCCCTCTTACTAACCCCTCCACCCCACTAGAACTCTCCCCTACTCCACTCCCCCTGCCTTAGTCCCCCCTGCTCCACTCCCCAACCATGCTCGTGCATAAACCCCTTAAATCTGGGCCTACTTGCCTCCCACCGCCTCTGTTGATTCATGTCTCACTGATCCCGTAAGGACTCTTCAATTGCACATTTGTAATCAAGGTCCTCTTCATCCAGATCCATCACATCCTCACCTGCATATGGTACTTGCCCCAACTCCTCCCTAATGTCCCTCTCCCATGCAATACATTTGTCTATTCTCACATCCTTTGGACACTTAGGGCAGTCTACAATATTTTGATACCCTCTCGCTAAATGTTCTTTCAAGCAGGTTACACCTACACTCTTGGACACGTGACCACATAAATTGCAAGCACTCTTGAATCGATTGTTGGGAAGACCAGTCCAATACCTCCATCCAATATGACGCAGGGAAGGACGTGAGGTCGAGCACCGTCTTCCTCAAGATGATAAATATTCCGAATCCACGGAACTTCTCTGGACTCCTCACAGAGACTTCTCGAATCCACGAGGAAAGAAAGTAGAAAATAAGGATAATTTCTAATAAATTCGAAATTGATTAATGAATTCTCAAAATCGAGTTCACAACCCTTTAAATAAGGGAACCAAGCAATAAGAAAGAAATCAGACTCAAACTACAACTAAAACTCCTAGAATTCGCAACTTACTATAAATAGTAAACTTACTATTTATAAATGGTCATGATGTCTACTAGTGCGCAAGGTTTTTGGCCAAAAATAGTAAGTGTCCTATTTGGCTTCACCAAACCATTCTCCTAATTATCCTAAGCACTTTTCATGTTGGACACAACTCCTAAAGCCCAATGGATGAAAAGTTATACTCAAACTAAAACTTACTATTTATAGTAAAAACAAAATTAAAACGAGGAAACGACCGTCGATCAGGGGGTTTCTCGCAAATCCGGGCTGCGCAACCCGGCGTAGCGGGTTGGTTGGCTACAGTAGCTCGTTCTACCCCAAAATCATATATTTTACGTCGGATAACTCATTCCCGATTGTGAGATACGCCCGATCTAAGGTCCGATGGTCCGGATCACTTTTGTCGCCGACCGTGCTTTTTCTGATCCATCTTGGCCATGAAATTGTCCGCGACCCGCTCTACATCACAATATTAGGGTGTCTTCCTTTTCCTCCTGACATGTGATACCTACAAAAGAATATTGTGCTAGCAAAGGTAGTGACAGCCATAATTTTTATCATTTATTAATTATTTTTAAAATAAATTTCTAATTATATTAAAAAAAATCATCAACCATCCTTAAATGCTATTAATTGATCGCTGATACAAAAGAAATTTTGGAAATTTTATTTTTAAATAAAAATATTTCTTTTTAGAAAAATCACCAAAAGTACATGAATCAGTAGATCAGGCCTCATACATGTTTAACTTCGTGTTTGGACAGTAAGATTGCAACTAGTATGAGAGAAATTGCAAAAATTTTGAATTTTTTCAAAATTCTCCTAAATCAAACCACTTATCCTCAAATCTCGAAATTAGAGTGTATGTGATAATGATTTCATCAAACACCCCCACATATTCTGGAATTGGGCCCAATTAACTACTGATATAAGTGGAATTTTGAAAAAAAAAATTAAAATTTTTTTTTTCAAAAATCATCAAATCTACATGAATCAATAGATCAAACCTCATACTTGATTGGACGGTCCCACTGTTACCATTAAATAAAGGTTATTATGGCCATTACGTAACTGTTTTTAACACCATAGTGTCAACCTCATTGGAATAACAGTCTCTTTAATGTTAATTATTAAGAGATATACAATATACCATAGACTACAAAACAGTGCACAGATAGATGAATACAAAAATGCATAAATTTCTCAACTTTCTGCTCAAGTTGCAGCATGAATGTCAATCATGCCCATCTTGGAGCAAGTCTGTTGAAAATGATGACGACCAATTCCTTCATTTTAGCATTTAGCAAGTTGATCTTTAGACATTCTTATAAGAAGTGAACCTCTCTAGTGGAAACACTCTTGAAAAAAAATGATAATCAACTTCAATGTGCTTCATACGCTCATGATATATTGGGTTGGAAAAGATTTCAATTGCGGCTAAATTATCACAATGTAGTGTCGTTAGAAGATGAATATGGACAACCACCTCTGCAAGTAAGGATTTCAACCGAAGTAGCTCATAAACACTACGAGCTATAGCGAGATACTCGGCTTCAACATTGGAACATGCAACAATAGGTTGCTTGTTTTATTTTTTCATGTAACAAGCTTGCCCCCAACAAATATACAATAACTTCTAGCAAAAGATTGACCCCTTCAATTGTCACGGCCCAAACCCAATTTCCGACGCTCATTCACCATAAGTCAAATCCGGTGCTGACAGCCTCCATGGTACCCCGATTTCGATTCCTAACTTGCGCCAAGTTCCTAAAACGGAATCCCACGAGGAGGATTTTCAGGGTAATTTTTTTAAAAGGGAAGCATAATCATGAATATACCATAAACCAAAACATCATCACATTCATCCACTATAAAAGGATTTGAGTACAATACTGGAAAGGGAAATATAATGCATATATAGAACTCCAAAATGTCAGGCATGTGCTCCTAGAGCCTCATTACTATTGTTATTTAGCATAACCTGCACGTGAACAACATGCGTAAGCTTAGTACAAAGCTTAGAGAATCCGTGCACAATAGATATGACAAGTATAACGATATCAGAGTATGCAGAAATGATGGAGAGCTATGCTGTCAAGTCCATGAATGCTAATGGTCATACCAAGGTTATACAAAGTAAACGGCCCATTGAGCCAAATGTCATATACAGCAATGCAATACAGAAACACATGATTAATGAACGAATTGTAGTGTGTAGTATTGTATGCCGATAGAGGCCTCGCAACTAAGGTTACAACACATGTTAGTCCCATACCTAACGTGTAATGTAATTCCAGGATGATAGACTCTTGATCCCGAATAGTCCCATATCTATTGGGGACTAGGCTCACGATTGTATAACACTGAATTATATTTATGCATCTACAATCTCGAGTGCTACATGAATGTATGATTACTGTATGTCACATGCCAATCCAAATGGCTAATCCACATCTCATAACAGTTCACAATTCGATCATCACTGGGGTTTAGTATACTTCCAACACTGGTTGTTGCCCATCGTGCGTAAGACCAAGCGATTGCAAGAGACCTCACTATCCGCCTCGTCGGTGTTATATGAAAACCTACCTGGCTCATCAATAATGAACCCATTTCATGAGCTGGTCAGACTCAACCTAGCATATAGCCCTCTTCACCCATGTGGGTAAGGTCAAACCCCCTTCCAATCGACCCCAACATAGTGGGAGATACAGCCTACCAGTATCTAGCCATGATGCGCTCATAAATCCACTCGGTTTAGACATTGGAGCTTCTTATTGATACCACATAGTTTATGGACTTTCACCCAGGGACACCTATGATGCTTTGTAACCTCAATAGTTTTCGGTGTCCATACTCATATACGCCAGCCACATCCCAGTTGCAGGACTACATCTATGGTGTCGCTAGGGAGTAGATGCAATGTGTCATACATAATGCGTCAAGCATGAATCATACTTCAAGTCATGCATCAAGTCATATGATGATCATGCAGGTGACCCTGTCTCCTATGGGTCCCCTAAGTATATCAAGCCGAAAGGCGTGTGCTATGATCAATCGGAATCCATAAAAGGCATATAAATGATGCACAGAATGAGCATGGGATGCCTTATACTAAGCATATTATTATTGTCGACCTTATTGGGGACAGGTATAATAGTGTTACCAATCTTGGCACACACACACATATTCCCATTCATGTATACAATGTAGGTTGCACAATATATGTGATCATCAACCTTAAATAGCTAAAGGTAAAGAGCGTGGACCCTAATGGTGGTCCAAGTGGAAATTTAAATTTCCATGTGGCATGACCCACTTAAGACTTGTATCAGTCCCGTACTTGGGCCTATGCGCATAAAATGTGCTAGTAAAACAAATGCGCAGTTTAGATAAAACGTATACGTCACGGTGGATTCCAGTGACCAGTGGCCATGTTTTGAAGCAAGCTAACATTTGTGATTTCCTTTTATACAAGTCTCTCTGACCTTATCAACAGGTTTGGATGCAAAGCAAATTACATGGTGGCTCCAGGAAGCTTCCAACGATGGACAATCATTCACCGTTGTTTCTTAGAGTGGGGTCTGCTAGAGCCTTAGATCCGCCCTGGATTTGGGGTTTGGTCATGTCCAGACCTAGGTGAGCTTGTCACCAGGTTGGATGACAATCAATCATCATGGTAGAGCCCTTGGAAAGTTTCAACGGTTGACATCATTGTCCCCACTGTTTCCTATGATGTGGTCCACTAGACATCTGGTTTTGGTTGATTTTCAAATCCTAGCCCTAAAATAATATTGAAAAACATATGGGCGGTGTGGATACATCAAAGTGGGCACTAAATGCGCGGCCTACTGAAATTTTGGATTAAACTGGCATTTGTGTTTTCCCCGCGGAAGTGATGGACGTCCCTGCATGGCAAGAAAGGGAGATTTTAACGGCGGTCATTACTTTCACCATTGTTCCCTATAGTGTGGCCCACTTATGATCAGGTTCCGCCTTAAATTTGGGTCGTAGCCCTAAAATGATCTGGCATAATAGATAAACGGTATGGATTTAACAAAAACCTCAAGGTGAGTCCCATAAGTGGACCAATTGTTGTTTCTGTTTTCTCCTGCATGACATTATATGTTGGGTGGCAATAAATGCCAAGTTCAATGGTGATATTCAACCCTACGATTTTCTGTAGTGTGACCCACCTGTAATCTGAATTTATCTCATCTTTAGACCCCCATCCTAAAATAATGACAAAAAGAATGGATGACATGGATTAATCACATGCCTCAAGGTGGATCTACGAGTGAAAAACTTCACTCACCCTATTGACGTAGACAACCTCTCTTCATGTAGTGTCTTTGACACTGACTACCTATTTTATTTTTATTTTTGTAAATACATAAGTGTGGTCCACATGCGTGATCTACTTCGTCCATGAGGTTGGCTAGCTCATGGTGGCCCTACTGAAGTTTGGATATCCATCAAAACCAAAGAAAAAGAGAAATGGAGATAGAAAAGAAAACGAGGAATTTCGGCCATCGAATGGCCTTTCGCCACTATGGGACCCATATATACGAATCATACACACATCAAGGTGGACCACACGTTGGCCATGCTGGGTAGCGTGGACAGGTGGGTCTCATCTTTTTATCAAAATGGAAAGATGACATGGATATCAACAAATACGTCAAGATGGAGTCGATTTGATGGGGCCAGCATCAAGAAAATAGGTAAACGACCCGTTCACTCACCTCAACGGTTGATTTGGAGACGGGGTGTATACGAATGGTTGGGATCGCCTCTCCTTCTCGCTACCTCATCTAATCTCTCATTCAACTCTATCTTTTCTTTCTCCGTATTCTTTCATGTAGGAGTGACGGTGATATGGACGAGAGCGGGTTATATAGGCGAGGACGGCATGGCCATTGTTGAAAGGAGGGGCAAGAAGATGTGGGAGAGTCATGGCTCGGTATGGGTTGAGTCGTTAATGCGTTTGATTTTTATTATTTTTTATTTGAAAGCGACATTTTACTATTTCAGATATTTATACTAAGTGGGCCCCACGTCACGTGTGCACACATGTACGATGCATGCCATGTGTTGATTCTGATGTGGCGCACATCTTTCGATTTGGCCGTCGAAATGGGGGCGTGCTGCGTGGCATTGGAATCACGACGTCAGTGTGGTCGTTTGGGTATAGATCTCGCATCATTAAGGTACTAAAACAAAGCATCTAATGGGAACTCGTTGATCCGATCCATTCTAAGGTAGGCTGGCACCAGAAGTTAAGCGTACGGAAGGTTAATCAGGGTACAAGTGTCACATTAATTATTTATGAGACCCATGTGAATACGCATCATCTCTTTCCATTTGAGAACTAGTTCGATTGATGTCTATTTATATATGCCTCAATATTGAGGTGGACGCTTGGAATAGAGAATACCTCTGTCAGGAGACCCCGGATCAAGTGCAACCCCGACCTCACCCATTGCGAACCTTACCGTGGGGCCTATATTGATGAATTTATTCTATGCCCATGTTGTCCATCCTTTTTTCTGAACCATTTTATGGCATGAGCCCAAAAATGAAGATCTAATTCTCAGGTTGACCATACCATAGGAAATAGTGGTGATTGAACATTAATGGGCCTCATAAGTTCTCGATCAAGCTGATATTTGTTTTTCTCCTTCATCCAGGTTTACGGTGGGCCCTAGGAAGCTTTTAATAGTAGGGAATTCAATCACCACTGTTTCTTATGGTGTGGTCCACCGGAGAATTGGATCTCCTTTAGTTTTGGGCTTTTGCCATAAAATGATCTAGAAAAAATGGGTGGATGGCATGGATGTAGAATACATACATCAAGGTGGGCCCCATGCTAAGGGCCACACCGTCTTGGGTGAGGCCGAGGCTGCCCCTAATCCGCTCCCCCCTTTTAATTATCTTAGGATCTGAAAAACAACATCAAATTGACTAGAACCAATGACTTAAATATTGATATTATCGGTTGATATATTGGCCGATAATATTGATATCACATTTGGTCGATATGTTGTACATAGGGAGTTACTAAATTTCCTTGCATCACACAATATTGCAACATATTGCTGATATATTGTGATGTATCGATACATTGGGACATTTGCTAAAACCTTTCATCAAATTCTCCCATATTGTTGAAACATCGCTAAGTTGTGATACACTTGATATGTATCAAGTATCAAGGATACATTGTGATACATTCCTTTCTGGAAATTTAAAAAAAATAAATTGTGAAAAAGCATTACAAACCCATTTTCTTATTTGTAATGTATGATTGATGAATCATATGAACTCATTTTGGGTATAATTGCATCACTTTTGTCAAACAACTCAAAATTTATGACCCTATACAAAGGAAACTTGTCATGCATACTTTTTTGTGATCTTTTTAAGTTCTGAGTGTGTCATCACATCTCTTTCAACGTATCTTGAAGTTTTATGAAAAATTCTATCATTTCCCAATGTTTCCCACAAACAATGATACATTCCTTGATACATATAATATTTCTCATATGCTACCAATATGTTTCCATATCCTAAGATGCGATAGTGTATCGATACCGATATTTAAACCACAGAATAGAACGATGAGCATGCACAAATTGACTAACTACACTAACTGCATATGAGAGCTGGCATGTATTACACACATGGATATGAATATCCGTATTGTATTGGTCTGATACAAAAAATCTGACCTGAATCGGCCCATATTGCCCCTATCGGCACCGATGAGAGGCCGATACGGGCCAATACACCGAAAAAAGCCTGATTGTAATTTTTTTTCAAAAAAAAAATTCTCTCATGTCTCCTCTTCTTTTTTCATTTAAATCATGCAAGAAGCTTAAAAATTCATTTTAGGCTAGGTCTAGATTTATTTTGGGATCAAAATAAATGATTCGAATGGGATTTGACAAATCAAAGCGAACTGGACTATTATGCGAAAATTGGAAAGAATGGTAAAACTTCACTTTGTTTTTTATATTTTCATCTTCTTTTTGTTCTATTCCAATGTAATGGGCCCTAGTTCTCCAAATCATTCTTGATTTGCGTTCAATTAAGGCCCATTTAGTTGACCTTCAACTATTCATTTATAGACAACATTCTCATAAAAGAATGGTCCGATACACCATCTGATACATGGCCCAAACACACAAAAATGATAGATTATTGGATATCTCATTTTTGTCCTATTCGATACACGGTCCGATACACCATCCGATACATGGTCAAATTTACAGAAAACATTCTTGTACCTTGTCTGTCATAGCCATTCCTAAGTCTATCCATGAGGCATTGTCAGATGAAAATTGGAAAAGAGATATGGATGAAGAGATGGAAACCATGTACTCCAATGACACCTGGATGCTAACTAATCTTCCATTAGGTAAGTCTTCAACAAAAGTCAGGTTCTTGCTTGATGGATCAATTGATTGTTACAAAGCCAAATTGGTTGCTAAAGGGAATGCATAGATTTGTGGAGTTGATTATCTCGATATGTTTTCACTAATGGCTAAACTTATTTTGGTTCGGGCTCTTCTATCAATAGCAACAAATCATGATTGGCCTCCTTTTCAGTTAGATATGAAAAAAAAAATTTCTTGCATGAAAATTTATACGAGGAAGTCTACATAGAGCAACTTCTTGGGTATGTTACTGAAGGGGAGTTGTCTAGGGTATGTTGCGTAGGGGGAGTCATCTAAAGTATGCAGGTTGAACAAATCTATATATGGGCTGAAGCAATCACGGGTATGGTTTGAGAAGTTTAGTAGTGTGGTTGTATCATTTTGATTAAAAAGAAGTAAGGTAGATCACTTAGTTATCTCAGGGCATTCTACCTAGTGACTAGTGATCACGGGTTTTCTTTGATATTTTCTGGCATGATCTATGTTAAAGAAAATAGGTTTTCGACTTGTTGAAAGTGACAATTATGGTAGGTGCCAAACCGATTGATACACCAATGGAACCTTACTTCAAGCTTGAACTTGGTGAAGGAGAATTGTTAAAAGACCCTAGTATATACAAGAGACTTGTTGGCAAGCTTATTTATTTGGCCATCATTAGGCCTAATATCGCATTCCAAGTTAGCGTGGTGAGCCAATTCATGCAAAGTTTGAGGATATCACATCTACCAACAATGATGAAAATCCTTAGGTATTTGAAATCTTCACCTGAAAAGGGTATTTCATACAAGACTCATGGCCATCTCTAGGTAACTGGTTATTCAGATGCAGATTATGCAGGGTCAAGATGTGATAGAAGGTCGATTGTGGGTTACTGCGCATTCGTAGGTGGTAATGTAATTACTTGGAAAAGCAAGAAATGGAATGTGGTTGCAAGATCAAGTGTTGAAGTTGAATACAATGCAATGGCGCATACAACTTGTGAACTTATATAGTTAAAGCATCTTCTCGAAGAATTAGGATTTAGAGTTCAGGTTCCAATGTATTTATGCTACGTCAATTAAGTTATGATGCATAGTGCCAATAATCCAATGTTTCATGAGAGAACGAAACGTATAGCGATTGATTGTCATTTCATTCGGGACAATCAATCTCTTCTTTGCTTCTTTTCTTCTATTTTTCTCTTTTCTATACCAGCTTACAGTTACCATTTATATATCAAGTTCAAACATAAACAATATATAATTCAAACTTTGAAGGGAATGCCAAAATCTTGTCCCACTTTATAATGGCAAAATTTTCTTTATTGTTGAGATTGATTGTTATGAGCTATATAAATTAATAAGATCGTAAACAATTGAATTTAGTACTGTCCTTGTTAATCACTTGTAAATTAATTATTGAATTCGCTCTAATTGATTGGTTTAATATCATTATAGTGTGGTTTAGAAGGCCTTACCACATGCAAAAATCCAAACCTAGGTTCCTTTTGTGGGCCCTACGAGAATTTTTTCAAGCACATTAACAAGTTCTATGAGTAAATAGAATTTAATGATATCTTTAGGTAGTGTTTAGGGATATTTTTCTACATAACTTTGCACCTAGTTTTGGGGAGTGTTAGTTGGATTTAGGTGTTAAATGGATGCCACAAGTGGCCGTTAGATACAACGTAGCCTATAATAAGCATGAGCATGCTTGCAAATCTTGGAGGTTTGGGAATCTCCATCAATATCCATCTATTTAGAATAATTATTACTAGGGGCCATTCGGATTGCGGCCATTCAAATTCCCAAGAATCCCAATCTCCACTTAAAGTGTGGTTTTTCCATTTGAGTGTTATTGTACATTGAAATACTTGGATACTCAATTGCCCAATAGGCATCTTAGTACCCCAAAAATGGGGAATCACAATTTCGAAAAAAAAAAAAAAAAAGTACTAGGATTTTTGGATTTCCAATTGTTTTGCACAGGGAGATTTTCTGGCATTGAAAACTCGAGATTTGTGAGAAGTTCTACCCACCTCCACCGTCGACAAGCCGGAGCTCCGAAACAAGGTTGTCATATGAGGAAAAAGGATAAGGGAAGATCGATGATAGCGGCAACCAGTGTTCAAAATATCGGTATTGCTTTACGTATCTCATCCTTGCTATACAGATATGTATCAGTTATTGTACTAGATTTGTTGTCTGTATCGGGTAATTTATCACACTTTTTGGGGAACATGAGGAAACATTGGGAGAATTTTTCAATGAAACTTTAGGAATTGTTAAAAAAGACTTTAATACACACTTTTTTATCATAACATCTCAAAAGAAGTGCACATAATAGGTTTCCTTCGTATAGGGTCCTAAGTTATGCGCTGTTTGACTGAACTAATGCAATTATATTCAAATTGAATGCATAACATTTAGAGTGTATGTGATGATCATTTCATCAAACACTCCTAAATAGTTTGAAATTAGTCTCAATTGACAGTTGGTTGAAGGGAAATTTCAAAAAAAAAAAAAAAAAATCAATAATTTATTATATTTTTAATTAAAACATGATTTTTATTTTTCAAAAATTGACAAGGACATAACAAATCAATAGATCAACCCTTGTACATGCTTGATTTCATGTTTGGGGTGCAACATTGTAAGCAATTTAGGAGAAATTGGGGAAATTTTGAATTTTCCCCAAATCGGACCACCTACACTCAAATTTTGAAATTAGAGTTTATGTGATGATCATTTCATCAAATACTCCTAAATACTTTGAAATTAGTATCAATTGATAGCCGGTTGAAGGGGGAAAAACATGGAGAACATGAAGAACCAATGGATTTATAACCATTTGACACTGATTTAACATAATTTCAACAAAAAAGGGATTGCAAATTGAAAATGCTCACCGAATCGAACATGCGGGATATATCGGCACTACCTGTGTGTTTCGTATTGCACAAGTGGGATACAAGATATATCATTAGGATATATCGACCGATATTGTCGATATTTAAAACATTGGCGACAACGACTACTATGAAGGGGATCGTGAAAAGGACAGTTAGATTATCGTTACAAGGAAGAAGAGGAGAAAAGGCAGCAAAGGTTGCACACTTCATGGTTTTTTGATGATATTTGTAGATAAGTCAAATATTTGTAGGTGGGGAGAAAGTTTGGAAGGAAAGAGTTCTGCCGGTTCAAGCTGGATCCAGCTCTCTGATTGGAGGAGAGGACGATGGAGTACCTATTCGGTGCTCCCATGGATCTCAGGAATGAGAAGAAGTTATGAGAGGGAAGTTGTGCAGCAAATGCCGGAGGGAGGCAGTTTGTAGTCACACGTGGCGTGATTGGATCGAATCTCTCCCCCGAACGAGGAGAATCGGGATGTTAAAGAAGAGGTTCAGGAGGCTCGGGAGGTGGTTCGAGAGCCATGTCAGGCTCGGTTGGAAGCAGACGTCCGAGAACCAAGTATTTCGAGGCTTGGTAGGAGTCTTGGTGTCGAACCTCCAGCCTGTCTGAACACGTTAAATCGAGGGTTTCAGACTCCATGTAACGCCTTGAAAATCGAGGGTTGAGCAAAGCTCAACTCCCGAGTTCCAATGGATCACTTATGTAACGTAGATAATGATGTTTAAATGTTATCCATATTAGTGCATTAAACATAAGTGGGATTACACTAAATCAACATATCATACTCTAGAGTTAATGTAAATAAGCAAGCAGAAGACTGAACTAAATATATAAAGTATATACGTGTTTCATAATCTCAGAGTATGAGCATGCTACCAGGCTGAATATATACATAATTTGTTTCAAAATATACAAAACAACAAAATATGAATGTTCCACTAATCCAATATCCCCGTAATCCTAACGACGCAGCTCTAGGTCTACACAGACCCGCCTGAGAGCTGAACATGAGAGAACTCCTCGTCAATGAAATTTGGCTCTGTTGCGAAAGCTTCGTCGTAACCTGCATCTAAATCAGAGTCTGGTTGGTGTTTTAAAACACCGTCCCAGAGTGGGAGTGAGTGATCAACTCAGTGGTACTATAAAGCAAAGGTTAACATGTTATTAATTCAGTCAAGCAGTAATGATAAATCAGTACAACAAACATAATCTAATTATTCTTGTTAATGCAGGGATGGTATGTTGTAATGATGCATGCCCTCGCCTGCACTCCCTCAGCGACTTCATCTAACGATCGCGCATGACAAACTCCCTAAAAGTGTGCTTCCTCACCAAAGTACATGCAATGCGGTGCATGGTTGTGTTAGCGAAGTAATTTATTACGCTTATTCATACAACAGATTTGGGAAGCTAAGGTACCTCCCTTTTTATCATTTACCCAAGCAAGGATCCATCTAGGGTCATTAATCCTAGTTAATCACATACGATAGGCAAGTTGTAGGGCATCACCCCTGATGAAAACAGTGGATAGGTAAGTTCATGAGTTTACACTCGAGGTCACTACAGAGAGGCTCGTCACCTCAGCGTAGGCCTAGTTTATACTCAAGGTTACTACGGGAAGTCTCGTCACCTTAGCGTAGGCCGACAGCTCGAATACGGTATCCTATACACCACCCTATTCGGCTCACGAGTTTGGGTTGCTCACTGGTCACTAAAGGGAGGCTCGTCACCCCAGCATAGGCCGACAGCTCGACCACCGTGTCCCATATCACCATGCCTGACTCATGAGTCTTAGCGGATCGTGGTACCATGGTTGAGACGGGTTTATATTGGTAAGGGATACCTTAGCTTCAGGTAATAACGTCCATACATGGTAAACACACAATAGGCTAATCGAGTTATTTGACAAGTTCGATTGGTACGAGCGCACGCTGAGGTAATTGACATGGAGCGCATAAGCACTCCACGTGGCCTAACCATTGTCGACAATCACCGTACGGCTTGGATTCATCGAACGTATCTAATGTGGCGAAACTAATTCGGCCACTCAAACGGGAACTGTTACCGATTGCCTGGACTACGTAGTAGTCCCAATCACACTCAAATGCAGTAAGTAATCACATATGTTATTCATAACAACATTTAACAAACAATTTAAACAAAATTCTCATCTGAGCATTTTATCAAACACAGAGAACATTTTACTATACGTACGCATTTCATCCATGAATCACATAGTAGCAATTTATATTACTTGAAGGTAGTTATAAATATGGATAAGGTGAGAATCCTATCTCAACACCCTCATTAGAAGCGATTCAACAAACATTTTCTTATTCAGACATTTTATCAAACACTTATATTACACATTACTACATGCATGAACTAATTTAGTTATAGCATATATTATGACAAATCCTTTCATAAAGGAGTTGTCATCCATACAACAAACATACATTCTAGATTAATATTCATAGCAGGCACAAATCATAATTTCAATTTCATTCAAACATTTCAACAAACACATGGAGTGCATTATATATTCATGTAGTTCACACACATGTATAATTTATTGAATACATCGTGACTAAGATCATATGGCAGTAATCAAGTCAGACATAAATCATTGCTGACATTGAAAGCCTTGAAAACCATAACCTAAATGTTTATAGTCCACACCTTTCATTGGATTGCTCGTACAAACTTGGTCTGTATCCTACGCTCCCATCTACAGAACAATGGTTACCTGAATCACGAAATAGGTTAGCTATTTCATTGATTCCTCTATTCGGATTCCTAAAACAAGATTAGGGTTTGAATTTCTTACCCAAATCAAAGTTGGAATGGCTAGTGTAGCGATGGTGGGGAGGCGAAACGGCATATGGAGTCGTGGGAATAAATCCCAGCAACGATCTCCCTATCTCACTCTCTTCTCCTCACTCTTTTCTCTCCTTTTCTCTCTTCTCTCTCCAAGGTTAGAGAAAATTCGTATGGGAGAGAGAGAGGTGGGTTTAAGGCCTTATATAGGCTCAAAAGTAGTGCAAATGGCCCCAGGGCCATAGTATACTTAGGTTATAGCCAAAGGGTGCCTGTTTTAGACAAACAGGGCCCTTAGGAAGGTCCATTTCTCACTTAAGTCATGGAGCAAGCTCCCTGACAATGGATCTATGCCAGGACTGTGTTTATGGTACGATCTGACAAACTGATCGGTCATGAAAGACCTGCATCTGATCAACAGTCGTCATTACTCGATCAGGGCCACAAGTATACCAATAGATGTAGGGAAATTTCCCTGATCCATGGGTGTAGTTGGGTCAAAATCTGACGGTCTGAAGTCCTCAATTTCGCTCGCAAGTGAATGGTTCAATTCACTTAAGTTTGAGTTCATTTTCTAAAGATATTCGCGTTTCTCACACACTTCGCTTCAGGCTCAAGTTGTGCATTTCTGGATACTATTTGGGCTCGATTCTCGCGATGGTTGTCCAGCCCAATAAGGCGGTCATAACCTTATAGTTTCGCTGTAATTGGACTTTCGACGTGCGGTCCAGGTCCAATATGGCGTTTTAATGTGCTCCCAAGAGCAACTGGGTTTTGGGATTTCTCCTAGGTTTTTAAGTAATGTTGAGCTAATTATTTTAATGGTTTTGGATTTTGCAGTTTGTATAAATAGTGGTTCAAGCAAGTCCACCGATTAATTTAGTTTAGTACTTAATTAATTTGTCTAATTTCCACAGCATACGGTCTCTAGAGATTTCTGCCTGAGGTGGTACTCGGGTCTTAGTACGGATTTTTCCGAGACGTTATAATCTACCCCCCTTAAAGAAAAATTTCGTCCTCGAAATTAGTACCTTTTCGTACTCCTCGAGGATCTGAGGATAGTTCTTTTGGATTTCGACTTCTGTTTCCCAAGTAGCCTCTTCCTCAGTGTGGTGAGTCCCCAATACCTTCACAAGCGAGATAACCTTGCTGCGTAGCACCTGTTTCTTCCTATCTAGAACACGTGTTGGTCGCAGTACATAGGTAGCGTCCTCACTTAGCTGTACTTGCTCCCACTTGATAATGTGAGTGGGATCAGGAACGTATTTCTTCAGCATCGATACATGAAATATGTTGTGCATGCCAGCGAGTGGTGTGGGCAAGGCAAGATGGTATGTTACCACACTCACTCGATCCAGAATCTAGAATGGACCAATAAATCGCGGTAAGCAAACCTTGCTCCAATCATCATGAAAGTAGAAATTTTCAAGAATCTTCTTGAAAAATGGTGGCTTTCATTCTCAATGTTTGGGTCAGCTACGAGTAAATTATTCCCGAAACTCAAATTACTTAAATATAAACTGCTGATTTGGAAGAAAGCGGTTTTCAACAAAAGATCAGAGAATATCGACAACATCATCAGGGAGATTCATTATCTAGACATGAAAGAAGAGTCAAAAGCACTATCTGTCGAGGAGTTTAACAAACGATTATCCCTCTCTGTTGAACACTCCAAGTTTTTGGAGGAAGAAATTATTTGGGGGCAAAGATCACAAGTGGTGTGGCTCAAGGAAGGTAATAGCAACACTTCGTTCTTCCACGGTCTAGCTAGTGCTTAGGCAAGAAATAATCACATCAACAACATCTCAATAAATGGAGAAAGAGTGGAAGATGTGGCTCAAGGAAGGTAATAGCAACACTTCGTTCTTCCACGGTCTAGCTAGTGCTTAGGCAAGAAATAATCACATCAACAACATCTCAATAAATGGAGAAAGAGTGGAAGATCAAGAACCAATTTGTAAAGCCATATTAGATTTCTACTCTAAATTGCTATCCAAGGAAGAGTGATCACATCCTACATTAAATAACCTTCAATTTCTTAAGATCACTGATATGGACAAGGAGTCCTTTGAGAGTCTGATCGCAGAATAGGAAATCAAGGAAGCAACTAACTCATTGGGGACCGACAAGGCACCAGGTCCCGATAGGTTTCCTATTCATTCCTTCCAAGCTTTTTGGGACTTGGTTAAGAAAGATGTGGTCAATTTCATCCGAGAATTCCACACCAAAGGCCATCTTCCTGAAGGCATGGGGGCAACTTTCATAGTTCTTATCCCGAAAAAAGAAGGCATGGAATCCTTATGTGACTATAGGCCTATCAGTCTCATTGGGAGTCCTTACAAAATATTGGCCAAAGTGTTGTCTACCAGATTTAGGAAGGTCCTTCCCTCTGTCATATCGGACAACCAGAGGGAGCCTTTGTCGCTGACAGGAAAATCTTGGATCGTATACTTCTGGCAACAAATGCATTGATTCAAGATACAAGGAAAAGAAAACAAAAGTGGTATGCAAACTCAACATTGAAAAGGCATATGACCACGTGGATTGGGACTTCATGAAATATATGCTGAATAGGATTGGTTGTGGCGATAGATGGATTAATTGGATGGAGGGATGTGTATCTTCTGCTTCCTTTTTAGTGTTGGTCAACGAATCTCCAAAGGGATTCTTTAAGGCCTCGAGAGGCCTTAGGCAAGGCGATCCACTATCTCCATTCCTGTTCATAGTTGTTGTAGAAGCTTTAAGTGAAATGATATCGAAAGGTCAACAACTAGAATTAATATTGGGTTTTCGTAGCTCGAATTCCAGGCTGACTATTACCAACTTGCAATTCGCAGACAACACCCTTCTATTTTGAAAGGCAGATCCAGGAAAGATAGACAATTTGCGAAAAATTCTGGGCTGTTTTGAAGAGGTATTCGGGCTGGAAATCAATTCGCACAAAAGTGAGATGTTTGGGATAGGGCTTTCCAAAGAAGAAGTAACAACTTTTGCATCAATTTTCGGATGCGGTGCCGGATCTTTCCCCTCTTCTTATTTAGGTCTTCCTCTATGCTTGGGGAATCCTCCTAAACATTTGTGGAGCAAGGTGATTGAGAGATTTGAATGGAAATTATCAAGATGGATAGGAAAGCATCTATCATTAACCTGGCACATTACTCTCATTAAATCAGCCCTTTCTAAATCCCTCTATATTTCATGTCTCTTTTCTGATGCCCGAAATCAGTATTATAGAAACTTAAAAAGCCGAGGGATTTCTTATGACAAGGGGTAGAGGAAAATCATAAATTTCATCTCCTGAATTGGAGTGAGGTTTGCTTACCTTTAGCCGAAGGTGGTGCGGGGTCAAAGAAGGAAGGCTTTGGAGAGACTTTTTAGCTCATAGGTCTGGGCTGAAAGAAAGAGGTTGGGAGACTAAGAAGTCATCTCTCTATCGTTCTTCAGCAGTATGGACAGCTGTTCTTGCGGTGTCCCCCTCAGTTATAGCCAAGGTGTCCCATATCGGTTACGTATCGGCCGTATCGGCCAATACGTAACGGAATCGGTTAGGGCCGATACGCGTATCGGCCATTACCGATTTTTGTAACCGTATCGGCTGATACGGGCCGATACGGGGGCGTATCGGACCGTTACGGGGGCGTAACGGTCACCCGTAACGGTCAGAAAACGGTCACTTTTTTTTCTCTTTTTAAGCACTTTTTTTGCTGTTTTTTCCAAACTTCTTGCTTCCAAACTGTTCTTCACTCCTTCTAATAGTAATTTCGACCAACCTTGGATGGTTTTTTGGGACAAAAACACATTATATTACGGATTTGGTTGAATCAAAGCTCGGTGGGCCATTTTTCAGAAATTCTTCAAAAATAGGTATTTACTTTCTTTAATATGTTTTTCTGTTTTAATCATGCCATATGATGTGTTAATCATAGTAGAACATGATAATGTGCATTTTACAGATTTGGGGTGCCATTTAATATTTTTTTTATATTTTTTTCTATTTACGCATGAATTTTGGGCCCTTTTTTTAAAATTCGAAAAATCAATTTTTAATAGTTGTTTTGCTGTTTTAATGATGCCATATGATGTGTTAATCATAGTAGAACAGCTTAATGTGCATTTTACAGATTTGGGGTGCCATTTTATATTTTTTTTATATTTTTTTCTATTTACGCATGATTTTTGGGCCCTTTTTTTAAAATTCGAAAAATCAATTTTTAATGGTTGTTTTGCTGTTTTAATGATGCCATATGATATGTTAATCATAGTAGAACATGTTAACGTGCATTTTACAGATTTGGAGTGCCATTTAATATTTTTTTTTATATTTTTTTCTATTTACGCATGATTTTTGGGCCCTTTTTTTAAAATTCGAAAAATCAATTTTTAATGGTTGTTTTGCTGTTTTAATGATGCCATATGATATGTTAATCATAGTAGAACATGTTAACGTGCATTTTACAGATTTGGGGTGCCATTTAATATTTTTTTTATATTTTTTTCTATTTACGCATGATTTTTGGGCCCTTTTTTTAAAATTCGAAAAATCAATTTTTAATGGTTGTTTTGCTGTTTTAATGATGCCATATGATATGTTAATCATAGTAGAACATGTTAACGTGCATTTTACAGATTTGGGGTGCCGTTTAATATTTTTTTTTATATTTTTTTCTATTTATGCATGATTTTTGGGCCCTTTTTTTAAAATTCGAAAAAACAATTTTTAATGGTTGTTTCGCTGTTTTAATCATGCCATATGATGTGTTAATCATAGTAGAACATTTTAATGTGCATTTTACATATTTGGGGTGCCATTTTATATATTTTTTATATTTTTTTCTATTTACGCATGAATTTTGGGCCCTTTTTTTAAAATTTGAAAAATCAATTTTTAATAGTTGTTTTTCTGTTTTAATCATTCCATATGATGTGTTAATCATAGTAGAATATGTTAATGTGCATTTTACATATTTGGGGTGTCATTTTATAAATTTTTCTTTGTATTTTCGAATTAGTGACTTTATATTTTTATTTGCTTATATTGGACAGGTTTTGGAGCTTCTTAAGGTTTAGTTAGAACATAAAATTATCTTTATTAACATAGGTCATACACTCATACTCATATCCTAAACCTAAAGAAATGTCCAGGTCTGGCCAACAACAAGTAAGTGAGGATATTGGATGGCAACATTGTGAGAGGGTTGGTGGTACTAGGCACCAAATAAAGTGCAAGTATTGTGATAGGATAGTGTCTGGTGGAATTACCCGTCTCAAACAACATTTGGCACATCGAAAGGGTCAAGTTGCGCCATGTGTCACAGTACCGAGAGAGATAATGCTATTAATGCAAGCTAGTCTGGATGAGTCGAAGGGTAAACGTGCTGCTGTACAAAAGAAGAGAGATGATACTTTAGAAGCAGCTCGACAGGAGGTGTTTGGTCCTGAATATATGGGCGTTCGTGATGAAGATATTATTGATTCTGACGAAGATTCAGATCGGGAATTAACCATAGCTAGGAGAGAGAGCGTGCGTCTAGCTCGTGAAGAGGAAGAACGTCACCGCATGTTTGGCACGCATGGGTCAGTGCGTGATACAGGAGGGGGCAGTGGGAGTGGGAGTGGGAGTGGGAGTGGGAGTGGGAGTGCAACTGGAAGTGCAACTGCTTCTGCAGCTGGGACTGAGGGTAGGGGGGGTAGGTTTGGTGGGTTACGACGTGTATTTGGGAGCCGACGACAGACATCTTCACGTGATGCCTATATACATTTGGATGAAGAAGTAAATGAGCCTAGGAGACCCTCTATTGATCCAATCCTGTTTAGGAAAGAATCAACTAAACAAAAGAAGATAAAACAAATGTGGAGTAGAACTTCCGTTGAAAAATTAGGTAGAGCAGCAGCAAAGTTATTTATACATGCTAACATACCTCCTAACGCGGCCAATTCTCCATATTGGCAGGTGGTAATTGATGCAGCAGCAGAAGCAGGTGAAGGAATAAAAGCTCCCACGGCTAAGGAGATTAGGGGGAAATGGACAGATGCAGAGTATGTGGATATGAAAACATACGTGGCTACCTTTAAACCTGTATGGCAAGCCAGAGGATGCACGATCATGTGCGATGGTTGGACTGGCCCAACCAGACGCAGCATGATCAACTTCATGGTGTACTGCCACTTGGGAACTATATATCACAAGTCAATTGATGCCTCAGAAGTAACAAAAAATTCTAATTATATTACTGGACTAATGGATAAAGTTGTGGATGAGATTGGAGAGGAGAACGTAGTTCAGATTGTGACAGATAATGAAGCATCATATAAGCTTGCAGGACATCTGTTGATGAATAAGAGAAAACATCTTTTTTGGTCACCATGTGCTGCCTATTGTATTGATCTTATATTGGAAGATATTGGGAAGAAGAAGAATGTTAAGGAAATGGTCGAAAGGGCAAGGGAAGTAACGACGTTTATTTACAATCATAATCAAGTAGTCGCAATAATAAGAAAGTTCATGAAAGGACGAGAATTGTTGAGGCCTGCGGCGACTAGATTCGCAACAAACTTTATAGCATTAGAGAGTTTATTCCAGCATAGGGGAGAGTTGAGTAAAATGTTCGCTTCCCGACAATGGCTCAACACAAAACATGGGAAGAAGACATCAGGGACACCGGTCGACGTTGTGAACACCATACGGGACAACAAATATTGGAAGAAGGTTAAGGCGATCCTAAAGGTGATGGAGCCACTAATGAGGGTACTCCGTCTTGTTGAAACCGATGAAGCACCTACCATGGGCTTCCTATATGATGCCATGGATAAGACAAAGCTTGCAATTCAACGTGATTGTAGAAGCTGGGAGACTTATTGGAAGATGATCGACAGGAGATAGACAAAACAACTCCATCACGATCTTCATGCAGCAGGTTATTACTTAAATCCTAGGTATAGATATGCCCAATCATTTGTTGCGGATGATGAAGTTCGTGTCGGGCTAAAAAATGTGATAAAGAGATTAGAACCTGACTTAGATCTGCAAATAAAGGCGTTGAATGAATTAGATACATTTGAAAATCGCCTTGGTAGTTTTGGAGATGCTCTTGCACAGCATGCAGTATCTAGGTTGCAACCGGCCGAATGGTGGATTAATTTCGGAGAGAGTACGAAGGCTCTCCAAAAAATTACGGTAACAATTTTGAGCCAGAAAACATCTTCCTCTAGCTGCGAAAGGAATTGGAGTTGTTTTGCGCTCATTCATTCAAAGAATAGGAATAGATTGTAGACTAGAACATTAGATAGACTTGTCTTCATGCACTACAATACAAAATTAAGAATGCGACGACATCATAGGAGCATTACAGCTGCCGATGACGGAGACTACTGTCCAATAAACTTGGACAATATTTATGATGAGGATGACCCACTTCTACCTTGGTTGGAAACAAGGAAAAAGCAAATTGAAGAGGATAGTGAAGAATTGGAAATTGATGACCCAGAAATACGCAAAGCACAACAAGAGAGTCGTGCAGATGTGTTGGACCCATTAAGAGGGGCAGCGTTTATGCCACGTACGGAAACGGCTCGAGATCAACAAAAGAGTACGAGTAGTGGTAGCGTGTTCGTGTCGGATGATGATGATGATGACCCCCCTGCCTCTGGTGCTGGCACTTCTGGTGTTGCTCAACGCCCTATTCAGCCGTCTACAGATCGCGATGCCGATGAACATCGACGAGGTGGTACACGAGGTCGAACCTACGAGTGTACCGAGTCACGATACAGCCAGCAGGAGGGTACATCTAGTGGTGCACCGCGTCCGGGAGGTCCGGAACATCAGCAGGCTCATGGTCTTGGTTATTATGATGATATTTTTATGGTCAATTGGATTATAATTATGATGGTTATACTGAGCCCGTTCCATCACATTCATGTTGGAGTAGCCCTCCCGATCAATATTCATATGATTATAGATATCCAGATCCAAATCCAAGTTACTCATCACAGCAGACGCACTCTCAATCTCAAGATTCTCAACAGCCTGAGTATGGTTACCAGTATGGCTATTCGACGGGCACTGGTGGATATCCTTACTCAGGGTCAGAGTCGTTACCTAGTCAGGATCAGTCATCCTCTGGTTTCGTTGATCTAGTATTTCCTTCTGGCACTGGATATTATGGATATGCAGAACCTACACCTATTGGACAGCCTCAGCCTGATGGTGACGATGACGATGATGTGGAGGTCGAGCAACCACAAAAAAGCAGATTTTCATTTTGATGGTGACTTGTGATTGTGAGTATATATTTGTATTAAGGTAAGTATTTGCATTTTGCAGCAGACAGCTCACAAGTATTATTGCAAGAAGCCATGTAATTATGCACACACTTGACACTGCCGAACTTGTATTTAAAATAGCTCCCCCGACAACCAATCAAGTAATCCTTAATCAAGTTGCAGGGGAGTATATCAGACACTACTAATTTTATTTTTTTTAATATTCTTGACTTGAGGATGACAGGTCATAGACATGAATCACAGTCACCTGCACGCTGCACAGGTATGTTCGAGAAATTCCTCAAAAATAATTGCAAACACACACCTAATGTTAGATATTTACATATTACATTCATTCTAATATATCTATCATTGGTAGTAGATAGTTAGAAAATTAAATATATGAATTTTGTAGTCAAATTCAGGTTATCTGGTTCATAAATTCATCAGACAGTCCGATACAATTTCTCACCAAAGAGTGGACCGTTACGCCCCCATAAACATGTTCCATTTTATAAATGAATGCATATTTGGAATGCTTAGAATATTCCGGATTTAATCCATAAATTTTCATATTTTTTTGGCAAAAAAAAAATTTTGCGCCGTTACGGGCCGTTACGCCCCCGTATCGCCGTTACGCCCCCGTATCCGTATCGGTTTTGGAGGTCACCGATACGCCAACCGATACCGATACGGGACACCTTGGTTATAGCCACATCAGCCTACTCCCTAAGAATTGGTGATCACATAAAGTTTTAGGAGGATACGTGGTGCTGGTCTAGACCTCTACAGAAGGATTTCCCTTCATTAGCTGCTTTATCCTTACATAAGGATATTACGGTAGATCATTGCTACTCTTTCGACCGAAGGGGAGCATGGCGCCCCCCATGTAGAAGGGGACTATCGGATTCAGAGTATAATGAGTTTGCAAGTCTGCCACAACATCTTCAGCATTTGTTCCCTGTCCAGGTTCGATCGATTCCTTGGTGTGGTTGGCATTAGCCTCTGATTCTTTTTTGGTAATTTTTTTTTTTTTACAATATGATCCAGCCCCCTCAAATTTTTTCTGAAAACATACCTCCCTTTGAATTTTAGTTCTATGGGGCTTCCCCCAAGGTTTCCTCCTTCACATGGCTTGCGGGAAAGAAGCAGATCTTGACGTTAGATAATCTTCAAGAGAGGGGTATGATACTGCCGAACATTTGTCTTCTATGTATGAGAAGTGCGGAATCCATATATCATCTTCTAATCCACTGCCCATTCGTTAGTTAGCTTTGGAACCGTATCTTCAGGTTATTTGAGATCAATTGGTCCATGCCCCAATCAGTTCCGCAACTCATTTGGGCTTGGCATGGGGTTCTTATGGCGAAAGAAAGGTTAGTTGTGTGGTGGCTGCTCCTTATGGCTGATATGTGGAATCTTTAGTCCGAACGCAATGCTCGGTTTTTTGATAACAAGCGCAAATCTCTATACCAGTTCATGAGGAGGGTGAAAAGGGACGTAGTCAAATGGGCTACTGGGCGTCTTTAGGAAGATCTGAATGTAGTCTGTTCTCTGATGGAAGTGTATTTTTTTTTTCTTTTTTTTTTTTGGGTATTCTTTTTCTTGACATTGTCAAGCTATTTTCAATAAAATTTATTCATAATCCCTCCAAAAAAAAAAAAAAGAAAGAAAAAAAAAGACCTCTCTTAAGAAGGATGTCAACAAAGAAGGGAAAAAGATGTGATCTTTAGGATCATTTGATCAAGGTTATGTTTTGTTTTGTTTTTTGGTTTTTTTATTTTTTCGAGGGATGGGCAATTGCAAGATGAGGCCCTGCATGATAGAGGATTTAAATCAAAGATGGCACCCTTTGTGGTATGGTCAATATGCACCTTTCATTAACTACCCCTTGGTTGGACAACTAGAATCACTTGAACAAAGTGATTTTGACAGGGATGGAGAATCAAATATGGGACCCAAATGATGGATAGTGTAGATTAATGATTGGATTATATGCAGTATGATCAATATGGACAATCCATTCCCCTTGGCATTTCTTGGATGGTTAGGATCATCTGACCAAAGTGATTTTTTATAGGGATAGGTAATTAGGAGTGGGACCCACATGATGGATGGTCTAGATCCATGATCAGACCATTTGTAGTATGATCAGTATGGGCTGCCCATTTTCCTAGGCATCGATTGGTAGATTCGGATCATCTAACCAAAATGCGTTTTGAGAGGGATGGGGAATCAAGGGTGGGGCCTTCATGATGAATGGTTTAGATTAATGATCGCACTGTTTATAGTATGATCAAAATGGACAATCCATTTCCCTAGACATTAAATGGACATCAAAGATCATTTGGCAAAAGCATGGTTTTAAGACTTATCAAGTCGGGTGAGACTTATTAGATGAGTATACATGGATCCTAAAGGAGCTGATCCGGTTTGAGACCATGTTCTGGGAGAAATTCCCTGTTGGATTCTGCTCCATTAATCCATGGATGAGGTTCTAGTCAAATCAGAAAATCAGCCAATGAACAACCCTATAAGAGAGACAGAAGGACTAACACATATGGGTGACTCAATGTCAGAGAAACAGGCGGTGCTATGATCATAGTGGCAAATTCCATGGAGATAGACAACTTGGTGCCATCTCAACTCCAATCAAGGAGCACATACCAAAAGCCAACTGTGATGAAGGGGCCATGATTGGCGCCTAGAAATGGAGGACCACTAATAAGCGAAAAGGAGATGATGCGTATTTCAATGCTGTATTATTTACAAGCTGCTTATCAGGCACTTGGGTTTCCACCACAAATTGCAAGTGAAGACAGAAGACGTGCTACAAACAAGGATCTTTACAGGAGTCAAGACCATCGATTTGAACTCAAGGAGGGGTTTTTTCAAAGCAGAGGAGAACTGATGCAATCAAATGTCGGTTGATCTAAGATTCGAACAATCAAGCCATTCAAATTGTCTTGATTGATGAACTGGGTCAAATCAATAGTTGATGATCAATTGAATGGGATGAATGGTCAACTTGCACTATGCAATTTCATAAGATTTATTTATTTAATTAGTCTTTTAGATGAGATTGAATCAAGATTTAGTTGATAGAGTTCTCTTTTGTGGGCCACTTTTGGAGTACCAAACAATTTCCAAATGATATAAAATTGGTCCCATTTTATAGTCTCTTGAGCCAGCTTTTAAATGAGCCCAAGATCATGAAATTCCAAGGCTGTTTGATTAAGTTGTTGGCCATTTTATGGACTCGCATGATAGTGATGACATTCAGGGGCATTTTAGTCATTTTCTGTTATTAGTGCTTCTCTGTTTGGTTTAATTCAATACGAGGCTCATTATGCATTATATGATTATGATGATGAAATAGTACTTTGTTATTGGTGTTTCTTTGATTTGGTAGAGGATTTAGAGAGGGGTTTTTCATGATCTCTAGTATCAACTAGAGGCTTGTTATGGTTTTTCCCTACAATGTTGTTTACTTTAATACTTTTCATCCCCTTTTGGGTTTGTATCACAAGTGAATTGTCTGATTGTGGCCTATGGACTATTCACAACTTACACAGCCGTGGGAAAGTATGCACGGACATTTTCTGGGAGTGCTATGTACCTGGTATTTGATACACATTAATTCCTATTGCATGTTAGCCCAGCCCATATACATCTTGGCTGAAGTGGTTAAACTATTTCAATGCCCTAGCTCAAAATTTGGTTGGTGTGCTCATCATGTGGGCCACATTGTAGAAATCAAATGGACAGCTAACCCAAGTTTCTTTTATTTGTCCTGATGGATGGCTCACATCTTGCATATGTATACCAACATGTCAGGTAGGAAAACTTCCTGGGAAAATATTCCTATTTTCCTTGCAACTACACTTTCAAAGGACTTCTCTGTCCCTGGTATTCTAAGTTATAACTTTAAGACTGGAGCTGGCAATGACTGCTTGCAAATGGGGGGCCTTAAAAGTTATCACAGACTCTCATTCCCTTGCTATTTCTGATAGTGCCAATTCCTAATAGGCACAAACTGTTATGTAACTCAACAATAGCCCTTTTTTTAATCTCAACAATAGCTTACTGTAGCCTCTCTTTTTTTAAAGCTCAACAATAGCTTAAAATCTCTCCCTCCCTCATGGTCGACCGGTCCAGATTTTCAATATGATGGGCCATACAATGGATGAGGGATGCCCCAAATATTTTCCCAGATTGAATATCCTTAACCTTGATCAGTGACATTTTTCTTGCTGATCCTTTGCTGTATTTTCTTTCCCCTCTTAACACTTTCGTTATAGGCCACATCAAACATCCAGGACTTTTTCAATCTGGGAGATTTTGGGGGCAGCCTCATTGACAGTAGGGTCCATCAGATTAATGGTCTTTACCATTGGATCATGGGCTGCATATGTAGGGATAATGAGATCAGCAAACTGTGCATATGCTGAGGCTCAGCACCCTATAATTCCTCATTTTTTCTGGAACATACTTCGGCCCTTGGAACTAAAAGTAACTTTGTACTTGAATGGCTAGGTTCTTGAAATTGTAGACAATGAAGTCAGAGTCATAAAGAACAAAAGAGATGCCCTTGGTGGGGTGGATGTTTTGGACTGCATATGAAACAAGTATACAACTGATATAAGGTATGTAGATGTTCTCTCATTGGTTATTTACTTGTTTTCTATTGATTGAATTTCTCTATCAAAAGCGTCTGTGAGGAATTACATAAGATACCGAGAACTCTTGTATGAACATGCTTATTGTTGATGATGTTAATAGACTGAGAAATGATAATTGCACATGTTTTTGCATACGAGTTTCCATTGTGATGCATGACAGATGCATAGATGATATGGATCATTTAACCAAGTTTGTGTCATATGTTGATCATGGACCAAAAACCTGGTCCATTGGAAAATTCTAATGGCTCAATTCGAGTACAAAGACCATCACTTATTTTGGTTCGTGTCTGATGGAGCCATTAGGATTGTCTGATAGGCCTGATTGGTCAATAAATGGTGTGGCCTACCAGATCAGTGGTCTGGATCTCATACACATCTGCCTTTATTGTTGATGATGTTAATAGATTGAGGAATGATAATTCCACATGTTTTTGCATACGAGTTTCCATCGCAACGCATGACAGATGTCTAGATGATATGGATCATTTAACCAAGTTTGTGTCATATGTTGATCATGGACGTCCATTGGAAAATTCTAATGGCTCAATTCGAATATAAAGACCATCACTTATTTTGGTTCATGTCTGATTGAGCCATTAGGATTGTCTGATAAGCCTGATTGGTCAATAAATGGTGTGGCCTACCAGATCAGTGGTCTGGATCTCGTACACATCTGCCACATACACCCATAGAAACTCGTGTGCAACTAAGATTCCTCTCTAATAAACTCATGGCTCAATTTTAAGCAGCCCTTGTTTCCATATCTTTTGGTCCACTAAATGAGCTGAAGGGTGTGATTGTTGGGCTAGAGCATCAATACATTGGAGGCCTCCTAATGGATGGCGTGGATTTTGCAAATGTTTGTCACGTTGGGACATGTGGGTGCATGTACAGGGGTTGGAATATGCACACATGGCATTATCAAACCTCTGTATTTTTGAATTTTCTGTTATGTTGTTTTCTGATTGAATCAAGAGACTGAGTTTGGCTGAGTTGAATTACCTGTTTTATCCTTCTGTACTTCCAGAGAACCTGACATATTGTACACAGTGAATGTGAGTTGAAAATTCAGTGTGGGCTACTCGAAAACTCCTCCAATATCTAGCTTGCTACTTGTGACTGGATTTAATGATCCGAGGTGGGGAGAGAGAGATCAACCTAGTTTGCTAAGAAACCAGTCCAGTCCTTAGAAATGAAATATCAGGGTTATAACTCAGGTTTTATTTATTATTGGGATTTACTCTTGGGGCCATGCCTGCAACTTACCCAGATGAAGTAAAAGACTATTATATATATATATATATATATATATATATATATATATATATATATATATATATATATATATATATATATATATATATATAAAGTATAGGTTAGAAATGAATAAGTAAAACAGAGAATTGAAGTAAGAGAAAGGGTAGATTCATTGTAAATACAAAGTCTGCGAAAGGAGCATTGCACATGGTGATCCCTGCAATAACGATCCTTGTTCTCATCTTCTGATGGACAACGATGGATGTAAGAAGGTATCTGAGGTTCATAGGTGTAATTCTATGGTTGGGGATGTGAATTGGATAGTGTCCCTTGATCTGAGGCCTTGTGGTTTCTTTGGGGATGGGAGACTTCCCAGGGAGGAAGATTGAGAAGATTTTTCCCAAAGGATCCTAAAAGAGAGTCTTGTGGGCATATTTACCACGAACTGAAAGGGATATAGGTTGGTGACGGATGGCCCTGGTTAGTTGGGGTAAATGAACTGCCAATGTCAAGCCTAGAGGTTTAGTTCTAATAAAAGTTAGCATGCGTACGTTTTATAAGGACTGTCTGCGAGAGGTGAAATTATCATTTTGTGGGGTTGTGTTTGTATCTTAATGGAAGGTTCCCATTGCTTAAACTTTGACATGGATTCGAGCATATTGTAACCTGCTGAAATTATCATTTAGATAGATGGCATTAGGATACTTAATTCTAAAATCTGGAGTTAAGAAAACTTTTCGGTGTCTTTCAAAATTTGTCAACAAGGCATACAATACCAACTACCTCCCACTTTCCCTAAAGCCAATCATTCTTAAGGTGCTCACTCAAGCAAACACACGTTATCTAGATTCCATCCAACAGCGAGATAACTGAGATCACACCAATTCTCTCCTATGGAAGTCTGCATCATTCTCCCATGCTGATAAGCAGTCTATGTGAAAAGTCGTAACACTGTTACTGAACTTACACATCCATGCAATCGCACTATTGCTGTTACAAAGTGTAAAGGTGATAAAACCAATCAATAGGCAAACCGAAATTCATCAATGAACCTCTTGATCAAAATAATGCAAAAAACCATGCATCCATATCACCATAGGTATGTAAAGCACAAAACATGCTGGTATATTACAATGTCACTAAGGAGAAAGTTAATACGTTATCCAAAGATCAAATGACAACATACATCATCCACATACGCACAATGTCATCCATGAAGCAAAAGAACCATGAAGCTTGTCTAACACGACCTATCTCATGCCAGTGATCCAAAAACATACTTGTTATGGAATGAATTTCTTTCTCCCACTGCAGAGAGCATGCTAGGTCTCATCCATAATAGAATACACATCTCTATAATCTTCCTTCCAAAATGGTTAGAAGGAACCTTTAATTATCATTTACAACATAGAATATATTACCAATTATGATTATTGGATCATGCCACAAAGGCAACCATCTCTTTTTTTGTAGATGAGACCATATGATGGTATCATCTGAGAGATGTCTCAAAACCATCAATTTTCAAGGAGGTAAATAGCTATGCGATTGCAACTGCCTCCATCACACAGAGAGTGAAACATATCCATGCTCTCCTGAAGATACGAGGCAAATACAACATATAGACTAATTATGTGGTACATATCCAAAAGGAGTCATGATGGCATACGCAAAGTGTCATTTTAAAAGCATGTATAAGAAGCACAAAGATATTAAGCAAAAGCAATGCTATCCAGTGATCCATCAGAGTGTCATGAAAGAATGATGGAATGTTGAAGTTTTTTTTTTTTTTTTTTTCCTTTTCTTTTAAATCATCTAGGATGCCATGCACACTAATTAACACCCTCGTATTGCACAAAAGATTCTCAAATTCTAGAAAAGAGCTCTGTCTAAGACAAAGCATCATTATTTCATTTAACGACTCCAAACAACAAAAAGACATCCAGGACTACAAATCGTAATGATCCAGGGATCCCTGTCTATAAAGATTGGTAGTAAATGAAGTACTCCCTAAACATGATCCTTAAAATCATTATTTCTATCAATCATTGATACCTTTCATTTTGCACGTCATAAGACAGTAGTCTTTGAGAAACCTTGAGGTTTTTACAAAGGTATCTATGAAAGAAATCATGATTAGAAGATTCAAAGTTTTTATTGACACATAACCAAGCTGATTAACAATACAATCCTATGTTGGGATACCAGGCCATAAGGTTGATAGGGAAGGATTCAATCACCACTCTCAATCTCACTAAATGAATAACTTAAACATGCAATTGAGCAAACCAAGCACTTGTTATAAAGAGCCATGGAAGACTAGAAGAGAATGAAGGATTAATAAACCAATAATCCGAAATCAACCACTTCATCACATGAATGGTTAACTGCCGAGTTTAAATGAAAACCATCTAAACTTAAAAAAGAAACTTCTCTCAGAAGCTAGGTCAATGACATTTAGAGCTAGGTAAGACCCGACTTGATCTAGATCCAACTCGACCCAAAACAAATGTCAGAATCCGGTTCAGATTGAGTAGACCCAGCCGAATTCGAATCCCAACTGAGTCGAGTTCGAGTTACATAGTAATTTGACCTGACTTGAACTGAAACTCAATCTGGTCGGACCAGAATCGATCTGAAACCCGACTCGATCCGGAATTGGGAATTATAAATATCATTTTTTTACTTTCATTTTCACCCCTCTACCCTAACACTACCCATGTTACCCCGAACCCGATCGGAACGGAACCCCAACCTAGGCTAGCCAGCAACCCAACACCAGATCGAAACCCCTTCACCAGTCCGACAACACATGGTAATTTTAATTTTTAATTTTATTATCTTTATTTTTTCTACGGTCCACCCCGGCTCACTGGGGGTCGTCCGGGGAGGCTCGGGTGCGATACGGCCAAGCTCATTGGTGACCTGCCATGGCTCGGGACCTCAAGTGCAACATCCGGCCAAGCTGGTGGTCCGGTCGAGCTCGATGGTGCTCCGCCCCGGCTAGGGTGCAACGTCTAGCCAAGCTGGCGGTCTGGTCAAGCTCGCTTAGTGCTTCGCCCTGGCTTGGGACCTCGAGCGCAGCGTCTTGCTAAGCTGGTGGTCTGGTCAAGCTCGTTAGTGGTCCAACCGAGCTCGTTAGTGGTCCAACCGAGCTAACCCTAACCCTAAACCTAAACCCTAAACCCAAACCCTAAACCCTAACCCTAATCCTAACCCAAACCCTAAACCCTAACCCTAACATTAACCCTAACCTTAAACCCTAAACCCCTAACCCTAACCCTAACCCAAACCATAAACCCTAAACCCCAAACCTAGCTTTAACCCTAACCCTAACCCAAACCATAAACCCTAAACCCCAAACCTAGCTTTAACCCTAACCCTAACCCTTAACCCTAACCATAATCCTAACACGAAACCCTAAACCTAACCCAAACTCTAAACCCTAAACCCTAACCCTAACCCTAACCCTAACCCTAAACCCTAAACCCTAAACCCTAACCCTAACACCAACCCTAAACCCTAAACCCTTAACCCTTAACCTTAAACCCTAAACCCTAAACCCTAAACCCTTAACCTTAAACCCTAAACCCTAAACCCTAAACCCGAACCCTTAACCCTAACCCTTTACCCTAATCCTAATCCTAAAACCTAAACCTAACCCTAAAACCTAAACCCTTAACCCTAACACTAGCCCTAAACCCTAAACCCTAACACTAACCCTAAACCTTTAACCCTAACCCTAAACCCTAAGTCCCTAAGTCCCTAACCCTAAACCCTAAAACTAATCCTTAAACCTTAAATCGTAGTAGTTAATTTTTTGGAATTACCATTTTCATTGCTTATTGCTTAGCTTCTTAGTTCTTAATCCTAGTAGATAATCAACTTAATATGTTTGTATTATATTGCTTTTTTACTTATCTTATTTTGGTGTATTATATAGTTAGCTTAATATGTATTACATTACTTTTTTGGCTTAACTTATTATTGTGACTTGTGAGTTAGATAATTAGTTATCCATTTGAGGATTTCTATATGACTATACATAGATAGTGTATTTTTTATGGCATAGAAATTGCTTAAATTATTCCATTTTGGATAGTTCAAGGTTATGTGGATAGTATGCTTTTATATAAGCTATTTAAATGTTCATACCTGATCTGTGCTCCATTTTCTCATTTCTCTTTGGATATGTTTCTTCATTTTCATTTCTAATGTCAAATATTTTCACATTGTTTACATATTTGGAATTGGACTATAATGGAAGATCAACTTATCTAGAGAGACATGAGTATATGCTACCGAATTTTTGGCGCGGGCGTTTAAATAGGAATATGAAAGTATTACAATATATCTAACCTTGGATAGGTGACTAATTTAGAGTTTAGTATAAATCTTTAAGGCATTAGATTGCCAATGCTAATATAATTTAATATCTTTCAACTATTAGATGGCTAGTGAGGGTCTCTCCAATACCTCAGGCGGTTTGTCAATTACATCACCGATGATCTTGGAAGATGAAGGATTAGGTCTAGAAGATGAAGAGGTGCCTATTAATATTAGTACCTCACAGTCACAAATTACGAAAAAAGTAAAAAAAATGATCGGTGTGTGGAAAGATTTTGAAGAAGTAACCCTGAAAAATGACACAGTGAAGATACAATGAAAATACTGCAAGACTCAATATGTTAAACAAGTAGATGAGTCGACCACAACTTTGAAGAAGCACAGTCTGAAGTGTTATAAAAAAGTAAGAACTCAAACCTTAGTGCAACAAACAGTTTCATTTACCCTATCTTTAGTGGGTCAGTTGCAAGGTACATTGCCCATCTACAAGTATAACAAAGATCATGTGAATGAGTTAACGGCTAAATTTATTATTGACAATGAAAGACCATTTCAAATGGTAGAGAGTCTTTCTTTTGTCAAATTATGCAAAGGCCTTAACCCCATTACAAGAAGGTCTCCCATACAATAATAAAAAAGAGTGTGTATGAAGATGTAAGTGAGAAGCTCAAATTGAAAGGACAATTGAAATCAATTTCCCGAATTAGCCTGACATCAAATTTGTCGATGTCATCTAATCAACGAAAGGGGTATATGTCACTAACTGCTTACCACGTTGATGCCGAATGGAGGCTCTGAAAGAGAATCATAAACTTTTGTTATCCTGCACCTCCTCACATTGGATTAATGATTTCAGAATGCATGTACAAATATCTTGTGGAGTGAGGCATTGTGAGGAAAATCTCCCTAATAACTTTAGACAATGCCTCTGCAAATGATAGCGTGATAACGAATTTGTGGAACTAGTTTAGAGCCACCGATGACTTGTATTTTGATGGAAAGATATTTCATATAATGTGTTGTGCCCACATTATTTCGACAAGAAATAAATGCATTTGGTTTAGGAAATTGTCTTATTTAATCATGACAGAGAAAATGTGTAGAGAATAATCATCATATTTATTCATACTAAGTTCCTTTACATCCTTTGATTTTCCTTGATTCTAAGAGAGCATATGCAGAATACATGAATTGAAAGAGTTTAAATATCAAATCTGGATATCAAATCCGACAGCATTTTGGCTTGTGATTTGATTATCTCATTGAGAGGAATGTTGTGTGGATTTGATCATCAAATCTCTCTTTCTTGAGCTCATGCCTCGGTACCAAAGGAGGATCGAAGATCGTATTACATTCGATTGTTTTGACAACATTTTGACTTCTTAAATCATCCATTCCTGCTCAACAACAAGGTGTTGCATAGGCTCTCTTCTCTCCTTCCTCTCTTCTCCTCCTGATACCTTTGGGCTTATCTTCTTCTCTGGAGCTCTGATCTTCTTCAAAATCTTCAGTGTGTCCAAATGAGAGGGGGAGTAGGGTATGTATAGGCCTTCACGTGTGAACCCTCGATCTCTGTGCCATGGGCCCACCTTTCATCAGATCTCAACCATCATCTTGATCTGCCAAAATCAGTGTTGTGCAGATGCGCACAATCAACATGGCCCTTTACGCGATCCCGCACAATCAACATGGTTTGCATGGGTTCGTGCAAACACTATGAATTTCCTCATTTTCATCATTTTTTTTTCATACTTCTTCTTCTAATCTCCTCTTTCTGATTTATTCTTGATCCTTTATTTTATGCCTCAACAGATGTCCCCTTGATCCTTTCTTTGTTTTTTTGGAATAAAGAAGTAGGATCAATCTCCTCCATTTTTCCTTGTTTCCAGCTGTTTGTGCGCACCCGCGCAAAGGACAATCGGGTCCATAATTAGGTCTCTTTCCTCTATAAATACCAGAACCATCCCTTTCATTCTTTAATTCCCTTTTTCTTGCTAAAACTCTACCTGACTAAAGACTCCCCACGCAATCGCACTCTTTTGCATGCACCCACACAACAGACACTCTGTCTACGCGCAAGAAATTCACTTAACGGAACTCCGCGCAACTAATTCCATTTGTGCACACTCGCGCAAAGGACCCTTTGCTTCAAAACAATCTCTAAGTTCAAAACCCTATACTTTGAATCTTTCAAACACTACATTCTTCAAGAAATCCTTCGACTCCAATACTTGTCTTCTTTAGTTTACCATGGCCTGTACCAAGAGAACTTTCCACCTCGTTGAATCACCCATTGCGCAACCTTCTCACCAAGATTTACCCAACCCATCTTCTTCGCACACCCCTGAACCATCTCCATCCCTAGATCAACAGTAGAGAAAACACATGAAGACCACCAGCAATCACCCCGCATACATCAAAGAACTTGTCCTCCATACTTTTGATTTCACTGATCGGATTGCCACATTATCTTGTCCCATTCATAGAGTAATATGGATGGGTGAAATTGAACGGCCTCCCAGACATGGCCATGAGTTTCATTGGGAAGAATGGTTAAAATCAACGACCCATTTGCCAACCATTAGGCAAAGACCACCTGCCAGAGAAGAAACTCCCCCTCCATATAGATCAAAGAAACCTCGCCGAAATAAGGCTAAGGAGATTCAAGAGAAAGTAAAAGAACACAACAAGAAGAGACTTCAAAATTCTTGGGAGATGATCCGAGTTATTGAGGGTATCATGAAGTTTGATAACCCTCACAGGCAAGGCATGATCGTCCTTCCACTGAACCTCCATTTTCATCAATCCACTCTTAACTGCGAGCCTTCGGATTAAATGAGTGGCGAAAAACTAATGTATAGGGAGTCTTGGGTATCGAAAGAGCCTCGCATTCTTAAAGGAACTCTGCTGGCAAGGAAACTGAGGCAACAAATTGGCGAAGTCCATTCAATGATCTTCCTCGCTCCTTCTCATGAGCCCCATACCTTATTTCCCACTCATTTCTATGAGACAGTCCAACAATGCTTCAACAACCATGAATTGATCTGGGGTCAGAAAGAGTTTAGAACCAGAAGTCTTCTAACTTCCTGCGCTTATTACTCGAACTGGGCAATGGTGATCTTGGCAAAGCATGCCAAGACATTAATCAAGCTCGACGTGTACAATGCGATAGAAGTCACTTCTCAATACTTCTACAAAGAGACTTCCATTTTGAAAGGCTTCCTTAATTACTAGTGCCCTACAACTAATTCCTTTCACCTTTCAGCAGGAGAGATGAGTATCACACTCTGGGATCTCCATCGGATTGCAGGCCTTCCACTAATGGGGAAATTCTATGACAAATTTATCCAAACCAATGAAGAATTAACATTTATCTCTTCGCCCAGCTGAGTGCCCTCAATCTCGGAAATGACCACGGAACTTTTCAGAGAAATGTCCAAGTTCCCGAACATCCATAAGATCTCTCCCTTGCAATGGCTCACACATTTCACCAGAGCCTTCCAATGACTTTCCTCTTCATAAACTGTAACATCTCGAAAAAATCCGTACAAAGACCCGAGTATCACCTTAAGCAGAAATCACTAAGGACCAAATCCTTTAGAAATTAGATGAAAATTAATTAAGTACTAAATTGAATTAATCGGTGAATTAGCTTGAATCACTTTCTTAACGAACTGCAAGAGCCAAAACTATTAGAATCGCTAACCCAACATTACCTAAAAATGTAGGATCAATCTCAAAACCCAATTGCTCTCGGGAGCACATTGAAACACCGTATCGGACCTGGACCGCACGTCGAAAGTCTGATTAACGCGAACCTATACGGTTATGACCGACTTACTGGGCTTGACAACCATTTTGGGAATCAAGTCCAAATAGTATAAAAAAAATGCACAACTTGAGCTTGAAGCGAAGTGTTTGAGAAACGCGAATATCTTTAGAAAATGAACTCAAATTTAAGTGAATTGGGCTGTTCACTTACAAGACAAATTTAAGGTTTCAGATCGTCACATTCTGACCCAACTACACCCTTAGATCAAGGAAATTTCCCTACACATGTTAGTGCACTCATGGCCCTGATCGAGTGACGATGACCGTTGAACTGAAACTGGTCCTTCATGGTCAATCCACTAATTCGATGGGACAGAAACTTTAACTTGGCATAGATCTATTGTCAGGGAACTTTATTCAAACCATAGGCGAGCAACGGACCTCCAGATGAGCTCTGTTGCCTGAAACAGACGACTTTTGGCTAGAACCTAAGTATATCATAGCCCTGGGGCCATTGATATCCGTTTTGGGCCTATATGAGGGCCATAACCTACCCTTTCTCATTCCATACGAATTTCCTAAACCTTAGGAGAGAGAAGAGACAAAAGAGAATGAGAAGGTGAGGAGAAGTGGGAGAGAGTTGTGGTTTGTCGCTAGGATTCATTCCCGCCACTCCACGTGCTGAATCCCCTCTTCCGTGTCACTATGCCGACAATTTTGACTCCATTTATAGGTAAGGAATCCTAACCTTAATTTATTTTAGGTATCCAAATAGGTAGATCGGTGAAATAACTAACCTATTTCATGTTATAGGTAGCCATTGTGCCGTAAACAAAGGCGTAGTGTACGAACCGAGTTCGTAATCGACGTACTGACGAAAGGTGCGGACTATAAATGTTTAGGTTATGGTTTTCAAGGCTTTTAATGTCAGTTAATAATTTATAACTGATTTAATTGTTGTCACATGTGCTTAGATGCGATGTTTTCCATATATTACACACATATATAAACTATGTCAATTTTAATGTATTCCATGTGTTTATTAAAATGTTTGAATGAATATGGAGTTATGATTTGTGCTTGCCATGACTATGGATTGAGAATACATAATTTTTGTATGTGTGACAATTCCTTTGTGAAAAGATTTGCTATAGTATATGTTATAACAAGTTTATTACATGAATATTGATAGGTGTAGTTTAAGTGTTTAATAAAATGCCTGAATGAGAAAATGCTTGTTGAAATGTATTTAATGAGAGTATTGAGATAGGATTCTCAATTATCTTATCTATAGTTATAGTTTCCTTCATGTAATCTATCTCACTACTACAGGATTTATGGATGAAATATCTATATATGATAACATGTACTCTGTGTTTGTTAAAATACTCAAATAAGATTTATATTTGAATTGATTGTTACATGATGTTTTAACTATCATATATGAATGCCTATTGTGTTTGTGTATGATTTGGGACTAATATGTAGTCTAGGAAATCGGTAACGGTTTACGATCAGTGGTCGAACTATTTTCACCACAACGGATACATTCTATGAATCCAAGTCACACGGTAATTATCGACAGTAGTTAGGCCATGAGGAGTGCATATGCGCTCCATGTCGATTAATTTAACGTGTGCTTGTACCAGTCGAGCTTGTTAAGTAACTCGATTGGCCCAATGTATGTTCACCATGTATGAACGCTACTGCTTGAATCTAAGGTATCATTTACCAGTGAAAAGCCTGTTTAAACTTAGTACTATGATCCACTAAGACTCATGAGCCGGACATAGTCGTATGGGACACCGTGGTCGAGTTGTCGGCCTACGCTGGGGTGACGAGCCTCCCCTTAGTGTCCATTGTGAAAACTAAACTCATGAGCCGAATACAGTAGTATGAGACACTGTATTCGAGCTGTCGGCCTACGCTAAGGTGATGAGCCTTTCTCATAGTGACCTCGAGTATAAACTAGACCTACACTGAGGTGACGAGCCTCCTGTAGTGACCTGAACTTGCCTGTACATTATTTTTTAAATCAGGGGTGACGTTGCCCTATAACTTTCCTATCGTATGCGATTAATTAGGATTAACAACCCTAGATGGATCATTATTTGGGTAAATGATATAAAGGGAGGTACCTTGGCTTTTCGAATCGGATATATGAATAGGTCTAATTAATAACTTGGCTAACACGACCATGCACCACATTGCATGTGCCTTTGGCGTGGGAGTTGAGCATAGTGGGAGTTTAGCATGCACGACCATGAGATGATGTCGTAGAGGGAGTGCAGGTGAGGGCATGCATCATTATTGCATATCATTCTTGCATTAATCAGAGTACTTAGGAATTCTTGTTGTAGTGCTTTATCATTACTGCTTGACTGAATTGATAACATGTTAACCTTTGCCTTATAGCTCCATTGAGTTGATCACCCACTCTCACTCTGGGACGATGTTTTAAAACACCAACCAGACTCTGTTGCAGTTGCAGATGATGTTGTAGCTTATGAGATGGAGTCTAACTTTTATGACGACGAGGAGGAGTTCTACATGTAACTCTCTGGTGGGTCTATGTAGACCTAAAGTTGCATCACAGGGATCACAAAGATATGGACTAGTTGAACATTACACCTTATCATTTTATAAAATTTGGAACTATATATATAATTATTTAACCTGGTGACATGTTCATACTTTAGGGACTTACAACCACTTATATGCTTTATATATCTATCACAGTCTTCCGCTTACGTAATCTAATTATCTCTGGAGTATGATATGATAATTTAATGTAATCCCATTTATGTTTAATGCACTAATATGGCCAACATTTAATCATCATTATCTGTGTTGCGTAAGTGATGCATTGAAACTTGGGAGCTGAGCTTCTGCTCGGCCCTCAATTTTTAAGGCGTTACAAGTTGGTATCAGAGTATGATTTGAATTAAACTGGACTTGAGTTATGGTAACACGACACATACTGACATACTTTGACTTAGGAGGGAGCATTAAAACATAAAAATGATCATAGGATCCCAAGTTTCGTCCATCGGTGATCATATGATTATTGAAGCAAAATTGACCAGTGAAATCGGACCCCATAGGCATCTATGATCATGCGAGATGATCCCAATTCTTTTCCAGACCGTCCATCGATGGGTTTAGACGATGATTCAGTGTATTCCACACTCAAATAACCTGAAAAACGTGAATATGGGCGAGATGGAACTCAAAATCGTACCAAACAGACTCGGGGACCTAAACTGTATAAAACAGTGGGCTCGAGGTGGGCCCCGCACACTTACGGCACCCCAGGGGGGATACCATCGCCCCAGGGTCCAGCGGACCATGATGGCATTGTGCCTAGGGCGAGGCCTCACAGTCCACGGACAGGGGGCCGGGCGGGCTGACCATTGTACACGCATGTGGGGGCCACGAAATCGTGTGGGGGCCCCCTATACCTCCCATTTTCCTTCATTTCTTCCATTTCCACCCCTCCAAGCTTTCTAAATATCATTTTTCTCTCTCAAACCTCCCCTCCATTCTTATATCATCTTCTTCATCATCACTACACACACACACACACCTCCCACCATTCCTTTTAAACCCATCTCCTATCTCTCTTATTTCCTCTCATTTGGGCACTCAAACACTCGGTGTCTCAAAAATCTCAAGGTCCAACAACCCATCCTATCCCTCCATTTTGTTTCTCTCTCATGGCTCTTTTTGAGCTAGTGGTGGCAATATTTTCACTTTCCACACTTCTTTCTCTCATGGAAAAGAAGAGGGCTTTCACGAATGAAACCGGGCCTAGCCGCCCTACCCATCTAAGGAGGAAATCGGCGTCGAAGCAAGTTCAAGCATCGATCGGGAGATAAGGACGAAGCGAAATCTCGATCTTCAGATTCCTCTCGAAAGAGCTCTACTGGCGAATATGGCACATGGAAGGTTTCAACGCCATAGAGTTCTCTTTAAGGCACACGTGGACGAGAAACTATTTAGGCTTTATCCGGCGATGGATCTCCTGTTGAACACCGGGTGGGGTCCCATATTTGAGGGCAAGTCTCGTGCAAATGAGAGCACTATCCGAGCCTTCTACGCCCATATACGAGAGCCACTACTGGAGCCTCTACAGTTCTTTATTCCCGTGGGAAGGCGGGAAGCCATTGTCAATGTGGACTTGATAGCCCGAATCATTAGGATGCCGCGTGAAGAGGTACATGCTAGCAAGAGAAATCTCAGGAGCGTGAGTGAAAGAGATCACCGCACGTGATTTCTTTGTGGCCGACTAGTCCACTGGAATAGAGGGAATTGCCTCCTGGCGTCTGAGATGACTCCTGACTTTCTCCTGCTCCACCACATCTTCACATACAATGTGTATCCCAGGTGGAGCAATCGCAGTGAATGCACACATTTGATGGTAGACTTCCTATATCGAGCTGGGTAAGGAGACAAGCTGTGCCTGCCTACGTATGTACTACTACAGATAGTTCAGACCGCACACTCTCCTAAGACAGACATTTCACTTCCATTTAACTGACTTATATGCAAGCTTGCTCATGAATTTGGTTACAGACTTGGTGCATAAATTCTTATGTCGATCTATTTCATCAATGACACTACTCTCAACAACATGGGGTATTGGGCCACGATAACGTCAAGCCCGACTCGATGAGAGTGAGGATGAGACGGGAAGTAAAGAGGAAGAAAGTGATGAAGAAAGAGACGGGAATGAAATAGAGGAAGGAAGTGAGGAAGAGGAAGAGAAGGAAGAGGAAGAAGGGGAGGCCCAAGACTCCAATGGGGGCTCTCCTCCTGCTACGCATGATCGCCATCATGATCGGGCTGCTTTAGAAGCCCACTTGGCTAAGATTGAGGAGGGCCAAGTCGCCCTGCGATAGGAGGTCAGGGAGACTCGAGATGAACTTGAAGAGAATAGGGCTTTCATAAAATAAAAAATTAAGGTGTCTCACACCTTGAAGGCTCTCCTGTGCTGCATGCAGGACAAGGGTGCTCCTCCACCATCACCAGCTTCAGACGACTAGTCTTATGTTGTAGTTGTCATTGGGTCTTTTCTTTCCTTGTTTTCCTTACTTTATATGTTACAGCCTTGATAGGCTTAGTAGTAGGGTAGAGTTGTTGGTGTGTTTTGGTGTTTAAAGCTTTGTTAGATTAGCTCACATGCATCTTTTGTATGATTCATGTAAAACTATATCTCATGTATTGTGACAATTTTGGTTAAATGAAATGCATGAAGCTTCTTTTGACTTGAAATGTGAATGATGTTTGGATGAGTGTTTGTCCTTATGCTAAATCTTATACAAGTTACACCCTATGTTTTATATAGGGAATGCCTCCGAAAGCCACTCGGAACACTACACATCTAGCACTTGATGGATCGCTTGACAGGGCACCTCCCCTAAGCGATAACCACACGGACCCTAGCTTGGGCCCTGACAGTGACACGATTCCAGATTCACAGCCGGCCACTGGCTCCACTAATGGGCCAACACCTTTTATACCACCGGTTACATAACAAAACCGTGCTTCTACCTCGACACCACTCGTGTCTCAAGTGCCTTCTCCTCCTGATCGGTTGAAGCAGAGGATGCTACTTATACTGTAGCAGTAGATTTGGACCACCATAGCGGGGGCCCTTGCCTAGAACATGAACGTGGTCCCATCTGCACCACTTGTGCACCCTGCTGGAAACATGAGTGTCAGCGGCCTATTTGAGCGACTTCAGTACTTCCGACCTCCCACGTTTGTGGGTACTCACAGACCCGAGGAGGCTGAATATTTGCTTAACCGCATCTTTAAGATGCTGAAGCCGCTATACTGCACTGAGGTAGATTAGGTTGAATTGGTCACCTACATGTTCGAGAAGGAAGCCAATCTCTGGTGGGACAGCATCCTTCGGACCATTGCTCCTGGTTACGTATGGACATGGGAGGCTTTTGATGCACACTTCCACAGGAAGTATTTTCCTCTCACCTACCGCAATGAGGAGGGAGAGTTCCTTTACCTCCGACAGGGAGGAATGTTAGTGGCAAAATACAAGAATAGGTTCACGAAGCTAGCTAGATATGCTCCTTTGATCCTGACGAACGAGCTGATGAAGATGTAGCGATTTTCTGAGGGTTTGCGGCCTGATATCCTCTCGAAGATGTGTTGCGCTAACATTAATAACTATGTTAAGCTAGTGAGCATGTCCCTATGAGCTGAGCAAGATGGGGGTAGGCTATCCCATACACATGTACCCATGGGTCAGAGGCCTCGACCATATTTGCTGAGTAGACCGTTCCTAGGCAAGAGGCCACGTGCAGATTCTCCTCCTTGGCTTATGGTCCCACCAGCCCAGCTAAGGCGACCAGACGTGTGGTGCACTTATTGCAAGAGGTCGGGCCATATTGATACGTACTGCTTTACCAGGATGAGGGATAATGGTTTCATGCCTCCTCAGAAGATCAACTGTCAGATGCCACTAGCGATCTCAGCTCCATCTCTATGATCAATACCGCTTGCACAGCCTTATTACCGGCCACTCACACCTCGATTTAGGCCGCCTCAACGGCCTGCGGCAACATAACTGAACTGTTCTCAGCAAACACGAGTGCATGCGCTTGTAGCTGAAGCATTTGATTCACCAGCTACAGTGCCTTTAGCCTTCAAGGTCACTGCCCACATCCAAGGTACATCCATATTTCTATTAGTAGACACTAGGTCCACTATTTGGATGATATCATGTTCTACAGTCAAACGCTTAGGGCTAAATACGAACCCTATGGTTAGGGTGAGAGTTATCGCAACAGTAGGAACTTTTATAGATGCCACTAAGTTATGTGAGGGTTGCTTGATAGATTTAGGGAGCAGGACGATACGCATGGACTTGATTGTCACCACGATATACCATTACGACGTCATCGTCGACATGGATTGACTCATTGATATGAAGGCAAAAATTGATTGTGAAATTAGACTGGTGATATCGCCTGAGCCCAAAAACACGACCTTCACTTTCCCCGTTCAGGTTAGTTGCCCCTTCCGGCTTCTTTGTTATGCTGCCCTACTAAAAGATCATGATGGTCCGATACTTGGAAACACACCCGTGGTCCAGGACTTTTGGGAAGTATTTAAGACGATACCTGGATTACCTCCCCCGGCGCAAGATCGACTTTACTATCAACCTTATGCCTGGTGCGACACCCATTTCGTTAATCACGTATCGTATGCCTCCATGTGAAATGGAGGAATTGAGGAGATAGATTGATGGCCTATTGTATTCAGGTTTCATACAACTGAGTGTATCTCCTTGGGGAGCACCCATGTTGTTCATGAAGAAGAAAGATGGATCACTGCAATTTTGTATTGATTATCGCAGATTGAACTAAGTGACGGTGAAGAACAAGTATCCTTTGGCTAGGATAGATGACCTGTTCGATCAGTTAAAAGGGGCACAATATTTTTCAAAGATCGACTTGCAGTCAGGGTATCACCAGTTGCACATCAGGGATGAGGACATGCAGAAGATAGCATTCAGAACCAGCTTTGGATATTACGAGTTCTTTGTAATGTCATTCATACTCACAAACGCACCCGCCATGTTCATGGACCTTATGAACCTGGTGTTTCGGCCGTATCTATACCGATTCGTCATTGTATTTATAGATGACATCTTGATATACTCTAAGAGTTGGGCAGATCATGAGGAGCACCTGTGAGCAGTCTTTAATACTCTTAGAAAGAACCAATTGTTTGCCTAGTATAAGAAGTGTGACTTCTGAAAAGAAGTCAAGTTCCTAGGACACGTGGTGTCTAGGGAAGGAATAACGGTAGACCTTACCAAGGTAGTCGCAGTTCAAGACTGGGAGCAGCCTGGTTCGATTATGGAAGTGAAGAGTTTTCTTAGCCTGGTAGGTTACTACCGTCGATTCATTAAGGACTTTTCTAAGATAGTCAGACTTTTGTCTCAGCTCACTTGTAAAGATCTCAAGTTTGCTTAGAATGAGAAGGCAGAAGTAGCTTTTCAGGAACTGAAGGACAAGTTGACATCCACACCCGTGCTAGTATTGCCAGAGCAGGGGGTCAAATATATGATATACACCGATGCGCCTCATGTTTGTTTGGGCTGTGTTCTGATGTAGAAGGACAAAATGATTGTTTTTGCCTCGTGATAGTTGAGGAAACACGAGAAAAACTACCCTACGCACAACTTAGACTTGACATCCATCATCTTTGCATTAAATCTCTGGAGACATTACCTCTATGGAGAGGAGTTCAAGTTCTTTTGTGACCACAAGAGCCTCGGATACATATTCACACAGAGAGACTTGAATATGAGGCAGCGGCGGTGGATGAAAACCTTGAAGGACTTCAAGTTCGAGGTCTCCTACCATGCTGACAAGGCCAACCTTATGGCAGACGTGTTAAGCCGTAAGAAGACTAACATTTGTAACTCCGCTAATGATACAAGAATGGAATATAGTCGAGTTTGTGCGAGACTTCAAGCAAAAGCTTACAGTAAAGGAGCTGTTTAAGAGTATTGCACATATTCGTGTACAACCACTTATCGATGACCGAATCATTGTGGCTCAGAAGGAAGATGAAAGGTTGGCAGAGTTGAGAAAGCGAGTTAGTGACGATGCAGACTTGGAATGGAGAGTCGGTACGGATAAGGGTTTACGTTATTGTGGCCATCTATGCATCCCAAATCTTCATGACTTGAGTAAGGAAGTTTTCGAAGCTACTCACAATTCGAAGATAGCGATGCATCCTGGTAGTACAAAGATGTATCGAGATATGAAGCACTCGTACTAGTCCGACAACATGAAGGCCCACATAGTAGATTATGTGTCCCATTGTCTCACGTGCCAGCAGGTTAAGGCAAAGCATTGTCGATCTCCTGGATTGCTTCAACCCATACCCATAGCAGAATGGAAATGGGATTTCATTTATGGACTTCATTTTAGGGTTACCGAAGGTGAGGAAGGGGCATGACTCCATTTGGGTGATTGTGGACCGGTTGACAAAATTGGCTCATTTTCTCCCTATTAGAGTTTTAAACTCAGTAGACGATTTGGCTAGGCTGTACATCAAGAAGATAGTACGTATGCATGGAGTGCCCATGGAGATCGTGTCAGACCGAGACATGCGATTCACATCCATCTTCTGGACTCGTATCCAGGAAGCAATGGGTGTGAAACTGAAGTTCAATACCGCGTTCCACCCACAGACGGATGGGTCGAAGGAATAAGTGAATCAAGTGTTAGAAGATATGCTGCGAGCTTGTGTGCTTGATTTTAAGGACAGTTGGGATGACTGTCTTCCTTATCCTGAGTTCACTTATAACAATAACTTTCAGGTGAGTATTGGCATGGCCCCCTATGAAACACTGTATCGGATCCCATGTAGAGCGCTACATTGCTGTGTAGAGGTTGGGGAGAAGAGTTTGATTAGCCTAAAGTTAGTGCAGGAAACCTAAAAAAAGATCGACATTATCAGGCGTCGACTCCTGGCAGCACAAAGCAGGAAGAAGAGTTACACCGATATGAGGTGACGACCGCTAGAGTTTGAGGTTAGAGACCATGTGTTTCTTAAGGTTTCCCCCATGAAGGAAGTCCTTCAATTTGTCAAGAAGGGGAAACTCACGCCTAGATTCATCGGCCCATTCCAGATACTTGACTGAGTGGGTGTGGTAGTGATTGCCTTGCTTTGCCCACACCAGTAGCAGGCGTGCACAACGTATTTCATGTATCGATGCTAAAGAAATACGTTCCTGATCCTTCCCACATTAACAGATGAGAGCAGGTATAGTTGAGTGAAGATGCTACTTATGTACTTTGACCAACACATATCTTAGACAGGAAGGAACAGGTACTGCACAGTAAAGTGATTCCACTTGTGAAGGTATTATGGACGCATCATACTGAGGAAGAGGCTGCTTGGAAAATAGAGGCCAGGGTCCGCAAGAACTACCCTCAGATTCTCGAGGAGTACGAAAAGATACAAATTTTGAGGATAAAAATTTTCTTTAAGAAGGATAAATTGTAACGTCCCAGAAAAATCCATACAAAGACCCGAGTACCACCTCAGGTAGAAATCACTAAGGACCAAATCCTATAAAAATTAGATGAAGATTAATTAAGTGCTAAACTAAATCACCTGTTCAATTAGCTTGGACTACTTTCTATATGAATTGCAAGACGTAAAATCAGTAGGATCGTTAACACTACATTGCCTAAAAACTTAGGATCAATCTCAAAACCCAGTTACTCTCGAGAGCACATTGAAACTCTGTATCAGACCTGGACCGCGCGTCAAAAGTCTGATTAACGCTAAACTATACGGTTATGACCACCTTACTGGGCTTGACAACCATCTCGGGAATCAAGTCCAAATAGTATCTAGAAATGCACAACTTGAGCCTAGAGCGAAGTGTGTGAGAAATGCGAATATCTTTAGAAAATGAACTCAAATTTAAGTGAATTGAGTCATTCGCTTGCAGGCTAAATTTAAGGTTTCATTCGTCAGATTCTGACCCAACTACACCCTTGGATCAGGAAAATTTTCCTACACATGTCAGCGCACTTGTGGCCCTGATAGAGTGATAATGACCGTTGAATTGAAACTGGTCCTCCACGGTCGATCCACTAATCTGATCAGACCGAAACTTTCACCTAGCATAGATTCATTGTTAGGGAACTTTCTTCAGATCGTAGGCGAGCAATGGACCTCCAGATGAGCTCTGTTGGCCTGAAACGAATGACTTTCGGCTATAACCTAAGTATATCATGACCTTAGGACCATTGACATCAGTTCTAGGCCTATATAAGGGCCTTAACCCACCCCCTTCTCATTCCATATGAATTTTCTAAACCTTAGGAGAGAGAAGAGAGAAAGAGAAGGAGAAGGTGAAGAGAAGTGGGAGAGAGTTGTGGTTTGTTGTTGGGATTCATTCCCGCCAATCCACGTGCTGAATCCCCTCTTCAGTGTCATTATACCAGCGATTTTGACTCCATTTTTGGGTAAGGAATCTTAACCCTAATATTTTTTAGGTATCCAAATAGGTAGATCGGTGAAATAGCTAACCTATTTCATGTTATAGGTAGCCGTTGTGCCGTAAACAAAGGTATAGTGTACGAAACGAGTTCGTAATCGGTGTACCGATGAAAGGTGCGGACTATAAATGTTTAGGTTATGGTTTCAAGGCTTTCAATGTTAGTTAATGATTTATAACTGATTTGATTGTTGTCACATGTGCCTAGATGCGATATTTTTTGTATATTACACATATATATATAAACTATGTAGATTTTAATGTATTTCATGCATTTGTTAAAATGTTTGAATGAATATGGAGTTATGATTTGTGCTTGCCATGACTATGGATTGAGAATACATGATTGTTGTATGTGTTACCACTCCATTTTGAAAGGATTTACTATAGTATATGTTATAACAAGTTTATTACATAAATATTGATAGGTGTAGTCTAAGTGTTTGATAAAATGACTGAATGAGAAAATGCTTGTTGAAATGTATTTAATGAGGGTATTAAGATAGGATTCTCAATTACCTTATCTATAGTTATAGTTTCCTTCATGTAATCTATCCCGCTAGTACGGGATTTATAGACGAAATGTCTATATATGATAACATGTACTCTATGCATTTGTTAAAATGCTCAAATGAGATTTATATTTGAATTAATTGTTACACATTGTTTTAACTATCACATATGAATGTCTATTGTGTTTGAGTATAATTTGGAACTAATACGTAGTCCAAGCAATCGGTAACAGTTTACGATCAGTGGCCAAACTAGTTTCGTCATAATGGATACGTTCGCTGAATCCGAGTCGCACGGTGATTATTAATATTGGTTACGCCACAAGGAGTGTGTATGCCTCCATGTCGATTAATTTAACGTACGTTCATACGAGTTGAGCTTGTCAAGTAACCCGATTGGCCCAATGTATGTTCACCATGTATGGACGTCATTGTTTGAATCAAGGTACCACTTACCGGTGAAAATTCCGTTTAACTTTAGTACCACGATCCTCTAAAACTCATGAGCCAGACATGGTGGTATAGGACACCATGGTCGACCTGTTGGCCTACGCTGGGGTGACGAGCCTCCCCGTAGTGTCCATTGAGCAAACCAAACTCGTAAGCAGAATACGGTGGTGTGGGATACTGTATTCGAGCTATCGGCCTACGCTAAGGTGATGAGCCTTTCCCGTAGTAACTTCGAGTATAAACTAGGCCTACACCGAGGTACCAAGCCTCCTGTAGTGACCTGAACTTGCATGTCCACTATTTTCAAAATCAGGGGTGTTGTTGCCCTATAACTTGCTTATCAAATGTGATTAATTAGGATTGACGATCCTAAATGGATCATTATTTAGGTAAATGATATAAAGGGAGGTACCTTGGATTCTTGAATTAGTTGTATAAATAGGTATAATTAAGAACTTGGCTAACACAACCATGCACAATATTGCATGTGCCTTTGGCGTGGGAGTTGAGCACAGTAGGAGTTTAACATGCGTAACCATGAGATGATGTCGCAGAGAGAGTGCAGGTGAGGACCTACATCATTATCGCATATCATTCTTGCATTAATTAGAGTACTTTGGAATACTTTTATATTGCTTTATCATTATTGCTTGACTGAATGATAACATGTTAACCTTTACCTTATAGCTCCACTGAGTTGATCACTCACTCCCACTCTGGGATGGTGTTTTAAAATACCAACTAGACTTTGTTGTAGTTATAGATGATGGTGAAGCTGATGAAGCAGAGCCTGGCTTTTATGATGAGGAGGAGTTCTCATATATGCAACTTTTAGGCGGGTCTATGTAAACCATGTTCTGATCGACGGGATTACGGGGATGTTAACTAGATGCCATTTCACTTGTTATTTTACATTTTTGGAACACCCATGTATATTCATATTGTGTATTTTGGGAGTATACATGTATATATTTAACCTGGTAAGATGTTTACACTCTGGAGACTTATAACGGTTTATATATTTTATATATCTATCATAATCTTTTGCTTGTGTAATTTGACAGTCTCTGGAGTATGATTTATTGTTTTGGTATAATCCCACTCATGTTTAAGGCACAAACACAGACGATATTTAATCATTATTATCTATGTTGCATAAGTGATGTGTTGGAACTCGTGAGTTGGGCTCCTGCTCGACCCCCGATTTTCAGGGTGTTACAAGTTGGTATCAAAGCATGATTTGGATTAAATTGGACCTGGGTTATGGTAACACGATGCACACTGACATACTTTGACTTAGGAGGGAGCGATGAAACATAGAAATAATTGTAGGATTCGAAGTTTTGTCGACAGGCGAAACTGACCGTTGAAATCAAACCCGTAGGCCTCTGTGATCATGTGAAATGATCCCAACACCCTTCTAGACCGTCAATCGACAGGTTTAGATGATAATTCAGCACATCTCGTACTCAAATGGCTCGGAGCGCACAAATCGAAACCTGAAACTACCTTAAACGATCGAGGGGGTCCAAACCGCATAAATTGGCGGGACCCAGGGGGTCCCCCATACATATCGGACACCCCGGGAGGGGGCTGGCACCCTGCCAACCGGGGCGGTACCGCGCCTACCGGGGCACACCCTGGTCCTGTTCGCTCGGGCTTGTCGGGCTGCGCTGAGCCGGGTGGGCCGACTCATGTGGATGGCTGTGGGGCCCATGAAATCGTATGGGGCCCCTTATAACACCCCCCCTCCTCGATTTGCTTCATTTCTCCCTCTTACTTCCCTTCAATCTTTCCAAATCTCCCAAAATCTCATCTTTCTCTCTCAAATCTCTCCCCCACTCTCACATCTTCTTCATTTTCTTCACCACCTACACTCTTTCCCTCATCCTCCTCAAAACCCTATCTTCTACTATTCCCATCTTCCTATTTCTTGCTCATTTGGGCACAAAGTTCATAGCTTTGTGTCTCACCTTTCAAAAGCCTCCAAATCCACCTTCATTATAAGGCTATTTAGTTTTCATGGCTCTTTTGGGGCTTGTGGCTGCCATTTTCTCTCTCTCCATAATTCTTTCCCTTATGGGAAAGAAGAGAGCTCCTACGGATGAAGTCAGGCCTAGTCGCCCTACCCATCCAAGGAATAAGGCGGGCGCCGAAACTAGTACAAGCGCTGCCCAAGAGCGAAGATCAAAGCCGGATCTTGATCCCCAACTCCCACTCGAGAGAGTTCTACCGGCGGGCTTCGAACACAGTCGATTTGGTGGCCGTAAGGTTGTGCTTGAAGCTCATGTAGAAGAAAAGTTATCTGGGCTGTATCTAATGATGGACTACCTGGTGGACGCTAGGTGGGGTCCCATATTAGAGAGAAAGTCTTACGCATATGAGAACAATGTTCGAACCTTCTACGCCCATATACGGGACCCATCGTTAGAGCCTCTGCAGTTCAAGATTCCTGTAGGAAGGTGGGAAGTAATAATCAATGTAGATTTGGTAGCCCAGATCATGAGAATCCCGTGTGGAGAGGTGCACTCTAGCGACAAGGATCTCAAGAATGCGTGAGAAAGAGATCGTCGCACGTGTTACCTTTGTAGTCGTTTAGCCCCCTGGAATCGAGGCAGGTGCCTCCCATCGACGAAATTGATAGAAGATTTTCACCTGCTTTACTACATATTCACATATATTGTGTATCCTAAGTGGGGCAACCGTACCAAATGCACTCGCTTGATGGTGGATTTCCAGTATAGAGTTAGGCAGGGAGACAAGCTTTGTCTACTTATGTTCGCCCTGCTACAGATAATCCAGACTGCACACTTGGTCAGGAATGACATCTCACTTCCATTTGGCTCACTTGTATGCAAGATTGCTCGAGAGTTCACCTACAGACTTAATATGGATGACCTTGCACCAATCCAATGTATTAATGAGACTACGCTCAACAACATGAAGATTGGCCCTCGACAACGTCAATCCCAACTTGACGAGTATGGGGATGAGGCAGCTAGTGAAGAGGAAGAAAGTAATGAGATAGAAGAAGAAGATGAGTCCGAGGAAGGAGGTGAAGAAGGAGAGAGTGAGGAAGAGGAAGAGGAGGCCCAAGACTCCGATGAGCACTCTCCGCCTGCTACACAGAGGCACGCTAGTGATCGGGCTGCTATAGAAGCCCGCTTGGCTCAACTTAAGGAGGGTCAGGCTGCCCTGCGACAAGAGGTCGCAGTGGCCCAAGCCAAGCTTGAAGAGAATCAAGCCTTCATAAAATGAAATTTTAAGAGGGTGTTTCGGCCATATCTATTCCGATTCGTCATCTGTTTATAGATGACATCCTGATATACTCCAAGAGTCGGGAAGAACATGAGGAACACCTGCAAGCAGTCTTTGATACTCTCAGGGAGAACCAGTTGTTTGCACAGTACAAGAAGTGCGACTTCTAGAAGGAAGAAGTCAAGTTCCTGAGACATATGGTGTCCAAGGAAAGGATAGTTGTGGACCTTGCTAAGGTAGCCGCGATTCAAGACTCGGAGCAGCCCAGTTCAGTTACTGAAGTGAGGAGTTTTCTTGGCTTGGTAGGCTACTACCGTCGATTCATTAGGGATTTTTTCAAGATAGCCCGACCGTTATCTCAACTGACTCGGAAAGATCTCAAGTTTTCCTGGAATGAGAAGGCAGAAGTAGCTTTCCAGGAACTGAAGGACAAGTTGACGTCCACCCCTGTGCTAGTATTGCCAGAGCAAGGGGTCAAGTATACAATATACACCAATGTGTCTCGTGTTAGTTTGGGTTGTGTTCTAATGCAGAAGGACAGAGTTATTGCCTATGCATCGCGACGGTTGAGGAAACACGAGGAAAACTACCGTATGCACGACCTGGAGTTAGCAGCCGTTATCTTTGCATTAAAGCTCTGGAGACATTACCTCTATAGATAAGAGTTCGAGCTCTTTTGCGACCACAAGAGCCTCAGGTATATATTCACGCAGAGGGACCTGAATATGAGGTAGCGGTGATGGATGGAAACCTTGAAGGACTTCAAGTTCGAGGTCTCCTACCATCTTAGCAAGGTTAACCTTGTGGCAAACGTGTTGAGCAGCAAGAAGGCTATAGCATTCGTGGCTCTGCTGATGATAGGCAAGTGGAACATGGTGGAATTTGTGCGAGACTTCAAGCAGAAGCTTACTATAGATGAGTTGTTCGAGAGCGTCGCTCATATTCGTGTAACATCCTAGATTTTTCACTGTTTCGAATTTCTAAAAATCCTTAATTATTATTTTTATTAATTAACTTAACATCACTAATGACCATTAGCACTCAATATTAGTTTATACAGGGGTGGTACCAGTAAAGAACCGCACAAGTCCGATTAATCAACCGTAGGAAGTCAACGAATCCGCCTGATCGCTTGAACATCAGGTGTAGCCCCATAATTTACTCACATAGGACCCAAATCTAACTGACCCATCGTTAACTAATCAAGACAAGCATAACTAAATTAAAGATCTAACCAAAGCCGAGTCAGATGAGGCCCGGATCTTAACAGTAGACCAAATCAACCCTTGTAACGTCTCGTTCAACCAGCACAGTGTCCTGGGGCGTCCACGTAGGATTTACCGCAGGACCATTTGTTTAAGCCACTCGTGGTGGGGTACCACAAGTTGATTAACTTAGGATTAGCTCCTTAGAGCAGACCGGACAAGTCATATTAGGACCTAGTGCGAGCCACCAAGCCAGATAACCTATTTACACTTAACAACGGCCCGTATGGCCCAACCAACGACTGAGGAGGGTCAGAAAAATCTAAAAATTTAGGAAATCATAGATCTCACTGGGTTTGTGGTCCATCGTGGATTACAGACCCAGTGGACACCCAGAATTGGGATCTGGCACTTGCCAAATGCACCCCACCAATGCCAAAATTAGAATCTAGCGCTTGCAAATGAAACCGAGACTCTGGGCTTTTCAGCCGTCGAATTTCTTCCAAATTTATAGCGAAGGTCTAATGTATTTTCCTACGCCCGTCCACAAAATCTGGAACCCGATCATGACAAGGTAACCGTTGATCACAAATCGGACCCGTATGATCAAACCAAATATCCGATCGTCTCCAAATTTTGCATGGCCCTTCATCTGGCCATGGTCCACCTATCCTATAAGTTTCATGGCCAGGGGACCACCAGAACCTCTCCAATCACTGGAATAGACCCCGCAGGGCCATTTAAAGATCGGAACCGTATGATCAAACCCCATATTCGTTCATCCATTTACTTCCAAACTTTGCATGACCCCTCATCAGGCCATGGAGCACTTGTCCTATAAATTTTGTGACTAGGGACCCATCAGAGCAACTCCGTTATTCTTTTAGCCTAAAACCGACGGTTTAGAGTAAGCACGACCAAATCTCCACTTTTACTAGTTATAAATAGGCCGCACCATGAACATAATTAATCCAAACCCTAATCATCGCCCACGAGAAATCTCACTACCTAATTCATTCCAGAAATGCCCTGAATTTCTGAACAAGCTTTAGACCGCTCGTTGGCGGGCCACTAGTTCCAAAACTATAGAAGAATGTCCGTCTCTCTGGGCTCGACGTCCATCGCGGAAGTCAAACCTGGGTGCTATCTAGAACCGCTCAACTTGAGCTAAAGGACGAGTGCATGAGAAGTGCAAATACCCTAAAAGAATGAACTGAAACTTAAGTGAATTGGGTCGTCCATTCTTATGCTAAGTTGAGGATTTCAGACTGTCGGTTTACGACCAAAATTTACACGTGGAGTAAGGATATTTCTCTGCCTATATCCGTATAGCTGCGGCCCCGATCGACTATCGGTGACTATTGAACAGACTTCTCATCATATCCATTGATCGGCGCATCCAAATGACGGGCTGATCATATCCATACGTAGATCATCATTACGGCTAACTATCCTATGGTGTGCATCGATGTGTACACCTCATAGTAGGCCCTAGGGGCTAGAAAAACCCTCCCATAGGGTTAGTTTGGTAAAAACACAACACTTGGGGCCATTGGCACCAAATCTGGCACTATATAAGGGTTTCTTTTGGGCACCCCTCTCCCCATACGAATTTGCACTAGAGAAAAGAAAGAAAAGAGGGGAAAAGAGGAGAAAGAGAGAAGGAGAGAAGGAAGAAGGAAGAGAAAGGTGGGCCCAAGGGAGGTGAGATCTAGAAACCCTTCTTTCCTTTTCCTCAAGAAACCTCACATCCACAATATAAGCGATTTTCATCCGATTGGGGAGGATTTCAGCCGATCAACATCGAGTTTGAAGCTTCTAGGTCATTCTCCAAGATCTCAACGATCCATAGGTGTGGACTATTGCTCTTAGGTGGCCTAGTACCAATTTTAGTATGTGTTTAATGATTTTAGTTGCTTGGATGCTATGTTAGGAGAATTTAGAGAAATCCTAGGATTGGCATGTTTGTTAGAATTGTATGTTTGGCTCTCATATGATGTTGTTTTGGCCCCTCACATGACTTTGTGTATGAACAATTGCATGCTCATGCCTTGTTTGATTTTCTTATATGATTTGCCCTATAACATGTATAATTCATTGATTTTTGTGTATTTCGATTCTAAGGGAGGTAAGAAGTGCTTAACTTCCTTATCCACCAACACAACACACACGCACCTTGTTCATGATATGGTTAGCTTTACATGTTAGTAGAAATTTAGAATTTTATGTTGAAAAGCATGAGAACATAATGTTGTTTATGTTAGATGATGCATTGATAGTTGCATATTCTGAATCACCTCCCAAACCCTTTGGTTGGTCAGTAATTCGAGGAGAGTGAAGGCAGCCCTGTTGGTAGGACCGCCTTGAGGCTAAACCCATGAATTTGGGCGAGTGCGTGTGAACGACAGTAGTTAGACTACATAGGTTGCTTGCACCCGATGCCGTTCCGCCACGTACTGGCCTGGACTCGTGCGGTCTAGTCTATGAGCTGATCAACCCTGTTTGTTAACCCTGTATGCTCACATATGTATGGAACCTAAACTACCCTACAACCATTGTTGCCCATTAATAACTCACTTGAAATTGGTCCACAGCCTCGTGAGTTGGGCATGGTGAAATGGGACATTGTGTCCGAGCTGTCGGCCTACGCTGGGGTGCCGCGCCTCCCCGTAGTGACCGCTATCGATCCCTTTCTCTTGGCACTCCTCATGTGCTTGAAGTCGGGGATGAGGAACCCGACGGGATCACGGACCGTTAGGTCTTGGCCTCACGCGTTGGAGGGTCTTGGCCTCGCAACCAGCTTAGGGCATTGATATGTGGGGTGCATCAGATTCTCAAACCTGCTGTATGAATGGACTTAACTAATAACTCGACTAACACAATCGCATTACATCGCATTAGTTAGGGTGGCGATTCGGAAGTCGAGGTCGCAATGAGGGAGTGATGACATACGTGATCGTTAGATAGAGTCGCTCGAGGGAGTGTTGTGGCGAGGGCATGCATCATATCATTCTGTATGCATGCATTTTAAATAAGAGTTGCTAGGTATTGTTGATTATCTGTTTTTCATTAAATTCATATTATAATTGATGCCTGTTAAAATTTAATATTAATAGCACTCACTGAGTTGATCACTCACTCCCACTCTGGGACGGTATTTTAAAACACCACCCAGACTCTTTAGTAGCTGCAGATTGTGCTGAGTTCGACGAGCCTGGCGGCGCGAGCTTAAGCAAGGAGGACGAGTTCTCCTACTTCCAGTTGATGGGCGATCCTCCACTGGCTTAGAAGACTGGATTCTGTGGTGTTGAGTCGTGGGCTCAACGCACCGTTCTTTGGGCATATGATTCCCTTTGTGATTTTGTTGGGCATTACCTTGTGCGGCCCATTTATATTCTTTTGAACCTGTATATATTGATTTCTCTCAGTTCAGTAGACTAGTTGTGGATGTGCCTCATGTTTCAATTAATTCCATGTTGCGCTTTTAAACTTGATAAATTATAAAATTATAAGATTGATGATAAGTGACACTCGGGGACCCGGGAGTTGAGCATATGCACGGCCCCCAATTTTCTAGGGCGTTACAATTCGTGTGCAACCACTTATTGATGACCGAATCATAGTGGCTTAGGGGGAGGATAAATGGTTAGTGAAGATGAGGAAGCGAGCTAGTGACGAGGAAGACTCTGAATGGAGAGTTGGTTCGGATGGGGGTTTGCGTTATCGAGGCCGCCTATGCGTTCCAAGTCTTCATGACCTGAGGAGGGAAGTTTTCGAAGCTGCTCACAATTTAAGGATGGCGATACATCCTGGGAGTTGGAAGATGTATCAAGATATGAAGCATTCGTACTGGTAGGACAACATGAAGACCCACATAATAGAGCATGTATTACATTGTCTTACGTGCCAGCAGGTCAAGGCCGAACGTCGCTAACCTCCCGGACTGCTTCAGCCCATGCCCATAGCTGAATGGAAATGGGATTTCATCTCTATGAATTTCATTTTCGGGCTGCCGAAGACGAAGAAGGGGCATGACTCCATTTGGGTGATCATGGACCGGTTGATGAAATCGACTCATTTTCTTCCTATCAGAGTTTTGACTCAATAGATGATTTGGCCAGGTTGTACATTAAGGAGATTGTGCGTCTGCATGGAGTTCCTATGGAGATCTATTGAGGGTCGAATATTGCATATTAGACCCCAGTTATTACTTGCTTTTACGAACATAATACTGTTTAATACCTTATTTTAATCGTATTTGTGATGAAAGGTGTATTTACGAGCGTGGACTGAAAAAGGGTACTAAAAGCGTGGATTTGACACTTTGAAGTAACTAAGGCAGTAGACAGGACTCCATAGGATCAAGACTAAAGAATTTACACTGCCAGGGATCCAAGAAAATCATGTCATTCAGGTTAAAGAGGCCCAAAAGTTGTCCAGAATGCAAGTTCACAGGGTTTTCACCATCCACTCATCTTGAAACTTTATATCTGGCCTGAGGATCATAAATTAATCGTACACGTCAAAATTCAGCCCTTAGATCAGTGTATAAGTGACCCGATGGGCAAGATTAGACAATAACCATTAAGAAATCATCTTGGACATCCTTGGGAGATCGGGACCCAAACTGAACCGATGGAAAGAGCATGAAAAACGGGAGATACCCACCAAATTTCATGGAATTTGGACAGTGCACTCTGATATAACTGACGTCGGAAGATGATTGAAGAATTGATGGCAAATCCGTAAATAGAGCTAGAACCATGCATGTCACTATTCAACAAATAGATTTAAGGGTCATTGCCATTTATTTAGATGGTGCGGCTCACCTGACTTATGAAACGTCCTCATCTTTTACCCCGTATCATACCATGGTGGGACAAAGACGGTGAGCGGAGTAGATCCCTGAGAATATCATCAGAAGTGAGCCCCACCTATTTTTTGAAGAAAGCATCCAAGCAGTTCCCTTCTAGCGCAGCACGTCCAGTGACGGGCATGCTTACTACTGGGTTTTGAGGGTGGACCTCAAAAACATTGATCCGGACCGACCATTGCATCTAGAGAAAAATTTTGACTAAAACCTCCTATTACCCTACAACCATCCATACAGAGCAGATTGTTAGGGTTGGATATTTTGCCAGACGTTGATCCACATGGTGGCCCATAAAAAGCTCAGATCCGCTTTAAATTTGGAATGATCTTCTAAATCAACTTCACAGTGCTAATGGACATAGTGGATTTCAAAGATACTATGTGGACCCCACCGACTCCCATTTGAAAAATGAAAACTTTCATTTCCAGCTTCGCGAAAATGTGAAACACGAGCGTCGTTTGATCATTAGTGGGCCTTCATCATGGCTTATGTAAATGATCCGAGCCGTCCATCATGCAGAGGGACTCGATATGGTTAAATCCATGATATACTTGTGCACTCATGCAAGCACACGTGCTAATTTCAATGGTCACTAACGGACTGCCTGACAACTTCCGCGGTTGATTTCTTCCATGGGTCACGTAGAATCTGATAAAAAATCATCCCTTCCTAACCTAAAATCTCATGAAGAATCAAATGGTCGGAGTGGATTTCTCAGAAAACTTCCATAATGGGCCCCACCACTGTCACTGCGTAAGGCCTGTTACGCAGGCTCTATTTCCGCTTATGAGACCTGACGATCCGGGCTATTTTTCACTCATGGCTAGGATTGGTCCAACAATCCTAGCTGTTCAAAACCTCTCTAAGGAAGTGCCGATTAAGGCCAAGAAGACTGAATGTCTTAGATTCTTCTTTCATTAGCTGCAAAGATGATCCGACACAAGTTGGTTTCCAAAGATGTCGCACTGACCACCTGCTGCTGCGTAAACAAATGACCTGGCTACATAAATATTTGTCAAGGCAGCTTTTAAAAATAGCCTATCCACCGACTCTACACCCAGCCGACCATCCTCCATCAGCCTATAAAAGAGAGAGATGTCAGAGAGGTGATTCATTTAGTCTTAAGAAGAAAGAGAGAAAAGGAGCTCGGTTGTGGATGTGAAGGAATCGAAGGAATGTGTTTTTTCTCCATTATATTTTTCTTTCCAACTAATTCTTTGTTCCATCCCATGGATTTTTAATTTCTTAAGCTAGGGCTGAGATGAAGCCCTTAATTTGAATGATCCTTGTTTATTGTTGATTTCATCCGTAATTGATTGTTTTATTTCTTTCTCTATTATGCTTAAATGAAAACTCCATACCTCTCCAATCTATGAGCTTAACTAAAGTCTAGAAGTGAATGTTGTTTAGAATCTTATTCTAGGTATGCTTGTTTCTGACCATGAACAGATTTTCCTATAGAGAAAGAAATAGGAATCTACATCTATTCTTGCCTGACTATGAATGGAAAGATGTGATCCTTGTGCTTCAAGGGATTTATACATCCTGTATGCCTGACCAAGGACACAGAGTATGCTTTATTTAGTAAATTTATATCAATCTAAATTAGGGTGAATCAATAGGTAAAACAAGGGTTATGATAATTAGGGGTGGATTCAAAAGTCCTAGTGTTCTCCTTGATTAAATTTTCCTTCTCGCTCTTAGCTATTTTTCATAGATTTTTATTATTTTACTTAATAGTTAGCTATACTATTTGTTGGATTAGTTTAGAAGAATCGTAAAATTTGAATTGTAACAACCAGTCCTCGTGGGAATGATCTCGTAATAGTACCGTATCTACATCTGATTCATATACTTGTGAGTTTAAAATCATTTAAATCAGATTGGTTTAAATAAAATATCGAGTTTTTGACACCGTTGCCGGGGATTGTTTCGATCCAATTGGATTTAGGATTCTCTCTTATCATAATTTATAGCTATAGGATTTTTCTTGCATCATTTCATAAATTTTAGGAAACTTAATTTATTTTTGTCTTTATTTTCTACAGGAATTGAGGAAGGAAGCTAAAAAAGGAAAAAAAAATTTCTTCAAAGTGAAGGAAGAGCACCTAATTCTTCGGACATTAATCATCTCCTTTTTCGGGTTCTTTCTTCCAACTCTTGTTTACATAGTTTCATCTTATTTTTAAGAATTCATGATTTTTAGCTCTAGTTTTATTTCTCTTAGGTTACATCTTAGTTTAGCTTTCTTTCCTGCATTACAGTAATTCAGTTTATGCTAGGACGTAGATCTCTGAACGTAGAACTAGCACATTTTAATCTTGAAATAGAAAGAACATTTCGTAGAAGAGTGAGAAATAGTATATTTGAAATGGCAGACGAGAAAGGAATTAAATCTCTTAGAGATTATTCAACTCCTTTCCAATCTAATGCACCTTTATGCATAGTGTTGCCAGCCATCACAGCAGCACACTCTGAACTTAAACCTGGGGTCATATAATTATTGCCTTCCTTCTATGGTTTAGATAAGGAGGATCCATATCATCATGTGAAAGAATTCCTAGACATTTGCTCTACCTTTAAGTTCTAAAACTTTTCATATGATTTGATCCGTTTGCGCCTTTTTCCTTTTTCTTTGAAAGATAAGGCAAAAGCATGGTTGAATTCTCTAGGAGTTGGGTCTATCACTACATGGGACCAACTGTCTAAGAAGTTCTTAAACAAGTTCTTCCCTGTTCGCAAAACTAATGCTCTCCGCAGAGAAATTACTAATTTCACACAAAAAGAGGATGAACACTTTCATGAATGTTGGGAAAAGTGGAAGAAATTGCTTCTTAAATGTCCACACCATGGTTTTAAGAAGTGGCAATAGGTTCAATACTTCTATGACGGTTTGACACTCCAGAATCGTCGCATAGTTGATGCCACCAGTGGATGGTCATTCATGACCAAAAGTGATGTCGAAACGTGAAATTTCTTTGAAACCTTGCGTGAAAACTTCCAGTAATGAGACTATTCAAATATAGGTGAAAGAAGTCCCCAATCATGGAAGAAAGGTGGTATATATAAGATAGGAATCATGTCAGATCTTTATTCCAAGATTGATAGCTTGACAAAGAAAGTTGATGCTTTGATGATAAATAATAGACCTCCAAATACAACTCAAATCGAGTCATGTATCATATGTTCCAGTCCCGCCCATCCTAAGCAGTCTTGTCCATCTGGTGCAGCATTTTTAAAATTTCTCCCTGAACAAGTGCATGCTATGAACACTTTTCAAAGACCTGGGAATGATCCTTACTCAGACACCTACAACCCAGGGTGGGCTAGACATCCAAATTTTTATTGGGCAAAAGGACCACAATAAGGAGGACCATCTGAAAATCCTCTTATACAACCTTACCCACAAGTTGGTAGTCAACAACTTCAATAGTTTCTGTAATATCAACAACTTCCTGCACAATCAAGGAAACCATCTCTTGAAGATACACTCAATCTTTTTATGCAGAGTTCTCTTTAATTTCAAAAAGACACCCAACAAACTTTACAAGCTAACCAATAAAGCTTACATGCAAATGCACAATCCATTGCTCAGCTGGAAGTACAGTTGGGTCAACTTGCTACCACATTGAGTAAGAGAGAGAAGGGTAAGTTCCCTAGCCAACCTGTGGCAAATCCAAAAGAACGGTATGAGATTGGCTCTAATTCAAACTAAGAACAATATCATGTACAAGCCAAATCAATCATTACCCTTAGGTCACGCAAACAAATCGAGAACAAAGTAGAGATGCCTAGGGAAGAATCAAATTCCAAATCAGAAGATCAAAATGAAGAGGAGAGACATACTAGTGCATCCAAAGTCCAAAAGCACTCTGACTCTCTAGGAACCGCTCATGTGTCATCCTATGTGCCTAAAGCACCTTTTCCTCAACGTTTGGCACCAGTTAAGAAAGGAAACAACTTTAATGAAATATTGGATATGTTTAAGAAAGTGTCAATTAACATTCCATTGTTTGATGCTATCAAGCAAGTCCCTGCTTACACTAAGTTTCTTAAAGAATTGTACACTCAGAGGTCATAAGAAGGTCTTCCTTGCGGAGCAACTCAGCTCCATGATTCAACACAACACCCCTCCTAAATTTAGGGATCCAGGAGCTCCCACCATTTCTTGTGTTATAAGAGATCATAAGATTGAGAAGGCATTGCTTGATTTAGGGGCGAGTGTTAATTTGTTACCATATTCTGTATATGAGCAGCTAGGACTTGGTGAGCTAAAATTAACTAAAGTAACACTACAACTAGCTAATAGATCTTTCAAGGTGCCTCGTAGTGTTATTGAGGATGTGCTAATCCAGGTTGATAAGTTTTATTTTCCAATGGATTTCATCATTCTAGATACTCAGCTTGTCCAGAATCCTACTAGTCAAATCCCTATTATTCTGGGACGTCCATTCTTAGCCATATCCAATGCTATCATAAATTGAAGGAATGGAGTTATGAAGTTATCTTTTGGTAACATGAAGATTAAACTCAATGTTTTTAATGCTGGACAACAACCAGTAGACTCAGATGATATATTTAAAGTGAACATGATTGAGAGTCTAGTGCATGACTCTTTCCTTAAATCTTTCGAAGATGCTCTTGAGACTTGTTTAGCACATTGTGACATAGATTTTGATATAGAAAGTTCCATCTAAGAAGACAATGCATTTCTCGAATCTAATCCTATAATAGATACCACAAAATGGAAAGCTAAAGTGGAACTTCTTCTATCCTCTGAGTCTAAACTAGTCCCGTCTATTGAGAAACCATCCGAATTTGACCTTAAACAATTATCTGAATCTCTCAAGTACGCATTTTTAGGTCCTTCTGAGACCCTGCCTATCATCATAGCTTCTAACCTTGAGAAGGAACAGGAGAGCAAGTTGCTTAATGTTCTTAGAGAATACAAGGCAATTATTGGGTGGACGAGAGCGGCCATAAAGGGAGTAAGCCCTACTATGTGTATGCATCATATTCATCTTGAAAAAAAATGTGAAAACGTCACGTGAAATGCAAATGAGGCTTAACCCTAATATGAAAGAAGTCGTTCAAGCGGAGGTGCTTAAATTGTTAGATGTTGGTATCATTTACCCCATTTCAGATAGCACGTGGGTCAGCCCAGTTCAAGTTGTTCCTAAAAAGTTTAGGATTGGTTAATCAAGATGTTGAGGAAATTGATTTGGATGACCCAGGTTATCAAGATTGATTAATTCATGGTCCATGGTTGCTTGCATCACTTGTCTAGCTGAAGACGTTAAACTTAGCGCTCCTGGGAGGCAACCCAACCTTTTATTTTATTTCTTTTTCCTAGTTAGTTAGTTTAATGTTTGTGGGTAACATTGTTACAAACCCTCACGAGACTACAACTCATCCACTAGGGGCAACCTAAGGGTTTAAAGGTTTGTTCCATACGCTAAATGTAATCGAGAGTACCTGCGAAAGTGGTGTAGGTAGGATTTTATTTTTGTTATTTTTAGGTTAGTTTGTTGTTGATGGTTTCTCTTTTTTACTGACCGACTCTTACGCTGATATCTTTGGAAAGCCTCTTGATTTTTTCATCCAGGTACTATCTTTCGATCACTCCTCTTTTAATTTCATTATCTCATGTGCATTGCAGGCTCATATCTTTTACATTGAGGACAATGTAGATTTTAAGTTATGGGTGGGAGATTAGGTTACCTAATTAGTATTTTCTTGGTCTTGAGCAAAATTTGTGAAAATTTTTAAAAAATTTTCTGAAATTTCTGGTGAATTAGAAGTGATTTTGAAGGATAGTTGTGAATTTTAGAATTACAAGATATAAAATGTTAATAATTCATGACTCCTGGATTCAGCCATCTGTTACATTTTCACAGTTAAGTTTGACTTGTTAATCCATGATTAGAAGTTGTAAACATTGATTGAGTCATGATTTCACATATCACATCTCGCTTACACATTAAGGTTCCGATCCGATATTGAATGATTAACTTGGTAATCATTAAGCATGAAAGGAACCAGCCTGAAAAATTTTAGCATCAGTTTATAAAGAAGAATTGAAAGGGTTAGTCGAATAATCTTCACCATAGGTATGCTCCCTATAGATGAAGATTTTATTTCCCAAGGTTGACATTCGGAACAGGTTGGGATACTGGTTTTCACCATAGGTTTGCTCCCTATACGTGAAGATCTGATTCCCCTCGGTGTTACTTTAAAATTAAAAAAGAAAACAAAAAGAAGAAGTCAAAATCTAGAAGAATGAAAGAATAATTTGTGAGGCACGTTTAGTTTTTGGGTGTCCTGAATGCTCTTGTTGCTTACCAATGGTATCATGAAATGGCGAAATGAATTTTAATGATGATAAGCCGAGATTACACTATACACTCATGGAACTCAATATTTAGAATTGTTATAATTAATGGATTAATATTTTTAACTTGATTATGAAGTTTACCGTGAGCTTGATTCCAGGAGAAAATACTGCTCACCATTCATGAATCTTAGAATTCTCGCATCTAAACTATTTGTCCACAAGTCACTCGGGTTTACAGGAATTGTCTTGTATTTCTGAAATTATTTTTCGCATACTTTGCTCGGGACTAGCAAAATACTAGTTGAGGGTTGTGTTGAGGGTTGAATATTACATATTAGACCCCAGTTCTTGCTTTTATGAACATGATACTATTTAATACCTTATTTAATCATATTTGTAATGCAAAGTGTATTTACGAGCATGGACTGAAAAAGGTTACTAAAAGCATGGATTTGATGCTCTGAAGTAACCAAGGTAATAGACGGGACTCCACGGGATCAAGATTGAAGAATTTATACTGCCAGGGATCCAAGAAATCAAGTCATTCAGGTTAAAGAGGCCTAAAAGTTATCTAGAATGCAAGTTCAAGATAGTGTCAGACGGAGACACGCGATTCACATCTATCTTCTGGACTCGTATCCAGGAAGTAATGGGTGTGAAATTGAAGTTCAGTACCGCGTTCCACCCACAGACTGACGGGCAGACGGAATGGGTAAATCAGGTGTTGGAAGATATGCTGCGAGCTTGCGTACTTGATTTCAAGGACAGTTGGGATGACTATCTTCCTTATGCAGAGTTCGCTTATAACATCAATTTTCAGGCGAGTATTGGCATGACTCCCTATGAGGCCTTGTATGAGTATCCCTGTCGAGCACCACACTGTTGGACAGAGATTGGCGGGAAGAGTTTGATTGGCCTAGAGTTAGTTCAGGCGACTTCAGCGAAGATCGACATTATTACGCGTCGACTTTTAGCAGCACAGAGCAGACAGAAGAGCTACGCCGATACGAGGCAGCGACAGCTAGAGTTTGAGGTTGGGGACCATGTATTCCTGAAGGTTTCCCCATTGAAGGGAGTCCTCCGGTTTGAAAAGAAAGGGAAGCTCGTGCCGAGATTCATTGGCCCATTCTAGATATTAGACTGAGTGGGTGTGGTAGCCTACCGCCTTGCTTTTCCCACCCAACTTGTAGGCATGTACAACGTATTTCATGTGTCGATGTTGAAGAAATATGTTCCTGACCCTTCCCACATTATCAGATGGGAGAAGGTATAGTTGATTGAAGATGCTACTTATGTACTGCGGTCGACACGTATTCTAGACCAGAAGGAGTAGGTGTTGCACAGTAAGGTTATTCCACTTGTGAAATACTGTGGACGCATCATACTGAGGAGGAGGCTACTTAGGAAATAGAAGCCGAGGTCTGAAAGAACTATCCTCAGATTCTCGAGGAGTATGAAAAGGTACTAATTTCGAGGATGAAATTTTTCTTTAAGGGGAGTAGATTGTAACGTCCCGAAAAAATCCGTACAAAGACCCCAGTACCACCTCAGGTAGAAATCACTAAGGACCAAATCATATAGAAATTAAATGAAGATTAATTATGTGTTAAACTAAATCACCTGTCCAATTAGCTTGGATTACTTTCTATACGAACTGCAAACCCAAAATCAGTAGGATCACTAACACTACATTGCCTAAAAACTTAGGATCCATCTCAAAACCCAGTTGCTCTCAGGAGCACATTGAAACTCCGTATCGAACCTGGACCACGCGTCAAAAGTCTAATTACTGTGAAACTATACGGTTATGACTGCCTTACTGGACTTGATAACCATCTCAGAAATCAAGTTCAAATGATATCCCGAAACGCACAGCTTTAGCCCAGAGCGAAGTGTGTGAGAAACGCGAATATCTTTAAGAAATGAACTGAAACTTAAGTAAATTGAGTCGTTCTCTTGCAGGCCAAATCTAAGGATTTAGATCGTCAGAATGTGACCCAATTACACCCTCGGATCAGGAAAAATTTTCAACACATGTCAGTGTATTTGTAGACATGATCGAGTAATGGTGACCGTTGAACTAAAATAGATCCTCTGCGATCGATCTCTAAATCTGATCAGACCGAAAACTTAGCCTGACATAGATGTATCGTCGGGGGGCTTATGCCTGATTGTATGCAGAAAAGGGGCCTCCAAATGAGCTCTGTTGGATCGAAACAACTGACTTTTTTCTATAACCTAAGTATACCATGGCCCTGGGGCCAATCTCATCAGTTCTAGGCCTATATAAGCATCTAAACCCACCCCTCTCTCATTCCATACGAATTTGTAAACCCTAAGAGAGAGGAGAGCAAAGAGAGAAGGAAAGAGAGAGAGAAAGTGAGAGAGAAAATGCGAGATAGTTCCTGGGATTCGATCCCGCTGCTTTACATGCTGAATCGGCCTGTCCGTATCATTATTCCGGCGATTCTGACTCCGTTCTTATGTAAGAAATCTTAAACCTAATCTATTCTAGGGATTTAAATAGAGTAGATAGTGAAACAGCTAACCTATTTCATGCCATAGGTTGTTATTATGTCGTATACTAAAGCATAGTGTTCAAACTAAGTACGATATGAGTCTACCGGTGAAAGGTGCGGACTATAAATGTTTATGTTATGGTTTTCAAGGCCTTCAATGCCAGTAATAATTTATGACTAACTTGATTGCTATCACATGTGCTTAGATACGACGTTTTCCATATATTACATATAAATAAACTATGTTGAATAAAATGCATTCTATGTGTTTGTTGAAATGCCTAAATGAATAATGAATTATGAATTTTTGTTTGTTATGATCGTCGGTAGAGAATGCATGATTGTTGTATGTATGACAACTCCTATGTAGGAGGATTTGCTAAAATATATGTTTTAAACTAATTAAGTACATGTATGTAATATGTGTAGTCTAAGTGCTTGATAAAATTTCTGAATGAGAAAATGCCTATTTAAATGTATGTAATGAAAGTATTGAGATAGGACTCTCAGTCCCCTTATCTATGGTTACAGTTTCCTTTATGTAACCTGTCTTACTATTATGTTATTTATGGATAAAATGCTTATGTATGGTAACATGTGTTGTATGTTTTTTGTTGAAATGCTCAAGTAAGATTTATATGTAGTTTTAGTTGTCACATGCTGTCTTTGACCATCACATGTGAATGTTATTATTGGAGTGTGTTTGGGGCTATGATGTAGTCAAGGCGATCGGTAAAGGTTCACTATCGGTGGCCAAACTATTTTGGCCACGATGGATAATTTTGAGGAATCCGAGTCGTACGGTGATTATCAATAATGGTTAGGCTATGCAGAGTGCTTACGCACTCCATGTCGATCAGTTCGAGGTACGCTCATACCAGTCGAGCTTGTCAAGCAATCTGATTGGCCTAATTTATGTTCACCATGTATAAATGCTACTGCTTGAATCTAAGGTACCAACTTATCAGTGAAAATCCCATTTAACCTTGGCACCTCGATCTTCTAGGACTCAAGAGGTGGACATGGTGGTGTATGGGACACCATGGTCGAGTTGTCGGCCTACGCTGGGGCGACGAGCCTCCCCGTAGTGACATGTGAGCAACCTAAACTCATGAGCCAAATATAGTGGTGTATGGGACACTGTATTCGAGCTGTCAGCCTACAATCAGGTGACGAGCCCATAGTGACCACGAGTATATATTAGGACTACGCTAAGGTGATGAACCTTTTCGTAGTAATCTCAAGATAAACCAGGCCTATGCTGAGGTGATGAGCCACTCCGTAGCGACCTGGAACTGTTCCTCGTATGTGATTAACTAGGATTGACGACCCTAAATGGATCAATGTTTGGGTCAATGATATAAAGTGTCACGCCCCAAAATCAAAAAATGGGCTCACAAAATTCCTGATCGCCATATCAGGCACCGACAGCCTCCGTAGTGCCCCATTCTCAGATCCCGACACTCACATGCCAGATTCCGATCCTAGGATCCTACAAGGAGGATTTTCAGTATGAATTTCTTTTGTAATAGAGCATAACCAAGTCACAAAACAATATCACCACATATCCACTATATCAAAAACTTTAAGTACAATGAGGAAAGGAAAATACGAGGTGATCAAAAGTTCCAAAATAGCCAGATGCGCACTCCTGCCACAGCGCTGTTGTTGTCCAACACTACCTGCACGCAACTGTCGTGCATAAGCTTACAAAAGCTTAGAGGGTGGTGTAAGTGTGTGCGCAAGGCAAGTGTCAAGTATATAATATCAGAGCAATGCAGAAATATGCGGTAAGTCCATGAATACAACCACCTGTACCAAGGCTATGTGATGCAAGGCATGAATGCTATCGACCATACCAAGGCCATGCGATGCGAGACATGAATGCTATCGACCATACTAAGGCCATGCAATGCGAGACATGAATGTTATCAGCCATACCGATGCAATGTGAGGCCTTTGTAGTAGAATGTCATATGCGAGATGCATTCTAAGCAAGTCGGTACTCATCAAGTACACATATCAGTACAGTTCCTCTCTGGATATCATCGGGGTCTAGTGCACTCCACACTAACTGCTGCCTCCCTAGCCGCACAGCCTAGCGAACGGAATAGACCTCACTATCTGCCTGACCAATAGTCTGTCAATACTTACCCGACTTGTCGATAGCGGACTCATTTACGAGCTGGTCAAACTCAACCTAGCTTATAGCCCCCTCACTCGGGCAGATAAGGCCACACCCCCTCCCAACCGACTACAAAATAGTGGGAGACACGACCTACTGGTATTCGGTACTCGGACGCTCGTGTATCCACTCGGTCTAGATGTTAGAGCATGTAAGACCCGTATCCTAGTTCGTACTGTTTCGTCGACTCCCGCGATCCTTCCGATCGAATTCGGCAATCCTCGACCACTTTTTGATGTTTGTGCGCAATCCTAAGCTGAGACCTGTATGCCAAAGATGGCTAAAATTGAAACCTATACCTTAGCGACCGTGCAATTCTAACGCCACGACTCGCACACCGACCCGATACCCAGGCTAAAAGATGTCAGTCTGCGTTCAATTTGAAGAAAATACCGCGCTTTACGAATTACGAGAGAATCTCTACGAGATGTCCCATCAATCAATCAATCACTCATGTCAAGTACAAGTCAAGTCACTCCATACCCAAGTACAACAACTCATACCTTTCTCTTACACAAGCAAGCCTAAGGTCAACCCTCACATCACTTCACCTCTCTCTCTACTCATCCCTTCTTATAACACACCACTCCACCCATCACCCATCACACCACATCACTCCATCACCCTTTTTCACCCATCACTCCCCTCTCTCTCTCATTCATTCTTAAAAAAAAAAAAAATTCCAAGCAAAAGAGCTTCACACGTCCAAGCTCTCTCTCCCTCTCCCAAATGCCAAGTGTGGCCCACCTTCCCTACTCTCTCATCTCTCATCTCAACCGTTGATCCATCATCTACCACCGTTAAAAGTCAAGCAAAGGAGCATTGGAGGTCAAGGGAGCAAGGAGGAGGCTTAGAGGTGGGTGATCATCCTTCATTTCAATTTTTAAGGGCCCACTTGTTGTGCGACCCACTCGATGTATGTGTTGTAACTATGGAGGGCCCATAGTGGCGGGGACCCTCCCCTCTATGTCACCGTATCTCTCTTTTCCTCTCTTTTTTTTTTCTCTCTCCTCTCCCTAGAATGAAGTAGGCCATGTTAAATCCACTCCATTCATCAATGGTGTGGTCCACCACATTTTAGGTGATATGATATATGTATATATACATATTTATTGATATATGTATATATATACATATATATTATATTATATTAATATTATATATATATATATATATATATGTATATGGGTATGGTGGGCCACGTACATGTGGGACCCACCATGATGATGTGTTCATCCATGCCGTCCAGCGTTCAGGGATGCTGGACTAGAGGCATGGGAGTGAAGAGGTTAATGTGGAATGTGTGTACTGTCAGGGGTGTGTACTTACAAGCTTTTAAAAAAAAAAGGAAAAGGAAGGGAAATGGTGGGCCCTCCAACATGGCCCCACCTTGATGTTTATATTTGATCCAAACCATCCATTCTATTCTCGGGATCATTTTAGGCGTTGAGCCGAAAAATGAGACCGATCCAATCATCTGGCAGGCCGTGGTATTAAGAATGGTAGTATTTTCTATTGAAACTTGGAAGAATGATTGCTGGGGTCCACCAGAAGCTTGGACCCACCTGAAACTTGTTTTGGACCCATATTTTTGTGGGACACATGCAATGGACGGGATAGATCTAGTTAACATGGGTCCCACCTAGGATAAAAATAATATTTTTTTTATCGGCATGACTTTATGCCATGACGTCCAGAGACGTCCACGTTAAGGAAGAGAAATAGTGGGCTGCTCCAACATGGCCCCACCTTGATGTATGTTCTTGATCCAAGCCGTTCATTCTCTTTCTCAGATTATTTTAGGCGTTGAGACAAAATTTGGGATCAATCTGATTCTCAGGTGGGCCATACCATCTAAAAAAACATGTGGAGACATGCCTGAGCATATAAAAGCACTTGGTGGGGCCTACCTGAAATTTGAATGCACCCTAACATTTGACTGGACGGTCCACCATGTGGGACTCACACAATAGATGGTTTGAATCATCTCATTGTGGGCCCCATATAAAAAAAACATATATATAAAAAAAAAAAAAAAAAAAAAAAAAAGGGACGCCAGCGTCCAGCGCTGGCGAGTGGCGGGCGGACGAGGTGGTTGGGGCTCACGGCCCCAGCAGTGGACCCCACGTGGTGCGATTCAAAAAATCCACACCGTCCATTAGGAAGCCCCCTAGGGCAGTGGGATCCCTGCCAAAAATCAGCCGTATACGGACTCAGGTGGGCCATACCATCTAAAATCATGTGAAGACACGTCGAAAACATATAAAAGCACTTGGTGGGGCCTACTTGAGATTTGGACATGGCTGAAACTTGGTCTGGACCCTCAGTTAGATGGAACTCACATAATGAGTGGGTTGGATTGGTGAACCACCCTACGGTGGGCCCCCGACCGTGGCCTCATGAATTGGTTGAATGACAAATAAACATTATAGTGGGCCCATGCCGCTGGAACGTGCCAGCGCCCAGCGGTGGCGTGGCCGTGGGCCCCCACTTAGATGTATGTATTGTGTCCATGCCGTCCATCACGTGAGCCCCTGGCCACGTGACATTATGAACAGGTTTGGATGGCAATGAACATTTCAGTGGGCTCCACTACGTGTGACCCTATTAACAGTTTGGATGTCAAACAAATATCACAGTGGGCCCCCTGACTGCGTGACCTTGTGAATAGGTTGTATGGAAAATAAACATTTCCAGTGGACCCCAGTTTTCCCAGGTCCACGCGATTTGTTTTAAATATATTGGATGTCAAATAAATATTACAGTGGGCCCTCCTTGTCCATGTGACCTTATGGACAAATTGTATGGCAAATAAACATTTCAGTGGGCCCATGGTCCACTTGACCTCATGAATAGTTTGGATGGTGAACCAACGTCACCATGAGCTCCAGGTCCACATGACCTTATAGACTGTTTGGGTGGCAAATAAACATCGATGTGGGCTTGGACAGATTGGGTGTAAATAGACATTTTGGTGGGCCCCTATTCATATGACCTTATCAACAGATTAGATAGAAAAATAAACATTTTGGCGGGCCTCACATGAGGCCCACTTCGGTATATATGGGTTGATGTATTTAGGCCCATCTTGACATGTGATTAAGCCCACCTTAATGCATTTGTGGCCCGTTGTTGAGGCCCACTTTGTTATATATGGGCCCATGTGTGTAGGCCCATTTGATGTATTTGTGGCCCATTATTGAGGCCCACTTTGGTATATATAAGGCCTATGTGATTATGCCCATTTGATGCACTTAAAGCTCATGTGATTGGGCTCATTTTTTAATGAATTCTAAGGCCCATGGGTTATGACCCATTGCAATGGACCTAAGGCCCATTGGTGAGGCTCATTGAGGTATCCATTTGATGAATGTAAGGCCATATGATTAGGCCCACCTTGGATATGTTTATGGCCCGTTGTTGAGGCCCACCTTTGATATGTTTATGGCCCAATTGGTGTGGCCCATTTGATACATACGAGGCCCAAGTTATGAGGCCCATTCTGATGTATTTTGGGCCCACGAGTTGAGGCCTATTGCGATGTATTAGGGCCTATGGGTTGAGGCCCATTATGATGTATTCAAGGCCCACAATTGAGGCCCACCTTGGTATGTGTATAAGGCCCATCTTGCTTTATTTGGGGCTGTTGTTGAGGCCCACCTTGATATATATATAAGGCCCATATGATACGGCCCATTCGATGTATTGGGGGCCCATGGGTCGAGGCCCAATGGGATGTACAAAGGCCCATTGCAATGTGTGATTCCACTATAGTTGTGTAATGATATTTATGGCGGGCCATGCCTTGGGAGCAATGTTGGTTTAACGTCCACATTGTAAGAATAATGTTGGTTAAATGTCCACATTATAACTCTCCCTAGAGCCCATTGATAGGCCCATACTTGTTGTGTGTAAGCCGTCTAGGCCCATCTGCGCTGTAAGAGTAGTTCATTACTTTATAACATGCCTAGTATAACATCATGATACATGCCCATACGCATCATCTGCATGTTTGTTATGAGATGTGATTGACCATTGCATATGTCATTGGATAGGATGACATGAGACTCCCTGATAGGAGGACGTTATCTCACATGAGCGCACAGCATGCACAGGACTGATGCATGACTGGATCGTATGACTCATGCATCTTGCATTGTGAGCTGTGATTACTGTACGCCCTAGCGACATCAGGGTCGTAGCCTCCACAATCATATCGTGGATGGCCAGACGGGACACCAGAAATGTTTGGTTCTAGCATATGGGCGCCATAGATGTTCCTGGGTGAAAATCCCTAAACCTCCGTGGCCAGGAGATGACTCCAACGTCGAGACCGAGTGGATATATGAGTGCACGAGGGTCGAATACCAGGATGCCGCATCTCCCACTGTATCATGGTCAGTTGGAAAGGGGTGTGACCTTACCCGCCTGAGTGAGGGGGCAATGTCTAGGTTGAGTTTGACCAGCTTGAGGAATGGGTCCGCTATCGACCAGCCGGGCCTGATATTGGCAGGTGGATAGTGAGGTCTCTTCCACTTACCCAGTTGTGCGCTTGGATAGGGGCGACAAGCTGGCTTAGAGTGTAATAGACCCCGGTGATGATCCCAGAGATGAACTGTACTGATATGTGGACCTATTGAGTAGGAGTTGCATACTAATTCATTCATTCATTCACTATCCACTTGGGCTGGTGGTGCGCAACTAATTATTATATACCTTCATTATGGAAAGGATTTCGGTTGGGGCACGCACCTAACCTGAGATCAGGAGTTTACCACATTGTGTCTGACTATCCAAATTTAGGTATAGGACTGGTTTGGTTAGAAGTCTCTTGCGATGGACCCCATAGCCTGTGATACTTCGTACTCTCATCCTGACTTCACATTCCAGCATAGTCATTTCATTCACACCGCATATTACATTGCATCCATCGTACTTGGTATTTTGGGTTACGATGTTTTACACTTATATAGCCTAGATGAGGTTGATGGTATTTATGGCTTGTCTGGATTTGCATATTGCATTGTATCCTCAGCATCTGTTATTGTCTTATTAAGTTTTGCATTCATGGCCATGGTATGGCCAATAATATTCATGCCTTGCATCACATAGCTTTGGTACAGCTGATTGTATTCATGGACTTACCGTATATTTCCACATCACTCTGATATCGTATGATTCTTGATCTTGTCAGTATTTCTGCTTATCCCGATGATATATGATTATGAGCTTTATTATATACCTGACACTTACCTTACACACACTTACACCACCCTCTAAGCTTTTGTGAGCTTATGCACGATAGATGCGTGTAGGTGGCGTTAGGTTGTAATAGCGTTGAGCTTAGAGCATGAAGCGATTTTCAGGAGCTCTGATTTTGATATATGTATTTTCCTTTCAGTATTGTATTCAAGTGATTATATTAGTAGATATGTGATGATGATGTTTCCTTTATTTTTGGATAAACTTTTGGTTATGCTTATTACAAGACAAATGTACGTTCAAAAAAAAAAATCCTCCTTGTAGGATCCCAGGATCGAAATCTGGCATATGTTGTGCTGGGAGCCAAGAATGGGGTACTACGGAGGCTATCGGCACCGGATTCAGCGATCGAGATTCCTATGAATCTGATTTCTGGGTTTGGGGCGAGACAGAGCATCTCCTGGTACCAAAACGGTTTTGAAATTTTCACCTAAGGACATCCTACGTGCCCACAATGCTAGAGCTAATAATTTTTGGTATCCGATATGGTCATCCACGATGTGCCTGTGGAGCCACGACCCTGATGTCGCTAAGGCGTACAATGATCATGTCACACATGCAAAATGCATGAGTCACACTATCCATTCATGCAACAATCCTGTGCGTACCTATGCTCCTGTGGGTAACTCCTATCAATGAGTCTCATAAGTAATCTTCCTAACGGCATATGCTATGATCAGTCACTACCCATATCAAGCATACATATGATGCGTATGACACGAGGCATGGAATTATACTAAGCATGTTATAAAGAAATGAACTATCCTTTCAATGCAAATGGGCCTAGACGGCCTACACATAACAAGTATGGGCCTATCAATGGGCCTAAGGGAGAATCATAATGCCGACATTTAACCAACATTATTCTTTATAATGTGGACGTCAAACCAAAATTGCTCCCAAGGCATGACTCCCATAAAACATCATTACATAAACCATGTTGGGATCACACATTGCAATGGACCTTAGGTAAACCCCATTAGGCCTTAAATACATCATATGGGCCATATCACATGGACCTTATATTCATTAAGTGGGCCACATCAATGGGCCGCACCAATGGGCCTTATGTACATTACAATGGCCATAACCCATGGGCCTTAGAACATATCAAAATGGGCCTAATCACATGGGCCCTATGTGTCTCAAATGGGCCACACCAATTGGGCCCCATGCATACTAAATGGGCCATACCCAAATAGAAGTGGAGATAGTGATTTTTCCACCATTAAAGTTCCTAAAGCCCACCCTAACATTTATTTTCTATCTAATCTGGTCATAAGGTCACACAGACCTAGATGAAGAGGAAAACACATTTCCTAATAATCCAAACCTTTGTGACAACAATGGATTTTAATGGTAGAGACTCAATCCCACTACTATTTGCTATGTGGTCCACTTGATCCTAGATCTGCCTCATTCTTTAACTCATGCCATAAAATGATATTTCAAAATGGATAGACGGTTTGGATGCAAAATATGCATCATGGTGGGTCCCACTGTCCAAATAGTGGACAATGGTGAGGTCACAAGGGCTCCATCGTCCCCTATGGATGGCGTGTATGAACACATGCATCATAGTAGGCTCCACCGTCTGCCTGGACGGTGGGAGACAAACACATACATCACTGTGGGTCTCATGTGGGGCCCATCATTACGTTTATCTGCAATCCAACCCGTTGATAAGGTTGCACTTACCTGGATGAATGGGAAACACAATTTTCATATTGATTCAAAACTTTTGTGGTGATCCAAAAGGGTTCCAATGACAGGCATTCAATCCACACTTTCCTGTTATGTGGGCCACCTGAGTGTCAGATCGGGCTCATATTTGGAGGGGGTCCACTTCAGGGAGGGGCCCACCAATCGAATGGTTTGAATGGTAAACATACATCATGGTGGGATCCACAGCTGGGGCCATGGGCCCCTGATGTCTGCCCGCTACACACAGCAGCGGTCTGCTGCTGCTGACGCAGTAGCAGGCTTTGCCCTATATAATTTTTTTGTAATTTTGAAAACCTATTTTTTTGAGGTTTTTCGCATGTGGGGCCTGCATCGGCTTAATCCAGCCTAGCCATTTCACTCTACGGTTCAAGACAGTTCAAACAAGCCTAATATTTGAGGGGTTTTGGCGTATAGAATCATCAGGTGATTTTTCAACGGTAAAAATCACAGTTTGTTATGCTATGGCTCACCAGAAATTCGAATCAACATCATTTTTAGGCTCAACGCCTAAAATGATCTAAAGAATGGAATGGATGGCGTGGATTGAATTTATACATCCATGTGGGGCCTATACAAGTGACCCACCCCAAACTTTTAGACCCATGCTAATATTTGTGGGTTCATGTTCACGTCCAAAGACAGAGATGCTGGACTCTCATTTTCTTTTCTTTCTTTTTTTTTTTTTGTTTGGGCATACACATAATGTTGAGGTGGGCCCTACTTAGGTGGGACACCACATGGCTTGGTAGTGTGGAATATACATACATTTAAAGTGGGCCCCACCTACAAATGACTTGGACCCAACACATACTTCATAGTGGGGTCCATCCAAGTGGGCCTCATGGACATATCATCACACACAAAATAAATAAATAAAAATAAAGGGAGAGAGAGAGAGAAAGAGAGACACCCATGATGGAGGGACCCCGGCACTATGGGCCCTCCGTTTCAAGCATCCAATCATACATCAAGTGGGTCCCATTGCATGTGGGCCCATCAAATCAGAGATCAACGGTGGAGATCCCTTTTCCATAAAGATGTAAGGTCTAGATGACCCATTTTTAAGCTAGAAAATAAGCATCATGATGGGGTCCATGGAGAATGGCCCCATCATGGAATGAAAAAAAAAATCAAGGTGGGCCATCAGCCACATCTAGGGTCCCGAGTGAGATCCATACCATCAATTGGTAGGCCTCACTTGGCCCATCATCAAAACATAAAACCTAGCCTAATAAGCACCCACCTTCGATCTTCTCGGTCCGTTGGAAAGCCAATCTCCTTGTGTCTCACTTTGATGGTGGAAGATGAGGTTTGAGTGGCTAGGATGATGGATTTGGGATGGGAAAGTGGACCACACACATGCACTCTCTCACATGGAAGAGCTTGGACATGAGCTCTCTTGTTTGCTTAGGAAATGGTGTGTTGAGAAAGAGAGAGAGGAGTTGTAAGAGAAGTGAGGGATGGGTATGATGGGTGAAAGGGTGAATGATGTGTGATGTGTACTTGACAAGTATGGTTGTGTGAGAGAGAGGGTGAGAAAGAGTTGACTTGGTGGTTGCTTGGGGATGGGGTGAAAGGTGATGTGTACTTGACATGAGGTGATTGATTGATTGATGGGTTGATTGATTGATTAATGGATTGATGAGACATGTTGTAGAGATTCTCTTGGGATTATAAACACGTGGTGTTTTCCTTAAACTGGATACGGACCTACATCTAGTCGTCTGGGTATCGGATCGGTGCATGAGTCACTGCGTTGGAACCGCGGTGTAAGACCCGTATCTTGGTCCGTACCTTTCCGTAGACTTCGGCGGTCTTACCAGTTGAATTCCGGCGACCTTCGACCCTTAACCGATATCGACACCCGACCCTGATTCATGTGCCGACAACCCGATTCGAGTCAACCTGAGACTAATACCATAGCGACCGCGCCGTCATTGCGGTTCCGATGCCGCGACTCGCGCGCCGAGGCGATACCGTGGTCAAGAGTTGTAGACCGACGTTCGGTACGAGAAAACGCTGCGCGTTGCGAAACCCAAGGGAATCTCTACGATGTGTCACATCAATCACATCAATCCCATCAATCAATCAATCCATCAAGTCATCACATGTCAAGTACATATCGCTTTATTTCCTTTTCCCAAGCAACCACAAAAGTCTCCCAAAACCATACCTCTCTTACACAAAAAGCCACAAAAGTCAAGCTTTTCTTACACCTCCCATACCTCTCTTACACAAAAGCCTCAAAAGTCAATATTTTCTTACACAACCATCACTCACCACATCCATCCATCACTCTCTCTCTCTCTCTCTCTCCCTTTACAACTCTCTCTCTTTCTCTCTTTCTCATTTCAAAAATCTCCAAGCAAAAGAGCCATACGTATGGAATTTTCTAAGAATCCCTAAACTCCAAGTGGCCCACCTCTTCATCCCAAGATCTCTCATCTCAACCCTCCATTCTTCATCTCATCCATTGAAGTTGAAGCTAAGGTGCCAAGGAACCCCTAGGAGCAAGAGGATCGGACGGTGGGTGCCTCTATAGGGTAGTTTTTCTCATTTTTATGATGGGCCAAGTGAGGCCCACCGATCAATGGTGTAGATCTCACTTGGGATCCTAAAATGTGGCCGATGGCCCATTTGTATCATCATGATCGTTCCATGATGGGGCCATTCTCCATGGACCCTATCATTTGGACCCTATCATGATGTTTATTTCATTTAGAAAGGTCATCTAGACCGTCCATATCGGTGGGGAATGGATCTCCACCGTTGATTTACATTTTCAATGATCCCATGTACAAAGGGATCCGTTTGTTGTATAGTTTCTTGTAAGGGAGGGCTCATAGTGGCGGAGCCCTCCATCACAAGGCGTGTCCCACTCTCCATGTCTCTCTCTCTCTCTCTCTCTCTCTCTCTCTCTCTCTCTCTCTCTTTATTTCTTTTATTTTTATTTTATTTTATTTTTATGCAATATGATTGTGTGGCCCACTTGAATGGATCCCACCTTGAGAGTTATTTTGTGCAAGTTTTTATTCAAGTGGGGCCCACCATATGCGTTGTACACTCATCACCCATCAGTGGTGGCCCACTTCATCAGGGCCCACCACAATCTATTTTTTTTAGAAAGCAAACCGTCCAGCGTCTGGGACGCTGGACATTTCAAAAAAAAAAAAAAAGAAAGAAAGAAAGAAGAAAGGGAATGAAAGAATGAAGGGCTTTTGGTGGTCCACTTGCTTAGGCCCCACCGTGATGTATTTAGACAATTCAAGCTATCTACCCTCTTACCTACAGTGTTTTAGCCGTTGGGTAGAAGTTTTGGCCTGATTGGAAGACCTGGTGGGCCATAGCATCGAAGAACGTATCACTACCATTCAAGGATCCTTTTATGTTTTTATTTCATTTTCTAATCCCAAAAAAATTCGAACTTCGGACTTTTTTTCTCTGTTGCGAGCTGTAGAACACTATGGCTGGAGTGGATTTCCAGGTAGCGGGCCCCACGCTCGATTTTTGATAAAAAAATGAAAATAAGGAGAGAGAGAGGATGTGAGAGGCAGCCTCTGCTGCTGCTGTCAGGCCAGCGCAGGCGCTGCTTGCGCTGTTGCAACGGCGGGCGGGTGACGTGGACCCACGGCCACCAGCCGTGGGCCCCACCTTGATCATTATATGCCATCTAAACCGTCCATGAGGTGGGTCCCATCCTCAGGTGGGCCCTCTCCAAATTTCAGGTCGATCAAAAACTCAGGTGGCCCACACCATGAGAAACCGTGTGAATTGAATTCTACCATTGAAATCTTTTTTGGGCCCCACAGAAGTTCTGGATCAAACTGAAATTTGTTTTCACCCTTCATTCAGGTCTGCATGACCTCATGGACGGGTCAGATGACACGTAACCCGATTGGTGGGCTCCACATGGGACCCACAGTGATGTTTATGTATTAATCCACTGTCCGTACGGACGGTGGAGCCTTGTAATGTCCACACCGTCTAGCCATCTTTGGGGGCCGCTGGACGGTCAGTGGGCCCATCCATGATGTATGAGTTGTATCCTAATCGTCCATCCATTTTGTGGGCTAAGGCATGAGCTAATCCCTAGCTCATGTGGACCCCCCCACCATGATGCATGTGTTACATCTAATCTATCCATTTATTTTCTTTTTATTTCATTTTTATGATTGGGCTAAAAATGAGCCAGATCTATGGTTCAAGTGGGCCCACTTTGGTATGTGTATAGGGCCCATGTTGATCCATTTATGGGTATCCATTGGGGCCCACTTTGATGTGGATCTTAGGCCCATGTAATGGGGCCGTTTGGTGTATTATGAGGCCCATGGGAGCGAACCCATTTGATGTATTCCAAGGCCCATGGGATTGGACCCATTGAGGCATTTTTAGAGCCCATGGAAGTATGCCCATTTGATATATATAAGGCATAGGGGTTTAGGCCCACTTTAATATGCATGCAAGGCCTATGGGTTAGGCCCATTTGGTTGTGAAAAGGACTATGGGTTAGGCCCATTTGATTTGTAAAAGCCCTATGGATTAGGCCCATTTAAGACATATAAGACCCATGAGATTAAACCCATTTGATGCAGTCCAAGGCCCACGGATTTTGACCCATTGCAATGCACATAAGACCCATTGGTATGACCCATTTATGTGGCCCATCTGATGAATAGAAGGCCCATAAGATATGGTGGCCCATTTAATATATATGTAAGGTCCAATGGGAACAACCTACGGTCCATTGCAATGTGTAAATCCATTACAGACTAAGTACTGATGTTTACAAAGATCGTGCCTTGAGAGCATTGTTGGTTTGACGTCCACATTGCGAGTGTAATGCTGGTTAGATGTCCACATTACGACTCTCTTTAAGGCCCATTACCGGGCCGTACTTGCTGTGTATAGACCGTCCAGGCCCATCTGTGTTGTAAGAATGGTTCATCACTCATTTACATGTTTAGTATAGTTTCATGACCCATGATCATATGCATCATATGTATGCTTGATATGAGGATTGACTGATCATAGCATATGCCTTCGGACAGGTTGTTTATGGGCTCCTGGTTAGGCAGTGTTGCCCTACATGAGCGCACGATATGCGCAGGATTTGTTGCATGACTGGATAGCGTGAATCATGCATTTCGCATTTGTGTGACATGGATATTGTACGCCCTAGCGACATCAGGGCCGTAGCCTCTACAAACGCATCGTGGTTGGCAGGATTGGATACCAAAAATCATGCTCTACATGGGGTGCTATTGATATCCCTGGGTGAAAGTCCCTAAACCCTTATGGTACCAAGAGGTTGCTCCAACGTCTAGACCGAATGGCTAGATGAGCGTTGAGTGCCGATTACCAGACGGTTACGCTCTCCACTGTGTCGTGGTCAGTTAGAAGGGGGTGCGGCCTTACCCGCCCTAGTGTAGGGGGCAATCCTAGGCTGAGTTTGACCAGCTCGAGGAATGGGTCCGCTATCGACGAGTCGCGTCCGATATTGGCAGACGGATAGTGTGGTCTCTTCCACTTACCTTATTGCGCGCGATGTGGTGGCGATCTAGTTTAGAGTGTACTAGACCCCGGTGATATCTCATATTTTGAGCTGTATTGATGTATGGACATAGATGAGGATCTGTATGCTTGAGTTGCATTGCACATTGTATGGCCTTGGGATGGCCGATACTATTCATGTCTTGCATCGCATAAGCCATGGTACGGCTCATGATATTATAGATCCATCTGCATATTCCACTTTACTCCGACATTGCATGTTCATATTACTACCTTGCGCACACACTTTCACCACCCTCTAAGCTTTCTGTAAGCTTATGCACAACCGTTGCGTGCAGGTAACGTTGGATCGTAGCAGTGCTGAGGCAGGAGCACGTTGCTGATGATTTTGGAGTTTTTGTTCTTTACCATTGTATTTCCCTTTATGCTCATTGTACTTGTAAAGTTTTTTATCATAGTGGAAATGTAATGGAGTTCTCAGTTGTTGTTTGTGGGTTATGCCTTTGGTTATGCTTATTACGAATCAAACTGATGTTGGAAATCCTCCTCGTAGCATCTCAGGATCGGAACCTGGTGAATGGGCTCTAGGAACCGAGAATGGGATTCTACGGAGGCTGTCGGTGCTGGATTCGGCGATCGAGAATTTTGTGAGCCCGATTTCTGAGTTTGGGGCATGACACGCGGCGACGGTGTGGTCGCAATGGTATAAGTCTTGGATTAAGCTGACTTAAATCTATAGGATACAACTTAGGATCGTGTGCAAATGTCGATTATATGTCGCGGATTACCGAAATTCGACAGGAAGGATCGCAGGAGTCGACGGAACAGTACGGACTAGGATACGGGTCTTACAGCTCTCCCCAGCTAATAAAAATTTTATCCTTGAAATTTACACTACCATCGCAGCTATGACATAACTCATAAGGGAATAAAAAACATAACATCATATATAATCAAAACACCATACATCATACAATCAAACATCGAAAAGATGGAGATAGCGCTCTCCATTCTCCACCTCGCGCTCCGAAGACGCCTCATCCACACTATGATGGCCCCACCGCACCTTTACCAAGGGAATGACCTTGGTCCGCAAGACCTGTTCCTTCCGATCGAGGATACGAACTGGTTGCTCAATGTAAGAAACGTCCCCACAAACCTCCAACGGCTGCCAATCAATTACAGGCATAATGTCTGACCCACACTTCCTCAACATAGAGACATGGAAGACGTTGTGGACACCAGACAACTGAGGTGGTAAGGCAAGCCGATAGGCCACGGCGCCAACGCCCCTGGTGATCTCAAAAGGTCCTATGAATCTTACGACAAGTTTTCCCTTCGCTCCAAAATAAACCACACCCTTCATGGGTGAGACCTTGAGATACACATGGTCCCCAACTGAAAACTCCAAGGGACGACGCCGACGATCAGCAGAACTCTTCTGCCAATTTTGAGCTGTACGCATCCTCTGCTTGATGATGTCGATAGCCTTTGACGTCTACAGCACAAGCTCGGGACCTAGGAGACGCCGGTCTCCAATCTCGGTCCAACAACTCAGAGATTTGCATGGTCTACCATATAATGCCTCAAAAAGAGCCATACCAATGGTAGCCTGATAGTTGTTATTGTACACGAACTCAGCCAATCATAGGTGCTCATCCCAGCTACCCGAGAAATCAATCACGCAGGCCTGAAGCATATCCTCAAGGATCTAGTTGACTCTCTCGGTCTGACCATCGGTCTGCGGATGATACGCGGTGCTGAGCTGCAAATCAGTCCCCATCGCTCTTTGGAAGCTCCTCCAAAACTAAGACGTGAACCTCGGATCTCGGTCTGAAATGATCAAGACAGGAACACCGTGCAGTCTCACGATCTCATCAACAAACATCTTGGCGAGCCGGTCTGTATGTCAAGTCTCACGAAACGTAATAAAATGTGTCCACTTCGTCAAACCGTCCACAACAACCCAGATGACGTCATGACTGTGCTGAGTCCTCGGTAAACTCATGACAAAATCGGTAGATATGTGCTCTCACTTTCACATCGGGACGCTCAACGGCTGCAATAGACCAGGGGGTTTCTGATGATCGGCCTTGACACGTTGGCACGTGTCACACTCAGCCACAAAATAGGCTATCTAGCGCTTCATCCCTGTCCAAAAATACTGACGCCTCATATTGCGATACATCTTCGTCGAGCCAGGGTGGATAGAAAACCGCGATCGATGTACCTCGGTCATAAGATCTCGGCGCAACTAAGGAATATCTAGAACACATAATCGGCCTCTAAAGCGAAGTCCACCATCAGAACCAATCTGCCAATCTACCTGACTCTTAGATGTTGCCTCTGCTCGAAAATCCTATAACGACTCGTTTGTCTACTGAGCCTCGATCACCCTTGCGACAAGAGAGGGTTGAATAGACAGGCTCGATAGCTGAATGATAGATGACTGCAGATTAAACTCAAAGTCATACTCTGTTATATCCTCGAGCATCCTATATCCTCGAGCATCCTCCACTCCTGAACCATCATGTGTGCCACCAGGCCTCATGGCGGACGACTGAGGGCATATGCCACCACGTTCGCCTTCCCCGGGTGGTACTGGAGATCAAAATCATAGTCCTTCAGGAGCTCCATCCAACGCCTTTGCCTCATGTTCAGCTCAGACTAAGAGAACAGGTACTTCAAACTCTTGTGGTTGGAGAAGAGCTCGAACCTCACCCCATTGAGATAGTGTCTCCACACCTTCAAGGCGAAGACAACTGCTGCCAGCTCTAAATCATACGTGGGGTAGTTCAGCTCATGGACCTTAAGCTGACAGGATGCATAAGCCACCAGCTTCCCGTGCTACATCAGGACAGCACCCAAGCCAACTCGTGAGGCATCGGTAAATACAACAAATCCATCACTCCCAGAAGAAAGAGTGAGGATAGGAGTGGATGTGAGGCGGTCCTTCAGCTCCATAAATGCCTACTCACAAGCATCGTTCCAAACAAACTCAGTACCCTTCTGGGTCAACCTGGTCAACGGGGTTGCAATACAAGAGAATCCCTCAATGAAACGTCAATAGTAGCCCGCCAAACTAAGAAAACTATGGATCTCAGATGCGTTCGTGGGCTGGCCCCACTAACGCATGACATCAATCTTCGAGGGGTCCACTGCGACACCCTGCCTTATCACTACATGACCGAGGAACTTCACCTCCTGGTGTGCACGGAGAGTCTGTAAGGTAATCTCCAGATGCCGCTCATGCTCCTCATGGGTCCTCGAATATATCAGAATGTCGTCGATGAACACCACAACAAACTGATCGAGATACGAACAGAAGACCTCATTCATAAACTGCATAAATACTGCGGGCGCATTGGTCAGTCCGAAGGACATGACCTGAAACTCAAAATGACCGTAGCACATCCTGAAGGCTGTTTTTGGGATATCCTCATCTCAAACCCGAACCTGATGATAACCGGACCATAAGTCTATCTTCAAAAAGAACTGCGCCTCCTTCAGCTGATCAAACAAATCATCGATCCTCAGAAGCAGGTACTTGTTCTTGATCATGACCTTGTTGAGCTCGCGGTAATCTATGTAAAACCTCAATGAGCCATCCTTCTTCTTCACGAAGAGTACTGGTGCTCCCCACGGTGAACTGCTCGGATGAATAAAGCCTAGCTCGCGCAACTCGTCCAACTGCTTCTGCAGTTCTCGTAACTCCAATAGAGCCATACGATACGAGGCCTTCGAAATAGGTGCGGTACTAGGCATGAGATCAATCTGGAACTCAATGTGCCAACAAGGTGGTAACCCCGGAATCTCCTGGAACACGTCAGGAAAACCACAAACGAAAGGTAGCTGGTCAATACTCAAAGCAGCTGACTCCTCAACGGCACACAATAACAGGCAAGAAAGCTACTCTTTTCTGGGATCGGCAATAAACTGGAACTCTAGTACGCCGAGTATACAGAATATGACTGTCCTCGCGAAGCAGTCTAATATGGCGTGGTACTCGGCGAGCCAATTTATGCCCAGAATGACATCAAACTCGGACATCGGTAATACAAATAAGTCGGCAGGCAAGAAGATATCCCCAATTAAAATGGGGTAAGACGAGCAAACTCGGTCTAATACTGCAGTCTTCCCCAAAGGTGTCGATACTGACAAACCCTCGTAGGCAGAATCCATCGGTAAACCGGTCGATCGACAGAAATCATCGGCCACAAAGGAATGCGATGCACCAGAGTTAAACAATACACGTGCAATGCATGCAGAAACAGGGAGAGTACCCTCGATGACCCCTCCTGATGACTGAGGGTCTTGCTGAGCGGCATAAAATCTATCCTGGGCAGGATGGGGAGGTGCAGGTCCCCTCTAAGGTCTCTGCTGATGCTGCTGCCGCTGTGGTGGCCTGATCTGCTACCTCTGCTGCTATGGGGGAGGCACTGGAGACTGGTGTTGCGGTCGCTGCTGCTGCTGTGGTGGCTGTCGCGGAGGTGGATGCAGTGCCCTCGGCTACTGCTGCTGCTGCGGATGGGGACACTCGTGCCTACGATGTCCTATCCTGCTGCATCCAAAGCAAGTACTTGTAAACGGTCTAGGAGGTGGTGCTAGGGGTGCCACTAGTGCTCTGAATGCTGGGTGGGTCGTGCGTCACTACCGTGGACGATGCTGCTAGTGGAAACTACCATAGGGTGCCTTCCTTTTCTGATCACCCCTCTGGTCATGGGCTCTCTATGAACTGGCCCAATCTGACTCATAAATCTGTGCCCTCTCCACGATCTGCTCAAATGTTAGAAGCATGTGTTCGATCACATAGGTCATGAGGGCAGGACGCAACCCGTTCTCAAAACGACGGGCCTTTCGCCCCTCATCATCAACAAGATACGTCACAAATCTCGATAGTGCGACGAAATGAGCCTCATACTGGGACACAGTCATGTCGCCTTGGACCAGAGTCTCAAACTCTAATGCGTGCTGCTGTCACATATGCTTGGAAAAGAACTTTCGGTCAAACTGGCCTACAAAGTCCTCCCAAGTCCACTCGAAATTGGCCGCTACCGATCGGGCTACAGATGCCCACCAATGCTAAGCCGCACCCTGGAGAAGAAATACAGCTAATGAAACTCGCTGCTGGGTCGTACATCTCATGGTGTCAAATATCTTTTCCACCTCGGAGCACCATATCTCTGTTGCAGTAAGGTCTAGCTCGCCACGAAAATGTGGGAGATCATGCTGACGGAAGTCCTTGAGAAGGGCGCTCGCACTCTCTTGCTCAGCCTCAGTTGGTGTCATAGTGGGATGCCTGATCTGTCCCTGAAGAATAGCGGTCATCGCCTGAAGCATCTGCTACACCTAGGTGGCACTCACAGGTATGGTCGGATTCGCACCAATCTCAAGTAAAGGAATGGCATCCCCAGGCTGGAAAGTGAGAATATCTGGTGGTGGAGTGAGGATCACAGATGGTAGAGCGAGAGTCACAGGTGGTGGAGTGGGATTCGCTCGGGTCGCTCTTCTAGCCATCACGTCCTACAGGAAGGAACAAGGGCCTACTAGCCTTGAGATTTCTCGAAGGCATAAATGTTAAGGGTCTATGTCGAAAAATTATTAAGTCATTCAGACTCAGAACCTATTTATTGTAGATATGTGATGTGATCCTCAGGTATTCCCAAGTTATGCTCTAATACCAACTTCTGTCACGCCCCAAAATCGAAAAATGGGCTCACAAAATTCCTGATCGCCATATCTGGCGCCGACAGCCTCCATAGTGCCTCATTCTCGGATCCCGGCACTCACATGCCAAATTCCGATCCTAGGATCCTACAAGGAGGATTTTCAGTATGATTTTTTTATATAATGGTGCATAACAACAAGTATAACCAAGTCATAAAATAACATCACCACATATCCACTATATCAAAAACTTTAAGTACAATGAGGAAAGGGAAATACAAGGTGATCAAAAGCTCCAAAATAGCCAGATGCGCACTCCTGCCTCAGTGCTACTGCCGTTCAATGCTACCTGCACACAATTGTCGTGCATAAGCTTATAAAAGCTTAGAGGGTGGTGTAAGTGTGTGCACAAGATAAGTGTCAAGTATATAATATCGTAGCAATGCAGAAATATGAGGTAAGTCCATGAATACAACCAACTGTACCAAGGCTATGTGATGCAAGGCATGAATGCTATCGACCATACCAAGGCCAAGCGATGCGAGACATGAATGCTATCAGCCATACCAATGCAATGCGAGGCCTATGTACCCGAATGTCATATGCGAGATGTAATCCAAGCAAGTCGGTACTCATCAAGTATACATATCAGTACAGTTCCTCTCTGGATATCACCGACGTCTAGTACACTCCACACTGACTGCCGCCTCCCTAGCCGCACAGCCCAGCGAGAGGAATAGACCTCACTATCCGCCTGACCAGTAGACTACCAATACTTACCCGGCTCGTCGATAGCAGACTCATTTACGAGTTGGTCAAACTCAACCTAGCTTATAGCCCCCTCACTCGGGCGGATAAGCCACATCCCCTCCCAACCGACCACAACATAGTGGGAGACGTGGCCTACTGGTATTCGACACTCGGGCGGTCATGTATCCACTCGGTCTAGAAGTTGGAGCATCTCCTGGTAAGAAAAAGGTTTTAAAATTTTTACCCAAGGACATCCTATGTGACCAAAATGCTAGAGCTAATAATTTTTGGTATCCGATACGGCCATCCATGATATGCCTATGGAGCCATGACCCTGATGTTGCTAGGGCGTATAATGATCATGTCACACATATGCAAAATGCATGAGTCACACTATCCAGTCATGCAGCAATCCTACGCGTACCTGCGCTCATGTGGGTAACTCCTATCAATGAGTCCCATAAGTAATTTGCCCAACGGCATATACTATGATCAGTCACTACCCATATCAAGCATACATATGATGCGTATGGCATGAGGCATGGAATTATACTAAGTATGTTATAAAGAAATGAACTATCCTTTCAACGCAGATGGGCCTAGACGGCTTACACGTAACAAGTATGGGCCTATCAATGAGCCCAAGGGAGAATCATAATGCCGACATTTAACCAACATTATTCTTTACAATGTGGACGTCAAACCAACATTGCTCCCAAGGCATGGCCCCCCATAAAACATCATTACATAAACTATGTTGGGATCACACATTGCAATGGACCTTAGGTACACCCCATTGGGCCTTAAATACATCAAATGGGCCATATCACATGGACCTTATATTCATCAAGTGGGCCACATCAATGGGCCGCACCAATGGGACTTATGTACATTGTAATGGCCATAACTCATGGGCCTTAGAACATATCAAAATGGGCCTAATCACATGGGCCCTATGTGTCTCAAATGGGCCACACCAATTGGGCCCCATGCATACCAAATGGGCCATACCCAAATAGAAGTGGAGATAGTGATTTTTCCACCATTAAAGTTCCCAAAGCCCACCCTAACATTTATTTTCTATCCAATCTAGTCATAAGGTCACACAGACCTGGATGAAGAGGAAAACACATTTCCTAATAATCCAAACCTTTGTGACAATAATGGATTTCAATGGTAGAGACTCAATCCCACTACTATTTGTTATGTGGTCCACTTGATCCTAGATTTGCCTCATTCTTTAACTCATGCCATGAAATGATATTTCAAAATGGATAGACGGTTTGGATGCAACATATGCATCATGGTGGGTCCCACTGTCCAAACAGTGGACAGTGGTGAGGTCACAAGGGCTCCACCGTCCCTTGTGGACGGCGTGCATGAACACATGCATCATAGTAGGCTCCACCATCCGCCTGGACGGTGGGAGATAAACACATACATCAATGTGGGTCCCATGCGGGGCCCACCATTATGTTTATCTGCGATCCAACCCGTTGATAAGGTCGCACTTACCTGGATGAATGGGAAAACCAATTTTCATATTGATTCAAAACTTTTATGGTGACCCAAAAGGGTTCCAATGGCAGGCATTCAATCAACATTGTTTCCTGTGATGTGGGCCACCTGAGTGTCTGATCGGGCCCATATTTGGAGGGGGTCCACTTCAGGGAGGGGCCCACTAACCGAACGGTTTGGATGGTAAACATACATCATGGTGGGACCCACAGCTGGGGTCGTGGGCCCCTGGCGTCCGCCCGCTACACGCAGCAGCGGTCTGCCGCTACTGACACAACAGAATGCACTGCCTTATATAATTTTTCTTTTTTCATTTTAAAAACCTATTTTTTTGAGGTTTTTCGCATGTGGGGCCTGCATCGGCTGAATCCAGCCTAGCCATTGCACTCTACGGTTCAAGATAGTTCAAACAAGCCTAATATTTAAGGGGTTTTGGCGTATAGAATCATCAGTTGATTTTTTAATGGCAAAAATCACAGTTTGCTATGCTATAGCTCACCAGAAATTTGGATCAGCATCATTTTTATGCTCAACGCCTAAAATGATCTGAAGAATGGAATGGACGGCATGGATTGAATTTATATATCCATGTGGGGCCTATACAAGTGACCCACCCCAAACTTTTAAACCCATGCTAATATTTGTGGGTTCATGTTCATGTCCAGAGACAGAGATGCTGGACTCTCATTTTCTTTTCTTTTTTTTGTTTGGGCATACACATAATGTTGAGGTGGGCCCTACTTAGGTGGGCCACCACATGGCTTGGTAGTGTGGAATATACATACATTTAAAGTGGGCCCCACCTACAAATGACTTGGACCCAACACATACTTCATGGTGGGGTCCATTCAAGTGGGCCTCATGGACATATCATCACACACAAAATAAATAAATAAAAATAAAGGGAGAGAGAAAGAGAGAAAGAGGGACACCCATGATGGAGGGACCCCGACACTATGGGCCCTCCGTTTTAAGTATCCAATCATACATCAAGTGGGTCCCATTGCATGTGGGCCCATCAAATCAAAGATCAACGGTGGAGATCCCTTTTTCACTAAGATGTAAGGTCTAGATGACCCATTTTTAAGCTATAAAATAAGTATCATGATGGAGTCCATGGAGAATGGCCCCATCATGGAATGAAAAAAAATCAAGGTGGGCCATCGGCCACATCTAGGGTCCTAAGTGAGATCCATACCATCAATCGGTAGGCCTCACTTGGCCCATCATCAAAACATAAAACCTAGCCTAATAAGCACCCACCTTCGATCTTCTTGGTCCGTTAGAAAGCCTATCTCCTTGTGTCGTACTTTGATGGTGGAAGATGAGGTTTGAGTGGCTAGGATGATGGATTTGGGATGAGAAAGTGGACCACACACATGCGCTCTCTCACATGGAAGAGCTTGGACGTGAGCTCTCTTATTTGCTTGGGGAATGGTGTGTTGAGAAAGAGAGAGAGGAGTTGTAAGAGAAGTGAGGGATGGGTGAAAGGGTGAGAGATGTGTGATGTGTACTTGACAAGTATGATTATGTGAGAGAGAGGGTGAGAAAGAGTTGACTTGGTGGTTGCTTGGGGATGGGGTGAAAGGTGATGTGTACTTGACATGAGGTGATTGATTGATTGATGGGTTGATTGATTAATTGATGGATTGATGGGACATATTGTAAAGATTCTCTTGGGATTACAAACGCGTAGTGTTTTCCTCGAACTGGACGCGGGCCACATCTCCTCGTCTGGGTATTGGATTGGTGCATGAGTCACGGCTTTGGAACCGCAGCGACGATCTGGTCACAATGGTATAAGTCTTGGATTAAGCTGACTTAAATCTATAGGATACGACTTAGGGTCATGCGTAAACATCGATTATACGTCACGAATTGCCGAAATTCGATAGGAATGATCGCAGGAGTCGACGGAACAGTACGGAATAGAATACGGGTCTTACATAAAGGGAGGTACCTTAGCTTCTCAAACCTGCTATATGAATATGCTTAATTAGGAACTTGGCTAATCACACATATACACCGTATTGCATGTGCCTTTGGCATTAGAGTTGAACACAGAGGAAGGAGTGCATGCCACAATCGTGAGATGATGTCGCAGAGGGAGTGTAGGCGAGGGCATGCTTCATTATAACATATCATCCTTGCATTAACCAGAGTACATAGGAATGCTTGCTTTATTACTTTATCATTACTGCTTGACTGAATTAATAACATGTTAAACTTTACCTTATAGCTCCACTGAGTTGATCACTCACTCCCACTCTGGGACGGTGTTTTAAAACACCAACCAAAATCTGTTGTAGTTGCAGATAATGGTGAAGCTGACGAAGTAGAGCCTAACTTTTATGATGATGAGGAGTTCTCCTATATGCAACTTTCGGGACGGTCTATGTAGACCATATTTTGATCGACGAGATTATGGAAATGTTGGCTAGATGCCATGACACTTGTTATTTTATATTTTTGGAACACCCATGTATATTCATTTTGTCCATTTTGGGAGTATACATATATATATTTAACCTGGTAACATGTTCACACTCTGAAAAATTACAACAGTTTATATATTTTATTTATCTATCACAGTCTTTCGCTTGCGTAATTTAACTGTCTCTAGAGTATGATATGTTATTTTGGTATAATCTCACTCATGTTTAAGGCACTAACATAGATGATATTTAGTCATCATTATATATGTTGCATAAGTGATGTGTTGGTACTTGGGAGTTGGGCTCCTGCTCGACCCCCTATCTTCAGGGTGTTACATGAGTATATGACCCGTTTCCCACAAACCCGAGTTTTGACCTTAAAGGATGGTCAAATTCAATATATAATATTTTTCTTTTATCAGAGTTAACAAATAAGCATAGGATGGACAAGCCAACATAAAGAAAAATTTAAAATTTCATGTAAAATATACAAGAGATTGCCCATAATGACTTATATAAACCAATGTGTCAGAATTTAAACAAGTACAAGATTAACATGATTCAATACATGAAGAATAACAGAAAGCATATAAATATAAGCCGCAAGATCATGTAACTCCTCTAGGAAAAAATAGTCATACATCCCTAGCGATTGTGCCATGCTCCTCATCAAGTCTGAACATGCATATCTGTAACACCCGGGAAAAATCCGTACTTGGACTCGAGTACCAACTCGACCCGAAATTGCGTAGAATTAATTCCTTTAGAAAATAAGAGTAAGTTAGCTAGCGCAACGCTAGTGTGGCTGGGAAATAATCCCTGATCACTTTAAATACTTTCTACAAGGCCCAAATCGAGTAGAACGAATGACTCTATAAAACTCTATAACCTCGGATCAAACTCTAAACAGGTTTGTTCTCTGGACCACTTTGAAATTTTATATTGGATCTAGACCGCGCGTCGAAAGTCCAATACCTACTATCTTAGACCGTTAGGACCGCCTAGCTGGACTTGACAATCATTTTGAAAATCAAGTCCAACCGATAATCACATGCTATTTCATTGAGCCCGGACTGAAGAGAGTGCGAATAGGGACAGATTTGGAATTTGAAATTCAAATCTGGCACACGACTTGAAGTGTCAGTATTGAGCGTTCTGACCGTCAGAATTCATCCAGATTACACCCTTGGATCAGGAAAAATTTCTATTTCATATCATGAGACTTGCAGGCCTGATCTACATGCGGTGACCGCTGAACTGAAACTGGACCGCCACGTGCGATCTACGAATCCTGCCGGACTGAAAACTTGATGCGTGCTAGATCCTGTATGCATGAGCTTAAGCCCGATCGCGTTCGGCCAGGGGACCACCAGAAATGTACTTTTGGATCGAAACAATCCCGATTTGGATATGCCCTAAGTGAACTTTGTTCCTGAGCCTATTTTGGGCATTTTTGAGCTTATAAAAGGGGTTGAAACCCTCACTCCTCTCTCCCATCCGAATTTGAGAGAAACCCTAGAATGGGAGAGAGAAAAGGTGAGAGTTTGTGAGAGAGAGTAGGAGAGAATTTTCCTGCCTTTGTGCTACCTGTTGCACGTACTTCAGCAACCCACCTCAATCACCTGGCCGGTGATTTCTCCACGTTTTCAGGTAAAAAATAACCCTAACAAGTTTTTGATTTGGCATTCGTTCCGTTCCATACCATATAAACTGATATAACTCGTAAATTAGGTTCTCTATTCGCTGTAGACGAAGCGTATACGCTCCGTTCGAATTCACACGTTTTTAAGAGATAAGGTGCAGATTTTAGATGCTTTGATTGACTGTTTACAACGCTTTCAATGTCATTTAATAGTAGATTATCGACGGCATCACCGTTTGACATGTACAACATGCTATCCGTTTCCTGTTTCGTAAATCAACGAAGAATATGAGATTTAGGGCATTTTAGTCATTTGTAGGAAGTACTGATTTCATTCATATTTTTCTGATGTGATTGACATGGTTTATTGTCGCATTAGAATGTTAGGAATAAGTGCATAATTAGTTTGGCGAAGAGATTCGCCTAATTGCGCACTTCGGGTCGACATACTATATGTAGACTTAAGTGTATAGTGTATGTGTTTATATAAATGCTTGTATTAGTATGTATTGAATTAAATGGTGTTATGAATTAGTTTGAGACTGATTTCTTAATTAATATGCTGACGTAAATGATTTCCTACATGTTGATTATATGCATGATTTCATTATATGCATGAAATGTATGTGCTTGAAGATTTGCTTAAGTTGTATGTTATAACATGTGTTAACATGCTCACATGCTTGTATTTCATTTCTAATACTCTCCTATGAATGCTGATGTGATTCCATAATTGTTTGGGACTATACTTAGTCCAGGTAGTCGGTAACCGAGCGAATTCGTGGTTGGCTTATCTTGGCCACGAACGACGCGTCGATGAACGCGAGCCGTGTTTTGGAGTTGGCGGCAGTGGTTAGGCCACACGAAGTGTTTTACACACTTCATGTCGTTCGACTTGAGATGCGATTGCGCTAGTCGAGCCCGTCAAGTAACCCGACTGGCCGTTGTATGTTCACCCTGCATGAGTCATAACTGCTTGAACCTAGGGTACTAAACTTACCATTGTAAACCCTGTTAACCATGGTACCTTGATCCACGAAGACTCATGAACCGAGCATGGTGGTATGGGACACCGTGGTCGAGCTGTCGGCCTACGCTGGGGCCACAAACCTCCCCGTAGTGACCAGTGAGCACCTAGTCTCGTGAACAGATTATGGTGGTATGGGACACTATATTCTAGCTGTCGGCCTACACTGAACAGGTGACGAGTCCTTTGTAGTGACCGCGAGCGTATTCTGAGTCTACGGGAGGCGACGACCCTTTAGTAGCAGTAGAGTACAGTAGGCCTGTATTGATAAGGTGATGGGGGAGCGGTGCAACAAGTGCAAGCAACAGCCCTTGCAGCGACCTACAAAATATACATCGTATGAGATTACTAGGAGTGACGACCCTAGACAGGATCTGTGTTGGAATTGATATAAGGGAAGTGCCTTAGTTTCCCAATCCTGCTGTTTGAATGGACTAATAACAACTCGAAAATCATATCACCATACCATTGCATGTGCCTGGAAGATGTGGAGCACTGAGCGGGATGCACGCATGCTGCGAACGAAGATGGTGTCGTATGAGGGAGAATGTCGGTGAGGGCATCCATCATATCATGTCATATTGCATTAACAACAGTATTAGGATTGTCTGATTTACTGCTTTACTATTATCGTATGATTGATTTGTGAACATGCTAATCTTTGCTCTATGATTCTACTGAGTTGATCACTCATTCCCACGTTACGGGATGGTGTTTGCAACACCCACCAGACCCTGTTTTAGATGCAAGTGAAGCTGAGATCCAGGAGGCAGAGACAGACTTTGATGAGGACCAGGACTAGTTCTCATACATGCAGTACCATGATGGCTTTGCTTAGGTGACCTGGGTTGACGGGACTTCATAGTGGGACTCTTTTGGACATTTATTTCTGTCATTTACATGTATATGAGACTCAGTGATGTATTGATACTTTAGTGACAGTTGAGGTCTACTTTGTTTTTCCATACAGTGATATATATATTCTTTAGTCTTCCGCCTGCTTTTATCACTGGATCTGGAGTATGAATTGCAGTTTTGGTATACTACTCATGTGAATGCTTTAACTCAGACAACATTGAATCATAATCATTTTTGTTGCATAAGTGACGGTCTGAAACTCGGGAGTTGAGTTTATACACGACCCCCGATTTTAAGGGTGTTACAATATCACTTAAGGCACCTGTACTACCTGTACGGTTGTATATTTGATAGATGAGTAGCCAACTTAATGTAAATTCCCTTCAAGATTACACACCGCCGCATTAGGTAAGAAATAGTATAAAACATCTAAACAACCAAAACAGAGTAAATGCAGTCTTATTAGATGCATAGATGCATGAATGCAATCATCGACCCGGATAAAACATCCAGACAGTCTGTGCCCTAGGTAAAACATCCAGACGGGCATTGAGGTCGTCACCCAAGAATGTAACTGGTCATCAGCGCAACACTCGTGTAATTGCATGGGCATAAAGATCCAAGTCATCATCATAAATCGAATAACTGGTCATTAGCACAACATTCAGCATAATCACATGGGCATAATGATCCAAGCCATCGTAATATGCCATGCATAATTAGCCAACTCATTATTAGTACAATTTTGATCAACCAATTTAAATAAATTCACGGTCACTACGGGGAGTACATGGCCCAGTATAGGCCGATAGTTCAGGCATAATGTCCCATGACCACCATCCCCGGCCCATGAGACTATCATCTTAGGATGTTTAATGGAAACATATCGACTAGTGGCCAATCATAATCCAATATATAGGATTTACATTGTATGGTTGCACTATATAAAACATCGAACCCATATAGAAAAAATATCAAGCAAAACCACATAGGGCGAGTATCAAAATATGTCACATAGGGCAAATATCAAAACCATACGATAAAGACCATCTTTAAATACCATTGGATACAACAACCCTAGATGGTAGGCCCACATCAATGGTCAATTTAAACCACCATTCAATAACCACTAAGCCAAATGTCCATTACGATCACAACCAATCAGGTTACATCCTAAGTATGGGTGTACATTTATAGGTGGGGGTTTCCCACTGATGTACAAGTTTAAGTTTCATAAGCAATCTACAAATAATTCATGAACAAATATACAGGATGAACATTAAGTAAGAAATATAGCAATTCAATTTCCACCAGCTAACACATGTGATTATAAGAGAGAGATATCAATCATAAATTTAAATAAAAACTATAACTTAAGCTAATGGAAAGATGGAAAACTCAAGGGGAAGAATCATCACCTGATGAAACGAATCACTTTCCAGTGTTGCTAAGTACTTGTGTCTTAGACCTGAACCATACCATGAATTTTAAAGTTATACAGTTAGACCCAAGCCTTGTACGGCTTTTATAGTTAAGGTCTTAACCTAGGGTTGGGATTGCCTAATCTATTATTACTGATAATATTTTCAAGTGATGGATATTACACTAATATCATTAAGGGCAATTTTATTTATAATAACTAATATTAGTACAACAACGTCCTGATGGCTACCTAGCATCAACCCACGATGAATAATAGTGTTAATAATTCCAAAACAATTATTACTATTAACAATGTACCAGTATTAACTAACGTGACACTAACAATCATTAAGGTGAAAATATGTAGTATGTTCTAATGTCAATATTGATCTTTTAAGAACGACAAAATAAAATACTAATATTTTAATAACGATAATTTTTATATGTAATATTAACCAATATTAATATGGATGATTTACCAAGGGTTAATTTCATCTAAATTTATTAATCTTAAAAATGATGTTAATAATCACAATGATAATTGCAATGATTTCAATCTGGAAAGAAAATGTGGGCTCACCTTAGTCGACTCGGTTTGAGTCGAGTTGACTCGGCTCAACACCACCGCCCATCTACTCTCTTTCTCTCCATCTCTCTTTCTTTCTTCTTTCCCTTTTCTTCTTCCTTTCACTCCTTTTCACATGCTGGAATGCCAACAAGACATGTACCCAGCCTAAACCCGACTTGACTGAGTCAAATTCAGTTTCAGCCAGTTTCAGCCGAGTTAGCCCAACAACCACCAACTTCCTCCTTCTTTATCTTATTCTTCTTCTTCCCCATCTTATTGGACTCCCAAACCAACTTCGAACACGCTGGGGCATGGCTCACTAAGTTGACGAGCTCGGACAAGCCCGAACCAAGTCCGAACTCGCTTGTACAACAAGGTTGTCACCTGTAACATCCCAAAAATCGGGGGTCGAGTAAAAAACCCAACTCCCGAGTTCCAAAATGTTATTTATGCAACATAGATAATATTAGATGCATGTCGTCAGTAAACAGGAATTAAACAAGATTGGGATTAAGCCAAAACAACATATCATACTCCAGAGACAGTTAAATTAACAAGCGAAAGACTGTGATAGTATGTATAACGTATATAAACTGTTGTATGTCTCCAGAGTGTGAACATGTTACCAGGTTATATACATACATGTATACTCCAAAAGTAAACAAAAAGAATATACATGAGTGCTCTAAAAATATAAAATGACAAGTGTCAAGGCATCTAATCAACCTCCCTGTAATCCCATCAATCAGAACACGCATAAAGGAGGGATCCTCCTCATCATCATCAAGTCCAGCTCGGCTTCTCAAGCAGCGCCATCATCTGCAACCAAAATAGGGACTGGTGGGTGTCCGAAAACACCATCCCGCAACGTGGGAGTGAGTGATCAACTTAGTAGAATACTAGAGCAGAGATTAGCATGTTATCAAATCAATCATGCGATAATAGTAAAGTAATAAATCAAACATTCCTAAATACTATTGTTAATGCAATATAACATGACATGATGGATGTCCTCACCGACGATCTCCCTCATACGGCACCATCTTACGCCCGCGGCATGCTTTCTTCCCACAGTGCTCCACATCTTCCAGGCACATGCAATATGATGGTGATATGATTACCGAGTAATTATTAGTCCATTCATAGAGCAGTATTGGGAAACTAAGGTACCTTGCTTATATCAATCCCAACACAGATCCTGTCTAGGGTCATCACTCCTAGTAATCTCATACGATGTTATATTTGTAGGTCACTGCAAGGGCTGCCAGGGCTGTTGCTCGCACTCGTTGCATCGCTCCCCCATCACCTTATCAATACAGGCCTAATTATCCTTAAGATTGCATCAGGACTCGTCGCCCCCATGCGGTGTCAGGATAAACTCGAGGTCACTACAAAGGGCTCGTCACCTGATCAGTGTAGGCCGACAGCAGAATATAGTGTCTCATACCACCATAATCTACTCAGAGTAGGTACTCACTGGTCACTACGGGGAGGTTTGTGGCCCCAGCGTAGGTCGAAAACTCGACCACGGTATCTCATACCATCATGCTCGACTCATGAGTCTTTATGGATCAAGGTACCATGGTTAACAGGGTTTCCAATGGTAAGTTCAGTACCCTAGGTTCAAGCAGTTATGACTCATACATGGTGAACATACAATGGCCAGTCAGGTTACTTGACGGGCTCGACTAGTACGATCGCATCTCAATCTGAGCGACATGAAGTGCATAAAACACTTCGCATGGCCTAACCACTGCCGCCAACTCCAAACACAACTCGTGTTCATCAACGCGTCCTTCATGGTAAATAGAAACCAACCACAAATTTACTCTGTTACCGACTGCCTGGACTAAGTATAGCCCTAAACATTTATGAATCCACATCATCAATCACATAAGAGTAATGAAAATGAAATACAATAATATAAGCATGTTATCGCATGTTATAACATACCACTTAAGCAATTCATTCAACACATGTATTTCATACATACAATGAAATCCATAACTTAGCCAACATGATGAAAATCATTTACATCAGCATATTACTTGAGAATTTAATCTCAAAACTATTTCACAACACCACATACTCAATACATACTAATACAAACATTTATACAAACACTTAGTCTACACACTTAAGTCTACATAGTGTATGTCGACTCAAAGTGCGCATTTGGTCGAATCTCTTCTCCAAACTGATTATGCACGCATTCCTAATATTCTAATGCGACAAAAATCCATGTTAACCATTTCAGCAAAATATGGATGTATACAGTAATTCCTACAAATGACTAAAATGCCCTAAATCTCATATTTTTCCTACGTTTACGAAACAGGAAACGGATAGCATGTTGTACATGTCAAACGGCGTTGCCGTCGATAATCTACTATTAAATGACATTGAAAGCTTTGAAATCAGTCAATCAAAGCGTCTAAAATCCACACCTATTGCTTTAAATGTGTATCGTTTCGAACGGAGCGTAGAAGAGCTATCATTCGGCCGACAAGGATGGAAGTCTGATCCCTCCATCATTGTAGAAATCAAAGAAAAAGAAAAAAAAGCATGCCTAAGAAAAATGGGTGAAGTGAAAACCTGAAAGACCGCTTCGAGTAAAAATAACAAGCACGCAACGGACTTGGTGAAAACCACAAGGGCGACAAGGGTAAAAACAACAAAGCTACAAGGGGTAAGAAAAATCAAATATCCGGGACATGGTGAAAACTTGAAAGGACTCCACGGGAAAAAAAGACGGGCAAGATGGACGTAACGGAAACCTGAAAGGGCAATATTGGCAAGAGGAAAAAAAATAAGTACATGGAAGATCTAAGGAAACATAAAGATTCAACAAATGCAAGGAGGATTATCACAAGTCAAAATTTCTTTTAAGTTCTTCCCAAATCATAGGGGAAGGATACCATTCTGCACTACCTTCAAGGGATCGGGACCCTCTGCAAATGATTAGAAAACTGGGTATGGCATTTAGCCAAGTCAAATATTATAATTCCTTCATATACGGGCACAATAAGTACAAACCACGCATACACAAACAACACATGGCATAAAATTTTTAAAGGCTTTCTTTTTATTTCATCATATGTTTTCTTTACAAGTATATGTCTTTCCTTTGCTCACAAAATTGAAATAAAAATGATTCTCACTGTTTTTGTATAATACAAAAAGCATGTACGAAATGCCCGATAAATTCAAAAACTAAGCTCTCAGTCCTCGTCGAAATCCCAAAAAGGTAAGTATTTCTCCCCCTAATCCAATACTTCAATCCTCTCACTAAAGTAATCTCTCTCCTCATAGGTATTGATGCTCATCAACTACAAAGCAATTCCACTTGTTGGCACATGCTAATGCGCGAAATGGGTAGTCAACACACCATGGCCATAAAATCATCGTATAAATCAAGAGATAACTAAAAGGCAACACACATGTAGACATGTAACACCCTGAAAAATGGGGGTCGAATATAAGCTTCACTCCCGAGTTCCAACGCATCACTTATGCAACATAGATGATGATGATTGAATGTTGTCCATATTAGTGCATTAAACATAAGTGGGATTATACTAAAACAGCATATCATAGTCCATATACAGGTAAGTTTCACAACTGGAAGACCGTGATAGATATATAAAATATATATACTGTTGTAAGTCTTCAGAGTGTGAACATGTTACTAGGTTAAATATGTACATTTATACTCCAAAAATGAACAAAATGAATATACATGAGTGTTTCAAAAGTGTAAAATAATAAGTGTAAATGACATCTAATCAGCATCCCTGTAATCCCGTCGATCAGAACATGGTCTACATAGACCCGCCTGATAACTGCGTATAGGAGAAACCCTCCCCATCATCATAAAAATCTGACTCCGCTTCGCAAGCATCGCTATCATCTGAAGCTAAAATAGGGTCTGTTTGTGTTTAAAACACCGTCCCAAAATGTGGGAGTGAGTGATCAACTCAGTGGAACAATAAAGCAAAGGTTAACATGTTATCAATTCAGTCAAGCAGTAATGATAACGCAATACAATAATCTGGTCCTAAGTACTCTTGTTAATGCAAGAATGGTATGCGATAATGATGCATGCTCTCGCCTACACTCCCTCAGCGTCTTCATCTCATGGTGCACATGACATCCTCCCAAAAGTGCTCTTCCTCACCAAAGTATATGCAGTGCGGTGCATGCACATGATTATCCAGGTTCTTACTTAGGTTTATTCATACAGCAGGATTGAAAAGCTAAGGTACCTCCCTTATATCAATTCCTAAACAACGATTCATTCTAAGGTCGTCAGTCCTAGTAAATTTCATATGATGTTGTGGTTCTAGGTTACTATAAAGGGCTCGTCACCTAATCAGTGTAGGCCTAGTTATACTCTAGTTGTTACAGAAAGACTCGTCGCCTCAACCCAACCTCAGAATATGCTCGAGTTCACTATAAAGGGCTCGTCACCTAATCAGTGTACTCCGATAGCTCGAATACAGTGTCCCATACCACCATATTCGGCTCACAAGTCTGGGTTGCTCACTGGACACTACGAGGAGGCTCGTCACCCCAGCATAGGCCGACGGCTCCACCACGGTGTCCCATACCACCATGTTTGGCTCATGAGTCTTAGCGGATCGAGGTACCAAGGTTAATGGGCTTTTCATTCGTGAGTTTGGTACCTTAGATTCAAGTAGTAGCGTCCATACATGGTGAACATATATTGGGTCAACCGTGTTAGTTAACAAACTCGACTGGTACGAGCATACATCGACCCGATCAACATGAAGTGTGCAAGTAACTCCGTGTGGCCAAACCACTACCGATAAGCAACATACGACTCGAATTTATCAGGCGTGTCCATCATGGTCAAGTAGTTCAACCACCGTTCACAGACATTTACCGATTGCCTGGACTACATCATAGCCCCAATCACACTCCAAACCATTGCATTCCCATGTAGTGATCCAAAATAGCATGTGACAACTTAAACCAGATATAAATCTTACTCGAGCAATTTAACAAAACATATACTACACATATTACCAGGCATAGGCATTCTATCCCTATATCACATAGTAAGAAGATAGGCTATATGAAGGATAATATAATCATAGTTAAGGGAATTGAGAATCCTATCTCAATTTAAGCAAACATTTTCACATTCAGACAGTTTAACAAACACTTAAGCTACATATATCATATACATGTAATAAAGTAGTTATAATAGGTATTATAGCAAAACCATGTACAAGGGTTCCCCATACGCACAACAATCATGTATCTCAATCACATAACCATAGTAAGCACAAATCATAATTCCACCTTCATCTAAACATTTCAACAAACACACGGAATGCATGTAAAATCCTCATAGTTCACATATAAGCATAATATACTATAAACCTCATATCTAAGCACATGTGACTGCAATCAAGTCAGTCATAAATCATTACTGACATTGAAAGCCTTGAAAACCATAACCTAAACATTTAAAGTCCGCACCTTACGCCGATAGACAAGTATCGAACTCAGTTTGTAGATCAAGCCTTTGTCTATGGTACGACGACCACTTATAATAGGGAATAGGTTAGCTATTCTACCATCTATTCTATTTGAATCTCTAAAATAAGTTAGGGTTAGGATTTCTTACCCAAGTACAGAATCGAAATCACCCGTATAGCGATACAGATGGATGGATTTGGCACGTGGAGCAGCAGGGAATAATCCTAGGAATAAACTCCAACTCTCTCTCACACTTTCTCTCTTTCCTTCTCTTTCTTCTCTTCTCTCTCCTAGGATTTTAGAGAATTCGTATGGAATAGAAATGGGGTGGGTTTAGGCCTTTATATAGGCTCAGAAGTGATGGGAATGGCCCCATGGCCAAGGTATACTTAGGTTATAGCCAAATAGGGTCTGTTTTGATCCAACGGAACACTTCTAGAGGCCCCTTTACTGAATGCGGTCAAACTTAAGCTCTCTGACACTTGATCCAGGTCAAGCTAAGTTTTCAGTCCGATCAATTTATAAATCGACCGTGGCGGACCAGTTTCAGTTAGACGGTCACCAGTACTCGATCAGGGCCACAAGTACTCTGACCTATGTTGGCAATTTTTCATGATCCGAGGGTGTAATTAGGTCAGATTCTGATGGTCTGAATCCTTAGATTCGGCCTACAAGCGAACTGACTCAATTCACTTAAGCTTCAGTTCATTTCCTAAAGATATACTCGTTTCTCACACACTTCGCTTTAGGCTCAAGTTGTGCCTTTTTGGATACTATTAGAATTTAATTTCTAAGGTGGTTCTCAAGTTCAGTAAGGCGGTCATAACCGTATAGTTTCGTAGTTATTGGACTTTCGATGTGCAGTCCAGATCCGATATGAAGTTTCAAGATGCTCCCGAGAGTAATTAGGTTTATAAATTGATCCTAGTTTCCTAGGTAACGTTGGGTTAACGATTCTACTCATTTTAGGTCTTACAGTTTATATTTAAAGTGGTTTAGGATAATTCTACTAATTATTCAGTTTAGTACCTAGCTAAAGTATGACCTAATTATGACAGAATAAGGTCCTAGGGCCATTCTATGCCCCTTTTTGGAACTTCTAGTTAGTATATTATTTTACTTATTTTTTAGTAGTTCATCATCAATTTTACTTCATCTCCACCAAATTTCATGAGATTTCGTGTTGTAGAAAAATTCTAAAAATTCCAGAAGAAGCAGCTATCCAATGAATGATTTTCGAACAGTTGTCACAACGACCTACTTTTACCTTTATCAAATATTTTATTATATTTTTCACTTTATTTTTATATGAAACTAGACTTATCAAGCTTCAATCTAGCTTATGAATCACCTAAATTAGAGTTATAATGAGGGAAATATGATTTTTCAAAGTTGGTCAAAAAGTACAGAAAAATGGCCGAAAACGGGCTGCCTGACCTGCTATGGCCCGCAAGGCGGTAAGGCCTCGCAGAACCGGCGAGACCCTTGCCGGTCGCTTGACCCTAGGGCGATGTCATCTCTCTCTCCCCCCCCCCCTCCCCCCCCCCCCCCCCCCCCCCCCCCCCCAAGGGGGGGGAGGGGGGGGGGGGAGGGGGGGTGCCGGGAATGTGCAGGACCCACCTCGGGTGCCCCCAATTTGTGTCGTTTGGGCCCCTGATTCCGTTTGATGTGGTTTCGTCGATCCAATATTTGAAATGGATGTATTTTACAAATCGAAATGATGTTTTCAACGTGCAATATATGATTTTGGGGTAGGAGAAGTTAATATTTCTAAATAAACTATTTATATCGTGAGATTCTGAAAGGTTAATGGTCAAAAATCTAATTTATTTATATATTCACCATTTATAGTAAATTTTAATTTCATTATTGTTCTTCATCATTTAATATTTAGGATTAGTGTCTAATATGAAAGTACTTAGAAATTCTTGAAAAATGAGGTGGTAAAAGCTGAGATTTTGAAGGAAATGGGTTAAAAGGGGATTTGAGGCTTTAAGATTGAGTTCTGAGAAGTCAATTAAGGTGTTATGATCGACTCATTGCCTAAGAATGTCTAACTCCAAATTGGCAAAAATTTAGGGTGTTACAAGATACCCCACCCAAGATAATATCTTAAGAAAGCTAAGACAATCCAGGAACTATGATCATATCCTGAACTAAACCCTAGTCCCAGCTTAAGCCTAAAACCTGGACCCAAAATCCCAAACTTCCAGTCCACAACCAGAAAACCGTTCAATCCACATATAGCCCTGCCTGTACCCTATACCCTAACAAGAGTCCTTTACCCAAACCTGAGCCCACCTGTCTGAGCTGCAAATACCCCGAAAGGAGGCCATCTCTCAAACCAGCGCATCAAATAAAGCCCATACGCTCGGGCCCCACCTGAGCGCGGCCCAGGTGGTAGTTGGACTACCACCGGCAGAAGTTTAACTACCGTCGGTGGACTCCAATTACCACCGCCCACGTCCCACATATGGACATCTGGGGATAGTTGTCCCAGTGTCTGAAAGTCAACTCTCTCAAGAAATTACCCCCCTATCCAAGATTATTTACCATTTTACCAACCCTATTAGCCAATGAGAATGTGCCACATGGCGTCTCTCTCCCATTAACCAATCACCACTTGCCACATCAGCATTCACCCCTCAAGAATCCAAAAATTACTACATTGCCATTGGAAAAGGCTATAAATAGCCTTCTCCTCTTCACATTTCACAACACCAACTCCTCATTTTCCAAGCTTAAGAGAGTAAGAGAGAAAGAGAGTGAGGAAGAGAGGGAAGGAAAGAGAAGGAGCTCCCAAGCCTTCAAAGTTCCGATCTTTCAAGCCACCCCCTAGCCCTTCCTCTTGACCTTTCCAACCCATCAAGTCTAGCCTAAATTGGTTATAGTTCAGTCCATGTCTTAGCTTACTCAAGATCAAGTCAAAGATTTATTCATTTTACATATAAGAATTAATCATGACATCTATTCCTTTCTCAACCCTCCTGCTTCTCTAGATATCTAGTGAACGTATGCTCCATGACTTGTCATATATCAGATCTTGTCACATCAGAAATTCCTAGCTATCTATTCCATTTTTTCCCCTTTTAGCATAAGCATCATTACATCCGATCTCCAGACGCATTATTAAATGTATGCTCTGTGGCTTGCTGAAATCTCAGATCTTGCCACATCAGAAATTCTTGTGTGAATAGTCCTACTTCGACCACCTCATTCATCCCTTGAGATTTTATTACCACACTAAGTAGAGACCATACATTTATACGGGTAGAGAGGGTGCCTAACATCTTCCCTCTTTGTAACCGAGGCCCCATACCTGGAATCCAGGATTGCAGAACAGGAGTCAAACAAAGGTAGGAGAGTCTTCGAAAATCTCCAACCTAGCGTATTCCGTGGGTTCTAGCTGACCGCGGGATTCTTAGATTAATTGGCTAGTGGCGACTCCAACATCCACAAATCAGTCTAATCACCCCCACTACAAAAATATAACATACAAACCAACGTGTGTGCCAATTTTCAGTGTCTATAGAATGGCGACTCCACTGGATGATGCCAGCTCGCACTAGCTAAGACCCGACTTGAAAGAGTGTGGTACTTTAATCTCAAGGGACATCATCACTGCATTCATACAAAAAAAAAAGTAAAAAAACATCTTTGGCTTACACTCTCCTACACACCAATTTGAACCATCACCACTCGATCCCATGCAGCTATGACCTCCTAAGCTACCTATGATGATGAGCCGACAGCTCAGCCAGCTCCTGAAACATCAGCACCCGCACCTACACCAATACCCGCGCTGTTACCTCAGTAGCTCCAACAGACCCACAAGCCAATAAAACCATGCAAGAAGTGGCCCAAAGTCTCCGAACAATGCAAAAGCTGCTACTTTGCCCAGTACCAGGTGCCACACCGAACACACAAGCAACTCAGCCTAGTGTACAAAACAGTTCACTCCCTCAAACCCCTTTTACCTTTTCTCTCATTCCTCCCACAAATCATATTCTCCCTCTCCCAGAAGAGTTAGCACAAGAACAATAGCAACCTGTAAACGGGAGCAACCCTCCCACACATCTCTACTCAGTACATCACAATAATCAAGTTACAACATAAGTTCCCCCTAACTAGAAGGCAGACACGAACTAGGGAAACCAGACTAGACCCCCAATCAAAAGAAACAAAGTCGAGGGGAAACCTATCGGATATGGGAATGGAAATGGCACTGCTCCCACACCACGCACTATGGAGGTTAACAATATCATCGCCAACACTCAAGGCAATTAGTATGCTCCACAACCGGAGCCATAGAAAGACAGGCAGTATCAACCACAATTAAATAGGTAGTACCAACCACAGTACGACTAATAAGGATATCAGGCACAGCCGTCTTAACAACAACAACAGCAGCAATAGCCTAAGGGGAATGTACAAGGCCCCTACAAACAGGAAATGTTAGGTAGGAAGTTCACCTCGCTAGCACAAACATACAGTCAGGTTCTGACAATGTTAATGCAAAAGTAACTTTTGACACCGCTCCAGCCTCGACTTTCACCTAATCCTTGCCACCAGGTTACAAGGAAAATCAGTATTGCTCATATCAACAGGCTCCTGGCCACCTAACGGACCATTGCTTCTCTTTAAAACATGCGGTCTAAGATTTAATCGAAAGCTAGAAAATTGTAATCACCCTGTAGGCCAACAATACACCTTAAGCCAATATTCTCCAAAATCTCTTGCCATCACATCAAGTGGGACCTAGCACATCTAGCACTTCTACCGTCAATCATATTGAGAGAGGGTGTCACGGGTACTTCTCTCCACATCATTCCATCCAAGCAATCATGTCCGGTATAGCAAACCAAACATGGGGACACCAACAGGTGCTACCACCTGAGCCACAGGTATTCCTCAAAGTAGCACCAACAACTCAACCTCTCATATTTCGTGAAGCAGCACCAACAACTCAGGTATTCCTCAAAGCAACACCTACAGTGCAACCTCTCATCTACCTCGAGGCAGCACCCAATGGATCTCAGCCTCTCATCTCTTAAGGGGCACCCCCAGCACTCATCAGGTCACATCCTAAATACCACGCTCCCTAAGGGGTACTTTCAGCCCCAACTTCAGTAGATCCAAATAGGTTGAATTCTCAATCCCTCACTTTTCCAATAGGCCTCCCTGATCTAGTTTCGCTAACCTTACAAGGGGCACCCCAGTTCAAACACCAAATTTCCTAATGCCTCACCAACTGGCACATACTTAGAGGATCCCTCCCACACATCAAAGAGATGAAGAAAACCCAATCATCAAATCTCACCAAGACTTGGTCACACTCCAAGAGAAGTCATCGAGTCTTCCGCAAATAGTTCCAGCTACAATGTCTTAGCCTCAAGAACCAATGATATACCTGGAAGGAAGAATGGTTCCCTCCTACAACCCAAAAGCAGTCCCATGGCAGTGCCCAGAATGCACTGAAGTGGGCAACAATGGGAGGTATTTCAGGAGGGATAACTATAACCCAAAAGAGACCTGAGGAACTTTGTCAGAAACCACCTGCAAAACCGACGCTTCTTATGACATAGCAGCCCAACTCAAATCCATTCCCGCACAAATATCCATCTGGGAACTCTTATGTACATTAAGATCACATCAAGAAATCTTTACAAAAATATTGAATGATGCACATATCTCCCTTGACGTACCCCCCGAAATGGTAGCAAGTATGATCGGGCAACTCCTCGCACCACGAGCCATCACTTTCTCTAATAGGGAGTTGCCACCCGAAGGTCGCAAACATGGGCGCTCATTAAATATAGTTGTCTGTTATGAGAATTTTAAAGTCCCACTCGTACTCATAGACAATGAATCAAGCCTAAATATTTGTCCTTTGAGGACTGCCGAGCATTTAGGGATAGAACCATCTTCTTTCAAACCCAGCATCATGAGTGTCAAAGCCTTTAATAACTCCCGGAGGCAGGTCGAGGTAAAAATCGATATTGAAATACAAATTGAACCTGACATGACACTTGTCACGTTCTAGGTCATCGACATCCCTGCCTCATTTAAACTTCTGTTGGGGTGGCCGTGGCTCCATGCTGTTGGAGCCAGCCCATCTACCCTCCATCAAAGAGTTAAATTTTCTTCCATAAATTGAATCATCTCAATGCTGGCCGAACTAAAAATGATCCTATCGGTAATGGTTAATGTCCCAGAAACTAACATCCCAGTGATTGACGTTCAGTACGCAAAGGGTGACATATCGTATCACATCTTCAAGTTCAAAATTGTGAACTCAATCGCTAATCCATGCCCCCTCGCTGCTGAATATGTCATCCCCCCTACTGAGCAATTAATCCTAAACTACCGTACCGAGTTTCATGAGAAAGGTATAATAGTAAAGCCAACACGTGCCAACGTGCAGAGACAAGGGCTGGGATATCAACCGACACCAAAACATCAAGCCAAAAGGCCGAAAAAGGGGCAACCATTCAAGTGCACACCTATCAAGTTCGTCAAGGCTGGGACAGTTTGCGGGGACATGATAATTTTCCTTGAGGACCACCTCCAACGGCTCAAACTCAAGGAACGTTCCAGCCAAGAGTCTATCTGGCCACCAATAAGGTGGCACAGGATCCTCAGGGCATCAAAAATACCTCGAACACTAGAGGCAGAACCCTCAGACTCATCATATAAGGCTAGGGGTAAGGAAGCAGGGGTACCTATAAGGAACCCAGAACCCGGAGTGCCTATTACAAAGGGCATAGGCAAGAACGGGGAGGCACCCATCCCCACCCACAATCAAGGGGACACATCCCGCCACCAGCTCAGCAACACAGGGGGCAAAAGCAACCCATCTACCGGATCGACAAAGGGAAGTGGCCTTCCCTTGACTGGACAGACGTCAAGGTTACATCGCAAGATGAACCTGAGAAGCCAGAAGAGCTCTGACTGCTGGGCAAAGAGATCGAATCGGATTCTGACTCCGAGCCCAATCTAGCAGACATCATAGTCATCAGGACAAGTGACCCACAAGAACTTACAAAGCAGAACATCAGGATCGAAAGGGGGAAAGAGCCAGGATGGACGATACCCCCCTGACGAATGAATCAGCCGGTAGGCCATCCATGGATGCCAGCCTAAAAAAACACCAATGTAAATAGCAGTTGGTGCCCAAAATTAGCACCATCCTATTCGGGACCCCTTAGCGCTACAAAAAAAATCAGAAAAGTTTCAAAATGTAAAAACATCACATACTCCAAAAAGTTTTAAAAAAATCATAGATTCCTCAAAGTCACAAAACATCAGAAAATTTTCAAAATATAAGAACAATAGAAAATTTTTCAAAAATCATCATGCCAAATACTTCACACACAACGGCTGAGTTCAAGGTCGACTCATACGATTTCGATTTAGAGTTAGACTTCGAGCTCATTAGTTTGGATGAGGCCCAGGATGAGGGAAATGATGATACAGCTCTCAAACTCGAGGACTCTCTCGAAAGGTTCGAAACAAAGGCCAACGTTATGGCAGATGACTTCAAAATTGTGAACTTAGGATTAGCGGAACTCCCTAGAGAGGTGCGCATCGAAAGATTGCTATCCCTGGAGCACAAGCAGAAGATGATGGAATTTTTTAGACCGAGGTTATCCAACATTGCTTTCTCTTATGAGGATATGCCAGGCCTCGATGAAGATTTGGTAATATATCACTTTCCTACTAAGTCAGACATAAAGCCTATCAAGCAGAAGTTGTGGAGAATGAAGCCAGAATGAGCCCTGAAAGTCCGTGATGAAGTCATCAAGTAATATAACACGGGATTCCTGGTAGTCTCCAACTATCCAGAATGGCTCACAAATATCTTACCGGTTTCAAAGAAGGACGGAAAAGTCAGAATGTGTATCAACTTTAGGGACTTCAACAAAGCAAGCCCTAAAGACGACTTCCCTCTGCCTCATATTGACACACTGGTGGATAATACTGCAGGATATAAGATCTTCTCCTTCATGGATGATTACTCCAATTACAATCAGATCAAGATGGCCATTGAAGATCGAGAGAAGACTTCCTTCATCACGTCGTGGGGAACTTTCTGCTACTGGGTTATGTCCTTTGGGCTGAAGAACGCAGAGCTACATATTAACGAGTCATGACTGACTTATTCCACAACATGATAAACAAGGAAATAGAAGTCTATGTAAATGACATGATAGTCAAGTCTTGCACGATTAAAGGACATTTCGTAGACCTCAAGAATCTCTTCGACAGGCTATACAAATTTAAGCTCTACCTCAACCCACAAAAAAGTGTCTTCGATGTAACCAGAGGCAAGCTTTTAGGCTTCATCATCACGGAAGATGGTATCCGGATAGACGAGACCAAGACTAAGGCAATCATTGAGATGTCGCCGCCCAAGACTGAAAAGGAAATTTGAGGTTTCCTTAGACAGATCCAGTATATCAGCCGATCCATCGTACAACTCACTCCCATCTGTGAGCCCATATTCAAACTTCTGCAGAAGAACTCGCCAAAGGAGTGGAATGACGACTGCCAAGCGGCCTTTGATAGGATCAAAAAGTATCTGCTAAATCCTCCAATGCTCAAGCCACCTACTCTGGGAAGACCGTTACTGCTATATATCTCGGTCACGGCAGAAGCAATCAGATGCGTCCTCGGCTAATACAATGACACAGGAAGAAAGGAGTTATGAAGCCGATGGTTCACAAGTTATGAAGCCAAGTACTCCAGCTTAAAGAAAACGTGTCTCGCTTTGGTTTGGGCAATACAATGATTACGACAGTATATGATCACTCATCCAATCCTTCTTCTCGCCCATATGGACCCTTCGAAATACTTGTTCAAGAAACCATCACTAACAGGAAAGATCGCAAAATGGCAACTACTGCTTTCAGAATTTGACATCACATATGTCACTCAGAAAGCAATCAAGGGGCAAGCACTAGCCGACCACCTAGCAGCACACTCTCTGCCTGACTACCAACCACTAAACACCTTCCTCCCTGACAAGGACATCCTCCTAATCAAGGAAGAAGAAGAAAGAAAGGCAGGAGAATGGACACTCTTCTTTGACAGGGCCGTAAATTCAAAAGGGAGTGGGGTAGGCGTCATACTCTACTCTCCCGATGACATCCCAATTCCCATATCTAGGCGATTGACATTCCAATGCACTAACAACGTAACAAAATATGAAGCATGTATTGTTGGTTTAAGAGAAGCCATCATCCTCAATGTAAAGAAGTTACGAGTCTTCGGGGACTCACAACTCATCATCAATCAGATAAATGGAGACTGGAAGACCAAAGATGAAAAGATGATCACGTATCATGTTTATTTGAAAAATCTGACCGAGGAATTCGAAGAGGTCACATTCTCCTACATGCCCCGAACCAGGAACTAATTCGCAGACGCTCAAGCCAGCCTCGCTTCAATGTTGGAAATCCTTAAAGGAGCTACTGAATAGGAGCTTACCGTTGAACTCCAGGAGGAGCCCGCATTCTACCTACAGATCGACGAGGCTGAACCTCCAGCGAATGATTAGCCATGGAACACAGACATCAAGGAATATCTCGAACATCAGAAGTACTCAGAAGGAACAACATCAGCTGATCGTCGCACTATCCAGCAGCTATCAGCACACTTCGTGATCACTGGGGCCATCCTCTATAAGCGATCCTTCAACCAAGTCCTTCTCCACTACGCGGATGAGACAGAGGCAGCACAGATCATGGTAGAAATCCATGAAGGACTATGCATCTCACACATGAATGGACATATGATGGCAAAGAAGATCCTACGACTCGGCTACTATTAACTTACGATGGAAATAAATTGCTACAAACACGTCAGAAAATGCTTCAAGTGTTAAGAGCAAGTGAATCAGATCCATGCACCTGCTTCTAAACTCTACAACTTGACGGCACCATGACCCTTCTCTGTATGGGGGCTGGACGTCATTAGCAAGGTCAACCCCAAAGTTTCAAATAGGCATGAGTACATCCTGGTGGCAGTAGATTACTTCACCAAGTGGATAGAGGCAGCATCCTACACCACCATCGAGCATCTCATGTGATCAAGTTTTTGAAAAATAATATCGTCAACCGATATGGCATTCCTCAGGCCATTATCACAAACAACAGAATTCCTTTCATCAATAAAAGGATGGGCGATTTTCTCAACAAATTCAAGATCTAATGTCATAGGTTTAGTCCCTACCGTCCTCAAATGAATGGTGGGGTCAAAACTGTAAATCAAACCATCATCCGCATACTGGAGAAAATGGTGAAGACATATTGCGACTGGTCGGAGATGCTTCCTTACGCACTTTGGGCTTACCGGACGTCTGTACACAGGTGCAACTCCATATGAGCTCACATACGAAATGGAAGCAATGTTACTAGTAGAAATCAAAATCTCATCACTCCGGATACTGCTGGAAAGTGAGGTCAAGGAAGGCGAGTGACAACAAGCAAGGTATGATCAACTGCATCTAACAGATGAAAAGCACATGCGGGCGCTAAGCCTTTCCCAATGTTATCAAAGAAGGATTGCTCGAGCCTACAACAAGAGGATCCGCAAGAGGAGTTTCAAAGTCGATGGCATGGTTATGAAGTGTATATTACCATTGCACCTACTAGATCCCAGAGGAAAGTTCAAACCTTCATGGGATGGACTGTTGATCATTCGGGAAGTACTTACAGGAGGCACTCTTCGGCTTACCAATCTGAGAGGAGAGGACTCCCCGAGCCCATCAACGCCAATAACATGAAAATCTATCATGGATAACCACACTTAACCTTACCGATGATTACAATTGCAAAGTTGTATCCACTACTTTCCCACCAAAATAAAATAAAATCTGCCATCTCCCATCAGAAACACCTATCTCCTTTCCCACAAAAAAAAAAAAAGAGAAAACAAAAGCACAAAAAAAAAAGAAAGAGAAAAAAGGGGGGAAGCAAAAAAAAAAAAAATAGAAGAAGAAAAGGACAGGAAATCTCAAAAAGGAAGACCCAAAAAAAAGAAGAAAACAAGTTATCCCAAGTCCCCGAACAATCCCACCAAAAGCAGCTTACGATTGTACTTAAAGACAAGGACAGGAATGTAACCAGTTGGCTGGCTATAAAGGAAGTCTCTCCATCTCTCCCAACACTCCCAAAAAAAAGGCGTGTTTAAGCAAAAAGGGCGAGGTGAAAACCCGAAAGGGCATCTCGAGTAAAAATAGCAGACAGTAGCGGACTTGGTGAAAACCTGAAAAGGTACTAAGGGTAAAAACAGCATAGCTGCCAAGGGGTAGGCAAGATCAAAAACTCGGGAAGTAGTGAAAATCTGAAAGGACGCTACGAGAAAAAATGACGGGAAGAGTCGGATGTAGTGAAAACCTGAAAGGGCGCTACGGGCAAAAATGGTAAAAAATAAAAAAATAAAAAAATAAAAATAAAGGTGCAAGTATAGAAAAAGCTGAGGCAGTGAACACCACAAACGAGATACAAGGAAAGATCAACTTCAGATCAGTACTCTATCAAATTCTGCTAAAATCCAAGGGAGGCAATCCTGTATACCCTTTCAGGGAACCAAGATCCTAAGTGCACAATCTAAACCACTGCATACAACACGGGTTGAGCCCAATATTCTGATCCCAACCATCCAAAAGCACTAATCCAAACATAAGCAAGCACTGACAAATTTAGCACAAACAAAATCTTTCATTCCTTTAAAGTATTTATACAAGTACATCACTTTTCTTTTCCTTTAAAAAAAAATATAAAAAAAAATTTCTTATGCAAACGGGTCGAGCAGTTGATCAACACCGGGGACCACAGGTAAGCTCTTATCTCTTGTATAGCGATAGCCTCTGCATGAGCCTCTCTATCTCCATACACAGGTAGAAGACCTCGTCTGTAACATCCCAAAAATCAGGGGGTCGAGCAAAAACCTAACTCCCGAGTTCCAAAATGTTATTTATGCAACATAGATATGTATGATTGAATGTTGTCTATGATAATGTATTAAACATGAGTGAGATTAAGCTAAAACAGTATATCACGCTCCAGAGACGGTTAAATTAACAAGCGAAAGACTGTGATAGTATGTATAACATATATAAACTGTCGTATGTCTCCAGAGTGTGAACATGTTACCAGGTTATATACATACATGTATGCTCCAAAAGTAAACCAAAAGGATATACATGAGTGTTCTAAAAATATAAAATGACAAGTGTCAAGGTATCTAATCAACCTCCCTGTAATCCCGACAATCAAAACACGCATAAAGGAGAGATCCTCCTCATCATCAAGTCCAGCTCCGCCTCACAGGTAGCGCCATCATCTGCAATCACAAAAAGGGACTGGTGGGTGTCCGAAAACACCATCCCGTAATGTGGGAGTGAGTGATCAACTCAGTGGGATAAGAGAGCAGAGATTAGCATGTTATCAAATCAATCATGCGCTAATAGTAAAGCAGTAAATCAAACAATTCTAATATTGTTGTTAATGCAATATGACATGACGTGATGTATGCCCTCACCGATGATCTCCATCATATGGCACCATCTTACGACCGCGGCATGCCACACACCCTTAAGTGCTCCACATCTTCCAAACACATGCAATATAATGGTGATATGATTTCCAAGTTGTTATTAGTCCATTCAAACAGCAGGATTGGGAAACTAAGGTACTTTCCTTATATCAATCCCAACACAGATCCTGTCTAGGGTCGTCACTCCTAGTAATCTCATACGATGTATATTTTGTAGGTCGCTGCAAGGGCTGCCAGGGCTATTGCTCGGACTCGTTGTACCGCTCCCCCATCACCTTATCAATTCAGAACTACTGTACTCTACTGCTACTGAAGGGTCGTCGCCTCCCGTAGACTCAGAATACGCTCACGATCACTACAAAGGACTTGTCGCCTGATCATTGTAGGCCAACAGCAAGAATATAGTGTCTCATACCACCATAATCTGCTCACAAGACTAGGTGGTCACTATGGAGAGGTTTGTGGCCCCAGCGTAGGCCGACAGCTCGACCACGGTGTCCCATACCACCATGTCCGGCTCATGAGTCTTCATGGATCAAGGTACTATGGTTAACAGGGTTTACAATGGTAAGTTCAGTACCCTAGGTTCAAGCAGTTATGACTCATGCAGGGTGAACATACAACTGCCAGTCGGGTTACTGGACGGGCTCGACTAGCACGATCGCATCTCAAGTCGAACGACATGAAGTGCGTAAAATACTTCGTGTGGCCTAACCACTGCCGCCAACTCCAAAACACGGCTCGTGTTCATCGACGCGTCGTTCATGGCAAAGATAGGCCAACCACGAATTTACTCGGTTACCGACTACCTGGACTAGGTATAGTCCCAAACACATGGAATCACATCAGCAAATCATGTGAGAGTATTGGAAATGAAATACAACCATGTGAGCATGTTAACACATGTTATATCGTACAACTTAAGTAAATCATCTGACACATGCCTTTCATACATATAATGAAATTATGCATATCGCCAATATATAGGAAAGCAGTTCCATCAGCATATTAATTGAGAATTCAATATCAAACTAAATCATAATGAAATCATCAAGCACATGTTATAACATACAACTTAAGTGAATCATCAAGCACATGCATTTCATTCATATAATGAAATCATGCATATGGCTAACATGTAGAAAATCATTTACATCAGCATATTGATTGAGAAATCAATCTCAAACTAATTCATAACATCATTTAACTCAATACATACTAATACAAGCATTTATACAAACACTTACACTACACACTTAAGTCTACATATAGTATGTCGACCCGAAGTGCGCATTTAGGCGAATCTCTTCGCCAAACTAATTATGCACGTATTCCTAACATTCTAATGCGACAATAAACCATGTCAATCACATCAGCAAAATATGCATGAAAACAGTACTTCCTACAAATGACTAAAATGCCCTAAATCTCATATTCTTCGCCGGTTTACGAAACAGGAAACGGACAGCATGTTGTACATGTCAAACGGCGTTGCCGTCGATAATCTACTATTAAACGAAATTGAAAGCTTTGGAAACAGTCAATCAAAGCGTCTAAAATCCGCACCTTTTCCCTTATAGGTGAAGTGATTCGAACGGAGCGTATATGCTTCGTCTACGACGACTAGGCAACCTGATTTACAAGATTCATCAGCAGACTTACTATGGAAACGAAGGATCAGCAAATCAGCAAGAGTTTAGGGTATTTTCTTACCTAGAAAAGTGGAGAAATCACCGGAAAAGTGATTGGAGTGCGTGGCTTAACCACTTGCAGCATGTGGCACAAGCAGCAGGGAATTCTCTTCCACCTTCTCTCACAAACTCTCACTTTTTTTCTCTCCCAATCTAGGGCTTTTTGCAAATTCGGATGGGAGAGAGGAGTGAGGGTTTCAACCCCTTTTATAAGCTCAAATGTGTCCAAAATAGGCTCGGGTACAATGTATACTTGAGGTATGTCCAATTCGGGGCTGTTTCGGTCCAAAAGACCATTTCTGGTGGTCCCCTGGCCGAACGCGATCGGACTTAAGCTCATGCATACTGGATCTAGCATACATCAAGTTTTCAGTCCGGCAGGGTTCGCAGATCGCACGTGACGGTCCAGTTTCAGTTCAGCGGTCACCGCACGTACATCAGGCCTGCAAGTCTCATGATATGAAATAAAAAAATTTTCTGATCCGAGGGTGTAATTTGGCTGAATTCTGACGGTCAGAACGCTTAATACTGACACGTCAAGTCGTGTGCCAGATTTGAATTTCAAATTCCAAATCTGTCTCTATTCGCACTCTCTTCGGTCCAGGCTCAACGAAATAGCCTGCGAATGTCGGTTGGACTTGATTTTCGAAATGATTGTCAAGTCCAGTTAGGCGGTCCTAACGGTCTAAGATAGTAGGTATCGGACTTTCGACGCGCGGTCTAGATCCAATACAAAGTTTCAAAGTGGTCCAGAGAACAAACCTGCTCAGAGTTTGATCCAAGGTTATAGAGTATTATAGAGTCATTGGTTCTACTCGATTTGGGTCTTGTAGAACGTATTTAAAGAGATCAAGGACTATTTCCCAGCTACTCTAGCGTTGCGCTAGCTAACTTACACTTATTTTCTAAAGGAATTAATCCTAAGTGATTTCTTTGACTATGGAATTGAGTTCTAAGCGATTTTCCAAGTGTTTTAATTAACCCATTGCCTAAGGACGTCTAATCCCAGGTTGGCCAAAATCCGGGGTGTTACATCGTCCCTCTCCAGGTGATGCGAAGTAAGCATGCTCTCATCATATCGCCTCCCTACAGCTAGCTAACGGGCCTTCTCCTCACAAGAATGGCAAAGAACGGCGATCTCAGAGATAAGGTGGCCATGTGTCGCGATCAGAAAGGACAGATCAATGAATGGTCGCTCCTCAAATGCCTCAAAAGAATCATCAACACACGAGGAAGACGAAGCGGTGTCACCAACCATATCCCAATCAGCAGCCTCATCAGCTAAATGCCAACCTGAAACTTGACAATAAAGAGACTACTCTGCCACCCATCGTGGTACGACACTGTGGCCAAGGGAGGAGCCCAAGACTCAAGATCCAAAACTGTCACATTTAAAGATCCCTGCCGAGAAATTCAGACTCAACGGTACAAGGCTATCAAGTCAGAAGGAAGAGGAGCATGCCCGAATCCAAAGAAAGTGAAGTTTGAGACATCCTGTCAGAAACCAAACTAACGAAGGAATCGCACGGGATGGTAAGAGAGATACCCTCGAAGACCCAGCAACAGTAAAGGATTGCGGGCTATGCTACAAATCAACGGTGAGCGACAGAGCCATGGAGCTTCCCAATTGATTTCCCATCCTCAAAACTGAGAAAACAAGCCACGATAAAGTGACTCAGTGGCCTCAGCACCAAGAGCAAGGCCATCAAGCAACAAAGACAGCACGTCATCACAACGAGAGATAGGCCACATAAGTGGAGGAGTCATATAAAGGTGTTCCCATAGCCATACCTGGATAAAGGTACAAGTCAAGCTCAAGCTACAAGCAGAAAACAAAGCAAAGAAAAAAAGGACCAAAGCAAGAAGTACCTGAAGAAATGAACAACAGCCTCGGAGGATGCGGGTGTGTTCGGGCGAGCACTCAGTCAGACCTAAGAAAAGCTCCGCCAGCACCACAGAAGCGATGATCCTGCGGTACAGAACACGGCAGAATACATCCAGTAAAACCTCTGATGATGACTACCACCAGCCCAAGAAAAGCAGCCCAACCAAGACACAGAATATTAGTGCATTCAAACACTGAAGTTGGCAATTAGACCCGGGACCTCCTCGGGCGGTGGAACAACAATCATACAGGAGCTCAAGCGAAAGCTCACTAACCCCACCCTCTGCAGTAGGAAGAGCAATAAGAAATCCAAACCAAGAGATCAAATCAGTGGGATGAATTGGCTCAGACGAGGGAACATAAGGCTCTCGGGTAAGAGGGAGACCGGACAAGTGTGTGAACTCCTCCAACGATGAGCCCAACTCCAAATCATTGAAAGAAAATAGGTTCAGCACTAGAACCCAATCGTACGAAGCCGCACTCAACAGTTGTCAGTCTAGGCAAACTTAATGAAAGTGAAGAACCTCTAAGAAGCCCAAAGAACTCAACTCAATGATCTCGGACTCAGTCAAGCTATCTATCTAGAGGTGCAGTCACTCAGAACAGGTGTTGCATGGCTGCAATCGACAAGTCCGGACAAGCATGCCCTCTACAATCTGGAACCCAGGATCCACAGGTGAATCATCCAAGATGGGCATCCCCTCGTCCAGTAGGTCTATCTCATGGTGATGGAAGAAACTGGACTCACCCATCGCATCTTGCAGAGTATCCTGAAAAGATGCAACAGGTGGACCCAAATCGCCAACGATCGCCACATCAAGAGCAGTCTGGAAAACAGATGCCCTAAGAGTTGCAATGCCTAAAGTATCGTAGTAGTTAACAGCACCAATATCCTGACCTCTGACAACAGCTGACTGTCCCATCATTGTCTCAAAAGTCACACCAAAAATCTGACCAAGACTATATGCAAGGAGTACATCATCCGCCATATCCAAACCGCACGAATCGTTAAAGTCGGATTCGTCACCCATCCAGACCCGATCCGTCCCATCCACACCGTCCACCATCATCATACTATCATCCATACCGCCCATAATCATCGGTCCACCAACCAAACCATCCTCATCATTAAAACCATCCACCCTCATCAAGCCAACATCTACAAACCCTGGTGGCCCATCTAGTGTGGACCCATCAAACCCATCCAATCCAATCCACCCAATCCCATAACCACCATCAATAAAAGGAGGATCCATACCATAAATAGCATTTACCTCTTTCAAAAGGCCCATTACTCCACCAACCTCCATCAATCCATCCATAAATGGATCCTCTCCACCATTTATGGCCCCACCAACCATGGACCCACCAATCCCCTCATCATAACCAACCATAATAAAGGAAGAAAGAAAGGGACAAAAGAAGAAGAGGACAAGAAAGAAAGAGACAAAAGAAAGGAAGAAATGGGACAAAAGGAATGAACGAATGGCCTAGGCAGGACAAGAATCTCCGAACTAAAGGCTAGAGAATGTGCAAAGAAGAGGAAGGCTCGCTGGAAGAAAAGATGGACAGAGGCGGTAATCGAACTGCCACTAGCGGTACTCTGAATACCGTTACAGGTACTGTCATCCCTGAATCACTGCAGCACCTGACAGAACAGGAAAAATAGGTAAAAGTCAATGGGCGGTACTCCGACTACCACCTGGGCCCACTTTCTGGTGAAATCAGTGCAGAGGCCACTACAGGAGGCAAAAACAACGGAACATACATCCAAATGCTCGAATGAGATTGCATAAATGACCAGGATAAATTCAGGAAAGCAACAGTAAGCAACTGAAATTTCATATAAACAAAGGATTACATAGTTAAGAGATGCATGATCACATGGTACAATGGAACTAATCATCGTCAGGGAGATAAGCATATATATCCTTGCGACGAAAGTGAGGCTCCAAAATCGCCCCTCCAGTAAAACGCGCACCATTACCTGGAGCATAGCCAGGCTGCAAAATCAGGCCAATGCCGTATTACTCGCACCAGGAGCTATACTCCCTCGCTGGATCCACAAAGGCACTAACATCAAAGCCCTCCAAAGTAGCAGCTAACTCCCTCTTAGGCACTGATCTCCAATCAGATGAAACAGACGGTGGACTAAGTGGAACTAATGGGCTGCCAATTAGCTGTCAGAAGAGCCTCTCTCCGAGATACCACTTCGTCACACGAGGATCTTCTAGGATGCGATACCGTCGTGAGGCCTGAAAAGCCTCCTGAGCCCCAGGAGTAAGTGTCGCATTCGATCGAAGATACGGCCTGGTCTGGAACTACAGGAAAAGAGAAAAGTCAAGGGTGGAAAGATAAGCAAAAAGCCACGCATGGGCAACACAGGGCAAAGCAATCACTTACATCATTAGAGATGAGGGCATCGATGTTTGACCTTCAGGCGAGATCAAAAATATGCGTGTGCGGCTACGGTTATCCTTGTACCACAACATCATGGGTGGAAAAGGAGGTAAATGATCAATCAGAGTGGGCGCAAGGTGAGGAAAGTAAACCTGTAGCAGGTCACAATCAGAAAAGTCGCAACATATCATCTCCAGAGAGAATAATGCAGAAGGCAGATCTACAAAGTACCTCGATGACCAGATAAAAACCAGTCAAAGATCGACTAATGCAGCAGCTGGCTTTGTCCTACCCTTCATACAAATGAGCAAGGAGGGCTGCATTCCAGTTGTATGGCGTGGGAAAGGTGATATCACCCACAAGCGATAACTGACGGGAACTCACCAGTTCATTCCCGTGACAGAAAATCATCACTCCTATGGTATACAAAATTAGGGCACGGGCTTTCACCACTGCCGTAGCCTTAGTCTCGAGGATGTGCCTAGCAAAATTCAAGGACAGCCAGAGTAGCTTGAATCGATGACTGAAAAAATCTGAGGCATTCGGCATCATCCCCAGCAGCTCCATCCAGTCATCATTAGAAGGTACCAGAAGATCCTCCTCGAAAGGAACAGATCCTCCATCATATCGAAGACCCAACTGCATATATATATATATATATATATATATATATATATATATATATATATATATATATATATATATATATATATATATATATATATATATATATCATAAGGAGTGATGTCTCACTCTCCAAAGGGCAACTGGAAGATATGGGTGTCGGGGTGCCACCGTTCGGTCAAGGTAGATAAAAGGGACATGTTCGTCTTGCTAAGACTAACCCGGAATAGGCTAGCGAACGGAGTGAGCTCCAACACCTCAAAGAACAGAGGCTGCGGATCATGAAACCAATCGAGCCAGTGAGTCCTAATCCCTCGTCCCCTCAAGATTGGAGGCGCACCACACTCCCGAGCTATATCAAAAAGGTGTCGGCCTTCTCGAGGCACGTAGCAAGGATTGATTGACTAACAAGAAGGACTGACCTCGTTCCTACCACAGCGAGGCATGCTGCATAAACAAGGCTCATAGGTAAGTACTCTCCTCATCATAAATTCAAAAATTCCATGAGGCCCATTAGCCAAAGCCCATTTTTAAAAGGCCTAGGCCCACTGTCCAAAGCCCATTTCAAAAAAGCCCAAACCCCACCACATGGCTCACTGTCTAAAGCCCATTTCAAAAAGGCTCAAGCCCACCACAAGGCCCATTGTCCAAAGCTCATTTCAAAAAGCCCACTTCAAGGCTCATTGTCCAACGCCCATTTCAAAAAAGCCCACCTCAAGTCCCATTGCAAAAAGGCCCAGGCCCATTGTCCAAAGCCCATTTTGAAAAAGCTCATGTCAAGGTCCATTTCAAAAACCCATAAGGCCCATTCCAAGGTCCACTTTTCAAAGCTCATTCTCAAAAGACCACCCATTCAAGCCCACCTTCACAAATCCCTTTTTAAGGCAACACATTCAAATAAATGCATCTGGACATTTCAAGGTCATGATGTGGGGCCTACTTGAAAGATCCCATCCATACATCATCCACAAAAATGACCAACTATTAAGGTCCACACCATTAATACACTCAAGTGGACCCCAAATCCCTCATCCAACGGTCCATATCATTCAAAAATAAATAAATAAAGCAAAAATATTTTTTAAAAATAAAAGGTGGGGCTCCTTTCTTATCACACCCCACTCCAATATACGAAAAATGCAATAAATAAACAAATACAAAAGATAATACAATATATATATATATATATATATATCCAACCAACTATTGGGCTCAAGAAAGCAAATCCAACAAGATCCAATGGCTAAGATCTAATTAAAATGGGCCAACAGTCCAGATCTTGGCCCTCCCAAAATTCAAGAAAAGATCTAAACCCATCAATGTTAATCCAAGAAAAAATTCAAATAAAGCTCCTTAAATAGATGATCAAGTCTCCTGAAAAATAAGAGAAAAAGAGCAAATACAAATCAAAAAATCAACAAAATCACCACCAAAAGAGCTTTTAGGGGCCACAATGGAGTCTCTGGACATCCATGGGTCGATTTCAAATAGAGGGAGAGGAGCCACCATCCGGACTGGGCCACACAATGAACCAGGGGACAAACAGATGGACTGGCGGTAATCAGACTACCGTCGGTGGTAGTCCGACTACCGCCTGACCCAAAGTTGCACGGGGAAGCATGTTGTCCCCCATGATGAGTTGGAATGACTAGTTCTTCCTTCAATCCATTGGGTAAAAACCTAAGGAAAAAAATTTTTAAAAAAAAGGTAAAAAGCTAGATTCCCTTCAAAATCTCACGAGAAATTGCAAATCTCAATAAAACAACATTAAAAAATGACTGGAAAATATACAAAAATGTAATATATATATATATATATATATATATATATATATATATATATATATATATATATATATATATATATATATATATATATATATATATATATATATAACATAAAATACCTCATTAATTTATTAGTGGAGGCCATCTATCAACCATCCGTAAGATCAGACAGACCTTTTCTAAAAAAAATATTCAAACAAATAGCCTTATTAGTTTATGGAAAGCCATTTGACTTTCACAAAAAAAATCCAAAAAATATTTTTTCAAATAAAATCCCCGAGGAGTCTAGCTCCGAAGTGGATAGCTTTCAAAATAAAAAAGGTTTTTCAAAAAATGCACGCGGTGCGTAGTACACTGAGGAATCTTCCATATTCTCCAGTTGCGGTCAGTGCAAATAGCTAAATAAGATTCGATCTCTCTCAGTTTCCTCGGAGGATGATTGAATCCGTACATGATATAGGTACGATTGGCCCGATCTCTATGTCTGGACAGTCATATGAATCCTAGTAGAAATGACTAGATCTATCTCTGAAAAGAATAATCAAACTCAAAATGACAGCAATCCATTGTAACCAAAGTATCAGAATCAGAAGATTGCATGGCAAAATATTACCTATACATACCTAGTTTGGGATGTTCATAAATTTTAATCGAGTCTAAGTCGGCGTAGTGAGTTCCCCGTAAGGCCACACCAATGTGCGAGGCAGCTAACCACTTTGATGATCAAATGAAATGAATACTCCTAGGGTGATTACATAGTAAAGGAACGACAAACCTAACAGTACGGGAATCCTCGTAAAGTCGCACCAATGTGCAGAGGCCCTACTTTTCAAACTTACCCTCTAATGCTATTAATAATCTGACGTGACAGGGTTGTGACTAGTGACCTGTAAAGCCATGAAAAATATGCAGGGGACAATCACAACATTTTTTTCGACCCTCGTGATATGTGCAAGTCATCTTTCTCCAAACAATCAGTTGACAATGACATAATGGCAGGCAACAAACTCGAATCACTATCCTTTCTGACCAGAAGGGTGGAGTGTCTACTCGCTTTAACCTTCAGTTGCTCACAACTTCGGTCAAAGAGGGGTAACTGTAGACACCCCACCCAGGCTAACATCTTGAGAAGGCTAAGACAATCCAGGAACCATGATCATATCCTGAACCAAATCCTAGTCCCAGCTTAAGCCTAAAACCTAGACCAAAAATCCCAAACTTCTAATCCATAACCAGAAAACTGTAATCCAAATCGTTTAATCCACATATAGCCCCACCTGTACCCTATACCCTGACTAGAGTCTTTTACCCAAACTTGAGCCCACCTGTCTGAGCTGGAAAAACCCCAAAAGGAGGCCATCTCTCGAACCAACGCATCAAATAAATCCCACATGCTCGAGCCCGGCCGATAGTTGGACTACCGCCAGTGGTAGTTTGACTACTACCGGAGGTACTCCAATTACCACCGCCAGCGGCCCGCATGTGAACATCTGGGGATAGCTGTCCCGGCATCCGAAAGTCAACTCTCTTAAGAAATTATCCCCTATCCGAGCTTATTTACCATTTACCAATCCTAATAGCCAATGAGAACAAGCCACATGGCGTCTCTCTCCCCTCAACCAATCACCACTTGCAACATCAGCATTCACCCTTCAAGAATCCAAAAATTACTACATTACCATTAGAAAGGCTATAAATAGCCTTCTCCTCTTCACATTTCACAACACCAACTCCTCATTTTCCGAGCTTAAGAGAGTAAGAGAGAAAGAGAGTGAGGAAGAGAGGGAAGGAAAGAGAAAGAGTTCCCAAGCCTTCAAAGTTTTGATCTTTCAAGCCACCCTCTAGCCCTTCCTCTTGACCTTTCCAACCCATCAAGTCTAGCCTAGATTGGTTATAGTTCAGTCCATGTCTTAGCCTACTCAAGATCAAGCCAAAGATCCATTCATTTTACATACAAGCATTCATCATGACATCTATTCTTTTTTTAACCCCCCTGCTTCTCTAGATATCTAGTGAACGTATGCTCTGTGACTTGCCGTACATCGGATCCTGTCACATTAGAAATTTCTAGCAATCTAGTCCATTTTTCTTCCCCTTTTGGCACAAGCATCATTACATCCACTCTCTAGACGCATTATTGGATGTATGCTCTATGGCTTGCTGAAATCTCAGATATTGCCGCATTAGAAATCCTTGTGTTCTTAGTCCTACTTCGACCACCTCATTCATCCCTTAAGATTTCATTACCACACTAAGTAGAGATCAAACATTTTGTAACATCCCGAAAATCGGGGGGTCGAGCAAAAACCCAACTCCCGAGTTCCAAAATGTTATTTATGCAACATAGATATGTATGATTGAATGTTGTCTGTGATAATGTATTAAACATGAGTGAAATTAAGCCAGAACAACATATCCTACTCCAGAGACAGTTAAATTAACCAGCGGAAGTCTGTAATAGTATGTATAACATATATAAACTGTTGTATGTCTCCAGAGTGTGAACATGCTACCAGGTTATATACATACATGTATACTTCAAAAGTAACCAAAAGAATATACATGAGTGCTCTAAAAATATAAAATGACAAGTGTCAAGGTATTTAAGCAACCTCCCTGTAATCCCGTCAATCAGAACACGCATAAAGGAGGGATCCTCCTCATCATCATCAAGTCCAGCTCCGCCTCATAGGCCGCGCCATCATCTGCAATCACAAAAAGGTCTGGTGGGTGTCCGGAACACCATCCCGTAACGTGGGAGTGAGTAGCTAACTCAGTGGAATAATAGAGCAAAGATTAACATGTTATCAAATCAATCATGCGATAATAGTAACGCAGTAAATCAAACAATCCTAATACTGTTGTTAATGCAATTATGATATGACGTGATGTATGCCCTCACCGACGATCACCCTCATGCGACAACATCTTACGACCGCGGCATGCCACACTCCCTAGAGTGCTCCACATCTTCCAGGCACATGCAATGCTATGGTGATATGATTACCGAGTTGTTATTAGTCCTTTTCATACAGCAATATTGGGAAACTAAGGTACCTCCCTTATATCAATCCCAACACAGATCCTGTCTAGGGTCGTCACTCCTAGTAGTCTCATACGATGTATATTTTGTAGGTCGCTGCAAGGGCTGCCAGGGCTGTTGCACGCACTCGTTGCTCCGCTCCCCCATCACCTTATCAATACAGGCCTACTGTACTCTACTGCTACGGAAGGGTCGTCGCCTCCCGTAGACTCAGAATACGCTCGCGGTCACTACAAAGGGCTGCCAGGGCTGTTGCTCGCACTCGTTGCACCGCTCCCCCATCACCTTATCAGTGTAGGCCGACAGCAAGAATATAGTGTCCCATACCACCATAATCTGCTCACGAGTCATAGGTGCTCACTGGTCACTACGGGGAGGTTTGTGGCCCCAGCGTAGGCCGACAGCTCGACCACGGTGTCCCATACCACCATGCCCGGCTCATGAGTCTTCGTGGATCAAGGTACCATGGTTAACAGGGTTTACAATGGTAAGTTCAGTACCCTAGGTTCAAGCAGTTATGATACATACAAGGTGAACAAACATTGGCCAGTCGGGTTACTTGACGGGCTCGACTAGCGCGATCGCATCTCGAATTGAACGACATGAAGTGCGTAAAACACTTCGCGTGGCCTAACCACTGCCGCCAACTCTCAACACGAATCACATTCATCGACGCGTCGTTCGTGGCTATGACCAGTCAGCCACGAATTCGCTCGGTTACCGACTGCCTGGACTAAGTCAAGTCCCACACATCTATGGAATTACATTAACACTATAAAAAGGTATTGGAATTGAAATACATCATGTGAGCGTGTTAGCACATGTTATAACATTCAACTTAAGCAAATCTTCAAGGCATACTTCCCATGCATATTCAACTTAAGCAAATCCTCAAGCACATACATTCCATGCATGTAATGAAATCATGCATTTTGTCAACATGTAGAAAATCATTTAGGTCAGCATAATAATTGAAAAATCAATCACAAACTATCAAATAACATCATTTAATTCAATACATACTAATACAAGCATTTATACAAACACATACACTACACACTTAAGTCTACATATAGTATGTCGACCCAAGGTGCGCAACTAGGCGAATCTCTTCGCCAAACTAATTATGCACGCATTCCTAACTTCCTAATGCGACAACAAACCATGTCAATCACATCAGCAAAATATGAATGTAAACGGTACTTCCTACAAATGACTAAAATGCCCTAAATCTCATATTCTTCGTTAGCTTACGAAACGGGAAACGGAGAGCATTTTGTACATGTCAAACGGCGATGCCGTCAAGAATCTACTATTAAACGACATTGAAAGCGTTGGAAACAGTCAATCAAAGCGTCTAATATCCGCACCTTATGTCTTGTAGACTCGGAAATTGAAACGGAGCGTATACGCTTCGTCTACGGCGAATAAGGAACCTAATACACAAGATCCATAAGCTACATCGCTATGGAAACAAGGAAAACTCAAATCAACAACTATTTAGGGTTTTTACTTACCTAGGATCGCGGTGGAATCGCCGGGAAAGCGGTAGAGGTGTGTTGCTTAAGCACGTGCAACGCGTAGTACAAGTGGCAGGAAGAACTCTCCCACACTCTCACAATCTCCCACCTTTTTCTCTCTCCCAAGCTAGGGTTTCTCTCAAATTCGGATGGAAGAGAGGAGTGAGGGTTTCAACCCCTTTTATAGCCAACAACATGCCCAAAATAGGCTTGGGAACAATGTTTACTTGGTGCCTAACCAAATCGGGGCCGTTTCGGTCCAAAAGGGCATTTCTGAAGGTCCCCAGGCCAAATGCGGTCGGACTTAAGCTCATGCATACTGGATCTAGCACACATCCAGTTTTCAGACCGGTTGGGTTCCCAGATCGCACGTGGCGGCCCAGTTTCAGTTTAACGGTCACCGCACCAAGATCAGGCCTATAAGTCTCGTGATATATAATAGATATTTTTCCTGATCCAAGGGTGTAATTTGGCTGTATTCTGACGGTCAGAATGCTTAATACTGATGCGTCAAATTTGTGTGCCAGATTTGAATTTGAAATTCCAACTATGTCCCTATTCACACTCTCTTCGGTCCGGGCTCAATGAAATAGCCTGTGATTATCGGTTTGACTTGATTTTCGGAATGAGTGTCAAGTCCAGCTAGACGGTTCTAACGGTCTAAGATAGGAGGTATCGGACTTTCGACGCGCGGTCTAGATCCAATACAAAGTTTCAAGGAGGTCCCGAGGACAAACCGGCTTAGAGTTTGATCCGAGGCTTTAGAGCATTATAGCACCCTTGGTTCCACTCGCTTTGGGCCTTGTAGAACGTATTTAAAGCGATCAGGGACCATTTCCCAGCTATTCTAACGTTGCACTAGCTAACTTAGTCATATTTTCTAAAGGAATTGATTCTAAGTGGTTTCTTTGGCTATGGAATTGGGTTCTAAGCAATTTTCCAGGTGTTTCAATTGACCCATTGCCTGAGGACGTCAAATCTCAGATTGGCCAAAATCCGGGGTGTTACAATCTACCCCCCTTAAAACACAATGTCGTCCCCGACATTGGCGAAGGACAAGGAGTACTTTCTCTAAGGAAGGTTCAAATCCTATTTAATAACCTAATCGTACATACACCCTAACTCAAATGTTTCGATCCTGGGCCAGTGGGAAAGAGGCCAACCGCTCTTCCGCTGCGCCACTTTGATCGAACGGTAGCGTTAACTAATCTAACTGGATTGGACTTAATTCCTTCTACCCCCCTTAAAACTTGGTTTTACTTAAGGTTGAAGAATATTTGCATCGATCAGTATATCGGAACGAGGCGCAACTTAGGGGCTATCCTTAACCTAAAATGGAAACAGCCTTTCTCTATATGGTCTTCCTTGCTAATGATGCGTTCTATGACATTGGTATCTATGATCATAGAGATGAGCCTAATATCTATTGTGGTTACGGTCAGGGGCAGGTATGAGTTGGTGGCAAGATGCCTAATTCTCTACTGGCTTTAAGTCCTCGCCATTTTCCAAAAGGCAATGTGATCCCGTTTGGTTGTAGGTGGTTGGGCCATCACAGAATAAAGGTTATGTAGTAGGTCTGAGCCGGATACATAGACTTTCTGTCTAGCTAGAACAGAAGATTTATTGTATCAATTCTTAATCCGAGTCGATGCCGATCTTCTGCTTGATCAGAGCATTGGATTTATTGGGAACCACTAGGATTAAGAAGTCGATTCAAACCGCGAATACATCGCGTACATGCAGTTCCTTTACTCTGCGTTCCCGAATGCAATAAACCCTTGGGGATGGCAATTCTAAGGGGCGTGCTAGTCCATTCTAAGTTCAATCTGAGGGATTTATAAATGTTTCCTGAGAGTGAATGGTTCCTTCCTATGGGCAACAACAGAAGTCTATAAGTCATAAGGGGATCTGTCGAAGGAATAAGGTTCTACTTCAACCAAATCTAACCTACAAGTCCTTAGCATATACAGGCTGTACACTACTTAAGGTAACTAGTAGGCTAGTCTGTATTTCATTCGCTATAATTCAAGACCTAAGCCTATACACTAGACGGTTTCATACCATCTCTAATACAGGGAATTGCTCTATCGCTTAGGATCAAAATTGTCTAAATGGAATTGGATTTCTTATGTCGTCAGACCCTTCAAATCTAGGAGTGCTAACACTAGAACCAAAGCACCTAGAGCCTATGTGGCCGGTAGCGCTTAGTGGTATTAAATGGAACTGCATTCCTAGTCCCATGGAAGGATTGGATGTGGTATGCTTGGTAGGAGGGTGGGTGGGGATAAAAATTAATTTGTAGGCTGGATCTCAGGGAGTTATAATACTCCCAATCTAGGGACAATATTTTATAGCGAAATGAAACAACATGCATTCCATTCGACAAATTTTGGCTATATTAAGCCCAAACCACAACACAAACACATTTTTCTACCTAACAACAAAACAACATAGAAATTTCAACAGTAGTCAAACAAGCTAAAGGGCAACGACATAGATGCCTAATTCTACCAAAGGACTTCTACCAGGGTCCCGACTGACCTTCTTGAATACTATCAAGTTCAATACTGTCAGTTGCCCATTAGAGCTCTATCGGCCATGTGTTTTCAATACTTCTCAAACGGAGAAAGTTGAGAAATGGGATTTGAGGTTAGCATGATTCTGAGACCCAAAAAGGGGGTAAAGGCTCAAATAAAAGGGACATGAGAGAGAGAACGATGGAAAGGGAGGAAAAAGGCTGAAACAGCCTTAACAATAGCCATGAAAAATGGAGGAAATGCGAAGAAATGGTCGCCCAAAGGGACAGAATGAAATCTAGGCGTTGTAGAGGGATGCTTCAAGCTTCCCTAGGATGTATTTTCAGAAAGAAATGAAAACGAAAAAGGGGAATGGAGCACCTCACGAATTCGGCTCGATTTGGGGGTTTTAGGAGCTCCAACGGACGAAACCTTCAAGAGGGAGGGCTCCCAACTTCAAAGGAATGATGGAGGGTGGTCTTTTTTGGCCAAAGATGGATCTAGGGGTGGTTTGGAACCACAATTTTTGGAGATAGTTGCTGAAAAATGAAAACGGGGCTAGGGAAGGGGCTGTTTGTGAAGGAAGTACCCCTATTTGGGATTTTCTTGGGGTGGGAGGTGCATAGGGGTGATGTGGACCCTGTTTAAGGGGGTGCGCCCGAAGGACGGCCCCATCGGAGCTCGCCGGCCGGCGATGCATCGCCGAACCGGCGATGGCATCGCCGGTGAAGTTGCAAACTGGCACCTGAGGCCATATGGGATGGATTCCTCTTGCCCTAGGGATTCCAAAAAGGTATGGTGCACACTCTAGTTCATTGTAGATTGCCCTAGGGAGGCCAATACATTTTTAACATCCATTCGAGGATTTTTGGGTCCAATCTTCAATCCAGAATACAAAACCCTATCATGCAGCATATGATTTTGGGGTAGAAGGATCTAGTACATCCATCTAAACCATTATTTTCTAAAGAAAGTGAAGTTAGAATGGCCTTATGGCCATTTTTCATGAAATTTTACTATTCACTGTAAAATTTTGTGAAAGTACTAATTTGTGTTATTTTCATATTAGGTTTGATGCCTAATACGAAATGGATAAGAAATAATTGAAGATTGGGGTGGTGAGAGGAAGAATTTTGAGAATTTTTGGCAAAACGGGGTTTTTAAGCCCTGGCGATTGATTACTGGAGTCGTGGTCATTCCACGGCCCAAAGATTCACTTTTGCGGTTTAAAACCACTCATATGACGTCTCCACCCGACTTCCTACAGCTTAAAAGTGATTCGGGTCGCTTTACGCGACCCGAGATGCGTTACAGACTCGATCTTGCGATCGATCCTTATAGACTTCGCCTATCGGCGAATCTGTGATCCTAAAAGTGTTTCTAGACCCTTCTCGCACCCACCTAAGTCAAAGGAAGCGACAGCGTACGTCGCAAGACCATAACCCAGGCCCAGTTTAATCCAAATCATGCTCTAATACCATCTGTAACATCCCGAAAATCGGGGGGTCGAGCAAAAACCCAACTCCCGAGTTCCAAAATGTTATTTATGCAACATAGATATGTATGATTGAATGTTGTCTGTGATAATGTATTAAACATGAGTGAAATTAAGCCAGAACAACATATCCTACTCCAGAGACAGTTAAATTAACCAGCGGAAGTCTGTAATAGTATGTATAACATATATAAACTGTTGTATGTCTCCAGAGTGTGAACATGCTACCAGGTTATATACATACATGTATACTTCAAAAGTAACCAAAAGAATATACATGAGTGCTCTAAAAATATAAAATGACAAGTGTCAAGGTATTTAAGCAACCTCCCTGTAATCCCGTCAATCAGAACACGCATAAAGGAGGGATCCTCCTCATCATCATCAAGTCCAGCTCCGCCTCATAGGCCGCGCCATCATCTGCAATCACAAAAAGGTCTGGTGGGTGTCCGGAACACCATCCCGTAACGTGGGAGTGAGTAGCTAACTCAGTGGAATAATAGAGCAAAGATTAACATGTTATCAAATCAATCATGCGATAATAGTAACGCAGTAAATCAAACAATCCTAATACTGTTGTTAATGCAATTATGATATGACGTGATGTATGCCCTCACCGACGATCACCCTCATGCGGCAACATCTTACGACCGCGGCATGCCACACTCCCTAGAGTGCTCCACATCTTCCAGGCACATGCAATGCTATGGTGATATGATTACCGAGTTGTTATTAGTCCTTTTCATACAGCAATATTGGGAAACTAAGGTACCTCCCTTATATCAATCCCAACACAGATCCTGTCTAGGGTCGTCACTCCTAGTAGTCTCATACGATGTATATTTTGTAGGTCGCTGCAAGGGCTGCCAGGGCTGTTGCACGCACTCGTTGCTCCGCTCCCCCATCACCTTATCAATACAGGCCTACTGTACTCTACTGCTACGGAAGGGTCGTCGCCTCCCGTAGACTCAGAATACGCTCGCGGTCACTACAAAGGGCTGCCAGGGCTGTTGCTCGCACTCGTTGCACCGCTCCCCCATCACCTTATCAGTGTAGGCCGACAGCAAGAATATAGTGTCCCATACCACCATAATCTGCTCACGAGTCATAGGTGCTCACTGGTCACTACGGGGAGGTTTGTGGCCCCAGCGTAGGCCGACAGCTCGACCACGGTGTCCCATACCACCATGCCCGGCTCATGAGTCTTCGTGGATCAAGGTACCATGGTTAACAGGGTTTACAATGGTAAGTTCAGTACCCTAGGTTCAAGCAGTTATGATACATACAAGGTGAACAAACATTGGCCAGTCGGGTTACTTGACGGGCTCGACTAGCGCGATCGCATCTCGAATTGAACGACATGAAGTGCGTAAAACACTTCGCGTGGCCTAACCACTGCCGCCAACTCTCAACACGAATCACATTCATCGACGCGTCGTTCGTGGCTATGACCAGTCAGCCACGAATTCGCTCGGTTACCGACTGCCTGGACTAAGTCAAGTCCCACACATCTATGGAATTACATTAACACTATAAAAAGGTATTGGAATTGAAATACATCATGTGAGCGTGTTAGCACATGTTATAACATTCAACTTAAGCAAATCTTCAAGGCATACTTCCCATGCATATTCAACTTAAGCAAATCCTCAAGCACATACATTCCATGCATGTAATGAAATCATGCATTTTGTCAACATGTAGAAAATCATTTAGGTCAGCATAATAATTGAAAAATCAATCACAAACTATCAAATAACATCATTTAATTCAATACATACTAATACAAGCATTTATACAAACACATACACTACACACTTAAGTCTACATATAGTATGTCGACCCAAGGTGCGCAACTAGGCGAATCTCTTCGCCAAACTAATTATGCACGCATTCCTAACTTCCTAATGCGACAACAAACCATGTCAATCACATCAGCAAAATATGAATGTAAACGGTACTTCCTACAAATGACTAAAATGCCCTAAATCTCATATTCTTCGTTAGCTTACGAAACGGGAAACGGAGAGCATTTTGTACATGTCAAACGGCGATGCCGTCAAGAATCTACTATTAAACGACATTGAAAGCGTTGGAAACAGTCAATCAAAGCGTCTAATATCCGCACCTTATGTCTTGTAGACTCGGAAATTGAAACGGAGCGTATACGCTTCGTCTACGGCGAATAAGGAACCTAATACACAAGATCCATAAGCTACATCGCTATGGAAACAAGGAAAACTCAAATCAACAACTATTTAGGGTTTTTACTTACCTAGGATCGCGGTGGAATCGCCGGGAAAGCGGTAGAGGTGTGTTGCTTAAGCACGTGCAACGCGTAGTACAAGTGGCAGGAAGAACTCTCCCACACTCTCACAATCTCCCACCTTTTTCTCTCTCCCAAGCTAGGGTTTCTCTCAAATTCGGATGGAAGAGAGGAGTGAGGGTTTCAACCCCTTTTATAGCCAACAACATGCCCAAAATAGGCTTGGGAACAATGTTTACTTGGTGCCTAACCAAATCGGGGCCGTTTCGGTCCAAAAGGGCATTTCTGAAGGTCCCCAGGCCAAATGCGGTCGGACTTAAGCTCATGCATACTGGATCTAGCACACATCCAGTTTTCAGACCGGTTGGGTTCCCAGATCGCACGTGGCGGCCCAGTTTCAGTTTAACGGTCACCGCACCAAGATCAGGCCTATAAGTCTCGTGATATATAATAGATATTTTTCCTGATCCAAGGGTGTAATTTGGCTGTATTCTGACGGTCAGAATGCTTAATACTGATGCGTCAAATTTGTGTGCCAGATTTGAATTTGAAATTCCAACTATGTCCCTATTCACACTCTCTTCGGTCCGGGCTCAATGAAATAGCCTGTGATTATCGGTTTGACTTGATTTTTGGAATGAGTGTCAAGTCCAGCTAGACGGTTCTAACGGTCTAAGATAGGAGGTATCGGACTTTCGACGCGCGGTCTAGATCCAATACAAAGTTTCAAGGAGGTCCCGAGGACAAACCGGCTTAGAGTTTGATCCGAGGCTTTAGAGCATTATAGCACCCTTGGTTCCACTCGCTTTGGGCCTTGTAGAACGTATTTAAAGCGATCAGGGACCATTTTCCAGCTATTCTAACGTTGCACTAGCTAACTTAGTCATATTTTCTAAAGGAATTGATTCTAAGTGGTTTCTTTGGCTATGGAATTGGGTTCTAAGCAATTTTCCAGGTGTTTCAATTGACCCATTGCCTGAGGACGTCAAATCTCAGATTGGCCAAAATCCGGGGTGTTACACATTTGTACAGGCAGAGAGGGTACTAACACCTTCCCTCTTTGTAATAGAGGTCCCTTACCCGAAATCCGGGATCACAGAACAGGAGTCAATCAAAGGTAGGAGTCTTCGGATATCTCTAACCTAACGCATTCCATGGATTCTAGCTGACCGCGGGATTCTTAGATTAATTGGCTAATGGCGACTCCAATATCCACAAATCAATCTAATTACCCCCTCCATAAAAACATAACATATAAACCAGTGTGTGCACCGATTTCAGTGTCTACAACACAACAAGGTAAGTTTTCCTTCATAATAAAAACTAGCATCGATCACGACTGTCAATTATTTATCTGATGGGTTGGATCCTTTTCAAAATCTTCCAAAATATCTTCTAATAAAAACCAGCATCAATCGCAAGTGTCAATTCATGATTCGATGGACTGGATCCTTTTTAAAATCTTCCAAAATATCTTATAATAAAAACTAGCATCAATTGTGAATGTCAATTCGTGATCCGATGGACTGGATCCTTTTTCAAAATCTTCAAAATCATCTAATAAAAACCAACATCGATCATGACAGTCAATTCATAATCCGATGGACTAGACCATCTTTCAAATTTCACTAAAAATATTTACAATAAAAACCAACATCGATTGTGACCGTCAATTAGCGATCCGATGGACTGGATCATTTACGAAATCTCAAAAATATTTCCAATAAAAACCAGCATTGATTCATGACCCAATGGATCGAACCATTTTCAAATTTCACAAAACATATTCAAATAAAAAACAGCATCAATCGCGACCACCAATTCGCAATCTGAATGACTGGATCATTTTTAAAATCTCAAAAACATTTCCAATAAAAAACAACATTGATCATGATCATTGACTCGCGATCCAATCAATTGGATCATTTTCAAAATATCAAAAATATTTCTAATAAAAACCAGCATCGATCGCAACCATTGACACACAATCCAATGGACTGAATCATTTTCAAATCTAAAAAAGATTTTCAATAAAAAGTAGCATCAATCACGACCATCGACTCGCGATCCGATGTATTGGATCATTTTCAAACTCTAAAAAAAATTTCCAATAAAAACCAGCATCGATCGCGGCCCTCAACTCGCGATCCAATGGAATGGATCATTTTCCAAATCTCAATAACATTTCCAATAAAAATCAGCATCAATTGCGACCATCGACTTGTGATCCGATGGACTGGATCATTTTCCAAATCTCAATAGCAAATCTAATAAAAACCAATATCGATCACAACCGTCGACTTGCGATCTGATAGACTGGATCATTTTCAAACTATCAAAAACATTTCCAATAAAAATTGGCACCAATCGCGACTGTCAATTGCGACCATTAACTCGTGATCTAGTAGACCGGATCATATTTCGAAAATACAAAAAAAAAAATCCCAAAGAGTCACAAACCGCGGGATGACGAAATCGATCATGGACCGAAATCTTGATTGCAAAATAGTGGGATGACGGAATCGATCGTGGATCAAAATCTTGACCACAAACCATGAAATGATGGAATCGATCATGGATTGAAATCTTAACCACAAACCTGCGGGACGACAGACCCGATTAGTCACAGATCAAAATCCTAAACACCATTGATGAACAGATGTGCATCGTTCATATTAAAAGCCGAAGTTGATCACAACCAACAATCTGAATTAGCTAAAAAAACAATCAAGTCTGATTACCCTGTGAGACAATGAAACTAATCAACCCTATCTAATGGGACTCTTGATCAAAACCACTAATCAGACTTGTACAAAATAAACCATCCCCAGCATATCTCGATCTTGATTGCAACAACCAAAATCCAAGCAATAAGGTACAAATTCCTAAAAATTCATAATCCCCATCATAACTAGCATGCGCAGTAGCCCCTCATATATTTGCAATAAAAACCAGCTTAGTAGAAGTCCCATATGCATCCCCAATGGAGACGACCAGTAAGCTGGACACATTTCAAAATTATCTTTCAATAAAAAAAAAAACCCACAAAGTATCACTCTCTAGAGTGGGGCGACTTTAAAATTATAAAATATTTTCATAATAAAGCATAAGACTTCCATGACACTAAGAGATCTTCCATATCTTTGGGTCGGAGTCAGTGTAAAATAAAATCCATGATCGGACTAAACTCCAATGTCAAATCCATCATATCAAATGTTAATACTAAGAAGAGACGATAGGTCAAGACTGGTCAAAAGGTCATCCAAATGGTGAAAAAGACAAATTGAAACCTAAGTATCAAAACTAGAAAATTGCATGGAAACAGGTCACCCACACATACCTAAGCGTGAATGCTTGTGGAATTTGATCGAGTCCAAGTCGGCATAATGAGTTCCCTATAAGGCCACAGAAAGCGCAGGGCAGTTAACCATTTTGACGATCAAACAAAACAAGTACTCCTAGGGTGATTTAAGAAGCAACGGACAATCCAGTATGGGTCAGTATTCTCGTAAGGCCACGGAAAGCGCATGGGATATACAGTACAAATACTTATGATATGTACGAGTTACCTATTCCAGGCAACTAGCTGACACAGACACAAAAGCATGCATTGGATCCAAATCACAATTTATGACTGACTGACAAAGGTGGGGTGTCCAGTCTCTTTAACATTCGATTATACACAACCTCTACCAAAGAGGGGCATCTCTAGACACCCCATCCCGGGCTGATAAACTAATTAAGTTTGAACTGATAGATGGTTCACTAAACTCCTACCCTAAACCCTAACCCTATAAGCCTAATCCTTAGGAACCCCAATCATAAACCCTAACCTTGGAAGCCTAAACCCTCAGAACCCTAATCCTAAACCCTAAACCTGGCCCATGCAACCTAGTCAACCTAGTTAGCCTAAAACCCTAAAACCCTAGAGCCTTGAGTTAGCTCAGCGAGTCAACTCATCCAGTCAACTCACCCGTTGAGCATGTCCAATCCAACAACCCAGTCAACTCACCTAGTTAACCCCAAAACCAAAACCAAACTCAAGCCCAAAAGCAAGCCCAATCGAAGAAATATGCAAAACCTCAAAGTAGCAACCTTCGCAACAAAGCATCCACACGCTTGGAGGAGGCTGCCCACCAAAGCAAGGAGTTCAAGTGGGGATCGGCAGCAACCAGCTTGTCGCCAGCCACATGGCGCTCCCCGTATTTGGGGTGGTGTCCCTCAAGCATGCGAAATCTTCCTTTTTTAGACCATAAGTTTGCAGTTGAGGTGTATTTACTCTGATGCCTATCTCCTTACCCAAAATTACCCTTTTACCACCTCATCCAACCCATGAGATGATACCATGTGAAAATCTCCAATTCTAACCCTTCAACCACCTTTTACACCTAGGATTACCAATAATTACCAGAAAATTAGGTTTAGAGGCTATAAATAGCCCCCTCCCCTTCTCATTTCAAGCACTCACTCCCATCCATTAGATCCAAGACATCCAGAAGGAACTCATCTACTCCCATTTCAAAGCCTGTTAATCCCTTTAGGCATTAGCCATCTAGTCATCCCTCTACCAAGGAGAGTAAGAGTGAGAGAGTGAACCTAGTCCTGGTCTAGCCTAGCCAAGCCAAAGTTCAAGCCTCCTAAACCACCTAAGTTCAAATCTAAATCACTTGATCTAGCCTTGCGACACTGCCGCTCATCCAACTATTCAAGCTTCAATCAGTTTCATCAAACCATAGCATTAGCATTGTGCAATATTCACTCCCTTCTCAACCCCCCTTACTCCACATATGCATCAGCATTACATTACATTTCATCTTTTTCTCACATCTGACTGGCAGGCGTATGCTCTTCAGCTTATCTATATAATCAGAACTGGTCCACCAGAAACCTTAGCTAGTTGGCTGTTGTTTTATTGTAAACATCAATACAACATCAAGCATCCCATATATCACATTTCTATATATTATACACCCTACGCGATCATTTCGAACATATGCTCTACGACTTACCAATATAATTGGATCCTGCCCATCAGAAATTTAGATCGATCAATCACCATTGTCATTGCATCACATTACATTTTTGCACATGAGAACTAATCTTATTCCTCAGAATTAGTCAGATCTTGTGAAGTAAAGATTGTAAATCTATACAGGTGGAGTTGGTGCATAACACATTCTCTCTCTGTAACCGCGGTTCTTACTCGGAATCTCTGGAACACGAACTCACGAGTCATATTAGGATTAAGGATCTTCGAGTTCTCAATCTTAAGCATATCTATAGGGTCTAACCGACTACAGGATTATAATAATTGGTTAGTGGCGACTCTGGTCAAATATAATACCATTTTATCCCTAAACGTAAGCCCTTGAGCAAGGCAATGAGTGGAAGAGAGAGTTGATCTCCCGTCCCTTGGAAAATCCACCCTTCAGCATCCACAGGTGGTCGGACCTAACCCATTTTTGCAAATCAACCATGTCAAGATGGTTAGACTTGAACCCATTTTGCAAATCAACTATATCAGGCTGGTCAAGCCTCTTCCTATCCGACATCGGTAGTGGGAGTCAAATCAACCATGACCAATGTGTTCCACTCGACCTGATGATGAGGCACTCGATTGGTACCAACAAGGTTTTAAATGACCCCCACACCATGGTGCCCGTCCACCTCTACTATTTTTGCCCACCCTAGAAATTGGTGTTGTGCTGTCGATGTATAATTTGATTGATTTGGCACGCACATCATGCATACGATGGCTTTCAAATAAGAGTTGGAACTAGTGCAAGGGATGTGGGAACATTAGCGGAGGTTGGCTATCAAAATGGAAGGGGCTCTGCTATGAGATATGGTTCTCGAATAGGAAGAGATACCAGGAGGGTCCAATCCCATATATTATGGGTATTGGTAGGCTGCTAGAGTTGGGCAATCTTGACCCGATTCGACCAGATCCGACCCGATCCGACGGCTTAGATCGGTGCGGATCGAGTATGGTAGTCCAGATCCGAAAGCTTTTCTGGTTGAGTTCAGATCCATACCTACCCAAACCGATCCGATCCGACCTGACCTGATTCGGAGCGAATAAACCACATGCATTTTCACGGTGGGCCCCACCAGAGTTTACTCCTAACCAAAAGTGGATTTTCTGGTTTACCACACACCAACTGTATAACTGCTGTAGGTGGGAAGACGGGTACGGCGAAGATGGATTGGCTACTTCACCTGACACCAGCCCCGTGGCTAGTGGTCGGTGCTCTATGGGCTCCAGCATGATGTATGTGTTTCATCCATTCTGTTCATCCATTTTACAGATCATTTTAGGGCTTTATGCTAAAAATGATAAGGTTGTAAGTCTCAGGTGGACCACACCACAGGAAAACAATAATGATTGGATATCTACCATTATAATCCTCCTAAGGCCCACTGTACTGTTTATTTAACATCTAATCTGTTGATTAGGTCATAAGGACCCAAATGAAGGGAAAAAATAAATATCATCTTGATCAAAAACTTTTATGGCCTCCAAAATGTTTTTAATGGTCAATGTTCATTCAGCACTGTTTCCTATAATGTGGTCCACTTGAGATTTCGATATACCTCATTTTTTTTCTCATAATATAAAATGATCTATAAAAATAAATGGAGGGCATGGATGGAACACATACATCATGGTGGGGCCCACAGAGCACTGACCACCAGCCATTGGTTGGTGGCAGGGGGAGTAGCCAATCCGTTTCATTGTTGTCGTCTGGCGCTCCTCGAGCTCTGAGTTATACGAATGGTTCAAAGGAGATCAAAGTTATATGGGCCCCACAATGATGTATTTATTATATCTACACCGTTCATATATTTTTAGAGACAATTATATAGCATTATCCAAAAAATGAATAATATTCAAAGATCATCTGGACCACACCACAAATAGCAGCAGAGAATAATTTTTACCGTTAAACAATTCGTGTATTCCACTTGATAGTTAGATCTGTCCTATTTTTCTTCTCAAGCCTTAAGACGAGCTCGCCAAATGGATGGACGGTTTGCATATAACACATACCCCATATTCAAGCCCACAGAACTCGGTAACATCAATCCAAAAGTCACCTATGCAAGTTGTGCTTGCGTGAAAAGCAAGTTACTATCATTTCGTGCAGTGCACGATCCACAGTCCAATAAAAATGTTGATACAGTGGATGGAAAGTTCATCAAAGCTATGTGGGGCCCACCTTGATGTATGTGTTTTATGTAAGCCGTTCAACCATTTTGACATATCATTTTAGGCATTAAGCACAAAAATAAGGTATATTAAAGGTTGAAGTGGACCACACCATATGAAGGAGTTGGATTAAATTCATGCTATCCGAATCGTACCCAACCCAATCCAACTCGGTTTTCCTAACCGAGTCAGACTCGGTTCGGGTTAGGCCAACCATGCATCGGATCAGTCCGAGTCAGGTGACCCAGAATCGGTCCCGGATCGGATCGAGTTCAGATCAAGCCATTGAGATTTCAGTTCAGATCAAGTTGGATCCAATCCGATCTTATCCGGACCAATGCTCATCTCTATAGGCTGCAGAGGATTGGTTTGCCTTTGCTCCTGCAATTGGGTAATAAACTAGATCTCGAACTCCAGCTAGCTCTAACCACGCACCTTTAGTGTACCAGTTATCGTGCCCACAATAAACGTTAGGTAGCCAAGTGCAGAGTGGATAAATGTTGAAAGCATCTAAGTACTAAGCCCACCCCACACTGAGTGCTTTCTTATTCTGACTTCTTGGAGCCTCCGATAGCATGGCCGAGATAGTGACAAGTTTTCTACCCCTAAGGAGATGGAGCAACAGAAGTCTTGAGAATCCAAGATAAGGTCACGGCAGAGCCTATGAGTGAGGTACTAACCCCAAAACACAAGTCAAAAATAGCAGAAGAGCCCTGCCCCGGAGAACCAAAAACACAAGCAAGCACAGCAAAAATGACATCCCCCAATTAGTGACGGTGCGCATTGGCTTCAAAAAAAGCCCCTTATGTATATAAGGCCCTAACAAGAGTCCATCAGTTTGCTTCAAAACACTTATGACTATAAATTCAAGCTTTAGCGTGCAACGACTTTTCAACAGCTTATTGGCTTTTCAGGAAATTTTTGTTATATTCCCCAGCTGTTTTCGATTTTGTGAAAAATTGGTTGTCGTAAGGAAGAAACAATTAATGGACCATTAAGCATACATATAAGATTTATTAGAATACTAATAAGGAGAGCTAGAGCGCTCTAAGCCAATTACAACTTAAAGCAAACAAAACAACACGATAAGAACTATAAATATCTCCATATACTAAACGTTCGCTAATGAGCACCACATCTTCAAAATTGTAGCCTTCCCATGACATATAAGCAACTAATATGTTTTCTTAAACGGTGAGGCCCTCTCTATACACCGGAGCCCCTTCCATCATTTAATCAATGTTATTGGTAACTTGTATAGTTCACACTCTTTGGCTCTACCCATGAATTATCCAGTTGAAAATCATCTCCATCTAGAATCTCAAACATCGAGGGTGCCATCGCATCCGTAAATTCATTATCTTCTTGCCAAGTTCTCGAATTGTTTCCACATCAAACTCACTATCTCTTAGTAGTGTAAAAGCTTTAAATCTGTTGGTTTTATATTCATCTGACGATTTGCTTAATTACCAACTCTAAATATCCGATTCCAATTGGATAATTTGGCCTACATCGCTTCATACTCTGCTATGTTGTTCGTAGCAGGGAACCTCAACCTAAAAGCTTTGAGGATCCTTTATTCCTTATTGGGATATTCAAACTATACCTATCCTCGCCCAATTGGGCATTCAGTGCTCCATCAAAATAAAATTGCCACAACTTCTCTTTCTCTTCTTCTATTGCAAATGACGTTCATCTGGGAAATGAGTTTCCAAGAGAGAAGGCAAAGGGTGGTTGCATCATATCTAACTGATTCCTTGGTTCGGACCGAAGAAGCAATGTCACTCGATCAGTATCAAACTAACTGCAATCTTTTTTCTGTATGTGAGGATCCCACCAGAGCGCCTTCTAATAGGCCATGAACTAGATCAGAATCATTCTCAATTACATTTTCTTAATAATGAGAAACAATTTGAGAAAACCAAGTCGATCATTAAGGTAAACACCATAGAAAAGGCACCCATTTCTGTACCATTCCGGAAGAGCGTGTTTTGTTAATGGGAACAAAGAACTGTTGATAGCCGTTGCGACATGAAGAAGTATACTCATCCGACCCGCAGAAACACATCTGGTAAAGCGGTTTTCTCACTGGCCAAAAGTTAGGCTTTAATTGGTTTCAGGTAGGGCCAGACAGTAGCAAGAAATAGACAGCACATATTTCCTCCTCCTGACATTATTGCTGCATGATATCCAAAGTAAATGGATGGTGGAGTTTCCATTCGTCAACTTACCCTCGAAACTTGGCACAATGATGATTAAAGTTATCACCATGTTTCATGTTTTGAAATTCCCTTAAAATGTCATACAAACGCTATATGTTATTTTCATTAGAGCAAAGATGTACGAGAGTTTGCCAAATTTTCTTTGTGCTATCAGCATACATCACGGTGTAATAAATAGTCTTCCTTAGTATGGAAGAGCCAATTCATCACTTAATAATCATCCTCCATCCGTTTAGTCAGAGTCTGAATCTTCAAAATGTTGATTCAGACAGTCTACTGTCAACCTTTTTTTAAAAAAAAAAAAAAGCAGTGAAAGATTTTAATTGAATGAGGCCATGAGAGAAAATTACTCACCCCACAAAATTTTGCAGAAATTTGTTGGAAATTTGCTTTTGTTTCTGTTGAACATTTGATCTCAACTAAAGCAAAGCATGGATGATGAGCAACACGATTAGATGCACGTTTTGTTTTGGAAAAGACGAACACAACTCACCAACGATCAATGGCCCACATGGATCAGCATAGATTAGAGCCCACACGTACTAGTAATCAATGGCCCACATGGATCAGCAACGATTAGATGCCCACACGTACTAGCAATCAATGGCCCACACACGAATCAGATGCCCACACGTACTAGCAATCAATGGCCCACACACGGATTAGATGCTCACACGTTCTAGCCCACGTAGGGTTCATTTTATTAAATATGCCAGTAATTGTGAGCCTATGGCCCAAGCCCCAAAACTATATTTTCTGCGAGAATTGACAAGAGGTCTTCTATTTGGATTTGCTGTGCTCGATGGCGCCCATGGATCCCCTTCTTGCAACCTCCTTAAGCCGCCACATTTACCAATTTGAAGAGCAGAAAAGGATACACGAAGTTATCCTTGTACGGGGTCAGCTTTCGGTTTAAAGCGAGAGAGACATCACGGCAGCATAGGCAGGAAGTACGAATCTTTGCTTACGATTCAGTGCAAACAGATATGGCTTGCTCTCTGGATCGCAAGTCCGACAGAAATCAACCAGTTGGGCCTGATTCGAGCATGACAAATGTTTCTAAACACCCACCAACCACCCATCCACATTTTTTTTTGCCCCAAAAACAGGATGATCGGAGTGGGTCAGGCCAGTTGACCCCTAATGGCAGCAGACCCAACCATAAATAAGGTCTGGACGTGAACGAGGTAAATGGAATGAAAACAGATTTGACTTTCAACTCAGCCGTACATACCTTATTTATGGTTTGTTAAAAAACAACAGGTCCGGTCCAGATACAGATCAGTGATTGTATCGGGATATTTAATGCAATAATTCGAAAATTAAGGCATTTAATGTTGGGAATTATGTGGAATAAAGAGAAGATTCTGCTAAGCCGCATGCAGCTTTCCTGTTTTCCAGACTAAAAAGATGAGAGGCCATTTCATTTCCTGAGGTGGACCACAATGTACAAAATGAAAGGGGGTCCAGGCATCCTAATACCTACAATAAGGAATGTTCAAGTGTGTAAACAGTTGGAACGCAAAAAGGTCAGATTAGCCACCAATATTCATTCATTTTACATGTCATATATATATATATATATATATATATATATATATATATATATATATATATATATATATATATATTGCCATCAATCAAAACAATATTTTGTCAAGCTTCACAATTTTTCTTTTAAATAAAATAAATGTCAAAGCAGCAGCATAAAGCCAGCACACAGTAAAACATTTTCATCTGCTGTTTCTCAACTACTGTGCTTTTGTTTTCTCCTTCATGCAGCTCAGTTTCTAGTTCTTGTATCTCTCGAATCAGCATCTTAATGCTCAGGTGAACTCTGCTCATCAACACCTTCAAAAAATGCAACTGCCCCCATTCTAGTGGAACAAGCAGGTATCAGTGAAGGATCCAAATAATAACAAGAAACTGCCTCTTAACTTGCTAATAATATAATCAAACATAAATTCTACTCACTGAGAAGTTTCCACCACCATAAAACCTGGGGTCAATAGTTGTTAGTCGGATAGCTGCTGCCATGCATGTCCCCAAAAAGAAAATTAAAAAAAAAAAAAAACCTTCACTGCGGCACCCTCTATTGGTAGAGCTTGATGAGGCCACTGTTGAACAAAATCTTTTGCTAAAAAAATAAAACAAAAAAAATAAAAATAAAAATCACATTAGCAATTGATGGTTTGCAGTTGAAGGCATAGGATCTCTCTTCTGAGCGTAATTTTGAAAGGCACAGCATCTCTACAACACTATTTTTAAGTGCCAACTTTTGAATTGATGAAAAAAATCAGCACAAGCATCAAAATTATCACAAAACTTGAGATTTTGATGGAAAACTAGCAGGAAAGCAAATGAATATTTCACATAAAGGTTTACTTGCAATCCATGGTTGGTAGAGAGAGCTCACGCGGAAAGACAAGCAAATACAAGAGTCAGGAAATAAATGCCCAGCATTGATGAAAAATGTTGGCCTAACATAACAAACTTGCCTTTGTAGCATGCATGGCCTAAAGTTACAACTGTAGCAAAATTTGTATCAAACATCAACCAAGAGGTGCAGAACAGCCCAACAACCTTTCCAACAGTCACAAAGAATGATACGCATGGAAAGATGGAAGGTTGGTATGCTCGTATGGTTGTATCAATTTCTAGAAAGACTGCACCCAAGCATGCTAGAGACATGATTAGTATTGGCCAGCCAAGTCCCACCAAACACTATGAGGTATGCTAAATTGTAGCTCTATCTTGTGATGATCTGTTTATTTGGCTGAAAGTCGAGCCTCTAAAACCTTGAGGAGATTAAACTATCAACATGTGGCTTGAAGAATCACTCTCCAGCTGGATTCACACACAATTTTCTACAACCCAACCACTTTCAGCTGATTTTCAGCATTATTAAATATGCAAACATGTTATCCAAGCATAAACGTTGGAGAAGCTAAACTAGAGATGTTAACTGAGAGTCGGGACAATAGGTTCCTCAATTGGGAGAGAGAACCTATGGCCCGCATTTAACTAGGGCCAATCGGACGGTTAGGCTCGTTACACGGGAGAATTTTGGGATTTCTCCCATCTACCATGGACAAAACACATGAACAACTTGGATCACCATTGGCCAATATATGGATCTTCTCCAATTACAGTTGGCCGACCATTGATTTTGACGATATGACCATCAAACTAAATAAACATATAGGTGAATTTCTGACTAGGCACAGTCTCACATTTGCAAAGATTACACAGGTTCTCAAATACAACAGGTGGGACCCATAGCTCAGTAATCCAGACAATTGGATTGACCTCATTTTTCAGGGTGTCCCTTCCCTTCATCCTTGTCGGGCACACCTGATGAACAAGTTGGACGGCACATGCACACTGTGGTGGGCCCCACCTGCAATCTGGAAGGTCTCAATGGGGGGTTCCCCCCTCCTGACTGTTCCCTCTAGTGTGGCCACCAGAGTCTTAAAGGCCTGCTACTTGAGATTAGGGCCTAACATGAGGTGGGGCAAGAAATGGACGAAAGCAGATACCATATACACATTAGTGGACCCCACACAACTCGACTATATGGTCGCTTACGATACAATTGACATATTAGATTATATGCATAAGTGTGTGCATGTCTGTGCGTGTGCATGTGTGCTGATCAAGAAGTACACCCAAAATGACATGAGAGACGAGACTGAGAAGGATGTTGCTCATTGAATTAGAATTGAGAAGATAAAGTGGATACATTTCTCCATAGTTCTAAATGCTTGCTGCAGACCAATCAAACTGAAGGGAAGATTTTATGGGATGGCCATGAGACCAGCCATGTTTTATGGGACAAAATTTAGGTAATCAAGGACAACATGTTGAAAAGATGTGTAGCTTAAATAAGAATGTTGAGGGATAAAATTAGAAATTAATGCATTCAAGGGATGTAGAAATTAATAACATGAGAAGGTAGACTTAGATGGTTTGGTGATGTAGAGTGGGTTGCGGACATTTTCATGGCAAAGATGGACCAGCGAAGGCCCAATTAGAGGCAGAAGTAATCAGGACCATTAGAACCTTAAAACAGTCGTATCTCGCAAACTGAATTAAGTTTTTCAGCATATCATATACGATTTTGGAGTAGGAGAAGCTACTTTAGCCAACCAACCCTACCATGCCAAGTTGCCCACACCAGATTTGCGAGATTCCATCAGATCGATGGTTGAAAGACCATTTTATTTTCGTTTTTACTATAAATAGTAAGTTTTAATTCTATCATAACATTTGATCCTTTGAGTTGTAGGAGTCGTGCCCAACATGAAAAGGGCTTTAAAAATTAGGAGAATAACGTGGTTAGGCCTACTTGGACACTTGCTATTTTTGGCCAAAACCAGTGAAGTCTAGTAGGAATCAAGACCGTCTATAAATAGTAGTAAGTAACGTTTTTAGGGAGTGAGTCTAAAACTCTATCCTAGGTTTGAACTCATTATTTAAAGGATTGTAATTTTGTTTTTATCATCAATCAATTTATTTTTGAATTTATTAGAATTTATTTCTATTTTTAATCTCTCGTGGATTCAAGGAAACTATGTGAGGAATCCAGAGAACTCCTTAGATTCGAAGTAGTTATCCCTAAGGAAGACAGTGATCGACCTCATCACGTCCTTCCCTACGTCAATTGGTATCAAAGCGAGGACACCCCTTGGGCTGATGACATCTAACAACGGAATGGACCAAAATCGTGTGGACGGTAATCCAGGGAATCGTTATCTATTAGGAAGAACTGAAGCTTTCCACCAAGAGAGTTGGTTGACCATGCAAGGGTAGCTGGCAACCCTCGATCGTATTGCAGATGCGCTAATTCCACCGACCCCCAGGCGATACTCAACCGCCCGTGATCGTTGTACGACACAACCTGATTTCCATAGAGCACTTCTGGAGGTGAAACGTATGGTAACCCCAGATGAGTTGAACTCTAGCAACAAGGACATCAGTGGCGTCGCTGCCCAACAATCGGTCCATAAAGATGATCAACTAAATCATGTTGATAAAGACTACAAGGTAAGGTCGAACTCTCAAATTTTAATGGCTTATTACGTATGGAAGACTTCCTCGATTGGTCAGTCGAAGTAGAGTGGCATTTTGATTACATGAACGTGCCAAAACATAAGAAAGAGAAATTGGCAGCATTCAAATTAAAATATGATGCCTTTGCATGGTGGGAGCAATTACAACTCTCACGTGCCCGACAGATCAAGGCACCTATCCAATCATAGCCACAGATGACACGCCTTCTTTGATCATGATTCTTCCCTAGTGATATGAGCAAGTATTGTTCCAGCAATACCAAAATTGTCAACATGGGAATTGAACCGTCATAGATTACACCGAAGAATTCTAGCGGTTAGCAATGCGAAATGATTTGTCGGAGACAAAATCGCAGAAGGTAGCATGGCATGGTTCATAGGCAGTTTACAACCGACAATTCATGACCGAGTTCAGTTGCACCCGGTCGGGACCGTGGACGAAGCGGTTTAGTTGGCTGGTAGGGTGGAAACACATCTTACAAGTGTCCCTACTCAGTCGAATCCTTAAACTCAGGCCCCCATGATGCGTCCCACGCGGGATTTAGCGTTAGCCAAAGAAAAGGAACCAGCAGGAGGGCGTCCTCAACCTACGACCGAAAACAGTGACACAGGGAACGGTCCGTCTAGGCCTCAATGTGTAGCGCCCACAACAGCAGATCTGAGTAGGATTCCAAATCCATATAATCCACCAAGGTCGAACAATTGTTACCGTTACGGCCAACCGGGCCACTTATCAAACACCTGCCCTCAACTCCCCGCATCCCACTTGGCCATTAATTAAGGGGGTATTGAAGGTGAGGCAGCGAAACAAGGTCCTGGATTTGATGAAGAAGAAAAGGTTGCCGAGGAAGGTGTTGGTGACGAAGAATGGTTGACCGAGGATCATGGTAAATCCTTGGTCGTGAGGCAATTATTGTACACTCCAAGCAAAGAGGTGCACCCACAACGACACAATATATTCCGTACACGGTGTACCGAAAATGGCAAGGCCTGTGATTTAATCATAAACAGTGGCAATAACAAGAACATCATCTCAAAGGTGATGGTGGACAAGTTGCAGCTACCTACAGCAAGGCATCCTTCCCCTTACTTGATTGGCTGGATTTAAAATAATAATAATGATAAAAAAAGTGAACGAGACCAAGGTAACTGAACAATGCAATGTCTCGTTTTCAATTGGTAGAAATTAAAAAGATCATATACTTTGTGATATGGTCGACATGGAAGTATGTCATATGTTACTCAGTCAACCATGGCAATCGAACTGTGATGCGATCCACCGAGGATGAAACAATGTTTACGTCTTCGTCAAAGACAGTTGAAAGATGATCATTGCCCCTAAAGCATGAAAGAACCAACCCCGAAGCTTCTAAAGTAGAAGGGAGCTCCCTCTTGACCATTCAGAATTTTATGGAGGAATCCAAGGAAACCGGTGAGGTGTACGCCACGATGGTAAAGGGTGAGAAATCGGAGCCCTTAAACATTCCTCTAAGTTTAAGGCTGTTGTTGAATGAATTCAAAGAAATCTAGCCCAAAAAGTTACCCGAAGGATTGGTCTCCGTGTGAGACATCTAACATCACATACACCTCATCCTTGGGGCTAGCTTGCCTAACCGCCCTCACAATCGAATGAGTCCGAAAGAGTGAGATACTTCAGGGGCAGGTGGAGGAATTGATCCATAAGGATCTTTTAAGAGAGAGCATGAGCCCATGTGATGTGCCAGCTTTATTAACGCTGACAAAATATGTGAGTTGGCGCATGTATGTCGATATCGAGGCAATTAACAAGATCACCATTAAATATCGGTTCTCAATACCACGATTGGACGACATGCTCAATATGCTAAAAGGTGCTAAGGTATTCTTTAAAACTAGATCCAAAGAGCGGGTACCATCATATTCGTATTTGGCCTGGTGATAAGTGGAAAACGGCAATGAAGACCAAGGAAGGATTGTACGAGTGGCTAGTCATGCCCTTCGGTCTATCGAAGGCACCAAGCACTTTTATGCATCTGTGAATCAAGTGTTGAAACCGTTCATTAGGTGGTTTGTGGCAGTATATTTTGATGACATCTTGATATATAGTCAGGGTGAGACGAAGCACATGGAACATCTCAGGCAGGTGCTATAGGTCATAGCAGTTGACAAGTTGTACCTCAACTTGAAAAAGTGTGATGCAGGACATGGAAAATTAAATATGATATGCGAGATTTCAGGCTTAAGATCACGTTAGTTCAGAAATAATTACACAAATTCCATATCCCACATAAAAATCCAAACATTCAATTAAGGGGAATCTATGCAGGTCCAGGCCTACACATGATAAGGCTGGAACAATAAGAATTATGAACCAAACGATACTTAAAGATAAGAAATAATCACCCACACTTGCATAGTAATCAGCCCCTAATCCAAAGGATTCAGAAATTTCAATTCGGGGAACCCTATGGTAAGAAAATTGACAAATAGCTTAAGGAAAACGTAATCTAGGGCCAGGATTCATGAAAAAACAGGTATGAGAGGATAAAAGAAGATAAAAACCTGAACCAAAAGACGATCCTGCATGTGGACAGCAACAATGGCCCAGATGCACGTGCGTGTGATCACGGCAGCACATGTGTGGGGCCCACTATTCAGAAAAAAGCCACTTTGGCCCTGGTCGGCCAGAGATGGACTCCAAAACTCCCAAATATCAGCTCGATCCGATGTACGGTTTGTGCGTAGTGCTCCGTCGAAGTTTCAGCTCGCCGGCGGGTCAAAATCTGAAAATCTACTGTAATGCAGAAATTTGATGCAACAAAAGGGACGAATTCGAAGTATGGATGGTGGTGGAAGATGAAAAAAAAGATGGAGGATGGAGGTGAATCGGGGTCGATGTGGCTTCGCACCACAGTAGTTAGCCCTTCGAAAAAGAATGGCTTCGCACCCACTTTTGAATTCTTCCACAACTCACGAAGAGAGCAGAAAAATAAAGCAGTAATTTTTTTATAAACTTCAATGAATTAAAAGAACTACAAGGGGTGCCTATTTTTAGAAAAAAATCCTATACCCCAAAACTCGCACCATGTGCGCAACCTATTACTTGGCGACGAAGTAAACTAAAATAAAAACCAAACAGAGAAATCTAAAGCGTTCACAATGTTCTAAATAATAACAATAAGCAAAATCTAAAATATGAAATCAATCCGACGAGTGGGCCACGATCATGAGATCCCATGATGGCTTTTCTGGACTATCGGGCCCACTTTTTTTGAACCAAAACTTGTCTTCTACCTAGGAGACCCTCCATGGACGTCGTCATCGAGCCAGATCGATGGTGGGGTCCTCTTTCTGAGTACGTATGTGCGTAGGGGTGGTGGTGTGCGGGCGTGCGTGTGCACGATGTCCTCATCAACTCTCCCCGGCTGCGAAGATTTCGCCACTGGCGAAATAAAACTCCTAAACCGCTCTAGGATGTCGGGATCAAGTCTCTGAAGCTCCTCCTCAGTGAGCCACGTGCTGTCTGAAGCTGGGCGTGACTTCCATTTAACTAGGTATTTCTGAAACCCACCATCCGACGTGAAAATTATCTCATGGTCCAGGATATCCTCGATTTCCTCTCTGGGTGTGTGAAGGCTAGGTATGGGAGGCAAAGGTTGAGATGAAAGGTCAGGAAGAGGCCATGGATCAAAGGGTAAGTCTGGGGAATCAGGATGAGTTGCCGAAGGGCCGGACAATGTATCAGTGGATCCCTGAAAAGCAACTAGATCCTCCACATTGAATGTGGAACTAATTCCCATGGAAGGTGGAAGATCTACCTCATATGCATTGAGACCGTTTCGCTTTATAATTTTGAAGGGCCCAGCACTACGCGCGTGTAACTTACAAACAGCCCCTAGAGGGTACCACTCGGGCCCGATGCGGACCATCACAGTCCCCAATATTGAATTCTTTCAAACGTCTATGTTGGTCTGCAGAAAATTTGTAATGTTCATTGCTAGTAGTGATCTTTCGCCTGATTTCTTGATGCAATGAATGTATGTGATGCGCAAAAGACTCTGCAGACTTCGATGGCCTATGAGACAATGAAATAGGGATAAGATCAATAGGCTTCCTATGCTTGTAACCAGTAACGACTTCAAAAGGACTTAGACCTGTGGACCTATTGACAGAACTATTGTATGTAAACTCGGCTATGGGTAGTACGGCGTCCCATGTCCTGGTATGCTCCCCCACTAAACATCGAAGTAAACTTCTTAGGCTCCTATTAACCACATCAGTCTGGCCATCGGTCTGAGGGTGGTAGGCAGAAGAAAATTGGAGCCTAGTATTCATCATGTGCCATAGTGTCTTCCAAAAGTAACTCATGAATCTCACATCACGGTCAGACACTATGGTTTTTGGTAACCCATGCAATTTGACGACCTCACTAAAGAACAGCTTGACAACATGAGAGGCGTCGGAGGTCTTAGAACAAGGAATGAAGTGGGCCATTTTAGAGAAACGGTCCACGACAACAAATATGGAGTCATGCTTTCGAATAGTCTTGGGAAGTCCAAGCACGAAGTCCATACTGATGTCCTGCCAAGGAATGCATGGGACTGGCAAAGGTGTATATAATCTTGTATTCTGTTTCCTCTGCTTTGCCAGTTGACAAGTACGGCATTGCCCTATAATTTTGACCACTTACCGCTTGAGGCTTGGCCAATGAAATCTATCCTCCAGTAGGGCGATGGTCTTATCACGACCGAAATGACCCGCGACCCCCCCTGAATGTAACTCCCAGACAAGAAAATCGCGAAGTGAGGTGCGTGGTATGCACAAACGGTCACTCCTAAACAAATATCCGTCCAAAATCAAATACTCACTATTAGCTCCTGACGGACCCTCTAATAAAGACGTATACACAACCCCAAAATCTGGACACTCAGAATACTCTTCTTTGATGCGCTCAAGGCCCGTAACTTCAACGCTCATGGAGTTGAGTAATGCGACTCGACGACTCAACGCGTCGGCAGGCTTATTCTCTACACCGGCCTTGTGCCTAAGTACAAAAGTGTACTCTTGAAGAAATTGAACCCACTTAGCGTGCCTGGGGCTTAATTTCTTTTGAGAGTTTAAGTATCTCAAGACCTCGTGATCTAAGAACAAGACGAATTCTTGCGGTAACAAGTAATGTCGCCAATGGCGTAGTGATTGCACTACCGCGTAGAATTCCTTGTCGTAGGTGGAATATCTTTGCTTCGCTTCATTTAGTTTCTCACTAAAAAAGGCGACAGGGTGCCCTTCCTGGCTAAGTACTCCTATGCCGACTCCTTACGCGTCACATGCGACTTTAAAAACTTTTGAAAAATCTGGAAGTCGCGTGACTGGAGCTTCGGTCATCTTGACCTTTATTTCCTTGAAGGCCTTCGAGGCGGCCTTTGTCCATTGAAACTCTCATTTTTTTATGCAGTCCGTGATGGGAGCCACAATAGAACTGAAGCCTCGAATGAACCGCCTATAAAAAGTGACTAAGCCATGAAAGCTGCGCACCTCATGAATATTGCGGGGTTCAAGCCAATTAACGATGGCCTTGACCTTCTCGGGATCCACCGATACGCCCTCAACTGACATAATAAAACCTAAGAAGATCACACTACTAGACAAGAACACACACTTCTTTAAGTTGGCGTACAACTTCTCGGCCTTAAGGATCCCACAAACCTGCCTCAAATGGTTGAGGTGTTGCTCCTTAGTCATGCTATAAATTAAGATATTATCAAAGTATACGACCAAGAACTTCCCCATGAAGGGCCTCAACACTTGGGTCATCACACGCATGAAAGTGCTTGGGGCATTAATTAGCCCAAAAGGCATAACTAGCCACTTATATAGCCCATCCTTCGTCTTGAAGGTCGTCTTCCACTCATCACCAGGGCGTATACGGATTTGGTGATACCCACTTTTGAGGTCAATTTTTGAAAAGACAGTAGCATTGGCCATCATATCTAGCATGTCAACAAGACGCGGTATGGGAAACCGATACTTGATCGTGATTTTATTGATGGCCCTACTATCAACACACATCCTCCATGTGTCATCCTTCTTAGGTGTAAGAAGGGCGAGCACGGCACACGGACTCATGCTCTCTCGAATGAAACCCTTCTCTAGGAGTTCATCAATCTGCCTCTTCAACTCAACGTGCTCCTTCGGGTTCATTCTGTAATGCGGGAGGTTTGGTAGAGTTGCCCCAGGGATTAAATCAATGGCATGTTGTATATCCCTCATAGGGGGAAGCTCATTCGGTAAATCATTAGGAAAGACATCACGAAACTCATGTACTACCTGAATGGCCTCAGTGGGTAACTCTACGCTATTCTCTGGTACACTCTCCCTAGCCACAAGGACATAAATCATTAGGAAAGACATCACGAAACTCATGTACTACCTGAATGGCCTCAGTGGGTAACTCTACGCTATTCTCTGGTACACTCTCCCTAGCCACAAGGGCATATATCATCGAGTCCGCCTCCGTCTCTCGCTCAAAGTCTTTGGCATTCAAAATATGGAGCGGTTTGGTCTTGGACTTCGATTCCTTCGCTTCTTTTGGGCCGCTCACACCACTCTGTGTGGTAAGCTCTTTTCCAGTTGTATTCTTGGGTGGCAGAGGATTTAGCTTGACCTTCTTGCCCTCGAACCAGAATGTACACACATTTGAACGACCAAATATGGTAACATCCCTGTCATAGAGCCATGGCCTACCCAGAATGATATGGCCCACATCCATAGGAACAACATCACACCAAATTGTGTCTTTATATGATACGAACTGAATACGGACAAGACAGCGATGCGAAACTGGAATGAATGTTTCATCAACCTAGGAGACTCTATAGGGCTGAGGATGGGCTTCCAACTTCAAGCCCAAGCGACTCACAGTGCTAGTCGATGCCACGTTGGCACAACTACCACTATCCACGATCATCTTACAGCTCTTCTCCCCAAATTTTGCATAAGTGTAGAAGATCGTGTTGCGACGCCAGTCATCAGTGTTCTTGGCTTGAGCTAGGGCGCAACGCACAATTGCGAGAGTCACAGACTCTTGTGCTCCCTCTTCCTCATCACTAGGGGTTTCGACTGGCTCATATTCCTCCTCACTATCACTCTCTGAGGGCACTACTTCTACTTGCCCATCAATAAGGAGTACTTTGGTGCCCTCTCTCGTGCCGCACTGGTGAGCAAAATGACCAAACCCCTGACACCTAAAACACCTAGTGGCCCTACTTCCATGTGAACTAGACCCGACAATCTCTTTACCCTTATCATCTCTAGGTCTGGGCTGAACATTAGGGGAAGGTCTGTTTTGGACTCCCGTGTTAGGTCTAGCCCCAGAGGGATTGGCCTTAGCACTAAAATCGCAAAAATCAAACCGCCTTCCCACAGACGCTTTGAGATACTGCTCGACGTCCAACACTACTTAATACAACTACTCGATAGTGTCTGTCTTTGGCGAGCAATTCTCTCCTAATGTCAGGACGGAGGCCCGTTTTAAAACGAGCAAGGGTGAGTACGGGGTCCTCATCAACCTCACAACGGGTCAAGTACTCTTCGAATTTCTCAATATAGTCAGCAACACTCATGAAACCCTGTCGAAGAGACTGCCACTCCTCAATCAACCGTAGTCGATAAGAGAAAAGGAGGTACTTCTCTTTCAACGTTTCTTTCATTTCTCCCCAATGGACTATTGGGAGTTCCCTCGCTCTTTCTTTTTTTCGCTCAACCGTCGCCCAAAATCTCTTTGCTTGACCCACAAGCTTCATCTTAGCGAATCGGGCTCATCGAGCATCTGACATGTCATACCACTCAAAATAGTGGTCCATATCCGCCAGCCAATCTAGGAAGGCTTTAGGGTCCAAGTGGCCATCAAATGTAGGGGCATCTACCCTAACTCCCTTGAGGAGTTGTGCATCTGGGTCATATTGATCATGATGTCCCTCACGGGGTGGGTGCACAGGTATGCGCACATGACTAACTCCTTAGCCGTCTCCATTCCTTGGTCGAACCTCCTGACCAACTGCCTGAGATTGGGCATCCTCCCCAGTAGTGGGGTTTGCCCTGAAGGAGGCCTCTATTTCTTTGAGACGTCTATCTATGCGTTGTTCCAAATGCTTATTCAAGGACTCGACTTGCTGAGCTAACTTGGCCACTGTTACTTGTAGTTGCTCCATGTTTAGTGTGGGGTACAAACTAAAGCCGCGACCCGTACGTGTGGGCATACACTGAATTGCTCAACCTAAGGACCTGCTACGACAACTATATGCGTCTAAAAACTAAATGACGCTACGAGACTATATGAAAGAGACTACACTCTTATTAAAATTCAGCTATATATGATGGACTGAATGCATGAAGGACTCAAACAAACTAAACCCTAAATATGTGGTGAATTCCCCTACAAGAACCCTAGGCTCTGATACCAAATTTGATGCAGGACATGGAAAATTAAATATGATATGCGAGATTTCAGGCTTAAGATCACGTTAGTTCAGAAATAATTACACAAATTCAATATCCTACATAAAAATCCAAACATTCAATTAAGGAAAATCTATGCGGGTCCAGGCCTACACATGATAAGGCTGGAACAATAAGAATTATGAACCAAACGATACTCAAAGATAAGAAATAATCACCCACGCTTGCATAGTAATCAGCCCCTAATCCAAGGGATTCAGAAATTTCAATTCGGGGAACCCTATGGTAAGAAAATTGGCAAATAGCTTAAGAAAAACATAATCTAGGGCTAGGATTCATGAAAAAACAGCTATGAGATGATAAAATAAGATAAAAACCTGAACCAAAAGACGATCCTGCATGTGGCAGCAACAATGGCCCAGATGCACGTGCGTGTGATCACGGCCGCACATGTGTGGGGCCCACTATTCAGAAAAAGGCCACCTTGGCCCTGGTCGGCCAGAGATGGACTCCAAAACTCCCAAATATCAGCTCGATCCGATGTACGGTTTGTGCGTGGTGCTCCGTCGAAGTTTCAGCTCGCCGGTGGGTCGAAATCTGAAAATCCGTTGTAATGAAGAAATTTGATGCAACAAAAGGGACGAATTCGAAGTATGGATAGTGATGGAAGATGGAAAAAAAAAAATGATGGAGGATGGGGGTGAATCAGGGTCGATGTGGCTTCGCACCACGGTAGTTAGCCCTTCGAAAAGGGAGGGCTTCGCACCCACTTTTGAATTCTTCCATAACTCACGAAGAGAGCAGAAAAATAAAGCAGGAATTTTTTTATAAACTTCAATAAATTAAAAGAACTACAAGGGGTGCCTATTTATAGGGAAAATCCTATACCCCAAAACTCGCACCATGTGCGCAACCTATTACTTGATGACGAAGTAAACTAAAATAAAAACTAAACAGAGAAATCTAAAGCGTTCACAATGTTCTAAATAATAACAATAAGCAAAATCTAAAATATGAAATCAATCCGACGAGTGGGCCATGATCATGAGATCCCATGATGGCTTTTCTTGATTATCGGGCCCACTTTTTTTTGAACCAAAACTTGTCTTCTACCTAGGAGACCCTCCATGGACGTCGTCATCGAGTCAGATCAATGGTGGGGTCCTCTTTCTGTGTACGTACATGCGTAGGGGTGGTGGTGTGCGGGCGTGCGTGTGCACGATGTCCTCATCAAAGTGCAGTTTTTTAAAGAACAACTTGTTGTTCTTAGGATTTATTGTGATGTCCATCGGCCTCCGTGTGGACGATGAAAAGGTGTGAGCCATCAAGGAATAACCGACCCCGACAAACATTCATGGAGTGGGGCGTTTCCAAGGGTTGACGACCTTTTATCATTGATTCGTGCAAAATTCCAGCACTATAGTCGCACCCATTACAGATTGCATGGAAAAAAGTCTCAATGGGGCTGACAAGAGCTTTGCTGAAATCAAGCATCAATTGTCCACAACACCAGTCTTGGTTCTTTCTAGTTTCGACAAGCTATTTGAGGTTGAGTGTGACACCTCATATGTCGGAATTGGAGGAGTTTTATCACAGGAAGGGAGGCCGGTAGCCTTCTACAGCGAGAAGCTCAGCGAAGCCCGAAAGAGCATTACCTCTTTCTTTGTTCGAGCATTGCAACGGTCCCATTTTAGAATCCTCATCTGCCTCAGCTATCATAAGAGCATTACCTCTTTCTTTGTTCGAGCATCCATTTGCAAGGTGATTGTAGCTATTTCAATGGTAACATTGCATGTGCTCACTTCCCTTTGAACTAGTGCTGGTTAACCCTTACCTTTAACATCTTTGTTATAGGTGGCAGCACCAGTTGAGGCCTTAGCCTTGCTACCAAGGTTAGGTTTGGCTCCCTGAGTAACCGTGCCACTGGAATCCCTAGCCCCAAATCTCTTCATGGTTGGTTATACTAGGCATTGCTTAAGCTCCTCTACCCTAAGGTAGGCCTCTTCTAGTGTACCAACATCACGAGGGATGAGCTCGCGCCTAATGTCAGCCCAAAGGCCCATCCTAAAACCAGACAGGGTCACTTAAGGGTGCACATCGACGTCACATCGCATCATATATTCCTCAAGGACTGCTACTGGTCCAAAAGACACTCACGATAGGAAAGCGGGAGATATTTTTTCTAAGGACCTCCATCTCAACCCATGATGCAATTGGCTCATCTCCATGCCGCTCAGCCTTTCGTTCCGTATTGATCTAGAATAGCTTGGCTTGACCCATCAACTGCATCTTCGAGAACCTCACTCAATGGCGATCTGACATGTCATGCTACTCAAAGAAGCGGTCCATGTTAGCTAGCCAATCAAGGAAATCCTTCGGGTTTAAGTGGCCATCAAAGCTGGGAGCATCGACTTTAATGCTCTTCATAACCCTATCCTTAGGGTCGTAATAATCCCATGACTCCCTATGGGGCACGTGGGCACACGGGCCCCGGCACACGGTCCGACATGACCTACTCACTAAACAAAGTTCCTATTATGACCCCTAAGACCCTTAATGGGTTCTATTGGGACTGGACCCTATTCAATTGGGTCCTCATCTGCTAGCTCTCCTGCCTGGGACTGGTGGTCTTCCCCAATGACAGGGGTATCATGAGCAAGGTATTCTGTAGCAATAACGATGGGCATAATGGTGTCCACCATTAAGGATACACTGAATCCCCAGTGACGGGGGTATCGTGAGCAAGGTATTCTATAGCAGTAACGATGGGCGCAACAGTGTCCACTGTTAAGGATACACTAAATCGGTGTAACGGCGATAGGGGAGGCGTAACGAGCGATATGCCCCTATATCGATTAAAAAAAAAAAAAATTGTTGCTCCAAAAATTCTAGAAAAATATTCATAAAATCTAAAAATATATATAAATATTCCAAATATGCATTCATTTATAATTTTGAACAAGTTTATGCTAGTGTAACTATCCAATGTTTGGTGAGAATGCTATATCGAGTTGTCTGATGGATTTATGAACTTAACAACCTGGAATTAACTACAAACCTTTTATATTTCGCTTTCTAACCATATAATATCTAGATAAATTTACTATAATGAATGTAACACCAAAACATCTTATATTTTCAAGTTTTACTTTTATTTATAGTACTAGTGCATTGCATACTTCGTGACTCGCATACATTTCATTTCAATATATAGAGTTTAGAGACTATTGTATCCTATTATGTAATTTTTATGCCTAACAATTTGATATCATTTTCCCAAATATATCTTTTTTTTAAAATAAAATTAAATTGGGGTAAATAGTGTTGCTAATTCGAGGCTGATTTGGGGACCATTCGATGCCCTAAACTAGCCTCAAATTAATGCAATCTATTATCACTCATCCCACTAATGGATTGGTGGATGAGTGCTAATAGGTTTTTTTTTTTTTTCAATAAAAAATGTGGCTCGTACTATAACGATAACAGCCATTGTTGTTGAATCGCATATGCGATCATGTGCAATCGCATATGCCTGTGCGCATATGCAATTGCACAATCGCATATTATTATTATTATTATTATTATTATGAAAAATTATATATATGGGAAATTTCAAAAAAAAAAATGTAAAAAAATTATAAGAAACAGAGGAGAACTTAATAGATAATTAATTTTGCATATTTAAAATACATTTGAGAGAGATAAAATCAATTAAACAATGAATTAAACATCAAGTCATCCACATTTAACAATATAGTTAACAAGAAGTAACAACAAAATCAACAAGCTATTTATTTATTATGGTAGAAAATCAACAAGCTATCTTCCTTGAAACTTAAAAGTGCTTGAATCTTGATATTCCAACTTCCAAGAGAGAGGGAATGTAAGAGAGATTAAGATCACTTGGATGTAGGAAATACAAGAGAGAGGGAGATTAAGACCACTTGTAATTAAGAAATGTACGAGAAAAATATAGTAACAGAGTTTTAGATTGAGAATAGTGCAAATGGAGGAGATTTGTAAGCCTTTTTATAGGCAAAATGTTATTTTTTTGCAGAAAAAAATTTAAAAAAAAAAATCAATGTGCCATGGCCAATATACGATCGCATACATTGCATATTTTCGCATATGTAATCGCATATGTGCCAGATCGCATATGCGATCTGCATATGGATATGCGCATATGTAATCGCACATGACAACAATGGTAACAGCAATTGCCGTTATGGTAAACCGTTACTGTTATTGAACACCCTGTGTCTAACATTAAAATTTTCTTTGGGCAACAAAAGTTTTGGCTGAAGATGATATTTTTGTTCTGCCTTCATCCAGGTTCGTGTGACTTTATGGACAAATTCGATGGCAAATAAACATCATGGTGGACCCTAGGAAGGTTTCAATGGTGGGCGTCATCATCCTCACAGCTTTCTATGGTGCAGTCCAATTAAGCTTTAGGGCTGCCTCATTCTTTTTGCTCATGCCCTCAAATGATTTGGCAAAGTGAATGGACGATGTGGATACAGCGCATACATCATGATTGGGGGCCAAAGAACTTTGCCACATCAACATGTCTTCCACCTTACGCAATTCACCCTACGAAAGCCTGCAGCAGAGGTTATTAATAAAAAATGGTGATGGGGACATCTAAGCACCATAATAGTGTTGAGCCATCCTTATTGCTAGACGACCATTACATGGGGCTCACTTGGCCCAATTCACATTCCTAGCCACATTGAAGACCCCTCGTGCATGTTTGTGCATCTTTGGGGACCCCACACTTGGAAAATGCAAGTAGGCTACATATAAGAGCTTGATGGACACATCAGACCATTGGATTGAGTGGACATGATGATCAGACCGTTGGATTTCGACTATATACTATTCTGACAGTTGGATCATTATCATTGGACATCTTGATCGTGGGCCCCCATGTGCCATGAAAGAGTTTACCTGTTTAGTTTCTTTACATGTTTCGTTATTTTTTGTATGTTTCATATTTATGTTAAGATTAGAGAGTTGGGAACAACTTTTAATTCTTATCTAAGAGCGCCTTTTTGTAAAATGTCTTTTCTGAGACTATAAAGGGTTGGACATCCCCACCCTAGCCATTATGCATGTTATGAAATAAAGAGATTTCTCTCATTTTGCTTTGAGATTGAACAAAATTTCACCCTGAGATTGGATGGTGGTGCGAAACCACAAGGAGCAATTCCTTAGTTATCTTTTCTACTTTTCTCTCTTCTCAACAAGGTATCATCTTCTCTCATCTCCTTTTCTTCCTTCTTCATCTTTTTTTTTTCTTCTTCTTCTTTTAAACCTTCATTCTTCTTCTTTTTACAACCCATAATCCATCCAAACCTAGTTTTCAAAACATTAGTTCTTAAAACCCTAACCCTAAATCTCCAAAAATCCTAATTCTAAAATTCCTAAATTCCAAGATCTCTTGTCCATATCATAAATCCCTAATTCCCATAACCTGATACCCATATTCCCAATTCTAGAAACCCCAAGTCCTAAAACCCCAAAATCTGAAATCCCAACTCAAAACCTCCCAAAACCTCAACCATAATGTTCCAACCTTTTCATCTAAGCCTAGATACCCCAAACCCATTTCCCACATTCCCTAGCCTTTAAACAACCCTAACACATCAAAACTCTTACAAGACACGTGATTTTCATTGAATTTAGATTTAACCCTATGTTAAATTCTATCTCCCATATGCCCTGGTTAATTAATAATTTATGAGATTCACATTGCAGGACTGTCATGACTCATGAGCTTGAATTTGGACATGTCATGAATATGAAATTTCTGAATTTATGGTACATTAGCTTTATTTTACCGTTCCATTGCTCTAGTTAATCAATGTCTTTTAATTTATGGCATCATATTAGGTGAAATCATTATGTCCTACATCAAAAGAATTAAGTGCTTACCGCATTCTGCGTTAAGTGTTAAGCCCGAAGAGGGAAGCTGGAAAAAAATCATATTTTTCAGGGAAAATCGGAAGTAAGCGCTTAGTTTTTTTAGATTTACCAAACAATTTGAATCAAGGGAAATCACTGAAAATAGCCCTTTCAGTTGTAAGGGCTAAAAATAAGTTTTTAACCAAACAGGCCCTTAGGTGGGCCACACCATAGACAACAGCCGATAGTGGATGCCCATGTAGAGAAGTTTTCTTGATTGTTTATAGGGCCTGTTAAGATGTCGTTCAGACTTCCAACCCATCCATTGTATGTGTCCCAATTGGATGAGGGGTCACACCAAATTTCAAGCCATTCAAAAACTCAGGTGGGCCCCACCAAGTGCTTTTTAGATGTTTTAGGCATGATTTCACATGGTTTCAGATTGTTTGGCCCGCCTGAGTTCCGGATACGGCTGATTTTTGGGACATCCAATGACCTAGATGGGACCCACTAAAAACATGGTGTGGATGTCCAACACATCACAGTGAAGCCCACAGAGCTCGACCTCGTGAACTTTTTCCATATATTTGTGCGTGTGTGTGCACACACAGCACATATATAAATACCAATTAATTGGGATAAGGGAATGACGATGATTATGATTATTTATTTGTGTGTGCAGGCAGGCGAGTGTGTGTGCATGTGTACATACATAAGGTAAAGACAACACTTACACAATGAAGCAAAATGCTTAGCGGACGTCAACCAACTCAACGTCATACATGAGCCATGCATTCCCCGGTACTTCCCCCGCTCCTTCAGGCCCATAACTGCATTAAGGAATGGAATATATAAAGGATCAAAAGGAGATCATAGAAGAAACAAGTAAATACAAATAAATTAGAGAAAAAAAGAGGTCTAAACAAATTTGCACTTACCCGAAAGATGGTGGAATAATTAGCCTTCTTTTGTCACCAATGCGCATACCTAGAGAAAAGAATAACAAATTTAGAAGAAACTATCTCAAAGGCTTCTCAAGAAAATCCAGCTTATTTATACAATAAAGGATTCAAACTTTGGGAGTTACCAGGAATTCCAGCATCCCATCCCTCTATAACTCGTCCTTTACCTGTAATAAACAACATATCAGTTGCATTCGAGCCTATAATCAACTAAAACAATTAAAACCAGAACAAATCAGTTTTGCAAGATATGCAAGTTAGGTGAACTATCAATACCTAGCCGGAATTTAAAAGCCTTTTGACCAATATTCGAGTCGAATACTTTTCCATTCTCATTTAACCTACCAGTATAGTAGATAGACACCTGAAACCAAGTAATGGTTATTTCAAGCAATTGAATTATACATGAAATGTAAATTTTTCTGTATAAGAGAGAATCAAGTTAAAGTTCTAATGGGTTCTCGCCTCCACGGGTCGAGGATGGAGTATACGTTGTTTCTAGTTCTATGGAGCATAAGCATGTCAATAGATGGCCCTATACAATACAAAGCATGAAAAGCTATGATTGATGGTATTGAATAAAGAATAAATATTGGCCCTGAGCAACAACAAATGCAAATATTTTTAGACTCCCAATACTGCAGATATGGAGCCCATGTTCCAATGATCTAAAACACTTACCTGATGGGGCCATTGAGGATCAATGGATGGGGAATCCTCCAGACTCTTCCATTTTGGAAGATCCTGGCACTTCGATCTTTGGTCTTTGGCCATTTTTCAATTGAAGAGGGACAATTGCTATGCTATTTTTTCCTCAAAACCGTCCTTTTGTTATAACATTTTTTTTACTTTTTGTACACTGCAGATTAATGGACTCCCAATCTAGGAGTTTATGGGGCATCTCCAATCCACGATACCAATCACATTGACAATCTCAATCATCAAACCTAGGCTCCCATGATGAATGGAATTGGGACCCTCAGCAAATTATAAATTTCCTTTTGTTTTCTTTCTTTATGTTCTTTGAAAGAACCATTTCAAAGAAAGTGTATCAAGTACATCAAGATTGAGCAAAATAAAACTAGTAAGCTAGTTAAGATAATCTATTTGATGATGCTCAATGCCCTTCTTTAAAAATTTGTTAGAAATGGAAGTCTGGGCAAATTAAAATTTGATGATGCTCAATGCCATATAATTCTTGTAACAAAAATAATTATTGTTATATTAAAAAAAGTAAACTAGAAAGCACAGAATAAGATACACCATTCATGAACAAGTCAAAAGCTTGAAGGATTTACTTTATTTCCATGAGAAGCTCTTTTGCCATCAGGATTGCCCATTGATAGCTCCTCAATAACCAATCCATCAGAGGTCTTTGCTTCTGATATTTGCACTTCAGCTTGCATCTCAATCTCTTTAGCATACTCAGTTTTCTCCTCCATCATTGTCAACCCTGATCCCTCATTGTTTTTATTTGTATCACTCTCCTTACGCTTCAGTTTTTTCTTCTGTTTCTTACCTTCGTTTTGACTATATACAATGACAGGGTCAGCATTACAGTCAACATCCCATCATAAAAAGACAGCAACATTTTTTGTATATAAAAGATCCCTTCGAGTCAAGTGAAATAACAAAACAACTGATTCTTACTTATCATCTGGAAGCTTGGCGCTTGATTCTTGAGCTCTAACAGGCATATCCTGGTTTATCATTTCACTCTTAGCCTCTTCAATGATATGAGATGGCTTCCCATTGTCATAAGAAGCCTTGTCTACTGTTTCAGATGATGGATCAACTTCTTGTTTAAGTGCAGTATCCTTTGAACTTTCATTCTTTTTCTTCTTTGGCCTTCCATTAAAGTCAACAATAACTACATCTGAGGGAATTGAGTCAATGGCATTCCTGTTAATGGACCACAGGAAAACCATTACCATAAGTAAAAACAAAACAGTGGCTAGAAACCATGGCACTCCAATGTACATGGCTTTGAAATTTTAACCCAAAGAGATTAGGTGACTGAATCATACTCATTGCTTGGTAGCTTCTCCTTCAGATCACTTCTGATTGGCAAATCCTGGTCCACGTTATCAATATTCGCCTCCAATGACCAATCTTTACCATCATTAGGGATGTTTATCTGGCCATCATCTATAGCTTGATTTTGTTCTCTAGTGGCCCGTTCCATAGTTTTATCAGTCAATAAACTAACCCCTGACTCGAGGATTTTTAGCTCCTTAGCCCTCTCTTTCTTTTTCTTCTTTGACTTCAGACCATTTTCAGCAGCAACCCCACTTGCTAATACTAAGGAACCACATGTCTGGTTAGCTTCCCTGCTTACATAAGTCAAATTACAAAGATTATTATAAAGATTTTAATAAATAAATAAATAAAAACCAAAACAATTCATAAACCTAGATGTCTAAGAAAACTCACCTTTCTCTATTATTGTCCTGCTCAATGGCATCAATCTTCCTTTTTAAAAGCATTCCTTGATCACCATCATCTTCCCCTTTCTTGTTCTTCCTAACTTCCCCAGCAGAATTATTGTCTAATTTATCTTCTGCTTTTTCACTAACATTTTGTTCACTTCTCCATATGGCAGAAAGTGGAATACAATCTTCATCTTCACTTTCCAAAACAACAAGGCTAGTATGTTTGCCAAAAACTTTTGCATGATCACCATTATCTCCTTCAGAGTCACTGGCCTGATACTTCTTCTTAAGACGCCTTCGAGTACCACTCTTATTTGTAGGTTTTACATCATCCAGTATCTCGTCATTTATAACTGGGAAAAAGGGGGAATTTTATGGGGGAAAAAAACTACCTAATTAATATAGAATTTACATACCGGTACCTTTTCCAAAAAGACTTTCAATAACCTACCTCATTAATATAAGTAATTATCATTATAGTTCCTTCCACTAGATTTCTTAACGGCGGCTCCAGTCAGCCACGCAAGAAAAGGGGCATGCAGCTTGGGTTGCCCCCACCATGATGCTTACATGAAATCCACCCCAACCACCAAGTGTCACCCTTTATTAGGCCCAAGTCCCAAAACTCAGCTCCATCCTAAATTCAGATGGACCACACGATTGGAAACAGTGTACAGGTCAACGCTCACTCTCCAAATTGTTTCCCTTGGTGTGGCCCACCTGAATCATGGACAGGCCCCAAGCCTAAATTTTGGTGTCGCATCTAGTAGTTGGAGTGGATTTCATATATTCATCACAGTGAGCCCTAGAAAAATCAAGGGTGGACGTCTCACTCCTAACAGTTCTTTTTGTGTGGTCCACTGAATCACAAATCAGCTTGATTTCTTGGCCGTAGACCTAATGTGGGATTACACGTCTAACGATCGAACTGGATTTCACATACACATCATGGCAGGCCCATAAAAAAATCAAGGGCAGCATTCATCTCCCAACTATTCCCAAAAAAACAGATATTCCCATACATATTTAAAAATAAAAAATAAATAAATAAATAATCACCAACCCTTGATTTTTATTGGGCCCACCATGGCGTGCATGTGAAATCTACTCCAACCATTAAGATGTGTAATCCTACGTTATGCCTAGGTCCAAAATATAGGCTGACCAAACGAAACTATTGGGAGAGACTTCCACCCTTGATTTTTTACATGGCCCACCATGATGATTATATGAAATCCACTCCAACCATTAGATGCCACATCAAAATTTAGGCCTGGGGTGCAAAAATCAGGCCCTTACGTGATTCAAGTGAGCGACACCAAGGAAAACAGTTTAGAGGGTGAAAATTGCCCTATACATTGTTTCCCATTGTGTGGTCCACCTTAATCACAGATGGAGCTGAGTTTTGGACCTTGGACCTAACATGAGGGTAACGCACCTGGTGGCCGGGATAGATTTCACATAAATATTAGGGTGGGGCCCACACAAGTTGCCAACCCCTTTGCTCGCACGGCCGACCTGAACCACCATTAAGAAATCTAACAGATAATTAGTTAGATTAATGAGGAAGCTAATTGAAAAACTTTTTGAAAAGGAACCATAATGTAAATTTTATATTGAGTAGGTAGTTTTTTTCTTGTAAAATTCCCAAAAAAAATAAAAAATCAGTATTGCATATAATAGAGAGGTCTTGACAAAATAATGACGAAACATCAAACAATTAGAATCTTAATGATTGACTTCGTCTAACTACCATTCATCATAGAAGGATAGTAATATCGTCTTTTTTTATCGGTACTACTAACATCATTACTACATGATAAAATAAACTTTCACAATATCAAAAGATTAAGAGGAATTGCCTCAAAAATGGGATAGGAAATTACAAACATCAATAATACACATGTTCATCACAAGGTACACTAAAACAATGTGGATGTAACTCCAACTCTCTCTCTCTCTCTCTCTCTCTCTCTCTCTCTCTCTCAATGTGGATGTAACTCCAACTCTCTCTCTCTCTCTCTCTCTCTCTCTCTCTCTCTCTCTCTCTCTCTCTCTCTCTCTCTCTCTCTCTATATATATATATATATATATATATATATAGACAGAGAGAGAGAGCCTCCTAGAGCAATGCTGTAGGAGAACATCCATGCGAGCAAAAGGATAGGCAGCTTGGGTGGGCCCCACAAATGTGTATGTGAAATCCACTATATCACCCCATGTTAGGCCCAAGGCCCGAAATCATACCCATCCATGATTCAAGTGTGCTACAAAATTGGAAATAGTATATAGGGCGAAACCCTACTAGAAACTGTTTCCTTGTTGTGGCCCACTTGAACCACTGATGTTTCTAATTTTTTTGTCCCCAGGCCCAACTTTTGGTGTGGCATCTAATGGTTGGAGTAGATTTCAAATACTCATCATAGAGACCCTAGTCGGGTCAGGTGGCTGTCAAGCTCGGGAGTGTGTGTGTGTGTGTGTGTGTGTGTGTGTGTGCACTACACAAACCCGAGTTGAGTCGAGTTTTGGATCGAGTCGCGTCAGTACCAAGTCGAATTTCGAGTCAAGTCAATACCAAGTCGGATTTCGAATTGGGTGAAATCTACTTAGTTCGGATCGAGTCAGGTCTGAACGAGTCAGACAAGTCAAACTGTCCTAGGCTCAGCTCTACTCGACATGCACGCAGAGAGAGAAATTCCTAGAGATGGCAATCAACACGAGGACCTAACTAAAGATAGTGTTGTCAGGAATCTGTGGAGCCCATTGTGACATGTTTTTATCCAAGTCGTCCATCCATTTTGACGAATCATTTCAGGGAATAAGCCCAAAAACGAGGCAAATAGAAGGCCCAAGTGGACCACACTACAGGAAGTAGTGGTGACAATGACCCCCACCATTGAAACCTTCTTAGAGTCCACTAAGATGTTTATTTGCCATCAAACATGTTCATAAGGTCACATATATATGGATGAAGGGTAAACATAAAATCAGCTTAATCCAAAACTTTGCGGCCCCAAGTTGTAGGTATTTGATCCTATTGTTTCCTATTATGGCCCCCTTAATAGTTGGATTTGCCTCATTTTTATCTCATGCCCTAAAATGATCTTTAAAATAAAAATTAAAAAAAATTAAAAAAGATGGACAGTGCGGATCTGAAACATACATCATGGTGGGGCCCACCAAGATTCCACACACCAAAACTTTTAGTTTTCTCTCTAGGTTGGAATGTGCAGTGCACAACACAACCACTGAATGTTTTGACTTGACTTAATTTTTGTGGGCCCCACCATGACGTATTTGTTAGATCCACACCATCCAACAAGTTTTCCAGATCAATTTAGCGCACAAGTACAAAAACAAGCCAAAGCCAAAGCTCAAGTGAACCACGGTACCACACCACAAGAAACAATGGCAATTGTATGCCAATTGTTGGAAACTTTGTAGTCACAAAAGACTCGGATTATTCCAATATTTGTATCATCCCTGCATCTAGATCTATGTGACCTACTAAACATGTTAGATACCAAATAAACATCACGGTGGGCCATAGAAAGGTTTGAACAGTAGTCATTCAATCCCACCAAAATTCCACATGTCAACATGGCACCGACATAGGTTTCACGTTCTACTCCACGCAATCCAAGTGCGGATCTCTGCAATTAGTTTGCGACTGCACTGCACATCAATTGTAAGTTTTTTATATCTGGATCTTTTGTGGACCCGACCATGATGTAGTGTTAGATCCACATAGTCCATCCACTTTTCCAGATTCAATTAGGGCATTACTAGCCCAAAAACGAGGAGAATCCAAAGCTCAAGTGGACCACACCGCAAGAAGCATTGGGGAATGAATGACTGTCGTTGAAACCTTCCTATAGCCCACCATGACATTTATTTTCCATCTAACCTATTCATTAAGTCACACAGACCAGGATGAAGGGAAAACACAAATATCAGATTGATCTAACCCTTATATGGCCCCAAGAAGTTTTTAACGATAAGCGTACAATTACCATTGTTTCTCGTGTTGTGGTCTACCTGAGTTTTGGACCTGGCTTTTTTTACTCAACCCTAAATTGATCTGAAAAAATGGATGGATGGTGTGGATCTAACACATACATCATGTTGGGGCCCACAAAATTTCAATTAAGTCAAAACAACCAGTTATTATGATATGCACTGCGCATTCCAATCCAAACAGAGAAGAAAAACAGAAGTTTTGACATGCGAAATTTTGATGGGGCCCACCATGATGTATGCATGAGATCCACACCATCCATCAATTTCTCAAGATCATTTTTTAGACCAAAAATGAGGTAGATCCAACTATCGAGTCAACCACACCACATGAAACAGTGGGGATTGAACGCTTACTGCTAAAAACCTCTTGGGGGCTGCAGAAGTTCTGGATCAAGCTGATTTTATGTTTTCCCTTCATCCAGGTATATGGAACCTTATGAACAGGTTCTATGGCAAATAAACATCACCATGGACCCTAGGAAGGTTTCAACAATTCGGGTCTATATTACCAATACTTTCTGTAGTGTGGTCCACTCAGACCTTCCATCCACCTTATTTGTAGGCACATACCCTAAAACGATCTATCAAAATAGATGGTTGGCTTGGATAAAACACATGTTACGATGGGCCCCACAGCTCCCCTGACAGGACTATCTCCAGCTAGGTCCTTGTGAGGATTACCATCTCCGGAAATCTCTCCCTCTCCGTGTGCGTGCCGAAGCTCTCACTTTTAATTTTAAAACCTTTCATCATAGTCGTAATGAGACTTGACAGCTTAGGAGGAGGTGCACAATTAACCTTTACGCATAGGTGTGCGGTATCTCTCTCTCTCTCTCTCTCTCTCTCTCTCTCTCTCTCTCTCTCTCTCTCTCTCTCTCTCTCTCTCTATATATATATATATATATATATAGAGAGAGAGAGAGAGAGAGAGTAATGCTCCCCTATGAACCATAGGGTAGGGGAGCTACGTGCGCAACATCCTGGAGTCCAGGATAGAACCTAATGAACACATAATATTGATTTTTGATGGGTCCAACCGTGATGCGTACGTGAAATCCACTTCGACAATTTTATGCCACCCTAAAATTTAGGCACGAGGCCCAAAAATCAAGCCCATCCTTGATTCAGGTAGGCCACACCAAGGAAAACTTTTTGGAGGGTGGGAACCATGTTTTACACTATTTTCAAATCGTGTGGTCCACCTGAATCATATATGGGGCTGATTTTTAAACCCAACGTCTAATATGGGTCACGCATCGGATGGTCTGAGTGGATCTTTAAAAAAACTCACATTGGGGCCTACTACCAACATATCCCTCTTCTCCTTGATGCCTCCCTCTTTTCTACACGTAAATGCATACCTTACATGACGTAAGGACGGACATCCATTTGTGTAATGAGTAACTCGTTGTAGGTGTGGCATGTTAAGCAAACTATATAGGGCGCACCTTGATGTATGCGTCATTATCTATGATGTCCATCCATCTTTTTTTGCTCATTTTAGGGCATGAGCCCAAAATTGAAGCATATTTAAAGTTCAACTTACCGCACCACAAAAAATTGTAGGAATAATGACATCCGCCATTGAAACCTCTCTAGGGCCCACGATGATGTTTATTTGTTATCCAACATGTTCATAAGGTCACATAGACATGGATGAAGGGAAATCACAAATATCACTTTATCAAAAACTTCTATGGCCCCTAAAATGTTTTCAACGGTAGGCGTTCAATTCCCATTGTTTTCTATGGTATGGTCCACTTGAGCTTTTAATATACTTAAATTTTTATCTCATTTTAGGGCATGAGCCCAAAATTGAAGCATATCTAAAGTTCAAGCGGACCACACCATGAAAAAATGTGGGAATAATGACATCCACCATTAAAACCTCTCTAGGGCCCACGATGATGTTTATTTGTTATCCAACCTGTTCATAAGGTCACATAGACGTGGATGAAGGGAAATCACAAATATCACTTGATCCAAAACTTCTATGGCCCCCAAAATGTTTTCAATAGTAGGCGTTCAATTCCTATTGTTTCCTGTGATATGGTCCACTTGAGCTTTCGATATGCTTCAATTTTTGGCTCATGCCCAAAAATGAGCTGGAAAAATGGATGGGCAAACATCACAATGGGCCCCACAGAGTTTACTTAGTACTCTCAGTGCCAGCCTGCGTCCCTTGTGTAAATAGCTTACATAACCTAAACAGTTATGTAAAGGTTACATAAAGGGGTGGTCCATATAGGTTGGCCCCTCCATCATATACTTTCTAATTCCGCTCTAACCATCAGGTGTGTAACCAAATATTAGTCATAGGATTCAAAAACAATTGAATCTATGATTCATGTGGGCCACATGATTTGAAAATAGTGTACAAGGCGATGCCCACCCTCCAAATTATTTCTCTTGATGTAGCCCACCTGAATTAGAGGGTTGGCATTCAGCTTGTTCTATCCTCGACTCTAGGACGTAGCGCATGTAGTTCCCCTGTGCTACCATTCATAGGAGAGCATTACTCTACATGTGTGTAGATACATAGAATACTTCAAAAGCAAAAATCAACTAGTGTACCTCCACTACTTCTGAGCTGAGGTGATGCAAGAAAGAGTTCAGGATCACCATCATCAATGAAATCATCGTCATACTCATCTTCAGTTTCATTCGATCGATCAGTTTCCGTATCAGCAATATCTTCCCCATAAGAATCACTTAAGTATGGTAAAGGGCAATACCAATAACAAATTTTTATTTTCTGCAAAAAGAAGCACGAATCTCTGGAACCCATGAAAATATTGAAGCATGGGGATGACAAATTTTGCATTTCATCAAATCAAAAGGGCATGTGATTTCTCCGCACAATAAATAAATAAATAAATAAATAAAAGGAGAAGAAGAAGAATTGAAAGGATACGTGTCATCACCATCTTGATTGTACCTACGACTCGAACCCAGATAGTAACCAGTAAGGTGCACACTTTTTGGGCCAAGAACTGAGAAAACGACTTCATCAGCCTCCTCAAATTCAAGATTCAATGGGCATGACTCTATTTTCTCAGGCAACAAAGAACATAGCAGGACAGGAGTCTTATTGCCCACATTGCACTGAACAACACTCTTCTTCATTGACGGCCCATAATCTAATGTAGCCTGCACAAGAACAACACTTGCTCAAGAAAAGGAAAAGAAGAGAGAGAGAGAGAGAGAGAGAGAGAGAGAGACATAAACATGAACATTTCAATGCACAATACAGGAAATATCGATTGGAGAGGTATTCCAATCATCATTCTCAAGAAGAAGAAGAAAAAAGCCAAAGAAAAATCTATATTGCCAAAAGAGACCCAACATCTAAGTCCCAGATAGTTTAGTATCCAATACCGAAAATCTCAATCCTCAGAAGAAACTGAAGAAATGCCAACATCAGATCAACTATAACATTTTATTTTTCTTTTCTTTTTCTTCTAACGAATAACCCAATACAGAAAATCCCAATTATAAAGAAGAAGAGAAGACAACCAAACATAAAAATAAATAATAATAATAATTTTCAAGACATCAAGGAATTTGTAAAAGAACCTGAGAAATGTGAAGCCTTCCATGCGTGTCGTCGTATTGATGGGTGTATGGCTTTCCTGGCTTTACTTCAACACCTGAGAGAGGAGAAAGAGAGAAACCCTAAATCCAATTCATGGATAGAAAATACGAGACGATAGTTTGTCTGGGAATCTAAAAACATTGAAAGAAAAAGGCGAACAAAAATGCTATGGATTAATTGGAAATTGGGAGATTTGCGAGTATGCTTACCCCAAAAAGCCATTCTCGAAAGAGATTTCTTCGAGAAACGATTGTTTGTGAGAGAATGTTCAGCAGCAGAGGCAGATTAAAACCCTAGGAAGCTTTATCAACCGAAGCTGGGTTCTTACCGGACGCGGATTGCGTCCTACCCCCGCCCGGACGGTAACCGTCCGGGCGGGGCTCTGTGGGGTCCACCGTGATGTAAGTGTTTTATCCACGCCGTTCATAGATTTTTTCAGATCATTTTAATATCAGATCCTAAAAACGAAGTAAGTCCACAGCTCCAGTTGACCGCACCAAAGGAAGCTGCAATCATAATGACACTCACCGTTGAAACCTTTCTGAGGGCCACCGTGATTTTTTTTACTGTCCAACCTATTCATAACGTCATGTAGACGTGGATGAAATAAAAAAACAAATATCATCTTGATCAGAAACTTCTCCAGCTCTTAAGAAGTTTTTAATGGTGAACATTCAATCCCCACTTTGTGATCCACTTACGACCTGTACATACTTCATTTTTCGTTTCATATCTTAAAATAACACGAGAAAAACGATAAATGGCATAGATAAAATACTTACATCAAAGTGGGCCCCACAGAGCCCTGCTCGGACGGATTACCGTCCAAGCGGGGTAGGACGCAATCCACGTCCGCTCTTACTGTCTCAAAATATGAAGAACTGGAGAATCAATAACATGGTATTATTAAAACGGCGCTTCACGCGTGAACTCGGGAACCCGTACATTCTGTGGGGGCCATTCATCAAGTGTTGTCCACCACGACGCTCCAGTAATCAGGCAGTGGGCCACAAACGTTAATCTTGAGGTTTTGGTTTTTTTTTTTGTAGTGTACAATTTTTGTAGGCTTCTTTTGTTGTGTACCGCTTGATTAACGGACCGGCATGATTTGTAGGACACGACTTCTTTGAAGCCTCGTGGTGCCAGGATGATGTTGTGTTGTGCGCGGATGGGGTGCTACCCCTAACCAGTACCTAGCTGAAGATGGACAGTCCTCTAACGTATCTGTGAGACATGTATATGTTTTTATCTACACCGTTCATCCATATTGGTAAATTAGTTTCTAACATAAGTATGTGGACGCCTCCCACGCAAGTATGGCAGTTGTGCCCTCATTTTCTTGACCTTGGTGTTCATTTGTTATTATAGCCAAAGTATATTGTTGATTCAGGTGTAAAAATATATTTGTTTCGAGTTGCTACTAGCTAAATAGAGCTTAAAATCTATATTAGGCTAGAAACTGTAGAATTGCTTAGAAGTCGAGGAATCTTCTGATTCCATAACTCGAATGACTCACACGGTTGATTTGCGACCGTAAATTTAGAGTAAGGGCCTCAGTAACGAAAAATGAAGGAATTAAGCACTATTTTTTGCCCACACAATGTACAATGTCTACTTCATAATTTTGTAATTTTTTGGGATTCAATGGAATTTCGACATTTTTATATTTGCTCGTGATTTTGCACAATTAATAAAGATCAGGTAAGCAAAATAAGAAACAAATATCTAACATTATATCACATAGTCAAGTGCCTCCGGGTAGGTAAATAAAGTAAATATGCATGAATAAAATAAAATTTTAACTATCCTTACTTTCCAAAATTTAAGATCCTGAGCAGGAAAATAAATTATAAAAATGAAAGAGGGTAAATAATGTGGAATAAGATAAAATAAAACATGAATATACTTAATGCACTTGGAATGTGTAGAGTGGGATGCGAATTAAATAGATATGGACGGAATCTTAACTTTAATGACTTATTTGATGGCCGTTTTTGTCTTGTATGTCAGGCAGCATGTCGGTATGTTGAAAATCTTTAAGACAACTCAAACAACACCTACAATACCTTCGAGTGAAATCCAACCCTCTGACTCTCTTTGTATTTTTACATTTCTCTTGCCACTCTATATTTTTCTTGCTCTCTCTCACTCTATGCTTTTTTCCCCTTCCGTTCATCTCTGTCTCTTCGTCTCTGTCCATGTATGTATATGCATATGTTCTTACGAGTGGTGAAGGGGTCTATTTATAGACCATGTAGGCACAATGAGAGCCGTAATTTTTTTATATACCAATGGTTTTAACATTAAAATATTGTTTCATGTCCTTACTCTTGACATCCTAAAGATAATGATTTTTTTATATATAATGTAATCATTACTTATATATATATAAGGTAATAATTACTTATATTTATAGATATTTGTTATGTGGAAATCTGGACAGGGTTGGCCCGAGCCATCCGAACCAATTAATAAGGTCTCGGAAGGAGAAAATCATGTCGGACGCGAGTAGACCTGTAACATCTCGAAAAAATCCGTGCAAAGGCCCGAGTACCACCTTAGGCAAAAATACCTAAGTATTGTATCCTATAGAAATTTAGGCGAAAATAGGTTAAGTGCAAAACTAAATAATCAGTGGATTTAGCTCGAACCACCATTTATACAAATAGCATGACCCAAAGCCATCAAAATCGCTAACTCAACACTACTTAAAAACCTAAGAGAAATCTCGTGAATCTGTTGCTCTCAGGAGTATATTGAAACTTCGTATCGGACCGGGACCGCACGTCGGAAGTCCGATGACCGCGAAACTATAGGGTTATGACCGTCTTATTGGGCTTGACAACCATCGAAAGAATCGAGCCCAGATAGTATCCAGAAATGCATAACTTGAGCCCTGAGTAAAGTATGTCAGAAATGCAAATATCTTTAGAAAATGTATTGAAAGTTAAGTAAATTGAGTCGTTCGCTTATGCGCGAAATTGAGGATTTCGGACCGTTAAATTCTGACTAAACTTCACCTAGGGGAAAAGGAAATTTTCCTGTTCATATCCATATACTTGTGGCCCCGATCGAGCAAGCATGACTATTGAACCGACGCGGGTCTTTCACGGCTGATTAGCTTATCCAATCGCACCGAAATCACATCTTGGCATAAATCCATTGTTAAGGAACTTACCCTACGATATAAGAGAATAGTGGACCTCCAGATGAGCCTCGTTTGCCCGAAATAGGCGCCCTTTGGATACAAACTAAGTATACCATGGCCATGGAGCCATTTACATCATTTCTGGGCATATATAAAGCCCTTAAACCACCCCATTTCCATTCCATACGAATTTACCCCAAACCCTGGGAGAGAGAAGAGAGAAAAGAAGAGAAAAGAGTAAGGAGAGAAGTGAAAGTTTGGGAGATTGTTGCAGTTCTTCTCTCTCACTACTTCACGCACTGAATCGCCTTTCCATTTAGCTAACCGATCTGTTTTGGTTACGATTTGGATAAGAAATCCTAACCCTAATCTTGATTTAGGGATCCAAATAGAGTGATTGACGAAATAACTAACTTATTTCATTGCTTAGATGCTCGACGTTCTGTTTTCGGGAACGTTGGATTCGAACCAAGTTCGAATTGAGTATTCCGACAAAATATGCGGACTATAAACGTTTAGGTTATAATTTTCAATGCTTTCAATGTCAACTAATATGTATAATACCATATCATCTTAAACATGTCAATTTCGATGTATTACGCATGTATGAACTATGTTGAACAAATATGCATCCTATGTATATGTTGAAATGTTTGAATGAATATGCAATTATGATTTGTGCATGCCATGACTATTAATCTAAGATTCATATTTGTTGTATGCATGATGATCCCTTTATGTAAGGAATTGTCATAATATATGTCATAACTAATCTAATCTATGTATTTGGTGAAGTGTAACTTAAGTGTTTGATAAAATGCCTAAATGAGGAAATGTTAATGATTTGTATTTATTAAGTGTATTAAGATAGGATTATCAATTACCTTAATCATATATATAATTTCTCTCATGTAATCATATTTACCACTACACAATTTATGGATAAATTGCAAGTGTTTGGTGATATGTTCAATGTGTTTGATAAAATGTTTGAATGAGGGATTTATTTGGATTGTTTGTTAAATGTTGATATAATTATCACATGTGTTTATCTATTGTATCTGAGTAAGATTGGGGCTACAACGTGGCCCAAGCAATCGGTAACAATCCTTATACAGGTGGCTGAATTAGTCTTACCGCATTGGGTAACTCGACAAATCCGTGTCGCACGGCAATTGTCGACAGTGGTTAGGCTGTAAGGGGTACTTATGTTTTCCATGTCGATTAAGTCAACGTGTGCTCCTACCAATCGAACTTACCAAATAAATTGATTAGCATATTGTGTGTTTACCATATATGGACATCACTGCTTGAATCTAGGGTACCACTTACCAATGCAAAAGCCCGTTTCAACCATGGTACCATGATCCGCTAAGACTCATGGGCCGGGCATGGTGGTACGCGACACCTGGTCGAGCTATCGGCCTACGCTGAGGTGACGAGCCTCCCCGTAGTGACCAGTGAATAACCCAGACTCGTGAGCTGTGCATGGTGGTATAGGGCACTGTGTTCGAGCTGTCGGCCTATGTAACGCCCTGAAAATCAGGGGTCGAGCAGAAGCTCAGCTTTCGAGTTCCAACGCATCACTTATGAAACATAGATAATGATGATTAAATGTTGTCTGTATTAGCACATTAAATATGAATGAGATTACACTAAATCAGCATATCATACTCCAGAGATAATTAGATTACACAAGCGGAAGACTATGATAGATATATAAAACATATAAGTGGTAAGTCCCCAGAGTATCAACATGTCGTCATGTTAAATAATTACATGTATAGTTCTAAAATATACAAAAATGATAAAGTGCAATGTCATCTAATCCATATCCCTGTAGCCCCAGTGACGCAACTCCAGATCTACATAGACCCACCAGAGAGTTGCAGATAGGAGAACTCCTCGTCGTCATAGAAGGCAGGCTCCGTCTCGTAAGCCTCGCTGTCATCTGAAACTACAACAGAATCTACTTGGTGTTTTAAAACATCGTCCCAGAATGGGAGTGAGTGATCAACTCAGTGGAGCTATAAGGGAAAGCCTAACACGTTATCAATTCAGTTAAGCAGTAATGATAAAACAATGCAACAATCATGTCCTAAGTACTCTTGTTAATGCAAGAATGGTATGTATTAATGATGCATGCTCTTGCTTGCACTCCCTCTGCGACATCATCTCACAGTCACGCATGCAACACTCCCTCTGTGCTCAACTCCAATGCGAAAGGCACACGCAATGCGGTGCATGTGCGTGATTAGCCAAGTTTTTAATTAGACTTATTCATACAGCAGGTTTAGAAAGCTAAGGTACCTCCTTTTGTATCATTTACCCAAACGATGATCCATCTAGGGTCATCAAATCTAGTTAATCAAATATGATATGCAAGTTCGCGATTTTACACTATAGGTCGCTACGGGAGGCTCGTCACCTTAGCATAGGCTTAATTCACACTTGAGGTCACTACGAGAGGCTTGTCACCTAATCGCATGCCTATTTTATACTCGAGGTCACTATGGGAAAGACATGTTACCTTAACGTAGGCCGACAGCTCGAATATAGTGTCTTATACTACCGTATTAGGCTCACGAGGTTGGTTTGCTTAATGGACATTATGGAGAGGCTCGTCACCCCAGCGTAGGCCGACAACTCGACCATGGCGTCCCATGCCACCATACCCGGCTCATGAGTCTTAGCGGATCGTGGTACGAAGGTAAAACGGGCCTTTCACTGGTAGGTTAGTACCTTAGATTTAAGTAGTAGCGTCCATACATTATGAACATACATTGGGCCAATTGGGTTACTTAACAAGCTCGACTGGTACGAGCGCATGTTGAATTAATCGACATGGAACGTGTAAGCACTCCACGTGGCCTAACCACTATCGATAAATAGTGTACAACTCAAATTCATCGAATGTGTCTTGTATAGCGAAACGACCTCATCCATTAATTCAGGATCATTACCGATTGCCTGGACTTCTGTAACATCCCGAATTTTTGCAAGCTTAGAAATAGATGTCCTTAGGCAATGAGTCAACCATAACACTCTCAGAACTCAATCCCAAAGTCTTAAAAAAAACGCTTTTCAACTCATTTTCTTCAAAATCTCACCTTTCACCACCTCATTCTTCAAATTTTTCAAAGTACTTTTATAGTAGACACAAATCTTAAAGTTTAAATGGTGAAGAACTATACTTAAACTAAAACTTACTATAAATGGTAAATACATGAATAAAATGGGCTTTTGACTATTGAATTTTTAAAATCTCATGATATAAATAGTTTATTTGGATAGATTAGCTTCTCCTACCTCAAAATCATATATTGCATGTCACATAACCCATTCCAGATTGAAAGATACACCCATTTCAAATATCGAATCAGGGAAACCACATCAAACGGATTCAGGGGCCCAAACGACGCAAATCGGGGTGGGTCCCGCACATTCCAGGCACCCTCGGGGGGGGGGGGGGGGGGGGGAGGTGGATGGCATCGCCCTTAGGGCGAGCTATCGCCCCAGGGTCCAGTGGTCGGCGAGGACATCCCCGGTTCCACGAGGCCTTGCCACCTGGCGGGCCGCAGCGGGTCGGGTGGCCCGTTTTTGGCCATTTTTCCTACACTTTTGTCTAACTTCAAAAAGTCATATCTCCCTTGTCATAACTCCGATTTAGGTGATTCAAAAATTATATTGAATCTAAATGAGTCCAGTTTCATATAAAAATAAGTAAAAAATATAATAAAATATTTAATATAGTTTAAAATAAGTCATTATGACAACTATTTGAAAATTATTTGTTGGACAACTGCTACTTCTGAAATTTTTAGAATTTTTCTACAATACAAAATCTCATAAAATTTGGTGAAAATGAATTAAACTTGATGATGAACTACTAAAAAAATAATTAAAATAATATATTAACTAGAAGTGCCAAAAAGAGGTATAGAATGGCCCTAGGACCTTGTTCTGTCATAATTAGGGTGGAATTTGGTTAAGTACTGAACTAAATAATCAATGAATTAGCTTGAACCACTTTAAATATAATTTGTAAGATCCAAAATAAGTATAACCGCTAATGTTACGTTACCTAAAAATTTATGATCAATATCAAAACTCAGTTGTTCTCGGGAGCACATTGAAACTCCGTATCGGACCTAGACCGCACGTCGAAAGTCCAATTACCAAAACTATACGGTTATGACCGCCTTGCTGGACTCGATAACTATCTCATAAATCAAGTCCTAGAGGTATCCAGAAACATACAAATTGAACCCGGAGCGAAGTGTGTGAGAAACGAGTATATCTTTATGAAATGAACTAAAACTTAAGTGAATTGAGTCGGTTCGCTTACAAGCCAAATCTAAGGATTCAGACCATCAGAATCTGACCCAATTATACCATCAGATCAGAAAAAATTTTCAACAGATGTTAGTGTACTTGTGGCCCTGATCGAGCACCGGTGACCCTCGAACTGAAACTGGTCCGCCACGGTCGATCTGCAAACCCGATCGGACTGAAAACTTAGCCTGACCTACATCCATGGTCAGAAAGCTTAAGTCCAACCGCATTCAGCAAAGGGGTCTCAAGAAGTGCTCCATTGAATCGGAACAAACCCCTTTTGGCTGCACCTTAAGTTTACCTTAGCCTTGGGGCCATTCCCATTACTTCTGAGCCTATATAAAGGGCTTAAACCCCCTCTCTCTCATTCCATACGAATTTGGAAACCTAGGAGAGAGAAGAGAGCAAAGAGAGAGGGATAGAGAGATAAAGTGAGAGAGAGAGTTAGGGTTTTCTCCTGGGATTTGATCCCTGTTACTCCACATGCTTAGCTACCACTTCTGCATCGCTATTCCGGTGATTCTGAAACTGGGTAAGAAATCCTAGCCCTAATTTGATTTAAATATTCAAATAGAAGGAATGGTGAAATAACTAACCTATTTCATGCTATAGGTTGTCGTCATACTGTAGACAAAGGCTTAGGGTTTAAACTGAGTTCGTTACGAGTCTATCGGCGAAAGGTGCGGACTATAAATGTTTAGGTTATGGTTTTCAAGGCTTTCAATGTCAGTTAATGATTTATGACTAACTTGATTGCTATCACATGCTTAGATATTATGTTTCCCGCACTTTACACATATATATGAATTATGCTGAATATAATGTATTCCATGTGTTTATTGATATGATTGAATGAGTATGGATTTTGGAATCATACTTTCCATGATTATTCGGTATGAATATACGGTCATTATACGTGTAACAACTCCTTGGTGAAAGGATTTGCCCTAACACCTGTGATAACTAACATACGTCACGTATATTGAAGTATGTAGTCTCAGTGCTTGTAAAAATGTCTAAATGAATATGGAATTTGGATATGTGCTTACCATGATTATTAACTATGAATATATGTTTGTTGCGTATGTGGCAATTCCTTTAAAAAAGGGCTTGCCAGGATATATGTGATAATTAGTCTAATACATGTACGTTGAAATGTGTAGCCTATGTGTTTGATAAAATGCTTGAATGAGAAAATGCTTGATGAAATATGTTTAATGAGGATTTTGAGATAGGATTCTCGATTACCTTACTGTTTTCTTCATGTAATCTACCTCGTTGCTACGTGATATATGGATGAAATGTCTATGTATGTTAACATGTACTCTATGTGTTTGTTAAAATGTTTAAATGATATTTATATCTGAATTGGCTGCTCATTCTATCTTGACTAGTACATATGGATGTGTAACGCCCTAAAATTCGGGGGTCGAGTATAACTCAGCTCCCGAGTTCCAAAACATCGCTTCAGCAACATATTTGATGTTGATTGTATGTTGTCTGTATTAATGCATAAAACATGATATAAATCAAGCTAGATTAGCAGACATAATTCAGGGATATTAAGGTAAAGCAAGCGGAAGACTTAAATACATACATAATTCAAAATAAATCTCCAAATGATGCGTGCTCTGCCCAGGGCAATATACATGTCTGTGTCTCAAAATACATACATGAATTGTTCAAAAATAATACGATACATATCCCAAAATAATCCCCGCTGGTCAGGACAAGACTCAGTCAAACCCGCCTGAGAACTGCATGTATGAGAACGCCTCCTCGTCCTCATCAAAGTCTGGCTCTGCCTCACCAGCATTGCCATCACCTACATCTAAAGCAGAGTCTGGTTGGTGTTTAAACACCGTCCCAGAACGAGGGAGTGAGTGATCAACTCAGTGGTACTATATGACAAAAGTTAACATATTATCAATCCAGTCAAGCAGTAATGATAAGGCAGTACAAACACACAAGTCCTAGATCTCTTATTAATGCAATGATGGTATGAAGTATGATACATGCCATCACCATAATCTCCCTCATGCGACATCATCTAATGATCGCGGCATGAATCACTACCACTATGCTCTCACACCAACGCCAATGGCACATGCAGTGCGATGTTATGAACGTGATTACCCAGTTCTTATTAGTCCTTTTCATACAGTAGTATTGGGAAGCTAAGACACCTCCCTTGTATCATTTCCCAACATTGATCCATTCTAGGGTCGTCAGTCTTAGGATATCTCATACGATAGTATAGTTCTAGGTTGCTGCAAGGGCTGCCAGGGCTATTGCGCTTAATCTTTGCTCCACTCTCCCATCACCTTATCAATACAGGCCTATTTATATCCTTAAGACTGCATCAGGACTCGTCGCCCCCCTGCGGTGTCAGGATAAACTCATGGTCACTACAGAGGGCTCGTCACCAATCAGTGTATGCCGACAGCAAGAATATAGTGTCCCATACCACCATAATCTGCTCAGAGTAGGGTGCTCATTGGTCACTACGGGGAGGTTTGTGGCCCCAGCGTAGGTCGACAGCACGACCACGGTGTCCCATACCACCATGCCCGGCTCATGAGTCTTAGGAGATCTTGGTACCATGGTTAATAGGAGTTACACTGGTAAGCTCAGTGTCTTAGATTCAAACAGTGGCGACCAAACATGGTGAATAAGTATCGGTCAATCGGGTTAGTTGGTAAGCTCAACTAGGCCAAGCGCACGTTGAGTTGAACGACATGGAATGCATAAGCACTCCGTGTGGCCTAACCACTGCCGAACTCCCCAAGCACGACTCAGATTCGCTAAACTCATCTTGTGTGGCCAAAGCAACCTCAACCACTGCTTGTGAAACATTTTCCGATTACCTGGACCGTGACACAGCCCCATTCACATACAAGGATAATAACTAGCATATGAGTCATATTCTGCATTCATATGAGCAGCAATTGAAGTATAACTTAAAGATAAAAAATACATGGAGGAATTAGTGCACACATTTATCATGATTTAACTAAATACACAATCCATGGAAGAAATCATACACTCAATTACCAATCACATGATTCATGAAGGAAATCATTCACACAAGTATTGTGATGGGGATCCATATCCCAACCACTCTAGCAATCACACTCTACTAACTACTGACTCACTTAGACATTTAAACAAACACTTAGCTTACACTATTCAACATACATCACGTATGTCGACACCGTTGTAAATTTGGACAAGAAATTTCGCCAATGAGTTACCGTATACATGTTAAGCATTTAACAACGATCATTTATCATGACAAGCATATCAACAGATTCTGTACGCATATGTGTATTCTAACATATACATGAAATACGGTATTTACAATATACAGTATACGTATACGGAAGACAAAACAGACAGCATGTTTGGCATGTGTAATTGCATTTACGACATGAATAAATCATTAACTATCATTGAAAGGGTTGAAAACCATAACCTAAGCGCATATAGTCCGCACCTAAGGCCGATAAACGCGTAACGAACTCAGTTTATTCACTCACGCTTCATCTACGGCCCGACGACAACCTATTACATGAAATAGGTTAGTTGGCACTCTACTACAGCTAGTCTAGGCTTCAAAACAGGTTAGGGTTAGCTTAACTTACCCAATAACGGAGTCAGAATCACCAGAAGAACGATTCAGATATGTCGGTTTAGAGTACAGATGCGCGAAGAAGGATCCTACGGAGTTTCACCGGATTCTCCCACACTTTCTCTCTCTTTTCTTTCTTTGGAATCTATAGGGTTTAGGAAATTCGTATGGGTTAAAAAACTTAGGTTTAAGGCCCTTTTATAAGCCTAAACATGACGAAAATAGGCTTAAGGTCAAGGTATACTTAATTTATAACCAAATCGGGTACTTTCTGATCCAACGGAGCATTTTTGGAGGTCCTGTTATCAATTGCGGTCGGACTTAAGCTCACTAGCATCGGATCTTTAATCAGTTAAGTTTTCAGTCCGATCAAATTTCCAGATCATCCGTGGCGGACCAGTTTCAATTCAATGGTCACCGAACTTCGATCAGGGCCCGAGTACTTGGACATGTATGGGCAATTTTTCCTGATCCGAGGGTGAAATTTGGTTGAATTCTGACGGCCAGAACACTTAAAAATAACGCGCAAGTGAACGTGCTAGATTTAGAATTTCTTTTCTAAATCTTTTCCTTTTCTCGCTCTCTTCACTTCGAACTCAGTAAAATGGTGTCAGGACATCAGTTGGGCTTGATTTTCGAAACGATTGTCAAGTCCACCTAAGCGGTCATACCGGTTTGAGATTGTAGATATCGGACTTTCGATGCGAGATCTAGATCCAATACAAAGTTACCAAATATTCCCTAGAACAACTAGGTTTAGAGTTGGATCCTAGATTTCAGGGTATTATAGCGTCATTGACTCTATAAGTTTTAAGTCTTGCAGAACGTATTTAAAGCTAACAGTGCAAATTTCACAGCCAGTCTAACTTAGCGCTAGGTAACTTAGGTTAAATTTCTAAAAGAATTAATCCTAAGTGATTTTTGATCGAGGTAGTACTTGGGTCTTGGTACGAAATTTTCTGGGTCGTTACAATCTACCCCCCTAAAAAAAATTTCTTCCTCAAAATTCGTACCTGCTCATACTCCTCGAGAAACTGTGGGTAGTTCTTTCTGATCTCGGCTTCGGTCTCCCAGGTAGCTTCTTCTTCGGTATGATGTGTCCATAATACTTTCACAAGGGGGATGACCTTACTACGCAATACCTGCTCCTTCCTGTCTAATATAGGCATCGGGCGCAGCTCATAAGTGACATCCTCGTTTAACTGTACCTGCTCCCATCTGATGATATGGGAAGGATCAGGAACATACTTCTTTAGCATGGACACATGGAAAACATTATGCATGCCTGCGAGTGGTGTGGGCAAAGCAAGACGATACGCAACCGCCCCCACTCGATCAAGTATCTGGAATGGGCCAATGAATTTCGACGTGAGCTTCCCCTTCTTCCCGAATCGAAGGATTCCCTTCATAGGAGAAACTCTCAGGAATACGTAATCTCCAACCGCAAACTCTAGTAGTTGTCGTCTCGTATCGGCATAACTCTTCTGCCTGCTTTGCGTTGTGAGAAGTTGATGTCTAATGATGTCAATCTTCTCTGAGGTCACCTGTACTAGATCAGGACCAATCAATTTTCGCTCGCCGACTTCAACCCAGCAATGTGGTGCTCGACAAGGACGTCCATACAAGGCCTCATAAGGTGCCATACCGATACTCGCCTGAAAATTGTTATTGTACGCAAACTCCGCATATGGAAGACAGTCATCCCAACTGTCCTTGAAATCCAACACGCAAGCCCGCAACATGTCTTCCAAAATTTGGTTCACCCGCTCTGTCTGTCCGTCGGTCTGTGGGTGGAATGCAGTACTGAACTTTAACTTCACACCCATCGCTTCCTGGATGCGAGTCCAGAAAATGGAAGTAAACTGCGTGTCCCTATCCGACACGATCTCCAAAGGAACTCCATGCAGACGAACAATCTCCCTGATATACAATCTTGCCAACTCATCTGCAGAGTTCGTAACTCTGATCGGAAGGAAGTGCGCCGACTTCGTCAAGCGGTCGACGATCACCCAGATGGAATCATGTCCCTTCCTCATCTTCGGCAGTCCCGAGATGAAATCCATAGAGATATAGTCCCACTTCCACTCAGCTATAGGCATAGGCTGAAGGAGACCAGGAGGTAGGCGATGCTCTGCCTTCACATGCTGACAAGTGAGACAATGGGACATAAAGTCTGCAATGTGGGTCTTCATGTCATCCCACCAGTACGTCCTCTTCATGTCACTATACATCTTCGTACTGCCCGGATGCATCGCAAGTCTAGTACTGTGCGCAGCCTCGAGAATCTCTCGTCTCAAGTCAAGGACATCTGGAATGCATAGGCGGCCACGATAACGTAAGCCCCCATCCTTTCTAACTCGCCACTCGACATCTACAACATCACTGGCCTGCTCTCGAAGCTCAGTTAGATGCTCATCGTCCCTCTGCGCCGCGATGACCTTGTCATCGATAAGAGGTCGCACCCGAACATGTGCGATAACCTCAAATGGCTCCTCCACAGTGAGTTTCTACTCAAAGTCTCGCAAAAACTCAACCATATCCCACTCAGAAACCATCAGCGGAGCCACAAACTTAATTGCCTTCTTGCGGCTCAACCCGTCAGCCACAAGGTTCGCCTTGCCCAGGTGGTAGGAAACCTTAAAATTAAAGTCCTTCAAGGTCTCCATCCATCGTCGCTGCTTCATATTCAGGTATCGCTGCGTAAATATACTTGAGATTCTTGTGGTCACAAAAGAGCTCGAACTCCTCTCCATAGAGGTAATGTCTCCAGAGCTTTAATGCGAAGATAACAGCTGCCAACTCTAGGTCGTGTATAGGGTAATTCTCCTCGTGCTTCCTTAATTGTCTTGAGGCATATGCAATCACCCTGTCCTTCTGCATAAGGACACAACCTAAGCCAACGTGAGACGTATCCGTATAAATCGCATATCTAACCCCCTGCTCTGGAATACTAGCACAGGGGCAGACGTCAGCCTATCTTTCAGCTCCTGAAAAGCTAATTCCGCCTTCTCATTCCAGGCGAACTTCAGATCCTTTAGTTTCAACTGAGACAAGGGTCTGACTATCTTGGAGAAGTCCCGAATGAATCGTCGATAGTAGCCAGTAAGTCCCAGGAAGCTCCTCACCTCGGTAACCGAACCAGGCTGCTTCCAATCCTGCACCATGGCTACCTTAGCAAGGTCCACTGCTATACCATCCTTAGACACGACATGTCCCAGGAACTTGACTTCCTCCTTCTAGAAGTCACACTTCTTGTACTATGCGAACAACTGGTGCTGTCTCAGAGTATCCAGGACCGATCGCAAGTGCTCCTCATACTCCTCTTGACTCCTGGAGTATATCAGAATGTCGTCTATAAAGACGATGACGAATCGATAGAGGAACGGATGAAATACATGGTTCATCAGGTCCATGAACATGGCCGGTGCGTTCATAAGACCGAATGACATCACAAGGAACTCATAATGGCCAAAGCTACTCCTGAAAGCTGTCTTCTGTACGTCCTCCTTCCTGATGCACAACTGGTGATACCCTGACTGTAGATCAATCTTTGAGAAGTACTGCGCTCTCTCAACTGATCAAATAGGTCATCTATCCTGGGCAATTGGTACTTGTTCTTCACCGTAATCTGATTCAGTCTGCGGTAATCAATACACAACCGCAAGGAGCCATCTTTTTTTGTCACAAACAACACAGGTACTCCCCAAGGAGACACACTTGGTTGTATAAAACCAGCCTCTAATAAATCATCAATCTGTTTCTGCAACTCCTCCATCTCACAAGGGGCCATGCGATACGTCGACAATGAGATGGGCTTCAAACCGGGTACCAAGTCGATAGTAAAATCGATCTCGCGCTGGGGTAGAAACCCAAGAATCTTCTTGAACACATCCTCATAATCACGGACTACTGGCGTGCTCGCAAGTGTCGGGACATCAACATCCCTCAATAAGGAAGCATAACAAATCACTCGAGAGGGGTGACTGACCTGCACCAGAAATGTAAAGGATGTGCCCTCCGGCTCGTAAACTGTCACTATACGGGACTCGCAGTCAATCTCGGCTCTCCCTGCAGTCAGCCAATCCATGCCAACAATGATGTCAAAGTGATAGAGAGAGGGGTCGACAATAAAGTCAATGGCCATCGTCCTGCTCCATAGATCTAGTAAACAGCCCTCACACATCATGGTGACATCAGAACAGGTTCCATGTGCTGAAATAACTCGCACACCATCCATCTGAGTAGTCGGTAAACCAAGGCGCTTGACTACTAACTATGATATCAAGGAGACAGTGGATCCCGTATCCACCAATAAGAAGATAGGAGTACCTCCAATATGAGCTGTCACCTCAAAGGCCAAAGGTGGTACGGTCTCTGTCCCGGATGGCTTAGCAGTCAATGCTTGTACCCGAGCCTGCTGAGGATGGTTCGGCTGCGGTACCATAGGCCGATGTGACGGCTTAGAATGAGGTGCTGGAGGTTCGAAAGACGGATGTGCAGGCGCTGTCTGTAGAGGTGGTGGTGAAATAGTCTGAGGCATCCGACGAACGATCAGCTGTGGCGGCGAGAACCCACTGTCTCGCATCCTGGAGAAACATGTAGTCTCTGTGTGGCCAGGCTTCTTGCAATAGCGGCACCACACATCAGGACGCCTCATATAGGCAGGAGATGTAGAAGAACCCTGCGGTGTCTCAAATCGAGGCCTCTTTACGAGGAAAGGCCTACTCTCGAACTCAGGCCACGGCTTAGGAACCATAGGTGCTCGTGTGCGGGCCGACCTGTCCTCGTCCTGCTCTACACGTAAGGACATACTAACCAGCTCTGCATACAAAGAAATGCTCGCACAGCACATCTTCGATCTGATCTCGGGCCGTAAGCCCTTAGAGAAATGACGCATCCTCATTGGCTGGTCACTCAGAATCAAAGGAGCATACCTCCCTAGCTCCGTAAACTTGTTCTCATACTCTGTCACCGTCATGCCTCTCTGGCGAAGGTGAAGGAACGCACTCTCCTTCTCGTGCCGGTACATGACAGGGAAATACTTCTCGTGGAAGCGCGCCTCAAACGCTGCCCACGTCCACTCATATCCCTCCGCAACTGTGCGGAGAATGCTGTCCCACCATAGGCTAGCCTCCTTCTCAAACATGAAGGTGGCTAGCTCAACCTGTTTCGCATCAAAATAGTGCAACAGTCTCAGCATCTTCGAGATGCGGTCTAACCAATACTCAGCCTCCTCAGGTCTGTGAGTACCTGAAAATGTGGGAGGCCTCAAGCACTGAAATTGCTCGAAAGAACTGCTCGCACTAGCCAGCCCAACAAGGTGTAGAGGCGAGGCAGGTGGAGTCGTCGCCATCGACTGAGCAAAAATGCCAGCCATGAAGGACAGGAACTGCTGCTGCTGCTGCTGTATCTGCTGCTGCTGCATCAATAGCATCATCTGCTCAAGTCTATCAAAAGACGGAGCAGACTGTGAAGTAGAGGGCATTGACGCAGATGCACGATGCTGCTCAGGAGGCACGGGCGTAACCGGAGGCACCACAGAAGGTGTCACAGGAGGTGGCCCAGTAGCAGGGCTAGAAGCCGGCTGAGAACTCGGCCTGAGATCTGAACTAGATGGGCCCGTAGGAGGGTCCATAGGAGTATCTCTCAGGGCGAGAGCCCCGTCAAGTGAGTCACCCAGGGAGAGACGGGCCGACGATCTCGAACCTTTAGGTGGCATACCCTACACACAACAGAGGGTAGCAACCGAAGAAATTAGGCATTCATACAATCCATTCACAGTCTGTACTTCACAAACCAAGGGAAAACACATGCATTTCATTAATAAAATTGTCACAATATATGATTTGTAGCATTACATGAATCGCGACAGAGAAAGCATGTGAACAAAACACGTAAGCTTCACACACGAAGCTTCTACACTAACTACAAACACCAAACAACTATCAAACAAACACCAAGCAAACACTAAAACAAGCAATAAATTAACAAACAACGGCTACAAAAAGCCTATGCATCGGAATCTGGCGACGGAGAAGGAACACCCTTATCCTTCATACAACACAGGATGGCCTTCAAGGTGCAAGTCACCTTGCCAAATTTCCACTTCATGACAGCCTTAGTATCTTCAAGCTCTTGTTTTACCTCGGCCCGAAGTTCTTGGACTTCTCATCGCAAAGCAACTTGACTCTCCTCAAGTCAGGCTATATGAGCATCCCTAGCAGCCCAAGTCGTAGGAGGAGGACTCTCATCAGTATCTTGAGCCTCCTCTTCTTCTTCTTCCTGGCCTTCTTCCTCTATTTGTACCCCACCTTCTTCTTCACTTTCATCCTCTTCCCTATCATATTCACCCTCGCTATCATCATCAAGCTGAGCCTCACGCTGCCGAGGCCCTATCTTCATTTGGTTCATAGTAGCCTCGTTGATGTCATGAACCGGCCCAGGCAACTCCGGCCCAAGTCTATAGCCAAACTCGAGCGCAATCTTGCATATGAGCCGGCCAAAGGGAAGTGACTCAGACGTTCTTCTCGATAGCACTACGAGGATGATCTGTCGCAGCACAAACGTGGGCATGCATGAGCATAAAAGGCACGAACAGTGCTCACATTAGCACGAGACTCGCCCTAAAAGAGCGGACCCCACCCGACAGCTTCGATATGCTCGAACAACAGAAATTTCTAACGGCTGGAATGAACTAAAATGCGGACTATACCTGTCACTGGATGGTCTAAAAGTGATTTGGAGTCGCCGTGTGTGATCAGGAGTGTGCACAGACTCGATCTCGGCGATCATTTTCAGAAACTTTCACCGAACGACAAATCAGGAGTCCTAGTGCTGTTTCTAACTTGTTCTTGCACCCTCCTACGTCATAGTGGTGTCAACGTGCAGTGTGTGACCCTAACCCAAGTCCAGATTAATCCAAATCATGCTCTGATATTAACTTGTAACGCCCTGAAATACGGGGGTCGAGTATAACTCAGCTCCCGAGTTCCAAAACATCACTTATGCAACATATTTGATGCTGATTGTATGTTGTCTGTATTAACGCATAAAACATGATATAGATCAAGCTAGACTAGCAGACATAATTCAGGGATATTAAGGTAAAGTAAGCGGAAGACTTAAATACATACATAATTCAAAATAAATCCCCAAATGATGCGTGCTCTGCCCAGGGCAATATATATATGTCTGTGTCTCAAAATACATACATGAATTATTCAAAAATATACGATACATATCCTAAAATAATCTCCGCTGGTCAGGACAAGGCTCAGTCGAACCCGCCTGAGAACTGCATGTATGAGAACGCCTCCTCGTCCTCATCAAAGTCTGGCTCTACCTCACCAGCATCGCCATCACCTACATCTAAAGCAGAGTCTGGTTGGTGTTTAAACACCATCCCAAAATGTGGGAGTGAGTGATCAACTTAGTGGTACTATATGGCAAAAGTTAACATGTTATCAATCCAGTCAAGCAGTAATGATAAGGCAGTACAAATACACAAGTCCTAGATCTCTTATTAATGCAAGGATGGTATGAAGTATGATGCATGCCATCACCACAATCTCCCTCATGCGACATCATCTAACGATCGCGGCATGAATCACTACCACTATGCTCTCACTCCAATGCCAATGGCACATACAGTGCGATGTTATGAACGTGATTACCCAGTTCTTATTAGTCCTTTTCATATAGCAGTATTGAGAAGGTAAGACCCCTCCTTTGTATCATTTCTCAACATTGATCCATTCTAGGGTCGTCAGTCCTAGGATATCTCATACGATAGTATGGTTCTAGGTCACTGCAAGGGCTGACAGGGTTATTACGCGCAATCTTTACTCCACTCCCCCATCATGTAACACCCTGGATTTTTTACCAACCTGGGATTAGACGTCCTTAAGCGATGGGTCAACTATAACACCTTGGTAACCTCTCACAACCCAATTCCAAAGCCAAAGAAATCACTTAGGATTAATTCCTTTAGAAATTAAGCGTAAGTTAGTTAGCGCTACGCTAGAGTAGCTGTGAAATTATCCCTGATCACTTTAAATACGTTCTACAAGACCCAAAACTTGTAGAAACAAGGACGCTACAATACCCTAAAATTCAGGATCAAACTCTAAACCGGTTTGTTCTCGGGAACCCTTTGAAACTTTATATTGGATCTAGACCGCACGTCGAAAGTCCGATACCTATAATCTTAAACCGTTATGACCGCTTGGCTGGACTTGACAATCGTTTCGAAAATCAAGGCCAACCGACGTTCAGAGGCTATTTCATTGAGCCTGAAGTGAAGAGAGTGAGAAAATGGTTAGATTTGAAAATTTTAATTCAAATCTGGCACGTGACTTGACACATTATTATTAAGCATTCTGACCGTCAGAATTCAGCCAAATTACACCCTCGGATCAGGAAAAATTTCTCTTTTATATCATGAGACTTGTAGACCTGATATAGGTGCGATGACCGCTGAACTAAAACTGGACCGCCACGTGTGATCTGAGAACTCTAACGGACTAAAAACTGGGTGTGAGCGACATCCAGTGACCATGAGCTTAAGTCCGACCGCGTTCGACCAGGGGACCTCCCGAAATGCTCTTTTGGACCAGAACAGCCCCGATTTGGTTATACCTCAAGTGAACTTTGTTCCCAAGCCTAATTTGGGAAGGTTTTAGCTTATAAAAGGGCTTTAAACCCTCACATATCTCACCCATCCGAATTTGCTAGAAACCCTAGCTAGCGAGAGAGAAAAAGTGAGAGTTTGTGAGAAAGTGTGGGAGAGATATTCCCGCCACTTGCTGCAGCTGCTACACGTGCCTAAGCATCGCGTTCAAATCACTTTGCCGGTGATTCCAACGCATTTCTAAGTAAGGCAAACCCTCAACACTTGCTGATTTAAGGTTCCGTCGATTCCAATAGCGAAGTAGTTTATACATCTTGTGTATTAGGTCGCCTGTACGCCGTTGACGAAGCGTATACGCTCCGTTCGAAACGATACACATCTAAAGTGAAAGGTGCAGATTTTAGATATTTAATTGGCTGATTTCAACGCTTTCAATGTCGTTTAATAGTAGATTATCGACGGCGACACCGTTTGACATGTACAACATGTTGTCCGTTTTCTGTTTCGTAAATGTACGGAAAATATGAGATTTAGGGCATTTTAGTCATTTGTAAGAAATACTGTATACATGCACATTTTGATAAAATGTTTGCCATGACTATTTATTGTGTTAGAATATTAGGAATGCGTACATGGTTTGTTTGGCGAAGAAATTCGCCCTTATGCGCACTTTGGGTCGACATACGCTATGTAGACTAAAGTGTGTAGATTAAGTGTTTGTATAAATGTTTGTATTAGTATGTATTGAGTAAATGGTATTGTGTATGAGTTTTGAGATTGAATTCTCAAGTAATATGCTGATGTAAATGATTTCCATCATGTTGGCTATATGTATTGATTTCATTATATACATGAAATGCATGTGTGGGATGATTTGCTTAAGTTTTATGTTATAACATGTGTCCACATGCTTAAAGTGTTGTATTTCATTTTTATTACTCACATATGCTTACTGATGTTGATGTAAAAATGCTTGGGGCTATGACCTAGTCCAGGCAGTCGGTAATGGATCGAATTCGTGGTTGGTTTCTATTTGCCACGAAGGACGCGTCGATGAATGCGAGTCGTGTTTTGAGTTGGCGGCAGGGGTTAAGCCACACGAAGTGTTTTATGCACTTCATGTCGTTCAGCTTGAGATGCGCTCGTGCTAGTCGAGCCCGTCAAGTAACCCGACTGACCATTGTTTGTTCACCCTTTATGAGTCATGACTGCTTAAACCTAGGGTACTGAACTTACCATTGGAAACCCTGTTAACCATAGTACCTTGATCCATAAAGACTCATGAGCCGGGCATGGTGGTATGGGACACCGTGGTCGAACTGTCGGCCTACGCTGGGGCCACAAACCTCCCCGTAGTGACCAGTGAGCACCTTACTCTGAGCAGATTATGGTGGTATGGGACACTATATTCTTGCTATCGGCCTACACTGATCAGGTGACGAGTCCTTTGTAGTGACCTTGAGTTTATCCTGACACTGTATGGGGGCGACGAGTCCTGATCCAGTCTTAAGGATAATTAGGCCTGTATTGATAAGGTGATGGGAAAGAGGTGCAACGAGTACGAGCAATAGCCCTGACAGCCCTTGCAGCGACCTATAAATATAACATCATATGAGATTTCTAGGAGTGACGACCCTAGACAGGATATGTGTTGGGATTGATATAAGCAAGGTACCCTAGTTTCCCAATCCTGCTATATGAAAAGGACTAATAACAACTCGATAATCATTATCCATATCACATTGCATGTACCTGGAAGATGTAGAGCACTGCGGGAAGAAAACATGCCGGGGACGCATATGGTGCCGTATGAGGGAGTATGTCGGTGAGGGCATCCATCATATCATTTCACGCATACATTAACAACAATATCTAGGAATGTTTGATTGATTGCTTTACTATTATCGCTTGATTGATTTGAGAACATGCTAATCTTTGCTCTATTATTCCACTGAGTTAGCTACTCACTCCCACGTTACGGGATGGTGTTTGCAACACCCACCAGTCCCTATTTTAGTTGCAGATGATGGCGCTACTTGTGAAGCGGAGCTGGACTTGTATGATGATGAGGATCCATCCTTTATGCGTGTTATGATCGACGGGATTACAGGGAGGTTGATTAGATGCCTTGACACTTGTCATTTCCTATTTTTAGAGCACTCATGTATATTCTTTTCTTTCCATTTTTGAAGTATACATGTATGTATTTAACCTGGTAACATGTTCACACTCTGGAGACATACAACAGTTAGATATGTTATACATACTATCACAGTCTTCTGCTTGCCAATTTAATTATCTCTGGAGTATGATATGCTGTTTTGGCTTAATCCCAATCTTGTCCAACGCCTGTTTACAGACAACATGCATTTAACATTATCTATGTTGCATAAATAACATTTTGAAACTCGGGAGTTGAGTTTCTACCTGACCCCCGATTTTTGGGGTGTTACACATCACCTTATCAATACAGGCCTATTTATATCCTTAAGACTGCATCAGGACTCGACGCTCCCCTGCGGTGTCAGGATAAACTCATGGTCACTACTGAGGGCTCGTCACTAATCAGTGTAGGCCGACAGTAAGAATATAGTGTCCCATACCACCATAATCTGCTCAGAGTAGGGTGCTCACTAGTCACTACGGGGAGGTTTGTGGCTCCAGCGTAGGCCAACAGCACGACCACGGTGTCCCATACCACCATGCCCGACTCATGAGTCTTAGGAGATCTTGGTACCATGGTTAACGGGAGTTACACTGGTAAGTTCAGTGTCTTAGATTCAAACAGTGGCGACCAAACATGGTGAACAAGTATCGGTCAATTGGGTTAGTTGGTAAGCTCAACTAGGCCAAGCGCACGTTGAGTTGAACGACATGGAATGCATAAGCACTCCGTGTGGCCTAACCACTACCGAACTCCCCAAGCACGACTCAGATTCGCTAAACTCATCTTGTGTGGCAAAAGTAACTTCAACCACTGCTTGCGAAATGTTTTCCGATTACCTGGACCGTGGCACAGCCCCATTCACATACAAGGATAATAATTAGCATATGAATCATATTCTGCATTCATATGAACAACAATTGAAGTATAACTTAAAGATAAACAATACATGGAGGAATTAGTGCACACATTTATCATGATTTAACTAAATACACAATCCATGGAAGAAATCATACACTCAATTAGCAATCACATGATTTATGAAGGAAATCATTCACACAAGTATTATGATGGGGATCCTTATCCCAACCACTCTAGCAATCACACTCTACTAACTACTGACTCACTTAGACATTTAAACAAACACTTAGCTTACACTATTCAACATACATCACGTATGTCGACGCCGTTGCAAATTTGGACAAGACCTTTCGCCAAGGAGTTGCCGTATACATGTTAAGCATATAACAACGATCATTTATCATGACAAGCATATCAACAGATTCTGTACGCATACGTGTATTCTAATATATACATGAAATACGGTATTTACAATATACAGTATACATATACGGAAGACAAAATTGACAACATGTTTGGCATGTGTAATTACATTCACGACATGAATAAATCATTAACTATCATTGAAAGGGTTGAAAACCATAACCTAAGCGCATATAGTCCGCACCTTACGCCGGTAAACGCGTAACGAACTTAGTTTATTCACTCACGCTTCATCTACGGCCCGACGGCAACCTATTACATGAAATAGGTTAGCTAGCACTCTACTACAGCTAGTCTAGGCTTCAAAACAGGTTAGGTTTAGCTTAACTTACCCAATAACGGAGTCAGAATCGCCGGAAGAACGATTCAGATATGCCGGTTTAGAGTACAGATGCACGAAGAAGGATCTTACGGAGTTTCACCAGATTCTCCCACACTTTCTCTCTCTTTTCTTTCTTTGGAATCTCTAGGGTTTAGGAAATTTGTATGGGTTAGAAAGCGTAGGGTTTAAGGCCCTTTTATAATCCTAAACATGACGAAAACAGGCTTAAGGTCAAGGTATACTTAAATTATAACCAAATCGGGTACTTTCTGATCCAACGGAGCATTTCTGGAGGTCATGTTATCAATTGCGGTCGGACTTAAGCTCACTAGCATCGGATCTTTAATCAGTTAAGTTTTCAGTCTGATCGAATTTCCAGATCGTCCGTGGAGGACCAGTTTCAATTCAACCGTCATCGAACTTCAATCAGGGCCACTAGTACTTGGACATATATGGGCAATTTTTCCTGATTCGAGGGTGAAATTTGGTTGAATTCTAATGGCCAGAATGCTTAAAAATAACGCGCAAGTGAACGTACCAGATTTAGAATTTCTTTTCTAAATCTTTTCCTTTTCTCACTCTCTTCACTCCGAACTCAGTAAAATGGTGTCAGGACATCAGTTGGGCTTGATTTTCGAAACAATTTTCAAGTTGAACTAAGCGGTCATATCAGTCTGAGATTGTAGATATCAGACTTTCGACGTGCGGTCTAGATCCAATACAAAGTTACCAAACATTCCCTAGAACAACTGGGTTTAGAGTTGGATCCTAGATTTCAGGGTATTATAGCGTCATTGACTCTACAAGTTTTAAGTCTTGTAGAACATATTTAAAGCGAACAGTGTAAATTTCACAGCCAGTCTAACTTACTGCTAGGTAACTTAAGTTAAATTTCTAAAAGAATTAATCCTAAGTGATTTCTGATCGAGGTAGTACTTGGGTCTTGGTACGGAATTTTCTCGGTCGTTACAGGATGCCTATTGCATTTGACTGTGATTGGGACTGCGTTATAGTTTAGGCAATCGATAACAATTCTTGTTTGAGTGGCCGAGCTAGTCTCGCCACAATTGATGCGTTCAGTGAATCCGAGTCGTACGAGGATCGTTGCAACGGTACCTTGTCGATTTATTCAGCGTACACTCGTACTAGTCGAATTCGTCTAATAAACCGATTGCCCAATGTATGTTCACTATATATGAACACCACTACTTGAACCTAAGGTACCAAACTTATCAGTGAAAAGTCTTTTTAACCTTGGTACCTCAATCCGTTAAGACTCATGAGCCGGGCATGATGGTATGAGACACTGTGGTTGAGCTGTCGGCCTACGCTGGGGTGACGAGCCTCTCCGTAGTGACCAGTGAATAACTCAAACTCGTGAGCCGAATATGGTGGTATGGGACATTGTATTCGAGCTGTCGGCCTACCCTTGCACAGCCTGGCTGTGGTCCTCAGGCGGGTTAGTGACGAGCCTTCGAAAATAGACTGTCAGCTAGTAGGGTGTGGGTGGTAGTAACCTCGAGTGTACTCAGAGACTGCGTCAAGGCGATGAGCCTTTCCGTAGCAACTTGAGTACGAACTAGGCCTACACTGATCATGTGACAAGCACTTTGTAGTAGCCTAGAACTGCAACATCGTATGAGATTTACTAGGATTGACGACCTTAGATGGATCAATGTTGGGAATTGATATAAGGGAGGTACCTTAGTTTCCTAATCCTGCTGTACGGAAAGGACTAATAAGAACTTGGTAATCATGCTCATGCACCGCATTGCATGTGTCGTTTGGCATTGGGTAGAGCACTGAGGAAGTGACTGACATGCCGCAACCATGAGATGAAGATCACAGAGGGAGTGCAGGCGAGGGCATGCATCATCACTACATACCATTCTTGCATTAATTAGAGTACTTAGGACTTGTTTGTTGTACTATTTTATCATTACTGCTTGACTGAATTGATAATATGTTAACCTTTGCTGTATAACTCCACTAAGTTGATCACTCACTCCCACGTTCTGGGACGGTGTTTTAAACACCAACCAGACCCTGTTGTAGTTTCAGATGATGGCGCAGTCTATGAGGGAGAGCCAGACTTTGAGAATGATGAGTAGGCATTCTCATATATGCAGTATTCAGACGGGTTCATGTGAGCCGTGTCCTAATCGACGGGAATTTCTGGGATACTGATTAGATTACCTCATATATTTTGTAGATTTTGAAGTCTTATATGTAACTAACTGACTTGGTAACATGATCTTACTCAGGAGACATACAATTGCATATATGTTTATGTACTAAATACAGTATTCCACTTGCTTAAATTAATTATCTCTAGAGTATGATATGCTGTTTTGGTATAATCTCATTCATGTTCAATGCACTAATATGAACAACATTCAATCATCATGATCTATGTTGCATAAGTGATGCGTTGGAACTCGAGAGCTGAGCTTCTGCTCGACCCCCAATTTTCAGGACATTACAACTTCGTATTAGTCCTAATCATACTCAAACACAATAAGCATTCATGTGTGATAGTTAAAACAGTATGTGACAATCAAGTCAACTATAAATCTCATTTGAGCATTTTAACAAACACATAGAGTACATGCTATCATATATAGACATTTCATCCATAAATCACGTATTAGTGAGATAGATTACATGAAGAAAACTGTAACTATAGATAAGGTTATTGAGAATCCTATCTCAAAGTCTTCATTAAATACATTTCAACAACCATTTTCTCATTCAAGCATTTTATCAAACACTTAGATTATATATATCAACATATATGTAATAAAGTACTTATAACATATATTATGGCAAATTCTTTCATAGAGGACTTATCACATATACAACAATCATGTATTCTCAATCAATAAACATGACAAGCATAAATCATAATTCCATATTCATTCAACATTTCAACAAACACATGAAATGCATTAAAATTAACATAGTTCATATATATGTGTAATACACGGAAACCATCGCATCTAGGCACATGTGACATCAATCAAGTCAGTCATAAATCATTAACTGACATTGAAAGCCTTGAAGACCATAACTTAAACATTTATAGTTCGTACCTTTCGTCGGTAAACTCGTATCGAACTCAGTACAAACACTACGCCTTTGTCTATAACACAACGGCTGCCCAATCAATGAAATAGGTTAGTTATTTCACCAATTCCTCTATTTGAATCGCTAAAATAGATTAGGATTAGGATTTCTTACCCAAAAATGGATTTGGATTTATCGGTGTAGCGATACACGTAGGATGATTCAGCATGTGGAGTGGTGGGATCGAATCCCAGTAATGATCTCTCACTCACTCTCTCTCTTCTCCTCACTCTTTCCTTCTCTTTTCTCTCTTCTCTCTCTTAGGGTTTTGAAAATTCGTATGGAATGAGAGAAGGGTGGGTTAAGGCCCTTATATAGGCCCAGAACTGATGTAAATGGCCCCAGGGCCATGGTATAATTAGGTTGTAACCAAAGAGTGGCTGTTTCGGGCTAATGGAGCTCATCTAGAGGTCCATTTTCTACATAAGGTCCAGAGAAAGTTCCCTGACAATGGATCTATGTCAGGTTAAGTTTTCAGTCCGATTAGATTTGTGGATCGATCATGGAGGACCTATTTCAGTTCAACGGCTATTGTCACTCGATCAGGGCCATAAATATTGTAATGTCTTGAAAAAATCCGTACAAAGACCCGAGTACACCTCAGGAAGAAATCTCTAAGGACCAAATTCTTTAGAAATTAGATGAAGATTAATTCAGTGCTAAACTAAATCACCTATCGAATTAGCTTGGACAACTTTCAATACGAACTGCAATGCCCAAAATTAGTAGAATCACTGACGTTACACTACCTGAAAACCTAAGATCCATCTCAAAACCCAGTTCCTCTTGGGAGCACGTTGAAACCTCATATCGGACCTGGATAGTGCGTCAAAAGTTTGATTACCGTGAAACTATACGGTTATGACCGCCTTACTGGGCTTGACAATCATCTTTGAAATCAAGTCCTAAAGGTATCCATAAATATATAACTTGAGCCCGGAACGAAGTGTGTGAAAAATGTGAATATCTTTAGAAGGTGAGCTGAAACTTAAGTGAATTGAGCTGTTCACTTGTAGGCCAAATTTAGGGATTCAGACTGTCAGATTCTGGCCCAACTACACCCTTGAATCAGGAAAATTTTTCACCACATGTCATTGTACTTGTGGCCCTGATCGAGTAACGGTGATTGTTGAACTGAAACTGATCCTCCGTGGTCGATCCACGAACTCGATTGGACCGAAAACTTAACCTGGCATAATTCATCATCAGGGGACTTATTCCGGACCTTACGCAGAAAAGGGGCCTCCAGATGTGCTCTGTTGGACTGAAACAGCCGACTTTTGATTATAACCTATGTATATTATGGCCATGGGGCCAAACTCATCAATTCTGAGCCTATATAAGGGCCTTAACCCACCCCTCTCTCATTCTGTATGAATTTCAAACCCTAGGAGAGAGAAGAGAGCAAGGAGAGAAGGAAAGAGAGAGAAAGTGAGAGAGAGTGGGAGATCATTGCTTGCCTTCAATCCCATCGCTCCACGTGCCAAATCGGCCTTCCTGTATCGTTCTTTCGGTGATTCTGACTCTGTTCTTGGGTAAAAAATCCTAACCCTAATCTATCTTAGGGATTCAAATAGAGTGAGGGATGAAATAGCTAACCTATTTTATGCTATAGGTTGTCATTGTGCCGTAAACAAAGACATAAAGTTCAAATTGAGCTCGTTACGAGTCTACCGGTGAAAGGTGTAGACTATAAACGTTTAGGTTATGCTTTTCAGGGCCTTCAATGTCAGTAATGATTTATGACTGACTCGATTGCTGTCACATATGCTTACTTATGACATTTTTCATATATTACATATATATATAAACTATATTGAATATAATGCCTTCTATGTGTTTGTTTAAATGTTTGTATGAATATGGGATTATGATTTAGGCTTGATATGATTGATGTTTGAGAATATATGATTTTTGTACGTGTGACAACTCCTATGTGGAAGGATTTGCTATAATATGCGTTTTAACTAATTTATTGCATATATGCGACATGTGTAGTCTAAGTGTTTGATAAAATGGCTGAATGAGAAAATGCTTATTATAATGTAGTTAATGAGGGTGTTGAGATAGGTTTATCAAGTCCCTTATCTGTACTTATAGTTTCCTTTACGTAACTTATCTTACTACTATGTGATTTATGGGTGGAATGCCTATATATGATAATATGTGTATTACGTGTTTGTTGAAATGCTTAAATGATATTGATACTGAAATTGGTTGTCATATGCTGTCTTTGACTATCACATGTGAATGCTATTGTTTAGAGTGTGTTTAGGACTACGACGTAATCCAGGAAATTAGTAATAGGATTTGACCGAGTGACTGAATTAGCTTCACCACACGGACACGTTCGATGAATTCGAGTCATATGGTGACTATCGAGAGTGGTTAGGCCACACAGAGTGCGTATGTGCTCCATATCGATTAGATTAGCATATGTTCGTACCAATCGAACTTGTCAAGTAATCCCGATTGGCCTGAATGTGTGTTTACTATGTGTGGACGCAACTGCTTGAACCTAAGATACCACTTACCAATGAAAACCCCTTTAATCTTGATACCTTGATCTGCTAAGACTCATGAGCCGGGCATGGTGGTATGGGACATCGTGGTCGAGCTGTCGACCTACACTGGGGCGACGAGGCTCCCCGTAGTGTCTAGTGAGCAACCCAGACTCGTGAGCTGAATACGGTGATATGAGACACTGTATTCGAGCTGTCGGCCTACGATTGGGTGACGAGCCACCGTAGTGACCTCGAGCATACTCTAGGTCTGCCTGAGGTGACGAGCCTTTCTGTAGTAAATTAGTGTATAAAGCAGGACTGAACTAAGGTGATCAGCCTCTTTGTTACGACCTGGAATTATCTATCGTATGTGACTAACTAAGATTGATTACCCTAGATGGATCATTGTTTGGGTAAATGATATAAAGAGAGGTACCTTAGTTTCCCAAACTTGCTGTATGAATAAGTCTAATTAAGAACTTGGCTAATCACGTACATGCATCGCATTTGCATGTGCCTTTGGTGTTAGAGTTGAACATAGAGGAAGGAGTGTATACCGCGATCATGAGATGATGTCGTAGAGGGAGTGTAGGCGAGGGCATGCATCATTATGACATACTATCTTTACATTAACCAGAGTACCTAGGAATGCTTGTTGTATTACTTTATCATTACTGTTTGATTGAATTGATAACATGTTAACCATTGCCTTATATCTCCACTGAGTTGATCACTCATTCCCACTCTAGGACGGTGTTTTAAAACACCAACCAGACCCTGATGTAATTGCAGATGATGACAAGGCCTTCATGACGGAGCCTGACTTCTATGATGACAAGGAGTTCTCCTATATGCAACTATCGGGTGGGTCTATGTAGACCATGTTCTGATCAATGGAGTTACAGGGATATTGACTAGATGTCATTATACTTGTTATTTTATATTTTAGAATGCACATCTGTATTCATTTTGTCCATTTTGGGAGTATACATGTATATGTTTAACCTGGTAACATGTTCACACTCTGGAGACCTATAATAGTTTATATGTTTTATATATCTATCACAGTCTTTCGCTTGCTTAAATTAAATCATCTCTGGAGTATAATTTATTGATTTAGTACAATCCCACTCATATTTAATGCACTAATACAGACAACATTTAATCATCATTATCTATGTTGCATAAGTGATGTGTCGGAACTCGGGAGTTGAGTTTTGCTCGACCCTTGATTTTTAGGACGTTATAAGTTGGTATTAGAGTATGATTTGGATTAAATTGGACCTGGGTTATGGTAATATGATGCACACAAATGTACTTTGACTTAGGAGGGAGCGGTGAAACATAGAAACAGTTATAGGATTCTAAGTTTCATCTGTCGGTGATCATATGACCGTAAAGGCAAAACTGACCGCAGAGATCGAACCTGTAGGCACCTGTGATCATGCAAGATGATCTCAATCCTCCTTTAAGCCATTGATCGATGGGTTTGGACCATGATTCAAGCCTATTTCACACTCAAACAAACCAAAAAGCGTGAATACACACGAAAGGGGGACCCGAAACAACTCAAGCGGTTGAGGGGGCCCAAACCTTGCAAATCGGTGGGACCCAGGGGGTCCCCCGTACACATTTGTAACTCGAGATGGGGGTGGAAACTGCCCAACCACGACAGCACCGTGTTGGGTCCAATTCATTAGGGCGCACCCCGGTTCGGTTCGTTAGGGCCTATTGGGCCAGTTGGGCCAGCTCTTATGGATGGTTGTGGGGCCCACCGAATATGTGGGGACCCCTATTTCTTTACCTTTTGCTCCTTTTTTCTCCCTTACACACTTTCAAGCTTTCCTATATCTCAAAAAGTTCCATTTTTGACTCTCAAATCACCCCTCTAATCTCATCTTCTTCTTTTTTTTTTCTTGCACCACCTACACCAAACTCCCCATCTTCTACAACCACCTATTTATCTTAATCCCTCTCATTAGAGTGCATAATCCCCCCTTTTGTGTCTCAAAAACCTTAAAGTTCAATAACCCCTTCAATCCTCCCATCTTAATTCGCTCAAATGGCTCTTTTTGAGCTTATGGCAGCGATTTTCTCCATTTTCACACTTCTTTCTCTAATGGGATAGAAGAGGGCTCCTACGGATGAAGCTGGGCCTAGCTGCCCTACCCGTCCAAGGAAGAAGACGGGCACTGAAGCTAGCACAAGTGCCACCCAAGAGCGAAGGTCGAAGCGGGATCTTGATCCCCAAATCCCACTCGAGAGAGTTCTACCGGCGGGCATTGAACACGGTCAGTTTGGTGGCCGTAGGGTTGTGTTTGAAGCTTATATAGATGAAAGGCTATCTAGGCTGTATCTAATGATGGACTACTTAGTGGATGCCGGGTGGGGTCCCATATTTGAGGGTAAGTCTCACGCATGTGAGAATACTGTTCGAGCCTTCTACGCCCATATATGGGACCCATCGCTGGAGCCTCTGCAGTTCAAGATTCTCGTGGGAAGGTGGGAAGCAGTAGTCGGTGTAGATTTGGTAGCCCGGATCATGAGAATCCCACGTGGAGAGGTACACGTTAGTGAGGAGAATCTCAAGAACGCGCGAGAAAGAGATCACCACATGCATTTCCTTTGCGGCCGATTAGCTCACTGGAAGTGAGACAGATGCCTCCCGTCGATGGCATTAATGGACGATTTTTGCCTGCTACACCATATATTCACATATAATGTGAATCTTAGATGGGACAACTGTACCGAATGCACTCTCTTGATGGTGGATTTTCTGTATGGAGTTGGGTAAGGAGACAAGCTGTGTTTGCCTACGTTCACCCTGCTACAGATAGTCCAGACTGCACGCTCTGTTAGGAATGATGTCTCACTTCCATTTGGCCGACTTGTATGCAAGATTGCTCGAGAGTTCACCTGTAGACTTAACATGGATGACCTTGTGCCGATCCATTTCATTAATGATACTATACTCAACAACATGTGGATTGGCCCTCGACAATGTCAAGCCCGACTTGACGAGTATGGGGATGAGACAAAAAGTGAAGAGGAAGAAAGTATTGAGTTAGAGGAAGAAAATGAGTCAGAGGAAGGGGGTGAAGAGGGAGAGAGTGAGGAAGAGGAAGAGGAGGCCCAAGGTGTTGATGTGGGTTCTCCTCCCACTGCACAGGGGCACACGACAGTGATCAGGCTGCCCTGTAAGCCAGCTTGGTTCAGATTGAGGAGAGCCAAGTCGCCCTGAGATAGGAGATCCAGGAGACCCGGGCCGAAGTGAGATAAAAGCTTGAAGAGAATCAAGCCTTCGGAAAGCGAAAGTTTAACAAAGTGTCTCGCACCTTGAGGGCTATCCTGTGTTGTCTACAGGACAAGAGTGCTTCTCCACCATCACCGAATTCTGACGACTAGTCTTATGTTATAGTCATCTTTTAGTTTGTTATGTTTGTTATTTTCTTATTTCTATGTATAGCCTTGATAGGCTTAGTAGTGTGTAGAGTAGTTTATAGGTTTTAGTATGTAAAACCTTTCGTAGATTAGCTCACATGCATCTTTTGTCATGATCCATGTAATATTGCATCTCATATATTGTGAAAATTTTGGTAAATGAAATGCATGAAGCTTCTTTAGATTTGAAATGTGTATATGATCTTATATTAAATCTCACGGGTTGCGCCCTATGTTATATATAGGGAATGCCACCTAAGGCCATATGGAGTACGACACGTCTCACACTTGGTGACTCGATTGACGGGGCACCTCCCCTAAGCGATAGCCAGATGGACCCTAGTTTGGGCCTAACTCATGACACTATGTCGGATTCTCAGCCGGCCACTTGCCCCAAAAATGGGGCAACACCTGTTGCACCATCGATTCCTGAGTAGAACTGTGTGTCTACTTCGACGTCACACGTGCCTCAGTCGGTTCCTCCTCCTGATAGGTTGGAGCAGATGATGCTCTTGATGCAGCAACAACAGTTTTTTGACACCATTGCAAGGGCCCTTACCCAGAGCATGGGTGTGGTTTCACCTGCACCACTTGTGCATCCTACTGGAAATGTGGGTGCTAGCGGCCTATTTGAGCGATTCCAGCACTTTCGACCTCCTACTTTTATGGGTACTCATAGACTAGAGGAGGCCGAGTATTGGCTCGACCACATCTTGAAAATGCTGAAGCCGCTGCATTGCACTGAGTAGAGCAGGTGGAGTTGATCACCTATATGTTCGTGAAGGAGGCCAGCCTATGGTGGGATAGTATCCTGCAGACGGTTCCCATAGGGTATGTGTGGACATGGGAAGCCTTTAAGACGCACTTCCATGGGAATTATTTTTCTCCCACTTACCGTAATGAGAAGTAGAGTGAATTTCTTCACCTCCATTAGGGAGGGATGACACTGGCAAAGTATGAGAACAGATTTATGGAGCTGCCTGGATATGCTCCCCTGATATTAGCCAACTAGCCGATGTGAATGCGGCAATTTTCTGAGGGTCTGTGATACGAGATACAGTTGAAAATGTGTTGCTCTAGCATATCCAACTATACTGAGCTAGTGGGCATGTCTCTGCGAGTTGAGTAGGATGGGGACAAGTTTTCTCGTACATGTGTGCCTATAGTTCCTAGGCCTCGACCAGATTTTTCGAGCAGGCCATTCCTTGACAATAGGCCCCATGCAGGCTCGCCTCCTAGACTTAAAGCTCCACCAGCCCCGATGAGGCGAGCGGACTTGTGAAGCACCTACTGTAAGAGGTTTGGCCACGTTGATACCTATTATTTCACCAAGATGAGGGACAACGACTTTTCGCCTCCTAAGAGGATCAACCGCCAACTTCCTCAAACTATTATAGCCCCACCTCTACGGTCAGCACCAGCACATCTATCTTTTCGACCGCTTGCACCTTGATTTAGGCCGCCTCAGCAACCCATGATACCGTAGCGCAACAGTTCTTAGCAGGAGCGAGTACATGCTCTGGCAGCTGAAGCATCTGATTCAGTAGCTACAGTGTGTTTGGCTTTCGAGGTCACTACTCACATCTAAGGTACCCTCGTATTTCTGTTGGTGGACACCAGGTCCACTATTTCGGTGATATCATGTTCTGCAGTTAAACGCTTAGGGCTGAAAAATGACCTCGATGGTTGGGGTGAGAGTTATCGTAGCACCAGGAACTTTTATAGATGCCACCAAGTTATGTGAGGGTTGCTTGATAGATTTAGGGAGCAAGACGATATGCATTGACCTGACGTCATCCTTAGTATGGATTGACTTACTGAAATGAGGGCCGAGATTGACTACAAGACCTGACTGGTGACGGCGCACGGGCCTGACAACACGACCTTCACTTTCCTCATTCAGGTCAGTTACCCCTTTCGGGTTCTTTGTTATGCTGCCCTATTGAAGGATCATAGCTGTTCGACACTTAAAAACACGCTAGTCGTTCAAGAATTTGAGGATATGTTCAGAAAGATACCTGGATTGCCTCCTCCGTGCGAGATCGATTTTACCATTGATCTAGTGCCTGGTGCAACACCCATTTCATTACTGACTTATCGCATGCCTCCGTGTGAATAGAGGAATTGAGGAAACACATCGATGATCTGTTGGATGTTAGATTTATACGGCCTATCGTGTCTCCTTGGGGAGCAACTGTGTTGTTTGTGAAGAAGAAGGATGGATCTCTGCGATTGTGTATTGATTACCACAGATTGAACCAAGTGACGGTGAAGAACAAGTACCCTTTGCCTAGGATAGATGATCTATTTGATCAGTTGAAGGAGGCGCAGTATTTTACGAAGATCGACTCACAGTCAGGGTATCACCAGCTACGCGTCAGGGATGAGGATGTGCAGAATACAGCTTTCGGGACCAATTTTGGGCACTACGAGTTCCTTGTGATGTCGTTTGGACTCACAAACGCACCGGCCGTGTTCATGGACTTGATGAACTGAGTGTTTCAGCCGCATCTATTCTGATTCATCATCGTGTTTATAAATGATATCTTGATATACTCTAAGAGTCAGGAGGAACACAAGAATACCTGGGAGCAGTCTTTGATACTTTTAGGGAGAACCAGTTATTCACACATTATAAGAAGTGCGACTTCTGGAAGGAAGAAGTCAAGTTCCTGGGACATGTGGTGTCCAAAGAAGGGATAGCTGTGGACCTTACTAAGGTAGCCGCAGTTCAAGACTAGGAGAAGCTCGGTTCAGTTACTGAAGTGAGGAGTTTTCTTGGCCTGGTAGGTTACTACCGTCAATTCATTATAGACTTTTTCAAGATAGCTAGACCGTTGTCTCAGCTAACTCTGAAGGATCTCAAGTTTGCCTGGAATGAGAAGGCAGAAGCAGCTTTCCAGGAACTGAAGGACAAGTTGACGTCCACCCCTGTGTTAGTATTGCCAGAGCAAGGGGTCAAGTATACTATGTACACCGATGCATCTCATATTGGTTTGGGTTTTGTTATGATGCAGAAGGACAGGGTTATTGCCTATGCATCGCGACAGTTAAGGAAACAAGAGGAAAATTACCCTATGCACGACTTGGAGTTAACGACCGTCGTCTTTGCATTAAAGCTCTGGAGACATTACCTCTTTAGAGAGGAGTTCGAGCTCTTTTGTGACCACAAGAGCCTCAAGTACATATTCACGCAGAGGGACCTGAATATGAGACAACGAAGATGGATGCAAACCATGAAGGACTTGAAGTTTGAGGTCTCCTACCATCCTGACAAGGCTAACCTTGTAGAAGACACATTGGGCTGCAAGAAGACGATAGCATTTGCGACTCCGCTGATGATAACAGAGTAGGATATGGTAGAGTTTGTGTGGGACTTTGAGCAGAAACTTACTGTAGAAGAGCCATTCGAGAGCATCGCACATATTCGAGTTCAGCCACTTATCGATGACCGAATCATTGTGGCTCAGAAGGAAGATGAAGGGTTAGCGGAGTTGAGAAAGTGGGTCAGTAACGATGAAGACTCGGAATAGAGAGTTGATACGGATGAGGGTTTACATTATCGTGGCCGCCTATGCATCCCAAACCTTCATGACTTGAGAAAGGAAGTTCTCGAAGCTGCTTACAATTCAAGGATGACAATGCATCCTGGCCGTACGAAGATGTACCGAGACATGAAACACTCATACTGGTGGGACAACATGAAGGTCCACATAGCAGATTAGGTGTCCCATTATCTCACATGCCAGTAGGTCCAGACAGAGCATCGCTGACCTCTTAGACTGCTTCACCTATGGCCATAGCTGAATGGAAGTGGGATTTCATTTTTATGAATTTTATATCAGGGTTGCCGAAGATAAGGAAGGGACATGATTCCATATTGGTAATTGTGAACCGATTGACGAAATTGGCTCATTTCCTCCCTATCAGAGTTTTGAACTTAGCAGATGATTTGATCGGGGTGTACATCAAGGAGATTGTATGTCTGCATGGGGTTCCTATGGAGATAGTGTAGGATAGAGACACGCAATTCACATCTATCTTCTGAACTCGTAGCCAAGAAGCAATGGGAGTGAAACTGAAGTTCAGTACCGCGTTCCACTCACAGACTAACAGGTAGATGGAACGGGTAAATCAAGTGTTGGAAGATATGCTGCGAGCTTGTGTGCTTGATTTTAAGAACATTTGGGATGACTGTCTTCCTTATGCAAAGTTCGCTTATGACAACAGATTTCAGTTGAGTATTGGCATGACTCCCTATGAGGCCCTGTAAGGGCGTCCCTGTAAAGCACCATATTGCTGGTTGAAGATTGGTGAGAAGATTTGATTGGCCTAGAGTTAGTTTACGTGACTTCAAAAAAGATCGACAATATCAAGCGTCGACTTCTGGTAGCATAGAGTAGACAGAAAAGTTACGCCAATATGAGGTGGCGACAACTAGAGTTCAAGGTTGGGGACCATGTATTCCTAAAGGTTTTTCCAATGAAGGGAGTCCTCCGGTTTGGAAAGAAAGGGAAACTCACACCGAGATTCATTGGCCCATTTTAGATACTAGACTGAGTGAGTGTGGTAGCCTACCGCCTTGCTTTGCCCGCACCACTAGTAGGCGGGCATAACGTATTTCATGTGTTAATGTTGAAGAAATACATTTTTGATCCTTCCCACACCATCTTATGAGAGCAGGTACAGTTGAATGAGGATGTTACTTATGTACTACAACCGACGCGTATCCTAGATACGAAGGAACAAGTGTTGTACAGTAAAGTGATTCCATTTGTGAAGGTTCTGTGGACATAACACATTGAGGAAGAGGCTACTTGAGAAACAGAAGCCGAGGTTCATAAGAACTACCCTCAGATTCTCGAGGAGTATGAAAATGTACTAATTTCGAGGATAAAATTTTTCTTAAGGGGGGTAGATTGTAACGTCTCAGAAAAATCCATACAAAGACCCGAGTACCACCTCCGGCAGAAATCACTAAGGACTAAATCCTTTAGAAATTAGATGAAGATTAATTAAGTGTTAAACTAAATCACCTGTCGAATTAGCTTGGACAACTTTTAATACAAACTGTAAGGCTGAAAATCAGTAGAATCGCTGATGCTACACTACCTGAAAACTTAGGATCCATCTCAAAACCTAGTTGCTCTCGGGAGCAAGTTGAAACCCCGTATCAGACCTAGACCGCGTATTAAAATTTCGATTACCATGAAACTATACGGTTATGATTGCTTTACTAGGCTTGAAAACCATCTTAGAAATTAAGTCCTAAAGGTATCCAGAAACACACAACTTGAGCCCGGAGCGAAGTGTATGAGAAATGCGAATATCTTTAGAAAGTGAACTGAAACTTAAGTGAATTGAGCCGTTCATTTGCAGGCTAAATGTAAGGATTCAAACCGTCAGATTCTAACCCAACTACACCCTTAGATCAGGGAAAATTTTCACATGTTAGTGTACTTGTGGCCCTGATCGAGTAACGGTGATCGTTGAACTGAAACTGATCCTCCGTGGTCGATCCACGAACCCAATTGAATCGAAAACTTAACCTGGCATAGATCCATCGTCAGGGGACTTACTCCAGACCGTACGCAGGAAAGGGGCCTCCAGATGTGCTCTGTTGGACCGAAACAGCCGACTTTTGGCTATAACCTAAGTATGCCATGGCCATGGGGCTAACTCATTAGTTCTGAGCCTATAGAAGGGCCTCAACCGACCCCTCTCTCATTTCATACGAATTTTAAACCCCAGGAGAGAGAATAGAGCAAGGAGAGAAGGAAAGAGAGAGAAAGTGAGAGAGAGTGGGAGATCGTTGCTTTCCTTCAATCCCATCGCTCCACGTGCCGAATTAGCCTTCCTGTATCGGTATTTTGGTGATTTTGACTCCATTCTTGGGTAAGAAATCCTGACCCTAATCCGTCTTAGGGATTCAAATATAGTGGGGGATGAAATAACTAATTCATTTCATGCTATAAGTTATCATTATACTGTAGACAAAGACAGAGTTCGAACTGAGCTCGTTACGAGTCTACCAGCGACAGGTGCAAACTATAAATATTTAGGTTATGGTTTTCAAGGTCTTCAATGTTAGTAATGATTTATGACGGACTCGATTGCTGTCACATGTGCTTAGATATGACGTTTTCCATCTATTACACACATATATAAATTATGTTGAATATAATGCCTTCTATGTGTTTATTTAAATGTTTGTATGAATATGGGATTATGATTTGGGCTTGATATGATTGATGTTTGAGAATACATGGTTGTTGCACGTGTGACAACTCCTATGTGGAAGGATTTGCTATAATACGCGTTTTAACTAATTTATTACATATATGCGATATGTGTAGTCTAAGTGTTCGATATAATGGCTGAATGAGAAAATTCTTATTATAATGCAGTTAATGAGGGTGTTGAGATATGTTTCTCAATTCTCTTATATATAGTTACAGTTTCCTTTACGTAACTTATCTTACTACTATGCGATTTATGGATGGAATGCTTATGTATGATAACATGTGTATTACAGTTTCCTTTATGGATGGAATGCTAACTAGGATTGATGACCCTAGATGGATCATTGTTTGGGTAAATGATATAAAGGGAGGTACCTTAGCTTCCCAAACTTGCTTTATGAATAAGTCTAATTAAGAACTTGACCAATCACATACATGCACGACATTTGCATGTGCTTTTGGCGTTGGAGTTGAGCACAGAGGAAGGGGTGCATACCGTGATCGTGAGATGATGTTGCCAAGGGAGTGTAGGTGAGTGCATGCATCATTATGACATACCATCCTTGCATTAACCAGAGTACCTAAGAATGCTTGTTGTATTGCTTTATCATTATTGCTTGATTGAATTGATAACATGTTAACCTTTGCCTTATAACTCTACTGAGTTGATCACTTAATCCCACTCTGGGATGGTATTTTAAAATACCAACCAGACCCTGTTGTAGTTGCAGATGATGACGAGGCCTTCGTGACGGAGCTTGACTTCTATGATGACGAGGATTTCTCTTATATGTAGCTATCAGGCGGGTCTATGTAGACCATGTTCTGATCGACAAGGTTACAGGGATGCTGACTAGATGCCATTACACTTATTATTTTATATTTTAGAATGCACATGTATATTCATTTTGTCCATTTTGGGAGTATACATGTATATGTTTAACCTGGTAACATGTTCACACTTTGGAGACCTACAACAATTTATATGTTTTATATATCTATCACAATCTTTCGCTTGTTTAAATTAAATCATCTCTTGAGTATGATTTGTTGATTTGGTATAATCCCACTCATGTTTAATGCACTAATGTAGACAACATTTCATCATCATTATCTATGTTGCATAAGTGATGTGTCGGAACTCGGGAGTTGAGCTTTGCTTGACCCTCGATTTTCAGGCATTACAAGTACACTAACCTATGTAGGAAAATTTTCCTGATTCGAGGGTGTAGTTGGGTCAGAATCTGACGGTCTGAAACCTTAGATTTGGCTTGCAAGCGATCGGCTCAATTTACTTAAGTTTGAGTTTATTTTCTAAAGATATTCGCGTTTCTCACGCACTTCGCTCCGGCCTTAAGTTGTGCGTTTCGGGATACTATTTGGATTTGATTCTTTCAATGGTTGTCGATCCTAGTAAGGCGGTCATAACTGTATAGTTTCGTGGTAATCAGACTTTTGATGCGCAGTTTAGGTCTGATACAGAGTTTCAATGTGCTCTCGAGAGCAACTGGGTTTTGAGATTTACCCTAGGTTTCTAGGTAATGTAGAGTTAGCGATTCTACTAGTTTTAGGTTTTGTAGTTCATATAGAAAGTGATTTAAGGAAATCTACCGATTAATTCAGTTTAATACGAAATTAATTTTCATTTAATTTCTAAAGAATTCGACCCTTAGTGATTTCTGCCTGAGGTGGTACTCAGGTCTCTGTACAGATTTTTTCGAGACGTTACAATCTACCCCCCTTAATGAAAAATTTCATCCTTGAAATTAGTACCTTTTCGTACTCCTTGAGAATTTGAGGGTAGTTCTTTCGAACCTCGACTTTTGTTTCCCAAGTAGCCTCTTCCTCAGTGTGTTGTCCACAGTACTTTCACAAGTGGGATAAACTTACTATGCAGCACCTACTTCTTCCTATCTAGGATACGCGTCGGTCGTAGCACACAAGTAGCATCTTCACTCAACTATACTTGCTCCCATTTGATAGTGTGAGAAGGATCAGAAACGTACTTCTTCAGCATTGATACATGAAATACGTTGTGCACGCCTACGAGTGGTGTGGGCAAAGAAAGGCGGTACGTTACCATACCCACTCGATCTAATATATGGAATGGGCCAATGAATCTCGGCATGAGTTTCCCTTTCTTTTCAAACTGGAGGACTACCCTTCATTGGGGAAACCTTCAGGAATACAGTCTCCAACCTCAAACTTTAGCAGTCACCACCTTATATCGGTGTAACTCTTCTGTCTGCTCTGAACTGAAAGAAGTCATCACCTGATAATGTCAATCTTCTTTTAAGTCGCTTGCACTAACTATGGGCCAATCAAACTCTTCTCGCTAATCTCTGCCCAGCAATGCAGTGCTCTACATGAGCGCACATACAATGCCTTGTAGGGAGCCATGCCAATACTTACTTGAAAGCTGTTGTTATAAGCGAACTTAGTATAAGGAAGACAGTCATTCCAACTGTCCTTGAAATCAAGCACATAAGCTCACAATATATCTTCCAACACTTGATTTACCTGTTCTGTCTACTTGTCAGTCTATGGGTGGAACGCAGTACTGAACTTCAGCTTTACACTCATTTCTTCCTGGATACAAGTCTGGAAGATAGATGTGAATCGCGTGCCTCGATCTAACACGATCTCCATAGGCACTCCATGCAGACATACTATTTTCTTGATATACAGCTTGACAAATTCATCTATTGAGTTTGAAACTCTAATAGGGAGAAAATGAACCGATGTCGTCAATCGGTCCATAATCGCCCAAATGGAGTCACGTCCCTTCCTCGTCTTCGGTAACCCTGAGATGACATCCTATTTCCATTCTACTATGGGCATGGGCTGAAGCAGTCTAGGAGGTCGGCGATGCTCTACCTTGACCTACTGACACATGAGACAACGGGACACATAATCTACTATGTGGGCCTTCATGTTGTCCCACCAGTAGGAATGCTTCATATCTCGATACATCTTCATACTGCCGGGATGCATCGCCATCTTCGAATTGTGAGCAACTTTGAGAACTTTCCTTCTCAAGTTATGAAGGTTTGGGATGCATAGGCAGTCATGATAACGTAAACCCCCATCTGTACCAACTCTCCATTCCAAGTCTTCATTGTCGCTCACTTGCTTTCTCATCTTTTTCAATAGTTTATCATCTCTCTGAGCCACAATAATCCTGTCATCAATGAGTGGTTGCACACGAACGTGTGCGACACTCTCGAACGGCTCCTCCACCGTAAGCTTCTGCTCGAAGTCTCGTACAAATTCTATTGGTTGTCGGAGTCGCTTGTGAGGGAGCTTTGTGTGAGGGCATGCATCATTATTACACACCATTCCTGCATTAACAAGAGTAGCTATGAAGTAATTGTTGTATTGCTTTGTCATTACTGCTTGATTGACTTGATAACATGTTAACCTTTGCCTTATAGTACCACTGAGTTGATCACTCACTCCCAACCTGGAATGGTGTTTTAAAACACTAACCAGATTCTGTTGTAGATGCAGGTGATGACGAAGTCTGTGTGGCTGAGTTGGACTTCATAGATGAGGAGGAGGAATTCTCTTATGTTTAGCTATTAGGTAGGTCTACGTAGACCTTGTTCTGATCTGACGGGATTACAGGAACACATGGATTAGTTGGACACTTACATTTTGACCTTTTGTATATTTTGAAACAAGCTTTGTATATATTAAACCCTGTTACATCATCATACTTTGGAGGCTGTGAACCACTTACTTATTTCAATATATATGTTGAAGTCTTCCGCTTGCTTAATTAAATTATATCTGGAGTATGATATGCTGTTTTGGTATAATCCCACTAATGTTTAACTCATTAATATGAACAAAATCTGAACATCATTATCCATGTTACATAAGTGATGTGCTGGATCTTGGGAGTAGAGCTTTGCTTGACCCTCGAAATTCGGGGCGTTATAGGACCTCTGGACTACGACCCTATGCCGGCTAAGACGAGCTCTCGTCTTCGTCCTCATCTTATCCTAAAAAGGTTGGCCGAGTTGAGCTCTCCTCCTCATCCTCGTCTTCATCTGAAAAGCTACGGTCCCAGATCGACCAACTCATCCTCGACCTAAAGGCCAAGTGCTAAGCCCCGAATAAGCACGCCTAACAGACTCTGACCCCGATGACTCGACTATGAATTCTAACTGCAGGTACTCACTCATGGACTCAGATGGGATGAAGTTCGAGCCCGAATGAAGATGTTCCAAGTACCGAGTCTGAAAATCAGTCCGAATGTGGACGCGACTAAAGATCACGCCTGGAGATATGCTCCATTAAGACACAGTGCGCTACATGATCCAAAGATTGTGGAGTATCTCCACGATTGCAATATCCTCTTGATTGATGCCGAGATTGACGGACATGATCCGCCCAACCCACAGGTATAAATACTAGGGGACCCTAGTGCAACAGGTATGCAATATCTCGCACTCTCTCTACATTATGCGACTTAGACCCAGATTCCCTAGCTTGACTTAAGCATCGGAGGGTCCCCTGTTTAAGCAAGGGTCTTCTTTGCTCACTTTTCTATGTGGGACCAGGGTTCGTTCGAGGTTCGTAACATTGAGTGGAGGGTGATCCAGATTTTGACTTTAACATTTTTTGGTACCATCTGTGGGAAATTCAAATAAAAAGTTAGATCGCTTTACCAGGAAAATGGTGAAAAGGAAAAAGAAGGTGATAACAGTGAAGCCCGAACCTAGTGGACGACATTAGTCTTCTTCACTATTATATACCGAATTGGCTCCAATAAGGCCATCCCAACAAACTCAGAGTCGAGGAGGAAAGTATTAGGTGTTACAAAATGAAGTTCAGATGCTGAGGGACGAAATCAGCCGAATGAAAACGCAATAAAACCAATAGTCACCTCTTAACATGGGGGAAACCACCTCGGCACCCGAGGAACGACTACATCAAGTCAGTTCTTGAGTCAGGGGGTCCCAAACAAAGTCTGCACGAGCTCCCAACCCTATGCAGAATGCGGTGTCCTAGAATCAGTCCACCCAAGTCCTGGAACCTAATAGAGATGCGAAACCATCCTATGTGTCCGCAACTTCAACTCTGGCCCCTATTGATGTCACGCCTCAAACTTGAAAAATGGGCTCACAAAATTCTCGATTGTCGAATCCGGCGCCAACAGCCTCTGTAGTGCCCCATTCTCGGTTCTTGGCATTCATATGCCAGATTTCGATCCTGGGATCCTATAAAGAGGATTTTTGGTAAATTTTTTTTATAATGGATCATAACCATAAGTATAACCAAGTCACAAAATAACATCACCACATATCTACTATATTAAAAACTTTAAGTACAATGCGGAAAGGGAAATATAGGGTAATCTAAAGGCTCCAAAATAGTCTGATACGTGCTCCTACGTCAGTGTTGCTGTGATCCAATCACACCAGCACACAATGGTTGTGCATAATCTTACAAAATCTTAGAGGGTGGTGTAAGTGTGTGCACAAGGCAAGTGCCAAGTGTACAATATCAGAGTAATGTAGAAATATGCGAGTAAGTCCATGAATGCCATCAACTGTATTAAAGCTATGTGATGCAAGGCATGAATGCTATTGGCCATACCAAGACCATGCGATGTGAGGCCTATGTAGCCAAAGGTCATATGCGAGATGCAAAGCAAGCATGCTAGTCCTCATCAAGTACACATATCAGTACAGTTTCTCTCTAGGATATCACTGGGGTCTAATACACTTCACACTGACTGTCGCCTCCCTAGCTACATAGCCTAGTAAGTGGAAGAGAACACATTATTGGCCTGACAAGAAGTCTGCCAATACTTACCCGACTTATCGATAGTGGAGTCATTTGCAAGCTGGTCAAACTCAGCCTAGCTTACAACTCCCTCACTTGGGCGGATAAGGACACACCCTCTTCCAACCGACCATGACAAAGTGGAAGACGCGACCTACTGGTATTCGGCACTCCTGCGCCCATGTATCCACTCGGTCTAAACTTTGTAGCATCTCCTGGTACCAAAAAGGTTCAGGGACTTTCACCCAAGGATATCTTAAGTTCCCACAGTGCTAGAACCAAGTATTTTCAGTATTCAATATGACCATCCACGATGTGCCTGTGGAGCCACGACCCTGATGTCGCTAGGGCATACAATGATCAAGTCACAAATATGCGAGATACATGAGTCACACCGTACAATCATGCGGTAATCCTGCGCGTACCACGCGCTCATTTGGGTAACTCTTATCAATGAGTCTCATAAATAATTTGTCCAATGGCATATGCAATGATTAGTCACTACTCATATCAAGCATACATATGATGCGTATGGGCATGAGTCATGGAATTATACTAAGCATGTTATAAGGTGATGAACTATCTTCACAACGAAGAAGGGCTTAGATGGCCTACGCACAACAAGTATGGGCCTATCAATGAGCCCTAGGGAGATTTATAATACGGATATTTAACCAACATTATTCTTATAATGTGAACATTAAACCAACATTGTTCCCAAGGCACTGCCTACCATAAACATCATTACACAAACCATGGTGGAATCACACATTGTAATGGGCCTTATGTACATCCCAATGGGCCTCAACCCATGGGCTTAAATATGTCAAATGGGCTGCATCACATGGGCCTCATATATGTCAAGGTGGGCCTCAATGGACGGACCACAAATACATCAATATGGGCCTCATCACATAGGCCTTATATATATCATGGTGGGCCTCAACAACGGGCCCTGTACATCACATCGGGCTTTATCAAATGGGCCTTATATACATTGTAATAGGTCATTACCCATGTAGAGATCATTCTAGAGCATTTCATAAGGAATGAATTGTATCGAAAGATCATCTTGACCGCACTCCAGATAATAGTGGTGACAATGATTTCCACCATTAAAATCCTTAAGGTCCACCATAACGTTTATTTTTCCATCCAACAGTTGATAAGGTCACACAGACCTAATAAGAATAAATAAATAATTTTATGTTTATTCAAAACCTCTGGGCCAGAGGAGTTTCAATGGTAGACGTTTAACCCACCACTGTTATTAGTGGCCCACCAGATAAATAGATCTTTCTCCTTTTGACCTCAAGCCACAAGATAAGCTTGCCAAATGGTGGACAGTTTGGATGCAACACATGCATCATGGTGGGTCCCATATAGATGGACGATATGGATGAAACAGGTGGCCCACAGCACTGGGTGATGCCACTACTGTAGCTATGAAGCTGGAGTGAGGTACACTAGCCATCCTACTCCTTACGTGGGGACGGTGTGTGCTAAACACAATGTTAGTGGGTCCCACGTGGGGTTCACCATAATGTTTATCTGCCATCCAATCTGTTGGTAAGGTCACACAGACCCGTATGAAGAAGAAAAACAAATTTCATAATGATCCAAAACTTTTGTTACCTAAAAAGGGTTTTAATAGCAAACGTTCAATCACACTGTTTCCTGCCTATGGGCGACCTGTGTCCCATACGCGTCTGATCTTTGGAGGGGGCCCACTACTGGAAGGTGGCCTACCCAATGCATGATGTTGATGTGCATTACACACATCACGGTGGGGCCCACATCATGGACCCACGTTCCTGCCCACTGTCAACCGCAGCAGCAGGACATTGCTACAGCGTCCTCTGGACGCGCAGCAGCACCTGCTGCATTATATATATATATATATATATATATATATATATATATATATATAAAATGTATTTCTGAGGTTTTCGTATGTGGGGCTCGCATCCAGAAATCCAACCCACTCATTAGATTCCATGCCTCAAGACAGTCTAAATGAGCTCAATATTCGATGTGTTTTGGCGGGTAGAAACATCAAGGTGGGTCTTAGTCGCTTTGAATGGTAGAATCATAGTTTTCTATGGTATGGCCTGCTTAATTATCGAATTGGCTTCATTTTTCGGCTTAACACCTAAAATGAGCTGAGGAATGAAATGGACGGTGTGGATTAAATCCATACATAAAGGCGGGGCCTGCATGAGTGGTCCACCCAAAAGCTTGTTGAATTAAGCTAATATTTTTGTTTTCATTCCATATCCAGCATCCCTGAACGCTAGATGGTTTGGACATAACACTTGTATAATGTGGGCCTTGCTCAGGTGGGCCACCAAATGCACGGATGGCGTGGATAAGACATACATAAAGGTGGGGTCCATCCAAGTGGGCCACGCAGCCACATCATCACACACAATAGAAAAAATGAAAGAGAGAGGTGAAGAAAGAGAGAGAGAGAAAGAAACAAAGAGATCGAGTGATGTAGGGACCTCGGCATTATAGGCCTCCCTTCCATGATTTACAACATACATCAAGTGGGTCCCATTACATATTGGCCCACTGATTAAAATCAATGGTGGAGATCCTTTCTCCACCAAAATGCAGGGTCTAGTTGACCCTATCCATGCAAATAAACTTCATGATGGGGTCCATGGAGAATGACCTCATCATGAAATGATCATGGGAATCAAGGTGGACTATTGGTTACCCCTTGGGTCCAAAGTGAGATCCATACCATCAATTGGTAGGCCTCACTTGGCCCATCATAAAAAATATGAAAATCTAGGCATATAAAGCACCCACCATTTGATCTTCTTGGTTCGATGGAATGACGATCTACTTGTGCTTCTCCTTGATGGAAGATGATGAGAGATGAAGGGCTAGGATGGAGGATTTTGGAGTGGGAAGTGGGCCACACACATTCACTTTTCTCTCTTAGAATTGTTGGACGTCCACCACATTTTTCTTCTTTGGTGTTGCTTGGAAATTGTGTTGAGAAAGAGAGAGACAAGGGGTGGTTGTAAGAGAGATGATGGGTGTGAGTGATGGGTGAGGTGAGAGATTTGTTAACTTTTGGGGTAGATTGCTTGACTTGTCGAGAAAGAAAGCATGAGTTACTCTTGTACTTAACATGAGGTGATTGATTGATTGATTGGGTGATTGATTGATGAGACATGTTATAGAGATTCTTTTGGGATTATAAATGCAGTGTTTTCTCGAACGGAACGCGGACCCTCATCTCCCTGCTAGGGTATTGGATCGGTATGCAAGAAGCTGCGTTGGAACCGTGGTGACGGTACGGTCGTAATGGTGCAAGTCTCAGATTAAGCCGATTCAAATTTGTAGGATACGACTTAAGGTCGTGCACAAATATCTATTATAGGTTGTAGGTTGTCAAAATTCGACGAAAAGGATTGTGGGAGTTTACAAAACAGTACAGACTAGGATATGGGTCTTACAACTCTTCCTTCTAAATAAAAATTTTATCCTCAAAATTTATACTACCATCGCAATTAAGCATAACTCATAAGGGAAAAAGAACATAACATCATATATAATCAAAATACAATACAACATACAATCAAACATCAAAAAGATGGAGATAGAGCTCTCGAATATCCGCCTCGTGCTCCCAAGATGCCTCATCCATACTATGATAGCCCCACTGCACCTTCACCAAGGGAATGACCTTGGTCCGGAGGACGTGCTCCTTCCGATCGAGGATAAGAACTGGCTGCTCAATGTAAGAAGCATCCTCACGAACCTCCAACGGCTGCCAATCAGTAATGGGAATGATGTCTGACCCACACTTTCTTAACATAGAGACATGAAAAATGTTGTAGACACCCGACAACTGAGATGACAAGGCAAGTCGATAGGCCATGATGCCAATGCACCCGATGTCTCGAAAGGTCATATGAATCTCGGGGCAAGCTTTCCCTTCGCTTCAAAATGAACTACACCCTTTATAAGTGAGACCTTTAGATACACATGGTCCTCAACGACAAATTCCGAGGGACGACGCCGACGATCAACAAAACTCTTCTGCCGGCTCTGAGCTATGCGCTTCCTTTGCTTGATGATATTGATAGCCTTTGACGTTTGCTGCACAAGCTCGAGACCTAGGAGACTCCGCTCTCTAACTTTGGTCTAACAACTCAGAGATCTGCATGGTCTGCCATATAATGCCTCAAAAGCAGCCATGCCAATGGTTGCCTGATAGCTGTTGTTGTATGCAAACTCAGTCAATCTCAGGTGCTCGTCCTAACTACCTGAGAAGTCAATCGCGCAGGTCTGAAGCATATCCTCAAGGATCTGGTTAACTCTCTCGGTCTAGCCATCGGTCTACGGATAGTACACGGTGCTAAGCTACAGATCAGTCCCCATAGCTCTCTGGAAGCTCCCCTAAAACTGAGATGTGAACCTCAAGTCTCAATTGGAAACGATCGAAACAGGAACACCGTGCAGTCTCACAATCTCATCAACAAATAGCTTGGCGAGTCGGTTTGCATGTCAAGTCTCACAAATCGCACAAAAAATGTGCTAACTTTGTCAGACGGTCCACGACAACCCAGATGATGTCATGATCGCGCTGGGTCCTCGGCAAACCCATGTTAGAATCGATAGATGTGTACTCTCACTTCCACATTAGGATGTTTAACGGCTGCAATAGACCAGGGGGTCTCTGATGATCGGCCTTGACATGTTGGCAAGTGTCACACTCGGCCACAAAACTGGATATCTGGCGCTTCACCCTGCTCAAAAATACTGTCACCTCATGTCACGGTACATCTTCATCGAGCCAGGGTGGATAGAGAACGATGATCGATGTGCCTCGGTCATAAGATCTCGACGCAACTCTGGAATATCCGGGACATATAATCGGTCTCTGAAGCGAAGTCCACCATCAGAACCAATCAGCCAATCTGACTGACTCTCGGATATTTCCTTAGCTCGGTAATCCTGTAATGACTCATTTGTCTATTGAGCCTCGATCACCCTTATAACAAGAGAGGGTTGATCGTCAGGCTCAATAGCTGAACGATAGAAGATTGCAGACCAATATCGAAGTCATACTCTATTACATCCTCGAGAATCCTCCACTCCTAAATCATCATGTGTGCCAGGCCCCGTAGCTGACGGTTGAGAGAATTCGCCACCATGTTCGCCTTACCCGGGTGGTACTGGAGATCAAAATTATAGTCCTTCAGGAGCTTAATCCAATGCCTCTACCTCATGTTTAGCTCGGATTGAGAGAATAGATACTTCAAGCACTTGTGGTCGGAGAAGAGCTCAAACCTCACCCCATAGAGATAGTGCATCCACACCTTCAGGGCGAAGATAATTACTGCCTGCTCCAAATAATGTATGGGGTAGTTCAGCTCATGGACCTTGTGCTGGCGAGATGCACTAGCCACTGACTTCCCGTGCTGCATCAGGACAGCATCCAAGCCAACTTGTGTGACATCGGTAAATATAACAAATCCATCACTCCTAGAGGGAAGAGTGAGGACAGGAGCGGATGTGAGGTGGTCCTTCAGCTCCATAAATGCTTGCTTACAAGCGTCGCTCCAAACGAACTCGGCACCCTTTCGGGTCAACTTGGTTAACGAGGTTATAATACGAGAGAATTCCTCAATGAAACGTCTGTAGTAGCCTGCCAAATCAAGGAAACTGTGGATCTCCAATGCGTTCGTGGGTTGGTCCCACTGACGCATGGCATTAATCTTCGAGGGGTCTATTGCGACGCCCTGCCTCATCACCAAATGATCGAGAAACTTCACCTCCTCTTGCCAGAACTCGTACTTCTCCAACTTTGCCTAAAGCTGGTGTGCATGGAGGTTCTGCAAGGAAATCTCTAGATGCCGCTTATGCTCCTCACGGGTCCTCGAATATATCAGAATGTCATAGATGAACACCACAACAAATTGGTCGAGATACAAACGAAAGACCTCGTTCATCAACTACATTAATACTACGGGTGCATTGGTCAGTTCGAAGGACATGACTTGGAATTCAAAATGACCATAGTGCGTCTTGATGGCTGTCTTTGGGATATCCTCATCTCGGACTCGAACCTGATGATAACTGGACCACAAGTTTATCTTCGAAAAGAATTGTGCCTCCTGCAGCTGATCAAACAAATCATTGATCCTCGGAAGCGGGTACTTGATCTTGATCTTGACCTTGTTGAGCTCGCGGTAATCACGCAGAGCCTCAATGAGCCATCCTTCTTCTTCACCAAGAGTGCCAGCGCTCCCCACGGTGAACTTCTCGGACAGATAAAGCTTAACTCACTCAACTCATCCAACTGCTTCTGCAGTTCTCATAACTCCAACGGTGCTATACGATACAGGGCCTTTAAAATAGGTGCGGTACCGGGCACGGATCAATCTAGAACTCGGTGTAACGACGAGGTGGTAATCCCGGAATCTCCTGAAACACATTGTGAAAACCATAAATGATCGGTAGCTGGTCGATACTCAAAGCAACTGACTCAACGACACATGATAACAGGTAGGAAAGATACTCTCCTATGGGCTCAGCAATAACTAGAACTTTGACACGCTGGGTATACAGAACGTGACTGTTCTCCTGGAGCAGTCCAATATGGCGTGGTACTCAGTGAGCCAATCCATGTCCAGGATGACATCAAACTCGGACTTCGACAGTAAGAACAGGTCGATCAGTAAAAAGATATCCCCAATCAGAACGGGGTAAGATGAGAAAAATCGGTCTAATATTGCAGTCTTCCCTAAGAGCATCAATACTGACAAACCCTCATGGGCAGACTCCATCGGCAGATTGGTCGATCAGCAGAAATCATCGGCCACAAAGAAATATGATGCATAAGAATCAAACAATACCGTGCAATTTATGTAGAAACAGGGAGAGTACCCTCGACGACTCCTCTTGATGACTGAGGGTCCTGCTGGGCAGCATAAAATCTGCCCTGGGCCTGCTAGGGAGGTGTAGGTCCTCTCTGAGGTCTCTGCTACTACTGCTGCCGCTATGGTGCCCTGATTTGCTCTCTCTGTTACTGTAAAGGAAGTCCAAGAGGCTGGTGCTGCGGTGGGGGTTGTCATGGAGGCTGATATAGTGCCCTCGGCTGCTACTGCTGTAGATGGGGACACTCATGCCTACGATGTCTTGTCCTACCACATCCAAAGCAAGTACCTGAAAATGGTCCCGGAGATGGTGCTGGGGGTGCCACTGGTGCTCGAAATGATGGGCGGGTCATGCGTCGCTACTGTGGACAATGCTGCTGTTACTGGGAGCTACCAGAGGGTGCCTTCCTCTTCTGATCTCCCCTCTGGTCATGGGCTCTCTGCAAAAGGGCCCAATCTGACTCGTAGATCTAGGCCCTCTCCACAATCTTCTCAAACGTTGGAAGCATGTGTCATATTAGACAGCTTCTGAGGGCAGGACGCATGCCGTTCTTAAAACGACAGGCCTTACGACCCTCATCATCAACAAGATATGTCACGAATCTCGATAGCACGATGAAACGTGCCTCATACTGAGACATAGTTATGTCTCCCTGGACCATAGTCTCAAACTCTAATGCACACTGCTGGCGCACATGCTTGGGAAAGAACTTCTAGTCAAACCAGTTTACAAAGTCCTCCTAGGTCTACTCAAAATTGGCTGCTACCGCTCAAGCTACAAATGCCCACCAATGCTGAACCTCACGCTGAAGAAGAAATATGGCTAATGGGACTCACTGCTGGGTCATACATCTCATGGTGTCAAATATCTTCTTCACCTCATAGCACCATATCTCTGCTGCAGTAGGGTTTGACTCACCTCAAAAATGCAGGGGATCTTGCTGTCGAAAGTCCTTGAGAAGAATGCTTGCACGCTCTAACTCAGCCTCGACTGGTGTAATAATGGGACGCCTGCTCTACGCCTGAAGAATAGCGGTCATTACCTGTAACATCTTCTGTAGCTGGGCGGTACTCACCGGTACGATCGGATCCACACCGGTCTCGGGTAGAGGAGTAGCATCCTCAGGCTAGAAAGCAAGAATATCTGGTGGTGGTGCGCGAGTCACAGGTGGTAGAGCGGGAGTCACATGTGGTGGAGCAAGATTTGCTCGGGTCACTCTTTTAGGCGGCATGTCCTACAAGAAGGGACAATGGCCAATCAGCCTTAAGAATTCTCGAAGGCATAAATGTTAAGGGGTCTATGTCAGAAGATCGCTAAGTCATTCGGACTCGAGACCTATTCATTCTAAGTTATAGTAGATATGTGATGTGATCCTCAGGTATTTTCAAGTTATGCTCTGATACCAACTTCTGTCACACCTTAAACTCAAAAAATGGGCTTACAAAATTCTCGATCACCGAATCTGGCGCCGACAACCTCATTAGTGCCCCATTCTTGGCTCCTGGCATTCATATGCCAGATTTCGATCCTGGGATCCTATAAGTAGGATTTTCAGTATTTTTTTTATCATGGAGCATAACCACGAGCATAACTAAGTCATAATACAACATCACCACATATCCACTATATCAAAAACTTTAAGTAGAATGTAGAAAGGGAAATACAAGGTTATCAAAAGGATCCAAAATAGTCTGATATGCGCTCTTCCCTCAATGCAGCTGTAATCCAATGACACCTACATGCAACGGTAGTGTATAAGATTACAAAAACTTAGAGGGCGGTGTAAGTGTGTGTGCAAGGCAAGCACTAAGTGTATAATATCAGAGTAATGTGAAAATATGCGAGTAAGTCCATGAATGCCATCAGCTGTACTAAAGCTATGTGATGCAAGACATGAATGCTATTGGCCATACCAAGACCATGCGATGTGAGGCCCATGTAGCCAAATGTCATATGTAAGATGCAAAGCAAGCATGCTAGTCCTCATCAAGTACACATATCAGTACAATTTCTCTTTGGGATATCACCGTGGTCTAATACACTTCACACTGACTGCCGCCTCCCCAACTACATAGCCTAGTAAGTGGAAGAGAACACATTATTGGCCTGACTAGTAAGTGAAAGAGAACACATTATTGGCCCGACTCATCGATAATGGACTCATTTGTGAGCTGGTCAAACTCAGCCTAGCTTACAACCCCCTCATTTGGATGGATTAGGCCACACCACTTTTCAATCGACTAAGACACAGTGGGAGACGTGACCTACTGGTATTCGGCACTCCTGCGCTCATGTATCCACTTGGTCTAAATGTTGTAATATCTCCTGGTACCAAAAAGGTTATGGGACTTTCACCTAAGGACAGCCTAAGTGCCCACAGTGCTAGAACCAAATATTTTTAGTACTCAATATGACCATCCACGATGTGCCTGTGGAGCCACGACCCTGATGTCGCTAGGGCGTACAATGATCAAGTCACACATATGCGAGATACATGAGTCACACCGTACAGTAATACGGTAATCCTGCACGTACCACGCGCTCATTTGGGTAACTCCTATCAATAAGTCCCATAAATAATTTGTCCAATGGCATATGCAATGATCAGTCACTACTCATATCAAGCATACATATGATGCGTATGGGCATGAGTCATGAAGTTACACTAAGCATGTTATAAGGTGATGAACTATCCTCACAACGAAGAAGGGCCTAGTGGCCTACGCACAATAAGTATGGGTCTATCAATGGGCCCTAGGGAGATTTATAAAGTATACATTTAACCAACATTATCCTTACAGTGAGGACATTAAACCAACATTGCTCCCAAGGCACTACCTACCATAAACATGATTACACAAACCATGGTGGAATCACCCATTGTAATGGGCCTTATGTACATCCCAATGGGCCTCAACCCATGCGCTTAAATATATCAAATGGGCTGCATCACATAGGCCTCATATACGTAAAGGTGGGCCTCAATGGATAGGCCACAATACATCAATATGGGCCTCATCACATGGTCTTATAAATATCAAGGTGGGCCTCAACAACGGGCCCTGTATATCACATCGGGCTTTATCAAATGGGCCGAATCAATGGGCCTTATATACATTGCAATAGGTCATAACCCATGTAGAGATCATTCTAGAGCATTTCACAAGGAATGAATCGTATCGAAAGATCATCTAGACCGCACTCCAGATAATAGTGGTGACAATGATTTCCACCATTAAAATCCTCAAGGTCCACCATAACGTTTATTTTTCCATCCAACAGTTGATAAGGTCACACAGACCTAACAAGAATAAATAAATAAATTTTATGTTTATTCAAAACCTCTGGGCCAGAGGAGTTTCAATGTAGACGTTTAACCCACCACTGTTATTAGTGGCCCACCAGATAAATAGATCTGTCTCCTTTTGACCTCTAGCCATAAGATAAGCTTTCCAAATGGTGGACAGTTTAGATGCAACACATGCATCATGGTGGGTCCCATATAGATGGACGATATGGATGAAACAGGTGGCCCACAACACTGGGTGACGCCACTACTGTAGCTATGAAGCTGGAGTGAGGTACACCAGCCATCCTACTCCTTACGTGGGGACGGTGTGTGCTAAACACAACGTTCGTGGGTCCCACGTGGGCTCGCCATAATGTTTATCTGCCACCCAATCTGTTGGTAAGGTTACATAGACCCATATGAAGAGGAAAAACAAATTTCATAATGATCTAAAACTTCCGTTACCCAAAAAAGGGTTTCAATGGCAGACATTTAATCACACTATTTCCTTCCATGTGGGTCACCTGTGTCCCACACTCGGCTGATCTTTGGAGGGGGTCCACTGCTGGAAGGTGGCCTACCCTTTGCACGGTGTTGATGGGCATTACACACATCACGGTGGGGCCCACGGAAAGGTCCCACATCCTTTCCCACTGTCAACCGCAATAGCAGGATGCTGCTGTAGCGTCCTTTAGACGCGCAGCAGCACTTGCTGCATTATATATATATATTTTTATTTTTAATGTATTTCTAAGGTTTTTTGTATGTGGGGCCGCATCCGAAAAATCTAACCCACCAATTGGATTCCATGGCTCAAGATAGTCGAAATGAGCCTAATATTCAGTGTGTTTTGGTGGGTAGAAACATCAATGTGGGTCCTAGTCGCTTTGAACGGTAGAATCACAGTTTTCTATGGCATGGCCTGTTTGATTATCGGATTGGCTTCATTTTTCGGTTCAATGCCTAAAATGAGCTGAGAAATGGAATGGACAGTGTGGATTAAATCCATACATCAAGGCGGGGCCTGAATGAGTGGTCCACCCAAAAGCTTGTTGAATTAATCTAATATTTTTGTTTTCATTCCACGTCCAGTGTCCCTTGACGCTAGATGGTTTGGGCATAACACATGTATAAGGTGGGCCTTGCTTAGGTGGGCCCCCAAATGCACGGATGGTGTGGATAAGACATACACTAAGGTGGGGTTCATCCAAATGGGCCATGCAGCCACATCATCACACACGATAGAAAAATGAAAGAGAGAGGGGTGAGAGGGAGAGAGAGAAAGAAAGAGATCGAGTGATGGTGGGACCCTGACACTATGGGCCTTTCCTTCCATGATTTATAATATACATCAAGTGGGTCCCATTACATATGGGCCCATCGATCAAAATCAACGGTGGAGATCTTTCTCCACCGAAATGCAAGGTCTAGATGACCCTATCCATGCAAGGAAAATAAACATCATGATGGGGTCCATGGAGAATGGCCCCCTCATGGAATGATCATGGGAATCAAGGTGGACCATTGGCCACACCTAGGGTCCAAAGTGAGATCCATACCATCAATCGGTAGGCCTCACTTGGCCCATCATAAAAAATATTAAAATCTAGGCCTATGAAGCACCCATCATTTAATCTTCTTGGTTCGATGGAACGTCAATCTCCTTGTGCTTCTCTTTAATGGAAGATGATGAGAGATGAAGGGCTAGGATGAAGGATTTTGGGGTGGGAAGTGGGCCACACACACTCACTTTTCTCTCTTAGAATTGTTAGACGTCCACCACTTTTTTCTTCTTTGGTGTTGAGTGGAAATTGTGTTGAGAAAGAAAGAGAGAAGGGGTGGTTGTAAGAGAGGTGATGGGTGTGAGTGATAGATGTGAGGTGAGTGATGGATGTGAGGTGAGTGATGGGTGAGGTGAGAGATTTGTTGACTTTTAGGGTAGATTGCTTGACTTGTCGAGAAAGAAAGCATGGGTTGCTCTTGTACTTGACATGAGGTGATTGATCGATTAATTGAGTGATTGATTGATGGGACATGTTGTAAAGATTCTCTTGAGATTGTAAACGCGTGGTATTTTCTTGAACGGAATGCAGGCCCACATCTCCTTGCCAGGGTATCGAATCGATATGTAAGACGCGGCGACGGTGCAGTCACAATAGTACAAATCTCGGATTAAGCTGACTCATATCTATTGGATACGATGTAGGATCATGCACAAACATCGGTTATAGGTCACAGGTTGCCAAAATTTGATGTGAAGGATCGTGGGAGACGACGGAATGGTACGAACTAGGATACAGGTCTTACAACTGACCTCCGCCATCGACTGGTGAGGAGAAGATAGCGAAGAGTGCCCGAGGTGGTGGAGGCCCCCGAAGAGATAGTAACTAAGAATCAGAATCTTTAAGAGGCTTATCTTAAGGAACTCCATGACCATATCAAGACATTGCAGAAGAATTAGCTATCTGCGTCCATCCCGACTGCAGTCCTGGCGATGATGGAAGAGACCGCGCCTCCCTTCACCTCAGAAATTATGGATGAGGTGATGCCACAGAAGTTCAGGATGACTCCAGTCATCCAGTACTCTAGGTTTAGAGACCCGTCAGAACATGTGGAGTCCTACTGTTTGTGGATGGAGATCCAGTAGGCCATGGATGCAATGATGTGCAGGGTTTTCTCGATAACCCTCTCCGGGTCTACTCAGAGTTGGTATCGACAGCTTAAGACAAAGTCGATCGTCTCCTTTGTGGAGCTCAACAGATTATTCCTTGCCCATTTCATCTCTGGTAAGAAGAGTTAGAAGCTGACTACTCATCTGTTCACCCTCAAGCAAGGGAACAAGGAGTCATTGAAGGACTTCATCACCTGCATCAATGAAGAGGCGTTGTTAGTAGACGACTACGACGACAAGATGACACTTTCTGTCATGTTCAGCGAACTCAAGGAGGAGAAGTTTGTCTTCTCAATTAGGAAGAATTCACTGACTACTTTAGCCGAGCTCATCAGCTGAGCTTGGAAATACTCCAATACTAAGGAGTTCTCCAACTTTCGTAAGAATGTCCAAGTTGCCAAGTAGTCATCCAAGGAGAAGAGACCAAGGAGCGGAGAGCCTTAATCATCCACCAAGAAGCCAGAAGATCGAGCCTCTCGTGATCCCCGACCGAGCAGGAGGCCTGAGAGCAATTTTCGCTCCTACACCCCCCTCAACACATCTCCAGAATAGATCTTGTTAAACATCATGGGTCAGAAACTCCTGCAGTGGCCAGTTTGCATGAAGGCCGACGTAAGACAATGAGACAAGCGCAAGTATTACCATTTCCATCATGACCACGGTCACAATAGGAGCGACTGTGTGGATCTCAAGGACAAGATCGAGACCCTCATCCATAAGGGTCATCTGCAATGATACACTAAGGAAGAGAAATCAGCTCGGAGAGAAGAGCAGCCATGTAAAACTGCGGAAGAGGCTGCTGAGATCTGCACCATCTATGGCAGTTCATCTAGTGGAGGTGACTCGAAAAGGGCTCACAAAGACTACTCTCGAAGCTTGGGCCCCGAGCATTATGTCCACCTGACCAAAAGGCCGAGGAAAGAACTTTGAGTGAGCCCCTGCAGTTTGATCTTCACAAAAGACGGTGCGCGCGAAATTCAACATCCACATGACGATGCCCTGGTAGTGGTTATGACTATAGCTCACCATAAGATTTACCACATCCTGGTCGATACCAGAAGCTCGACAGACATCATCTACTCTGAGGCGCTTAAGAGAATGAGGATCAACAAGTCACGCCTCTGACCTATGAAGACCTCGTTGCACAGCTTTGCCGGAGATAAAGTGATCTTCGAGGGAGCCATCTCCCTCCCTGTGACAGCAGGGGAAGGGCAGCATCAAGTCACACTTCTGGTCAACTTCTTCATTGTGACCGTGCCGTCGATGCACAATGTTATATTGGGTCGACCTTCCTTTAATGCAATGAAGGCGATTGTGTCCACTTATCGCTTCATGATGAAGTTCCATGCCAAAAAAGGAGTCGGATACCTCTGAGGAGATCAGCGCGAAACTCGGAGATGTTACTCTGTAGTGTTGAGAAATGGTTCGGTAAAGTAGGCCCTCACCGTCAACGTCCTTGACCCCAGAGCTCCTACAGAAGATTCCTCCACGGAGGACTTAGTGACCGTCCCACTCGAAGAAGCCAACCCAACCAGAACGGTTCTGCTCAGATCGTCGCTGAATTTTGAGTAGTGGTCTTAGATGCTGGCTTTCTTAAAGTAGCACAAGGACATCTTCGCCTAGTTACAAGAACACATGCTGGGCATATCTCCAGAGGTTATGGTCCACAGGCTGAATGTGGACCCGGATCATAGATCGGTGAAGTAGAAGGGGAGGGCGTTCAACCTTGAAAGTTACTTGGCCATAGTAGATGAAGTCTCGAAGCTCCTCAGTGTCAGATTCATCAAGGAAGTGCATTATCCAGACTAGATCATAAATGTGGTCCTTGTGAAGAAAGCCAATGGGAAGTGACGAGTCTATGAAGACTATTTAGACTTGAACAAGGCCTACCCCAAGGATAGCTTCCCCCTGCCTCGGATCGAACAACTGGTGGATAACATAGCCAGACATGAACTGCTATCCTTCCTGGACACTTACTCTGGGTACAATCAGATCACAATGCATCCTCCAGATAGGCAGAAGATGACCTTCATCACAGATAAAGGTCTCTATTGTTACCGGGTCATGCCCTTTGGCCTGAAGAACGCCGGGGCAACATATCCGAGTCTTGTGAACCAGATGTTTACCAAATAAATCGATTGGACCATGGAGGTTTATGTTGACGACATGCTGATGAAGATTGTCAAGGCATCCGACCACATTGCGGACCTCGGCGAAACTTTCTCGATTCTTCGGGAGTACTATATGAAGTTGAACCTCGCCAAGTGCACCTTCGGAGTCGGCTCCGACATATTCCTCAGGTTTCAAGTCATCCATAGGAGCATCTAGGCAAATCCTAAGAAGATCATGGCACTGCTTGACATGAGCTCACCTTGGACCATAAAGGAAATTCAATTCCTCACTAATCAGGTGGTAGCACTCGGTTGATTCATATCCAGAGCCATGAATGAGTGCCTCCCCTTCTTCCAACAGTTGAAGGGTTATAAGAAGGCCGAGTGGACCTCGAAGTGCCATTAGACGTTCCAACAGTTGAAACTATACCTGGGCTCACTACCCCTGTTATCTAAGCCGAAATAAGGCAAGCCCCTATTCCTATACCTGGCGATCCCTGCCTCGGCCATCAACTCTGCACTTATCAGGGACATGGGGGGTAGGCAGCACCCCGTCTACTATGTGAGTAAAGCAATGATACCGTCCGAGACCATGTACCCAAGTATGGAGAAATTAACACTTAGCTTAATCTTCTCAATGTGGAGGCTGCGTCTGTACTTCTAGGCACATACTATTGTTGTCCTGACTAACTCCCCCCTCAGGCAAGTTAGACAAAAGCCCGAGGTGTCAGGTCGACTGACTAAGTGGGCGATAGAACTTGAGGGCTTTGACATCCAACATCGTTTGAGAACTACAATCAAGGGCCAAGCTGTGGCCGATTTCATAGTAGAATTCACTACTTTGAATGTAGAGGTGACAGATAAGGGGGCAGAGGCAGTTCCCACGGCCCCACCATCTCTCTCGCATATCCAGGATGCAGAGTCAAATGAAGAGCATAGATGGATTCTTTATGTAGATGAGTCATCCAATTCCAAACACGTCGGGGCATGAATTGTCCTAATCACGCCCGATTCAACCTCCATCCAATATGTTATCAGGCTCGACTTCAAAGCCTCTAACAACAAAGCAGAGTACGAGGCCTTACTGGCTGGACTTAGATTGACAGCTAGTCTGAGGGTTCAGTCTCTCGAGGTACAATGCGATTCTCAACTCGTTGTGAACCACATCTCCACCGAGTACGAGACCAAGGAGACTAGAATGGTGGCTTATCTTACCGAGGCCCGAAAGATGATAGAGAAGTTCTAGAGCTACATCATCAATCGGATTCTAAGGATGGAGAACTCTTGGGCCGACACCCTCGCAAAGCTAGCCTCGGCCATGGAAGGAAAGATTCCCAGGATCATTCCTATTGAATTTTTAGATAATCCGAGCATTGATCAGGCTAATCAAGAAATGGTCAATCCAGTGGAGACCACTCCAAGTTAGATGGACTCGATCTACAACTACCTCACATCTGGTGAAGTCCCCCAAGACAGACTAGAGGTCCGACGTTTGAAGGTTAAAGCTGCACGATACATAGTCTTGGACGAGATCCTATACAAAAAGGGACATTTATAGCTCTACCTCAGGTGTCTCCGACCCAATGAAGCAGACTACGTGATTCGAGAGATTCATGAGGGAATTTATGAAAATCATTCTCGTGCCGTGCCTTAGCTCTGAAGATACTCCATCAGTGGTACTTCTGGCCGACCCTTCGAGAAGACTCCAAGAACTATGTCCGGAGGTGCGACAAATGTCAGAGGTTCGTTGCCGTGCCGAGGTAGCTTACAGAGGAGATGACCCCTATGAGTGGGTCATGGCCATTTGCTCATTGGGGGATCGACATCATCGGACCTCTGCCCACTGGGGAAATGACAGGTCAAGTTTGCTATTGTAGCGGTTGACTGCTTCACCAAGTGGGCCAAGGCCGAACCCATAGCAAAGATTACAGAGTAAAAGGTGATTGACTTCGTCTGGAAAAACATCATTTGTCGATTCGAAATCCCGCACACCATTATCTCTGACAACGAGAAGCAGTTCAATAATAACAGATTCTGAGGCATGTGTAGGGGGCTCGACATTTCAAATACATACACCTCACCTCGTCCCCTGCAGTCTAATGGGTAGGTAGAAGCTGTGAACAAGGTCATCAAGCACCACCTCAAGACGATGTTAGAAAAAGCCAAAGGTAACTGGGCTGAGGAGCTCTCGTTTGTCCTTGGGGCCTATAGGACTACAACTCAGTCGTCTACTAGGGAGACCCCATTTTCACTATCTTACAGCTCGAATACAAACGTCCCAGTCGAGATGGGCCTCCCCAGAGCTTGGATCAGAAACTACTAGGAGGGCCAAAATGCCAAGAAAATTATAGCAAGCCTTAACTTGCTCGAAGAGGCCAGAGACGTCGCCAGACTCCGAGTCACAGCTCGACATCAGTAAGTGGCATAATTATACAATTCTAGGGTCAAGACGAGGCAATTTTGACTAGGGGACTTAATTCTCCCCTGCGTCTTTCAGAATACAGTAGAATCAGGGGCTGAGACACTTGGACCGAATTGGGAAGGGCCTTATCGCGTGATCAAATCAACGAAGCCAGGCTCCTACTACCTGGAAAATCTCGAAGGGCGTTAGCTCCCTCACCCCTGAAATACTGAGCACTTGAAGATCTACTATCCATGAAAAACTACAGGCCATTCAAGGCCCTCAATGAATGTACAGCTCAGAGCTACTAGCCTATTAAGGCTCTGAATAAAAGCATCTTTCCTTCTACATGATCTTCTCGTTCAGTTTATCTACAACAAAAGAGTCACCTCTCGAAAGCAGAAGTGAACTCAACGGACCAATCCCTTAAAGAAGGAGTCGACTTGTTAATTCATGAAAAACTACAAAAGGATTACCTCTTATATACGGAGGCGAAACGATCTCTTAAAGGAGGGGTCGGCTCATCATATGTTAAAAATCTACGAAATGACTAAGTGTCGCACGCCATTCATGGCCCTCAAGGGGTTGAATCTCAACATCAACAAATCATCATGCAGCAATCAACACATAAAATTATGCCCTCGACCAAAGGTTAAAATATCATCATCCATAAAATCATCATTCACCCTAAAAATTATCATCCACAAACATCCCAAGTAAGATAAAAAAATATATAAAGTATCTCACTCCCTATGAGCAGAGGGACCAATCGCCGAGCTGGGGGCTGAGCATCAGGGGTGGCTTCGACGACAGGGGGTTTTCGGGCTCCTCAACTATGGCTGGTTCAGCGTCCTCGACCTCGTTCATATCAAGAGCATCGAGGTTGATGCCCAGGTGGAGCTTTCAGACCTCAGTAAGGCAAGTGTCGAAGCCGGTGTTATAACTGAAGAGATACAGTTTGTCTAACTTTCTGACCCTCTTCGACGACTCCTTGTAAGCTGCCATGCTGAGACACTTGTCAGGTCGCTTGAGTCTCAAGCGCCCCTCATTGCTTCTCCAGTTCGCAGCAACCTAAGCCTGGAGGACTATCCTTTGTTGAATCAGCCCATTAGTATCTTTATGCTCTTCCCTCCTTAGGTCTTCCACGAGTTGCGCGTTCTCCCCCTTTAGGCATTCAACTGAGGCCTCCAAGCGCTTGACGACCTCCCGCAGGTGCACGACTTCGGGGTCGACCACATCCAAGCGAGCTTGGAGTTGATTGACCTCACCCTGGAGCACCAGCTCCCTCGTTCGGCCCTCATTTACAGGCCTCTTCAGCTCCTCCCATTCGGTACGTGAAGCCTCCAAAAGCCTTCCGAGCTTAGCCTTCTCTGCCTTGAGCTTGGTCTTCTCTGCCTCGAGTCAGTTCATCTCCTTCAACCTTTCCTTAACCTCCACCATCATCAACAGTGACTAGTAGCATACCGCTGCGTAGTCATTCAGGAACTTGGTGTAGTTATGGGAGAAGGTGCTGGTTATGCTCGACTCTGGTACATGCTTAGCCGCCCAATTATTTAGTAAAGCCATGTGGTAACCAGGAGGGAAGATCTTTAGAGGAGTGGGCTCGGCAGCTCGTCCGACTCTGCTGGCCTCGGAGGCTTGAGCCGCAGCCTCAAGTGTGGTAGTGTATCTGACTAGGGTGTCGGTTTTGCTGGCTAGCAAGTTGATCTCAACACTAATAATACAGGTTGCAGAATGGGCGGGGGCGTCAACATCTGGAGTTTCCCTGATAACTTCTCCCCCTATCCCAGGGGGGTCAGTAGGGAATGGGGTGGAACCTTAGAGGCTTACCCCTCTAGAGTCAGAGTCGAGATGGTGATAGGCTTGGCTCCAACGGGGGCCTCTGGGGCTTGCACTTCAGGGGTAAGGACGGGCATGACTTCGGCTTGGGTGGGCACAACTTCAGCAGGGGCAGGCTTGGCTTCGAAAGTCTTCCTCTTCTTCGACGTCACCTTGGTCCTTGGCTCATTAGCAAGGACCACGCTCATTGAAGGGCGCATCACCACCGACCTCCTCCTTTTTGAGCCGCATGCTTCCATTCCTACCCAAAAAGAAATAGAATCAGCCTAAGTGAAATCTATAGAAGAACAATGGATAGTTTTCGAGGATCTTTACCCGGCTTACCTAGAGCAAAGGGTGTAGGCCGGAGTCTACAGAAACCAGACGACACTAGGTTCTCCCTGTTGATGAGTTTAAACCAAATGCATTGTTCTTCGGCGAGCACTCTGGCTCTGGTTACTTATTTTTTCTAGAGAAGATTGAGATCAGGAGCTCCTTTCGGTTGGACTGCAAGCAGAAGCAAAGCACAAGTTAGAACATAGAAAGACAAGTCAGACATACAGAGTGTGACAAAATGAAAAGTGCCCAACTTGGGTTAGCGAACTTGGTAGGGACTCGAGCCTGCAGTCTGCCTAGCTTAGAGGCCCGGGCCTCCTACTCTCCCGAGGCCTAAAACCACTTCTCCTACCAATCTTTATTGGAAGTGGGGAATCGAGTTACCAACCCCGGGGCACATGGGGGTCTGATAAAGAAGTAATACTAGGATGACTCATTCCTGTATTACTTAGCCATGTACAAATACAAGAACTTGTCTAGCATCAGCCTCTAATTCTTCACTCGGTGCTAGATAATGAATGTGGAGACTAGGATTCGCTAGGCATTTGGGGCTAGCTGGCCTGGAGCCACTTTCATTTATGCAGTAAGCTCGTGCACAAACGAATTGATGGGAAGTTAGAGCCCACACTGAAGGTCGCTAGTGAATATAACAATCTCCCTCTTAGCAGGAAGACTACTTAATCAGTGGGAGAAGGAGCTTGGATGTGCACTCAGTCCGAAATTTGGTAGTCTTCGTGAATTTGGGCTATCTCAGACTCTACCAGAATGAGACCCCAGGGACCAATGACTTTGGTCTACCTCCCGATGAGCCTGCCTTTAACCATCCCATGGGATCTCTAAGTGCCCTCTTTGGCCTCTTGCCTCGGCTTTCAGTCCTCGGACCTGCAATTCTCTAGGCCAAGGGGTTAAGTGGTATGGTCTCAAAGGGACCTTAAGAGACCCTAGGCCCTGAGTCGGTGGTCCCTGGTTTGGAGTCGGCCTCCACTCCTCGGACCTCCTCAACTTCATCAGAGTTGCTTGACATAGTAAAAGAAAAAGTCTAAATGGTGGAAGACTCACTATGCTGAAGGCGATTCTCTTCGGTAGAAAATCTCTCTACTCTAGCAACTTCCTCCGAGCAAAATCCCTTCTCTGGCTATTGGAAACCCTTTATCTAGAGAGGAAGAACCACTTTTTGGTAGAAGCGATTCAAAAAGAGCAAGGCAATAGGAAGCGAGAGAGCTAGAATGTAGGAGAAGGAGAATGTGAATGAGAGCGAGAGGGGTTTATATAACCCTCCCATCACTTAACATCATCATTGCAAACAGCTGTCCCTGAAGCCGAGGTGGCTCGGCACTGTTCCCAGGGGACACGTGGAGGGAGTTAATAAGCTTGAGTCCGCATTCCCAGGTTCAAGTCTCATCCGTATTAAAAGATATTTATGGCGCAGGTGGCCTCTCACCTCTCTATGAGCTCTTGACATCGTTTCCTTTGCTCCACCAATTACTAATTGTAACCGTCGCCACGTGTCCTTCATTCAAAGGTCAAAATCTAAAGAGTCATAACTGTTGTACTGCACGCATTACCCGAAGCGCAATCATCATAGCGATTGTGCTCCAATCATCCCAACCTCATCATGAGCAGAGACGTGAAGGCATCGCCCCATTTCCGAAGGCATTTACTCTCTAAGTCCAAGCTCGGACTAAGAGAGTAGGGGTGTAACACCCTGGAAAAATCAGTACTTGGACTCTAGTACCAACTCGACCAGAAATTGCGTAGGATTAATTCCTTTAGAAAATAAGTGTAAGTTAGCTAGCGCAACGCTAGAGTAGCTGAGAAATAGTCTCTGATCACTTTAAATACGTTCTACAAGACCTAAAGCGAGTAGAACCAAGGACGCTATAATACTCTAAAACCTCGGATCAAACTCTAAGCCGGTTTGTTCTCTGGACCTCTTTGAAACTTTGTATTGGATCTAGACCGCGCGTCAAAAGTCCGATACCTACAATCTTACACCGTTAGGACCGCCTAGCTGGACTTGACAATCATTTCGAAAATCAAGTCCAACCGACATTCGCAGGCTATTTCATTGAGCCTGGACTGAAGAGAGTGAGAATAGGGTTAGATTTGAAATTTGAAATTCAATTCTGGCACACGACTTGACGTGTCAGTATTAAGCATTCTGACCTTCAGAATTCAGCCAAATTACACCCTCGGATCAGGAAAAATTTCTATTTCATATCATGAGACTTGTAGACCTGATCTACGTGCGGTGACCGCTGAACTGAAACTGGACCGCCACGGGCGATCTACGAACACTATTGGTCTAAAAATGGGATGTGAGCGACATCCGACATGTATGAACTTAAGTCCGATCGCGTTTGGCCAGGGGACCACCAGAAATGTCCTTTTGGACCGAAACAGCCCCGATTTGGTTAGGCATCAAGTAAACTTTGTTCCCAAGCCTGTTTTGGGCATGTTTGGGCTTATAAAAGGGCTTGAAACCCTCTCATATCTCTCCCATCCGAATTTAGAAAAAAGTCCTAGGTTGAGAGAGAGAAAAGGTGAGAGACTGTGAGAGAGAGAGGGAGAGAATTTCTTGCTGCTCGTGCCACCTGTTACAAGTGATTAAGCTACACAAATCAATCACTTTGCCAGTGATTTCTTCACGTTTTTAGGTAAGAAAATATCCCTAATAGTTGCTGATTTGAGGTTCCTTAGTTTCCATAGCCTGGTACTTGATGGATCTTGTGTATTAGGTTTCCTATTCACCATAGACGAAGCGTGTACGCTCCGTTCGAATTAATACACCTATAAGAGAAAAGGTGCGGATTTTAGACGCTTTGATTGATTGTTTCCAACGCTTTCAATGTTGTTTAATAGTAGATTATCGACGACAACGCCGTTTGACATGTACGACATGTTGTCTGTTTCTTATTTCGTAAGCAGACGAAGAATATGAGATTTAGGGCATTTTAGTCATTTGTAGGAAGTACTGTTTTCATTCATATTTTGCTGATGTGATTGACATGGCTTCTTGTCACATTAGGATATTAGGAATACGTGCATAATTAGTTTGGCGAAGAGATTCGCCTAAATGCGCACTTTGAGTCGACATACTATATGTAGACTTAAGTGTGTAGTTTAAGTGTTTGTATAGATGCTTGTATTAGTATGTATTGAATTAAATGGTGTTATGAATTAGTTTGAGATTGATTTCTCAATTAATATGCTGATGTAAATGATTTCCTACATGTTAGCTATATGCATGATTTCATTATATGTATGAAATGCATGTGCTTGATGATTTACTTAAGTTGTATGTTATAACATGTGTTAACATGCTCACATGGTTATATTTCATTTCCATTACTCTTACATGATGACTGATGTGAATTCATAATTGTTTGGGACTATACCTAGTCCAGGCAGTCGGCAACCGAGCAAGTTCGTGGTTGGCTTATTTTTTCCACGAACGACGCATCGATGAACGCGAGCCGTGTTTTGGAGTTGGCGGCAGTGGTTAGGCCACACGAGGTGTTTTATGCACTTCATGTCGTTCGACTTGAGATGCGCTCGTGCTAGTTGAGCCCGTCAAGTAACCCGACTGACCATTGTATGTTCACTCTGTATAAGTCATAACTGCTTGAACCTAGGGTACTGAGCTTACCACTATAAACCCTGTCAACCATGGTACCTTAATCTATAAAGATTCATGAGCCGGGCATGGTGGTATGGGACACCGTGGTCGAGCTGTCGGCCTACGCTGGGGCCACAAACCTCCCCGTAGTGACCAGCGAGCACATATGTCTCGTGAGCAGATTATGGTGGTATGAGACACTATATTCTTGCTGTCGGCCTACACTGATTAGGCGACGAGTCCTTTGTAGTGATCGCGAGCGTATTCTGAGTCTACGGGAGGCGACGACCCTTCCGTAGCAGTGAGAGTACAGTAGGCCTGTATTGATAAGGTGATGGGGGAGCAGTGCAATGAGTGCGAGCAACAGCCCTGGCAGCCCTTGCAGCGACCTACAAAATATACATCGTATGAGATTACTAGGAGTGACGACCCTAGACAGGATCTGTGTTGGGATTAATATAAGGAAAGTACCTTAGTTTCCCAATACTGCTATTTGAATGGACTAATAACAACTCGGAAATCATATCACCATTACATTGCATGTGCCTGGAAGATGTGGAGTACTGTGGGACAATTGCATACTGCGGTCGTAAGATGGTGCCGTATGAGGGAGATCGTCGGTGAAGGCATTCATCACGTCATGTCATATTGCATTAACAACAGTATTAGGAATGTTTGATTTACTGCTTTACTATTATTGCATGATTGATTTGAGAACATGTTAATCCTTGCTCTATTATTCCACTGAGTTAGCTACTCATTTCCACGTTTCGAGATGGTGTTTGCAACACCCACCAGACCCTGTCTTAGATGCAGGTGAGGCAGCGATTCAGGAGGCAGAGCCGGACTATGATGAGGACCAGGACGAGTTCTCATATACGCAGTACCACGACGGCTTTGCTTAGGTGGCCTGGATTGACGGGACTTCTCAGTGGGACTCTTTTTGGACATTTGATTTTGTTTACTTACATGTATATGAGACTCAGAGATGTATTCATACTTTAAAGACAGTCGAGATCTACTTTGTTTTTCCATACAGTGATATATATATATTCTTTAGTCTTCCGCTTGCTTTTATCACTGAATCTGGAGTATGAATTGCAGTTTTGGTATACTTTTACTCATATGAATGCTTTAACTCAGACAACATTGAATCATAATCATTTTTGTTGCATAAGTGACGGTCTGGAACTCGGGAGTTGAGGTTATACATGACCCCCGATTTTCAGGGTGTTACAAGGGGGCTTCTGTTATGGGGAAATCTGGATAAGGTCGGGCCAAGCCATCTGAACTAATTAATAGGGCCTCGGAAGGAGAACATCATGTGTCACGCCCCAAACTCAAAAATCGGGCTCGCAGAATTCCTGATCATCGAATCTAGCGCTGACAGCCTCCATAAAACCCCATTCTCAGCTCCTAGGGCCCATTCACCAGGTTCCGATCCTGGAACCTTACAAGGAGGATTTCAACGTCAATTTGATTCGTAATAAGCATAACCAAAGGCATAACCCACAAACAACAACTAAAAAACTCTATTATATTTTCACTATGATCAAAAACTTTATAAGTACAATGAGCATAAAGGGAAATACAATGATGATAAACTAAAAGCTGTAAGATAATCTGCCACGCGCTCAAGCCTCAGCACTGCTGTGATTCAACGTCACCTGCATGCAACGGTCGTACATAAGCTTATAGAAAGCTTAGAGGGTGGTGAAAGTGTGTGCGCAAGGTAGTAATATGATCATGCAATATCAGAGTAATGCAGAATATGTTGATGGATCCATGAATACTATTGGCCATACGAAGGCCATGCAGTGCAAAGCATGAATGATGTCGTCCATACCAAGGCCATGCGATGCAAAATGCAACTCAAGCATACAAATCCTCATCTAAGTCCACATATCAATACAGCTCAAATCTGGGATATCACCGGGGTCTAGTACACTCTAAACCAGATCACCACCCCATCGCGCGTAATAAGGTAAGTGAAAGAGACCTCACTATCCGTCTGCCAATATCAGGCTCGAATCGTCGATAGCGGACCCATTCCTTGAGCTGGTCAGACTCAGCCTAGCTTTGCCCCCTACTCTCGGGTGGGTAAGGCCGCACCCCCTTCCAACCGATCACGACACAGTGGAAAGTACAACCGTCTGGTAATCGGCACTCGACACTCTTTTACCTACTCGGTCTAGACGTTGGAGCAACCTCTTGGTACCATAAGGGTTTAGGGACTTTCACCCAGGGATATTTATAACACCCCATGTAGAATGAGATTTTCGGTGTCCAATCCTGCCAACCACGATACGCCTGTGGTGGCTACAGCCCTGATGTCTCTAAGGCGTACAATAACCATATCACACAATGTGAAATGCGTGAATCACACTATCCAATCATGCAGCAAATCCTGCGCGTATCGTGCGCTCATGTAGGACAACACCGCTTAATCGGGATCCCATAAATAATCTGCCCGAAGGCATATGCTATGATTAGTCACTTCTCATATCAAGCATACATATGATGCGTATGATCATTAGGCATGGAACCATACTAAACATGTTATAAAGTAATGCACCATCCTTACAATGCAGGTGGCTTAGACGACCGACACACAACAAGTACGGTCTATCAATGGGCCCTAGGGAGAGTCGTAATGTGGACATCCAACCAACATTATACTCGCAATGTGGACGTCAAACCAACATTGCTCCTAAGGTGTAGCCTGTAGTGAATATCATTACGTAAACCAAGTTGGGATCACACATTGCAATGGACCTTAGGTACACCCCATTGGGCCTTAAATACATAAAATGGGCTATATCAGATGGGTCTTTTACTCATCAAATGGGCCACATCAATGGGCCGCACCAATGGGCCTTATGTGCTTTGCAATGGGTCAACACCCGTGGGCCTTAGATTGCATCAAATGGGCCTAATCTCATGGGTGTTATATGTAATAAATGGGCCACACCAATTGGGCCCTGTATCACATCAAATGGGCCTCAAACCATAGGCCCTAATACATCTCAATCGACCTTAACCCATGAGCCCCGAAAACATTAAATGGGCCTAATCCCATGGGCCTTACATATGTATCAAAGTGGGTCTCAACCATGGGCTGTAAATACGTCGAATGATCCCATGACATGGGCCTTACATCCACATTAAAGTGGGCCCCAATGAACTACCACAAATTTATTAAGATGGTCCTCATAACATGCCAAGGTGGGGTCCACTTAGACTATGAATTTGACTTATTCTGTATGCCCATGCCATAAAATGGGCTTTCCAAAAGGATGGATGGATTGGATGCAACCCATACATCATGGTGGGGGCCCACATGAAGGCCCACTATCATGTATATCATATATAATATAATATATAACTATATATAGTATATATACACAATATTACATATAATATAATATTATATACACACACACACACACACACACACATTATCCCACACGTGGGGTAGGTCCCACCATCCGATCACACATGCCTCAAGGTGGGACCCACAACTCCCTGGACGGTAAGAGACAGAGAGAGATTTGAGAGAGATATAGAGAGAGAGAGAGATAGAGAGAGAAATATAGAGAGAGAGGGCACGTGACCCCTACCTTTTTCTTTCTTTTTCTTTTCTTTTTCTTTTTCTTTTTCTTTTTCTTTTTCCTTCCTGACACAACAGAGGTGGGTCCTACGTAGGGCCCACCATACATATAAGGGGCAGCGAGCTTTTAAGCTCCCAGACGTCCAGCTGTGTGGGCCCCACCGTTGATGTTTACCAACATCTAACCCATCTGTCAGATGCACCATTTCAGTGTGGACCTAGGTCTAAAAATTAAGTCAGTCCGTGACTTGTGTGGGCTGCACTTGATACAATGGTTGAGAGGGCTGCCCTCCATTTAAAACATTCATAATCATTATTAGGCCCACCGAGATGGGGTCCACAAATCCAGCCCACCCATCATGGGTTTCCCACTTGGATGAACGATCAGACCAACCGTTAGCCGCACCTAAAACTTAGGTGGGTCCCACGTGCAGGCCACCCTCTAGGGGCCGTAGCATGTCTTCAGTGCTGAAACGAGGTATCTCTACTCAGTCTACCAGTTGAGCTCTGGCTCAGGTGTCAGGGAGGGTCACACATGAATGTGGGCCCCACCGTCTTGGTTGGCAGACGGTTTGGATGAAGCACTCACACTATGGTGGGCCCCATCAAGAAGGATGGACAGCATGGATGGGTCCCGTGGACCCCATGCCAGTCCACACCCACTGCCAGTGCACACCCACGGTCAGTGCACACCCACGGTCAGTGCACATTCTAAGTTAGCCACCTCCACAGGGAGTGATGCCAAGACCTCAAGTGTTGAACCGAGGCATCTTTCACTCAGTCTACCGCATGGGCTGTGGAGTTGGGCCCACGTTAGGTCACACTTCATTGTTAGCTACTTCAAGGTGAGCTCCCTATGGACGGTTGAGATGACCTATAACATCATAGTGTGTCCCACATGGACGAGGTCCACCGGTATGCGACATGGATGAAATACATACATTCTAGGTGGGCCAAAATCATAGAAGAGAGAGAGAGAAAGGAAGAGAAAGACACCGATAAAAATGGAGGGGCCCCGCCACTATGGGCCCCACTTTGATACAAAGCCTACATCAATGTGGGTCCCATTACATGGAGGAGATGAGGAATGGATGACTAGGATGGGGGATCTTTGGATGGAAAGGTGGGCCACACTTGGAGCTCTCTTGGAGAGATGGGAGAGGCTCATACGTATGGGGTTTTGGTTGCTTGGGAATGGTTTGAAAAAAATGAGAAAGAGAGTAGTAAAGAGAGAGGAGTGATGGGTGATGGAGTGATGGATGTGGTGGTGATGGGTGTAAGAGCTTCTTTTTGACTTTTGTGGCCATTTATGTAAGAAAAGCATGGGTGGTGTAAGAACTTTTTGACTTTTGGGACTTGCTTGGGAAAGGGTGAAAGGTGATGTGTACTTGACATGTACTTGACATGTTGAGATTGATGGATTGATGGATTGATGTGACAAGTCATAGAGATTTCCTTTGGTTTCACAACGAGCGGCATTTTTCTCGCACTGAACGTTGGCCCACATCTCCTGACCAGGGTATCGCCTCGGTTAGCGAGTCGCGGCATCTGAACTACAGCGACGGTGCGGTTGCTATGTTAAAGGTCTTGGGTTGAGTCGACTCAGGTTGACAGTGTATGAATCAGGGTTATGCACAAATATCGGTTAAGGGTTGAAGGTTGTCGAAATCCGACCGGTAGGACCGCGAAAGTCTACGAAACGGTACGGACTAAGATATGGGTCTTACATCATGTCGGGCATGGACAGACCTCTGGACTATGACCCTAAGCCGGCCAAGATGAGCTCTCATCCTCGTTCTCATCCTCATCTGAAGAAGGTTGGCTGAGCCGAGGTCTCGTCCTTGTCCTCATTCGAAGAAGGTTGACCTTTCCGAACTCTTGTCGTCATCCTCGTATTCATCCAAAAAGCTACGGTCCCAAATCGACTGATTCATCCTTGACCTAGAGGACGAGAGCTAAGCCTTGAATAAGTATGCCTAACAGACTTCGACCCCGATGACTCGACTATGAATTCCGACTGCAGGTACTCACCCGTGGACACGGATAGGACGAGGTCCAAGCATAGATGAAGATGCTCCGAGTACCGAGTCGAGAAATCAGTTCGAATGTGGATGCGACCGAAGATCATGCCTGGAGATATGCTCCATTAAGACACGATGTGCTACACGATCCAAAGATTGTGAAGTATCTCCACGATTGCAATATCCGCTTGATTGATGCCAAGATTGACGGACACGATCCACCTGACCTAAAGGTATAAATACCAGGGGACCCCATTGCAACAGGTACGGAATATCTCGCACCCTCTCTCTACATTACGCGACTTAGACCCAGATTCCCTAGCCTGACTTAGGCATCGGAAGGTCCCCTATTTAAGCTAGGGTCTCCTTTGCTCAACTTTTTGTGCAGGACCAAGGTTCGTTCGAGGTTTGCAGCATTGAGTGGAGGGTGTTCCAGATGTTGACTTCAATAATATTTATATAAAAGGTAATGATTACATATAGTGTGTGTGTGTGTATATACATACACACGCAGTTATATATTAGTTTTTGTCCTTTTATGTAAACTATTTAAATGTTCGTATCTTGTTCGTTGTTCATCTGTTTTCGATAATCTTAGTCTTGCTAGAAAGATAATTAGATAAGCTTCCTAAAAAGGCTGCAATCACTTTGATCGGACCACGTTTGACATGCTGAAAGTACATCCATCAAGTATATGAAATCGGTTGTCTGTAATTTAACCGATGGTTTATTTTTTATTATATTAGGATCATTAGAAACATCATCTGATAAGCTTTTCAATGTAACTGAAATCACTTTAATCAGATCTTGTTTGACTAGTTTAAAGTGCGGCCAGAGTTTTTTCGACTTTAGTCACTTGACAATGCGTGGTTTTGATAAATGGGTCAGATCTTCCTCATCATAACCCGAATTGGAGGAAACTTAATTTTGTTAAGAAGATCATTTGACCACATTTCTAATGAATCATAAATCATCTTAATCGATCAGAATTTACCCTCAATAATACCATGGCCAGTTTGTATTCAAGGACGACTATACTTTCCTTGATTTTGAAGATATGACTTCTCACACATCAACACAACGCTATTTGGGAAGACTAAGTAGTACATATAATGATTCATGAGTAGAGAGGGTTCGTTTTATCATTTTCACACATTAGTTGCTACACACAAAGTTTTTAAGGTTTTGGAGTTCAGATGCATGGCCATGACTGAATCGCTGTTGGATTTGGTGTAAGTCGATTAGGTCTATTGATTGTCTTCGACACATGCCAAGTATGCTCTCACTTTGGATTTTCAATGATTTCTAAGTCAGTTTGAGATAATTTATTGAAGTCAAGCTGAAGCTCAAGAGTGTCTTGTCCTCGTTTTAGGTGGGGTGTCTATAAATGCCCCTGAAAGTTCCTTTGTGTGTAAATTAGCGTTTAGTTCGAGTCTTAGAGTTAATGAGACCCAAATGAAGACACAAGACTAAAGACTCAACAGTGGGGAGCTTCAAGTTCAAAGCTAAGGTAAACTAAGCCTCAAAAATCTAACCAAAACCCCCACTTAAAACCCTTAAAATCATGGACCATACTTGACCAAAACCATCCAAGAACATCCTTGGCTATTATGTTAAAAACCTAAGTTTATAGCTTTTAGAGTTAAAAGTTCATTTGTAAATCCTGCTTCTGTCGACGTCATCGAAAATGAGCCTCATCTATCTCATAACCAATCTAAAATTTTTTGGAAATTCTCGATGACATCTAAATTAAATGTTCGATGACATCGAACCCACTTCGATGTCATCGTAAATGGCTCAAAATACTTCAGCAAGCTTTTAAGAAAAATCACAAATTCTCGATGACATCAAAGGTAAGTATTGATGACATCATAGCAAGCTCAATGTCATTGTAAATTGGATCTAAAGGTTTAGAGAGTTTTTAAAGGAAATCATGAAATTTTTGATGGGATTGAAGACTCTTCGATGTCATTGAAGTTCAAATTTCAATGACATCGAAACAATCAATGATGACATCGTAAATGACCTTATTTTTTCCAGCAAGTTATTGACATATATATTGGCTGGATCGATGGCATCGATATATCCTTTGATGACATCAAATGACCTCTTTGATGATATCGAGATAAATTAACCCAAACTTTCCAGCAACCTCAAAGTATTTTTCAAGAAAATCTTGATGGCATTGAGTCATCCTTTGATATAGAATGGATTCCCCAAGCTAACCATTTAACTTGTATAGGATTGGGATTCAGAGTTTGTCATTTCTCAAACTTGCCAAATCCTTTCATAGGCCTCCAATGGGAGAGTTTATATAGTGTTCTTGTGTAGGACTATTTTGTAGTTCATGTGCAGAACTTGTTATCCTTGTATCGGACTTGTCAAGTTCCTTATGTAGGCAATTTTGGTAACCTTGTGTAGGTTGTGAATGTTTATGGTTAACCTGATTTAAAACCATTGGATAGTGAAATTTGGCACACTTTAGAAGAGACTGGGTTAGCTGTGGGTGGAGTAGGCACGTAGCCGAACCATTATATATTATTGTGCAATGTGTTGAATAATTTACTTCATGTTTTGTGATTGATTTCTATGCTTCACTCTTTTCCTGCACAACACATATCCAGTACACTCCTTGTTGTACGCAAATGTCGGCATCCCACATGCACTGACTACATTTCCATGGATGTTAAGGACATGTCCAAAGGAAGTGGTACCTACATTGGAAAGCTAAGGTGAGTTCCAATTGACATATCACGTGTGATCTATCATGCGAGGGGTTGATGTTTGTGGCTACATGATGACCTAAACAAGGTTGCTTCTATTCCATCTGAGGTCTTTCTTATTAGCAAAGTAGTGAAATCAATCAGGAGGTCACTCTCCTAGATATCAGGGCTCAAAGGATGAGTGTCACGCCCAAAACTCGGAAACCGGGCTCACAGAATTCCCGATCGCCGAATCCGGCGCCGACAGCCTCTGTAGAACCCCATTCTCGGCTCCTAGCTCCCATTCGCCAGGTTCCGATCCTGGGATGCTACGAGGAGGATTTTATATGTTTGTCTGATTCGTAATAAGCATAACCAAAGGCATAACCCACAAACAACAACCAAGAAATCCATTACATTTCCATTATTATCAAAAACTTTACAAGTACAATGAGCATAAAGGGAAATACAGTGGTACAGTACAAAAACTCCAAAATGCTCAGCAACGTGCTCCTGCCTCAATGCTGCTGCGGTCCAACGTCACCTGCACGCAACGGTCGTGCATAAGCTTACAGAAAGCTTAGAGGGTGGTGAAGGTGTGTGCTCAAGGTAGTAATATGTACATGCAATGTCAGAGTGATGCGAAATATGCAAATGGAAACATAATATCATGAGCCGTACCAAGGCTTATGCGATGCAAGACATGAATGGTATCGGCCATCCCAAGGCCATGCAATGTATAATGCAACTCAAGCATACGGATACTCATCAATGTCCACACATCAATACAGCTCAAAGTATGGAATATCACCGGGGTCTAGTTCACTCTAAATCAGATTGCCGCCACATCGCGCACAATAAGGTAAGTGGAAGAGACCTCACTATCCGTCTGCCAATATCCGGCGCGACTCGTCAATAGCGGACCCATTCCTCGAGCTGGTCAAACTCAGCCTAGCATTGCCCCCTACACTCGAGCGGGTAAGGCTGCACCCCCTTCCAACCGACCACGACACAGTGGAGAGCGTAACCGTCTGGTAATCGGCACTCAACGCTCATCTACCCACTCGGTCTAGACGTTGGAGCAACCTCTTGGTACCATAAGGGTTTAGGGACTTTCACCCAGGGATATCTATAATACCTCATGTAAAATAAGATTTTCGGTATCCAATCCTGCCAACCACGATGCGTCTGTGGAGGCTACGGCCCTGATGTCACTAGGGCGTATAATAACCATGTCACACAAATGCAGAATGCATGAATCACGTTATCCAGTCATGCAACCAATCCTGCGCATACCGTGCGCTCATGTAGGGCAACACCGCCTAATCGGGAGCCCATAAACAACCTGCACGAAGGCAAATGCTATGATCAGCCAATTCTCACGTCAAGCATACATATGATGCGTATGATCATGAGTCATGAACTGTACTAAACATGTTATAACAAAATGAACTATTTACAATGCAGATGGACCTGGACGGCCTATACACGGCAAGTACGGCTAGTAATGGGCCCTAAGGAGAGTCGTAATGTGGACATCCAACCAACATTACACTCGCAATGTGGACGTTAAACCATCATTTCATTCCAGGTACAATCTTCTTAAACACCGTTACATAATCGGTATTGGGTTTACACATTGCAATGGACCTTAGGTTCCTCCCATTGGGCCTTACATATATATCAAATGGGCCACATCTCATGGGCCCTTTATTCATCAGATGGGCCATATCTTATGGGCCTTTTATTCATCAGATGGGCCATATAAATGGGCCACACCAATGGGTCTTAAGTGCGTTGCAATGGGTCAAAACCCGTGGGCCTTGGATTGCATCAATTGGACCTAATCATATGAGTCTAATATGTATCAAATGGGCCACACCAATTGGACCCCCAAATGTATATCCAATGGGCCTCAACCCAGAGGCCTTATATGACTCAAATGAGCCTAAATCCCTAGGCCCTAAACAATTCAAATGGGCCTAAACCATGAGCTTGCATGCATGTCAAAGTGGGCCTAAACCCTTAGGCCTTACATATATCAATTGGCCTACCTCCATGGGCTTTAAATTTCAACAGAAAGGGTCCAATTACATGGGCCTTGAAGTACATCAAATGGGCCTAGTCCCATAGACTTGCAACACGTTAAATGGGCCTAAGTACCAGTGAGCCCAAGCTCATAGGCTTTACGTATCAAGTGGGCCCAAATTCTTAGGCCTTAAATGGATCAAATGGGCCCAGCCCATAAGCATTTTATAATTCAAATGGGCCTAACCCATAGCCCTTTTTACAGTCCAAAGGGGCTTAACCCATAGGCCTTATATGTTAAAGTGGATGGACGGTATGGATGCATTTCATGCATCATGGTGGGCCCCACTGTCCAGTGGACAGTGCGGATGGCGCACGTAAAATACACAGGGCCCCACCGTCCGCTGGACGGTGGAGGCATACATGCATCAGGTGGGTGCCACCGTCCACTGGACGGTGGACTTTAATATGCACCTCATTGTGGGTCCCATGTGGGGCCCACCCTGCAGTGTTTACTTGACATCTAATCCATTCAATAGGTCCCTCGGGCCTGGATGAAGGGACAATATAAATTTCAGCTTGATCTAATACTTCAGTGGGCCCAAAAAGGATTTTAATGATAAAATTCAATTCGCACTGTTTCACTTGGTGTGGGCCACCTGAGTGTTGGATCTGTTTTATTTTTGGAGGGGGCCCATCTGAGGATGGGACCCACCTCATGAACTGATTGGATGGCAAACAGGCATTACGATGGGGCCCACGGCTGAAGCCGTGGGTCCCTGCTGGGCGCCGCTGCCCGCCTTGACGGCTGCACGGCTGCACGCAGCAAGTGCAGCGCTGAAACGTCAGGGAGGCAGGGGGGTAAGCCTCCTTCAAAAATGAGAAAAAACTGATTTTGGATGGTTTTTCACGCGTGGGGCCCACTAAAGTGGAATCCGCCCCGGCCATTGCGTTTAGTGGCTCGACGCCGTCCAAATGAGTCCAGAGTTTGGATTTTTTTGACGCTTGGAAAGTGAAATAAAACAAAATAATGATCTTGAATGGTGGTGATGCATTCATTGATATTATGGCCCACCAGGTCTTCCAATCAGCCCCAAATTTCTACCCAACGGCTAAAACACCGTAGGTAAGAGGATGGACGGCTTAGATCGAACATAAACATCAAGGTGGGGCCTGCACTAAGGGACCACCCAAAATCCTCTCCTTTTCTTTCCTTTTTCTTATTTCTGTTGTAAGCGTCCAGCGTCTGGACGGTTTTAAAAATATATATATATTTTTTTTGTTTTTAAGATGGAGGGCCCTGATGAAGTGGGCCCCACTGATGGGTGGCATGGGAGTAACAGCCAAGGTGGGCCCCACTTGAATAAAATATCTCAAGTGGGATCTATTCAAGTGGGCCACACCCTCCTATTGCAATAAAATACAATAAAATAAAATAAAATAAAATAAAATAAAAGAGAGAGAGAGAGAGAGATGGAGAGTGGGACACGGCTTGTGATGGAGGGACCCCGTCATTATGGGCCCTCCCTTGCAATGAAACATACAATAAATGGATCCCTTGCACATGGGACCGTTAAAAATGTAAATCAACGGTGGAGATCCATTCTCCACCGATATGGACGGTCTAGATGACCTTTCTAAATGAAAATAAACATCATGATGGGGTCCATGGAGATTGGCCCCATCATGGAACGATCGTGAAGATCCAAGTGGTCCATCGGCCACATATTAGGGTCCCAAGTGAGATCCACACCATTGATCGGTGGGCCTCACTTGGTCCACCATAAAAATAAGGAAAACAATCCTATAGATGCACCCACCGTCCGATCTTCTCGCTCCTAGAGGTTCCTTGGCACCTTGTCTTCAACTTCAATGGCTAAGATGAAGAATGGAGGGTTGAGATGGAAGATTTTGGGGTAGGGAGGTGGGCCACTTGAAGCTTAGGGATCATTGCAAAAATTCCATACGTTGGAGTTTTGGAAATCCTTTGTTGCTTGAAAATTTTGAAATGAGAAAGAGAGAAAGAGAGAGAGTGATGTAAAGGGAGAGAGAGAGAGAGAGTGATGGATGGATGGGTGAGTGATGGTTGTGTAAGAAAAGTATGGGTTAGGAAGACTTTTGTGGCTTTTTGTGTAAGAAAGGTATGGGTTGAGAAGACTTTGTTGGCTTTTGTGTAAGAGAGGTATGAGTTTGGGAGACTTTTGTGGTTGCTTGGGAAAATGGGTGAGAGTGATGTGTACTTGACATGTGATGGGTTGATGGGTGATTGATTGATGGGATTGATGTGATTGATGTGACACATCGTTGAGATTCCCTTGGTTTTCACAACGCGCGGCGTTTTCTCGCACCGAACGTTGGCCCATATCTCTTGATCCGGGTATCGCCTCGGTGCGCGAGTCGCGGTATCGGAACCGCGGCGACGGTGCGGTCGCTATGGTATTGGTCTCGGGTTGAGTCGACTCGGGTTGTCGGCACATGAATATGGGTAGCGCGTCGATATCGGTTAAGGGTCGAAAGTTGCCGGAATTCGACCGGTTAGACCGCGGAAGTGTACGGAAAGGTACGGACCAAGATACGGGTCTTACAGCTCTCCCCTCCTTATAAAAATTTCGTCCTCGAAATTTACACAAGCGTCGCAACTAAGCGTAACTCGCGAGGAATAAGAAACATAACGTCATCATATAGAATTAGGGACAACGTACAAAATACAATACACGATCATCAATCATCAAAGAGATGAGGATATCGCTCTCGAATCTCAGCCTCACGCTCCCAATAAGCCTCCTCTAAAGAATGGTGACCCCACTGCACCTTCACCAACGGAATGACCTTCGTTCTGAGGACCTGCTCCTTCCGATCAAGGATACGAACTGGCTGCTCAATGTAAGAAGCGTCCTCACGAACCTCCAACGGCTGCCAATCAATGACGGGAACTATGTCTGACCCACACTTCCTCAACATGGAGACGTGAAAAACGTTGTGGACGCCAGACAACTGTGATGGCAAGGCAAGCCGATAGGCCACGGCGCCAACGCGCCCAGTGATCTCAAAAGGTCCTATAAATCTCGGGGCAAGCTTGCCCTTCGCTCCAAATCGAACTACGCCCTTCATAGGCGAGACCTTGAGATACACATGGTCCCCTACATCAAACTCCAAGGGACGACGCCGACGATCAGCAGAACTCTTCTGTCGGCTCTGAGCTGTGCGCATTCTCTGCCTGATGATGTCAATAGCCTCTGAAGTCTCCTGCACAAGCTCGGGACCTAGGAGACGACGCTCTCCAACCTCGGTCCAATAACTCGGTGATCTACATGGTCTGCCATATAGTGCCTCAAAAGGAGCCATGCCGATGGTCGCCTGATAGCTGTTATTGTACGCAAACTCAGCCAATCGCAGATGCTCATCCCAGCTACCCCCGAAGTCAATCGCGTAGGCCCGAAGCATATCCTCAAGTATTTGATTGACCCTCTCGGTCTGGCCATCGGTCTGCGGATGGTACGCGGTGCTGAGCTGCAAATCAGTCCCCATCGCACGCTGGAAGCTCCCCCAAAACTGAGACGTGAACCTCGAGTCTCGGTCAGAAACGATCGAGACTGGAACGCCATGCAGTCTCACAATCTCCTCGATGAATAGTCTCGCAAGCCGGTCCATGGACCAAGTCGCACGCATCGCAAGGAAATGTGCCGACTTCGTCAGACGATCCACAACGACCCAAATGGCGTCATGACCGCACTGAGTCCTCGGCAAACCCATAATGAAATCAGTCGACACGTGCTCCCACTTCCACATCAGGACGCTTAACGGCTGCAACAGACCAGGAGGTCTCTGATGATCGGCCTTGACACGCTGGCACGTGTCACACTCGGCCACAAAACTGGCGATCTGGCGCTTCATCCCTGACCAAAAATACTGTCGCCTCATGTCACGGTACATCTTCGTCGAGCCCGGGTGGATAGAAAATCGAGATCGATGTGCCTCGGTCATAAGATCTCTGCGTAACTCTGGGATATCTGGGACACATAATCGGCCTCTGAAGCGAAGTCCACCGTCTGTACCGATCTGCCAATCTGCCTGACCCTCAGATGCCGCCTCAGCCATATAACTCTGCAACGACTCATCAGCCTGCTGAGCCTCGATCACCCTAGCAACAAGAGAGGGTTGAATCGACAAGCTCGATAACTGTACAATGGAAGACTGCAGGCCGAACTCAAAGTCATACGCAGCAATATCCTCAAGCATCCGCCACTCCTGAATCATCATATGCGCCACTAGGCCTCGCGGCTGACGGCTGAGGGCATCTGCCACCACGTTCGCCTTGCCCGGGTGGTACTGGAGGTCGAAATCATAGTCCTTCAGGAGGTCCATCCAGCGCCGCTGTCTCATATTCAACTCAGACTGTGAGAAGAGGTACTTCAAGCTCTTGTGATCAGAGAAGAGCTCGAACCTAATCCCGTAAAGGTAGTGCCTCCACACCTTCAGTGCGAAGACAACTGCAGCCAGCTCTAAGTCATGTGTAGGGTAGTTCAGCTCATGGACCTTGAGCTGACGAGACGCGAAGGCCACTGGTCTCCCATGCTGCATCAGGACAGCACCCAAACCGATATGCGAGGCATCGGTGAATACAATAAAGCCGTCACTCCCAGAGGGAAGAGTGAGGACAGGAGCGGACGTCAGACGGTCCTTCAACTCCGTAAATGCTCGCTCGCAGGCATCACTCCAAATAAACTCTGCGCCCTTCCGAGTCAACCTGGTCAGCGGGGATGCAATACGAGAAAAACCCTCGATGAAACGTCGGTAATAGCCTGCCAAGCCAAGGAAACTACGGATCTCTGTCGTAGTGGTGGGCTGGCCCCACTGACGCACTGCCTCGACCTTCGAGGGGTCCACTGCGACACCCTCCCTCGTCACCACGTGACCGAGGAACTTCACCTCCTCCTGCCAGAACTCGTACTTCTCCAGCTTCGCATACAACTGGTGTGCGCGGAGGGTCTGTAAAGTAATCTTCAAGTGCTGCTCATGCTCCTCACGGGTCCTCGAGTAGATCAGAATGTCATCGATGAAGACTACGATAAACTGATCCAGATATGGGCAAAAAACCTCGTTCATCAGCTGCATGAAGACCGCGGGTGCATTGGTCAGTCCGAAGGACATGACCTGAAACTCAAAATGACCGTAACGCGTCCTGAATGCTGTCTTCGGAATGTCCTCATCTCAGACCCGAATCTGATGATAACCGGAACGCAGGTCAATCTTCGAAAAGAACTGTGCACCCTGCAGCTGGTCAAACAAATCATCAATCCTAGGGAGCGGGTACTTATTCTTGATCGTGACTTTGTTGAGCTCGCGATAGTCAACGCAGAGCCTCAACGAACCATCCTTCTTCTTCACGAAGAGTACCGGTGCTCCCCACGGAGAACTGCTCGGACGGATAAAGCCCAACTCACGCAACTCGTCCAACTGCTTCTGTAGTTCCCGTAACTCCAACGGTGCCATACGATACGGGGCCTTTGAAATAGGCGCGGTACCAGGCACGAGATCGATCTGGAACTCGGTGAGTCGACGAGGCGGTAATCCCGAAATCTCCTGGAACACATCGGGAAAATCGCGAACCACGGGCAGATGGTCGATGCAAACGGCAACAGGCTCCTCAATGGCGCAAGACATCAAACAAGACAACCGCTCTCCTCTGGCCTCTGCAACGAACTGGAACTGTGGCACGCCGGGTATACAGAACGTGACGGTCCTCGCGGCACAGTCCAAAATGGCATAGTACTCGGCGAGCCAATCCATGCCCAAGATAACGTCGAACTCGGACATCGACAAAACAAACAAATCAGCAGGCAGGAAGGTATCCCCAACTAGAACGGGGCATGACGAGAAAAATTGTCCTAACGCTGCAGTCCTCTCCAAGGGCGTAGATACTGATAGGCTCTCACCAGCAGACTCCAACGGTAAGCCAGCCGATCGACAGAAGCTCTCGGCCATAAAAGAATGCGATGCACCAGAATCAAACAATACACGTGCAATGCATGCAGAAACTGGCAGTATACCCTCAACGACTCCTCCGGATGACTGCGGATCCTGCTGAGCCGCATAAAATCTAGCCTGAGCCGGCTGTGGAGGTGCATGTCCCCTCTGAACGTGCTGCTGCTGCTGCTGGGGTCGCCGAGGCGGTCGAAACTGCTGCCTCTGCTGCTGTGGCCTCTGAGGTTGATGCTGATGCTGATGCTGCTGCTGAGGTGGCCTCGGTGGTAGAGGCTGCTGTCGCTGCTGCTGTCGCTGCTGCTGTGGGGGTCTCTGCTGCTGCGGTGGAGGTCTCTGCTGCTGTGGACCTCTCTGCTGCTGCTGGGGACTGGGACACTCCCATGAACGGTGTCCCGTCGCACCGCACCTGAAGCAAGTGCCGGTGAACTGCCTCTGAGATGGTGGTGGAGGTGCTGCTGGTGCTGATAGTGCACGGAAAGCTGGGCGACCAGTACGCCTCTGCTGCTGTGGTCGACCCTGCTGGGAATGACTGGAAGAAGCCTGCCTCTTCCGGTCTCCCCTCTGACCACGATCAGACTGAGAACCGGCCCACTCAGTCTCATATATCTGAGCCTTCCGCACTACTGCCTGGAAAGTAGGAAGCTCATGCCCAATGACACGACCTCGAAGGCCATAACGTAAGCCGTGCTCGAAACGGCGGGCCTTCCGCCCCTCATCATCAACCATGTATGGTGCGAATCTCGATAGTGCCATGAAACGGGCCGCGTACTGCGCCACAGTCATATCTCCCTGCACCAGAGTCTCGAACTCTAAGGCTCGCTGACGACGGATGTGGTCAGGGAAGTACTGCTCCTCAAATCGGTCCACAAAGTCCTCCCATGTCCAGACATAATCAGGTCCGACGACATGGGTGACAGAGGTCCACCAATGCTCGGCCTCACCGTGGAAGAGAAATACTGTTAACCGGACGTGCTGCTCGGTCGTGCATAACATGGTATCGAATATCTTCTCCACATCGGAGCGCCATCTCTCGGCTGCAGTCGGATCTGACTCGCCCTGGAAACGTGGGGGATCATGTCGTCTAAACTCACGAAGTACGGCGCTCGCGCGCTCCTGCTCCGCCTGAGCTGGTGAAACAGCTGGGCGTCTACCCTGTCCCTGGAGTGCGGCGGTCACAGCCTGTAACATCTGCTGTAACTGAGAGGCACTCACAGTCACCGTCGGCTCCTCATCGGTCTCAGGTGGAGGAATGTCATCCTCATGGGAAGAAGCAGGAATCTCTGAGGGTGGAATGGGAGACGCAGGTGGTATGGAGTCTCTGATGGTGAAGTAGAATCCTCAGGTGGTGGTGCGGGAGTCGATCGAGTAACAGGTGCCATACCCTACAGGAAAGAGCGAAAGCGCTTATCAACTTCAAAACTCTCGAATGTACGCACGTTAACGGTCTGTATTGGAAGGTCGCGAAGTTATCCGAACTTCGGAACTTAGTCATTCTTCACTCATAGCAAACATGTAATGTTGTTCTCGGTTATTCCCAAGTTATGCTCTGATACCAACTTCTGTCACGCCCCAAACTCGGAAACCGGGCTCACAGAATTCCCGATCGCCGAATCCGGCGCCGACAGCCTCCGTAGAACCCCATTCTCGGCTCCTAGCTCCCATTCGCCAGGTTCCGATCCTGGGATGCTACGAGGAGGATTTTATATGTCTGTCTGATTCGTAATAAGCATAACCAAAGGCATAACCCACAAACAACAACCAAGAAATCCATTACATTTCCATTATGATCAAAAACTTTACAAGTACAATGAGCATAAAGGGAAATACAGTGGTACAGTACAAAAATTCTAAAATGCTCAGCAACGTGCTCCTGCCTCAATGCTGCTGCGGTCCAACGTCACCTGCACGCAACGGTCGTGCATAAGCTTACAGAAAGCTTAGAGGGTGGTGAAGGTGTGTGCTCAAGGTAGTAATATGTACATGCAATGTCAGAGTGATGCGAAATATGCAAATGGAAACATAATATCATGAGCCGTACCAAGGCTTATGCGATGCAAGACATGAATGGTATCGACCATCCCAAGGCCATGCAATGTATAATGCAACTCAAGCATACGGATACTCATCAATGTCCACACATCAATACAGCTCAAAGTATGGAATATCACCGGGGTCTAGTTCACTCTAAACCAGATTGCTGCCACATCGCGCACAATAAGGTAAGTGGAAGAGACCTCACTATCCGTCTGCCAATATCGGGCGCGACTCGTCGATAGCGGACCCATTCCTCGAGCTGGTCAAACTCAGCCTAGCATTGCCCCCTACACTCGGGCGGGTAAGGCTGCACCCCCTTCCAACCGACCACGACACAGTGGAGAGCGTAACCGTCTGGTAATCGGCACTCAACGCTCATCTACCCACTCGGTCTAGACGTTGGAGCAACCTCTTGGTACCATAAGGGTTTAGGGACTTTCACCCAGGGATATCTATAGTACCTCATGTAAAATAAGATTTTCGGTATCCAATCCTGCCAACCACGATGCGTCTGTGGAGGCTACGGCCCTGATGTCGCTAGGGCGTATAATAACCATGTCACACAAATGCAGAATGCATGAATCACGCTATCCAGTCATGCAACCAATCCTGCGCATACCGTGCGCTCATGTAGGGCAACACCGCCTAACCGAGAGCCCATAAACAACCTGTACGAAGGCAAATACTATGATCAGCCAATTCTCACGTCAAGCATACATATGATGCGTATGATCATGAGTCATGAACTGTACTAAACATGTTATAACAAAATGAACTATTTACAATGCAGATGAACCTGGACGGCCTATACACGGTAAGTACGGCTAGTAATGGGCCCTAAGGAGAGTCATAATGTGGACATCCAACCAACATTACACTCGCAATGTGGACGTCAAACCATCATTGCATTCCAGGTACAATCTTCTTAAACACCGTTACATAATCGGTATTGGGTTTACACATTGCAATGGACCTTAGGTTCCTCCCATTGGGCCTTACATATATATCAAATGGGCCACATCTCATGGGCCCTTTATTCATCAGATGGGCCATATCTTATGGGCCTTTTATTCATCAGATGGGCCATATAAATGGGCCACACCAATGGGTCTTAAGTGCGTTGCAATGGGTCAAAACCCATGGGCCTTGGATTGCATCAATTGGACCTAATCATATGAGTCTAATATGTATCAAATGGGCCACACCAATTGGACCCCCAAATGTATATCCAATGGGCCTCAACCCAGAGGCCTTATATGACTCAAATGAGCCTAAATCCCTAGGCCCTAAACAATTCAAATGGGCCTAAACCATGAGCTTGCATGCATGTCAAAGTGGGCCTAAACCCTTAGGCCTTACATATATCAATTGGCCTACCTCCATGGGCTTTAAATTTCAACAAAAAGGGTCCAATTACATGGGCCTTGAAGTACATCAAATGGGCCTAGTCCCATAGACTTGCAACACGTTAAATGGGCCTAAGTACAAGTGAGCCCAAGCCCATAGGCTTTACGTATCAAGTGGGCCCAAATTCTTAGGCCTTAAATGGATCAAATGGGCCCAGCCCATAAGCATTTTATAATTCAAATGGGCCTAACCCATAGCCCTTTTTACAGTCCAAAGGGGCTTAACCCATAGGCCTTATATGTTAAAGTGGATGGACGGGATGGATGCATTTCATGCATCATGGTGGGCCCCACTGTCCAGTGGACAGTGCGGATGGCGCACGTAAAATACACAGGGCCCCACCGTCCGCTGGACGGTGGAGGCATACATGCATCAGGTGGGTGCCACCGTCCACTGGACGGTGGACTTTAATATGCACCTCATTGTGGGTCCCATGTGGGGCCCACCTTGCAGTGTTTACTTAACATCTAATCCATTCAATAGGTCCCTCGGGCCTGGATGAAGGGACAATATAAATTTCAGCTTGATCCAATACTTCAGTGGGCCCAAAAAGGATTTTAATGATAAAATTCAATTCGCACTGTTTCACTTGGTGTGGGCCACCTGAGTGTTGGATCTGTTTTATGTTTGGAGGGGGCCCATCTGAGGATGGGACCCACCTCATGAACTGATTGGATGGCAAACAGGCATTACGGTGGGGCCCACGGCTGAAGCCGTGGGTCCCTGCTGGGCGCCGCTGCCCGCCTACACGGCTGCACGGCTGCACGCAGCAGGTGCAGCGCTGAAACGTCAGGGAGGCAGGGGGGTAAGCCTCCTTCAAAAATGAGAAAAAACTGATTTTGGATGGTTTTTCACGCGTGGGGGCCACTAAAGTGGAATCCGCCCCGGCCATTGCGTTCAGTGGCTCGACGCCGTCCAAATGAGTCCAGAGTTTGGATTTTTTTGACGCTTGGAAAGTGAAATAAAATAAAATAATGATCTTGAATGGTGGTGATGCATTCATTGATGTTATGGCCCACCAGGTCTTCCAATCAGCCCCAAATTTCTACCCAACGGCTAAAACACCGTAGGTAAGAGGATGGACGGCTTAGATCGAACATAAACATCAAGGTGGGGCCTGCACTAAGGGACCACCCAAAATCCTCTCCTTTTCTTTCCTTTTTCTTATTTCTGTTGTAAACGTCCAGCGTCTGGACGGTTTTAAAAATATATATATATTTTTTTTATTTTTAAGATGGAGGGCCCTGATGAAGTGGGCCCCACTGATGGGTGGCATGGGAGTAACAGCCAAGGTGGGCCCCACTTGAATAAAATATCTCAAGTGGGATCTATTCAAGTGGGCCACACCCTCCTATTGCAATAAAATACAATAAAATAAAATAAAATAAAATAAAATAAAAGAGAGAGAGAGAGAGAGATGGAGAGTGGGACACGGCTTGTGATGGAGGGACCCCGTCATTATGGGCCCTCCCTTGCAATGAAACATACAATAAATGGATCCCTTGCACATGGGACCGTTAAAAATGTAAATCAACGGTGGAGATCCATTCTCCACCGATATGGACGGTCTAGATGACCTTTCTAAATGAAAATAAACATCATGATGGGGTCCATGGAGATTGGCCCCATCATGGAACTATCGTGAAGATCCAAGTGGTCCATCGGCCACATATTAGGGTCCCAAGTGAGATCCACACCATTGATCGGTGGGCCTCACTTGGTCCACCATAAAAACAAGGAAAACAATCCTATAGATGCACCCACCATCCGATCTTCTCGCTCCTAGAGGTTCCTTGGCACCTTGTCTTCAACTTCAATGGCTAAGATGAAGAATGGAGGGTTGAGATGGAAGATTTTGGGGTAGGGAGGTGGGCCACTTGAAGCTTAGGGATCATTGCAAAAATTCCATACGTTGGAGTTTTGGAAATCCTTTGTTGCTTGGAAATTTTGAAATGAGAAAGAGAGAAAGAGAGAGAGTGATGTAAAGGGAGAGAGAGAGAGAGAGTGATGGATGGATGGGTGAGTGATGGTTGTGTAAGAAAAGTATGGGTTAGGAAGACTTTTGTGGCTTTTTGTGTAAGAAAGGTATGGGTTGAGAAGACTTTGTTGGCTTTTGTGTAAGAGAGGTATGAGTTTGGGAGACTTTTGTGGTTGCTTGGGAAAATGGGTGAGAGTAATGTGTACTTGACATGTGATGGGTTGATGGGTGATTGATTGATGGGATTGATGTGATTGATGTGACACATTGTTGAGATTCCCTTGGTTTTCACAACGCGCGGCGTTTTCTCGCACCGAACGTTGGCCCATATCTCTTGATCCGGGTATCGCCTCGGCGCACGAGTCGCGGTATCGGAACCGCGGCGATGGTGCGGTCGCTATGGTATTGGTCTCGGGTTGAGTCGACTCGGGTTGTCGGCACATGAATCTGGGTCGCGCGTCGATATCGGTTAAGGGTCAAAAGTTGCCGGAATTCGACCGGTAAGACCGCGGAAGTGTACGGAAAGGTATGGACCAAGATATGGGTCTTACAATGAGTCTACAACTTGTCTGCATTGTCATCTCTAACTTAATTTCACCTTCAGACAGTATATCATGATGATGTGTTGTTTGGTCGATAGCCTATTGTAAAACTTAAGCAGAATTACCATTTAAAAGTTGACCCCAAAATTGCTGGAAGAAGGCTAAGATGTTGATTTTGGTATCATTTGGTGGTGATGAGTTGTATTGTTTGAAGAAGATCCTCCCTTATAAGCACTCTTCTTACCTATACAACTCTCTTCTAACAAATATTGAAGGGATGCCCAAATCTATATTTTTACTTGATTATATGAATAATGTATTTATCCATAGTTGTGTTAAAATAGTATTCATGGTTTTGTTTCCTCCCCCCATTTATATTTTCTTAATGTTGCACTGTGACTCACTAAATGGCTCAGTTTGAGTCACCACTAGACACGTTGATTTTATGTTCTAACATATATGTAAAATTACTAATATCCAAAGATCTAAGCAGCAATTTTAAGTGTCATTTTTTTGTCTCTCTCATGAGAATGGATGATCTTCATAGTGCATTGCTACTTAGATCTTGAGGTCCTAATGGTAGAGCTACTAACTGCGAGAAGGCTTAGAGAAGACATCTCCATTACAAATACTAACACTTATTTACCTCCCTTTCCTTTCTTGCTTTGGATTATGCGTACTTTGAGACTTTGAGGCATGCCTGTCATACTATTTAGAGTTTTCATATGGATTATCTGTTTGTGAGTAAATAAATTTACAGTATTACCTTAATGTTGTTGTTATTATTATTATTATTTTTTCATTTTTCATTTTTCTCCTCCTTAGAATAGAAGCAAACAAACAAAATGACAAGGACTCATGAAGCTAGTTGAACTACTTGTTGCAAAAATTTAGGTTCATCTCATCATCTTTATAAATTTTGTAGAGAAATATTTAATGTTTGTGGAGGATATTGGTGAAGTTCTGCCTAATAGCCGTTGTGGCCTAATTTTTGGACCAAGGTACATGGTGGGCGCCATTAACATGTGTGGGCTGAGTAAGATCTGAAATCCCATTCTTGCTGCGAGCCTTCACAGTTCACATGGTGCAACTTGTAAGATATGACATTCTTGATAGATCATTTCTATCTTTTGTCACTATTTCAAAATGTCCTTTAGTGTGTTGGTGTGCATAATCTGAACTTGTATTTAAATGCTTTTTTTGTTATTAACCTTCATTTCTTTTTATCTGTTCTTGTAGGCATTTTTTGAAGGGATTCTTATTGATTTACCATTTGCAACATTCTTCTTAAGTAAATTAAAACAAAAGTAAGTCATGCATCCCATAGTGAACCTTTTCTAGCTACATTTATTTGAATAATCCTATTGTATTTTGTACGAGAACATGTGCAACCTTTTCTGTTTCCTGTTCCATTGGCTGTTATTGTAACTTTTCTGTTCATATGACTCTTTTAAAGAAATGTTCATCTTCAAAGCTTTGGAATTTGTTATATTAGTGTTTCACATTTTCAAAGTGCAAGTAGCTGCTCAACATTGAGTTGAAATGGATCCATTTTTCTTGCCACAAGTAGCTGTGGCTACGGTTTATTGGTAGTTCTTTGTAACATATATAGAGACATTTAGACTAAAGATGCTAAGATGATTTGCAGATAGATTGAAGAGACAAGATCTGGGCCATTCATCAAGCGGGCTTTGAACATGCCATATCTGGTTGATCAACTCATCACGTGGGTTAGATGTAATATGATGATTCATAATTTCTTTGAACTGTCCAATTTCCCGAACAAGTGCAGTCCTCTTGATTGTAAGGGCATGGTTTAATTTCTGGGTTGCAGTATGTTTGTCATGGGCCTCATCTCATGAATGGCTTGGATCTTGCACTAATGTGCCAAGTCAGCACAGGTAAAATTAGTCCTTGAATCTCTTATTATTTAAACCATCGTAACATTCATCTTATATGCTAAGCTCTAGTATGCCTTGTCTTTTTAGGAATGATAGTTGTTCGATGCCCTGACACATCATAGGTCTTAACTTGCTAAGCAGATCAAAATTTTCATCTTTTTATTTTTTGCCTTAAAAAAATCAGTGTTTAACAACGAGGTTTGCTAGTTCCCATGCACCTTTGCAGACGGACGAACTTGCTAGGAAATGTGGACTTTCGACATATGTATTAGGTGGTACCTATAGTTTTGATATATGGCCAGAGCTATCTTTGTGCCTACATATCAAGCATTTTATTTGCTGTATTTGGTTTTTTGAATTTTATTGATTTGATTTTATCTTTCCTCTCAACTCCTTATTGATTTTTTTTGGAGATTAAATCCAAATCTTATTTCAGGTAATTCATTGAGAACTCAGAGGTTTAGTGGCTGGTTTTGAAGCTTCAGATTCAACTATAGTAATCATTTTAGGCAGTTTAATCCAAACTACCCAAAGTTTATTTCTTGATCAAACTTTGGTTTATACACTACTTTAAATGTAATTTATTAAGAAGGTGAGAATTAGCTTATAATTTGAATGATTTACCTCATATGATTTGTGAGAATTGGGATGTATATTTTATGTTAGCATAAATTTAATTATTGTATCAATGTTCTTCTTAAGATTGCTTTTAGATGCAGTTGTCATGATCTGTCATATCTAGGTGGTAACCTGGGATTGGATATCATATATACAATCATTTTTTTTTATGGAAATACAAATTTTATATATTTGGGATTTTGATGGTAGATTTGATTTTGATTTCTTCCTTTTCTTTTGTATAGACTTACCTTTTCAAATAGGTTGGTTTGTTTGGGGTTTTAGAGAAATGGCTATTAAGCTAGTTTTGGATGTGTGCATTGATTAGGGAATCCATTATTATTATTATTATTATTATTTAATTTAATGAGAAAAGCCGTTAGCGAATGGCTTTTTGGCCGTTGGAGACTGACAGTTTTGGCCATAAAAATCGCCAACGGGTTAAATCCATCGGCGAGCAACGCCAATGCCCCCATGCCTGACAACCCGTCTGATGGCTAAAAGCCGTTGGGGAAAGTCAATGCCGATAGTGTTTAGCCATTAGTGTTGCTCTATTTTCTGCTAGTGCATGTTTGATATTATGCCACAATGATATATGTCACTATCTTAACTATGTATTGCACACTTATTCTTATTTAAATCTCTTTACTTAAAATAATTAGAAGTTCTTGAAAAAAGAATAGTTAAATTTTGAAAAGTCCTACTTACCCTCCTCTAGGATGATTAGACATATATCTAAGCTTTGCTTGTAGTAGTTAGCTACAATTTCAGCCCCTCTTTGGCAGAGGTTGCGGGCAACCGAATACAAAGCAAGTGAATACCCTGCCTTCTGGATTAGATGTAAACATGGCATAGTCTATTCCCACTGGAGTGTCATTATCGAAAGACTCTTCTAGTTAACGAGTAATTTCGGTATCTCTCGAGGGTTGAGGTAAACACTATGATTTATCCTTGCGCATTTTGCGGCTTTAAATGGAATCAAATCACAACCCTTTTACTTCATGATTGACACTTTGCATCAAGGGTAGTTTGCAAGTATGAATTTTAGGCGGTTAGTGCCCCTGTGCTTTTTTATGGCCGTACGGGGATCCACTAACACATTTGATTTTGAAGAGTGGTTCTCGATACTGCACAATCCCCAAGGACCACCTGTAAGACTAGTCATTGTAATAGTAGTTGCCTGTTCTTTTTGCACTTCATGGATATCCCACATTACAATGCACTAGTGCCCCTGCGCTTTTTGTGGCCTTACGGGGATCCACCTAACACATTTGGTTTTCAAGAGTGGTTCTCGATGCTACACAATCCCCTATGACCACCTATAAGACTAATCATTGTAATGAGCAGTTACCCGCATTTTTTGTAGCTTTATGGATCTCCCTCATTACAATGTATTAGGCTAACAAGCATCTCGGACTTTAGTCTGGCCGTCCCATGTTCCACTTATGATTTCAGATAAAACCAAAGATTCAGAGAAAACTAAAATCAATTATTTCTTTTACGTTGGTACCCACTGGGAAGTATGGATAACCGCCCACTACTTCGGATACCATCTTTTTTTCCAGAAAAGATCCTCACCTATAGAACATCGTTCCATGGGGTTTTTATTATAATTTTTTGAAGGTTTTCTTTTTCAAGCAATTTATTTTGAAAAGATCTGCTTAATCTCATGGGGAGGAGTTGTCAAGTGGTTTTTATTTTGACCTCTTTTTTTTTTTTTTTTAATAATAAGTTCGACCAATCATTTCCAATGAGGATTTCAACGGTCTTGATTGAAGTCGACTTTTATTGAAGCACGTTCTCTGCTCGATATCCAACTTCAAGTGTGTTTGCATTTAACACAATAATCCAACAACTCGGAGGAGATTATTTTTGAGGGAGCTTCAATTTTTATGAAGAGAGAGAATCTTATAAGATGATCGAAGAGTTTGGTGTAAAGGGAGCGAGACTAACCTTAGTGGTAGACAAAGGTTGTTGTCAAGCCGAGTATTTCGAAGAAGCACCCATGACTTGATGATGCAACCTGCAAGTTTTTTTTTCTTCTGTTTTTAGTAACATGCATGTAAATAAAGAAAGTGATAAAAAATGAAAACTTTTTTTTTGGTGACCAGACTTATCTTGTGAGCATGGTTTATGTTTTGGTGCTTTAGATGATAAAGATTAGACACTTGACTTTTCCATTGTTCATCCCATACGAGTTTTGAGTTGATTCCTGAAGATTTTTGAAAGTATCCCATCGTTCATCCATTGCGCTCTTACGAGTTTTTGTTACGTCTGACTTTGCTTGTCATTTTTTCCCATGGCACCCTTTTAGGTTTTCACCATGTCCCGGGTATTTGTTCTTACTTGCCCCTTAGCAACTGTGCCTTTTTGCCTCTGGTGCCCTTTCAGGGTTTCACCAGGTCCACTGTGTATCCACTGTTTTTACTCGAGGCGCCCTTCCAGCTTTTCACCTCGTTCATTTTGCTTAGACACACTTTTTCTCTATTTTTTTTCTTTTCTCTTCTCTTTTTTGCCTGAAAACTTTCTCATCGTTGGCCGATGATGATTTTTAAGGAAGCGAGAGGTTTCAAAATGTATCCTAAGATCAGGGTTTTTCATGAAATGGGTTAAGACTAATGGGAGTTTACCCTTAATTTTCTCTATGGGTCTTCAATTTTCTCTCTTCTCTTCTTTGTTTGTTTTTTTTTTCTTTTTTTTTGTGTGTTTTTTATGCCTTTATTTCTCTCTCTCTCTCTCTCTCTCTCTCTCTCTCTCTCTCTCTCTCTCTCTTTTCGGTAGTTTGAATCATCATATATACATGTCCTTTTTTGTGTCATGTTTTTTTGTTGAGGGGAAGTGGGTAGAGAATGGTAAGATTTGATCTTAGGAAACCTTCTAAACTCTACTCGTTATCCGTAATGCATTTTGTCGTGATCAGCATTGATCTGCTCAGGAAGATCTTCTCCCTCCATGTTGGTGAGGCTAAGTGCACCTTTAGGGAGCACTTCTCGCACAAGGAACGGGCCTTCCCAGGTGGGTTTGAATTTGCCCCTTGGGTCAGGTAGATGAGGAGGTAGAATTTTCTTCATTACTATGTCTCCTATTTTGAATGTTCTTGTACGAACCTTCTTGTTGTAAGCTCGTGCAATCCTTCTTTAGTAAGCTTGGGAATGACATAAAGCTCGCATGCACTTTTTGTCTCTCAGATGCAATTGATCATAGCAAGCTCATAACCACTCTCCCTCTTCCACTTCACTTTCTAATAGAATACGTAGCAATGGAATTTTAACTTCAACTAGCAGAACAACATCCATTCCATATGTTAGTTCATATGGAGTGGTGCACATTGCACAGCGTATAGATGTTCAATAAGCCCAAAGTGCATATGGGAGCATTTTTTACCATTCATGATATATTTCACCATTTTTTAAGGATACGAACGAGTGTTTTGTTGGCATCTTCCACCCCTCCATTCATTTGTGGGCTATAAGGGGTTGGATTGATGCCTTTTGACTTTAAATTGCTTGAGCAAGTTGTCCACCTTTTGGTTCACAAAGGGCATTCCGTTATCTGTGATAATGGTAAGTGGGATTCTGTATCAGCTAATGATGTTGTTCTTTAGGAACCACACTATGTGAGAGGTTGCAATAGTGGAAAAAGATGTTTCTTCCACCCACTTGATGAAATAGTCGACTACTACCAGGATATATTCGTGGCCGTTAAATGCCTTAGGGCTAATTTTATTGATGATGTCAATGCCCCACATTGAAAAGGCCAGGATGTGGTTGGGTTACATAACTTGAAAGTAGGCGTATTGATCCGATTTACGTGTTCTTTGCATTTAAAGTATGTCTTGATGTGTTGACAATAATCAGTTTCTATAGTTAGCTAGTAGTATCCTAGTCGTAGGATTTTCTTGGCCATCATGTGTCCATTCATGTGTGGGACAGATTCCATCGTGGACCTCAGACATGATATTTACAGCTTTTGCCTCATCCATGCATCGCAACCAGACCTGGTTGAAGGACCGTTTGTATAAGATACCACTGTTAATAGTGAACTGTGTGGCTAATCATTAGATTGTATAACAGTCTGTTGGCGTGGCGCTTTCCAGGTATACGTGGTCTTCTAGGTATTGCTTGATATCGTCATACAAGGGTGCTTATTAGGTGGCGTTTTAGCTTTTTCTATCTACAAGTAGAATGCTGGATCTTATTGTAATTCGACTATGAGTTCCCATTGTGTTGCTCCCTTGGGAATGTCTAACATAGATGCTAACATGGTTAGGGCATCATCAAATTGGTTCTTGGTACGTGACATGTATGCGAAAGTGACTTTGTGAAATTCGTTGATGAGATTTTCGAGATAAACATGGTATGAAATCAGCTTCTCATCCCGTGTTCTCCAGTCATCATTCATTTGATTAATGATGAGCTGAGAGTCACCAAAGACCCTTAACTTTTTCACCCCAAAAATGATTGGTTCTTTTAAGCCTGTTATACATCCCTTGTACTTGGCTACATTGTTCATGCACCCAAAGGCTAGCCTTCTTGAAATAGGGATGGGGATATCATCTAGAGAGTAGAGGATTGCCCGTATTCCACTTCCTTTAGCGTTAGCTGCACTGTTGAAGTATAAGGTCCATTCATCCACCTCCGGTCCTTCTTCTCCCTCGAGGAATAGGATGTCCTCATCGGGGAAGAAGGTCTTTAATAGCTAGTGGTCCGGTAGGGAGTGTGTCGCGAGATGGTCGACCAATGCTTGCCCTTTGATTACTTTTTGAGTGACATAGGTGATGTCAAACTCAGAAAGCAATAATTGTCATTTTTTGATTCTTCCAGTTAGAGACGATTTCTCAAACATGTACTTCAATGGATCTATTTGTGTGAGTAGGAAAATTGGTTAAGCGATCATGTATTGGCGTAGGCATTAGGTGACCCGTACGAGGGCGAGGCATGTATTTTCGATCAGTGAGTACCGGGACTCGTAATTAGTGAATTGACGATTGAGATAGTAGATCGCTTAATACTTTCTTCTTAAGTCATCATGCTAGCCAAGGACACACCCGATGATGTCTATGGCTAATGAGATATAGAGTAGCAGGGGTCGTCCAGGCACTGACGGTATTAGCCCTGGTGGGTCTAGCAGATACTTCTTGATTCTGTCAAAAGCTTCTTGAAAATCCTCATTCCATTCCTTTGACGTGTTCTTGCAGAGCAGCTTGAATATGAGCTCGCATATGGGGTGTAAGCTGGGCAATAAAGTGACTAATGTACTGGACTCTGCCTAAGAAGCCTCAAATTTCTTTATCATTTTTTAGAGGTGTCCTCTCAAGAATTTCTTTTGTCTTTGATTCATTGACTTAGATGTCATCCTTGCTGACGATGAAACCAAGCAACTTGCCCTTGGTTACCCTTAACACACTTTTTTGCTGATTGAGGCAGAGCTTGAACTTTTTTAATTGGTCGAAGAGTTTTTCAAGGTCTTTGAAGAGCCCCTCAATGTTTTGAGACTTGATGATCTGTAACATCCCGAATTTTCAAGACCAAAGTTTATACTCATGCCCGAGAAGACTGGGTGTTAATAATGTATAAATTAAATGCTTTAAAATCACACCTTATTATTATTATTATTATTATTATTATTATTATTTTCCATTTAGATCACATCTATATACATTTATGAAGGTATCATTCATGAGAATAAAATCGACTGTATTGATTATTTCATCAGATTAAAAAAATTTAACAAATAATCAAATGCCCTCTCAATAGGAGCTTATTACATTTATTGAGTTCACAGCGGAAGTATAAAACTAAATAATAAAATTATCTTCTTATTCTTTTAGCATAATCTTCTATAGGGAGATTATTCTCTAGGTCTTCAATCTGTACGTCACCTGCATCATTTGTATGATTGAAGAGGGTTAATTCCCTACTCATAGTGATGGTTATTCTTTAAGAATATCAATAATTCAAGAGATTTATAAAAGCAATGTAAAGGTTCTGATACGTCTCGTACTCTACTACTACGAGGGGTATCAACATGCACAAACAACCTACATGAGATGCATGCCTAGCAAAGTATGTGCGGCTCATCATACATAGTGATCATCATAATGTGGAATATAATTTATAGAAAACCTAGATCGTCCCGCATTCTCACACTATAGAGATTCACCAGCATGTCCAACGCTACCGTGTATTTATGTGAACACCTCAAGGCGGCACAACACATGAGTCAGATGGATTATGTGATATGATTTGTTCATGGAGTGACTATTTGCGACATCCAATCCCAGAAGTGATGTAACTCGCATTGCGAATTACTTAAATCGATTTGTGCACCACTACCCAAAAACTCATGGAATTGTGTCGACTAAGAGGGTCTCTACCCAAAGCACATTATGTCCTTGTGATAAAATATTTGAATCATTAGTTGTGATACCTCTTAGCACATCACTTGTACTTATAGAGAACAAAGTCGAATCATGGGGGTTCTGCAATATCAAGACCCATGCCCAAGCCTCAAAGGTAAATAACATAAGGTTAATAAATTAAGGAAGATAGTAGTAATGGCTAACTCACAAAGAGAAGTGTGACAATGGTTAACTCATTAAAAGGAGAGTAGCAATGGGTAACTCAACAAATAGAAGAGTGATAATGGTTAACTCAATAACAAGGAGAGTGGCAATGGCTAACTCAATAAAGAGAAGAGTAGCAAGAGCTAACTCAACAAATTGATAAAGGCAAGGGTAAGGTGTAAGACCCATATCTTAGTCCGTACCGTTCCGTAGAGTTCCGCGGTCTTACCGGTTGAATTCTGGCAACCTTCGATCCTTAATCGATATTTACGCGCGACCCTGGTTCATATACCGTCAACCCATATCGACTCAACCCAAGACCATTACCATAGCGACCGCGCCATTGCTACGGTTCTGATGCCATGACTTGCACGCCGAGGCAATACCCTGGTCAGGAGATATGGGCTAACATTCGATGCAAAGAAAATTCCGCGCGTTGCGAAACCTAAGAGAATCTCTACGAGGTGTCACATCAATCCCATCTATCAATCAAATCTTATCACATCACATGTCAAGTACATGTCAAGTACACATCACCTTTCACCCATACCCAAGCAACCATAAAAGTCCAAAAGTTCTTCCATGCCCATACTTTTCTTACACAAAATACCTCAAAAGTCAAGAAATCATTACACAAGCCATGCCTTTCTTACACAAATGCCACCAAAGTCAAAAAGGGTCTCTTACACCCATCACTCTCTCTCTCCCTTTTACAAGTCTCTCTCTCTCTCATTTTCAAACCCATTCCAAGCAAAGGAGAGAAACCCCATACGTATGAGCTTCTCCCCCTCTTCCAAAAAACTCCAAGAGTGGCCCACCTCTCCATCTTAAGATCTCCCATCCTAGCCATCCATTTCTCGTATCCTCCATTGGAATCAAAGCTAAGGTGCTAATGAACCCATAGGAGTAAGAAGATCGAACGGTGGGTGCTAGATAATAGTAGTTTTTCATATTTTTAAGATGGTCCAAGTGAGGCTTACTTGGGACCCTAAGAAGTGACTGATGACCCACTTTGATCATCATGATCATTCCATGATAGGGCCATTCTCCATGGATCCCATCATGATGTTTATTTACTTGCATACCTAGGGTCATTTAGACCGTCTATTTTAGTGGAGAAGGGATCTCCACCGTTGGATTTTGTATTTAATGGGCCCATGTGTAATGAGACCCACTTGATGTATGTTTCAAATCATACAAGGGAGGACCCATAGTGGCGGGGTCCCTCCATCACTCTCTCTCTCTCTCTCTCTCTCTCTCTCTCTCTCTCTCTCTCTCTTTCTTTCCTTCCCTATTTTGTGGCCCGCTTAATAAGTTGTGAGATGTCTAAACCGTTCATCAAGGGGCCTTACCTTGATGTGGGTCTCATGTACATCATCCAATCATTTGGTGGCCCACCTCGGTAATATGTATGAGGGTGGGGCCCACCTTAAGAACATGTGTTATATACAACCGTGAGTGGAGTGTGAGTTGCCAGCGGGTGTACTGACGCAGTAGAATAAAAAAAATATTTTTAATTTCTTGGAAGGGTTGTATATGCAGGCCCCACCATAGTGTATGTTGTTAATCCAAGTCGCCCATTCCCTTCCACGACCCATTTTAGGCGTTGAGCCGAAATGTGAAGCTAATCTGTTCACTGGGTGGACCATACCTTCCAAAATAGTGATTCTTATCGTTTAAATTCATTTTAATCTTTATACAGGCCGAAATGGATCCAATATTGGACTCATTGGGCTTGTCTCGGGCCATAGAAGGTAATGAACGGGTTGGATTTACTTGATGAGGGCCCCACCTGTGAAAAACCACAGGACCTCGATATTTAAAAGAAAAATACCATCAGAGGCAGTGCCTGCTGCCTCTGACACAACTGCAGCGACAGCATGCTGCTGCGTGTAGCAGGCGGGTAGGCAGTGTCCCACGGCTGCTGTCGTGGGCCCCACCATGATGTATATGTATCATCCACACCGTTCATTTGGCGGGCCGCTCCCTGAATCAGGTCCCCTCCAAAAATGAGGTCGATTTGACGCTCGGGTGGCCCACGCTGCAGAAAATAGTGTGATTGAATGTCTATCATTGGAACCCTACTATGGGCCACGAAAGTTTTAGATTAATATGAAATTTATTTTTTTTCTCTTCATCCAGGTATCTGTGACCATATTGAACGGATTAGATGGAAGACAAATATTATGGTGGGCCCCACATGGGACCCACAATGATGCAAGTGTTTTATTCGCACCGTCCACAGCCGTGGACGGTGGGTGGTGGGCTGTGCACGGTGGAACCCACCGTGATTCACGTGATCTATCCACGCCGTCCACCCCTGGACAATGGGACCCACCATGATTTTTGTGTTGTATCTGCACCGTCCGCATTGGATGGTGAGACCTACCCCCCCTGATCGTGTGATTTCATGAATAGCTTGGGCGACGAATAAATATTACAGTGGGCCCCCCAAGGTCCACATGACCTTATGAACAGTTGGGTGATAAATAGACATTACAGTGGGCCCTTGGCTAGTTTGGATGGAAAATAAACATTACATGGGTCCCAGTCCCACCTTAGGTGCACGTGACCTTATGAATTGCTTGGATGACAGATAAACATTACAGTGAGCCTCTAGGTCCATGAGGCCCATTTGATATATTCCAAGGCCCATGAGATTAGGCCCATTTAGTGTATTATAAGGCCCATGGGATTGGACATTTGATATATTCTAAGGCCAATGGGATGAGGCCCATTTGATGTATATAAGACCCATTCAGTGTGGCCCATTTGACATATAAAAGGCCCACGGGTTATGACCCATTGCAATGCACATAAGGCCCATTGTTGTGGCCCATATGACATGGCCCATTTGATGTATTTAAGGCCCAATGGGATGTACCTAAGGTCCATTGCAATGTGTGACCCCAACACAGATTATGTATCGATGTTTACGACGATCGTGCCTTGGGGGCAATGTTGGTTTGACGTCCATATTGCGAGTGTAATGCTGGTTGGATGTCCACATTACGACTCTCCTTAAGGCCCATTATTAGGCCCGTACTTATTGTGTATAGGCCATCCATGTCTATCTGCATTGTAAAGATAATTCATTACTTTGTAATATGCTTAGTATAATTCCATCATTCATGACCATACGCATCATATGTATGCTTGATATGAGGAATGTTTGATCATCGCATAAGCCGTTGGGCCAAGACATTTACGGGACTCCTTATGAGACGGAGTGTCCCACATGAATGCATGGTGCGCATGAGATTATTTCATGATTGTATAGTATGACTCATGCATCTCACATTTACGTGACATGTGACATTAGGACCATAGCCTCCACAGGCATATTGTGGTTGACAAGAATGGATACCGAAAATCTTGTTATAAATGGGGTGCTATAGATATCCCTGGGTGAAAGTCCCTAAACCCTTATAGTACTAAGAGGTTGCTCCAACGTCTAGACCGAGTGGGTAGATGAGCGTCGAGTGCCGATTACCAGATGACTGTATTCTCCACTGTGTCATGGTTGATTGGAAGGGGGTGTGACCTTACCCGCCCGAGTGTATGGGGCAAAGCTAGGATGAGTTTGACCAGCTCGAGGAATGGGTCCGCTATCGACGAGTCGAGCCCGATATTGGCAGATGGATAGTGAGGTCTCTTCCACTTATCTTATTGAGCGCGATGAGGCAGTGATCTGGTTTAGAGTGTACTAGACCCCGATGATATCCCAGATTTGAGCTGTATTGATGTATGGACATAGATGAGGATTTGTATGCTTGAGTTACATTTTACATCGCATGGCCTTGGGATGGCCCATGTCTTGCATCGCATAGCTTTGGTACGGCTAATGGTTTTTATGGATCCATCTGCATATTCCGCATTTCTCTGATATAGCATGTTCATATTACTACCTTGAGCACACACTTTCACCACCCTCTAAGCTTTCTATAAGCTTATGCACGACCGTTGCGTGTAGGTGACGTTGGCTCACAGTAGTGTTGAGGCAGGAGCACTTAGTAGATCGTTTTGGAGTTTTGTTCATCATCATTGTATTTCCCCTTTATGCTCATTGTATTTGTAAAGTTTTTGATCATAGTGAAAATGTAATGGAGTTCTTGGTTGTTGTTTGTGGGTTATGCCTTTGGTTATGCTTATTACGAATCAAACTAACGTTAAAAATTCTCCTCGTAGCATCCCAGGATCGAAACCTGGCGAATGAGCACTAGGAGCCGAGAATGGGGTTCTACGGAGGCTGTCGGTGCCGGATTCGGTGATCGAGAATTTTGTGAGCCCAATTTCCGAGTTTGGGGCGTGGCATAAGGTCTATATCCATCACTCCATATAAATTCATAAAGATCACTTGTAATTGACATCATATCATAATTTTCAAAAGAATAGATAATTGTTAATGATAAATTAAATAATCGTAGGAAGAAAATCATAGCAACATGAAAACATAGTATGTAATTGGTAAGATAAAGCATATCAACTTAAATTACCATAAGCTTAAAGGATAAAAACCTCACCTCTAATGTCGTTTCTCCCTTGAGAGTGAGTATACACCATAGGATTGAATTCTAACATGATTTTAAACAATTCGAGTGGTTAGATCACTCCATTAACTGTCTTATACTACTAAGATCGAAGGTTAGGATTTGGATTAAGATCTAGGTTTAAGGTCTAGCTTACCAAGGAAACTAATTAGATATAAATTCGGTAGATGAGAGGGTTAACTTGATTAGTAATTAACCTTATCTTGATCCGTCCTACATCTTCAGCAGAATTACCTAGTTGAGTCGACTCGGTTCAACTCGATCCTTCTTTCTCTCCAATCTTCTTCTCACTCTTTCTTTTCCTTTTCTTCTCTCCCTTCTCTCTTGATTTCCAACTTAACTTCAACCCAACTCGTCAGCAAGTTGGGGCAGCGAGTCGAGATAGAACAGGGCATCACTGCAACAAGTCTCGGCCTAGTTAACTCGGTTTGACTCAACGTAGTGCAACTCCACCACACGAGCTCTCTCTTTCTTATTTCTTCTTCTCCTCTTTTTTTTTTTCTTTTCTTTCTCTTTCCCTTTCTTTCTTTCTTTCTCTCCTTCTCTCTCTCTTGCTACTGCTGATTGGTTGGTGTTCTCTCTCTCTCTCTCTCTGTTCTTTCTGTCTCCCAGGTTCTTTTTTTTCTCCCTTTCTCTTTCTTTCCCTTATTTTCTTTCTTATGGGACGACAAGTCCCTTTTATAGCCAGTCTAAACCCAGAAGGCCCATTACGTAAACCTATTTACGCAACAAGGAAACCAAAGGATTTCCTTACGCAACACCGCTTGTGTAACCGAATGTCAGCGCTTGGGCGGAAGCCCAATGCTTTTCTTGTGGTCGATGTGGAGGGGATCGGATTCCTCCTTAGAGAGGTTTGGACAACCATGATGAAATAGCCGATTTGCATACAAAGGTTTGGTGTGTCCGGATTTCTCGGACGGTGGTTTTTTGAAAAGAAAAATGGATTTGTGCCCGCTGTTGTGCGCACGAATAGATGCATGGTCCTCATGGATCTTGAGGTTTTGGTCAGAATTGTGTGCTAGTGTAACACCCTGGATTTTGGCCAATCTGGGATTTGACGTCATTAGGCAGTGGGTTAATTAAAACACCTGAAAAATCGCTCAGAACCCAATTCCATAGCCAAAGAAACCACTTAGGATTAATTCCTTTAGAAACTAAGCATAAGTTAGCTAGCGCAATGCTGGAGTAGTTGGAAAACAGTCCCTGATCACTTTAAATACGTTCTACAAGACCCAAATCGAGTAGAACGTATGACTCTATGATACTCTATAACCTTGGATCAAACTCTAAGCCGGTTTGTTCTCTGGACCACTTTGAAGTTTTGTATTGGATCTAGACCACGTGTCGAAAGTCCGATACCTCCTATCTTAGACCGTTAGAACCGGCTTGCTGGACTTGACAATCATTTCAAAAATCAAGTCCAACCGATAAACACAGGCTATTTCATTAAGCCCGGACCGAAGAGAGTGCGAATAAGGACAGATTTGGAATTTGAAATTCAAATCTGGCACACGACTTGACGCGTCAGTATTAAGCATTCTGACCGTCAGAATTCAGCCAAATTACACCCTTGGATCAGGAGAAATTTCTATTTTATATCATGAGACTTTTAGCCCTGGTCAATGTGCGGTGACCGCTGAACTGAAACTGGTCCGCCACGTGCGATCTGCGAACCCTGCCGGACTGAAAACTTAATACATGCTAGATCCAGTGTGCATGAGCTTAAGTCCGACCGCATTCAGCCAGGGGACCACCAGAAATGTCCTTTTGGACCGAAACAGCCCCGATTTGGTCACCCCTCAAGTGAACTTTGTTCCTGAGCCTATTTTGGGCGTTTTTGAGCTTATAAAAGGGGTTGAAACCCTCACTCCTCTCTCCCATCCGAATTTGTAAAAATCCCTAGATTGGGAGAGAGAAAATGTGAGAGTTTGTAAGAGAAGGTGGGAGAGATCTTCCTGCCACCTGCTGCTGCTGCTGTACGTGCTTAGGCGACCCACTCCAATCACTTTTCCAGCGATTCCAATGCACTTCTAGGTAAGAAAAACCCTACCCACTTGCTGATTTGGGGATTTCTTCGATTCAAATAGAATAGTAGCTGATGTACATGTGTATCAGGTTGTCGGATCGTCGTAGACGAAGCGTATACGCTCCGTTCGAATTTACACATCCATAAGAGACAAGGTGCGGATTTTAGACGCTTCGATTGACTATTTCCAAAGCTTTCAATGTCGTTTAATAGTAGATTCTTGACGGCAACACCGTTTGACATGTACAACATGCTGTCCGTTTCCTGTTTCATAAACCAACGAAGAATATGAGATTTAGGGCATTTTAGTCATTTGTAGGAAGTACAGTTTTCATCCATAATTTGCTGATGTGATTGACATGGCTTCTTGCTGCATTAGGATATTAGGAATACGTGCATAGTTAGTTTGGCGAAGAGATTCGCCAAATTGCGCACTTCGGGTCGACATGCTATATGTAGACTTAAGTGTGTAGTGTGTGTTTGTATAAATGCTTGTATTAGTATGTATTGGATTAAATGATGTTATGAATTAGTTTGAGATTCGCCAAATCCTGCTGTTTGAATGGACTAATAACAACTCAGAAATCATATCACCATAACATTGCATGTGCCTGGAAGATGTGGAGCACTCTAGGGAGTGTGGCATACCGCGGTCGTAAGATGTTGCCGTATGAGGGAGATCGTCGGTGAGGGCATACATCATGTCATGTCATATTGTATTAACAACAGTATTAGGATTGTTTGATTTACTGCTTTACTATTATCGCATGATTGATTTGATAACATGCTAATCTCTGCTCTCTTATCCCACTGAGTTGATCACTCACTCCCACGTTACGGGATGGTGTTTCCGTACACCCACCAGTCCCTATTGTGATTGCAGATGATGGCGCGGCCTGCGAGGCGGAGCTGGACTTGATGATGATGAGGAGGATTCCTCCTTTATGCGTGATCTGATTGACGGGATTACAGGGATGTTGATTAGATACCTTGACACTTGTCATTTTATATTTTTAGAGCACTCATGTATATTCCTTTTTGTTCACTTTTGGAGCATGCATGTATGTATATAACCTGGTAATATGTTCACACTCTGGAGACATACAACAGTTTACATATGTTATACCTACTATCACAGTCTTCCGCTTGTAAATTTAATAGTCTCTGGAGTATGATATGCTGTTCTGGCTTAATCTCACTCATGTTTAATACATTATCACAGACAACATTCAATCATACATATCTATGTTGCATAAATAACATTTTGGAACTCGGGAGTGAAGTTTTTACTCGACCCTCCGATTTTCGGGATGTTACAGATGGTATCAGAGCATGATTTGGATTAAATCGGGCCTGGGTTATGGTCACGCGACGTACGCTGTTACTTCCTTTGACTTAGGTGGGTGCGAGGAGGGTCTAGAAACACCTATATGATTGCAGATTCACCAGTAGGCGAAGACTAATTGAATCGATCGCGTGATCGAGTCCGTAACGCATCTAGGGTCGCGTGAAGCAACCCGAATAGCTCTTAGGTTATAGGTAAGTGGGTTGGGACATTCTTTGAACGATTCCAAACCCGTTAATGTGAATCCTTGGGCCGTGGGACAACCACGACCCCTGTATTCAATCGCCAGGGCTTAAAAACCCCGTTTCACCGAAAATCTTCGAAATTCTTCCTCTCACCACTCCAATATTCAATTTTCTATTATATTTTTCATGTTAGGAATCAATAATAATGTGAAAATAACATAAAATCATACTTTCATAAAAGTTTACAGTGAATAATAAAATTTCATAAAAAATGGTCATAAGGCCATTTTAACTTCGCTTTCTTTAGCAAATAATAGGCTAGATGGATGTACTAGCTCCTTCTATCCCAAAATCATATGCTGCATGATAGGGTTTTATATTTGGGATTATAGATTGGCCCCGAAAAGCCTCGAATAGATGTTTGGGCCTCCCTAGGGCAATCTACAATGAACCAAAGTGGGAACCATACCATTTTGGAATCCCTAGGGCAATCTACAATGAACTAAAGTGGGAACCATACCTTTTTGGAATCCCTAGGGCAAGGGGAACCCATCCCATATGGCCTCAATGGCCAATTTGCAAGTTCACCGGCGATGCCATCGCCGGTCAAACTCATCAGATGGGTCTGGTCTTTGGGCTGAAGGAGTTTGGGGGCTAGGGTAGCCCCCTGGTATGCGGTTTGTACCTTGAAACCCCCTAAAATATGTACCTCCTTCACAAAATGCCCCTCTAAGCTCTCCTTTCTTCACATTTTTGCTGCCTTCCTCTCAAATCTTGATGTCAAACCTCTCCCAATCTTATTTTCAGTCACAACCGACCCTACTCCATCACTCACAGCCGTTGGAACTCCCTTTCCTCTCCACTTTTATCATTTGGAGCTCCCACAATCTTCATAGAAGGCTGGAAATCGTGAGGTGCTCTATTCCCCTTTTTCATTCTCTTTTCTTTCTGGAAATACATCTTAGGGGAGCTTGAAGCATCCCTCTACAACACCTAGATCTCCCTTTTCTATTTTGGTTAGCTATTTCCTTGCATTTCTTCCATTTTTCATGGCTATTGTTAAGCTGTTTTAGCCTTTTTCTCTCTTTCCACCATCCTCCCGCTCAATCCTATTTCTCCATTTTCTTTGCTTAAGGGATACTGAAAATATATGTCCGAGAGAGCTCTAGTGAGCAACAGACAGTATTAGACTCGACAGTGATAAAGAAGGTAAGTTGGGACTGTGGTAGAGTCCTTTGGTAGCATTAGGCATCTGTGACGTTGTCTTGTAGATGTTTGATTACCATTTTGAAATCTCTGTGTTTTGTTGTTGTTAGGTTTAGTGACGTCAGAGGTAGAAAGTGTAGAACTTTGTTTCGTGTATTGTGACTAGCATGCTACTCCCAATCCCAACATGGGATTATGAATGTAGTTTCGTTTCATACAATAGGCCCTTGGCATTTTGGACCTAGTGTTAGTACTCCTAGATTTGAAGGATCTGATGATATAGGAAAGCCAATTTTATTTCAATAATCTTGACCCTAAGCAATAGAACAACTCCCTGTAGTAGAAATGGTATGGAACCATTTAACGTATAAACTTAGGCTTTGGATTATAAGTACTGAGTTACAGACTAGGCTACTAGTTGACTTAGGCAGTGTAAGGCCTATATATGCTAAGGGATAGTAGGTTAGATTTGGTTGGAATGGGACTCCCATCCTTCGATAGATCCCCTTATGTCTTATAGACTTCTGTTGTTGCCCATAAGAAGGAACCATACACTCTCAGGGAACATTTATAACTCACTCAGATTGAACTTAGAATGTACTAGCACACCCCTTTGAATTGCCTTCCCCAAGGACTTATTGCATTTGGGAACGCAGAGTAAAGGAACTACATGTAAGCTATGTATTCGCGGTTTGAGTCGACTTCTTAATCCTAGTGGTTACCAATGAATCCAATGCTCTGATCAAGCAGAGGATCGACATCGACTCGGATTAAGAACTGATACAACGCATTTTCTGTCCTTATTAGACAGAAGGTTCAACGTATCCGGCTTAGACCCACTACACAACCTTTCTTCTATGATGGCCCAACCATCTACAACTAAACAGGATCACATTGTCTTTGAGAAATGGCGAGGACTTAAAGCCAGTAGAGAATTAGACATCTTGCCACCAACTCATACCTGCCCCTGAATTCAATCATAATAGAGATTAGGCTCATCTCTATGATCATAGGTACCAATGCCATAGAACGCATCATTAGCAAGGAAAACCATATAGAGAAAGGTTGTTTCCATTTTAGGTTAAGGATAGCCCCTAAGTTGCGCCTCGTTCTGATATACTGATCGATGCAACGATTCTTCAACCTTAAGTAAAACCAAGTTTTAAGGGGGGTAGAACGAATTAAGTCCAATCCAGTTAGGTTAGTCAACGCTACCGTTTGATCAGAGTGGCGCAGCGGAAGAGTGGTTGGCCTCTTTCCCACTGACCCAGGATCGAAACATTTAATTTAGGTTATATGTACGGTTAGGTTATTAAATAGGATTTGAACCTTCCTTAGAAAAAGTACTCCTTGCCCTTCGCCAATTTCGGGGATGAAATTTTGTTTTAAGGGGGGTAGATTGTAACACCCCGAATTTTGGCCAATCTGGGATTTGATGTCCTTAGGCAGTGGGTTAATTAAAACACCTGAAAAATCGCTCAGAATCCAATTCTATAGCCAAAGAAACCACTTAGGATTAATTCCTTTAGAAACTAAGCATAAGTTAGCTAGCGCAACGCTGGAGTAGCTGGGAAACAGTCCCTGATCACTTTAAATACGTTCTACAAGACCCAAATCGAGTAGAACGTATGACTCTATGATACTCTATAACCTTGGATCAAACTCTAAGCCAGTTTGTTCTCTGGACCACTTTGAAGTTTTGTATTAGATCTAGACCGCGTGTCGAAAGTCCGATACCTCCTATCTTAGACCGTTAGAACCGCCTTGCTGGACTTGACAATCATTTCAAAAATCAAGTCCAACTGATAAACACAGGCTATTTCATTGAGCCCGGACCGAAGAGAGTGCGAATATGGACAGATTTGGAATTTGAAATTCAAATCTGGCACACGACTTGACGCTTCAGTATTAAGCATTCTGACCGTCAAAATTCAGCCAAATTACACCCTTGGATCAGGAGAAATTTCTATTTTATATCATGAGACTTTCAGCTCTGATCAACGTGCGGTGACCGCTGAACTGAAACTGGTCCGCCACGTGCGATCTGCGAACCCTGCCGGACTGAAAACTTAATACATGCTAGATCCAGTGTGCATGAGCTTAAGTCCGACCGCATTCAGCCAGGGGACCACCAGAAATGTCCTTTTGGACCGAAACAGCCCCGATTTGGTCACCCCTCAAGTGAACTTTGTTCCTGAGCCTATTTTGGGCATTTTTGAGCTTATAAAAGGGGTTGAAACCCTCACTCCTCTCTCCCATCCGAATTTGTAAAAATCCCTAGATTGGGAGAGAGAAAAGGTGAGAGTTTGTGAGAGAAGGTGGGAGAGATCTTCCTGCCACCTGCTGCTGCTGCTGTACGTGCTTAGGCGACGCACTCCAATCACTTTTCCAGCGATTCCAATGCACTTCTAGGTAAGAAAAACCCTACCCACTTGCTGATTTGGAGATTTCTTTGATTCAAATAGAATAGTAGCTGATGTACATGTGTATCAGGTTGTCGGATCGCCGTAGACGAAGCGTATACGCTCCGTTCGAATTTACACATCCATAAGAGACAAGGTGCGGATTTTAGATGCTTTGATTGACTATTTCCAAAGCTTTCAATGTCGTTTAATAGTAGATTCTTGACGGCAACGCCGTTTGACATGTACAACATGCTGTCCGTTTCCTGTTTCGTAAACCAACGGAGAATATGAGATTTAGGGCATTTTAGTCATTTGTAGGAAGTACTGTTTTCATCCATAATTTGCTGATGTGATTGACATGGCTTCTTGCCGCATTAGGATATTAGGAATACGTGCATAGTTAGTTTGGCGAAGAGATTCGCCAAATTGCGCACTTCGGGTCGACATGCTATATGTAGACTTAAGTGTGTAGTGTATGTGTTTGTATAAATGCTTGTATTAGTATGTATTGGATTAAATGATGTTATGAATTAGTTTGAGATTGATTTCTCAATTAATATGCTGACATAAATGATTTTCCACATGTTGACTATATGCATGATTCCATTATATGCATGAAATGTTTGTGTTTGAAGATTTTCTTAAGTTGTATGTAATAACATGTGTTAACATGCTCACATGGTTGTATTTCATTTCCATTACCCTTACACAACTGCTGATGTGATTTTATGATTGTTTGGGACTATGCCTAGTCCAGGCAGTCAGTAACCGAACGAATTCGTGGTTAGCTTATCTTCGCCACGAACGACGCGTCGATGAACGCGAGCCGTGTTCTGGAGTTGGCGGCAGTGGTTAGGCCACACGAAGTGTTTTATGCACTTCATGTTGTTCGACTTGAGATGCGATCGTGTTAGTCGAGCCCGTCAAGTAACCCGACTGGCCGTTGTATGTTCACCCTGCATGAGTCATAACTGCTTGAACTTAGGGTACTGAACTTACCATTGTAAATCCTGTTAACCATGGTACTTTGATCCACGAAGACTCATGAGCCGGGCATGGTGGTATGGGACACCGTGGTCGAGCTGTCGGCCTACGCTGGGGTCACAAACCTCCCCGTAGTGACCAGTGAGCACCTAGACTCGTGAGCAGATTATGGTGGTATGGGACACTATATTCTTGCTGTCGGCCTACATTGATAAGGTGATGGGGGAGCGGAGCAACGAGTGCGTGCAACAGCCCTGGCAGCCCTTTGTAGTGACCGCGAGCGTATTCTGAGTCTACGGGAGGCGATGACCCTTCAGTAGCAGTAGAGTACAGTAGGCCTGTATTGATAAGGTGATGGGGGAGCGGTGCAACGAGTGCGAGCAACAGCCCTGGCAGCCCTTGCAGCGACCTACAAAATATACATCGTATGAGATCACTAGGAGTGACGACCCTAGACAGGATCTGTGTTGGGATTGATACAAGGGAAGTACCTTAGTTTCCCAATCCTGCTGTTTGAATGGACTAATAACAACTCAGAAATCATATCACCATAACATTGCATGTGCCTGGAAGATGTGGAGCACTCTAGGGAGTGTGGCATGCCGCGGTCGTAAGATGTTGCCGTATGAGGGAGATCGTCGGTGAGGGCATACATCACGTCATGTCATATTGTATTAACAACAGTATTAGGATTGTTTGATTTACTGCTTTACTATTATCGCATGATTGATTTGATAACATGCTAATCTCTGCTCTCTTATCCCACTGAGTTGATCACTCACTCCCACGTTACGGGATGGTGTTTCCGTACACCCACCAGTCCCTATTGTGATTGCAGATGATGGCGCGGCCTGCGAGGCGGAGCTGGACTTGATGATGATGAGGAGGATTCCTCCTTTATGCGTGATCTGATTGACGGGATTACAGGGATGTTGATTAGATACCTTGACACTTGTCATTTTATATTTTTAGAGCACTCATGTATATTCCTTTTTGTCCACTTTTGGAGCATACATGTATGTATATAACCTGGTAATATGTTCACACTCTGGAGACATACAACAGTTTACATATGTTATACCTACTATCACAGTCTTCCGCTTGCAAATTTAATAGTCTCTGGAGTATGATATGCTGTTCTGGCTTAATCTCACTCATGTTTAATACATTATCACAGACAACATTCAATCATACATATTTATGTTGCATAAATAACATTTTGGAACTCGGAAGTGGAGTTTTTACTCGACCCCCTGATTTTCGGGATGTTACAGCTAGGCTTGATAGATGGTTTGGATTATCCAGATTGGCTGGAGTAGTGGCCTACTTAGATCAACTGCAAGCCGTTCTCTTACAACCAGATGTTTCATGTTGGAATTTGTTTACACGTGGGAGCTTGGAAGTGGGTGAAAGAATTTAGGGTCTAGTCGTCTTCGGTCTATCTTCAAGATAGACAGTTTGAATTGGCCATCTGATCGTAGATGGTGGGCCACAACATGTTCTAGTGGACGATGTCCATTCGCTTTGCAAACGGTGGGAGAAGCGCTCCCTCTTTTTTTTTAAAAAAATTTTGTTGGGTCAAAGATCCACTAGGGTTTTGTTCGGAGGTGGGGTTCTCGCATGATGGACGGTTTGGATCATCCTAAGTGATGAACGTGGTGGCCCGTAGAGCTCGGATGAGATCTGCATTTAAAGAGGAAGTTTCCTCTTTCAAGCGGGAAGTGTCAGGTCAATCCCAGTTTGACTTGCACTCAGGTTCGGTGTGCCGCGGGTGTACACCCCGCTATGTACGCCTGATGTGAGGGTGGGGTCCACGGTCATGTTTTTATAGGGATCCACTCCATCAACGATACTCTATGGGCCCATCTGGGTCATCTGACCGGAGATGAGACAAATCCAAGGCTTAGGGGGTCATACTTTGGGATTTGTGCATCTAATTGTCATTTTCATGCGATCTGGAGGTCCAATAGGTTTCAAATCTGATCTACATTGACCATTCGAACCCCTGGGCCCACGTAAGGCCATGAGTACAATAATGAGGCTGATTTAACATTCCAGTGGACCCCACAACTCGATCTTTGACCTTCACTCACCAATCTATGTTGATCTGACAATTAGACTGCAACCTAACTGCTTTAACATCTCCTTCCTACTATAGATCGAAATTAGTAGCAGATTAAGTGATCAAATGGCTTGATTGTAATGGTCGAGTGATAAATTTATACATTGAGCAGTGTGAACATGATGATTGGCAGTTCTGATGATTCGGGCCCCATATGCAGGTTCTCATCAATCCAAGGGTTGTGTCAACTTCGAGTATGACCTTCATAGTTTATAAGGGTTCTTAGTCGATCCTAAATGAAATCTAACAGTTGTTTCTGATATTAGATGGTCAAATTATCTCGTTATGTAATGGATTTCGACATTGGGTGGCATGGCCTGATAAACGATGGATCTGATGAGTTAATATATGGATGAAGATTATTCCCAACGGCCCGATTCGTGTCGGAGAATGGATATAAGGTTAGAATGGCAAGATTGGTACCGTACACATGTACATAATAGGTTGAATCCTATTGTAACACTCGAGAACTTTCAATACTTAGGTATTGAAATGTTCGGGGTGTTACACGATCTTATCATCTACATAGACGTTTAGCTCTTTGTTCATCATGTCGTGGAATAGTGCCATCATGGCTCATTGGTATGTTGCTTCGGCATTTTTCAACCTGAATGGCATGACTCGGTAGAAAAAGGTTCCCCCGACGTGATGAATGATGTCTTTTCAGAGTCTTCTGTAGCCATTTTAATTTGGTTGTAACCAGAGAAACTATCCATGAAAAAGAAGATTTTGTATCCTACCGTGTTGTTGACCAGAGTATCGATATGGGGCAGTGGGAAGTCGTCCTTTGGACTGACTTTATTGAGGTCACAAAATTCGATGCACATCTAATCCTTACCTTCTTTCTTGGGAACAGGAACGATATTGGCAAGCCTTTCCAGATAGTTGGATACTACCAGGAAATCGGCATTGTATCGCTTGATTACTTCCTCCTGTATTTTCAGGATCTACTATGGTCACATTCTCCTCAACTTTTATTTGACTAGCTTGATTTCGGGTTTTGTGAGTAGATAGTGTACCACAAGATCTTCATCGAGTCCAGACATGTTTTCGTAATAGAAGGCAAAGTTTGATAACCGTGGTTTCAAAAATTCAATCATCCTCTTCCTGTTGCTCGGAGATAGAGATTTTCCAATGCGTACTTCCCGAGGATTCTCAGAGGTTCCAAGATTGGCCATCTAGAAATTGTCAGGTGCAACATTGGCTTTTGAATTAAACTTATTGAGGAGATCCTCCAATTCAGGAGTCAGATCATCATTTCCCTTGTCCTTGACCTCTTCCAAACCCATGAGTTCAAGTTTAGTTCTATGTCAAAGTCATAGATGTCAACTTTGGCTTCATGCAACTCTTCAGATGAGTCTGGCACTTTATTGCATGTGGTTTTTAAGAAGTTTTCTATTTTTTTTTTTTGTATTTTGAAATTTTTTCATGTTTTTGGTTTTTGTAGATTTTCTTCTATTTTGAAGTTTTGTGGATTTTCTATTATTTTTGAGTTTTGAGAATTTTCTATTATTTTTTAGTTTTGAGGATTTTTTATTATTTTTTATTTAAGGGTTTTCTATTGTTTTTGGTTTTTGAAGGTTTTCTATTATTTTTGGTTTTTGAGGGTTTTTTAGATACATTTTTTATATTTTAATTTTATTAAATGCCGAGTAAGCAGGTGTTTCGAACCAATATCTATCCTGGTCTTTCTCAGGGTGTAAATGTTTATTTATAAGGACGTTTTTCTTTTAGACCGACACTCTGAGAAGATTGACCAGCTGATTCAGATGTCATGGGGGTGGTGAACTAGTTGGAGCCCTGTACTCTCTCTCCTTGAGAGGAAGGGTTTTGGGATGTAGTGGGCTGATTTTGTCTATTTTCCCAATCATTGTGATGTAGCGGGGGCCTAGGTTTTGACTCGGTGTTAAATTCATCGGACCTTCCTTAATTCCCCATGTCATGGAGCTCTTCAGGTTGTTATAGCTACGGTGCGACCACCATCGTGGTCCAATCAAGAGAGGGTAGTTTTTGTCCCTTGCCCAGTTGTTGCTTGGGCAACTCAGTGCGGGTGAGACTATTGTCGTGACCTGGTGGATCAGAATCTAAATCTTGACTTGGATGGATGATTCTGAAGCTAACGAATTAAATTGGTGTGAAAGGGGAATGATGGCTTATCTCTTGGCCCTTTCGCCTCCTCGTAGTATCTGTAAGGCCCATATCCTAAATCATATCGTTTTATAGGCTTCCGTGGTCCTCCCGGTCAAATTCTGAGAATCGGTGGCCTATATCCGACATTTGTGCATGAACTTAAGTCACGTCCTGTAGATCTGAGTTGACTCAACCTGAGACTTATACCCTTGCGACCGTGTTGTCGCCATGGTTCCAATGCTGCATCTCACGCGCCGATGCGATACCCAGGCCAGGAGATGTGGGCGTGCGTTCATTCTAAAGAAATGTTGTGAGTTACAAATTTCTAGGGAATGTCTACGACCTATCCTATCAATCAATCAATCAAGTACACACCCTATCTCAAGTACATCACCCATACCCCATGCCACCTCACCCCCTCACAAGTTAACTCTCTCTCTCCCCACCCATCCCTCTTTTACCCGAATTTCAAACAAACCCATACCTCTCCATCGCCTTCCTTACAACACCCATTCTACCCATCCCTTATCATCCCATCTCTTCTCATTCTCTAAGCAATCCCCCAACTCCCAAGAGAGCTTCCAATGTCCAAGCTTTTCCAAAGCTAAGGGTGGCCCACTTTCCTACCCTCTCATATACCATCTCAACCTTCCATTCTTCATCAACCTCCATTAAGATCAAAGAAAAGGAGCATAAGAGTCCAAGGAGCTAAAGAAGAAGGCCGATAGGTGGGTGATCCACCGTTGATTTTGATTTTTAAGGGCCCACTTGTTGTGGGACCCGCTTGATGTATGCATTGTATAAGAGAGGGGCCCATAGTGGCGGGGTCCCTCCATCTCACCGTTTCTCTCTCTCTTTCTCTCTCTCTCGTATGGATGATGGTGTGTGTGTGTGGCCCACCATGAAGCATATATCTTATCCATGCCATCCACTTTCGTGAGACCCACCTAATGGAAGCATTGACCGAAAGGAAGGAAAAACACAAATATCAGCTTGATCCCCACGAGTGGCCCACTGGACGTGGGGCCATCATGTTGCATGAGATCTATCCACACTGTCCAGCTTGGACAGTGTGAATGTGAATAGGGTGGTGAATGTGTCCTGCATCCAGACCGTCCAGGCCTAGACAGTGGATCTGGACAGCCACCTCCTTTCTCTTACATATATAATGCATAATATATATATATATATATATATATATATATATATATATATATATATATATATAATATTATATAATATAATATATGAAGTATATCTGGGTGGGCCATTCTCATGTGGGACCCACCTTTAAGGTATGAACATTAGCACCGTCCAGATGGATCTGGATGGTGCCATGAGGCCTGATGTATTTGTTTTATCCACGTCGTCCACACCACAGGATAGTGGGATCCCACATGTGTAGCTGATGTACGTGCAGCAGCAGCAGCGTCGGCCACACAGTGAGGTACTTGTTGTTCCCACGCCATTCAATGGGTGGCCTAATTCCAGCAGCCAGCTGCTGCATCATGGCAGCAAATTTTGTGGGTCCCACTGTTGTATGTGTTACATCCAAACCATTCATCCTTTTGACAAGCACATCTCAAGGCATGAGACTAAAAATAAGACAAATCTGGCTATCAAGTGGACTACACAGCAAAAAAAAGAAAGTAAGATTGAACGTCTACCATTGAAACCCTTTGAGTTTCAAAAGTTTTGGACCAATATGATATTTGCTTTTCCTCTCAGTTCAGGTCCTCGTGACCTTATGAACTGGCTATATGGAAAATAAATGCTATGATGGGCCCATTGAGGTTTTAACTGTGAAAAATCATTATCTCCATTGTTATTTATGGTATGGTCCAGATGATCCTTTTGATATGATTCATTTTTTTATAATGCTTTAAAATGATCTCTAAAAAAATAAAAATAGATGAATGGTGTAGTGGTACGGCCCACTTGATTCGGCCCATTTGATGCGGCCCATTTGATGCAGCCCATTTGATTCGGCCCATTTAATGTATTTGGGCCCATTTGGTGAGACCTGATGTGATGTACTTAAGGTCCATTTGATTCAGTTCCAATGTGATAAATGAGGCCCTTGTAAGACGCCTAATTTTTTATATTTGCAGAGGCCCAACGTGATGTATTGCGACCCATTTGAGTGAGGCCCAATGCGATGCATATATGGCCCATGAGTGAGGCCCATCGTGATATATATTAGGACCTTTCCATGGTGATGTATATTAGGCTCGTATGAGCGGCCCATTGTGATATAATTTCTGGCCCATTTGGTAAGGCCCATTATGATGTATTTTCGACCCATTTGGTAAGGCCCAATGAGATGTATTTTTTGGCCCATATATTATGGCCCAACTAATATATTTGGGGCCCATGTATTATGGTTCATTGTGATGTACATAAGGCCTATGAGTGAGGCCCAATGTGATGCATATGCGGCCCATGAGTGAGGCCCATTGTAACGCCCGTGAAAAATTCATACTTGGGCTCGAGTACCAACTCGACCCGAAATTACGTAGAATTCATTCCTTTAGAAAATATGACTAGGTTAGCTAGTGCAACGTTAGAATAGCTGGGAAATGGTCCCTGATCACTTTAAATACGTTCTACAAGACCCAAAGCGAGTGGAACCAATGGTGCTATAATGCTCTAAAACCTCGGACCAAACTCTAAGCAGGTTTGTTCTCTGGACCACTTTGAATCTTTGTATTAGATCTAGACTATTCGGCGAATATCTGTTGTTCGAACGCATTGAAGCTGCGCATTGGGGTTCGATCTTTGAAGCTCACGCTCGTGCTAATGTGAGCACCGTTCATGCCTTCTATGCTAGTATCCAGAATCCTACCTTGGAGCCTTTGCAGTTCAAAATCCCCTTTGGTAGAGATTGGATGGCTACGATTGATGTGCGACTGATTGCGCGACTTCTGAACGTGCCTCTTGGTGATGTTCATCCTAGTGAGAAGAACCTGAGGACTAGACGTGAACGAGATCGCCGCACCAGGTTTCTGTGCAGTAAGTTGGTTCCATGGCAGCCTAATAATAGCCTTAAGGCGACGTATATGTCTGATGATTTGTGCCTGCTGCACCATATCTGCACGTTCAATGTTTATCCCAGGTCGATGAATCGCATTGAATGTACACGCCTTATGGTTGATTTTCTGTATCTGGTGGCCCAGGGAGAGAACATATGCATGACTACTTTCATCTTACGACAAATAATCCTCATAGCCAGGTCAAGAAGAACATCCGAATCGCTTCCTTTTGGCCGGCTGATTTGCAAGATTGTGCTTGAGTTTGCCTACAGACTTGGGCCGGAATTGCCAGTATCGATTCATACCATTGATGAGTCGACTATGGTCAAGATGAAGATTGGGTCGCAGTACCGTGAAAATCAGCTCGAGGAGTACAGCGAAGATGACTTTGATGATGAGGAAGATCAAAGCGAAGAAGAACCTGGAGCAGAGGTTCAGGAAGAAGCTCAGGAAGAGGCAGAAGAGGAGGCTCAGGATACAGATGAGAACCCTCCTCTTTCTGCGCAGACTACTATCGACGATCGCATTACTTGGATGGAGGAGAGTCAGACCGCTTTGCGAAGGGAAGTTCAAGAACTTCGAACAGAAGTCGCGGATGCCAAGGCCATTACAAAGAAGAAATTAGGCAAGGTGGTTCGCACCTTGAAGGCAATCCTGTGTTGCTTACAGGATAAGGGTGCCCCTCCTCCGTCCCCAGACTTAGACTAGCGATGCGACCTTTGATGTAGTTGTTAGTAGTTAGTCATTTTCTGCTTTATGTGTGTAAGCCTGTTAGGGCTAGTGCTTTGCTTATATTGCTGTTATAATTTTAACTGTCTTAGTTCCCATGTATTTCTCGTCATGATGCTTGTAAGGATATATCCCTTGTATTGTGACAATTTTGATTAAATGGAATGCATGGAATGCCTTTGACTCCTTGTGAATGATTGCTGTAAATTTGTGTTATTGAGACTGACAAGGTTGCGCCCTATTTTGAATATAGGGAATGCTGCCTAAGGCTACGCGGAGCACGACTCGGCTTTCACTGACTGAGCATATGGATCAGACTCCTTCGCAGTCTGACACTCATGCGGACCCTGCTTTGGGCTCGATTCCTGAGGCAGTTCGATCATCTCAGCCTGCCGCTGGTCCTACAGTTGGACCACCGCCATTTACTCCATTAGTCCGAGAGCCTCATAGCGCATCTACTTCCACACAGCATCCGCCACAGCCTGCTCCACCTCCTGACAGATTCGAGCAGATGATGGCTATGATGCTGCAGTAGCAGCAACTTCTGACTACCATCGTGGGGACATTAGCCCAGGGTGGGGGTGCGGCTTCATCTACACCACCTGCACCACCTGCGCATCCAGTTGAGGATGCTTATACATACGCCCAGGATGAGGGTATGGCTCATCCTGCGCTGCCTGCTTATCCTGCGGGGAATCCCGCCGATACACGGGGCCTATTGGAGTGATTTCAGCGCTTACGGCCTCCCACTTTCACGGGTTCTCACAGACCCGAGGAGGCTGAGTACTGGCTCGACCGTGTGTCGAAGATTTTACGGATGCTTCATTGCACAAAGGCCGAGCAGGTAGAGCTGGCTACATTCCTGTTTGAGAGAGAGGCCAACATGTGGTGGAATAGCGTACTGCGGACCGTTGCCGCCGACTATGTATGGACGTGGGCAGCGTTTGAGTTCCGCTTCCATGAGAAGTATTATCCCCAGACTTACAGGCACGACAGGGAGAATGAGTTTCTCCGCCTCAGACAGGCAGCCATGACAGTTACAGAGTACGAGCATCGGTTCACGGAGTTGGGCAGATACGTCCCGACGATTTTGGCTGATGAGCAGATGCGCATACGGCACTTTTTGGAGGGTTTGCGACCAGATATTCGGTCGAAGATGTGCTGTGTTAGCATTCCCTCTTATGCGGAGCTGATTCACATGTTCATGCGGGCAGAGCAGGACGTGGATCGACTTGTGCGATCTCGTGGCCCTGTTGCTTCTAGGCCACGACCAGACTTGCCAGACAGGCCCCTCGCGGGCAAGAGGCCTCGCATTGATCCCCCTGCTAGGACTACAGCGCCTGTACCACCGTTTCGGTGCCCTGATTTAACATGTACATACTGTGGGAGGTCAGGCCACTTGGCGCAGAGCTGCTTCTCTCGGATGCGGGACAGCGGGTTCTCACCACCGCAGAAGATTGACCGTACTCGTTCACAGGCGATATAAGCACCGCCTATATGGTCAGCTCCTGCGTACCCTACATTCAGACCTACGGTATCGCAGATCAGACAGCCTCCACGGCCCTTGACACAGCGGCCGAACCGGCCACAGCAGGCTCGGGTTCATGCATTGACAGCTGAGGCAGCTGCGACGCCGACTTTCCAGCATTCAGCCTTCGAGGTTACGGTCCATATTGGAGGTACTCCCATTCTTGTGATGGTGGACACTGGTTCCACGATTTCTTTGATATCGCGTGCCGTAGTCAGGTGTCTTGGGTTACAGACTATCACTATGGATAGCGTGCGAGTCTTTGCAGCTCATGGGGATTATTCGGATGTTACCCAGATGTGTGAGGGTTGTTTAGTTGATCTGGGAGGTAGGACGATGGCTCTTGATCTTGTCGTCGATCCCTCGCTCGTTTATCTCGACGTCATTCTTGGCATGGACTGGTTGACTGCTGGGAGGGCCGAGATTGACTGCGAGGCTCGTATGGTGACGGTGTACGAGCCTGAGGGCACGCCTTTCACATTTTCAGTGCGGGTAAATCTCCCTTTTCGCATACTTAGTTATGCCACTTTATTGCGCGACGCTGGTGCCCAGGTACTCGAGCATGTGCCAGTCGTTTCCAAGTTCGGAGATCTGTTCAGGAAGATCCCTGGTTTGCCGCCCCGACGTGAGATCGATTTCACTATCGATCTGGTTCCTGGTTCTACACCCGTCTCACTGCCGACGTATTGCATGGCACCATATGAGTTGGAGGAGTTGAGGACGCAGATTGATGGTCTACTAGAGCTTGGCCTTATACGGCCTAGTGTGTCTCCTTGGGTAGCACCGGTCCTATTCGTGAGGAAGAAGGACGGTTCGATGCGTTTGTGTATTGATTATCGCAGGCTGAACCAGCTCACGGTGAAGAACAAGTACCCTTTACCCAGGATCGATGACTTGTTTGATCAGTTGAGAGGAGCACAGTACTTCTCGAAGATTGATCTTCAGTCGGGATATCATCAGTTGCGCGTCAGGGATGAGGACGTGTAGAAGATAGCATTCAGGACAAGTTTTGGCCACTACGAGTTCCTCGTGATGTCGTTCGGTCTTACGAACGCACCAGCCGTGTTCATGGATCTGATGAACCAGGTATTTCGGCCTTTCCTCTATCGATTCATCGTTGTCTTCATTGACGACATTTTGGTGTACTCTAGGAGTCGAGAGGAGCATGAGGAGCACTTACGCTTGGTCCTGGATACGCTCAGACAGCATCAGTTGTTCGTACAGTACAAGAAGTGCGACTTCTGGAAGCAGGAGGTGAAGTTTCTGGGACACGTGGTGTCCAAGGATGGCATGGCAGTTGACCTGTCTAAGGTAGCTGCGGTGCAGGACTGGGAGCAGCCTGGTTCTGTCACTGAGGTGAGGAGTTTCTTGGGTCTCGCTGGCTACTATCGGCGCTTCATACAGGACTTCTCGAAGATCGCGAGACCCTTATCTCAGTTGACACGGAAGGACGTGAAGTTTGCCTGGAATGACAAGGCGGAGTCAGCTTTTCAGGAGCTGAAGGACAGACTTACGTCCGCCCCTGTGCTAGTATTGCCAGAGCAGGGGGTTAGATACACCATATACACTGACGCGTCTAGCGTTGGTTTGGGTTGTGTCCTTATGCAGAGGGACAGGGTAATTTCGTATGCCTCGAGACAATTAAGGAAGCACGAGGAGAATTACCCTACACACGACCTAGAGTTGGCAGCCGTTACATTCGCACTGAGACTCTGGAGACATTACCTCTACGGAGAGGAGTTTGAGCTCTTTTGCGACCACAAGAGCCTCAAGTACATATTCACGCAGCGAGACTTGAATATGAGGTAGCGGCGATGGATGGAGACGTTGAAGGACTTCAAGTTTGAAGTCTCTTACCATCCTGAGAAGGTGAACCTTGTGGCTGATGCGTTGAGCCGCAAGAAGGCGATAGAGTTTGTGGCTCTGCTGATGGTTGTCGAGTGGGATATGGTTGAGTTTTTGCGAGACTTTAAGCAGAAACTCACCGTAGAGGAGCCGTTTGAGTTCATCGCACATGTACAGGTGCGATCTCAGATCGATGACCGAGTTATCGAGGCACAGAGGGACGATGCGCATCTTATTGAGCTTCGAGAGCAGGCCAGTGATGATGCTGACACCGACTGGCGAGTTGGTATGGATGGGGGCTTACATTACCGTGGCCGCCTATGCATCCCAGATGTCCCTGACTTGAGACGAGAGATTCTCGAGGCTGCGCATTGTACTAGACTCGCGATGCATCCAGGCAGCACAAAGATGTATCGTGACGTGAAGAGGACGTATTGGTGGGAAGGTATGAAGACCCACATAGCTGAGTTCGTGTCCCGTTGTCTCACTTGTCAGCAGGTGAAGGCAGAGCATCGCCGACCACCTGGACTTTTGCAGCCTATGCCGATTGCGGAGTGGAAGTGGGATTTCATTTCTATGGACTTCATTTCTGGGTTGCCGAAGACGAGGAAGGGACATGATTCCATTTGGGTGATCGTTGACCGTTTGACGAAGTCGGCGCACTTCCTACCGATCAGAGTTACGAACTCTGCAGACGAGCTGGCTAGATTGTATATCAGAGAGATTGTGCGTCTGCATGGAGTTCCGCTGGAGATCGTGTCGGACAGAGACACGCGGTTCACTTCTATTTTCTGGACTCACATTCAGGAGGCTATGGGTGTGAAGTTGAAGTTCAGTACTGCCTTCCACCCACAGACAGATGGACAGACAGAGCGGGTGAACCAGATCTTAGAGGACATGTTGCGAGCTTGCGCATTGGACTTCAAGGACAGTTGGGATGATTGTCTTGCATATGCGGAGTTTGCGTACAACAACAGTTTTCAGGCGAGTATCGGTATGACACCCTATGAGGCGCTGTATGGGCGACCTTGTCGCGCACCGCATTGCTGGCTAGAGGTCGGTGAGCATAGCTTGATTGGCCCAGAGTTAGTGCAGGCGACGTCAGAGAAGATTGATATTATTCGACGTCGGCTCCTTACAGCGCAGAGCAGATAGAAGAGCTACGCTGATACGAGACGGAGGCCACTAGTGTTCACAGTTGGGGATCATGTGTTCTTGCAAGTTTCCCCTATGAAGGGAATCCTTCGGTTCGGGAAGAAGGGGAAGCTGGCACCGCGATTCATTGGTCCATTTCAGATCCTCGATCGTGTAGGAGCGGTGGCTTACCGATTGGCTTTACCCACGCCTCTCGCGAGCGTTCACAACGTATTTCATGTTTCTATGCTGAAGAAGTACATTACTGATCCTTCCCATATCATCAGATGGGAGCAGGTGCAGTTAGGAGAGGATGTTACATATATCCTGCGACCGACACGTATCCTAGACAAGAAGGAGCAGGTACTGCGTAGCAAGGTGATTCCCCTTGTGAAGTATTATGGATGTATCACTCTGAGGAGGAGGCTACCTGGGAGACAGAAGCCGAGATCAGAAAGAACTACCCACAGCTTCTCGAGGAGTACGAAAAGGTACAAATTTCGAGGACAAAATTATTTGTTAAGGGGGGTAGATTGTAACGCCCGTGAAAAATCCATACTTGGGCTCGAGTACCAACTTGACCCGAAATTGCGTAGAATTCATTCCTTTAGAAAATATGACTAGGTTAGCTAGTGTAACGTTAGAATAGCTGGGAAATGGTTCCTGATCACTTTAAATACGTTCTACAAGGCCCAAAGTGAGTGGAACCAATGGTGCTATAATGCTCTAAAACCTCGAACCAAACTCTAAGCAGGTTTGTTCTCTGGACCACTTTGAATCTTTGTATTGGATCTAGACCTCATGTCGAAAGTCCGATACCTCCTATCTTAGACCGTTAGAACCGCCTAGCTGGACTTGACACTCATTCCGAAAATCAAGTCGAACCGATAATCACAGGCTATTTCATTGAGCCCGGACCGAAGAGAGTGAGAATAGGGTTAGAATTGGAATTTGAAATTCAAATCTGGCACACGATTTGACGCATCAGTATTAAGCGTTCTGACCGTCAGAATACAGCCAAATTATACCCTTGGATCAGAAAAAATATCTATTACATATCACGAGACTTATAGGCCTGATCTTGGTGCGATGACCGTTAAACTGAAACTGGTTCGCCACGTGCGATCTGCGAACCCTACCGGTCTGAAAACTGGATGTGTGCTAGATCCAGTATGCATGAGCTTAAGTCCGACCGCATTTGGCCTGCGGACCTTCAGAAATGCTCTTTTGGACCGAAACGGCCCCGATTTGGTTAGGCACCAAGTAAACATTGTTCCCAAGCCTATTTTGGGCATGTTTTAGGCTATAAAAGGGGTTGAAACCCTCACTCCTCTCTCCCATCCGAATTTGAGAGAAACCCTAACTTGGGAGAGAAAAAGGTGAGAGATTGTGAGAGAGTGGGAGAGTTCTTCCTGCCACTTGTGCTACGTATTGCACGTGCTTAAGCAACACACCTCTACCGCTTTCCCGGCGATTTCACCGCGATTCTAGGTAAGTAAATATCCTAAATAGTTACTGATTTGAGTTTCCTTTGTTTCCATAGCGATGTAGCTTATGGATCTCGTGTATTAGGTTCCCTATTCGCCGTAGACGAAGCGTATACGCTCCGTTTCAATTCACGAGTTTACAAAACATAAGGTGAGGATTTTAGACGCTTTGATTGACGGTTCCCAACGCTTTCAATGTCGTTTAATAGTAGATTCTTGACGGTATTGTAGTTTGATATGTACAAAATGTTCTCCGTTTCCCGTTTCGTAAATTAACGAAGAATATGAGATTTAGGGCATTTTAGTCATTTATAGGAAGTACTGTTTATATTCATATTTTGCTGATGTGATTGACATGGTTTGTTGTCGCATTAGGAAGTTAGGAATACGTGCATATTTAGTTTGGCGAAGAGATTCGCCTAATTGCGCACTTCGGGTCGACATACTATATGTAGACTTAAGTGTGTAGTGTATGTGTTTGTATAAATGCTTGTATTAGTATGTATTGAATTAAATGATGTTATGAGATAGTTTGAGATTGATTTCTCAATTAATATGCTGACCTAAACGATTTCCTACATGTTGACTATATGCATGATTTCATTACGTGCATGGAATATATGTGCTTGAAGATTTGCTTAAGTTGAATGTTATAACATGTGTTAACATGCTCACATGATTGTATTTCAATTCCAATACTCTTACATAAATTGCTGATGTGATTCCATAAGTGTTTGGGACTAGACTTAGTCCAGGAAGTCGGTAACCGAGCGAATTCGTGGCTGACTGGTCTTAGCCACGAGCGACGCGTTAATGAACGCGAGTCGTGTTTGAAGTTGGCGGCAGTGGTTAGGCCACGCGAAGTGTTTTATGCACTTCATGTCGTCCGACTTGAGATGCGATCGTGCTGGTCGAGCTCGTCAAGTAACCCGACTGGCCGATGTATGTTCACCTTGTATGAGTCATAACTGCTTGAACCTAAGGTACTGAACTTACCATTGTAAACCCTGTTAACCATGGTACCTTGATCCACGAAGACTCATGAGCCGGGCATGGTGGTATGGGACACCGTGGTCGAGCTGTCGGCCTACGCTGGGGCCACAAACCTCCCCGTAGTGACCAGTGAGCACCTAGACTCGTGAGCAGATTATGGTGGTATGGGACACTATATTCTAGCTATCGGCCTACACTGATCAGGCGACGAGTCCTTTGTAGTGACCGCGAGCGTATTCTGAGTCCACGGGAGGCGACGACCCTTCCGTTGCAGTAGAGTACGGTAGGCCTGTATTGATAAGGTGATGGGGGAGCGGTGCAACGAGTGCGAGCAACAGCCCTGACAGCCCTTGCAGTGACCTACGAAATATACATCGTATGAGATTACTAGGAGTGACGACCCTAGACAGGATCTGTGTTGGGATTGATATAAGGGAAGTACCTTAGTTTTCCAATCCTGCTGTTTGAATGGACTAATAACAACTTGGAAATCATATCACCATAGCATTGCATGTGCCTGGAAGATGTGAAGCACTCTAGGGAGTGTGGCATGCCGCGGTCATAAGATATTGCCGTATGAGGGAGATCATCGGTGAGGGCATACATCACGTCATGTCATCTTGCATTAACAACAGTATTAGGATTGTCTGATTTACTGCTTTACTATTATCGCATGATTGAATTGTGAACATGCTAATCTTTGCTCTATGATTCCACTGAGTTGATCACTCACTCCCACGTTACGGGATGGTGTTTGCAACACCTACCAGACCCTGTTGTAGATGCAGGTGAGGCTGAGATCCAGGATGCAGAGCCAGACTTTGACGAGGACCAGGACGAGTTCTCGTACATGCAGTATCACGATGGCTTCGCGTAGGCGACCTGGATCGATGGGACTTCAGTGGGACTATTTTGGATATTTATTTTTGTTCATGTATATGTGTATGAGACTCAGAGATGTATTCATACTTTAGACACAGATGAGGTTTACTTTATTTTTCCATACAGTAATATATATATTGTTTAGTCTTCCGCTTGCTTTTATCACTGGATCTGAAGTATGAATTGCAGTTTTGGTATACTTTTACTCATGTGAATGCTTTAAATCAGACAACATTGAACCATAATCATTTTTGTTGCATAAGTGACGGTCTGGAACTCGGGAGTTGAGTTTATACACGACCCCCGATTTTCAGGGTGTTACACCCATAGTGATGTGTATTAGGTCCTTGTCTGAGGCCATGGACCCACGATACGTTTGGCTCTATGTGGGCCATTCTTTAGGAGCAATGATGGTTAAATGTCCACATTGATGGGCGATGATGTTTAAATGTCCACATTGTGACCTTCCCTTAGGCCCTTTGTTAGGCCGATTATCAATTCCGATTGTTAAGGCCGATTGTCAAGGCTGATTATCGATACCAATTACGAGTATATCATTCGATACCGATTATGAGTATGTGACAACATAACATCATGATACATGCCCATATGCATCATCTGTATGTTTGTTATAAGATGTGGTTGACCATTGCATTTGTCATTAGGCAGGTTGTTATGAGACTCCCTGATAGGCGGAGATTGTCTCACATGAGCACAAGGTATGCGCAGGATTGATGCATGAATGGATTATATGATTCATGCATCTTACATTATGTGTTGTGATTACTGTGCACCCTAGTGACATCAGGGCCGTGGCCTCCATAGTTATGTCGTAGATGGCTAGATGGGACACTGAAAATCTGTTACTAGCATCAGGCCACCATAGATGGCCCTGGGTGAAAATTTTTAAACCCTCTTAGTACCAGAGGATGCTCCAATGTCTACACCAAGTGGATTACATGAGCGCCCGAGTGCCGAATACTAGTAGGCTGTGTCTCCCACTGTGTTGTGGTTGGTTAGAAGGAGGTGTGGCCTTATCCGCCCGATTCATAGTGGGCAAAACTAGGCTGAGTTTGACTAGCACATAAATGGGTCCGCTAACGACGTGCTGGGTAGGTATTAGATGACTACTGGCTAGGCGGATAGTGAGGTCTCTTTCACTGACCTGGTTGTGCACGATGGGGCGGTAATCTGTTTTGGAGTGTACTAGACCCTGGTGATGATCTCAGAGATGTATAGTATTGATACATAGACTTATTGACTAGGAGTTGCATACTCATTCATTCATTCACTATCCACTCGGGCTGGTGGTGCGTAACTAATTATTGTGTACCTTTGCAATGGTAAGGATTTTGGTTGGGGTTCGGGACTAACCTGAGGTCAGGGGTTTACCACATTGAGTTTGACTATTCAAATTTAGGCATGAGACTGGTTTGGATAGAAGTCCCTTGTGATGGACCCATAGCCTGCGATACTAAGTACTATCATCCCGACTTCACTCCAGCTTAGTCATTTCATTTGCACAGCATATTACATTACATTTATAACATTTAACATTTTGGGTTACTAGGTTTCTGCATTTTCATGGCTTAGATGAGATTGATGGTATTTGTGGCTCTTTAGGATTTGCATATTGCATTACATCCTTGGCATCTGATATTTAAATTTCTATGATTCCACATTTTCATAGTCGATCCGCATTACATATTCTAATATTGAATGATTTATAGACTTGTCAGTATTTCTGCTTACCCTGATATCATATGATTCATAATCTTGCCAATATTTTTGATATTGTACGATTATGACATTGTATTGAATACTTGACACTTACCCTTTATACACACTTACACCACCCTCTAAGCTTTCTAAAAACTTATGCATGATAGACGCATGCAGGTGGCATTAGGTTGCAGCAACATCGAGCTTAGAGTGTGTAGTTGACTTTTGGAGCTTTAATTTCGATATATGTATTTTCCTTTCAGTGCTATATTCAAATGTTTATATTAGTGGATATGTGATGATGATGTTGCCTTTGTGATTTGGGTAAACTTATGGTTATGCTTATTATGAGTTAAATGTACGTTGAAAAATCCTCCTTGTAGGATCCCAGGATCGAAATCTGGCATATAGGCATTGGGAGCTGATAATGGGGTACTATGGAGGCTGTCAGCATCGGATTCGGAAATTGAGAATTTTGTGAGCCCGGTTTTCGAGTTTGGGGTATAACAGTATCTGTCTCCTTTGGTTCTTCCTTCTTGTAAAGGAGACTCATATCCCGTTCCTACCTTGCTTACTCTTTCTTGAACCTTAACTACTTTGATGGTATCTTGGTGTTTAAGGTAGTAGTGTAAGATTTGATGCTTGGCTGGAGTGAAAACATAGTTCGATTTTAAAGGATATACCTCTAGAACATGATCTACCTCTTCGAAATGGAAGTTGTAATATGGGTTGTCTTTGTTTGGTTGCCACGTTTAATGACTGGGATGTTAGGCTCCCCTGGAAGATTTGTGTCGGTGGGAAAAAGTGGTCCTGGATCTGACAGAATGTAAAGCATCTTATTCCTAATGATGTACTTAGCCCTCTGGTGGAGAGTTGATGGTATGGCCCTAACTTCATTAAGCTAAGGCCGACCAAGGAGAATGTTGAAAGATGAAGGGATGTCTAAAAGATGAAAAGAGATGGTGGATGTATCTGAGCCAATTTATAGTTCAAGATTCACGTCTCGTTGTGCTTGTCTTTGAGAATTATCAAATGCTCTCACATTCATATTACTTGGCCTGAACATAGATGGCTTCAATCCTAAATACAAGGCAATTCGAAGTGGGCAAACATTCAAACTTGAACAGTTATCAATAAAGACAAGTGGGATGTTGTTGTCCTTATGACAGATTGTTATATTTAATGACCTTGCATGGTCGCTCCCTTTTGGTGATAACACCTCATCCGAGAAAGTGATGACTCGGGGTCTAAGGAGTTTCTCTATCATGTATGCGACCATTTCAGGTGGAGCTTCCTGATAGATATACGCATCGTTCAAAGTTTTAATAAAAATCTCCCAGTGTGCATGCGATGTACAGAGGAGTTGTGAAATGAATATTTGGGCCTGATGATTTTAAGCTAGGTCGCTACATCGTATGCGGTGTCGGCCTTGTGTGCTGCTTTGGCCAAAGGTCCCTTGGGATCTCCTTTAAGTCCTTTTTGAAAGCATCTCCCATTAGGATGCATGTTTCCCACCTCAAATCATTTTAGGTAATGCCAGGGGACCGCCTTATTATCTCAGACCGGTTCCATCCTTCCTTGAAGAACCAGAGGAGGCAAAATTGTAGATGGGGTACTGGGTTAGCGATAACAGATGTGTGGTTCAATTGGGGAGCTAACGGTGCCCTTAGGAGTACTAGGGGGTGTGTAGGAGGGCCTTTGTGATTTGTTCGGCTGGATCTAGCAAGTTCATGTGGCATGCATAATGAGGGAGGACATCTTTCCTGTGTAGTAATGGGTAGATGGTATGGGACTTGACTAGGTATGGGGGATGGGGCATTCCCCATAAGGACCACTGGCTGGTAGGCTCATGATTGGTGGGGGGCTATTGACTAGTGCTAACGTAATGGCTCTTCCTTGTAGGACCAATGGTTGATCCCATGTCTATTGTATGTGATGAGCAGGACTAGGATGTGGTTTAGGGGCCTTCCCTTGGAGAACCAATGGAGGGATTAACACCCCCTGTAGAATGAGTGGGGGAAACTCCCTATCGTAGCTTTTGGCCGAGAATTTTTGAAAAATATGGGGGAATAGTCTCCCTAGATGGTGTTAATAGTGGGGGTGCTGGAAGTGTTAGGGCTTGCTTGGTGATGTGGTAAAATATTTTGAAGTATGTTATTGCTATTATCAACAGCTGTTTCAGGGGGAGTAACTGTGATCTTGTTTTGATCGATCAAATTTTGAACTGCATGTTTCAAGGAGAAACAACATTCTCTAGTGTGACCCCGCCCCTGGTGGAATACCCAATACTCATTCTCCTTATAATTTGGAGGCAATAGGTTTGGTGGTGATTTAGGTTGGAGAGGTGCCAAGAGTTGCCTTTGGATGAGTGTGGTCAAAATGTTCATGTATGACTGAGCCCAATGGTGTAAATTACCTAAGCACCTGTGCCGCACCCATTTCCCTGTTCTGGTTTGTGTATCGTGAATCCACCTAGGTTGTTATTGCTGAGGTTGGTGTTGTTGTTCATGTAGAGGAACACTTGGTACCCCTTGTGTAGAGGCAATGACATTGTTAGTTTCCACTAGGAAAGGAGTGGCCATGTCTCTATTTCTTACTCCGTATCTACCTATCTTTTCTTCAAGTTTTACTTTTTGTGTCAAGGTAGATGTTGAGTGTCAAATATTACATATTTTCCCCTGGTTATATCTTGGTTTTATGAACATGATAACGCTTAATGGGATACTTTATACATGTTTGTATTGCGAGTTGAATTTGAGAGCTTGGATTAAAAAGAATGTTAAAAGCATGGATTTTATGCTCAAGAATCACCAAGGCAAAGGGTGGATCTTAGGAGATCAAGAAAGAAGAATTCACATACCACATATCCAAAGAAAACAATTACAAAGGATGAAGAAAGGACTCGAAAGATTTAAGAATCTGTAGCAGAAAATAGATAGGTTCGGTCTGACCAAAATTGCACAAAATAGATAAACAACCAACGATGAAATTCAGAGCTAATTCAGTTCGACTGAAGGATAATTTGATCCGACCAAAGGAAGGATTCAGTGCAACTGAAAGTGCACAAAAGCTCAAGTGAAAAATGATGAATTTCAGAGTTAATTTGGTTCGACTGAGAATTAATTCAGTTCGACCGAAACTTAAGTTCGGTCCGACCGAACCCAAGCTCGGTGTGACTGAAATCAAGCAACAACTGAAATAGAAGCATGCTATAATTCAAACTTGACTTCGGTCCGACCAAAGCGTAATGCGGCTGCATAAATTTGAGGTGCTTCAAGGTCAGTTTGTGGAAATTCTAAGGCGATGCAAAAGATAGTGTTTCACAACTATAAACAGGAGTCCCTAGGATGTTCAAAACTATCTTCTAGGTTTTAGGAGTGGAGTCAAAGGGTGGAGAAGCCTCCCAAGAGTTTTTCTTCCTTTTCCTTAGTTTATTTTCATGTTTTATTTAAGAGTTTTTGGTTTAATCATGTCTATGGTTAGCTAAACCTCTTAACTAGGGCTAAGATGTGAAGCTTGTAGTGTGTTGAGATGTTTATCTTACTTTGATTCTTGTTTATGTTGAGCTTCATTGAATTCTAATTTAATATTAAAGGAATATTTTTATTTTTTATGATTTATAGTAACTTAAATTATAATAGATGTTGTGATAGCTTTGGATACCTTCTTTTCATGTTTTGAGGTTGTGAGATTGGTAAATCTTGTTGTTCACCATCATCTCCTGGGCATGGTAGGGTGATGGAATCCCTTCCAATCATTACAATTCTCCTCCATTGAGAATTATATCAATGAAAAGTCCAGATTTGATTTAAATTGCTTTAACTTCCAATTGGATAGGATATGACTCCAATTCTAATTGTGTTCCTTGAATCAAGTGAGGTAGAATCTTGATAGCTACAAGTGGATCCTTGGCACCCTAGTTCCCACCTTTCAATTAATAGTTTTAATCAACATCATTCACAATTACTCTCTTTTATTCCAAAATCAGATTTAAATCTTCTTCTAGTTCTTGTTCTTTTCAAAATACGTACAAGTTGAGTCCTTGTGGATTCGACCTCGATCTCACCGAGTTATTACTACATTGCGACCCTACACTTAGGGTTGTGAAAAAGTTTTTGGTACCATTATTAGGGACTATGGATGAATTTTCTAAGATTAATTGGTATTATAATTAGATTAAGTTTAGGGTTTATTTTTCTATTATGCTGTTAGGTTAGGATTTTTCTGAAATTGTTTTTAGAGACTAACTCTATTTTTTGTTTGGTAGGATGTTAATATAGAAACCCTAATCCAGTAACCTCTTCTCAAATCTCTTCTTCTCTTTTCTAGATTTCTTATTTGCTTTATTTTTATTTCTTTTTAGGTTTAGTTTGGTTTAGTTACTTAAGGGCTAAGAGTGTTTCATGCCCAAGTGGGTCCGTGATAACACTTTACGTCTTTTGAGTGAAGGAGGATTAGTCGAAGGGTTGCCTATCCATCATAAGATTAAACACCACTTGAGACCCTCTGAGTCAATAGAAGTGATGGCTGCAAATTAACTAAAACCTCCACTTGAGGAAGTTCAAGATGAAAACGAGGTGAATAATGTACCCCTGCCTTGTACTTTACAAGATTATTTATAACCGGCAGGAGTGAGTACACCTTCCTGCATGATATTCCCATTGAATGCAGGAACCATGGATGTTAAACCTACAATGACACAACTACTTCCTAAATTCCATGGACTAGAGTCTGAAAGTCCATACTTGCACATCAAAGAGTTTAATGAGATAGTCGCCACATTACACTTTCCAAATGTATTTGAAGATACAGTGTGATTGAAATTCTTTCCCTTCTCATTGAAGGAGAAAGCTAAGACGTGGATGCATTCCTTAAAGCCATGATCTATTGGTACATGGGCTGAGATGACTCGGGAATTTCTCAAAAAGTTTTTCTTGTTTCATAAAACTAACACTTTAAGGAAGGCAATCATGAACTTTTCCCAGAAAGAGGAAAAGACCTTTCATTGTTGGGAAAGGTTCAAGGATATTACAAATTCCTATCCACACCATGGTTATGAAATATGACGAATAATAAACTTTTTCTATAACGGATTAACTTCTCCAATGTGTCAATTTGTAGAGATGATGTGTAACAGTGAATTCATGAATAAGAAGGCCGATGATGCGTAGGATTACCTTGATCAATTGGCAGAAAACGCACAATCATGGGATACCTCCCCAAGAACTATCACTTCTAAGCTTACTCAATCAAAGGAAAAGGGAGAGATTTATGTTTTAAAAGAGGAAGATGATATTAAATGCAAGAGTGGTCAATATAACAAGAAAAGTCAAGGCCATGGAACTTACGACCTATCAAACCTGATAAGGCTACGGAAGTTATTTGTGGTATTTATGCTTGTAACATACATATAACTAAAAATTGCCCAACAATTCTTGCTTTTTAAGAGATATTGAATGGGCAATCGAATGCCATGAACAACTACCAAAGACCTTTTAGAGGACCCACCTCAAATATATACAACTCTAGCTAGAGAAACCATCTAAATTTCAGTTGGAGGAATGGACAAACGGCTAACCAACAAGAGATCCTTACTCAATTTTTAAATCAAAAGAGGCTTCAAGAGGATACAGTTTAAAAATTTATGCAAAACCAAGAGTTATTCAACCAGAATACGGTACAAGCATTCCATGATCTCAAAACAACAATGAGAATGTTTACATCATCCATTCAAAGGATTGAGTCACACTTCGCAGTGGGGAGAAAGGGATGCTTCCATGCCAACCTCTCCCTAATCCGAAACCACAATGTGAAATTAGTGACCCAAGATCTTCAAATCAGATGGAGTAGGCTAAGTCTATTATTACTCTTAGGAGTGCGAAGATTATTGACAAAATTATTTTAGTGAGGACAGAAAAGCCTAAGGACCCGAAAGAAATTGAGAATGATAGACCTAGTAATGCTACACATGGGTTAGAACCACCTCAAAGTAAGCCGATTGTTCCATTCCTTCAACTTTTGATTGCACCAAAACCTCTAGTTAACTCACAAGATATTCTAGAAGTGTTAAAACAAGTGAAGGTCAACATTCATCTGCTGGATGCTGCTAAACAAATCCCATTATATGCCAAATTTCTGAAAGATCTATGCACTACCAAAAGATGACAAAACATACAGAATAAAAATTTTCTAACAGAAAAGGTGAGTGTCATCCTCAAGCAAGATGTACCAAAAAAATATAAAGATCCTGGTAGCCCAACTATCACCTGTATAATTAGGAATCACCAGATTGAGCATGCACTTCTTCACTTGGGAGCGAGTGTAAATCTGACCCTTTACTCAGTATATGAACAATTGGGTCTAGGTGAATTAAAACCCACCCAGACCATATTACAACTTGCCGATCGTTCAGTCCGTGTACTAAGAGGGATGATTGAGGATGTGTTGGTCTAGGTTGATAAATTCTACTATCCAGTAGACTTTATTATCTTAGAAACTTAACCAATTATAGATTTGAGCCCTCAAATTCCTATCATTCTTCGTCGTCCATTCCTTGTTACATCAAATGTAATCATTAATTGTAGGAATAAAATTATGAATTTATCTTTTAAAAATATGACATTAAAGCTCGATTTCTTTTTCAACATGAGTAAACAGTCAGAAGATGTTGATGATATCCACAACATTAACTTAATCGATTCTTTCATGGAAGATAGAGTACTTCTAACTCTACACTCTCACCCTCTATAGATGTTCTTGGCTTACTCCCCTAATTTAGATGATGACATAATTAGAGAGATGGATGCCAGCTTGATGCTGTGTTGATACTTGAAGTTAACCGGTGGAGGCCACAATTTGAGAAATTGGCCCAAACTGATGTAGTGCCTATACCGTCTAGCCTCAAAGCACCGAAGCTTGACCTAAAATCTTTGCCTGGTGATCTTAAATATGTCTACTTAGGTTAAGATGAGATATACCTGATGGTGATTTCTTCCCACCTTGAGAAAGAATAGGAGTGTGCTGATTTCCACTCTTATTGAGCATAAAAGAGCCCTTAGATGGTCGATTGCGAACCTCAAGGGAATTGACCCTTTGATTTGTACTCACCGTATTCATCTTGAGAATGATGTGAAAACCTCCCAACAACCACAATGTTGATTAAATCCAAACATGAAGGAAGTGGTTAAGGCTAAGGTACTAAAGTTGTTGGATATGGGTATCATTTACCCTATATCCGACAATCAATGAGTGAGTCAAACTCAGGTGGTTCCTAAGAAGTCCGGAATCACCATCATAACCAATGCCGACAATGACCTCGTGCCAATTAGAGTCACTACTGGTTGGAGAATGTGCATTGACTACAGGAAGTTGAATACCATCACAAGGAAAGACCACTTTCCTTTGCCCTTCATTAATCAAAATTTTGAAAGACTATCTTGTCACTCTTACTATTGTTTCCTTTACGGGTATTTGGGTTACAATCAGATAGAGATAGTCCTTGAAGATTAAGAAAAGACAACATTCACAAGTCCCTTTGAGACTTTTACTTACCGAAGGATGCCATTCGGACTGTGTAATGCCCCCGCCACTTTTTAGCTATGTATGTTGCACTACAAGAAATCCCACCTTTATCGACGAAAATTTTTGTCACTAAAAGCCGAATTTTCATAATTAAAAAGTTTTAGCGACGAAAATTTTCGTCGTTAAAAGACCGACGTAAAAGGTTTATATCTATGAAAAATTTGAATCATGGGCAAAGGCAAGCTTTTTAGCGACGAATTTTTTCGTCTTTAAAAAAACTTTTACCGACGAATTGTTTCATCGCTAAAAAACTTCTACTGAAGAAAATTTATTTGTAGGTAAAAATATTTACACAACTTTTACTGACGAATATTTTTATCACTAAAAAACGTTTACCAACGAAATTTTTCATCGCTACAAAAACTTTATCGATGAAAATTTTTTAGTAGTTAAAAATATTTGTACAACTTTTACCGATGAATTTTTAGTCGCTAAAATTTTTTTAATATAAATAAATGTTAAAATTTTAGCGACGATAGTTGTCGTTGCTAAAAATAATTACAAAACATTTACTGAAGAATATTTTTGTGGGTAAAAAATAAATGTTAAACTTTTAGTTACGATAGTTGTCGTCGTAAAAAATAATTACAAAACTTTTAGCGCCGAATATTTTCATCGGTAAAAAATAAATTTTAAATGTTTAGCGACGATAGGTTTTGTCGCAAAAAATTGTTACAAAACTTTTAGTGACAAATATTTTCGTCACTAAAAAATATGTAAAAAACTTTTACTGACGAAAATTTTCATAGATAAAAATATTTACAAAACTTTTACCTATAAAAATTTTCATAGGTAAAAGTCTCTTTTTTTAAATTTTTTTAAGCACAAATGTAAGACTCGTATCCTAGTCTGTACCGTTCTGTAGGCTTCCGCGGTCCTCCCGGTCAAATTTCGACAACCCTCGACCTGTATCCGACGTTTGCCGCGATCCTAAACTGAGTCCCGCATACTGAAGTCAGCTTGACTCGAAACTTGAATCTTAGCGACCGCGTTGTCGTTGCACTTCCAATGCCGCGACTCCTGCATCGATCCAAAACCCGAACTAGAAGATGTGGGCCCACGTTCATTTCGAAGAAACGCCGCATGTTGTGAATTTCGAGGGAATCTTTACAACATGTCCCATCAAATCAAGTACACCACCTTACCTCAAAGCCACCTCACCCAACAACAAGTATGGCTCACCCTCTCATCTCCATCCTCACCATTAAAACTCCATCAACCACCATTAAAAGTGAAGCATATGAGCTAAGGAGGCTAAGGGAGCAAGGAGAAGGCCGATAGGTGGGTGATCCACCATTGATTTTCATTTTAGGGCACACCTATTGTAGGACCCACATTGATGTATGCAATGTAGAAAGGGACCCATGGTGGCGGGGTCCCTCTATCTCACCGTTTTCTCTATCTCTCTCTCTTCCTCTCTCTTTTATATGGATGGTGTGTGAGTGTGGCCCATCATGAAGTAAGTATGTCATCCATGCCGTCCACCGAGCCAAAGTGGGCCGCACGTGTGGACCTACCATGGTATATGCACTAGATCCACACGTGTGGACCCCACCATGACAGCGCATGGGGCCCACCATATCATGCATGCACATCCAGCGTCCGTCCAGGCCTGGATAGGGACGCTGGATGCATTGTTTTCTTTTTTAAAAAAAGTGTATATATATATGTATGATGTATATATAATATACAATATTGCATAATATATTATTAAATATATGTATTGGAGGTAGGCTCCACGTGCGACCCACCTTTAATATGATGACTGCACCGTCCAGATGAATTTGGACAGCGAATACGGGCACCTACTGCCCCTGTACATTTATATAATGTATATTATTATATTCAAAATAATATTATATTATATATTACATGTTATAGTGGGCCACTACGTGGACCGCAGCATAATGTATATATTTGCACCTTCCAGTTGCTGGACGGTGCAACTAGTGTGATAGTCATGCCATCCATCCATTTTATGGGTGGCCCACCTTAAAGTAAGCCATGCTGTCCATTCATTCTTCGAGTGGCCCACCGTGATGTAAGCCATTCCATCCATCCACTTTTATGGGTGGAGCCCACCATGATATATGTACTTCATCTGCTGCATGGGCAGCCGTGGGACCCACCTTCCATAGTGCTGGTGATTATATCCCAACCATCTATCCATCTGACCAGCTTGTCTAAGAAAAAAACCATACATATAATATATCATTTAATATTATATAATATAATATAATATATTGTCAGAAAGAGGGAGGTGGGATGGCATACCCATGCGGGACCCACCTTTATTACTAGCTGGCCGACCAACTTATCTACAACAGATATATAGCAGTTGTGGTACCGTCAGTTGCGTCTTTATACGGTGGGACCCATCGCTAATGGGTGTATCCCATCCAAACCGTCCACCCATTGTCATGCTCACCATGGTGGGCCGCGCTCTTAGACCCCACAATGATGTACAGGGTTCATCCAAATCATCCATCCATTTGGTGAGCTAATCCTAAGGTTTGAGACTAAAAATAAGGCTAATCCAGTTATTAGGTGGACCACACTACAGAAAGCAGTGGATAGAATTCCCACCATTGAAACCCCTTTTGGGATTACAGAAGTTTTGAACCAATATAATATTTATTTATTTTCTCTAAATCCAGGTCTTTGTGACCTCATACGGAGCCTTGATGGGAAATAGATGCTATGGTGGGCCCTCTTAATTTTAACGGTGAAAAATCATTATCACCACTGTTAAGTGTGGTATAGTCCAGATGATCCTTTGGATATAATTCATTTTATTTTTTTTATGTATATGTGCTCTATAACGATCTTTATAATGGATGAATGGCCCATTTGATCGGCCCATTTTGTATTGGCCCAAATGACTCAGCCCATTTGTATCAGCCCATGTGATTCGTCCCATTGACTTGGCCCATTTGATTCAGTCTATGTGATTCGGCCCATGTGATTCAGCCCATTGAATTGGCTCATTTGATTCAGCCCATGTGATTCGGCTCATTGAATCAGCCCATTGGTGTGGCCCAAATGATGTGGACCGTATAATGCATATTGACCCATTCGAGTGGCTCACATGATGCGGCCCACTTAAGGTATATAAGGCCTAATGAGACGTATGCGAGGCCTTTGTGTGGGTCGAATGTGATGTGATGAGGCCCATTGCGATGTGAGATCTCACTATGATACATGTAATGATGTTTTGACAACCGTGCCTTGGGAGCAATGATGGTTTGACGTCCACATTGTAAGAGCAATGATGGTTAAATGTCCACATTATAACTCTCCCTAGGGCCCATAGATAGGCCCATACTTGTAGTGTGTAGGTTGTATAGGCCCTCTTCGTTATGAACAGGATCCATCACCATATAACATGTTTAGTATAATTCCATGATTCATGCTCATACGCATCATATGTATGTTTGATATGAGGAGTGACTGATCATAGCATACGCCTTCGGGTAGAATGTTTATCGGCTTCCTGATAGGCGGAGTTTCCCTACATGAGCACGCCATATGTGCAGGATTGCTGCATGACTGGTAGTGTGATTCATGCACTTCGCATTTGTATGACATGATTATTATATGTGCTAGCGACACCAGAGCTGTGGCCTCCACAGACACATCGTGGATGACAAGATCGGACATCAAAAATATTATTACTAAGCATCGGGGTGCCATAGATGTCCCTGGGTGAAAATTTCTAAATCCGATGGTACTAGAGGATGACTCTAACATCGAGACTGAGTAGATATATGAGCACACGAGGGCCGAATATCAGGAGGCCGCGTCTCCCACTGTATTGTGGTCGATTGAAAATGGGTGTGGCCTTACTCACCCAAGGGTAAGGGGCATTACTAGGCTGAGTTTAACTAGTTCGTGAATGGGTACGATATCGACATGCCAAATAGGTATTGGTAGACTATTTTCCAGGCGGATAGTGAGGTTTCTTACGCTCACTTGGACTATGCGGCTGGAAGAGTGGCAATGCCATTTAGAGTGTACTAAACCTTAGTTATTATCCAGAATGAGAATTGTACTGATATCTGATGAGCTGTATAAGGATTTGGGTGAGGATTGACATGATTGATTTGCATCTCGCATTGCATGGTCTTGATATGACCGATAACATTTATATCCTGCACCACATAGCCTTGGTACAGTTGATTGCATTCATGTACTCATCAGCATAATTTTACATTTCTCTGACCCTGCATTCTGAGCACGCTCTTATTATGCACACACTTACACTGCCCTCTAAGCTTTCTATAAGCTTATGCACGATTGATGCGTGCAGGTGATGCCAGGACGCAGCCATAGCCTCGTCGCAATTGGAGTGTGCAACCGAGCTTCTGAAATTTTTATTACTTTCATTATCTTGTATTTCCCTTTCATACGCATTGTACTCAAAGTTTTTGATTATAGTGGTTTTGCGATAGTGTTCTTGTGGTTATTGTTCATGGGTTATTCTTATGGTTATGCTCATTACGAATTAAATTGATGTTAAATATCCTCCTTGTAAGATCATAGGATCGGAACCTGGTGTATGGGTGCCGGGAGCCGATAATGGGGTACTATGGAAGCTTTCGGTGCCGGATTTGGTAAATATAAATTTTGTGAGCCCGATTTCTGATTTTGGGGCGTGACAGAAGTTTGTATCAGAGCATAACTTGGGAATAACCGACAATAACTTCACATGTTTACTATGAGTTTAGGACGATTAGGTTCCGAGTGCGTAACCTTTCGATTGAGTTCCCTAACGTGGGATTCTGAAGGTTGATTGGAGTCCTTATTCTTTCCAATAGGACATGTCACTCAGGAGAGTGACCCGATCGACTCCTGCTCCACCAACTGAGGCTCCAGCTTTATCATCTGTGACTCCCATTCCTCCCATAGAGATCCCTGCTCCCCAGCTTGAAGATGTCGTTCCTTCACCTGAGACCGGTGCAGATCTGACTGTACCTCTGAGTGCCTCACAGTTACAGCAGATGTTGCAGGTTGTGATGGTTGTGCTTCAGGGGAAGGGTAGGCATCCAATTATTTCACTAGAGTAGGCAGAGTAGGAGTGTGCGAGTGCCCTTCTTCAAGAGTTCAGATAGCTCGACCCTCCACATTTTGAGGGTGAGCCAGATTCGACTGCAGCTGAGAGGTGGCGCTCCGATATGGAGAAAAATTTTGATACTATGGCATGTACGACCCAGCAACGGGTCCGATTATCATGCCCCGAAACTTGGCACTTGGGTATATCTGACCCCAATTCCGTACCCGAAGGCATGACTTATGTTTTGTATGTTTACACTTCATAATCCACACATATGTTGACAAAATGATCTCATTCATAAAATATAAAATTTTGAAATTGAGTAATCAAACATTTATTTAAAGAAGAATAAAATGTCTATGTTACTATTCAAGATTTCCATCAAACACATGTCATCATCATGCTATCATAATATACTTAATGTTTATTACACTTATTTAGAAATTGGAAAGGAAATAAAAATAAATAAAAGAAAACCTATTTAAGCTTCTTCATGAGATCTTAATCCTGAAATTTTAAAATCCCAACAGGGTAAGCTGCGAAGCCTAGTGAGTAATCTCAACATAGGTTTCAAAATAACCTCATATAACATGAATAAGAATGTATTAAAAGATACCATACCTATTTAAATAACACAACAAATGAGGAGATTTAATAAACAAAATTTTTTAATGTAAATTCAAAGAAATACGAATGAATGATATTAACAGATGTTATACTCCATAATAACATGTGCGGTTTATTCTTTTTAACACCAGGGCCAGTTTACATCGGTTGACCAACACCCGTGCCAATATAACACCTAGCCTAGCAATGGAACCTCTTGCATGACATGCTCACCCATCTAAAGGGAACTTGGTGAGGGATCCATTTGTACATTAGCTGGTCAGACTACTACCCTACCGAACCTGACAGTGGGAACCTTTTGCAATCCTGACATACTTACCCACTCAAAGGGTATGGTAGAGGTTCTAAAAGGTACCAGTTGGATTTTTGCGACTTTCAACCCAAGGGTCTTGCTCGACCCACCTATTTACGCTTTAGGGATTTGCAACCCAGAGGACTTGATCGCCTCACCTATTTTCTGGTGTTCCAAAAACTGTTCGAAGTATATATAATTTTAATATTTCATGAGCAAAATATTTCTAAGGACAATTTGTTTCTAATCATTGTAGATTGTTTGTACATGATTTAAAGTTCTTATGTGAAAATATATTTATGCAATGCAATCCATCAAATCTGATCCGATAGTTTGAAAAAGTATATTGAGCTTGAAGGTTTTTTGTTTTTTTTTTTAATAAAAAAATGCTCTAAATTCTGATTTTCTTAAAAATTATAAAAAATAAAAAATAATAATAAAAGAGTCATTAATGAATGAGTAAACAATAATATAAATTTAAAGTTGATTCACAGTTTGCTAATTAAAATAAAGAGAACTAAAAAAAATCATGTTGAATAAACACAACAAACTATGAATCAAATAAATAAATCATTAAGAGAAAAATGCACAATTACTGAATTATTTGCATAATAATAAAAATAAAGGAAACCAAGTGGAGTATAAGAAAAATAAATAAAGAAAGAAAAAATATCAAGTGAGAGAAACTCACTTTTTCTAAAAAAAAAATATTTTCTTTTCTTTTCTTTTTCTTCCTCTCTCTTCCTTTTTCTCTCTCCTCTTTTCTTTCTTACTTTTTCTCTCTCTTCTCTCTCTCCCTCTCTTTCCAACGTGATGTCCAGCAATACTTCTCTCTCTCTCTCTCTCTCTCTCTCTCTCTCTCTCTCTCTCTCCTCTCTCTTTTCTCTCTCTCCCTACTCTTCTCACGTCACACCACATCCCACTTCTCTTTCTTTGGTCCTTATTTATAAGGATAACATCACGTGTGCTATTAATGCACTATTTAAAATTTCAATTTTCTTTCATCTTTTTCCTTTGTACATCATTTTTTTCTTTCTCTTTTGATTTACACCACGTGCACAAGTCTAAACAGTTCACATCATTTATGCTTCCGTTTTGTACTACCATTTTATTTTTATTTTTTTTCTTTTTAGCAACTTGGGTTAGTTAAATGCACACATGTAGCATGCATCTTATGTGCACCGCATGCATGTGCCACATGTATGTGTAAGCAGTGATACATGTATGGGCTACTTGTGTGTGTGTGAGAGGTATGTATGTGATGTGTTTGGTGTATGTGTGTGGTTGTGATGTATTCAATGGTGCATAAGTGTATGATGTAGATGGATGGATGGATGGATCAATAGATAGATGGATGGATGTATGGATAGATGGATGGACGTGCATGATGTGTTTGGTGCAGGTGTGTGGTTATGATGTATTTGATGGTACATGGATGATGTAAATGGATGGATAAATGTACGGCTGGATGAGATCGGGGAGTAGACTTCATGATGTACCTGTGGATTAGTGGTGAGATGGACGGTCAGTTTAGATGGATGGACGGCTTGATGATTGTACCATCGAATGGATTTATTAGTTAATAAACAGTTGGATCGGATACATCCAAATTAATGGTTGAGATTGAACCAGTTGATCTTGTAGATCGATGGTCACATCGGACTAATTGGGTATGTCGATCAATGGTTAAATTTCAATGGTCAAGATTTATTTGGGTTATTACATTCTACCCTCCTTAAAAGAAATTTCATCCTCAAAATTTACATACCTATAATGCAAACAAGCGAGGGTATTTCTCTTGGATCTCGGCCACTCGTTCCCAAGAAGCCTCTTCCTCGGTATGCTGACTCCACTGAACCTTGACTAATGGTATAACTCTAGATCGAAGCACTTGGTTTTTTCGGTTAAGAATACATACTGGGTGTTCAATATATGAAGCATCTTCCCAGATTTCTAATGGTTGCCAGTCTATAACATGAGAAACGTCCCACTCATATTTCCTTAACATCGATACATGGAAAACATCATGAATACCAGACAATTGAGGTGGTAAGGCAAGTTTATATGCTACAACACCAACTCTCTCTAGAACCTCAAATGTACCTATATATCTTGGAGCCAACTTTTCCTTTTTACCAAACCTCATTACGCCCTTCATAGGAGAAATCTTTAAGAAGAAGTGATCTCCAACTGCAAACTCTAGATCTCTTCTGCGATTGTCTGCATAACTCTTCTGATGACTTTGGGCTGCACACAAACGGTTTCTAATGATAAAAATCTTCTCTGTTGTCTCTTGCACAATCTCTGGTCTAAGCAAACTACCTTCTTCAACTTCTGTCCAACAATTTGGAGATCTACAAGGTCTCCTGTATAAAGCCTCATATGGCGCTATGCCGATTATCGTCTGGTAGCTATTATTATAAGCGAACTCGATTAATGGTAAATGATCATTCCAACTCCTTTTGAAATCAAGCACGCAAGCTCAGAGCATGTCTTCAAGAATTTGATTCACTTATTCAGTTTGCCCGTCAGTTTGAGGGTGAAAAACAGTGCTAAAATCAAGAGTAGTTCCCAGTGCCTTTTGTAAACTTATCCAAAAATGAGACGTAAACCTGGAATCCCGATCGGATACGATAGATACAGGCACTCCGTGCAATCTAACTATTTCTTTAATATAGAGTTTACATAATTCCTCTAGGGGATAGGTAGCACGTATAAGAAGAAAATGTGCGGATTTAGTTAATCGGTTGACGATAACCCAAACTGCATCTTGATTATTACGTGTCCGTGGCAATCCCATAATGAAATCAATGGATATGTGCTCCCACTTCCACTCAAAAATCGGTAGTGGATGTAACATCCCTGATGACTTCTAATGCTCTGCTTTCACCTGTTGACACGTGAGACATTTGGCTACAAAATCAGTGATCTCCCTCCTCATATTATTCCACCAATATTTCCTATACATATCGTGATACATCTTCGTACCTCCAGGGTGGATTGTGAATTTAGTGCGATGTGCCTTGTCCATAATTTTCTTCTTTAATTCAGCCACATTTGGTATACATAATCTTCCTTAGAAACTTAATCCACCATCGGTACCAACTTTCCATTCTGACTTACCACCTTTTTCAGCTTCAATTACCTTAGCTTGCAGCAATGAATCTTTTTGCTAAGCTTCTATAACCTTACTAATTAAGGATTGTTGAATGACTAGGTTAAAGAGACGAGTTACAGATGTTTGGGGATTCAATTGAACGTCACAATTCTTCACCATATCTAACATCGTCCACCGTTGAATCATTAGGTGAGCGATTACTCTGTGTGACTAACGACTTAAGGCATTTACTAGGGTGCTTGATAGTGTGGTTGCTGAGGCGGTCGTATATAAAAATGAGCAGAGTGACCTTCCATTCTACAGTTTTAGCATTTACCTATAAATTTGATTGTTGGTTAAGCAGGAGTTGAGGTATTTGTTACTGTCATCTTCAGCTTTGTGGAAGCATCACCCTATGCTTTAGAGGTATTTGATGTAGTCATAGCATTGATCTTCACTTCTCTCTTCTGGTTGCGACTTTTCCAGAATTCTTCATTGTGTCGCTCTATCATTAGAGTCGGTTCTATTATATATGCATACAATCTAAGCTTAAGTGGAGTTAGCTTGTTATAAATTGACCCTCTTAGACCTCACTCAAACTTCTTAGCTTTGTGAGCTTCATCCTAAATCATATATGGGGCAAAACAGGATAGTTTAATAAATTTGGACTCATATTGGCCTACAGTCATCTCCCCTGTTCTAAGCCTATGAATTCTTCTGCTTTCTGCTCCCGTACGCACTCAAGAAAGTATTTCTCATTGAACTTCTCACAAAATATATCCCATGTCCATGCGGTCTCTTCTTTAATTGTTCTAGAAATTGTCTCCCACTAGTGGTCGGCCTCTCCTTCTAACATAAAAACCGTAAGTGTAACCTTCTGCTCCTCATCACATCCAAGAACAGTGAATATCTTCTCTATTTGCTTTTTTCACTTTTCTGCCTCCATAGGGTTCAAAAAACCTTCAAAGCAGGTGGCTTCAACCTCTTAAAATTTTCTATTAATCCCTCAATTCCATCCTGCACAACTTGGGCGGCTCCCCTATTATCGCGACGAATGTGCTGTCCAAGAATGGCCGCCATGTCACCTAAAGCACGGAAAACCCCATTAAGTGACTGACCACTTTCGGTGGACCCTAGTGTGGCCGCCACACGACTGGCTCTACCTCTACCTCTATCTCCAGGCCAGCTCTCAGACATGTTCTAAAGCAAACAATAAGTTTTAGATAGCATATAAGGGTGGATCACTAAAAGAAAATACTACAGGTTAAGTTTTGATCATAACATAAAAACACTCATAGGGGATATATCCTAATTTTTAATGTGACTAAGTTTTCGAGTAACACCCTAGGTCCTCAATGATTCTAAACCTAGGCTCTGATACGAATCTGTCACGCCCCGAAACTCGGCACCTGGGTATATCCGACACCGATTCCGTACCCGAAGGCATGACTTATGTTTTGTATGTTTACACTTCATAATCCACACATATGTTGGAAAAATGATCTCATTCATAAAATATAAAATTCTAAAATTGAGTAATCAAACATTTATTTAAAGAAGAATAAAATGTCTATGTTACTATTCAAGATTTTCATCAAACACATGTCATCGTCATGCTATCATAATATACTTAATGTTTATTACACTTATTTAGAAATTGGCAAGGAAATAAAAATAAATAAAAGAAAACCTCTTTAAGCTCCTCCATGAGATCCTGATCCTGAAAATTTAAAATCCCAACAGGGTAAGCTGTGAAGCTTAGTGAGTGATCTCAACATAGGTTTCAAAATAACCTCATATAACAAGAATAAGAATGTATTAAAAGATACCATACCTATTTAAGTAACACAACAAATGAGGAGATTTAATAAATAAAAATTTTCAATGTAAATTCAAAGAAATTTGAATGAAGAAAATCAACAGATGTTATACTCCATAATAACATGTGCGGTTTATTCTTTTTAACACCAGGGCTAGTTTACACCGGTTGGCCAACACCCGCGCCAATACAACACCTAGCCTGACAATGGAAACCTCTTGCATGATATGCTCACCCATCCAAAGAGCACTTGGTGAGGGACCCATTTGTACATTAACTGGTCAGACTACTACCCTACTGAACCTGGCAGTGGGAACCTTTTGCAATCCTGACCACACAAAAGGGTACGGTAGAGGTTCCAAAAGGTGCCAGTTGGATTTCTGGGACTTTCAACCCAAAGGTCTTGCTCGCCCCACCTATTTATGCTTTAGGGATTTTCAACCCAAAGGACTTGATTGCCTCACCTATTTTTTGGTGTTTCAAAAACTGTTCGAAGTATATATAATTTTAATATTTCATGAGCAAAATATTTTTAAGGATAATTTATTTCTAATCATTGTAGATTGTTTGTACATGATTTAAAGTTCTTATGTAAAAATATATTTATGCAATGCAATCCATCAAATCTGATCCGATAGTTTGGAAAAGTATATTGAGCTTGAAGTTTTTTTATTTTTTATTTTTAATAAAAAAAATGCTCTAAATTCTGATTTTCTTAAAAATTACAAAAAATAAAAAAAATAATAAAAGAGTCATTAATGCATGAGTAAACAATAATATAAATTTAAAGTTGATTCACAGTTTGCTAATTAAAATAAAGAGAACTAAAAAAAATCATGTTGAATAAACACAACAAACTATGAATCAAATAAATAAATCATTAAGAGAAAAATGCACAATTATTGAATTATTTGCATAATAATAAAAATAAAGGAAACCAAGTGGAGTATAAGAAAAATAAATAAAGAAAGAAAAAATATCAAGTGAGAGAAACTCACTTTTTCTAAAAAAAAATATTTTCTTTTCTTTTCTTTTTCTTCCTCTCTCTTCCATTTTCTCTCTCCTCTTTTCTTTCTTACTTTTTCTCTCTTCTCTCTCTCCCTCTCTTTCCAACGTGATGTCCAACAATACTTTCTCTCTCTCTCTCTCTCTCTCTCTCTCTCTCTCTCTCTCTCCTCTCTCTTTTCTCTCTCTCCCTACTCTTCTCACGTCACACCACATCCCACTTCTCTTTCTTTGGTCCTTATTTATAAAGATAACATCATGTGTGCTATTAATGCACTTTTTAAAATTTCAGTTTTCTTTCATTTTTTTTCTTTACACATCACATTTTTTTTCTTTCTCTTTTGATTTACACCACGTGCACAAGTCTAAACAGTTCACATCATTTATGCTTCCATTTTGCAATTTAATTTAATTTTTTCTTTTTAGCAATGTGGGCTAGTTAAATGCACACATGTAGCATGCATCTTATGTGCACTGCATGCATGTGCCACATGTATGTGTACGCAATGATACATGTATGGGCTAGTTGTGTGTGCGTGAGAGGTATGTATGTGATGTGTTTGGTGTATGTGTGTGGTTGTGATGTATTTAATGGTGCATAAGTGTATGATGTAAATGGATGGATGGATGTATGGATAGATGGATGGACGTGCATGATGTGTTTGGTGCATGTGTGTGGTTATGATATATTTGATGGTACATGGATGATGTTGATGGATGGATAAATGTATGGTTGGATGAGATCAGGGAGTGGACTTCATGATGTACCCGTGGATTAGTGGTGAGATGGACAGTCAGTTTAGAAGGATGGACGGCTTGATTATTATACTATTCAATAGATTTATTAGTTAATAAACAGTTGGATCAGATACATCCAAATCAATGGTTGAGATTGAACTAGTTGATCTTGTAGATCGATGGTCACATCAGACTAATTGGGTACGTCGATCAATGGTTAAATTTCAACGGTCAAGATTTATTTGGGTTATTGCACTGGTTGACAGTATTTCTTCTACAGGGTGAGGCCGAGCACTGGTGGACGCCCATTACCCATGTTGTAGGGCTTGATCATGTCTGGACATGGGAGGATTTCATTGACCGATTCAAGCAGCAGTACTTTCCCAACCACATTCGTCATCAGAGAGCATTAGAGTTCAAGACTCTGGTGCAGGGGGACATGTATTGAGGTTTGCACCATATCTGGTTGATGATGAGGGGCGAAAGGCCCGCCATTTTAAGAACGGCTTGCATTATGGTCTTTGAGGCCGTATTATTGGGTATGAGCTCTCGATCTTTCAGGCGATAGTACGGAGGGCCCAGATTTATGAGACTGAGTAAGCCAGCTCACAGACCAATCAAGATTAGAGGAAAGGCTAAAAGAGGTAGGTCCTCTCCAGTAGCTCCTAGCAGCATCGATGACCACAGAGGTACAGGAGCCACCCACCTGCTAAAGCACCAGCAACACCTCCAACGCAACCCCAACAGCCATTTTCAGGGACTTATTTTGGATGTGATGGGATAGGGCACCGCGTGTCTGAGTGCCCCCGCCCTCATCTGCAGCACTCGAGAGGGCCACAACAGCCTCCACCACAGCAGCGACCACAACAGTGACCTCTAGCGCAGCAGTAGCGATCGCAGCCACCTCAGCTACTAAAGCCATGAAGACAGCAATACAGGCCATCGCAGAGGCAGCAACAGCACTAGGGACCTCAGAGGGATAGGTACCTCCCTAGCCAGCTCAGGCTAGATTCTATGTAGCTCAGCAGGACCTGCAGACCTTCAGAGGAGTCGTTGAGGGTATACTTCCAGTCTCGTCATGCATCACCCAAGTATTATTTAATTCTGGTACTTTTCACTCATTCATGTCTGAGGATTTTTGCCGATCAACTGGATCACCGATAAATTTTGCTAGTGAGAGATTGACTATATCGATGCCCTTAGGGAAGACCATAGTATTGGGCCATTTTTATTCATCTTGTCCTGTTCTGGTCGGTGATATCTTTTTGCCCGCTGACTTATTTATGCTGCCGATATCAGAGTTCGACGTTATCTTGGGCATGAATTGACTTACTGAGTACTATACCATCTTGGACTGCTCCGCGAGGATAATCACATTCTGCATATCAGGCTCACCGTAGTTTTAGTTTGTTGCTGAGCTTAAAGGAGAGCCATTGTCATGCTTGATGTCTTGCGCTGTTGAGGAACATGTTGTAGCATGTATTGACCAGTTGCTCTTTATTTGTGATTTCCCCGACATGTTCCAGGAGATTTCGGGATTACCGTTGCGCTGTCATATTGAGTTCCAGATTTATCTGGTGCCCAGTACCACGCCCATCTCGAAGGCCCCATACCGTATGACATTGATGGAGTTGTGTGAGTTGTAGCGACTGTTGGACAAGTTGTGAGAGTTGGGATTCATCTGTCTGAGCAGTTCTCAGTGGGGGACGTCGGTACTCTTCATCAGGAAGAAGGATGGCTCGTTGAGGCTCTATGTATATTACTGCGAGCTCAACCGGGTCACGATCAAGAACAAGTACCCGCTCCCGAGGATAGATGATTTGTTTGATCAACTGCAGGGTGCATAGTTCTTTTCGAAGATTGACCTACATTTTGGTTATCATCATATTCGAGTCCGAGAGGAGGACATCCTGAAGACGGCTTTCAGGACTCGTTATGGTCAACATAGAATCTAGCCTGAGCTACATTATGGTATTCATCGATGACATTCTTCATGCAGTTGATGAACGAGGGACCTCAGAGGGATAGGTACCTCCCGCAGTCTTCATGCAGTTGATGAACGAGGTTTTTCGCCCATATCTCGATCAATTTATTATGGTATTCATCGATGACATTCTGATATATTCAAGGACCCGTGAGGAGCATGAGCAACATTTGAAAATTACATTGCAGACCCTCCGTGCCCACCAGTTGTATGCGAAACTAGAGAAGTGTGAATTTTGGCAGGAGGAGGTGAAGTTCCTCAGTCACGTAATGACGAGGGAGGGTGTTGTAGTGGACCCCTTGAAGGTTGAGGCAGTGTATCAGTGGGGCTAGCTCATGACTGCGTCCGAGATCCGCAGTTTCCTTGGTTTAACGAGATATTATTAGTGTTTCATTGAGGGTTTCTCCCGTATTATAGCCCCGTTGACCAGGTTGATTCGGAAGGACGCAGATTTTGTTTGGACTGACGCATGTGAGCAGGTATTCGTGGAGCTGAAGGACCATCTAACGTCCGCTCCTGTTCTCTCTCTTCCCTCTGGGAGTGATGGATTCGTTGTATTTACCGATGCTTCACATATTAGTTTAAGTGTTGTCCTGATGCAGCACGGTAGGCCAGCAGCCATCGCAACTCATAAGCTCAAGGTCCATGAGCTGAATGACCCTACGCATGATTTGGAGCTAGCAGTAGTCGTCTTCGCACTAAAGGTGTGGAGATATTATCTCTATGGGGTCAAGTTCGAGCTCTTCTCTGGCCACAAGAGTTTGAAGTATCTATTCTCTCAGTTTGAGTTGAACATGAGGCAAAGGCATTGGATGGATCTACTGAAGGACTATGATTTTAATCTCTAGTACCACCCAGGCTAGGCGAATGCCCTCAACCGTAAGCCACGAGGCCTGTGGCACACATGATGATTCAGGAGTGGAGGATGCTCGAGGATATAGCATAGTACGACTTCGATTTTGTTCTACAGTCTTCTATCATTTAGCTATCAAGCCTGTCAATTCAACCCTCTATTATAGCAAAGGTGATCGAGGCTCAACAGATAAATGAGTCATTATAGGATTATCGAGCAGAGGCAGCATCTGAGAGTCAGACAGATTGACAGATTGATTCTGATGGTGGAGTTCACTTCAGAGGCCGATTGTGTGTCCTGGATATTCTTGAGTTGCACAAAGATCTTATGATTGCGGCACATCGATCGTAGTTTTCTATCCACCCTGGTTCGATAAAGATATATTGTGATATAAGGATATAATATTTTTGTACAGGGATGAAGCGCCAGATCACCAGTTTTGTGGCCGAGTGTGACACATGCTAGCATGTCAAGGCCAATCATCAAAGACCCCTTGGTCCATTGCAGTCGTTGAGCATCCAGATGTGGAAGTGGGAGCACGTGTCGACAGATTTTATCATGGCTTGCCGAGGACTCAATGCGGTCACGATGCCATCTGGGTCGTCGTTGATCGTCTGACGAAGTCGTCACATTTTCTTACGATTCGTGCAACTTGGCCTTTGGACTGACTTGCCAGGTTATTCATCGAGGAAATTGTGAGACTACACAGCGTTCCATTCTCGATCGTTTCTGACCAAGACCCGAGGTTCACATCTCAGTTTTAGAGGAGCTTTCACAGAGCGATAGGTACTAATTTTCATCTTAGCATCGCATATCATCCGCAGACCGATGGCCAGATCGAGGGGGTCAATTAGATCCTTGAGGATATGCTTCAAGCCTGCGTGATTGATTTCGGGGGTAACTGGGATCAACATCTGCGATTGGCTGAGTTCGCATACAACAATAGCTAAGAGGCAACCATTGTCCTGACTCCTTTTGAGGCATTGTATGGAAGACTGTGTAGATCTCTGAGTTGTTGGACTGAAGTCGGAGAGTAGCATCTCATAGGTCCCGAGCTTGTGCAACAGACATCAGAGGCTATCGATATTATCAAGCAGAGGATGCACACGGCTTAGAACCGACAGAAGAGTTTTGTTGATCACCGGCGTCGTCCCTTGGAGTTTGATGTAGGGGACCATGTGTATCTCAAGGTCTCGCCCATGAAGGGAGTAGTTCGATTTGGAGAAAAGGGCAAGCTTGCCCCAAGATTCGTTGGACCTTTCGAGATCATAGAGTGCATTGGAGTCGTGGCCTATCAGTTTACCTTACCATCTCAGTTGTCTGGCGTCCACAACATTTTTCACGTCTCTATGTTGAGGAAGTGTAGGTTAGACGTAGTTCCTATTATTGATTGGCAGCCGCTGGAGGTTCGTGAGGATGCTTCTTATATTGAGCAGCCAATTCGTATCCTTTCATGGGCGAGACCTTGAGACCCACATTGATGTATGCAATGTAGAAAAGGACACATAGTGGTGGGGTCCCTCTATCTCTTTTATGGATGGTGTGTGTGTGTGGCTCATCATGAAGTATGTCATCCATGCCGTCCACCGAATGGGCTCACTTGGCAGTTCATTTGGATGGGCCTGATCAAAGGGAAACACGAGTATTAGTTTGAACCAAGGCCGAAGTGGGCCACACATGTGGACCCACCATGGTATATGCACTAGATCCACTCGTGTGGACCCCACCATAATAGCGCATGGGGCCCACCATATCATGCATGCACATCCAGCGTCCGTCCAAGCCTGGACAGGGATGCCGGATGCATTGTTTTCTTTTAAAAAAACAAAGTGTGTGTGTGTGTGTGTGTGTGTGTGTGTGTGTGTGTGTGTGTGTATGATGAATATATAATATATTATTATATATATGTATTGGAGGTAGGCTCCACATGGGACCCACCTTTAATATGATGATTGCACCGTCCAGATGAATCTGGATGATGAATATGGGCACCTACTGCCCCTGTACATTTATATAATGTATATTATTATATTTGATATAATATTTTATTATATATTACATGTTGTAGTGGGCCACTACGTGGATCGCACCATAATGTATATATTTGCACCTTCCAGTTGCTGGACGGTGCAGCTAGTGTGATAGTCATGCCGTCCATCCATTTTACGGGTGGCCCACCTTAAAGTAAGCCATGCTTTCCATTCATTCTTCGAGTGGCCCACCGTGATGTAAGCCATTCCATCCATCCACTTTTATGGGTGGAGCCCACCATGATATATGTACTTCATCTGCTGCATGAGCAGCCATGGGACCCACCTTCCATAGAGCTGGTGATTATATCCCAGTCGTCTATCCATCTGACCTGCTTGTTTAAGAAAAAAAAATATAATATATCATTTAATATAATATAATATAATATAATATAATATAATATATTATCAGAAAGAGGGAGGTGGGATGGCATACCTACGTGCGACCCACCTTTATCTGGCCGACAACCGTATCTACAACAGTTATATAGCAGCTGTGGTACCGTCAGCTGCGTCTTTATACGGTGGGACCCATCGCTGATGGGTGTATCCCATCCAAACCATCCACCCATTGTCATGCTCACCATGGTGGGCCGCGCTCGTGGACCCCACAATGATGTACAGGGTTCATTCAAATCTTCCATCCATTTGGTGAGCTAATCCTAAGGTTTGAGACTAAAAATAAGGCTGATCCAGTTATCAGGTGGACTACACTACAGAAAGCAGTGGATTGAATTCCCACCATTGAAACCCCTTTTGGGATTACAGATGTTCTGAACCAATATAATATTTATTTATTTTCTCTAAATCTAGGTCTTTGTGACCTAATGAGCAGCCTTGATGGGAAATAGATGCTATGGTGGGCCCTCTTAATTTTAACGGTGAAAAATCATTATCACCACTATTTAGTGTGGTATGGTCTAGATGATCCTTTGGATATAATTCATTTTATTTCTTTATATATATATATGTGCTCTATAATGATCTTTACAATTGATGAATGACCCATTTGATCGGGCCATTTTGTATCGACCCTATTGACTCTGTCCATTTGTATCGGCCTATGTGATTCTGCCCATTGAATCGGCCCATTTGATTCGGTCCATGTGATTCGGCCCATTGAATCAGTCCATTTGATTCGGCCCATGTGATTCGGCCCATTGAATCGGCCCATTTGATTTGGCCCATGTGATTTGGCCCATTGGTGCAGTCCAAATGATGTGGCCGGTATAATGCATATTATCCCATTGGAGCAGCTCACATGATGTGGCCCACTTGAGGTATATAAGGCCTAATGAGACGTATGTGATGCCTTTATGTGGGCCGAATGTGATGTGATGAGGCCTATTGCGATGTGACATCCCAACATGATGCATGTAATGATGTTTTGACAGTTGTACCTTGGGAGTAATGATGGTTTGATGTCCACATTATAAGAGAACTGACGGCTAAATGTCTGCATTGTAACTCTCCCTCGGGCCCATTGATAGGCCCATACTTGTTGTGTGTAGGCCGTATAAGCCCTCTTCGTTATGAACAGGATCCACACCATATAATATGTTTAGTATAATTCCATGATTCATGCTCATATGCATTATATGTATGTTTGATATGAGGAGTGATTGATCATAGCATACGCCTTCGGGTAGAATGTTTATGGGCTCCCTGATAGACGGAGTTGCCCTACATGAGCAGGCGGTACGCACAGGATTGCTGCATGACTGGTAGTGTGATTCATGCACTTCATATTTGTATGACATGATTACTGTATGCCCTAGCAACATCAGAGCTGTGGCCTCCACAGGCACATCATGGATGGTAGGATCGGACACCAAAAATATTGTTACTAAGCATCGGGGCACCATAGATGTCCCTGGGTGAAAATCCCTAAACTCGATGGTACCAGAGGATGAATCTAATGTCGAGATCGAGTGGATAAATGAGTGCACGAGGGCCAATACCAGGAGGCCGTGTCTCCCACTGTGTCATGGTCGGTTGGAAAGGGGTGTGGCCTTACTCACCTGAGGGTAGGGGTATTACTAGACTGAGTTTGACTAGCTCGTGAATGGGTCCACTATCGATATGTTGGATAGGTATTAACAGACTATTTGCCAGGCGAATAGTGAGGTTTCTTACTCTCACTTGGACTGTGCGGCTGAGAGACCGGTAGTGCCATTTGGAGTATACTAAACTCCGTTGTTATCCAGAATGAGAACTATACTGATATTTAATGAGCTGTATAAGGATTTGGGTGAGGATTGGCATGCTTGATTTGCATCTCACATTACATGGTCTTAATATGACCGATAACATTCATATCCTACACCGCATAGCCTTAGTATAGCTGATTGCATTCATGTACTCATCAGCATAATTTTGCATTTCTCTGACCCTACATTCTGAGCACGCTCTTATTACGCACACACTTACACCACTTTCTAAGATTTCTATAAGCTTATGTACGACTGATGCGTGCAGGTGACGCAAGGACGCATCTATAGCCTCATCGCAATTCGAGTGTGCAGCCGAGCTTCTGGAGTTTTTGTTACTTTCATTATCTTGTATTTCCCTTTCATACGCATTGTACTCAAAGTTTTTGATCATAGTGGATTTTGCGATGGTGTTCTTGTAGTTATTATTCGTGAGTTATGCTTATGGTTATGCTCATTACGAATCAAATTGATTTTAAAAATCTTCCTTACAGGATCCCATGATCGAAACTTGGTGTATGGGTGCCGGGAGCCGATAATAGGGTACTATGGAGGCTATCGACACCGGATTCAGTAATCGGGAATTTTGTGAGCCCGATTTCTGAGTTTGGGGCATGATAACAAAATTTCTAACAAAATTCCTGATATACACCTATTACAATATATTTCATCATATTCATCCTAATATACACCTGTTATATAATATATTTCATTATATTCACATTCACATCCATTTAAACCCAAACTAATAAATCCATCCAAACATAAACTACATTCATCTATACATAAACAATCTTATCCACATCACATTCATTCATGCATAAATATATAAAATCTTAACATCATAAACAAAAATACAAAAAATACAAAGATGAAGGCGGAGGTGGTGGGGCATCGGTGGGTAAGCGTGCTGCGAGATCCTGAAACATCTCCGTAATCCGTCACTCATGCTCTACCCATATTTCCTCCATCCTCTTCTCCTGCTCCTCCCTCTGCATGTCTAGCTGCTCTCTGATGTCATGGACGACAACTCGTAGTTACTGAACCTCTCTCTTTGCGATATCAGCTCGACGTACGGTGCTGTCGCCAACGACGATGGATCGGCTTGAGGTAACTCTAGCGGGTACCATGAGCTTGGCACCATGGCGAAGCCCACACACATATCCAAAATGGGTGCCAAGCACCTAACTCAAGATCTCTAGCTCACTCCACTGAGTACCATCAAGAGTGGGCTGATTGCATAAGGTGTCCATTTCCTCTTGTAATGAAAACATATGAATTTTCATAATAAATAACATTATTATAATTTAATACAATTAAATTTTACAATGTAAGAATTTTTACCCAAATCTCACTGGCTCTAGGATGTACCCAAGATCTCATCGCCTGTCGACAGTGAGTCTCTCTGTAAAAGTCTACTGGTCCGAGCTCTTGGCCATTGACGGAATCTCGCTGCGCAATCGAAAGGACAATAGAGTTTATATAATGAATATAAAGAATATATAAACAAATAATTACTAGTAATTTCTTACCATGTCGTGACGAAGCCGTACAAATGACTTTGAACTAGTTACGTGGTTCACTTCTAACTTTCCCCTATTGTCAGAATTTATTTTGCTCCTCTTCTGAACACATTATTCATAATACATTGTTGTTAATTATGAATTTAATTATTACGTTAAGATATTATAAATATGTAAATATTACCTGAAAAGAATCCAACGAAAACCTATCGCAGAGTATCTTTCAGTCCTCATGGATCACGTATAGCGGTGCGGACAATGCACCCTCCTCGTGGCCTATGCACCGCTTGTACCACTAGTGTAACTTATCGTGGTAATCCTTGAACTGCTCTTTGATCATGTCGTTGAAAACTGTGAGATGTTCGGAATACTCAAATCTAAGTCAAATTTATCTTGCATTTTTGTAAATAATAGATTAAGGTAATAAACTTATTAAGAAAATAACTTAACAGTAAATGAACTTTTATAAAATAAATTTTAATTTTTTAAATTTATCTAAAGGTCCTGACGAATGAGCTACCACACATAATTTATCACGTCTGCCCAACGGGGGGTGGTGGGGGGATCAGAGATCGGCATAAAACCTCTGACATAAACAACGTGGTACTGTTCCCAATAATTCTAATGCAGTCCTGTGGGAACTCTACCGTCACCCTACCCTCATGCGTAAGTCACTCTAAAAGTAACCCACGCGTGGGTCCACGTCCTCGTCGGCTGGTCGACGATTGTAATACCCCGAATTTTTTGCCAACCTGGAATTAGACGTCCTTAGACAATGGGTCAAGCATAGCACCTTGGTAACTTCTCAAAACTCGATTCCAAAGCCAAAGAGACCATTTAGAACCAAACTCTTTGGAAATTTAACGTGTATTAACTAGCGCTACATTAAATTTCTTACAAAATTAGCACCAACCACTTTAAATACGATCTGTAAGACTTAAAACCACTAAAATTGATAACGCTATATTATCCTAAAATCTAGGATCCAACTCTAAACCCAGTTGCTCCCGGGAATGCTTTGTAATTTTGTATTGGCTTTAGACCGCGCATCGAAAGTCTGATATCTATGAACTTAGACCATTACTACCGCTTAGTTGGACTTGACAATCACCTAGAAAATCAAGCCCAACCGATGTCCTGAGACCATTTTATTGAGCCCGGAGTAAAGAGAGTAAGAAAAGAAAGATTTTTAGAAAATTAATTATAATTTGAAGGAATCCAGAACGTTTCACTTGCGTGTTATTTTTAAGCATTCTGACCGTTAGAATTCGACCCAAATTCACCTTCGGATCAGGATAGGTGGCCCTTACATGTCATAGTACTTGTATCTCTGATCGAGTTCCCGTAACCGTTGAACTGAGACTGGTCCGCCGTGATCGATCTGAAAATCCGATCGGACTGAAAACTTAGATTGACCTAGATCCGATATTAGAGAGCTTAAGTCTGACCACATTTAGTAACAGGACCTCCAAAAGTGCTCCGTTGGATCGGAACAGACCCGATTTGGTTATAACCTAAGTATACCTTGGCCCTGGGTCTAATTTGGTGAGATTTTAGGCTATATAAGGGCCTTAAGCCCTCACTCTCTCCTCCCATACGAATTTGGAAAAAACCCTAGGAGAGAGAAGAGAGAAAAGAGAGAGAAAGTATGGGAGAATCAGGTGAAACTTCGCAGGATTCTTCCTAACCCATCTATACATTGAACCGGCGTATCTGAATAGTTCTTCCGGCGATTCTGAATCCGTTTTTGAGTAAGTTGATCTAACCCTAACCTGTTTTAAAGCTTAGACTAGCTGAAGTAGAGTTCTAGCTAACCTGTTTCTTGCCATAGGTAGCGTATCCGCCGTTGACGAAGACTTGTCGTCTGAATCACATCTTATATGAATTTTCTGGTTTAAGGTGTGGACTATATACGTTTAGGTTATGGTTTTCAAGACTTTCAATGTTAGATAATGATTTATTCTTACCTAGGATGCTATTTCATATGTACAAAGTGTTGTTCGTATCGCTTTTCAGTTATATGTTAATTATGTTGATTATACTGTATTCCCCGTATTTGTAGAAAATACTGTATATGTATGAAATTTGGATTTGTGCTTAACATGATTATTTGCAGTGAATATATGCTTGTTACAGGTGTGATAACTCCTCAGCGAAAGGACTTACCCTAAATCAGGCCACGACCAATATACGCTATATATGTAAAAGTGTGTAGCTCACGTGTTTGTGAAAATGTTTAAATGAATACGGAACCCGGATTCATGCATGCCATGATTATCCGTCGTGGGTATATGCAAGTGATATATGGGGCAACTCCCTAGTGAAAGGATTTAGTCAAATACATGATATATCAACATACGATATGTAGTTAGTATGTGTAGCCTAAGTGTTTGTGAAAATGACTGAATGAGTATGGAATTTACTTTCGTGCTCGCCATGACTAATTGTCATGGATATATGATTGTTGTATGGGTAATGACCCTTTGACGAAAGGATTTGCCCTAATACGTATGTTAATGAATACACAATATATATGATGTAATGTGTAGACTAAGTGTATGTAAAAGTGTCTAAATGAGTTAGTAGTTAGTAAAAATGTGATTGCTAAGGTTGTTGAGATATGAATATCAATCACAATACTTGAGTATATGATTTCCTCCATGCATTGTGTAACTTAGATTATTTATATTAACTGCGTATATGATTTCTTCCATGAATTGATTAGCTTAGATAAATCATGTTAAAGGTTTTCCATGTACTGTATTTACATTTAAGTTATACTTCATGAATGTCCACATGATTGTAGGATATGCCTCATATGCTTGTTATGAAATTTGTATGTGATTGGGGCTGTACTACAGTCCAGGTAATCAGTAAGTGTACTCCAAATGGTGGTTGAGGTTGTTCGCCACATAGGATGAGTTTAACGAATCTGAGTCATGCTTGGGATGTTCGGCAGTGGTTAGGCCACACGGAGTGCTTATGCATTCCATGTCGTTCAACTCAACGTACGCTTGGCCTTGTTGAGCTTATCAACTAACCCGATTGATCGATGTTTGTTCACCATGTTTGGTCACAACTGTTTAAATCTAAGGCACTGAGCTTACCAGTGAAACTCTCGTTAACCGTGGTACTATGATCTCCTAAGACTCATGAGCCAGGCATGGTGGTATGGGACACCGTGGTCGAGCTATCGGCCTACGTTGGGGCCACAACCCTCCCCGTAGTGACTAGTGAGTACCCTACTTTGAGCAGATTATGGTGGTATGGGACACTATATTCTTGTTGTCGGCCTACACTGATTGGTGACGAGCTCTCTGTAGTGACCTTGAGTTTATCCTGACACTGCATAGGGGCGAAGAGTCCTGTTGCAGTCTTGAGGATATAAGTAGGCCTATATTGATAAGGTGATGGGGGAGAGGAGCAACGATTGCGCACAATAGCCTTGATAGCCCTTGCAGCGACCTAGAACCATAATATCGTATGAGATTTCCTAGGACTGACGACCCTAGAATGGATCAACGTTGGGAAATGATACAAGGGAGGTGTCTTAGCTTTCCAATCCTGTTGTATGAAAAGGACTAATAAGAACTTGGTAATCATACTCATGACTTCGCACTGCATGTGCCATTGGCGTTGGTGTGAGAGCACAGTGGTAGTGATTCATGTCACGATCGTTAGATGATGTCGCATGAGGGAGTTTGTGGTGAGGGCATGCATCATTACCTCATATCATTCTTACATTAACAAGAGTATCTAGGACATGTTTGAATGTACAGCTATATCATTACTGCTTGATTGAATTGATAATATGTTAACCTTTGCTGTATATAGTTTTCACTGAGTTGATCACTCACTCCCATGTTACGGGACGGTGTTGGCCACACCAACCAGTCCCTATTTTAGTTTCAGATGATGGCGATGCTTGCGAAGTAGAGCCGGACTTGATGATGATGAGGAGGATTCCTCCTATATGCAGGTTCTGATCGACGGGGTTACAGGGTTACTGATTATATGCCAATACACTTGGTATTTTACCTTTTATTTAAACACCCTTGTATATTTTTTTCTTTCCATTTTTGGAGTATACATGTATTTAGTTAACCTGGTAACATGTTCACACTTTGGAGACTTACTATCAATTATACATTTATATACTATCATAGTCTTCCGCTCGCATAATTTAACTGTCTCTGGAGTATGATATGTTGTTTTGACTTAATCTCACTCATGTTTAATACACTAACATAGACAACATTCAATCATAAGCATTTATGTTGCACAAGTGATGTTCTGGAACTCGGGAGCTGAGTTATGCTCGACCCCCGATTTTCGAGATGTTACAACGATCCTGATGCAAAAGAAATATGTAAGTTTAAACATTAACAAAAATTATTAAAAGAAATATATGTCTAGACTTATATGCAGTGCCTATTGTATGCGCGACTGAGGGATCAAACGCCTGTGATGCAACATGTGACGGCGATGCTGGCTCCATCGCATCACGGGTACAAGGCGTAGATCCAGTGCATGAACAACATGCTCTCCCACCTGGTGTCATTACTGAATATGTGTGAGCTACGAACTTATAAATTTAAACAATATCAATACAAGTGGAATATACTAAAACATTATACAAGTAGTGTTGATGGTACAATACATTTGTGCTTATGTTTAGAGAGATGATTAAAATATGATTAGACCATTACACTATAATGCAAGCAGAATATAATAAAACTGTAAACTTTAATCTATAACCCTTGAAAATTTCATTAAACATTGTCATTTTATATTAAATATACATATTTCGTTGTAATACGAAACAAATTTGAGGTAAACTATTCGAAGTACTCCTTACGTAAGTTATCGTGGCCTCAACTCTATGGGTCATATCTTCACCTTGATATATCCACCAAGTGTAACCCTGGTCAATCTCAACTATGAACAAATCGTCCTCTACTTTGTCTAAAGTCTTATATATCATGTTCTTGCATTTTTGACATGGACACATAATCCTATTCCCTGAATTGGCTTGATTTCGCGCAAATTCCATGAACTCTTGAACCCCTTGTTTATACTCTAGGCCAAACCTATTCTTAGCTCGCATCAAAACTCTTATCCATCTCTATAATGAAAAGACTAGAATCAGTTTATGGAAATAACTTTAAGATTAGGATAAGTTATAGGTTTAGGTTATATGTTTAGGTTTAGGGAATTAAGAATAGGTATAAGTTTAGGTTTAGGTTTAGGTTAGGGAGTTGAGAATAGGATTAGGTGTAGGTTTAGGTTTAGGGATTTGAGAATATGTTAAGGTTTAGGTTTAGGAAGCCGGGTTTGGGTTCGGGATCGGGTTTACATTTGGATTTTAGGTTTAGATTATATCTAGGTTATAAGTGTAGGTTATAGGTTTAGGTTTAGGGAATTCAGTTTATGTTATAGGTTATAGGTTATAGGTAAAGGTTTAGAGAATTGAGTTTAGGTTATAGGTTAAGGTTTAGAGAATTGAGTTTAGGTTATATGTTAAGGTTTAGGTTTAGGTTATCAAGGTTTTAGGTTTAGGTTTAGGTTATCAAGGTTTTAGGTTTAGGTTATAGGTTATAGGTTAAGGTTTAGGTTAGGTTATGGTTTAGGTTTAGGTTTTAGAGGTTTAGGTTTATGTTATAGTTTATAGGTTAAGGTTTAGGTTAGGTTTTAAGTTTAGGTTAAGGTTAAAGGTTTAGGTTATAAGTGAAGGTTATAGTTTAGGTTTAGGTTAGGTTTTAGGTTAAGGTTTAGGGAATTGAGAATAGGTTAAGGTTTATGTTTAGGAAATCGGATTCGGGTTTGGGTTTAGGTTATAGGTTATAGGCTTAGGTTTAGGTTTTAGGTTTTTGTTATAAGTGTAGGTTATAAGTTTAAGTTTCGGTTGTAGGTTAAGGTTTAGGTTTAGGTTGTAGGTTTTGGGATTTAAGAATAGGTTTAGGTTAAGGTTATAAGTATAAGTTTAGGTTATAGGTTAAGGTTTAGGTTTAGGTTATAAGTATAGGTTTTGGGATTTAAGAATAGGTTTAGGTTAAGGTTATAAGTTTAGGTTAAGGTTATAAGTATAGGTTTAGGTTATAGGTTAAGGTTTAGGTTTAGGTTGTAAGTATAGGTTTTGGGATTTAAGAATAGGTTTAGGTTAAGGTTATAAGTATAAGTTTATGTTATAGGTTAAGGTTTAGGTTTAGGTTATAAGTATAGGTTTTGGGATTTGAGAATAGGTTTAAGTTAAGGTTATAAGTATAGGTTTAGGTTATAGGTTAAGGTTTAGGTTTAGGTTTAGGTTGTAAGTATAGGTTTTGGAATTTGAGAATAGGTATAGGTTAAGGTTATAAGTATAAGTTTATGTTATAGGTTAAGGTTTAAGTTTAGGTTATAAGTAAATGTTTTGAGATTTGAGAATAGGTTTAGGTTAAGGTTATAAGTTTAGGTTTAGGTTATAGGTTAAGGTTTAGGTTTAGGTTATAAGTATAGGTTTTGGGATTTGAGAATAGGTTTAGGTTAAGGTTATAAGTTTAGATTAAGGTTATAAGTTTAGGTTTAAGTTATAGGTTAAGGTAGGTTTAGGTTATAAGTATAGGTTTTGGGATTTGAGAATAGGTTTAGGTTAAGTTTATAAATTTAGGTTAAGGTTATACGTTTAGGTTTAGGTTATATGTTTAGGTTTAGGTTATAGGTTAAGGTTTAGGTTTAGGTTATAAGTATAGGTTTTGAGATTTGAGAATAGGTTTAGGTTAAGGTTATAAGTTTAGGTTTAGGTTATAAGTATAGGTTTTGGGATTTGAGAATAAGTTTAGGTTAAGGTTAGGTTAGGTTTTAAGTTTGGGTTAAGGTTAAAGGTTTAGGTTTAAGTGTAGGCTATAGGTTTAGGTTTAGGTTTTGGGATTTGAGAATAGGTTTAGGTTAAGGTTATAAGTTTAGGTTAAGGTCATAAGTATAGGTTTAGGTTTAGGTTATAAGTATAGGTTTTGGGATTTGAGAAGAGGTTTATGTTAGGGTTATAAGTATAGGTTTAGGTTATAGGTTAAGGTTTAGGTTTAGGTTATAAGTATAGGTTTTGGGATTTGAGAATAGGTTTAGGTTAAGGTTAGGTTAGGTTTTAAGTTTAGGTTAAGGTTAAAGGTTTAGGTTATAAGTGTAGGTTATAGGTTTAGGTTTAGGTTAGGTTATAGGTTAACGTTTAGGGAATTGAGAATAGGTTAAGGTTTAGGTTTAGGTTATAGGTTATAGGTTAAGGTTTAGGTTAGGTTTTAAGTTTGGGTTAAGGTTCAAGGTTTAGGTTATAAGTGTAGGTTATAGGTTTAGGTTTAGTTTAGGTTATAGGTTAAGGTTTAGGGAATTGAGAATAGGTTAAGGTTTAGGTTTAGGTTATAGGTTATAGGTTAAGGTTTAGGTTAGGTTTTAAGTTTAGGTTAAGGTTAAAGGTTTAGGTTATAAGTGTAGGTTATAGGTTTAGGTTTAGGTTAGGTTATAGGTTAAGGTTTAGGGAATTGTGAATAGGTTAAGGTTTAAGTTTAGGTTATAGGTTAAGGTTTAGGTTTAGGTTATAGTGGTTTAGGTTTAGGTTATAGGTTATAGGTTAGGCTTTAAGTTTAGGTTAAGGTTAAAGGTTTAGGTTATAAGTGTAGATTATAGGTCTAGGTTTAGGTCAGGTTATAGGTTAAGGTTTAGGGAATTGAGAATAAGTTATAGGTTTAGGTTTAGGAAGTCGGGTTCAGGATTGAGTTTACGTTTGGGTTTTAAGTTTAGGTTTTAGGTTTAGATTATATCTAGGTTGTAAGTGTAGGTTATAGGTTTAGGTTTAGGTATAAGGTTTAAGGAATTGAGTTTAAGTTATAGGTTAGAGGTTATAGGTTAAGGTTTAGGGAATTGAGTTTAGGTTATAGGTTAAGGTTTAGGTTTTGGTTATAGACGTTAGGTTATAGTTTTAGGTTTAGGTTAAGGTTATAGGTTTAATTTTAAGTTTAGGTTTAGGTTATAGGTTTAGGTTTAGGTTTAGGTTTTAGGTCATAGGTTAAGGTTTAGGTTTAGGTTATACGTTTAGGTTTAGGTTTAGGTTTAGGTTAAGGTTATAGGTTTATGTTATAAGTTCAGGGATTTGAGAATACATTTAGGTTTTTGGGAATTGGTTTAGGTTTTAGGTTTATTTTAAGGTTATAGGTTTAGCTTATAGGTTGAGGTTTAGGTTATATGTTATAAGTATAGGTTAAGGTTATAAGTTTAGGTTATAGGTTAAGGTTTAGGTTTAGGTTATAAGTATAGGTTAAGGTTATTTGAGAATAGGTTAAGGTTAAGGTTATAAGTTTAGGTTTAGGTTATAGGTTATAAGTTTAGGTTATAGGTTTAGGTTATAAGTATAGGTTTAGGGATTTGAGAATACATTTAGGTTTAGGTTATAGGTCATAGGTTTAGGTTTAGATTTAGGTTTAAGTTATAGGTTTAGGTTTAGGTTTTAGGTTTAGGTCATAGGTTTAGGTTTAGGCTATAGTTTAGGTCTAGGTTTAGGGAATCATGTTTGGTTTTGGGTTCGGATCGGGTTTAGGTATTCTCTAGTATTATCTACTATTGAACCTAGTATTATCTACTACATACTAGTAACATACAACTAATATTGGGGCACCATACCATAAGCTACAAGAATTTCATGTCCCCCTAAACAAGGTATCCTCCATTGATAACACACACACACACACACACACACACACACACATATATATATATATATATATATATATATATATAATGTAATGAAAATAAAGAGCTTATAATATATATATATATATATATATATATATATTATAAGCTCTTTATTTTCATTACATTCGCAAATACATTTATCATCCGTCAAAGAAAATTGAAACAAGTACTGTCACTCTATGACTAACAGTTGAAAAGGAAAATCATGCATCTTATCTTACCCAAACATAAACAACGGTTCCCACCTTCCAGGGACCCCCGTTCAACATCCGAATAACTCCGACGCACATATGGGTTTGCTCTATCAATTCTAAGCTAATACAATTAAATCTTAAATTAGTTACTCATCCAAGGTTAGATGGATTGTAATACTTTCATATTCCCATTTAAACATCCACGCCGAAAATCTAGCAGCATCCTCCCATTGCTCTCCAGATAAGTTGATCTTACGTTACATTCTGATGCCAAATATCTAAAGCAATGTAAAGATATTTGACATTGGATATGGAACGGAAGAAACATATCCAGAGAGAAATGAGAAGATGGACCGCGGATCAAGTATGAACATTTAAATAGATTATATAAAAGCATACTATCCATCTAACCTCGAACTGTCCAAAATGGAATAATTTAAGCGATTTCTATGCCACCAAAAACACACCATATCTATGTAAGGCCCCATAGAAATCCTCAAACGGGTAACTAGTTATCTAACTTACAGATCACAATTACAAGTCATAAATATAAACCAACTAATCACAATAATAATTTAAGAAAAAAAAATATAATATACAAGCTCATTAAAGTTTGTAAGGACAATTTTAAGCTAAATGTAGACAATGGATGTAATATCTTAAAGTCAAATAAAAGAATTCAATTTAAGGGAGTGCATAGATCACTATAGATCACTATTTTAGTCAAACACACCATTTCTAACATGCTATGATGATGGTGATACAACGAAAATGATAATAAATGTAAATTTCTACTATATTTTTCTTTTGAAATCATCTAGTGTATATTTGGAGGAGTGCATAGATCACTATAGTTTTAACTAATCTCCACTTGTTGGCCACAATGGCTGCCACACACACACACACAAACTGTATCTAAGGTAATGTAATATTGGCTTTCTAGGGCACAACCCCAATAACTTTTTCTTCTCCTTCTGCTGCTCACGTACACGCCACACATGTGACAACATGGCACGTTAATCCAACCCATTTATCAGGTTGGTCCAACCTTATATATGTTTTCCCAAAAATAAAATCTGGTCTAATCAGCATGTGGGCCTCAATAATGGATAGAGGTTGATGGGATAACGATTTCAGCATAGTTTTTAAGAACCCTATATTTGTTTTGCAAAATGTGGCCAAGATGACCAATTAAGAAACCTGATTCTTAGGCAGATGGCATCATCATAGTGGTGCCATTCTGATGGACAAGTTAGATCTCATACATCATGCCATGCTGGCACATGTGCGGCGTGTGCATTAGCTTTATTCCACACTTGTGTGGGCTTAGAAAAGCTCTATTTGTAGAGACACATGACATATTATCTTCCTGACAAAAAATACATTATAAGTATGTATGTGTTTTAGGTATTACGAATGATGTATGTGTTTTATCCACACAGGCCATCCAAGCACAAAACTAAGGCAGACCACACCATAGGAAACAGTGTTGATTGAATGCCCACCAGTTAAAACTTCTCCAGGCTACAGTAAAAACTTCTCCAGGTTATAGTAAGTAGGAATCATGCATTGGGTTAGATAACCAAAGACAATAAAAGATGAATGCTATGAAAAATTGCTACAAGCAAAGAGGAAATATGTGGTCTTGAGCCTCGACTCACTAATTTAGGGCCAAGCTTGTTATTTCCACAGTGCCAAATGACCCCTTAGTCTACTAGAAGCTATCATGGATGGTACACGGTCCAATTATCAGAAAGAATGATCCTGGCCATTGATTTTTACAAATGAATGTGAATTGTTGAATCTATTTAACAGTCCACATTCCACCACCCGTATAACCCATGGTAGTGCTGAGTTGATGGAGAGTTTATCAGCTAAAGTCTTTGCATGTGGGAAGGGGGTAGGTGACCAATGGTGGATGAGAGTGAATCTCATGTCATAATTCTCGCAAGTGGCTTGACCTACATCTCATTCAAAGTCGAGAAAGCGTGGACCACACTCCCAACTTTGACTTGTTGATGATTCATCTGCCCATACAAATCATAAAGAAAAATGAAATCAGACAATTAATATACCTGATTAGAGAAGGGAGGGGGAGAAGAGGTGAAGGGCGGAGACTACTGGCCAGACCAGATCGGAGTTACGGCAGGGGTGGATTTTCACCGGAGACTTTGATTGGGAAGAGGGCTGGGATTTGCGAGAGAGGGAGTGTGAGAGCGGGGGAGAGAGAGAGAGGGAGACTGAGATGGAGATTGAGAGAGAGGGTTGAGATCAGGAGAGGGAGATTGAGAGAGGGAGAGGGCGAGCGAGAGAGGGAATAGGAGAGGGAGAGTGAAAATGAGGGTGAGCGAGAGAGGGAATAGGAGAGGGAGAGTGAAAATGAGGGCGGGTGTGAGAGGGAGAGGGAAAATGAGGGCGGGCATGAGGGATTTTTGGGAAACGGATTGGCTACTCTCCGTGCCACTAGCCCGGTGGCTGGTGGTCAGTGCTTTGTGGGCCCCACGATGATGTATGTGTTTCATCCATTCCGTTTATCCATTTTAAAGATCATTTTAGGCCTTTATCCCAAAAATAAGATGGATAAAAATCTCAGATGGAACACACCACAGGAAAATAATAGTGATTGGATATCCACCATTAAAATACTCCTAAGGCCCATTGTACTATTTATTTGAAATCAAATCTGTTGTTTAGGTCATAAAGGTACAGATGAAGGGAAAAAACAAAGATCAGCTTGATCCAAAACTTTTATGGCCCCTAAAAGGTTTTTAATGGTCGACGCTCATTCAACACTGTTTCCTGTAATGTGGTCCACTTGAGATTTGGATATATCTAATTTTGTGTCTCATGCTATAAAATGATTTGGAAAAATATATGGACGGCATGGATGAAACACATACATCATGTTGGCACCCACAGATACCAATTTCATGAGCATAAGATCAGGCCGAGAGAATAGTGGTCTCTTAGACCATATTGTGAAAAGGCTCATTTTAGGTCCTTGGTGTAAAATACACATTAGAACAGCCTGTGAAACTATTTTATACAAATTTTTTTCCTATTCACATACGCACTCGCACCCACACCACATGGCTTGCGAGCTCTCAATCCCATGATGTCTATGTTGAAATAGAGTCTATCTACCACTAAGCCATGGAGTCCAACTTAGAATAATGCAAGTTAATGGATATAAGTAGGTCCAAGGGGATGACTTGGTGTGCAGAAGGCAGTCTGTTCGGGCAGGCATTCAACTAATAAAAATGACCATGATTTGGCCCAAAAAATAACCTTGAGAAGTCATTAGGTCAGCCCACCAAGTGGACCCTTGTGCAATCACCAAACGTATGTCCTATGGACAATCCAGCCCTACAAATCAGGCACCAAACCACCTTACCATGGTGACCATTAGAAGGTTGATCATGACCATTGAATCATCCCAGTAGTAGCCCTTAGATGTGGGTCAGGGTTACCAGTTAGAAAAAGACCCCGCCTATAACCGTAGTTGGTCTATTATATCTCACCCATAGAAACCTAGATTTTAGTAATAGGAAAATGTTAATTACAACAAATGTATGATTAGAATGGTGGGAAGTAAGGATAAGAAAAAACACACTTTCCCAAACATGCATACAAGAAGATTCAGAATAAAAAGAAAGAAAGTACAGCAAGCACCAAAAAAGGTAATGAAGAGTGTCTCATCCTCAGTTATGAATCAATTAAGGTATATAAAAATGATTACTCAATCGGTCATTAAGTAACAGTAATGGCCATAACTGTTACGCTTTACAAGGCGGCTGTAATGGTAGTTAGTAACGGACCTGTAATAGTTCTGGAATAGTGTTTTTTCTTTTAAATTTAAATTAATTAATTAAAATGGCCATTACAGTCCATATCATTACGTAACACAAGTTGGCATAACACAGGTGGTTCCTAACTCGTTACTCCGCCTTTAAAGGTCATAACAGGGCGATACAGGTTTTATGGGATTTCTTAATAATAATAATAATTAAAAAAAAATGTAATAACTGTCAGAGGGCCATAATGCCCATTACCAATTAGGGCCTTCTTAGAATCCATATTATATATCATATTGGAATTGACCTATAGTGGTCCCATGAAGTGTTCACCTTAACCTAAACCTAAACCTTAACCTAAACCTAAACCTAAACCAAAACCAAAACCTATAACCTAAACCCATAACCTTAACCTAAACGTAAAACCTAAACCTATAAACTTAACCTAAACCTAAACCTATAACCTAAATGTATTCTCAAATCCCTAAACCTAAACCTACACCTAATCCTAATCTCAACTCAACCATAACTTAAACTTGAAAACCCAAACATAAACCCGAACCTGAACCCAAACTCAATTTTCTAAACCTAAACTTTAACCTACTCTCAATTCCCTAAACCTAAACCTATAACCTACACTTATAAACCTAAACCTATTCTCAATTCCCTAAACCTTAACCTATAACCTAACCTAAACCTAAACCTATAACCTACACTTATAGCCTAAACCTAAACCTATAACGTAAACCTGTAACCTTAAGCTAAATGTAAAACATAAACCTAAACCTAAAACCTAAATGTCTACTCAAATTCCTAAACCTAAACCTAAACCTATAACCTATAACCTAAACATAAACCTAAAACCTTTTGGGGCGTCGACTATTAAAAAACATTTTGAAGCCATAAGAGTTTTGGATCAAGCCGATTTTTTTTTTGCCCCTTCATCTGGCCCTGTATGACCTAATCAACATATTGGATGTCAAATATATATAGTACAGTGGGCCTTTGGAGGATTTTAATGATGGATATCCAATCACTATTATTTTCATGTGGTGTGGTGCACCTGTGATTTATATACCTCTCATTTTTGGGATCAAGTCATAAAATGATCTTTATGTACCTCTCAATTTAGGTGCAACCCTAACTGTTGGGCCTACCTTGAAGTAAGTATTGTATATCCAAACCACATTTTAATTTTTTTTTATCTTCCTTCGTCTGGGTATGTATGACCTAATCAACAAGTCAGATAAAAATAAATATTACAGTGGGTACTGAGGTGGGCCCATAAAGTTTTTAATGGTGGGTGTTCAATTACAATTATTTTTTTATGTTGTAGTTTCCTTAAGATTTGAATATGATTCATTTTTGGGTTCATATCCTACAATGAGTTGGCAAAAAAAATGGACCATATGGATATACAATATATAAATCAAAGTGGGCCCACTCTACTATTTCATGTGCCATGGTCCACTTGAGTTTTGGATTTACTAAAAATTTGGATCAACCCACACCGTTAGGGCTGTACATGAGTCGAGCTAGCTCGACTAACTCGCTCGAGTTGGCTCGAGTCAGCTCGGATTGACTCGGCTTCAATGGCCGACTCGAGCCAAGTCAAGCTGTTTTTATGTAGCTCATGTTGAGTTTGAGCCAAGTTCGACCAGGTGGTATTTCAACTCGACTCGACTCGTCTCGTTATTAATTTTATAATTTATCATACACACACACACGCACGCGCGCGCACACACACACACACAGATATATATATATATATATATATATATATATATATATATATATATATATATATATATATATATATATATATATATATATATATATATGTATGTATGGGAAAAGGTTCCATACGGTTGAGCTCATGGGAACTTCTCATGAGGATGAGCTGTGTGGGTCCCACCATGATAGGTGTCGAACATCTACCCAATCAGTTAGATGCACCATTCCATGGTGTGCCTAAGGCTTAAAAATCAAGTCAATTCGTGACTTTTTTGGGCCACACCACATATAAAAGTTGAGAGGGGTTACCCTTTATTAAAATATTCATAATCATTTGTTGGGCCCACAGAGATGTGGTTCACAAATCTAGCCCATCCATTATGTGTGTCTCACTTGGATGAGGAGTCAGACCAAGTTTCATATGCATCAAAATTTCAAGTGGACCCCACCAAGTGATTTTATATGTTTTAGGCATTTCTTCACATGCTTTTAGATGGTATGGCCCACCTAAGTTCCGTATACGACTAATTTTTGGGATATCCTATTATTTAAAGGGGGCCCATCAAATGCACAGTGTTGATAGTCGACACTCATCATAGTGGGGCCCACACAACTCAACCTCATGAGAAGTTCCCATGAGCTCGATCATATAGAACCTTTCCTATATACGCGACCCCACTCGACCCCACCACACCCCCACCCTAGCTCCCTTTCCCTTTCTTCTCTTTCTCTACCCGTCGCACGCTTGCCCGCCCGATGCCTGACCAACACAAATCCCTCTTCTCTCTCCTTGTCTCTCTCACACCCTCTCCCTCTTCTCTCTCTCTCTCTCTGATCTCTCTCTTCCTCTCTCTCTGATCTCTCCACCCTACCGTTGCTGCATGCCCTACCCATGCAAGCCGTCAATCTGTCTCTGAAGCTCGATGAGGCATCTCTCTCTCTCTCTCAATCTCAATCTCAATACCGATTTAGGGATTTGGGGATAAACGCAATTTGTGGATTCCTGATTCGATGTGGACCCTCATTTAGGGATTTGGGGATTTTAGGGAGTATTACTTCACATTGTTGAGGGTGGTGCATCCAAACAACCCCAAATCAAGGATTTAAAATCAGTTTCGGGTACCACATCTGTCACCACCGAAACCATGCTGTAACACCCCTTGTTTTCATTTTTGTTCTTTTGTTTTGGTTTTGTTCCTTTTTTTTTTCTAGATGGAAGCAAACAACACAGGTCGGGGCTGTTTGCTACTGGAAAATCTGTGGATCCACCATGATGCATATGTTTTATCCATGCCGTGCATCCAGATCTAGTATGGATTGTTCACAGATGATGGTTGGATTTGGCAGATTGAATGTGAACTATTGAAATGGTTTTCAATAATTTGTTCAATGGAGTGGAAATGACCAAAGTATAATTACATTCCCTTCAAGTCAACCTGAAAAAGCCATGTAATATCAATTTGGAGTTTAGGCTTTCAGTGTGCACAGTGAGGTAATTACTAATTGGTTGTTTTCACCTTACTGAATAATTATTGCAATTTGATTGAATGCTCAGTAAGCTTCAAAGCATAGACTGAAATCATTTGCAACACTTAAAAAGTGTTTGGATGTACTCCAATCAACATCTCAACTTATATTTGATGGGGATAGATACATGTCCTAGCTCTGCACCTGTGGTGTAACAGAAAATGGTAACTACCTTAGGTAGGATATCGTGTCACCCCAAATCAACATATGTTATTGTAGATTGGTCTAGACTAAAACATGTGTTTGCCACAGTTGACTAAATTGTGTCAGCCCATCCACCATATGCGTGGTGTACCAATAAACTTGGTTTCATTAAATGGACAGTTCTGTAGGCAGGCTCGCCATGGTGTTTCTGTTTATCCACATCATCTATTCTCTATCATACTAGATAATAAGCTTGGTTGCATTAAATGTAAGAGTCATCTTTAGTGTGGTATGCTTTAGTATTGGATATACTTCATTTTTATGCACATACCTTAAAATGATCTGAGAGAAGTGATAAACAGCACGAAGAAACGGATACATCAAGGTGGGCTCACCTACACAACTACTTATTTATGGCTAGAGAGGGCAAGGGTAGGATACAATCTACATCCGTCATAATGTTTATGTTTCTGACCCTGTGGGCCTCACATAGATTTCGACCCTAAATAAATGGAAATAAATGAAAGAAATCAGCTAGTAACCCCTATATGTATCTTTTTGAAGTAATTTGCCATTTGTTTTCCTCCTAGTAACCCCAGTTTGTATCAATGGATCATAGGAGATCCCGTTAACACTTTTTTGAAGGATTTTTTTGTCTCTTACACATGCAACCTCTTCTCTATTAAATTAGGCCTTAAAGATTGCATTTGTGACTAGGTAGACATTTTTTTCCTAGAAGTCATCAGAATTTGTTTACTTAACATTTTATTTCTCTTCTCGGTATGAAGATAAAATGTGTATATTATTCCATTGCCTTCTATTGCTTCAAATGGTCCTTACAAACCTTATGGACAGACCCGAATGTGCGTCGGAGCTATCCGGATAGTAATTATTCTATGTGACTAATGAGTTGCATTTGCTTGTAGTTGGACTTGGAGAAAGGAATGATGGATTGCTTATACGCAAAATGTGAGTTTGCAATTAGCTTTATTACAATGCCTCCTTTCATAGGCTGAAAAATTGCCATTGAGTTCGTGTTTTATGTTTGGTTAGTAGAGAAGGACAAGCTCTTTATACCAGATGACTTATGACTGAAGAAAATTTCCACGTAAATTGTACGAGGTTTACAGTAATATTGTAGTGTAGAAAATTTTCAAGTATATGCATTTCAGTTCAAGTTCTTTCTCTAATCACGATAGCCTTTAGAGGGTTGATCCGAGGGATGAGTTGATTGTAAAAGGACCGATTAAAACTATAATTGTTATCTTGCTAGTATAATGATTTCAGGACCGTCAAGATAACCCAATATAGTTTTAATTAGCCCTTTTGCAGTCAACCCATCTCTCGGATCTGCCCTCCCAAGGCTATCATGATTAGAGAAGGGACTCTGACTGAAATGCATAGAATTGGAAATTTTTTGCACTCCAAGATTACTGTAAACCTCATACAATATATATTTAACAATGTATATAATACAATGTATATAACATGAAATAGTACATGAGTGGGACAACAATGTACAATGTATATTCAACAATGAAATTAATATAATGTAGATAATACAACATCTCTTCATAATTCCTCCCATAACCTTGATAAATATCATCTATAGACTAGAGACAAGCAATCATATGCTTTTGACTTCCTCACATCATCATAAAGGATTGGAGAACTATTCATTTGTGATTTTTTGAGAAATTTAACTGACTCATTTTATGGACAACGTAAGTGTTATCTAGTCGCTACATGTGATAGAGACTTGAAGTTGCATAGTATTTTTAGGAAATATTTTAAACATATTAGGATGGTTTAGGAAAATGAAAGATTACTTTGGCTAGTTCATGCCTATTGGTCCCATACTGCTCGCAGAAGAAGAAGACCCGGATGTGCGTTACAGCTATCTAGATGTTGAGCGGGGGTCCCTAGAAGGTGGGAATTGCTGTTATGACCATGATGAAGCTGTCCATTGCCGATGGACAACATTGGAGTGGCCTGGCCATTAGGACAAGAAGTGTTTATGTATTAGCTCGACTTTGTTGAAGCAGACCTAAATGTACGCCGGAGCTATCCGGACGTTGAGCGAGGATCCCTGGAAGGTGGGAACCATTGTTATGACCATGATGAAGCTGTCTATTTCCTACGGACATCATTGGAGTGGCCTGGTCATTAGGACAGACAGTGTTTATGTATTAGCTCGAATTTGTTGAAGCAAACCCGGATGTGTGTTAGAACTATCCGGATGTTGAGCGGGGGTCCCTGGAAGGTGGGAACTACTGTTATGACTATGATGAAACTGTCCATTTCCTATGGACAGTATTGGAGTGGCCTGACCATTAGGACAGACCGTGTTTATGTATTAGCTCAAATTTGTTGAAGCAAACTCAGATGTGTGTTGGAGATATTTGGATGTTGAACGGGGGTCCCGAAAAGGTGGGAAAAGCTGTTATGACCATGATAAAGTTGTCTATTTACTATGGACAACATTGGAGTGGCCTGACCATTTGGACAAGACATGTTTATGTATTTGCTTGAAATTGATGGAGCGGACCCAGATGTGCGTCGGAGCTATCTGGATGTTGAGTGGGGGTCCTTGGAAGGTGAAAACTGTTGTTATGACTATGATGAAGATGTCCATTTCCTATAGACATCATTGGAGTGGCCTGACCATTAGGAAAGACCGTGTTTATATATTGGCTCGAATTTGTTGAAGCAAACCCAGATGTGCGTCGGAGCTATCCAAATGTTGAGCAGAGGTCCCTGAAAGGTGGGAACCACTGTTATGACCATGATGAAGCTGTTCATTTTCTATGAATAACATTTGAGTGGCCTGACCATTAGGATAGACCGTGTTTATGTATTAGCTCAAATTTGTTAAAGCAAACCAGGATGTGCGTCGGAGCTATCCAGATGTTGAGCGGGGGTCCCTGAAAGGTGGAAACCACTGTTATGACCATGATGAAGTTGTCCATTTACTATGGACAATATTAGAGTGGCCTAACGATTTGGATAGGCCGTGTTTATGTATTTGCTCGAAATTGATGGAGCAAACCTGAATATGCGTCGAAGCTATTTGGATGTTGAGCGCGGTTCCCTGGAAGGTGAGAACTGCTGTTATGATCATGATGAAACTGTCCAATTCTTATGGACAGGATTAGAGTGGCCTAACCATTTGGACAGCTCGTGTTTATATCTGTATTTGCAGGGACCACACCCTAAACCTAAACCTTAACCTATAACCTAAACTTTAACTTACAACCTAAACCTTAACCTATTCTCAATTCCCTAACCTATAACCTAAACCTAAACCTAACATAAATCTATAACCTTAACCTTAACCTAAAATTTAAATGTATTCTGAAATCCCTAAACCTAAACCTACACCTAATCCTATTCTTAGCTCCCTAACCTAAACCTAAACCTTACCTAAATCTATAACCTTAACCTTAACCCAAAATTTAAATGTATTCTCAAATCCCTAAACCTAAACCTACACCTAATCTTAATCTCAGCTCCCTAACCTAAACCTAAACCTAAACTTGAAAACCCAAACCTAAACTTGATCCCGAACCCGAACTCGATTTCCTAAACCTAAACCTTAACCTATTCTCAATTCTCAAAAGCTATAACCTATAACCTATAACCTAAACCTAAACCTTAACCTATAACCTATAACTATAACCTATAACCTAAACTTATAACCTATAACCTAACCTTAACCTAAACCTAAAACCTAAACCTAAAACCTAAACCTAAACTTAAAACCTAAACCTAAAAACCAAAACTTAAACCTAAACCTAAAACCTAAATGTATTGTCAAATCCCTAAACCTAAACCTACACCTAATCCTAATCTCAACTCTTAAACCTAAACTAGAAAACCGAAACCTAAACCCGATCCCAAACCCGAACCCGATTTCTTAAACCTAAACCTTAACCTATTCTTAATTCCCTAAAGCTATAACCTATAACCTATAACCTAAACCTTAACCTATTCTTAATTCCCTAAAGCTATAACCTATAACCTATAACCTAAACCTAAACCTAACCTAAACCTATAACCTTAACCTAAACCTAAACCTAAAACCTAAATGTATTCTCAAATCCTTAAACCTAAACCTACACCTAATCCTAATCTCAACTACTTAACCTAAACCTAAACTTGAAAACCCAAACCTAAACCTGATCCCGAAATCGACCCCAATTTCCTAAACCTAAACCTTAACCTATTCTCAATTCCTTAAAGAAATAACCTATAACCTATAAATTATAACCTAAACCTAAACCTAAACCTAACCTAACCCTATAACCTACAACCTATAACCTTAAATTAAACCTAAAATCTAAATCTAAACCAAAACCTATAACCTTAACCTAAACCATAACCTATAATCTATAAACTATAACCTATAACCTAAACTTATAACCTATAACCTAACCTAAACCTAAACCTAAAACCTAAAACTAAACCGATAACCTAAACCTAAACCTATAACCTAAACCTATAAACTAAAACCTAAACCTAAACCTAAACCCTAAATGTATTCTCAAATCCCTAAACCTAAACCTACACCTAATCTGAATCTCAACTCCCTAACCTAAACCTAAACCTAAACTTGAAACCCCAAACCTAAACCCGATCCCGAACTAGAACCCAAACCCGATTTCCTAAACCTAAACCTTAACCTATTCTCAATTCTCAAAACCTATAACCTATAACCTATAACCTATCACTAAACCTAAACATAACCTTAACCTAAACCTAAAATCTAAACCTAATCCTAAATCTAACCTAAACCTATAACCTAAACCTATAACCTTAACCTAAACCTAAAACTTATAACCTATAACCTAAACTTATAACCTATAACCTAACCTTAACCTAAACCTAAAACCTAAACCTAAACCTATAAACTAAAACATAAACCTAAACCTAAAACCTAAATGTATTCTCAAAACCCTAAACCTAAAAACTAAAACATAAACCTAAACCTAAAACCTAAATGTATTCTCAAATCCCTAAACCTAAACCTACACCTGATCCTAATCTCAACTCCCTAACCTAAACCTGAACCTAAACCGAAAAAACCAAACCTAAACCCGATCCTAAACCCAAACCTAATTTCCTAAACCTAAACCTTAACCTATTCTTAATTCCCTAAAGCTATAACCTATAACCTAACTTAAACCTATAACCTATTCTCAATTCCCTTAACCTATAACCTAACTTAAACCTAAACCTATAACCTACACTTATAACCTAAACCTAAACCTATAACTTAAACCTAAAACCTAAATGTATTCTAAAATCCCTAAACCTAAACCTACACCTAATGCTAATCTCAACTCCCTAACCTAATCCTAAACCTAAACTTGAAAACCCAAACCTAAACCCGATCTTGAACCCGATTTCCTAAACCTAAACCTTAACCTATTCTCAATTCCCTAAAGCAATAACCTATAACCTATAACCTAAACCTAAACCTAAACCTTAACCAAAACCTATAAGCTAAACCTTAACCTATAACCTATAAACTAAACTTATAACCTATAACCTAACCTTAACCTAAACATATAACTTAAACCTAAACCTATAAACTAAAACCTAAACCTAAACCTAAACCTAAAACCTAAATGTATTCTTAAATCCCTAAACCTAAACCTACACCTAATCCTAATCATAACTCCCTAACCTAAACCTAAACCTAAACTTAAAAACCTAAACCTAAACCCAATCCCAAACCCGAACCCGATTTCCTAAACCTAAACCTTAACCTATTCTCAATTCCCTAAAGCTATAACCTATAACCTAAACCTAAACCTAACCTAAACCTATAACCTTAACCTAAACCTAAAACATAAACCTAAACCCAAAACCTAAATGCATTCTCAAATATTTAAACCTAAACCTATGCCTAATCCTAATCTCAACTCCCTAACCTAAACCTAGGCCTAAACTTGAAAACCCAAACCTAAACCCGATCCCGAACCCGAACCCTATTTCCTAAACCTAAACCTTAACCTATTCTAAATTCCCTAAAGCTATAACCTATAACCTATAACCTAACCCTAAACCTAACCTAAACCTATAACTTAAACCTAAAACCTTAACCTAAACCTAAAACCAAAACCAAAACCAAAACCAAAACCTATAACCTTAACCTAAACCAAAACCTATAACCTAAACTTATAACCTATAACCTAACCTTAACCTAAACCTAAAACCTAAACCTAAACATATAACCTAAACATATAAACTAAAACCTAAACCTAAACCTAAAACCTAAATGTATTCTCAAATCCCTAAACCTAAACCTACACCTAATCCTAATCTCAACTCCTTAGCCTAAACCTAAACCTAAAACCTAAATGTATTCTCAAATCCCTAAACCTAAACCTACACCTAATCTTAATCTCAACTCCTTAGCCTAAACCTAAACTTGAAAACCCAAACCTAAACTTCAACCCAAACCCGATTTCCTAAACCTAAATCTTAACCTATTCTCAATTCCCTTAAACCTTAACCTATAACCTAACTTAAACCTAAACATATAACCTACACTTATAACCTAAACCTAAACCTAAACCTAAAACCTAAATGTATCCTCGAATCCCTAAACCTAATCGTAATCTCAACTTCCTAACCTAAAACTAAACCTAAACTAGAAAACCAAAACCTAAACTCGATACCAAACCCGAACACAAACCTGATTTCATAAACCTAAACCTTAGCCTATTCTCAATTCCTTAAAGCTATAACCTATAACCTAAACCTAAACGTATAACCTTAACCTAAACCAAAACCTATAACCTAGACCTTAACCTATAACCTAACCTTAACCTAAACCTAAAACTAAACCTAAAACCTAATCCTAAACCTAAAACATAAACCTACAACCTAAAACCTAAATGTATTCTCAAATCCCTAAACCTAAACCTACACCTAATCCTAATCTCAACTCCCTTACCTAAACCTAAACCTAAACCTAAACCTAAACTTGAAAACCCAAACCTAAACCCGATCCTGAACCCGAACCTAATTGATGTAATAATGTAGCCCAATCACATGGCAAAAAACAAGAAAATCTTGCTTTGTTGGCAAGCATACTCGAACTCAATCGAACACAATGCATCTATTTCCATCTCCACTATCTCTTATAGTATAGATTATTTGAGATTTGGATTTATCTCATTTTTAGAGTCATGTCCTAACACAGTATGATAATATTAATAGACAAGGTGGATTTATCACCAACATTATTCCAAGACCCATATAACTTCTCCTTATAGGAAGTTCGGTAGGGCACATGTAGCTTGAATCTATCAAAGGAGATACGGATCACCTCTCATATGTTCTCTCTTTTCATTTATTTTTTCATAGGATTGTTTATTTTTTGGTGTCTGCTCAAATATACGTACAACATTTTATCATGTTAATATAATTATAAGTGGCCTAATCTCACCTTTATAAAAATAACTAATAATAATTTCTACCTGATGAAAAATCACCAAGTACCATTAGGCTCAACCCAAAAGATAAATCAGCATTTTCTTTCTTTCTTTTTCTTTTAACACACACTCACACACCAGAGTCACTTATGGCCACAATGGGTACTTGAACTCGTGACCTTGTATTGAAACTATTTTGAATCTACCATGAAGCCATGAGTAAGGACCTAGGTGTGTGTGTACAGTCGGTGATGTGTTCGCCACACTGAATTTTGTGACCCCCATCAGGAAATAGGCTATGAATAATTTTTTATATTTTATTTATGATGTTAAACTTATATGTATTTATGCATGGATGAATGTGATGTGGATAAGATTATTTCTGTTTAGATGGATGTAGTTTATGTTTGGATGGATTTACATAGTTTGGGTTTAGATGGATGTGAATATGATGAAATATATTATATAACAGGTGTATATCAGGAAGAATATGATGAAATATATTCTAACAGGTGTATATCAGGAATTTTGTGCTGGAATATATATATTTTTTAAAAGAGACTTTTACCTATGAAATATTTCATAGGTAAAAGTCTCTTCCAGATTTTTTACCTACGAACCATTTTATAGGTAAAAGTATCATCCACTTTTCTTTACCTATGAATATTTTCATAGGTAAAAGTATGTTGAAATATTTTTACTGATGAAATCATTCGTTGGTACAACTCTTCCTAAGGTAAAACTCACTGTGTAAATTTTCCACTTGAAAACACTTTTAGCAATGAACATTTTCATCAGTAAAAGTGTTATTTTACTTTTTACCAACAAAAAGTGTCATTGCTAACACTCATCACGTCATTTTTCTAACTAAAAAAATCTAACACTTTTAGTAACGAAAATATTTATCGGTAAAAGTCTCATACACATTTTGTAGTTGTGAAAAGTATCGTAGGTAAAAGTAAACTTTTAGAAAATTTTTCAAAAATTTAAAACAACCTTTAGTGATGAATCAGTAAAAGTAAACTTTTCAATTTTTTTTCAAAAATTGTTAACAGTCTTTAGCGACAAAACTTTTGGTAGGTAAAAGTCTCATTCTCGTTTTTTAGCTACGAAAATTTTTCGTAGGTAAAAGTAAACTTTTTGAAATTCGTTAAAACAACCTTTAGCGACGAACATGTTCGTTGGTAAAACTAAACTTTTTGAATTTTTTTAAAAATTTGTTAACATCCTTTAGTGACGAACCTTTTCGTAGGTAAAAGTCTCATCCACGTTTTTTAGCTACGAAAAGTTTCGTAGGTAAAAGTAAACTTTACGAATTTTTTTCAAAAATTTAAAACAACCCTTAGCGATGAATGTGTTCGTCAGTAAAAGTAAAATTTTTAAATTTTTTTGAAAAATTGTTAACAGCCTTTAGCGACGAAACGTTTCGTAGGTAAAAGTATCATCCACGTTTTTTAGCTACGAAAATTTTCATAGATAAAAGTAAACTTTTAAAATTTTTTTAAAAACAACCTTTAGCAACAAAAATGTTCGTCGGTAAAAGTAAAATTTTCAAATTTTTTTCAAAGCCTTTAGCGACAAAACTTTTCGCAGGTAAAAGTATCATCCACTTTTGTTAGCTACAAAAATTTTCGTAGGTAAAAGTAAACGTTTCAATTTTTTTTTCAAAACAACCTTTATTGACGAACATGTTCATCGGTAAAACTAAACTTTTTGAATTTTTTTTTTTTAAATGTTAACAGCCTTTAGCAACGAAACTTTTTGTAGGTAAAAGTCTCATCCACATTTTTTAGCTACGAAAATGTTCATAAGTAAAAGTAAACTTTTCAAAATTTAAAACACCCTTTCGCGACAAACGTATTCGTCGGTAAAAGTAAACTTTTTGAATTTTTTTTGAAAAATTGTTAATAGCCTTTAACGATGAAACGTTTCGTAGGTAATAGTATCATTCACATTTTTTTAGCTATGAAAATATTCGTAGGTAAAAGTAAACTTTTCAAAAGTTTTTTAAAACAACCTTTAGCAATGAAAATATTCATTGGTAAAAGTAAACTTATTGATTTTTTTTCAAAAATTGTTAACATCCTTTAGCGACGAAACTTTTCATAGGTAAAAGTCTCATCCACGTTTTTTAGCTATGAAAATTTTCGTAAGTAAAAGTAAACTTTTTGATTTTTTTAAAAAGATTAAAACAACCTTTACCGATGAAAACTTTCATTGGTAAAAGTGACTTTTACCTATGAATTACAATTTCGTTGGTAAAAGTAAACTTTTACTGACGAAAAAAATTTTCGTCGCTAAAAGTCACTTTTAGCGACGAAAAAAATTTCATCGGTAAAAACCCTCTTTCTTGTAGTGTTGAGTATATTTTCTGACATGGTGAGGTAATATTTAGAGGTCTTCATGGATGACTTCTCTGTCTTTGAGACATCCTTCAACGAGTGTTTGAAAAATCTTTAAAATGTGTTGAAGTAATGTGAAGAAAAACATTTAGTTCTAAATTGGGAGAAATGTCATTTCATGGTTCCTAAGGGAATAATGCTTGGACATATAATTTCGTCCAAGGGAATTGAGATAGACAAGGATAAAATTGACCTTCTCTCTAACCAACCTTCACCCAAGAGCATACGTGACATGCAATCCTTCTTAGGACACACCAGATTTTATAGATGATTCATAAAGGACTTTAGTCATCTCTCTTGTCCTTTATGTAATCTCCTTCAAAAGGATATACCATACGAGTGAACTGAGCAATGCCAAGAAACTTTCTCTAAGCTTAAGGACATGTTGACAATCGCTCTTATCATGCAGCCACCTGATTAGAGCATCCCTTTTGAGATTATGTGCCATGTGTCTGACTATGCTATTGGGGTGATATTATGTCAAAGAAAAGAAAAGAAGCCCTATGTGATTCACTATGCGAGTAGAACTCTAAATTTTGCCCAAGTGAACTACTCTACTACGGAGAAGGAGCTCTTAGCCGTAGTATTCGCTTTAGAAAAATTTAGGTATTACTTGATTGGATCTAAGATTATCATATACATTGATCACGCAGTGCTAAAGTACCTTATTTCTAAGAATGAGGCTAAGCCTCGCTTAATAAGATAAATCCTTTTACTCCAAGAGTTTGACATAGAAATACAAGATAAAAATGGAGTAGAGAATGTAGTGGCTGACCATATCTCTAGGCTTGACCTCCCTGATTCTCTTAAACCGACACCGATAAATAATATGTTCCCTGATGAACAATTGTTTAAACATTTCCAATTACCTTGGTTTGCTGCCATTGCAAAATATCTTGCCACAGGTTTCACGTTAACATATTGGACTACGCAAGATAAGAAAAAATTCTTCATCGAGGTACGTAAATTTTTCTAGAATGATCCTTATTTGTTTAAATATTTCCTAGACCAAATTCTAAGGAGATGTGTGCCAGATAATGAACATCAGAGTGTCATCTCCTTTTGTCATTCTCAGGCCTGTGGTGGTCATTTTTTTGTTAAAAAGACTATGACTAAAATTCTTCTGTGCAGCTTTTACTGGCCCATGATGTTCAGAGATACTCATGAGTTTTACAAAGCTTGTGAGCGTTGTCAGAAATTAGGAGGGTTGTCCCGTTGAAATATGATGCATTTGAACCCCATTCTTATCATTAAATCATTTGATTGATGAGGCATCAATTTCATGGGACCATTCTGCCAATCATTTGGAAACATCTATATATTGTTGGCAATAGACTATGTCACTAAGTGGGTCGAAGCGATCCCGTGTTGGAATAATGATCATTGAACGGTCATTAGATTCTTAAAAGAAAATAACTTTTCCTGTTCTATACACCTTGAGCCATCATTAATGATGGAGGTTCATACTTTTGTAATAGGCCATTCGAGAACTTAATCAAGAAATATGACATCTCTCATAAGGTGAGCACTCCATACCACCCATAGACAAGCAAGTAACCTAAGATTTCCAATAGAAAAATTAAAGAAATTCTTAAAAAAATGATTAACTCTGACCGTAAGGATTGGATAATCTGCTTGACTGATGCTTAATGGGCTTACTGCACAGCTTTTAAGGCCCCCATTGGAATGTCTCCCTTTAGAATCGTCTATAGGAAGGCTTGCCACTTTCCTTTAGAATTGAAACATGGAGCCTACTGGGCTATCAAAAATCTGAACTTCAATTTGGATAATGCTAGTTTGCTGTGCAAACTTCAATTGAATGAACTTGATGAAATTCAAAACGATGCATATGAGAACTCGAGAATTTACAAGGATAGGATGGAGGTGTTTCATGACTGGAACATCCTTAAGAAATCATTCACACATGGTCAAAAAGCCCTTTTGTACAATTCTCGGTTACATATTTTTCTGGGTAAGCTTCGATCTTGTTGGACTAACCCTTTCACTGTTACTAATGTTTATCCTCATGGAGTCATCAAGATAAAGAATCTAACAAATGAAAATGTTTTCAAAGTGAATGGACATCGTTTAAAGCCATTTGTTAAGAAGTTTGATTTAGAGGATATGTCGATACCTCTGATAGATCTTGTGTATGAGGATTAACCTCCTACTCTAATGGAAGTGTAGTTAGGTTTATTACTTTTATAGGATTTATGATTAGGATGGTTTGATTTTAGTTTGTTTAGTCTTCGTGCTAACCCATCTACATGTTAAGAACTTTGGAAAAGCTTTAATTCTCCTTCTTCAGGTACTACCTTTCCATCACTTCTCCTTTCTTTTCATTGTCTCATTGCATTGCATGCTCATATATTTTACATTGAGGACAAAGTAGATTTTAGGTTGGGGGTGTGGAATAGGTAAACTAATCAAAATTTTCTTAGTCTTTGAGCAAAAATCTTAAAAATTTTCAATTTTTTAAGTAAAAGAACTCTTTGGAAAATAAAAGCTTGTGTAATCAAGAATGCTTTAGGTATGATGATAAGATAGAAATTGAATTTTGAATTGTTGGAGTTTGATCAACTGAGTAAACTATCACTTGAGTTCTTGCATCTAATTGACTAAGAGGAAGTTCGAATATCATGTTGAACTAAATCACAAGACACATTCAATTTATTTTTTGTTAATTGTGCTAGAATTTTTTATTATTAGTATGTGAATCATTGATAGATGTTGAGAATTAAGAATGGAGAATTTTATCCACCTTAAAAAGAAGAAAAGAACCAGTTAAAAAATAGAGAGATTGACAAAAGGGTCATGTATGATGAAAAGACCGGAAAAGAATGGAAAAAATGAAAAAACTAAAGATAATGAATAAATAAAAGTGACCGTCGATATAAAATCAAAAACTGAAAAAAGAAGAAAAATGGGATAAGTTTATAATCAATACTTGATTATTCAATCAATATTGAGGTGATGAGCATGGCTAACATTATGAAACGATAGTACTTTTATGGAAAGTAAGTTAGGATTCACTAAGCACATTGAAAAAACTTGATATATGAACTTATGCTCCTAAGTGATTGATTAAGAACCTATTTGATTGATTACTTACTTGATTCGACTCTAGGTTTTCAAATTTTCACTCTCGCCTCTGTGGATTATACTCATTCATACTTGTTTACACAAAAGATAATTTTTCAGAAGAGGTTTGAACATTAAGAATTGAAGATTTCCTCATGCATGTTTTGCTCGGGTCTAGAAAAATGCTGGTTAGGGGATGTGTTGAGTGTCAAATATTGCATATTTTCCACTATTTATATCTTGGTTTTATGAACATGATAATGCTTAATCTCACCGAGTTATTACTACATCGTGACCCTACACTTGGGGTTATGAACAGTAGACTGATGGGGCCATGGTACAATTGTGTCGACTCTTATTTTGGCCTCCACTTGTTCCTATGCATGGATTAGCTCAGTAAAATTGGCATACAAGTATGAAATTACATATCCTGATATATTTTGATTGGCTGAATGGACAATCATAGAGACTTATTCTTCTTCATCAATTGATATTTTTATTCATGTGGCCATGGCTCTCCATCACCCCATGTATGCAAAAAATATTTCGTCGCTTCTTTACTTAAGGTCTGCAAAGTGTGACCTTTGGGGTGTTGCATTTAGATTGTACACGCGATTTATAAAGGCTTGGGATAATTGTTCCCATGGTCTAATCTTGTGGTAGTCTAGAGACATGTACTAATCTAATGCATCACCCTGTTCACCATTGTTTCAACGTTCCTCTTCCTAGCACAGGTGACAAGTGTGTGGGCCTGCCAGAATTAAGATTGTAGTTCCAATTCAAATCGAACAACAATAACCTCAAGTGCCAAAGTAGGTAGATGTAAGTGCTATGTTTTCTAGCTCCTATGATTGTCAAATTTTGTAGTGCCAAAACCTCTTGAAATCTGTGTCATGTGTAGCCCATCTACAAATTCAAGACTGTACATCTCATGTACAAGAACAAAGTTCTTTATCTTAAGAACTTCAAATGCAAGATCAAGAGATATTCATGCTCAGGAACAATATCATGTGATAGTTCACTTCTTCAAGCTTCAAAGTTCAAGGTTCCAAAGCTTCATCTAAAGGCAAGACAATAGTCTTTACTTTGGTACTCAAAGATCAAGATGAAATACAAGTCAAGTACTTCAAGTTCAAGCTTCAAAAAGTCTCAAGTTTACGCTTCATCATATGTCAAGATCTCAAGCTTCGTGAACTTCAAAGAACAACTATCAACTAAATTAAAAGAAGATTCAATGTTCATGCATCGCTTATAAGGTATGAATGACCTTAGATTGACCATACGATAAGTCATTTTGAATACATAATTTAATTGGGTCATTTTATAAATGCATAGTCTATTTTTTGACTAGTCTTAGACTAAGTTCGACTAGTCCTAGTATTGGCTCGACCAGTCCAAGAAATCCTCGACCAATCCTAAGTCTGTTACTAATTTTTGGGATTTTTTTTATTGCCTCGACCAGTCTTGGAGACTGCTCGACCAGTCGAGTGAACAGTTCTCGCTAGTCCTACAGGCTCAACTCAAAGTCCAACAACTAAATTAAGTCCCACACGACCTATCGTGGACAGAACTCAACTCGTCGTGGAGGCCATTCGAACGGTCGAACAGGTCCTTCAACCAGTTTTGGAACGGTCTGATCTTATCATGCCCAAAATTTTAAAAGTTTGATAGTCCTTCGACTAGTTGAGCTGTCCTCTAGACCAGTCGAAGGAGCGATTTTTGCACTTATAAATAGAGCATGATTTTTAGAGTTTGATATCCAATTCAAGCAAAATAAAAAATCGCTTTGAGAGATAAGTTAGTGATATTCTTGAGCTATTTAGTGCTCATTTCATATTCTATTTAATTAGCTTTTTTGCATTTGATTTTGAGTTTTTACATTCCAATCTTATTTGAAAGACGGATTGAAGTTTTCCCATTTCTTGGAATCAAAATCAAATCAAGCTAGCCCAAGGTGATTTAATCTAAAATCAATTTAGAACTTAGAGCCATTTCATAAGTGAGTGTGAACATTAAACATCTACGTTGAACTTCTACTCCGAATTGGTTCTACTGGTCTGCATCAAAGGAGAATATCCACATAAGTATTTTATAGTTTTATAAATTCATTGTTTTGGTTTCTTTAAGATTGTGCCAGAAAAATCTCTTTCTTTTGGTTTGTCTGAGGTGATCCAGAAAACTCAGTGTGTGGGGTTTTTGAATTGTGTAAGCTCACTCGAAAGATACAATTGTGAGGGTCTTAGGTGAACCTTGAAAAACTTATTTCAAAGTGAATGCTAATATCCACTGTGTGAGGATATTAGGAGTGGAGTAGTTTTGTGACTGTTATTTTAAACAGTTAGTGTACACACAAGCGAACCACTATAATTTCTTATCTTGTGGTGATTGATTGTTTATTTCATTGTGTGGATGTTGTAATTTCCCTTTACGCATTTGTGGAGAATGTTATAATCTTTTTATGTATGTGTGGGATTGTTGTAATAGCTTAGTTATTTTCTTTACTATTTTTTTCTTTATTCCTCTGTATCAATTTGAGTTTTTGATACACAAACCGTTCTAGGAATCAGATTGTCCTACCATAAGCCATCAGTTTTTGGTGTAAGGTTGTCCTTAGAACAACATCTGTATCAACCTCTCAATACTTGTACACTTGAGGTTGTTATTCATTTTTGCATTATGGGATTGTTTAATTGCTATCTTTATTTATATTTGTTTAAATTTCACATTTAATTTTTAATTTGGTATAGTCCTATTCACCCCTCCTTTAGGACTCTTAGCTCAGCCTTTTCAAGTGATATCAGGCATAGCTCACTTTAATTATTATTTCTTTTGGATTAATTTCCTAAGTTAATCGATTGAACTTTTTAATATGTCAAATTTTGATAACCTTTTAGTCACTAGGCCTCCACCATTTGATGGCTCCAATTATGCCTATTGGAAGGCCAGGATCAGAATTTTCTTAAAATCCATGGATGAGAGAGCATGCGGCAAGTCACATTGACTAATTGGACCCCTCCTACCACTGAAGTAACCGGTAGCGACGGATCCAAAACTTTGAAAGTCACACCTTATTTCTCTTGTACCACTTTAGAAAAGTGAGAGTAGTGCCAATGTAAAGGCTTTAAATGCAATTACTTGCGCACTATCACCGGGTGAATTCAAAAGATTATATCCTGTGATACGGTAAAGCAAGCCTGGGATATTTTAGAAATGACACACGAAGGAACAACACTTGTCAAGAAATCTAAAGTCTAAATCCTCACAACTAAATTTGAGGAAATACGTATGGAAGAAAGTGAAACTTTCATGGACTTCTATACAAGATTAAATGGCATTGTCAACTCTATGTGGGGTCTTGGTGATAAAATCCTAGAAAGTAAAGTCTGTGTAAAGATACTACACTCACTGCCTGAACAGTTCAATTCAAAGGTGATTACGATCTAGAAATTTCGTGATATAGATAATATGAGGGTAGAAGAATTAGTTGGCTCATTACAGACCTATGAGTTAAACTTTAAAGCTCCTAAAGGTAAATCCATCACCCTTAAATATTCTAAAAGTATTTCTCAAGAAGATAGTAATAATTCTGATTTAGAAAATTCTGAAGATGATATGGCCCTTTTAGCTAAAATTTTTTATAAGATTTTCAAAAGTAAAAAGAGGTTTGATTTTAAAAAATCTAATGAAAAGAAAAAATTCAGATCTAAAACCTGAAAATCTTTAAAAAATATTCAATGTTACAATTGCCATAAATATGGGCATTTAACAAACAAATGTCATAAAAAGGATAAACCTAAAAGGAAAAGAATGTTGACTACTTAGGATGAATCTTCCTGATCTGAAGCTTTTTCTGAGTCTGAAGATTTTGAAACCAAGTCAGGTAATGATGTGAAAGCCCTTATGACTCTAGCCAAGTTCACTTTTTGAAATAATGATGATTTAACTTGTGAAGAAAATATGAATAGTGATCATGAAATTGAAGAAGATCTTCAAGATGCTTATAATGCCTTATACAAGGAAAGTTGCAAAATTGTTATAAAACTAAAACTTTAGAAAGAAAAGTTTTCAAAACATAAATAAAAGTTTTGATAATCTTGTTTTAGAAAAATCTCACATTTCAGATTGCTTTGAAAAAAACTAAGTGCGACTTATATTTCAAAACCTCCCAAGTTGAAAACTTCTGAAAATGAAAAGCTAAAACTTGGAAGTCTCTTCACTTTTCAGTTTAAAAGACACATGGAGGTATGCCCAAGGTGATCTAAAGTTTGAAAAACTCTTATCTAGATCCAAAAAATGTGGCGATCAATCCGGATTGGGCTATGACAAAAGTATTGCTCCTAAACATAAGAATACTCCACCCAAATTTGTGAAAGGGGAGTCTTTAAACTTAAAAGGGGAAAGTCTGAATCAAAACTATTTAAAAAAGGGTAAGACTTTTCAAACCTTAAAACCTAAAAGCAACCATATCAACTATAAAAATAAGAATCGTAATCCTTTAGCTGAGAAAATTGTTGATTTACTTAAAGAGCTCTTAAAATCTAACTCAGTGGGTCGGTCTTATAACAACTATAAACATATATAATGAAATGGGTCCTAAGGTTACTTACTTGGTTGCTCACACTGCTTTTAAAGCTACAAGCCATTCAAAGTGGTACCTACATAGTGGATGCTCTAAACACATAACAGGCGACAAATATCTGTTCACCATTCTTAAAGATATGACTGATGGTTCAGTCACATTTGGTGATGGTAGAAATTGCATAATTTTTGGATAAGGTACGGTTCAACTCTTTAACCTCCCTCTATTAGAGGATGTTTATATGTAGAAGGGTTAAAACACAATTTATTAATCATCTCTCAAATATGCGATAATAATCATAGTGTAAAATTTACTAATCAAGGTTGTGAAATTTTAAATAAAAATGATTCTGTAATATTAACTGGTCGTAGAACTTCTGAAAACTGCTATATTGTTTGTGATTCAAGCTCATTTAATCTATAGTGATACATGGTCCATACCGATGAGACCGAGTTATGGCATAAATGCCTTAGACATGTACATTGCTGCAACTTGTATAGATTGAGCACAAGAGAGTTGGTAAGAGGCTTACCCAAAATATAGAAAATAGATAAGATATGTGGCGAATGCCAGAATAACAAACAAACTAGGAGTACTCACAAAAAGGTAAACTCCAATGCCACATCTAAACTTCTCAAACTTCTCCACATGGATCTTATTGGACCAACCAGAACGGAGAGTCGAGGTGACAAGAAGTACATATTAGTAATCTTTGATGACTTTACCAGATATACTTGGGTAGTCTTCTTAAGGGACAAATCAGAAACTCTCGATGAAGTAAAAAGGGTCCTTAAACGTATTCAAATGGAAAAAGGGTCTCAAGCCTGTAAGATGCATAGTGATCATGGATCAGAATTTGAGAATAACCGTTTTGAAAAATTTTACAGTAATCAAGGAATATCACATGAATTCTTTGTGCCTAAAACACCACAACAAAATGGTAGAGTAGAAAGAAAAAATAGAGTGCTTCAAGAAATGACAAATGCAATGTTAAATAGTATGAAGCTCCCTAAAAATCATTGGGTTGAAGTTGTAAATACTACTTGTTATATAATTAGCTATGTTTATATTAGAAAATCAAATGGTAAAATGGCTTATGAAAAATGGTTTGATAAGAAGCCTACTGTTAAACACTTTTGAGTTTTTGGCAACAAGTGCTACATTTTACGTGACTGAGAAAATCTGGGTAAGTTTGACACCAAAAGTGATGAAGGGATATTTTTAGGGTATGCTCTGAATAGTCGAGCGTATCAAGTTCTTAACAAGAGGACTGGTGTAATTCAAAAATCTATTAATGTGGTTATAGATGATCACTTGAATACATCTGTCTCAAGTTCAGAAAATGATGAAGTTCTTCTAATTGATAAACCAGATTCTTCATCAAGTCAAAATAACTTTAAACTGAGGACTGTTAAAGATCGTCCAACTAATCAAATTCTTAAAAACCCTCTCACTGGTGCGCGCACTCTTAAACAGCTAGAAGATATGTGTAATTACGTGTGCTTTACATCTCAAATAGAACCGGCTAATGTTAAAGAAGCCCTTTTTGACGAAAACTGGAATGTTGCGATGCAAGAAGAGCTCAATCAATTTGTCAGAAATGATGTTTGGTACTTAGTTCCAAGACCGAAAGATAAACACATTATCAAAACAAAATGAATTTTTAAAAATAAGTCTGATGAACTTGGTAATATTATTAGAAATAAGGTAAGGTTGGTTGTTCAAGGGTACACTCAAATTGAAGGCATCGATTATGATGAGTTCTTTGCCCTACTAGCTCATCTTGAATAAATCAGACTATTTATATCAATTGCATTCTTTAGAAAGTTTAAAATATACTAAATGGATGTAAAGAGTACTTTCTTAAATGGCGATTTGCATGAAGAAGTTTATGTTGAACAACCAATGGATTTTGAAGACCCTAAGAATACTGTTCATGTCTATCGCCTTAAAAAGGAACTCTACAGTTTGAAACAAGCTCCTAAGACATGGTACAAAAAGTTGACTAAGTTTCTACTAAGTCATAACTTTATAATGGGAAGCGTTGATAAGACTTTATTTATAAAGAAACATAATGATCACATTTTAATACTACAAATTTATGTTGATGATATTATCTATGGATCTACCTATGTTAACATGACTGTTGAGTTTGCAGATCTTATGAAGTCTAAATTCGAAATGAACATAGTTGGAGAATTAAATTATTTCTTAGGGTTGCAAGTAAAATAACTACTTGATAGTTTCTTTATCTGTCAAACTAAATATCTCTGAACTTAGTTAAAAAGTTCGGATATGAGAGTGAAAAATTTTTTGATACTCCTATGAGTACTACTTTAAAACTCTCAAAAGACTCTACAGATAAGAGTGTGGATCCTAAGCTGTATCGCAATATGATAGGAAGTTTGCTTTATTTAACTGCGAGCCGACCTGATATTGCATTTAGAATAGAAATTTACACTAGATATCAATCTGACCCTAAAGAGTCACATTTAATTGTTGTTAAGCTAATTATGAGATATGTTGCAAGTTCAGTAAATCTTGGTCTCTGGTATCTACATGATACTAGTGTGCAATTAGATGGTTACAGGGATGTTGATTGGGCTGGTAACATTGATGATCGAAAATCAACTAGTGGTGATTATTTTTATGCAGGGAACTTGTAACACCCTGGATTTTTGCCAACCTGGGATTAGACGTCCTTAGGCAATGGTTCAACCAAAACACCTTCGTAACTGCTCAGAACCCAATTCCATAGCCAGAGAAATCACTTAGGATTAATTCCTTTAGAAACTAAGCATAAGTTAGCTAGCGCAACGTTAGAGTAGCTGAGAAATAGTCCCTGATCACTTTAAATACGTTCTACAAGACCCAAAACGAGTAGAACCAATGACGCTATAATACTCTAAAACCTCGGATCAAACTCTAAACCGGTTTGTTCTCTGGACCTCTTTGAAACTTTGTATTGGATCTAGACCGCGCGTCGAAAGTCCGATACCTACAATCTTAGACCGTTAAAACCGCCTAGGTAAACTTGACAATCATTTCGAAAATCAAGTCCAACCAACATTCGCAGGCTATTTCATTGAGCCTGGACTGAAGAGAGTGAGAATAGGGTTAGATTTGGAATTTGAAATTTAAATCTGGCACATGACTTGACACATCAGTATTAAGCATTCTGACCGTCAGAATTCAGCCAAATTACACCCTTGGATCAGGAAAAATTTCTATTTCATATCATGAGATTTGTAGGCCTGATCTACGTGTGGTGACCGCTGAACTGAAACTGGACTGCCACGTGCGATTTACGAACACTGCTGGTCTGAAAAATGGGATGTGAGCGACATCCGATATGCATGAACTTAAGTCTGATCGCGTTCGGCCAGGGGATCACCAGAAATGTCCTTTTGGACCGAAACAGCCCCGATTTGGTTAGGTATTAAGTAAACATTGTTCCCAAGCCTGTTTTGGGCAAGAATTAGGTTATAAAAGGGGCTTAAACCGTCACTCCTCTCACCCATCCGAATTTTCTAGAAACCCTAGCAAAAGTGAGAGAGAAAGTGAGAGTTTGTGAGAGAGGGTGGAGGAGAATTCCCTACTGCTTGTGCTACCTGTTGCACGTGCCTAAGCAACGCACCTCAATCACTTTGCCGGTGATTCCGCCGCGATTCTAGGTGAGAAAACACCCCAAACACTTGCTGATTTACCGTTCCCTCATTTCCATAGCAAAGTAGCTTATGGATCTTGTGTATTAGGTTGCCTATTCGCCGTAGACGAAGTGTATACGCTCCGTTTGAATTGATACGCTTCTAGGAGAAAAAGTGTGGATTTTAGACGCTTTGATTGACTGTTTCCAACGCTTTCAATGTCGTTTAATAGTAGATTATCAACGGCAACGCCGTTTGACATGTACAACATGCCGTCCGTTTCCTGTTTTGTAAGCAGACGAAGAATATGAGATTTAGGGCATTTTAGTCATTTGTAGGAAATACTATTTTCATCCATAATTTGCTGATGTGATTGACATGGCTTCTTGTGGCATTAGGATACTAGGAATGCGTGCATAATTAGTTTGGTGAAGAGATTCGTCTAAATGCGTACTTGAGTCGACATACTATATGTAGACTTAAGTGTGTAGTTTAAGTGTTTGTATAAATGCTTGTATTAGTATGTATTGAATTAAATGGTGTTATGAATTAGTTTGAGATTGATTTCTCAATTAATATGCTGATGTAAATAATTTCCTACATGTTAGCTATATGCATGATTTCATTATATGTATGAAATGCATGTGTTAGATGATTTACTTAAGTGGTATGTTATAACATATGTTAACATGCTCACATGGTTGTATTTCATTTCCATTACTCCTACAAGATTGCTGATGTGGATTCATAATTTTTTGGGACTATACCTAGTCCAGGCAGTCGGTAACCGAGTACAGTCATGGTTGTCTTATCTTTGCCATGAACGACGCGTCGATGAACGCGAGCCGTGTTTTGGAGTTGGCGGCAGTGGTTAGGCCACACGAGGTGTTTTACACACTTCATTTCGTTCGACTTGAGATTAGCTCGTGCTAGTCGAGCCCGTCAAGCAACCTGACTGGCCTTTGTATGTTCACCTTGTATGAGTCATAACTGCTTGAACCTAGGGTACTGAACTTACCATTGTAAACCCTATCAACCATGGTACCTTGATCCACAAAGACTCATGAGCCGGGCATGGTGGTATGGGACACCGTGGTCGAGCTGTCGGCCTACGCTGGGGCCACAAACCTCCCTGTAGTGACCAATGAGCACTTATGACTCGTGAGCAGATTATGGTGGTATGGGACACTATATTCTTGCTGTCGGCCTACACTGATCAGGCGACGAGTCCTTTGTAATGACCGCGAGCGTATTCTGAGTCTATGGGAGGCGACGACCCTTCCGTAGCAGTGAGAGTACAGTAGGCTTGTATTGATAAGGTGATGGGGGAGCGGTGTAACGAGTGCGAGCAACAGCCTTGGCAGCCCTTGCAGCGACCTACAAAATATACATCGTATGAGATTACTAAGAGTGACGACCTTAGATAGGATCTGTGTTGGGATTGATATAAGGGAAGTACCTTAGTTTCCCAATCCTGCTGTTTGAATGGACTAATAATAACTCGGTAATCATATCACCATCACATTGCATGTGCCTGGAAGATGTGGAGCACTGTGGGATGATTGCATGCTGCGGGCGTGAGATGGTGCCGTATGAGGGTGATCGTCGGTGAGGGCATCCATCATGTCATGTCATATCGCATTAACAACAGTATTAGGATTGTTTGATTAACTACTTTACTATTATCGCATGATTGATTTGAGAAAATGTTAATCCTTGCTCTATTATTCCACTGTGTTAGCTACTCACTCCCACGTTACGGGATGGTGTTTCCGGACACCCACCAGTCCCTATTTTGGTTGCAGATGATGGAGCTGCTTAAGAAGCGGAGCTGAACTTGATAATGATAAGGAGGATCTCTCCTTTATGCGTGTTCTGATTGATGGGATTATAGGGAGGTTGATTAGATGCCATGGCACTTGTCATTTTATATTTTTAGAGCACTCATGTATATTCCTTTTTCTCTTTTGAGGTATACATGTGTATGTTTGACCTGGTAACATGTTCACACTCTGGAGACTTTCGATCAATTATATATTATATGTGAGTATCATATTCTTCCGCTTGTTAAATTTAACTGTCTTTGGAGTATGATATGTTATTCTGGCTTAATCCCACTCATGTTTAATACATTAACACTGACAACATTCAATCATACACATTTATGTTGCACAAATAACATTTTAGAACTCGGGAGTTGGGTTTTTACTCGACCCCCGATTTTCGGGATGTTACAGATGGTATCAGAGCATGAATGAGATTATACCGGGCCTGGGTTATGGTCACGCGATGTACGCTGTCACTTCCTTTGACTTAGGTGGGTGCGAGAAAGGTCTAGAAACACTTATAGGATTGCAGATTCGCCAATAAGAGAAGTCTATTCGTATCTATCGCGCGATCGAGTCCGTAATGCATTTAGGGTCGCGTGAAGCGACCTAAGCAGCTCCTAGGTTGTAAGTAGGTGAGTTGAGAAATTCTTTGAACGGTTCTAAACCCGTAAATGTGAATCCTTGGGCTGTGGGACAACCACAACCCTTACATTCAATCGCTAGGGCTTAAAAATCCCGTTTCACCTAATTTCTTCAAAATTCTTCCTCTCACCGCTCCATTCTTCAATTATTTCTCTGAATTTTCATGTTAGGCATTGAAATTAATGTGAAAATAATATAAAATCATACTTTGATAAAATTTTACAGTGAATAGTAAAATTTGATGAAAACTAGCCATTAGGCCATTCTAAGTTTGCAATATTTAGCAACTAATAGGCTAGATAGATGTATTAGCTCCTTCTATCCCAAAATCATATGCTGCGTGATAGGGGATTACATTCAGGTTTACAGATTGACCCCAAAAAGCCCCGAATGGATGTTTGGACCTCCATAGGGTAATCTAGAATGAACTAAGGTGGGGCCCATATATTTTGAAGTCCCTGAGGTAGGGGGAACCAACCCATGTGGTCCCACCGGCCACCTTGCAAGATGGCCGGCGATGCCAACACCGATCTGGCGATGCATCGCCGTCCGGTGGGGCTCACTTGCAATGAATCTTCGCACGTGTGGGTTTTTTGGGTAGTACACCCCTCTCACATGTGGTCCGACCGTAGAAAACCCCTAAAAAGGGTACTTTCTTCACAACAGCCCCCTTCCAAGCTCCTTCCCACGTCTTCTTGCTGCCCATCTCAAAACTGTGATCCCAAATCACTCCCAAATCCTCCCATTGCTAAAAATGACTCCATTGCAGTTTGTAACTCCTCTTACAAATCTCGTCCGTTGGAGCTCTTACAACCCCCAAAACATGCTGAAATCGTGAGGAGCTCCATTCCCCTTTTTCATTCTCTTTTCTCTTTGAAAATCCATCCTAGGGGAGCTTGAAGCATCCCTCTACAATGCCTAGATCTCTCTTTTTCAGTTTGGGCAGCTATTTCTCTACATTTTCCCCATTTTTCATGGCTTTTGTTGAAGCCATTTTGGGTCTTTTATCTCTCTCCGTCATCCTCTCTTTGATGGGAAAGAGAAAGATGGCAGCGGATGAGGCTGGGCCTAGTCGCCCTGCGCAATCAAGAAGACCGAGGGGTGGCACCTCTTGCTCAAGCGCTGCCGTAAGTCTAAGCACAGCCCGAAAGTTCCATACAAAGTGGGATTTGGATCCCCATACTCAACTTGGGTGAGTGATATTAGCAGAGATGCCTCACGGCGAATACACTGACCGTAAGGTGTTGTTTGAGGTAGACGTGGAAGGATGACTCTTCGGCGAATTCCTTTTATTCGAGCACATTGAAGCTGCACATTGGGGTCCGCTCTTTGAAGCTCGTGCTCGTGCTAATGTGAGCACCGTTCGTGCCTTCTACGCTCGCATCCAGAATCCTACACTGGAGCCATTGCAGTTCAAGATTCCTTTTGGTAGAGACCGGATGGCTACGGTCGATGTTCGGTTGATAGCGCGACTTCTGAACGTGCCCTATGGTGATGTTCATCCCAGTGCAAAGAATTTGAGGAGTAAGCGTGAGCAAGATCGCCGTACCAGGTTCTTATGCGGTAGACTGGTTTCATGGCAGCCTAACAATAGCCTCAAGGCGTCTCATATGTCTGATGATTTACGCCTACTGCACTACATTTGCACGTTCAACGTGTATCCCAGGTCAACAAATCGCATTGAATGTACACGCCTTATGGTTGATTTCTTATATCAGGTGGCCTAGGGAGAAAATGTGTGTATGGCCACTTTCATCTTGCGACAGATTATCCTCATAGCGAAATCAAGAAGAACGTCTGAGTCGCTTCCTTTTGGCCGACTATATGCAAGATCGCGCTTGAGTTTGCTTACAGACTCGGGCCGGAGTTGCCAGTTTTGATTCACTGCATTGATGAGTCTACCATGGTCAAGATGAAGATCGGGTCTCAGTACCATGAGACTCAGCTTGAGGAGGATAGCGAGGATGATTTTGATGATGAAGAGGATCCAAGTGAGGGAGAACCTGGAGCAGAAGTTGAGGAAGAAGTCCAGGAAGAGGTAGAAGAGGAGGCTCAGGATACAGATGAGAGCCCTCCTCCTTCTGATCAGGCTACTGGTGATGATCGCATTGCCCAAATTGAGGAGAGCCAGGTTACCTTGCGAAGGGAAGTTCAGGAACTTCGGACTGAGGTAGAGGATACTAAGGCCGTTATGAAGAGAAAATTTGACAAGGTGACTCGCACCTTGAAGGCGATCCTGTGCTGCTTGCAGGATAAGGGTGCTCCTCCTCCGTCACCTGACTCAGACTAGCGATGAGATCTTAGATGTTGTTAGTAGTAGTTAGTCGTTTCCTCTTTAAGTTGTGTAAGCCTGTTAAGGCTAGTGTTTTACTTATGTTGCTGTTGTAGCTTTAACTGTCTTAGTTTCCATGTACTTCTTGTCATGATACTTGTAAGGAGATATCCCTTGTATTATAACAATTTTGATTTAATGAAATGCATGGCATTTTTTGGCTTGTTATGTGAATGTTTGTGTTGTGGTTTGGGCTTAATATAGCCGAATTTGGTTAGATGGAATGCATGCCATTTCATTTCTCTGTAAGGTATTGTCCCTAGTATGGGTGTATCCTATGGTTTCCACTGCCATATTGTAAATCTTGGGATTAAGCCTAAAAAATTAGTTTTTATCCCAGTCCACCCTCCTACCAAGCATACCACTTCTAATCCCGACATGGGACTAGGAATGCCGTTCCATTAGGCTGTAGATTACGGACTAGTCTACTAGTTACCTTAAGTAGTGTAAAGCCTGTATATGCTAAGGAATAGTAGGTTAGATTTACTTGGAATGAGACTCCCTTCCTTGGATAGATCCTCATAACATCCATAGACTCCTTTAGTAACTCTTAGAAAGCTTATGTAACTTAGAACCATTCACTCTTAAGGGAGACTTATAAATCCCTCAGGTCGAACTTAGAATAAACCAACACATCCCTTAGAATTGCCTTCCCCAAGGGCTTATTGTATTCAGGAACGCGGAGTAAAGGAACTGCATATAAGCGATGTATTTGCGGTTTGAATCGACTTCTTAATCCTAGTGGTTACCAATAAATCCTTTGCTCTGATCAAGTAGAAGATCGGCATCGACTCGGATTAAGAATTGATACAATAAATCTTCTGTCCTAGCTAGACAGAAAGTCTATGTATCCGGCTCAGACCTACTACACAACCTTTCTTCTGTGATGGCCCAACCACCTATAACCAAACGTGATCATATTGCCTTTGGGAAATGGCGAGGACTTAAAGCTAGTAGAGAATTCGACATCTTGCCACCAACTCATACCTGCCCCTGAACTCAACCACAATAGAGATTAGGCTCATCTCTATCGCCATAGATACTAATGCCATAGAACGCATCATTAGCAAAGGAAAACCATTGTAATGAGAGGTTGTTTCCTAATTCATGTCAAGGATAGCTCCTAAGTTGCACCTCGTTCCGATATACGGAGCGATGCAAAGATTCTTGAACTTTAAGTAGAACTAAGTTTTAAGGGGGGTAGAACGTATTGAGTCCAATCCAGTTAGGTTAGTCAACGCTACCGTTCGATCAGAGTGGCGCAGCGGAAGCGTGGTTGGCCTCTTCCCCACTGGCCCAGGATCGAAACATTTGAGTTAGGATATACGTACGGTTAGGTCATTAAATAGGATTTGAACCTTCCTTAGAATGTTAAGACTGAAGTCTTGCTAGATACTCTTTACCCTTCGCCAATTTCGGGGACGAAATTATGTTTTAAGGGGGGTAGATTGTAACACCTCAGATTTTTGCCAACCTGGGATTAGACGTCCTTAGGCAATGGTTCAACCAAAACACCTTCGTAACTGCTCAGAACCCAATTCCATAGCCAGAGAAATCACTTAGGATTAATTCCTTTAGAAACTAAGCATAAGTTAGCTAGCGCAACGTTAGAGTAGCTGAGAAATAGTCCCTGATCACTTTAAATAGGTTCTACGAGACCCAAAACGAGTAGAACCAATGACGCTATAATACTCTAAAACCTCGGATCAAACTCTAAACCGGTTTGTTCTCTGGACCTCTTTGAAACTTTGTATTGGATCTAGACCACGCGGCGAAAGTCCGATACCTACAATCTTAGACCGTTAAAACCGCCTAGGTAAACTTGACAATCATTTCGAAAATCAAGTCCAACCGATATTCGCAGGATATTTCATTGAGCCTGGACTGAAGAGAGTGAGAATAGGGTTAGATTTGGAATTTGAAATTTAAATCTGGCACATGACTTGACGCATCAGTATTAAGCATTCTGACCATCAGAATTCAGCCAAATTACACCCTTGGATCAGGAAAAATTTCTATTTCATATCATGAGATTTGTAGGCCTGATCTACGTGCGGTGACCGCTGAACTGAAATTGGACCGCCACGTGCGATTTACGAACATTGATGGTCTGAAAATGGGATGTGAGCGACATCCGACATGCATGAACTTAAGTCTGATCGCGTTCGGCCAGGGGACCACCAGAAATGTCCTTTTGGACCGAAACAACCCCGATTTGGTTAGGTATCAAGTAAACATTGTTTCCAAGCCTGTTTTGGGCAAGAATTAGGTTATAAAAGGGGCTTAAACCCTCACTCCTCTCACCCATCCTAATTTGCTAGAAACCCTAGCAAGAGTGAGAGAGAAAGTGAGAGTTTGTGAGAGAGGGTGGAGGAGAATTCCCTGCTGCTTGTGCTACCTGTTGCACGTGCCTAAGCAACGCTCCTCAATCACTTTTTCGGTGATTCCGTTGTGATTCTAGGTAAGAAAACACCCCAAACACTTGCTGATTTATCGTTCCCTCATTTCCATAGCGAAGTAGCTTATAGATCTTGTGTATTAAGTTGCCTATTCACTGTAGTGGAAGCGTATACGCTCCGTTCGAATTGTTACGCTTCTAGGAGAAAAGGTGTGGATTTTAGACGCTTTGATTGACTGTTTCCAACGCTTTCAATGTCGTTTAATAGTAGATTATCGACGACAACGCCGTTTGACATGTACAACATGCCGTCCGTTTCCTATTTTGTAAGCAGACGAAGAATATGAGATTTAGGGCATTTTAGTCATTTGTAGGAAGTACTGTATTTATCCATAATTTTTTGATGTGATTGACATGGCTTCTTGTCGCATTAAGATACTAGGAATGTGTGCATAATTAGTTTGGCGAAGAGATTCGCCTAAATACGCACTTGAGTCAACATACTATATGTAGACTTAAGTGTGTAGTTTAAGTGTTTGTATAAATGCTTGTATTAGTATGTATTAAATTAAATGGTGTTATGAATTAGTTTGAGATTACTTTCTCAATTAATATGCTGATGTAAATGATTTCCTACATGTTAGCTATATGCATGATTTCATTATATGTATGAAATGCATGTGTTAGATGATTTACTTAAGTGGTATGTTATAACATGTGTTAACATGCTCACATAGTTGTATTTCATTTCCATTACTCCTACAAGATTGCTGATGTGGATTCATAATTTTTTGGGACTATACCTAGTCCAGGCAGTCGGTAACCGAGTAAAGTTGTGGTTGGCTTATCTTTGTCATGAACGACGCATCGATGAACGCGAACCGTGTTTTGGAGTTGGCGGTAGTGGTTAGGCCACACGAGGTGTTTTACACACTTCATGTCGTTCGACTTGAGATGAGCTCGTGCTAGTCGAGCCCGTCAAGCAACCTGACTGGCCTTAGTATGTTCACCTTATATGAGTCATAACTGCTTGAACCTAGGGTACTGAACTTACCATTGTAAACCCTATCAACCATGGTACCTTGATCCATAAAGACTCATGTGTCGGGCATGGTGGTATGGGACACCGTGGTCGAGCTGTCGGCTTACGCTGGGGCCACAAACCTCCCTGTACTGACCAGTGAGCACCTATGACTCGTGAGCAGATTATGGTGGTATGGGACACTATATTCTTGCTGTCGGCCTACACTGATCAGGCGACGAGTCCTTTGTAGTGACCGCGAGCGTATTCTGAGTCTATGGGAGGCGACGACCCTTCCGTAGCAGTGAGAGTATAGTAGGCTTGTATTGATAAGGTGATGGGGGAGCGGTGTAACGAGTGTGAGCAATAGCCTTGGCAGCCCTTGCAGCGACCTACAAAATATACATCGTATGAGATTACTAAGAGTGACGACCGTAGATAGGATCTGTGTTGGGATTGATATAAGGGAAGTACCTTAGTTTCTCAAACCTGCTATTTGAATGGACTAATAATAACTCGGTAATCATATCACCATCACATTGCATGTGCCTGGAAGATGTGGAGCACTGTGGGATGATTGCATGCCGCGGGCGTGAGATGGTGCCGTATGAGGGAGATCGTCGGTGAGGGCATCCATCATGTCATGTCATATTGCATTAACAACAGTATTAGGATTGTTTGATTTACTGCTTTACTATTATCGCATGATTGATTTGAGAATATGCTAATCCTTGCTCTCTTATTCCACTGAGTTAGCTACTTACTCCCACGTTACGGGATGGTATTTCCGGACACCCACCAGTCCCTATTTTGGTTACAGATGATGGCGCTGCTTAAGAAGCGGAGCTGGACTTGATAATGATAAGGAGGATCTCTCCTTTATGCGTGTTCTGATTGACGGGATTACAGGGAGGTTGATTAGATGCCATGACACTTGTCATTTTATATTTTCAGAGCACTCATGTATATTCCTTTTTCTCTTTTGAGGTATACATGTGTATGTTTGACCTGGTAACATGTTCACACTCTGGAGACTTTCGATCAATTATATATTATATGTGAGTATCATAGTCTTCCGCTTGTTAAATTTAATCGTCTCTGGAATATGATATGCTGTTCTGGCTTAATCCCACTCATGTTTAATACATTAACACTGACAACATTCAATCATACACATTTATGTTGCATAAATAACATTTTGAAACTCGGGAGTTGGGTTTTTACTTGACCTCCAATTTTCGGGATGTTACAGAACTAAAGTAAGAAATAAAGTTTCATATCACTTTCAACTGCTGAAGCTGAATACATTATGGCAGGTAATGCATGTACTCAGCTTGTATGGATTAAAAAAAATGCTAAGCTATTATGGAATTGCGCAAGATTCTATGGTTTTATATTATGATAATTCCAATGCAATTAGTATCTTTAAAAATCTAATCCAGCATTCATGGACCAAGAATATTGACATTAGATATCACAACATTCGTGAATTAGTGGAAGAAAAGATAATTTCTTTGGAATATATTCCGACCGAGACTCAACTTGCTGACATATTCACAAAATCGCTCGATAAAATCAGGTTTTCTTAATTGAAATTTGATCTTAGTATGTGCAATATGAATTGTTGATTCATGTATTTTTGTATCATAATGTATATAGTTGTTATTTTAAATGTTTAAATTTTAAATTTTATATAAAATTATACATTTATACTTTGTACGACCAGTTGAGTAAATACTCGACCAGTCGTGGTACAACCGGTCGAACATTACTCAACCAGCTGTGAACCGCAGGTTTGGTGCATTATTTGGGGGAAAAATTATTTTTTTCTCATTTTGGTTGTCTTCTCCAATGGCTCCTAAGTCGACCGATCGAACCCATCTGCTATTTCTTCAAGGTTAGTGCATTATTTTCATTTTCCTTGTAGATTTAAGTTCTTTGCACTCCCTTTTTATCATTTATGTGGTTTATTTCTTGATTAATAGTTATTTTTGGGGTTTTCTTCTTAAAAATCTGATCTATTGGAAACCCACACTACCTCTTTTGTAATTTCTTTATTTCATGATATCTTTGTTGCAAATAGAAGGTAGAACCAAGAAGATAGGATCTCGTGGTCCCTCTACTTTTAGGTCGACTACTATCATAGTGTGCCACCTTCGGTCGCCCAAATTTGATCCCTCTTATGTGTAGGATATTCAGCTGCACAATGTTATAGTAGAACGACCTGTTAATGTTGATCATTTGGTTCCATTTGATATCCTTCATTTCCTTCAGTCTGTAGGATGGGATAACATACTATATTGAGGTAGGTTCGCATACCACTCCATTGCGCAGGCTATGTATGCTTGCATTACTAATTTTTCTACTGAAAATCTAACCTTTACTATAACAACCAGAGAAGGTCCATTTGATATAGACCGTCATCTTATCTCTAGCTTAATGGATTTACTTGTCAATGAAGAAGGTATTTCCATTAGCACTCTAGTAGAAAAACCATTGAAACTAAGAAATGAATGCTTACTAAAGATTTATGCAATACAAATGCAGAATGGAATACTGCTGGAAATGCACTTGCCTCAAAGTTTTTGTTATCCAGATACAGAATCCTTCATAGGATATTCATTTTGAATGTTTATCCTCGTTCTGGTAACAAAACCAAACTCACTACATTCATGGTTCGTATTCTTCATTCCATCATTTCTGGTACCTCTGTATATCTTCCTTCCTTGATTTGTCATTGCATCATTCAGTTCCATCTCCATCCAGGATATAGTGACATTTCCTTCACTTATCTTATGACTGTGTTGGCCACCCATAGTTTAGTAGCTATGCCTATTAGAGAAGCTTCCATTCACCACCCACCATTCAACAACTCCAATATTAACAAGATGAATTTGAAGCTGGCCCCAGGCCAAATTAATGTGGGTGTTGGTGGAGCTAATGCCGCAATGAAGAGGAGGGTGATTTGCCTATAGATGACATCAATATGGATGATATTTTTGATGAAATCAAATCTGACTTAGCAGATGATCCTAATTATCAGTCATCTGCCTTTGATGCACGGTTATGCTCACTTGAGGAGAAGATAGAAAACATGAATGTGTCCCATGACTTGCAGTTCAAATATATGCGCAAATTCTTAGGTGCCTTAACAAGAGACTTTATCAAATTAATCCTACCATACCTACTCCTTCATTAGGTTTAGATTAGTATCTGAATATCTATTTTGTAATAACTTTTAAGATTCTTAGATTTCTTTTGTTTTATGGGGTAAAACATGATTGAACATGCTTGCTTATGAATTTGATTAACTTGGTAATTTAGATCATATATTTTCTTCTTCCTCATTACTCTTCTTATTCTACCTTATTTATCTACTTCCATTTATTAGTTCCTTCCTTTGTCATATTCCTCCAAAAAGGGGGAGAATTTTATCATGCTTGTGATATGTAGCATGTGGATTGTGGATTGTGGATAGGTAGCCATCCATTATTTTTTCTTGTAAGGGGAAGCATTGTTGGGGGAGTAGATGCGAATTATTTTGACCTCTTTATAACTGGTGCATGATTCTTTAACCATGTTGTAACTGGTTTATATTGATAACTGATGCATGATTCTTTATTGTGCATATTATGCTTATTTTTAACAAAGTGTGTTTTATCACTAATTTGATAAAGGGGGAGATTGTAAGTGCTATATTTTCTAGCTCCTATGATTGTTAAATTTTGTAGTGGAAAAATCTCTTGGAATCTGTGTCTTGTATAGCGCATCTACATGTTCAAGACTGTGCATCTCATGTACAAGAACAAAGGTTTTTACCTCAAGAACTTCAAATGTAAGATCAAGAGATATTCATGCTCAAGTACAATATCATGTGATAGTTCACTCCTTCAAGCTTCAAAATTCAAGGTTCCAAAGCTTCATCTAAAGGCAAGACAATAGTCTTTACTTTGGTACTCAAAACTCAAGATGAAATACAAGTCAAGTACTTCAAATTCAAGCTTCATCATATGTCAAGATCTCAAGCTTCGTGAACTTCAAAGAACAATTATCAACTGAAGCAAAAGAAGATTTAATGTTCATACATCGCTAATAAGGTATGAATGACCCTAAATTGACCATAGGATAGGTTATTTTGAATACATAATTTAATTGGGTCATTTTATTAGTGCATAGTCTGTTTTTTGACTAGTCTTAGACTAAGTTTGACTAATCCCATTTTCTCATCGAGTGAAGGGTACGAAATAAATCAGATTGGTTTTTCGATCAAAAGTACTATGTGAAATCTTCAGTTTTTTTCCTCTTCCTAGTACTGGCTCAACCAGTCCAAGAAATCCTCGACCAGTCCTAAATCTGTTACTAATTTTTAAGATTTTTTTGTTATTGCCTCGACTAGTCCTGGAGACTGCTCGACCAGTCCAGTGAACAGTTCTCGACCAGTCCTATAGGCTCAACTCAAAGTCCAACAACTAAATTGAGTCCCACATGACCAGTCGTGGACAGGACTCGACCAGTCATGGAGGCCACTCGAACGGTCGAGCAGGTCTTTCGACCAGTCATGGAACGGTCTAATCTTATCATGCCCAAAATTTTAAAAGTTTGATAGTCCTTCGACCAGTTGAGCTGTCCTCTAGACCAGTCGAAGGAGCGATTTTTGTACTTATAAATAGAGCATGATTTTTAGAGTTTGATATCCAATTCAAGCAAAATCAAAACATCGCTCTGAGAGATAAGTTAGTGATATTCTTGAGCTATTTAGTGCTCATTTCATATTCTATTTAATTAGCTTTTTTGCATTTGATTTTGAGTTTCTACATTCCAATCTTATTTGAAAAACGGATTGAAGTTTTCCATTTCTTGGAATCAAAATCAAATTAAGCTAGCCCAAGGTGATTTAATCTAAAATCAATTTAGAACTTAGATCCATTTCATAAGTGAGTGTGAACATTAAACATCTACGTTGAACTTCTACTCCGAATTGGTTCTACTGGTCTGCATCAAAGGAGAATATCCAGATAAGTATTTTACAGTTTTGTAAATTCATTCTTTTGGTTTCTTTGAGATTGTGCCAGAACAATCTCTTTCTTTTGGTTTGTCTGAGGTGATCCAAAAAACTCACAGTATGGGTTTTTGAATTGTGTAAGCCCACTTGAAAGACACAATTGTGAGGGTTTTAGGTGAACTTTGAAAAACCTATTTTATACTAAACGCTAATATCTACTGTGTGAGGATATTAGGAGTGGAGTAGTTATGTGGTTATTTTTCTAAACAGTTGGTTCTACACACAAGCGAACCACTATAATTTCTTATCTTGTGGTGATTGATTGTTTATTTCATTGTGTGGATGTTGTAATTTCCCTTTATGCATTTGTGGAGGATGTTGTAATCTTTTTATGTATGTGTGGGAATGTTGTAATAGCTTAGTTATTTTCTTTGCTATTTATTTCTTTATTCCTTTGTATCAATTTGAGTTTTTGATACACAGACCATTCTAGGAATCAGGTTGTCCTACCATAAGCCATCGATTTTTGGTGTAAGGTTGTCCTTAGAACAACATCTGTATCAACCTCTCAATACTTGTACACTTAAGGTTGTTATTCATTTCTACATTGTGGGCTTGTTTAATTGCTATGTTTATTTATATTTGTTTAAATTTCACATTTAATTTTTAATTTGACATAGTCCTATTCACACCCCCCCCCCCCCCCCCCCCCCCCCTCTAGGACTCTTAGCTCGGCCTTTTCAATAGACACTGGGTATGACTGAGGTTTGAGGAGATCAGTGTCTTTATTCAGCCACTGAAAGCATAAAAATGGATCAGGTGATGGTCAGAGGGTGGGAGTTCGTCCTCTAATGATGGGTTCCTCTTTGACCTCCATTTGAAAGGACTTTCTTAATGCCTAAAGAGTGGAATATGAAGTGATAATCGAAAATTCAAACGTTGAAGAGCCATCAATTGTTGGATTTATGCTAAGGAAAGTGAGTAAATACAGTAAGTAAATGATTACTCTAAAGGAAAGGAATTACTTAATAAGAGTCACGATTACACTATGGAATGTGAATTCCATGGGATAATTGAAAGATAATTGAAGACAATTGGTTTGTTTGGGTTAGTGTGAGACGTTTTTTTCCTGTTGACATCTTCTTCTTTTTTTTTTTTTATAGCTTTGATCCAAGCATTCTGGTTCCTTCTCACGATCTGACAATTTTCATAATCAATTTTGTCCATGCTGTACTTCCAAATTCTTCCCACAATATGGTCTTTGCCTTTTTGAAGAAAAGGACTGTGATGTTTAAGTATTGACATTAAATATTCGCACGTGTTTCCATCATAAAGCATGTCAATATTAAATGGTGAATGTGTCTTGTACAGACATATTTCTTTAAAAATAGCCGTTCTGCTATGAAAAGGGGTGCCTCTTAATTAATAACGCCTCTAAATCCCTTGTATATACAAAACCCTATTTTTGTGATTCATACAATTCTCATCTCTTTCTTCTTTTTCTCTATTTCTTGCTCTTCTTCAACCATGACTTCTTCTTCGTCTGCACCTTCTTTCAACCAAAAAGACATTATGGCCGTAATGGATCTTTTTTCAGACTATTGTTCGATAGATACAATCTTCAAATCCTCGGTCCATGAAAATGCTTATGGTCTAGGTCCTTCATTTTCTCCGAATATCGCGGCCGAATCGTTACAACCTCTATATCCATTTTTCACTGTTTGCTCTGGAAGCAATATCCTGATTCAATCTGGAGATATACCTGATGCAACAAATGTATTCAAGACATCGATATTATCATCGAAACCTCTTCCTGGATGGGAAGATTCGTTCAATAAAGTATAAGGCCAACATGAAGATTTGTGGAAAGAAATTGGGATTTTTGAGTGTATCAAGTGTTCTCTTGTGGAGTATCTCCCCAATATCCCTCTTCTTCTAGCATTAACTTCATTATGGAGCATTTCTATCAATACTTTCATGTTCAATTATGGACCGATGTGTGTCTCCATTAAGGACATTTACCATCTTACCGAACTCCATCAAGGACATTTACCATATTACCGAACTTACTCCTTTCGGTATGCCTTTTATGCAAAGATTGAGACTGGACAACGCAATAGTTTACCTAACAAGAATGTTAAAGGCTACACCAACTTCATGCATTCTTACCGCAAAGTCACAAGATCGGTTGAAGAACTTGAGTATCATGCTTTTCTCCTCCTTTGGATCTGTTGTCATCTTCTGTGTGTTAATGCTCAACAAGTCATGACTGAATACATCGCTCTAGCCGAACACTTGGTTGAAGGTCAATGAATAGCCTTAGCATCATTTGTTCTCAGCCATTTGTATAGATGAGTCTATGATGTTAATTCAATAGGGTTATATTCAGCTGGAGGTCCCATGTGGCTCGTATAAATGTGGTTCGTTGCATATTTCTGGCCACAACTATTCAGTTAAGATCACATTGACTGATCGTTCACCTTATATGGCGACCGAATCTTGCACATCCTAGTGGAAGTTGCTATTGTTGTTGTGTACCTACAGGAATTATTTGCCCTCAGTCTCCTTGATAATGGTCCATCCTTGATGCCCTTCTCGGAGAGAAACTTACGGACCAACATGGCTTTCCGGACAATTTGACCTTGTTGATAAACATGAGGTCGGTCAGCTTAATCATGCCTAGAATTGCTTTGTTATCAGCCGAGATTTGGCTTTTGGTGGCGTGATAGGGAAAGGAAAGAATGCAAAAGTAGGTGTTGAACAGTATCACCCTTCTCTATTTGCTCGACAGTTGGGTTTCGTTCAACACATTCCCTATCCTCTCACTCACATAACTAACAACCAACATCCCTTCAACCGTATGATAGTTACAGACTAGGAATTTTATGGATCTCTCAAATTATCTTATCACAAACACTACGCCAAAATCGCTGTTTTGGGATGGACCAAATCCGTCGTAAAACCAAATAAACGATGGACTTCGTCCGTCGCTGTTTACTGGGTCATTTTTGGTTTTACGACGGATTTTATCCGTCGTTTCATCTGCGACGGATAAGGTCCGTCGCATCATAGCGATAGATAAAATTTGTTATAAACAGAAAAAAATCTGTTGGCCATATTTAAAAAAATAGTCACTTAAAACATTAGCGACGGATAAGGTCCGTCGCTAATATGAGTAAGCGACGGACCTCAATTTGTCGTTGATTTTCAATGTTCAGAAATTAGCGACGGATTTGGTCTGTCGTTAAAATATCTATAAATAAAAAAAAATACCAATAATTTATTATTATTATGTTTTCAATCTTGCACCTGATAGTCATTCAAAAAATAATTCACACTATTGTTTGATAAGAATCCTATTCACAAAAGTGGTAACAAATTGAGGCTAAAAATGTTTATTTTTTTAAATACTTGTTTAAACTACTAATCCATTCATTCAATCCACTCATAAAACAATCAATCATGAAAGCCATAATACTAACAAAATAATTAATAACAGCCTATTTAAAATTTAACTCAATCAAACTGTTACACAACATTAGGTTCCACAAATAATACAAAGTCGTGCGTTAAGTCGGCGCACTTCTCTATCACAAATACATGATGCTTCGAATGGGCTTTAGGGAAAGGTGGCGTAGATGGATCGATTCGTGTGTTAAGTCGGTGCACTTCTCTATCACAAATCCGACAACTTTTTCATCAAATATCTGTACTCGTTGGATCTCGCCTGTTTGCTTAAACAAATTATTGTTCTTGATTCAATGTCTTCCACATTGTAAAAATGGTGCCTCATTCAATGTCATAAGCTGCACCAAGAAACAAAGGTAAAAATGGTGCCTCATTCAATGTCAGTCTAAAGTTGAAGAAAATTTCCTCAACAACATAGATAAGATAATATCATCTGATAGAAGAATGGGGTGCTTGTATGCTAATCCAGACTGTCAAAAATTAGATGCGTGATGCATGCATAACTACAAAAAAAAAAATCAAAATAAGCGACAGAAAAGCAGAAAAAAAATCTAAATAACTACAAAATAATCAAAATCTGAGCACAAATTATATTCATCCATGTCCTAAAAAATCCAAATTGAACACCATCACTTTACATCGTATAAAAACTACTAAAATCTTCCCAATACTGAAGAAAAGGTATGCAGATCTAAAAGTGAAGAATTATTTAATTTTCTTACCGGTAGTAAGACCACTGGCATAAAGTGAGAGAACTGCCTAGATAGCAACATACATAGCAGGAGTGTTGAAGGTTTCAAAAATTATTCGAGTCATCTTCTCAAGGTTAGCCTCAGGATTGAGAGAACAACCTGGATAACAACATACATAGAATGAGTGTTGAAGGTTTCAAACGTTATTTGAGTCATCTTCTCAAGGTTTCAAACATTAATTATTTCAAATAGTTGCCTACAATATCCATTAGATCTGGGTGAGTGATTATCAACCAATGGGTACATCAGAGGAATGCATGTCAATCAGCACCAGATTTCACAATCCGGATTCTAATTGAGAAAAACTTCATAACGTTCACACTCCTAAACTTCCATTTGACTCAAACTGAGAGCAGAAGAGAAAAGATAGCAACTCTATAGCCATGATGTAACACATGATGAATGTTTCAGTAGAATTATTTTAACAATGGAACTGATATGATTCAATTGATTCATAAACATGGACACAAAGTGAAAAGAGACACAGGCACTCAAAAATTGTACGTCTTACATTAAATCAAGTTAAACCAACTAAATCGAGGAATCTACTGTTGCTAAGTCACAGTCCCAAAATCAAATTGGTTGAGTAATCCTAAGCTTTGATTCATGGAGAGCATTATATAGGAAACTGTTGGAAAATAGTACTCACAAACCTTTTGAATACTAAGAGCAGGTAATGACTAATTCTCTAGTCACTCCATCTTTATGAAGAGTTTTGGATTTCATATGCCTCCTGGAAAATCAAATCCTCAAATTTCACATTAAATGAGGTGATTAAAATAAGTAAATCAGTAGACTAAAATTTGAAAAAGTTCAAACTGAAATAAGACAGACTTGTGTTATGTGAGCACAAAACAAAGCAATAAACTGTACTTGTTGGATTGGCTCTAGTACACAGCACAATTTAATAACCTTGACAGATGCATCGAGAGATATGCGATGTCCAATCAATATGAATATTGGTTTTGAAGAACCTTGAGTACATCGCATTGCCTGCACAAAATTTTGTAATTCAAAACAAAACCATATGATGTAGAGGTAACTAGCCTGAGTTGAATTCTCTTACGACTCCTCATATGCGCCCAGAGTTCCCAATCAAAGTGATCAGATCCTTGGCACGATTTTCTCACTTTCCACATATTTCTATCAATATTGGATGATGACAACCAATTACTAACTTTAAATTACCCTAGAAAGTTTGTTTTTTTTTTTCTTAAGAAAGGACATTTCTACTTTTTTTTTTCTTTTTCCTAAAAAATGAGTATGGTTCAATTTTCACAGGAAATACATCAACTGAAAATACAAAGAAATTGAAAAGACCCTAAATGTGTCTAGTGAGTACCAAATGATAAATAAATAAATGAAAATCCTTTATAGATTGAAGCATTTTATTTTTAACAAGGCACTTTCATCAAGTGAGATGCAACCATTTAAGTTTTGTACACCAACAAAAAGATTTTAAGTAAAAAGAACCTTCATTTACGGCATGTTTGTGTAAAAGAAGTCAAAAATTCTTTTTGATTCTGACATGAATAGGTGGCAGACATGCCAACACATCAGATTTTCAGTCCATGCCAAAAGGATCAACAAAAAAAGATACAACCATAGAAAACAGTGAGCTGATCAAATCTGATGCCTAAATCTGAATCTAAAATTTGAAATCTGAATCTGAATCTGAAATCTGAATCTGAAATCTGAAATCTGAAATCCAAATCTGAATCTGAAATCTGAAATATGAATCTGAAATCTGAATCTAAATCTGAATCTAAATCTGAAATCTAAAATCTGAATCTGAAATCTGAATTTGAAATTTGAGGATTGTAATGGTGGATATCCATTCACTATTGTTTTCTTATGGTGTGGTCAACCTGAGATTTATTAACAATCCAAACCACTAATACTCTGACATATCATGCCTCTTGATATGCAATATCTCGGGATTTTTACACGTGGAACTCATTAACTTAAAATAAACCGACTAAATTTTAAAATCCATTGTATATAAATCACAATCCTAAAATCATATTGGTTTAACAATCCAAACCACTGATTCATTGAGGACTTGTTTGTTGAAATAGGGCCATTGGCTATTTTTCATTTTAACCCTCCAAAAAATGCCCGTTAAAATAAGAGTATTGTTTTTACCATGATACATCTAAACTGAAGACCCATAGTTTGTAAAGTGTAGTTTGAGTTACTTGTAAGCTTATAGAACTCTGATGCCACATTTTAGAGATTTACCGATAATACATTTCAGAGACCTACATTTCCTGGCTTAAAAATCACAAAAAAAGGTGAATTTTATTTCCCCAAGGGCTGGTTAAATGCCCAAAACACCACTGGATCAAATATCCACAATCAAACAGGCAAATGTTCAGGCACCAATTCCAAGCGGGCATCTTTCTAGAAATTGTATCCTATAAGAAATATTGTCAAAGCAATGTGATTAGCAATATGAATCATTCATTTTATATCATATTGCACACCACACTATATGAATCGTAGGTTCAAATTGCATATCCCAAAAAACTGTATGAATCACATTGAATCATATGATTATTTACATTGAGTTGTCAGCTAAATGTGGATTGCATAAATGGACCCAAATTTATATATATATATATATATATATATATATATATATATATATATATATATATATATATATATATATATTTCATTTTCTTTTTTACATGTTCTTATTTTTATCTGTTTTCTTTAAAACATGTAAAAAACCCTTTCCTATTAAAAATCCTTATGTTTGTCTTTGGAGAGAAGGGAAGGTGGAGATTTTGATATTCAGAAACCCAAAACAATCAGAATATCTTTTTCTTTGGTCAAAAGAATCAAAATGCCACTTAAGGACTCTTGCACATTTTTAAGGTAAAGTCCTTGAACACAAAACATAAAGGCAAGAATCCTTTAACATTATTACGATCTTTATGCATCATAAAAGTTCTCAATTGCTTATATGATGGCATGTATTACTTTTCTTGGTGCACACTGATGATTATTTATATTTTTCAGATTTTTTTTTTATATATTTTAAGAAAATCAGAAAAAAAATCTTATAATTTACAATTCAATTTGCAATTCGATACAAGAGAGCTATTACAATTTGCAATATGATAATGATTTTGACAACATGGCCTGTGAGGCATATTTATGCCCCATGCATCCTCTCATCTGTCACTCTATTTGCCACAAAGCAGAGACAGCTGTATGCAAAAGCACGCGTACATGTGCATGCATGCATGCATGTGGACTCCTAAGTGTTTTTTAGGATCCACATCCAACTGACACTAGGCATGGTAAGGGGTTGAATTTGAAGAGGATCAAAATTTTAGGTGGACCACATCATAGGAAATAATGGTAATTGAATGCCTACCATTAAAAACTTTTGGGGGTAAGAAAAGTTTTGGATGAAGCTGATATTTGTGATTTCCCTTAATCAATGTCTATGTGTCCTTATCAACAGGTTGGATGGAAGATAAACATTACAGTGGGCCCTAGGAAATTTTTAATTATGGGAGTTCAATCACCACTATTTCCTATTTCCTATGGTTTAGCCCACTTGAGATCTTGATCTAGTTCATTTTTGGATTTACACTCTGAGATGAGCTGCCAAAATGGATGGACAGCGTGGATATACAACAGATAAATCAAGGTGGGCCCCATGATCACGGCCTCGCCTAGGTGTTTTTCGGCCTCACCGAATTCGCATTCCTTGGAACGGCCCAAAAGATCCGAGTTTCTTTCGATGAGGTTAGTGCAATGCTAGGAGATTTTGCAAATATGATTGTAAGGGGTCATCGAGGCACACGTGCGATGTATTTCATCCATCGACCATGTTGGGCCCACCTGAATATGCCTAGAACTGATATAACTGGGTGCGGGTTGGATAGTGACAAGGTCATGCAAGACGTGGATGAAGCGAAAACACAAATATCAGCTTGATCTGAAACTTCTCCATCTCTTAAGAAGTTTTTAACGTTGGACATTCAATCCCCACCTTCTTGTCCAATTAATCATTGGACCTGCTTCTTTTATTAGCTCACATCTAAAATTATTTGAAAAAGTTGATGGACGATGTGGATCAAACACATAAATCATGGTGGGGGCGTAAAGAAGTTTCACGGGTTACAGGTTGATTTTGTATTGCGCAAACAATTTAAAAGAAAAAATTGAAAAGGGGTACTTTTGGAAGTAGAAAACAGTTTTTTCTTTAGTTAAAAATAAAAATAAAAATCCAGGAGAACGAGAAAAATGAAAAAGAAAATTTGGAATTTTAGTTGAGGAAAATGAAGGTTATTGATATTGGCACCCACCGCAATGATAAATACATCTTTTCATTTCCAATTTTTGGTAAGAAATGGTATAACTTACACCTATGGGCTTCTGTATCACTGAAAGTCAAAAGGGTAATTGTGAATGGGGGCTCCTAACTAAAACTCGATACATGCATATTAGAATTATTTTCCTCAGTAAATTAAAGAATGCAACCCCTTGAAGGCAAGAAATGAACTAGACCAAAGTCCAATGTCACTCATCCAAGTCCAAAGTGACTTGGACGCATGGTATTAAAAAATGGTTATGTTATGGCCATTATGTAACAATGTTGTTCGAATGGTTTTTAATGTATCTCTTGGGTTCCAGAACTTGCAATCAGAAACCAACAATCCAAAGACTAAGATGTTCTCGGTCTTCCAAGTTCTTTTACTCGATTTTCCACTCAAAACAAAATGTTTACTATTGATCCTAGTATTATCTACTACATACTAGTAACATACAACCAATATTGGGGCACCATACTATAATACAAAATTTCATGTCCCCCTAAACAAGTCATCCTCCATTGATAACATATATATATATATATATATATATATCATAAGTTTTTTATTTTCATTTACATTCACAAATACATTCATCATCCATCCAACTATTAACAACATTTACAAAAAATAAAATATATCCAACCAATTCTTAATAATAATTTGCAACTTAGCCTGCTAGGAACCGTCATGCACGGTATGTCTTACGACAGAGCGGGTTCTGAGGAGTTACAAGTTGACCCTGACGACAACATATAAATGAAGAAATAAAGATATAAATGATTCAAGATTAATTAAAGGTTTCGAGAACTTACATCCACCTCACTCTTATTGCCAAGTAGTCCTGACGAAAATGCATCCACACTACAAGAAGGGAAAAAAATAAATAAATTTGTGGCTGCACCGATACGGTCTAGTATGAACGACTGCCTACGTACCTAATGTTGGAAGGTTGGGATCAAGCCACTGCGTAGTTCTTAATATTTAAATCAGAACATGTTATGCATAAGCAAAGAAAAAATCAAAACAAATCATAATAGAAATATGTGTACCTTCTATCATGCATAAGAAGATGAAAAGCTGAAACAAATCACTAGATTAGTCAAGCAAAACTACTAAATAATTCAAGATAAAGATTTAGTCAAATAATATCCAAAATAACCTCAAACACAATCCACATGTCCTGACCAAATTACAAAAATATGTTCTTGACTAAAGAAAAGTTTTAAGTAAACTCCTTTAATATCTATGTTTTCGTCAGCACTCTAGGCCAAACGAGAACAACACCCACGTCGCAATCGGCTAACGTCTTCTCCATGTCACCAAACATATTCGCATTGGGAACTTCAACAACATCCAATATAACTTTGATGCAATCTAGAGGGATTCCTGCATTATCTCTAATCAAATGCCCACATGCAACAACTCGACTACAAATATCTATCAAATGACAGATTTATTCCACCCGTAGAAGTGGAGGTGGAGGTGGAGCTGACTCATCACGATGACTTGAGGTATCGCCAGATCGATAAAACCCCTACAAGGAATAATTTTTATTATTTTCATGGATAAAATAGTAACTATACATTATTCTTTATTTGTTAAAATACTTGAGAACCAGCAGTGCCAGGAGAGCATTGCATTGGTTGAACTAGAGTATTTATTTGATTCTGAACATCAACCAAACGTTCTCCAATGTTCAATATCATGTTCCTGCACTCGTTGAAACTATTTTCCAGTTGCTCTTTTAATACAATCATCGATGCTTTAACCTCAGCAATTTCACCCTTTCCTTCTCTAATTTCATTAATGTAAGGGGTTGAAGTAATAATGGTGGTTTTTGGAATACGACCCAATCCCCTTACACGTCCTCTTTTATCAAGACCACAAACCTAAATGATAATCAGCCATTATTAGTAATGCATGTATATTAGTAACAAAAAGTAACAAAAAATGTTCAGAAAGCTAAGCATGTCAAAGTGAAGAGAATGAATGAAAAACCTGTGCAACTGGGTCATGATTTAAATCATTATGCATACTTGCCGGGTCATTGGCAACTATTTCTTTTATTTTTTCTGTTGTGATGCTCAGCTCCTGTGAAGGGAGAGACCCATCGGATCTAGTATGAGTTGCCAAAAACAATTCAGTTCTCGTGATTTGAGTATCTAGATTTTTTTGTTGCTGTAATTTACAATGAGAAATCATGTTAATTATTATGTATTCTTAAATTGGATTAAAAGAAATTAAAGTTATGTTAAAAACTTACAATCAACTTTGCCGTCCTAGCAGACCCCCGTCGACCAGTCGTGTGAGGGCACTTCATCTCTTTTCTGGATTCCTTTCCCTTTTCACGACGAGACTTCGCCTCTTTTGTAGATTCGTAATCAACGAATTTGACCCAATCTTCTAGCTTGACACCATTTGGGCAATTTTTCTTTGTCTCCATCATTATCATACACATCCAGAACACTTCCTCGTAATCGGTTCTTCCAATCCTTCCACATATCATTAGCAGGCTTAATTATGAAACTTTTACATTTGTCGTTATTGTCAGTCAACAACAATTATATTATAAACATTAGAAAGTAAAACTCATGTATTTAAATGCTTACCAAAACAGTTGACCAAACATTATCCTTGATGGTACCTGGCACAAGCCGCCAATTTTTGTATCCAATTGAACAATGAGTCCTAACCACATTTCCTAGAAATGTGGTGAATTGATTTTTAGTATCTCCAGTAATCTCTCCAAGTGGATTGATTGAAACTTTTATCCTTGTGGTGCTTACTGGGGCAGAACTAGAAGGCCCTACATACGACATAATTTCTAAAATAAAAATAAAAAATTATTAGTCATTTAATATGTTGCTATACATTATAAAGAGATGACGCTATACATATGCATATGTTTTTATTGAATTCGAAAAAAAAATGAAAAGAAAAATAATCTAGTATAGTAAAAGTAATTAAATTGACTTTAACCTGATATGAAACTTGATCAGTTTCTTTTCCGCTTTTGAATACATGGGTGTAACACCCGTGAAAAATCCGTACTTGGAATCGAGTACCGATTGACCCGAAATCGCGTATAAATAATTTCCATGGAAACTAAACGTAAGTTAGCTAACGCAACGCTAGAGTAGCTGGGAAATAGTCCCTGATCACTTTAAATACGTTCTACAAGACCCAAATCGAGTAGAACAGACAACTCTACAATACTCTATAACCTTGGATCCAACTCTAAGCAGGTTTGTCCTCTGGACCATATGGAACTTTTGTATTGGATTTAGACCGCGCGTCGAAGGTCTGATACCTCCTATCTTAGACCATTAGAACCGCCCAGCTGGACTTGACAATCATCTCGAAAATCAAGTCAAACCGATAATCACAGAGTATTTCGTTGAACCCGGACTGAAGCGACCGCGAATAGGGACGAATTGGGAATTTCAAATTTAGATCTGGCACACGACTTGACGCGTCAGTATTAAGCGTTCTGACCGTCAGAATTCATCCAGATTACACCCCCGGATCAGGAAAAATATCTAATTATTGTCACGGAACTTTCAGTCCTGATCTATGTGCAGTGACCGCTGAACTGAAACTGGTCCGCCACGTGCGATCTGCGAACCCTGCCAGACTGAAAACTTAATACGAGGTACATCTGGTACCCATGACCTTAATTCTGATCGCAATCGACCAGGGGACCACCAGAAATCAGTTTTTGGACCGAAACAGCCCCGAAATGGATAGGCAATAAGTAAACTTCGTCCCGGAGCCTATTTCGGGCGTTTCCAAGCTTATAAAAGGGGTTGAAACCCTCATTCCTTCCTTGCATACGAATTTCCCTAAACCCTAGAAAAGAGAGAGAGAGTTTGAGAGAAAGGGAAGAGGAGATTTTTCCCGCTTCCGAGCCACCAACGGTTGCTGCATCAACGCTTCCTTCCAATCACCTGGCTGGTGATTTCTACACTTTTTCAGGTATAGAAAAACTCCAACAACTTGCTGATTTAGGGTTTATATAGATTCTGAACGTATTAGCTAACGTCTTCCATAAATCAGGATCTCCCACTGTCGTAGACGAAGCGTACACGCTCCGTTCAAATTCTCGCGACCGTAAGAGATTAGGTGAGAATTTTAGACGCTTTGATTGACGGTTTACAACGCTTTCAATGTCGTTTAATAGTAGATTATCGACGGCATCGCCGTTTGACATGTACAACATGCTCTCCGTTTCCTGTTTCGCAAATTAACGAAGAATATGAGATTTAGGGCATTTTAGTCATTTGTAGGAAGTACGGTCTCCATGCATATTTTGCTGACATGATTGACATGATTTGTCGCTGCATTAGAGAGTTAGGAATGCTTGCATAATCAGTTTGGCGAAGAGATTCGCCAAGTTACGCACTTTGGGTCGACATACTATATGTGGACTTAAGTGTGTAGTGTATGTGTTTGTATAAATGCTTGTAATAGTATGTATTGTATTGAATGATGTTATGTAGTAGTTTGAGATTGATTTCATGATTAATATGCTGACCTAAATGTTTTCCTACATGCTTACCTTATGCATGATTACACTACATGCATAGAAAGTACGCCTTGAAGATTTGCTTAAGTTGAATATACATGGGAAGTATGCCTTGAAGATTTGCCTTAGTTGAATGTTATAACATGTGCTAACATGCTCACATGATGTGTTTCAATTCCAATACCCTGATGTATAGTGTTAATGTAATTCCATAGATGTGTGGGACTTGACTTAGTCCAGGCAGTCGGTAACCGAGCGAATTCGTGGCTGACTGGTCATAGCCACGAACGACGCGTCGATGAATGTGATTCGTGTTGAGAGTTGGCGGCAGTGGTTAGGCCATGCGAAGTGTTTTACGCACTTCATGTCGTTCAATTCGAGATGCGATCGCGCTAGTCGAGCCCGTCAAGTAACCCGACTGGCCGATGTTTGTTCACCTTGTATGTATCATAACTGCTTGAACCTAGGGTACTGAACTTACCATTGTAAACCCTATTAACCGTGGTACCTTGATCCACGAAGACTCATGAGCCGGGCATGGTGGTATGGGACACCGTGGTCGAGCTGTCGGCCTACGCTGGGGCCACAAACCTCCCCGTAGTGACCAATGAGCACCTTGACTCGTGAGCAGATTATGGTGGTATGGGACACTATATTCTAGCTGTCGGCCTACACTGATCAGGCGACGAGCCCTTTGTAGTGACCGCGAGCGTATTCTGAGTTCACGGGAGGCGACGACCCTTCCGTGCAGTAGAGTACAGTAGGCCTGTATTGATAAGGTGATGGGGGAGCGGTGCAACGAGTGCGAGCAACAGCCCTGGCAGCCCTTGCAGTGACCTACGAAATGTACATCGTATGAGATTACTAGGAGTGACGACCCTAGACAGGATCCGTGTTGGGATTGATACAAGGGAAGTACCTTAGTTTCCCAACCCTGCTGTTTGAATGGACTAATAACAACTTGGTAATCATATCACCATAGCATTGCATGTGCCTGGAAGATGTGGAGCACTCTAGGGAGTGTGGCATGCCGCGGTCGTAAGATGTTGCCGCATGAGGGTGATCGTCGGTGAGGGCATACATCACGTCATATCATCTTGCATTAAACAACAGTATTAGGATTGTCTGATTTACTGCTTTACTATTATCGCGTGATTGAATTGTGAACATGCTAATCTTTGCTCTATGATTCCACTGAGTTGATCACTCATTCCCACGTTACGGGATGGTGTTTGCAACACCCACCAGACCCTGTTGTAGTTGCAGGTGACGACGAGATCCAGGAGGTGGAGCCGGAGATTGATGAGGACCAGGATGAGTTCTCGTATATGCAGTATCACGACGGCTTCCCGTAGGTGACCTGGATCGAGGGGGACTTCAGTGGGACTATTTTGGAACTTATTCTTTTGTCTACTTACGTGTATATGAGACTCAGAGATGTAGTCATACTTTGGAGACAGTTGAGATTACTTTGTTTTTCCATACAGTGATATATATCTTGTTTAGTCTTCCGCTTGCTTTTATCACTGGATCTGAAGTATGAGTTGCAGTTTTGGTATACTTTTACTCATGTGAATGCTTTAAATCAGACAACATCGAATCATAACCATTTTTGTTGCATAAGTGACGGTCTGGAACTCGGGAGTTGAGTTTATACACGACCCCCGATTTTCAGGGTGTTACAAGTTGGTATCAGAGCATGAATGAGAGTATACTGGGCCTGGGTTATGGTCTTGCGACGTACGCTGTCGCTTCCTTTGACTTAGGTGGGTGCGAGAAGGGTCTAGAAACACTTCTAGGATCACAGATTCGTCGCTAGGCGAAGTCTATAAGGATCGATCGCAAGATCGAGTCTGTAACGTACCTCGGGTCGCGTAAAGCGACCCGAATCACTTCTAAGCTGTAGGAAGTCGGGTGGAGACGTCCTATGGGTGGTTTTGAACCGCAAAAGTAAATCTTTGGGCCGTGGGATGACCACGACTCCAGTAATCAATCGCCAGGGTTTAAAAACCCCGTTTCACCAAAAATCTTCAAAATTCCTTCTCTAAACACCTCAACTTTCAGTTCTTTATTATCCATTTCATATTATGCATCAAACCTAATGTGAAAATAACACAAATTAGTACATTCACCAAATTTTACAGTGAATAGTAAAATTTCATGAAAAATGGCCATAAGGCCATTCTAACTTCACTTTCTTTAGCAACTAAGGAGCTAGAAAGATGTACTGGATCCTTCTACCCCAAATTCATATGTTGCATCATATGGTTTGGTATTCGGGATTGCGATGTGGACCTGGAAAGCCCCGAACACATGTTTGGGCTCATAGGGACCAAAATATAATGAACCAAGGGGTGGGACCAACTTTTTTGGGGCCCTGGGACCATGGGGGACCAGACCCATGGGGTCCCGCTGGCCAACCTGAAGGTTGACCGGCGATGCCATCGCCGGCCGGGCGATGCATCGCCGGCCGGCCACCTCGGTTGGTGCTGCCCTTTGGGCGCACCCACTTAAATACACCCCCCATCACTCCTAGCTACCTCCCATCCCACGAAAACCCCTAAAAACCCCCTCTCCTTCACAAACAGCCCCCTTGCATACCCTAGATTTGATTTTCGGCACTCCATTCCAAACCCCGGCGACCCAAACCCCTCCTAAACCCTTCCTTGGCCAAAACCGACCACCACCCATCGATTATTGGGGGTTGGCAGCCCCTTTCCTTGAAGATTTCCCCATTTGGAGCTCCAAAATCCCCCAAATAGTGCTGAAATCGTGAGCAGCTCCATTCCATCTTTTTGTTCTTATTTTTCCCTGAAACTACAGCCTTGGGAAGCTTGAAGCATCCCTCTACGACGCCTAGATTTCCTTTTGTCAGATTGGGCAGCCATTTCTCCGCATTTTCGGCGTTTTCCATGGCTTTCGTGGGAGCTATTTTGGGTCTTTTGTCACTCTCATCCATCCTGTCTTTGATGGGTAAGAGGAAAACTGCAACAAACGAGGCTGGGCCGAGCCGCCCTGCTCGATTGAGAAGACCGCGGGGTGGTGCCGCAAGTTCAAGCGCCGCCGCAGGTCCAGCTGCAGTCCTGGAGTGCCGTACAAAGCGGGATTTGGATCCCCATGCACATCTTGGACGAACCATCCTATCAGAGATGCCTCATGGTGAATACACTGATCGTATAGTATTATTTGAGGCGGACGTAGATGGGCGATTGTTCGGCGAGTATCTGTTGTTCGAACGCATTGAAGCTGCGCACTGGGGACCGATCTTTGAAGCTCGCGCTCGTGCTAATGTGAGCACTGTTCGTGCCTTCTATGCTAGCATCCAGAGTCCTACCTTGGAGCCCTTGCAGTTCAAAATCCCTTTTGGTAGAGATCGGATGGCTACGATCGACGTCCGGTTGGTTGCGCGACTTCTCAACGTGCCTCTAGGTGATGTACATCCAAGTGAGAAGAATTTGAGGACTAGACGTGAACGAGATCGCCGCACCAGGTTTCTGTGCGGTAAGTTGGTTCCATGGCAGCCTAATAATAGCCTCAAGGCGACGTACATGTCTGAGGATTTGCGTCTGCTGCATCACATCTGCACGTTCAATGTTTATCCTAGGTCGACGAACCGCATTGAATGTACACGTCTTATGGTCGATTTCTTATTTCTGGTGGCCCAGGGAGAGAACGTATGTATGGCCACTTTCATCTTACGGCAGATAGTTCTCATAGCCAGGTCGAGGAGAACATCCGAATCCCTTCCCTTTGGCCGACTCATTTGCAAAATTGCGCTTGAGTTTGCCTATAGACTTGGACCCGAATTGCCGGTATCGATTCACACCATTGATGAGTCGACAATGGTTAAGATGAAGATTGGGTCGCAATACCGTGAAAATCAACTCGAAAGGGATAGTGGGGACGACTTTGATGAGGAGGAAGATCAAAGCGAAGAAGAACCTAGAGCAGAGATTCAGGAAGAGGTTCAGGAAGAAGCAGAAGAGGAGGCTCAGGATACTGATGAGAGCCCTCCTCCTTCTGCGCAGACTACTATTGACGATCGCATTGCTCGGATGGAGGAGAGTCAGACCGCCTTGCGAAGGGAAGTCCAAGAACTTCGAGCAGAGGTCGCTGATGCCAAGGCCGTTACGAAGAAGAAATTTGGCAAGGTGACTCGCACCTTGAAGGCAATCTTGTGTTGTTTACAGGATAAGGGTGCTCCTCCTCCGTCACCAGATTCCGACTAGCGATGCGATCTTTGATGTTGATTATTAGTAGTTAGCTATTTCCTGTTTTATGTGTGTAAAGCCTATTAGGGCTAGTGCTTTGCTTATGTTGCTGTTGCTTAACTGTCTTAATTTCCATGTCATTCTAGTCATGATGCTTGTAAGGATATATCCCTTGTATTGTGACAATTTTGATTAATTGAAATGCATGGAATGCCTTTGACTCTTTAAGTGAATGATTATGGTGTATTTGTGCAATTGAGACTGACAAGGTTGCGCCCTATTTTGAATATAGGGAATGCCACCTAAGACTACGAGGAGCGCGGTTCGACTTTCATTGTCTGAGCAGATGGATCAGACTCCTTCTCAGTCTGGCACTCGTCCGGACCCTGCTGTGGGCCCGATTCCTGAGACTGTTCGATCGTCTCAGCCTGCTGTTGGTCCTACAGATGGACCACCGCCCTTTACACCATCAGTTCGAGAGCCACAGCGCGCATCTACTTCCGCACCTCATCCGCCACAGCCTGCTCCACCCCCTGATAGATTCGAGCAGATGATGGCTATGATGCTACAGCAGCAGCAGCTATTGACCACTATAGTTGGGACTTTAGCCCAGGGTGGGGGTGCGACTACCTCTACTCCACCTGTACCACCTGCGCATCCAGCTGAGGATGCCTATACTTACGCCCAGGATGAGGGCCTAGCACATCCTGCGCAGCCTGCTTTCCCTGCGGGGAATCCTGCCGACACACGGGGCCTTCTGGAGCGATTTCAGCGTTTGCGGCCTCCTACTTTTTCGGGTTCTCACAGACCTGAGGAGGCAGAGTTCTGGCTCGACCGAGTGTCGAAGATTCTACGCATGTTACACTGTACGGAGGCAGAGCAGGTAGAGCTGGCTACCTTCCTATTTGAGAGAGAGGCCAGTATGTGGTGGGATAGTATATTGCGGACTGTTGCCGCAGATTTCGTATAGACGTGGGCAGCATTCGAGTTCCGCTTCCATGAGAAGTATTATCCCCAGACCTACAGGCACGAGAGGGAGAGTGAGTTTCTCCGTCTCAGACAGGCAGCGATGACGGTTACCGAGTATGAGCATCGGTTCACAGAGTTGGGCAGGTACGTCCCGACGATTCTGGCTGATGAGCAGATGCGCATACGGCGCTTTTTGGAGGGCTTGCGACCGGATATTCGGTCGAAGATGTGCTGCGTCAGTTTCCCTTCCTATGCGGAGTTGGTTCATATGTCCATGCGGGCAGAGCAGGACGTGGATCGACTGGCGCGATCTCGAGGCCCGACTACTTCCAGGCCGCGACCGGAGTTGTCAGATAGGCCCTTCGCGGGCAAGAGGCCTCGCTTTGATCCTCCTACCAGGACCACGGCGCCCGTACGACCGTTTCGGCGCCCTGATTTATCATGCACGTACTGTGGGAGGACGGGCCATTTATCGCAGAGTTGCTTCTCCAGGATGCGGGACAGTGGGTTTTCGCCGCCGCAGAAGATTGATCGTGTACGTCCACAGGCGATATCAGCACCGCCTATACGGTCAGCTCCTGCGCATCCCTCTTTCAAACCCACAGTATCGCAGATTCGACAGCCCCCACGGCCCTTGACACAGCGGCCGAACCGGCCACAGCAGGCACGAGTTCATGCACTGACCGCTGAGGCAGCTACGACGCCGGCTTTCCAGCACTCAGCCTTCGAGGTCACTGGCCATATCGGAGGTACTCCCGTTCTTATCATGGTGGACACTGGTTCCACGATTTCTTTGATATCGCGTGCCGTAGTCAGACGTCTTGGGTTGCAGACTATCACTATGGATAGCGTGCGAGTCCTTGCAGCTCATGGAGATTATTCGGATGTCACCCAGATGTGTGAGGGTTGTTTAGTTGATCTGGGAGGCAGGACGATGACTCTTGATCTGGTCGTCGATCCCTCGCTCGTATATCTCGACGTCATTCTTGGCATGGACTGGTTGACTGCAGCGAGAGCCGAGATTGACTGAGAGGCTCGTGTGGTGACGGTGTACGAGCCTGAGGGCACGCCTTTCACATTTTCAGTGCGGGTAAATCTTCCTTTCCGCATTCTTAGCTACGCCACTCTATTGCGCGACGCTGGTGCCCAGGTACTTGAGCAGACACCAGTTGTGTCTGAGTTCGGGGATCTGTTCAGGAAGATCCCTGGTTTGCCACCCCGACGTGAGATCGATTTCACTATCGATCTGATTCCTGGTTCTACACCCGTCTCACCGCCGACGTATCGCATGGCGCCTTGTGAGATGGAGGAGTTGCGGACGCAGATTGATGGTCTGCTAGAGCTTGGCTTTATATGGCCTAGCGTATCTCCTTGGGGAGCACCGGTCTTGTTCGTGAAGAAGAAGGACGGTTCGCTGCGATTGTGTATTGATTATCGTAGGCTGAACCAGCTCACAGTGAAGAACAAGTACCCTTTACCCAGGATCGATGACTTGTTTGATCAGTTGAGAGGAGCGCAGTACTTCTCGAAGATTGATCTTCAGTCAGGATATCATCAGCTGCGCGTCAGAGATGAGGACGTGCAGAAGACAGCATTCAGGACCAGTTTTGGTCACTACGAGTTCCTCGTGATGTCGTTCGGTCTCACGAACGCACCGGCCGTGTTCATGGATCTGATGAACCGGGTTTTTCGGCCTTTCCTTTATCGATTCGTCGTTGTCTTCATCGACGACATTTTGGTATACTCTAGGAGTCGAGAGGAGCATGAGGAGCATTTGCGTTCGGTCCTGGATACGCTCAGACGACATCAGTTGTTCGCACAGTACAAGAAATGCGACTTCTGGAAGCAGGAGGTGAAGTTTCTGGGACACGTGGTGTCCAAGGATGGCATGGCAGTTGACCTGTCTAAGGTAGCTACGGTGCAGGACTGGGAGCAGCCTAGTTCTGTCACTGAGGTGAGGAGTTTCTTGGGTCTCGCTGGTTACTATCGGCGCTTCATTCAGGACTTCTTGAAGATCGCGAGACCCTTATCTCAGTTGACGCGGAAGGACGTGAAGTTCGCCTGGAATGATAAGGCGGAATCAGCTTTTCAGGAGCTGAAGGACAGACTTACGTCCGCCCCTGTGCTAGTATTGCCAGAGCAAGGGGTTAAATACACTATATACACTGACGCGTCTAGCGTTGGCTTGGGTTGTGTCCTTATGCAGAGGGACAGGGTAATTTCGTATGCCTCGAGACAATTAAGGAAGCACGAGGAGAATTACCCTACACACGACCTGGAGTTGGCAGCCGTTATATTCGCACTGAGACTCTGGAGACATTACCTCTACGGAGAGGAGTTCGAGCTCTTTTGCGACCACAAGAGCCTCAAGTACATATTCACGCAGCGAGACTTGAATATGAGGCAGCGGCGATGGATGGAGACGCTGAAGGACTTCAAGTTTGAAGTCTCTTACCATCCTGGGAAGGCGAACCTTGTGGCTGATGCGTTGAGCCGCAAGAAGGCGATAGAGTTTGCGGCTCCGCTGATGGTTGCCGAGTGGGATATGGTTGAGTTTTTGCGAGACTTTGAGCAGAAACTCACCGTAGAGGAGCCATTTGAGTTCATCGCACACGTACAGGTGCGATCTCAGATCGATGACCGTGTCATCGAGGCGCAGAGGGACGACGCGCATCTTACTGAGCTTCGAGAGCAGGCCAGTGATGATGCCGACGCCGACTGGCGAGTTGGTATGGATGGAGGCTTACGTTACCGTGGCCGCCTATGCGTCCCAGATGTCCCTGACTTGAGACGAGAGATTCTCGAGGCTGCGCATTCTACTAGACTCGCGATGCATCCTGGCAGCACGAAGATGTATCGTGACATGAAGAGGACGTACTGGTGGGAAGGTATGAAGACCCACATTGCTGAGTTCGTGCCCGTTGTCTCACTTGTCAGCAGGTGAAGGCAGAGCATCGCCGACCACCTGGACTTTTGTAGCCTATGCCGATTGCAGAGTGGAAATGGGATTTCATTTCCATGGACTTCATTTCTGGGTTGCCGAGGACGAGGAAGGGGCATGATTCCATTTGGGTGATCGTCGACCGATTGACGAAGTCGGCGCACTTCCTACCGATCAGAGTTACGAACTCTGCAGACGAGCTGGCTAGATTGTATATCCGAGAGATTGTGCGTCTGCATGGAGTTCCGTTGGAGATCGTGTCGGACAGAGACACGCGGTTCACTTCTATTTTCTGGACTCGCATTCAGGAGGCTATGGGTGTGAAGTTGAAGTTCAGTACTGCCTTCCACCCACAGACGGACGGACAGACGGAGCGAGTGAACCAGATCCTGGAGGACATGTTGCGGGCTTGCGCATTGGACTTCAAGGACAATTGGGATGACTGTCTTGCATATGCAGAGTTTGCGTACAACAATAGCTTCCAGACGAGTATCGGCATGGCACCTTATGAGGCGCTGTATGGGCGACCTTGTCGCGCACCGCATTGCTGGTTAGAGGTCGGTGAGCGCAGCTTGATTGGCCCAGAGTTGGTGCAGACGACGTCAGAGAAGATTGATATTATTCGACGTCGGCTTCTTACAGCGCAGAGCAGACAGAAGAGCTACGCCGATACGAGACGGAGACCACTAGAATTCACAGTCGGGGATCATGTGTTTTTGCGAGTTTCCCCTATGAAGGGAGTCCTTCGGTTCGGGAAGAAGGGGAAGCTGGCACCGCGATTCATTGGTCCATTTCAGATCCTCGATCGTGTGGGAGCAGTGGCTTACCGATTGGCTTTACCCACGCCCCTCGCGAGCGTCCACAACGTATTTCATGTTTCTATGCTGAAGAAGTACGTTGCTGATCCTTCTCATATCATCAGATGGGAGCAGGTGCAGTTAGGAGAGGATGTTACTTATATCCTGCGACCGACACGCATCTTAGACAGGAAGGAGCAGGTACTGCGTAGCAAGGTGATTCCCCTTGTGAAGGTACTATGGACGCATCACTCTGAGGAGGAGGCTACTTGGGAGACAGAAGCCGAGATCAGAAAGAACTACCCACATCTTCTCAAGGAGTACGAACAGGTACAAATTTCGAGGACGAAATTATTTGTTAAGGGGGGTAGATTGTAACACCCGTGAAAAATCCGTACTTGGAATCGAGTACCGATTGACCCGAAATCGCGTATAAATAATTTCCATGGAAACTAAACGTAAGTTAGCTAACGCAACGCTAGAGTAGCTGGGAAATAGTCCCTGATCACTTTAAATACGTTCTACAAGACCCAAATCAAGTAGAACAGACAACTCTACAATACTCTATAACTTTGGATCCAACTCTAAGCAGGTTTGTCCTCTGGACCATATGGAACTTTTGTATTGGATTTAGACCGCGCGTCGAAGGTCTGATACCTCCTATCTTAGACCGTTAGAACCGCCCAGCTGGACTTGACAATCATCTCGAAAATCAAGTCAAACCGATAATCACAGAGTATTTCGTTGAACCCGGACTGAAGCGACCGCGAATAGGGACGAATTGGGAATTTCAAATTTAGATCTGGCACACGACTTGACGCGTCAGTATTAAGCGTTCTGACCGTCAGAATTCATCCAGATTACACCCCCGGATCAGGAAAAATATCTAATTATTGTCACGGAACTTTCAGTCCTGATCTATGTGCAGTGACCGCTGAACTGAAACTGGTCCGCCACGTGCGATCTGCGAACCCTGCCAGACTGAAAACTTAATACGAGGTACATCTGGTACCCATGAGCTTAAGTCTGATCGCAATCGACCAGGGGACCACCAGAAATCAGTTTTTGGACCGAAACAGCCCCGAAATGGATAGGCAATAAGTAAACTTCGTCCCGGAGCCTATTTCGGGCGTTTCCAAGCTTATAAAAGGGGTTGAAACCCTCATTCCTTCCTTGCATACGAATTTCCCTAAACCCTAGAAAAGAGAGAGAGAGTTTGAGAGAAAGGGAAGAGGAGATTTTTCCCGCTTCCGAGCCACCAACGGTTGCTGCATCAACGCTTCCTTCCAATCACCTGGCTGGTGATTTCTACACTTTTTCAGGTATAGAAAAACTCCAACAACTTGCTGATTTAGGGTTTATATAGATTCTGAACGTATTAGCTAACGTCTTCCATAAATCAGGATCTCCCACTGTCGTAGACGAAGCGTACACGCTCCGTTCAAATTCTCGCGACCGTAAGAGATTAGGTGAGAATTTTAGACGCTTTGATTGACGGTTTACAACGCTTTCAATGTCGTTTAATAGTAGATTATCGACGGCATCGCCGTTTGACATGTACAACATGCTCTCCGTTTCCTGTTTCGCAAATTAACGAAGAATATGAGATTTAGGGCATTTTAGTCATTTGTAGGAAGTACGGTCTCCATGCATATTTTTCTGACATGATTGACATGATTTGTCGCTGCATTAGAGAGTTAGGAATGCTTGCATAATCAGTTTGGCGAAGAGATTCGCCAAGTTACGCACTTTGGGTCGACATACTATATGTGGACTTAAGTGTGTAGTGTATGTGTTTGTATAAATGCTTGTAATAGTATGTATTGTATTGAATGATGTTATGTAGTAGTTTGAGATTGATTTCATGATTAATATGCTGACCTAAATGTTTTCCTACATGCTTACCTTATGCATGATTACACTACATGCATAGAAAGTACGCCTTGAAGATTTGCTTAAGTTGAATATACATGGGAAGTATGCCTTGAAGATTTGCCTTAGTTGAATGTTATAACATGTGCTAACATGCTCACATGATGTGTTTCAATTCCAATACCCTGATGTATAGTGTTAATGTAATTCCATAGATGTGTGGGACTTGACTTAGTCCAGGCAGTCGGTAACCGAGCGAATTCGTGGCTGACTGGTCATAGCCACGAACGACGCGTCGATGAATGTGATTCGTGTTGAGAGTTGGCGGCAGTGGTTAGGCCATGCGAAGTGTTTTACGCACTTCATGTCGTTCAATTCGAGATGCGATCGCGCTAGTCGAGCCCGTCAAGTAACCCGACTGGCCGATGTTTGTTCACCTTGTATGTATCATAACTGCTTGAACCTAGGGTACTGAACTTACCATTGTAAACCCTATTAACCGTGGTACCTTGATCCACGAAGACTCATGAGCCGGGCATGGTGGTATGGGACACCGTGGTCGAGCTGTCGGCCTACGCTGGGGCCACAAACCTCCCCGTAGTGACCAATGAGCACCTTGACTCGTGAGCAGATTATGGTGGTATGGGACACTATATTCTAGCTGTCGGCCTACACTGATCAGGTGACGAGCCCTTTGTAGTGACTGCGAGCATATTCTGAGTTCACGGGAGGCGACGACCCTTCCGTGCAGTAGAGTACAGTAGGCCTGTATTGATAAGGTGATGGGGGAGCGGTGCAACGAGTGCGAGCAACAGCCCTGGCAGCCCTTGCAGTGACCTACGAAATGTACATCGTATGAGATTACTAGGAGTGACGACCCTAGACAGGATCCGTGTTGGGATTGATACAAGGGAAGTACCTTAGTTTCCCAACCCTGCTGTTTGAATGGACTAATAACAACTTGGTAATCATATCACCATAGCATTGCATGTGCCTGGAAGATGTGGAGCACTCTAGGGAGTGTGGCATGCCGCGGTCGTAAGATGTTGCCGCATGAGGGTGATCGTCGGTGAGGGCATACATCACGTCATATCATCTTGCATTAAACAACAGTATTAGGATTGTCTGATTTACTGCTTTACTATTATCGCGTGATTGAATTGTGAACATGCTAATCTTTGCTCTATGATTCCACTGAGTTGATCACTCATTCCCACGTTACTGGGATGGTGTTTGCAACACCCACCAGACCCTGTTGTAGTTGCAGGTGACGACGAGATCCAGGAGGTGGAGCCGGAGATTGATGAGGACCAGGATGAGTTCTCGTATATGCAGTATCACGACGGCTTCCCGTAGGTGACCTGGATCGAGGGGGACTTCAGTGGGACTATTTTGGAACTTATTCTTTTGTCTACTTACGTGTATATGAGACTCAGAGATGTAGTCATACTTTGGAGACAGTTGAGATTACTTTGTTTTTCCATACAGTGATATATATCTTGTTTAGTCTTCCGCTTGCTTTTATCACTGGATCTGAAGTATGAGTTGCAGTTTTGGTATACTTTTACTCATGTGAATGCTTTAAATCAGACAACATCGAATCATAACCATTTTTATTGCATAAGTGACGGTCTGGAACTCGGGAGTTGAGTTTATACACGACCCCCGATTTTCAGGGTGTTACAATGGGTTACTTGATACAATTTCTACATATGACCCTTATTGTATATTTTCACTAGTTGAGTCATATAGATCATCTATTAAGGAAGGGCTCGAGGAACCTGCAGTCAACTTGGCCTCAAATACTAGAGGATCCTCAAATGCATATGCATCTTTTGTCAGTCGTTTCGGAACATCTAAGACAACATGCCAGTCATCTCTTGTCGGATCCTTGCAATAGAAGACCTGAGCCTCCTGAGATGCATGGATAAATGGCTCATCCTCTTCCTTGAAATTCCTTCTAAACCTTCCTAGGTTTACAAATATCAGATTTGTTTCAGGATCTACATAACATCCATTTGAAGTATCTTCGATATGCACCCAATCACAGTAGAACAATGTTATCTTGAAGGTGAAATAGTTTAATTCAAGTATTTGTCTAATGATACCATAGTAGGTGGCTTCCTGTTCTACCAAGTTCTTATCCCTGGCACTCGCCCTGAAAATAGTTAAGGCTTTCATAGAGACCCCGCTATTTTGTGTTGTCAAGTTTTTTTCAGAGTCTAATGTGCAAAAAAACATATCCATTTATTGAGTATGTACTATATGATGTGGCATCATAGCTAGGACCAGTAGCAATTCTCTTAAATTGTGACATTTCTTCATTCTCTAATTGTTCCCTTAACCAAGCATTGTAGTCTACTTCTTTTTGCACCAACGGATTGTCCTCCTGTTTTGTCCCTTACGTGTTTGGCCATGAATGTATTCATTGTACTTCCTACAATTCATATACAATATAATATATGAATTAAATTTTTACTTTACATGGTACAATTTAAAAACATTAAGGATAGAAACATAGACTTTTGTCAACATACCCCAACCATTGAGCATTTTCAGCGTGATGTTGTAATACCCATCTGCGTGCTTGTTGATATTGCACATTAGTAAGAAGTTAACTTTTTCCTTTTTTATCGATTTGGAAATTATCGGCATTATCATCACCCTCATCATAGAATATCTTTTTCACTCTCCTATGGCTTCCTAACATCTTTTCAGGCATGTAGTCCATGCAGTACATCATGAACTCTTCCAGTATGTAGCGTTCAGTAATACAACCCTCTAGATAAGTTTGATTCGTCACATACTTTTTGTATGTTCTCATCATCCTATACACATTAAAATCAAATATAGATATAAATAATAATTAAAAAAAGAATAAGAAAGTTGATAAATTCTAATAATTAATGTTACCTCTCAAAAGGATACATCCACCGATATCTGACTAGTCCACAAAGTTGTGCTTCCTCTGCTAAGTGTACCACTAGGTGTGTCATAGGAACAAAAAAAGATGGGGGAAAATATTTTTTGAATACACATAATGTTTTCACTATTTTTTTTTGTATTTTGAAGCTCTTTATGATTAATAACTTTTGAACATATGACGTTGAAGAATCTTGACATTTCACAAATGGCGGTGCGCAATGTCTTCTTCTTTTCCAAAAACGAGTGCATCAACAAAACTGGTAGCAATTGCTGCATCATAATGTGATAATCATGCGACTTGAGGGCCTTTAGCTGACAATCCTCTAAATTGACACGATGTGTCTAGTTTGCACAATATCCTCTTGGAACTTTCAAATTGCTTAGCGTTAGACAAAACATGTTTCTTTCAGATGTGGACAATGTGAAAGGAGCTTTGGGTAAGAATAACCTGTCGTTTCTATCTTCAGGCCACATAGACTTTCTTATCTTCATAGCCTGAAGATCCTGACGGGCTTGTAAACCATCCTTAGTCTTATCTTTTGTATCCATGATTGTTGCAATGAGGTTCTCGGTGACATTTTTCTCAACATGCATCACATCCAGATTGTGACGAATGGGCAAATGCTCCTAGTATGGCAAGTAAAAAAGGATTGATCTCTTCGTCCAGGCAGTAATATTGTCCGGGTCATTGTTAGACTTTTTCTTAGTCTTTTCCACTTGCTTTCCGAAAATGGTTTCAATATTATTCATTTTACATAGTACATCTGAACCTTTCATACGCTTTGGAGCCTTCCTTTTTTCCTCTTTCCCATTGAATCTGGTTCTGTCAGTCCTAAAGTCATGACCTGATGGCAGGAATCTTCTATGTCCCATATATGCAAACTTCTTTCCATGTTCAAGCCAAACCGATTCCGTCTCCTCACTACAAATAGGGCATGCGTACTTTTCTCCTGTCCTACAACCAGAAAGATGTCCATATGCTGGAAAATCGTGTATTTCCCATAGTAAAATTACCTCATTGTGAACATATTCTTACTGTGCGAGTCATATGTCACAGATGCTTCCCACAATTCAAGAAACTCTGTAATCAACGGTTGCAAGTAAATGTCAATGTCATGTCCTGGACCTTTTTTTTCGGGGATCAAAAGTGTTGACATGGTAAACTCTTTCCGCATGCATAAATGAGGTGGGAGATTATACGTAACAATCATAACAGGCCAACAACTATATGAATTTCTCATATTCCCAAAAGGATTAAATCCATCCATTGCAAGTCCCAAACGCATGTTACGTGGCTCCGCAGTAAAATCAACATACTTTTCATCTACAATCTTCCACATAGACGAATCCACTGGATGACGCCTGCAAATATCATCTTGAGCTAACTTTGAATGCCATATCATATTCTCTGCAATTTCTGGTATAGTGTAGAGTCTTTTTAACCTTGGCGTTAATGGGAAGTACCTTAACACCTTACGAGGTACATGTGGGGTGGTTGACCTTACAACACTATTAAATTTCCATCTGCTTGCTCCACATTTTGGACAACACTGCTTATCAGCATGGTCTTTCCAGTACAAAATACAATCGTTAGGGCATGCATGTATTGTCTCATAGTTCATACCCAATGAACTGATCAACCTCTTTGCATTATAAGTACTATCTGGCAAAGAGTTCTCATTGGGCAAAATTTTCTTGAGCAAGTTTAACAACTCTGTAAAGCTATTGTCTGACCAATGAAACCTAGCCTTCATACTCAGCAACTCCACCATCACAGACAACTTTGTATGCTCCCGTTTACACGATGGATATAGGGGTTGTTTTACATCCTCCATTAACTTCCTATACCGAGTCTCATCGCCTAAGTCATCATGAGGTTCAGTATCATCTTCATTATTAACCTCACCCATACATGCATCTAACTTAATGGGTTGAAAATGACTGAAAGCATCATTCACCAAATCGACCATTCTGGGCAACACATCTTCATTACGATTACCGACAGGTGTACTCGCACTTGTTTCAAGACGTTGTTCCCCATGGAGAAACCACATCGTGTACGTTTGATCTATGCCATTAAAAACCAAGTGTTCGGAAATGGTTTCTAATGTCATCTTTCCATGTATATTACAACACTTGGCACAAGGACAACTATGCCAGTCTTCCCCATTTGAATTTTGTTTCACGTACTTTAGAAATGTTGCAACACCTTCCATGTATTCAACAGTTAACCTTCCTGCTCTCATCGAGTTCTTGCATAGTGTCATGGAAGCCATCTCTGGTAACGCGTACATGATGTGTTTAAGTTAGATTACGAATGAGTATGTCTATCTAACTGACTAAATCAGTCGCCCATCCAAGGCCAAATAGATTGTAACACTTTCATTTTAAAATTTAAATGCCTACACCAAAATTCTGGCAGCATCTCCCCATATCTCTCCAGATATATTGACCTTATATTTGATTCCCATGTCAGGTATCAACACAAAGTGAGGATATTTGACCATGGAAATAAATGCAAGATACATATCCAGAGAGAAAAAGAGAGATGATGCATAGAAAAGGCAAATGCATTTGAATTGACAAAATGAAAGCATTACATTCTATCCGGTCTTAAACTGTCCAAACAGGGACAATTTAAGGATTTTTATGCACCAAGGAGCACACTGTACTATGCCTAGCCACATAAAAACCCTTAAATGGGTAACTAATTTTCTTAATCTATATACAATCACATCAAAAATTTTAATCTAAATGAAAATAATACAAAATACAACTCATTTATAAATGTAGAATCAAAGCAAAAGAACTGGTAACCTGAGTTGTTTTCCTGCAACCAGTCTCACTAGATAACAGCACCACCTGTTCTCCACACATAAACAGATAAACAAAACTCAGAGTATGACATTGAATAACATTGAATCCTCCTTTCACCAGTAGTAACAGAAAGAAAATGCTCAATACAAGTGTAATGGGTTTATCCTCCCTCTCTTTTTATTAAGCATGGTGATGAGGATATTCTTGTTTAACAAATGGGTGTAATCTATTTAGTCCCATACATTTTTTTTCATATAATTTTTTTTTCTAAAAACATAAAATTAGAAAGAAAATATGAAAATGGTTCCCATAGACAATTGATGTGTGGGGTCCACTACAACGCTTTGTGAATTAAGCTTAACCTACAACACGATGTGCGGATCTACTCTAATGTGTGCATGTCATCCAATCCATCCAGGATGAATGGACATGCTAAGAGATCAGGCCATTCCAAAACTCAAATGAGCTTAACCAAGTGGTTTTAGGCATGTAAATCGATTGTTGCAATAGAATTTCAACCATTTTCTTAAATCTCTGAAAATAAGTAATCAGACTTGTGCAATAATAGATCCAAGTAAAGCAAGAATAGTCGGTGGCCCACCTGAGTTATTGTACACATAAATATACTTATTAGATTAGAGAAGTTCATCAGATAATGTTCCAATAATATCATCATTTGGCATATTTCTTTCGATATCGTTGTGAGGTTTTCAAAATCTCAACAATATCTCTCCTTGACTAAAAGTAACCAATTATAGCTTTAAACTAAAATTCAACCTTTAAAATAATTGAAAATTGGGATTGTTTGATTTCTCATTTCTTTTGTAAATACTATATAAAAGCTCATTATTAATTTTTTAACCTTGTTTGAAATTTGATGAATGTTTCTGCCTTGAAAATTGGCATATTCTTTTAAACAGGAAAAGGCCAAACATTTGACTGACAGCTTGAAATCTGTGAAATTGCTATCTTGGATGAAATAAACAAAAAGAAAAAGAAGGAAAGAAAAAAAAAAGAAGGGAAAAAACAAGGAAAAACAAATCACATGCTCTCCTCAACAATAACCAAAACACCACTCTCAAAATTTCTGACGGTGACTATAGCTATAAAAGCCTGACCAAAAACTGGTCAGGTGCAAACACAAAGCATGCTTACACCAAGGTATCAAAACTCAAACTCGCTTGCAGGCTAAGCCTGAATTGACTTGAAATACAGTCATTGTTTGTTCTTGTTTATCAAATGAAGAAATCTCATGTATTTCTTTCAAGTTTTTGGAGTAATAATCAGTTTTCTTCTTTGACTTATTTGAATTGTTCCATTGATTTTTATGGATTTTCCAAGAAACAAAATTATCAACTAAGTCAAAAAGCGTCATGATAAAATTCAATCAAATCAAGGAGCATTTAGCGGTTCGCCTTAAATGATACTGAAGAACACAACAGTGGTGATTCCAATGGTCATGATTCACCGGAACAAGAAGTATTGGAGCGAGGATGCAGATGAGTTTAATCCATTGAGATTCGCGGATGGGGTCTCCGGAGCGGCAAGCCATCCAAATGCTTTCTTGGCATTCTCGACAGGTCCAAGAGCATGTATCGGGCAAAATTTCATGATGCTAGAAGCTAAGACAGTCGTCACCATGATCCTTCAACGGTTCTCTCTCTCTCTCTCTCTCTCTCTCTCTCTCTCTCTCTCTCTCTCTCTCTCTCTCTCTCTCCTGAGTAGCATGCGCCCATGAATGAGCTTACTCTACAGCCACAGTTTGGCCTTCCCATTCTTCTTAGAATGGCTCATTGAGTCCTGACTCGGGATGAACTCATTGGGTTAGCTAGGAGAATCGCTTGACTTTGTTAGGTTATTTAAGTGCATTTTCCACACATGTTTTGGTACGTTGAAGTTTAATAACGAATTATGAAGTGATATGTACTTCTTCAATTCATCTATTTAATTATTATTTTTGCCTTTCTTAAATTAATGTGATTTACACTATTTAAGAAGTGGATTGTTGTGATATTGTGAAACTTGTCGGTTGGCTTGGACCTCAAGGAGTCGATTCTGGTGAGAGAAAATTAGTGAATGGATACATAAGCATAAATACAAATTTAATAAATATTAGGGAATAAAAAGTTTGGTGGACCCATCACAGATTACTTGTAGCTCTGAAAAATCGCTTTCATCAGATGATCCCAACCATCTCATCCTTGGCTTGAAAAAATGAATGTCAATAATAATTATATATATATATATATATATATATATATATATATATATATATATATATATATATATATATATATATATATATATATATATATATATATATAAGAGACCAATTTTCGAATGGATAGGATTATTCTATTCAGAAAATGCAGGTTGCACCATATAAAAGTTAAGATCGACTAATTAGACTATTCATATCACGTAGTATTGTAGGAGAAAAAAGAGGAAAATGGTAATATTCCAAACATATATATTTCACTAATTTTAAAAAGAAAAACATCAAGTCAGAACTTTTTGTTTGGAAAGTTGTTATAGTCACTCAGCTCATGTCACTATTTGAGTCAAGTCAGGCAAGTCACACTTTAGCTTTTAATGTAGAGAGTCTTGGACTATATTTCTAAAGCCTCTACATGTGTAAATGACACGTCTATCTTAAGCAAATTTCTGACACTTCTAACTTATGTAAATTTCTCTAATAATCAAGTTTTTGAAATATTATTACTACATGTATGAAATAGAGAGAATACAACTTTCCTTATTTCTTGCATGTTACTACTTTAAAGTTGGAACATGAGAGAGAGAGAGAGAGAGAGAGAGAGAGAGAGAGAGAGAGAGAGAGAGAGAGAGAGAGTATGCGTGTTTCGGATCACCCGTGGATCCTAATACCACTAACTAATGGGCTAATCTGTTCAATGGCATAAGAATGTGATTTGAACAATACTGACCACATCTAATTAGGTCATCTGAGTGTTAAACAAACTAAGCAAAGAGAATAAAAAATTACAAGAAATTTATATTAAAAGAAATGCTAGAACACTTTATTATATTAATTAGAGTTCTCAGGTGCATTGGTGCTACATTGCTTACACACTCCATACAAAACCTTAGATGGCTTAAGCCCATTTATATAGATAGGAGACAACATACTCTCCGACGTATATCTATCATAGGATTAAACTTACAAGATAATAAATAGAAAATATGATATAATAAAAGGTCGAGTTTATACCTGAAAAAAAAATAAATCATGAAGAATAAACATGCACAACCTGCATTTAACAAATTGCTATGCAGAAGAAGTGTAGATGATCTATGGATAGCTAGTTACGATGGATTTTTATAAATGGATAAAAGATTTTATATATATATTCTTGTGATGGGATAATTTTTATAGCCCTCCAACATTCGGATTTAATCCAAATTGCAATGAGACAAACCTCCCTCTCATTCTGGTAATTGGTTTTGCACGATGCTAAGTTGCATCTTATTATATAGGATAATTCAGGGATAAGGAGACTTAAGCGTAAGAAATATCGAAAGCCATATTAACCACACATGTATACATATGTACCGACATATCTTACTTAAATATTATGACCAACATTTCTAATACGCCATAAGGTTTACTCTAACTAAATTGTCGAATTTATCTTTATGACCATATAACTTACTGTAAGGTTTTTCATACTTTCGAGGACTTACCACTCATGGAAAAATAATTGAGTCCATATTATCCACACATGTATACATGCGTACCAATATCTCTAACTTGGCCTAACTTGGCCATTATAATTGACATTACTAATATCATAAGATTTTCTCCAACTAAACTGTTGTATTTCTATATCCTTTATAACCATATAACTTACTATAAAGTTTTTCATGCTTTTGCGGACTTAGTACTCATGATAAAAATAACTGAGTTTGTTAGAATTCCAATTCCTACATTCCTAAGTGCATAAAATTCTACAACATAAGTGTATGTAAATCTCATTAATTAAGCATATATGCTTTGAAACTATTTACACACCCCCACCTTTTGTTAAAGGAATAGCTATCATATTCTCTAAGGTAATACCTGATTGTTACCTTATCCTTTTAACAATATTTTGAACATAATGACATTACATTTCAATGTTTTTGTCCTTTAAACTATTAGCTCTACTTTGTTAACGTTTTAGTTTAGTTACAACTTAATTATCACAAAATATATGCATACCAACTCATCGATTATATCAAATTTTATATTCTTAATGAAGTATTTTATCCATATGGCAAAAGTACATGCTATGTTATGCGTAATGTACTTAGCTTCTTAAGAATACTAGGCAGGAAAATTGTGCTTTTTGCTAGACCAAGCAATAGCAACCCCTCTAGAGAGAGAAATATGATCTAAGGCCGGCCCATATTTGTTTAGGGATTTGCTTGAGAAAAGTCTTCTCAAGATAGTGAAGCTCTAGTGGGATGAATGAAAGTTGACCAATATGCTAGTGGGACTTGAAATGTTGCGTGTGTGTATATATATGGGATATGGTACTACAAGGCCGACCTCATGGGAACTTCCCAAGAGATCGAGCTATGTGGGCCCCACCGTGATATGTGTTGAACATCTACCCCATTAGTGCCACGGGTTTAAAAATAAAGTCAATCATTGACTTGGGTGGGTCACACCACATACAACAGTTGAGAGGAGTTATCCTCCCATTACAACATTCATAATCATTTATTGGGCCCACTGTCCATCCCAGCCATTGTGTGTCTCACTTGGATGAGGAGTCGGATTAAGTTTCAGCCGCATTCAAAACTCATGTGGGCCCCACCAAGTGCTTTTATCTGTTTTAGGCATGTCTTCTCATGGTTTTAGATGGTAAGGCCCACCTGAGTTCTGTATATGATTGATTCTTGGGATATCCCATAACACACATTATGGTGGGGCCCACACAGCTTGACCTTATGAGAAGTTACCATGAGGTGTGTGTGTGTGTGTGTCAATCTCTCTCTCTCTCTCTCTCTCTCTCTCTCTCTCTCTCTCTCTCTCTCTCTTTGTGTGTGCGTGTGTGTGTGTGTGTGTATATACCTGTATCCATCCTTATCACCTATGTATATAGTATTTACAAGTTGTACATGTACAATTGCAGATGCATATCCTCTACTCTAAGATGCTCTAAGAAAGTAGGATGATCCCCTAAAAGAACTAAATGAGGGTAAGGATTGGATGAAATTGTTCCTCTATAATCAGCGGCTTGCATGCCTAAATATGTTACCGCCATCAAATGCTGACTTTTTTTCGGATACATTTGTATCCTCAGTTAAAATGGAATGCAATTACATAGCCATGGACAGTAACACCCAAATTGACATGACAAAAGCACCTCATTTCTATGTGATAAAGACTCAAAAAATAAACTAAACCAAATTGAACAGAGCCCCCTATTTCCAAATAAATTATTAAGCATTAAAGCTCGAGTTGATTGTGTAATTTGCCATTATGTCTTTGCAGCATAAGAGTTTGCTGATTGAAATAAATACAGGGTCTACTCATGTTGGCTTTATACAAGCTGCATGATCTATTAGTGATTCCAATAGGGGACCATTGATGCAAACATAGTTCTAAAAATCAACAAGTTAACTAGAAACTTGCTTAGTGGTTTACTCAGCTGGGTCTTGACAAGACTTTTTGAATTGGCCCGAAAACACATACATACAGGCAACCTCATCTATGGAAGAGACTAGGTGCTACTACTGCAATATGTTACACAATTGTTTATTATTTGGGTATTTTAGTTTTTTTTAATGGTTTTTGGATGCTTAAAATGCATTAAATAATAAAAGTAATAGAATTATTCTCCGCTGGTCAATCAGTGCATCTTTGATCGAAGAGTATCAAGAAAACCATTACGAACAAGACAATGGGCAATCACACACACAAACACACAAAGAATTGAAAATTGAGAACTTGTGAGACATGGTCTGCAATGGTCGTCCCAAATGGTAGCTCCTATCTGCATTAACTCTTTGCAGTGAATATACATAAAAAAGAGAAATGCTTCAGTGCTCTTTAAACACTATAAGTAATACTTCCCCTAGTCCAATCTACTGATATAGAGTGTTCTTTAGGTCTAATTTATATTTAGAACACTGATCTAACAAATTTAACCATTGGAAAAATGGACAGCCAAGATTATTTATATAAGAAAAAATAAGTCCAATCAACAATTCGATTCATTTATTTTATGGGGACAATCATCATGGATTGCTTATGATACTAAAGAACCATTTATTGTCAAGCCTTTCACAGTAGTAATGTTTCAACTGTTGTGAAAGGACAATGAACTGACTTAATGGAAGGTACATATACATACAGGTGATGTAAACAGCAACAAAACCCAAGATCAGCATTCCACAAATACTAAGATCTCTGACAAAACCAACAAAACCCATCACCCAAACACATGATCCAGAGGTACCCAAACACGAGTTTTTTTATTTGCACCGACTATTTTGATATACACATACACAAAGTGCATGCCTACATTGCAATGCCAATGAGTCCCCAAAGGGGGTGTATCTTCAAACCAAAGGGTGTAAATATCAATTCCCAAACAAAGAACAAAAAATCCACATCTGACAAAAAGTGAATGACAACATCGTAATGACAAAGAGTCCACACAGAGGGTGTATCTATCAAAACCAAGGGGGTGTAAATATCATTTCCAAAACCAAGTACACATAAACCCACAGTGCATGGCAACATTACAATGACAATGAGTTCAAAAAGGGGATGTATCTATCAAAACCAAGGGGCTGAAAATATCAATTCCCATAACAATTACACATAAACCCAAGACCCAAAAAAATAGGGGGTTTCCAATCATGGGGGTTCCGAATCTAGGGGTTTTCCAATCATGGCGCTGGGAGAGAGAGATTGAGAGATCAATGAAAAGGAAAAAAAATAAAAGAAAAAGAAGATGAATGAATGTTCCAGCATTTTGATGGAAATGCATGCAAGAGATTTGGTAAGGATAGTAAGGAGAAGAAAAGGAAGAGATGGATTAGAGAAATTTGTTGTAATGCAATTCGAGGGAGGGATGAAATAGGAAAGTAGAATATACCTCAGTGGAGGTGAAACGAAACACAGGGCCTTCCGTTTAAAGGTGATGGTCGATGGACGAGCTAGCTCCAATGGCGCAGGGAGGATTTCTCCATGGAAGAAGAGGGAATGGAAGACGGAGAAGAGGAGCGGGCGTGGGATGGTTTTCCTATTATAAATAAACGAAAATTTTCAAATCCATATTTTGTGAGTTTACCACATTTTATAACACAAGCTCTATTAATGGTCGCACATGCGTGGGACCATTTTCTGCATGGTTAAGATTTTCTTACATAATAAAATTATAAATATTTACTATTTGCACCTGGATTGATTATTTGGATGGTCTGGATAACTCCATATCTCAGCCACTATTGTTATGGACGAGTCACCACTATTTTACATAAATAAAAGACTCACATTGCAAACCTTGGATTCAAAACGGTAAGTTGACATTTGTACCTGGCACTGCTCTATGGGCCCTACCATGATAGATTTGTTTCATCCATGCCATCCATCCATTTCACGACATCATTTTGTATAGGATCCTCAAAAACTAGATTGAAATAAGTCTTGGGTGGACCACACAATTAGAATTTCATTATTGGTTGGACGTACATGGTCCACTGGAGCTTTGGATTTAAATCTTGGGTGGACCACACAATCTTTGAATTTAACTCGTTCTTTGGATATTGCCTTAAAATGATCTCTCCAAATGGATGAAAGGTGTGGATGCAAAACGTACATCATGGTGGGGCCTGCCTACAGAGTTTGCTAACGTCAATCCCCCTGACACCAGCCATTGGCTGGTGGTCGGTGCTCTATGGACCCCAACATGATGTATTTGTATCATCCATGCCGTCCATCTATTTTTATATATCGTTTTATGATATTCTAAAAAAAATGAAATATATATAAATCTCAAGTGGATCACATTACAGGAAACAGTGTTGAATGAATTTTGACCATTAAAAACGTTTTGGAGGCCATAAAAGTTTTGGATCAAGCTAATATTTATTTTTTCCCTTAATCTGGGTCTTTATGACCAAATCAACAGATTGGATGTCAAATAAACAGTACAGTGGGCCTTAAGAGGATTTTAATTGTGAATATCCATTCATTATTTTTGTCCTGTGGTGTGGCCCACCTAAGATTCATATCCCTATATTTTTTTATATGAAGCCCTAAAATGATCTGTAAAAATGGATGAACGTAATGGATGAAACAAATACATCATGGTGGGGCCTACAGAACACCGACCACCAGCCAAAGTGGTGTCAGGGGGAGTAGTCAATCCATTCCCCAATTTAATAGTCATTCTCTGACCATCTTTCATGCGCAAGCCTTTCGCAGAAACTTTCTGCGCAAGAATGCTGGGTGGGGCCCACCCAAATATTTTGGAGAAATATACTCCGTTCATCCATTTTAAGAGATAATTTTAGGACACGTGACCAAAAATTAGGTGTATCCAAAACTCAAGTGAGCCACAAGAGAGGAAACGATGGGGATTCGGTGAGCACCGTTGAAACATTCTTTTGGACATGAAAGTTTTGTATCAGGATATTTTTTCAGTTCTTTCACTTTATCCTATTGAGAGTGGCCTTATAAACGGTTTGGATGGCCCATAGATATCAGAATGGAGCCCAGGAAGGTTTCAACGGTACAAATTTCTTTCCCCAATTTTTCCTCTTATGTGACTCAATTGAGTTATGGATCCAAATCATTTTTTATTAAACGTCCTACAATTAGCTATAAAAATGTATGGATGGGATGGATTCATCAAAAACATCGTGGTGGGCCTCAACCAACATCCTTGCGCAGGAACTGCTGCTAAAGGCTTTTGCAGGAAATTCGCATCCCTAGCCTAGCCAGCCCCTTGGCTGGTGGTCGGTGCTCTGTGGGCCCCACCATAATGTATGTATTTCATCCGTTGCATTCATCCATTTTTAAATACCATTTTAGGAATTAATTCCAAAAATGAGATGGGTATATAAATCTCAAGTGGACCACAGCACATGAAAACAATAATGATTGGATATCCATCATTAAAATCCTCCTAAGGCCCACTGTACTATTTATTTGACATCTAATCTGTTTATTAGGTCATATAGGCCTTGATGAAGGGGAAAAACAAAATCATCTGGATCCAAAACTTTTATGGCCCTTGAAACATTTTTAATGGTTGACGCTCATTCAACACTGTTTCCTATAATATGGTCCATTTCAAATTGGGATATATCTCATTTTTGGTCTCATGCAGTAAGATGATCTTTAAAAATAGATGGATGACATGGATGAAACACATACATCATGGTGGGGCCCATAGAGCACCGACCACCAAGCATTGGCGGGTGCCAAGGGGAGTAGTCAATTCGTTCTCCTTATTTATAGCGTGGTCCATTTAATCTTTGGATATGATTCATTTTTTGGATAATTCTCTAAAATGATCTCGAAAAATGGATGAACAATGTGGATTGATTCCAAATTTTTAGTAAATCCAAAACTCAAGTGGACCATGTCACATGGAACAGTGTGGAATAATGATTTCCACGTTGATACCTTCCTTAGGCCCACAGTAATGTTTATTTTCCATCCAACCTGTTCATAATATCAAAAATATATGAATGAAGATAAAACACAAACATCAACTTGATCCAAAATTTTTATGGTCTCCAAGAATTTCTTAAGGGTAGAGGTTCAATCACACTATTTCCTGTGGTTTGGTCCACTTGAGCTTTGGATATGCTTCCTTTTTGTTCTTTAGACATCAAATTATCAGTTAACAAGGATGAACGGAGTGGATAAAATAAATAAATAACAGAGGACCCCACAGAGTTTAGTATAGTAAGGGTAATGAGCAACTCAACTAAATATAGTAAAGAGAGGTTTCCTTCATGAAACATTCATAATAAGATATTGGGCTTGCCTAAATGTGATTCACATATCCAACCCACTCATTATGTGTGTCCCACTTGGATAAGTGGTCAAACCAAGTTTCAGCCACATCCAAAACTCATGTGGGCCCCACCAAGTTCTTTTATGTTTTTTAGGATGTCTTCACATGGTTTTAGATGGTATGGCCCACCTGAGTTTCGTATACGGATGATTTTTGAGATATCTCATAATCTAAAGGGAACACATCAAATGCATGGTGTTGATGTTTGACACACATCATGATGGGGCCCACAAAACTTACTAACATCAATTTTTAAGTTCTCACGATATTACCAAGTTAGGTCATAATTTTGACTGGAACATTTGGCCCATTTTACATGTCTGGTCCATTCACTCTACTTTACTGATCAATACCCACAATTTGACTAGTTACTCGCCTCGATCAAGCTACATATGAGGAAGATATTGGGCATATAAGATTGATTAACAATTTGAGTAAAATTTAATTTTAATGCTTAAAGGTTCAATTAGTGGATGTACCTAATAATTTATTAACAAATATTTTTTATTTCGCAGATAAATTTCAATTTCTATTTAAAAATAACATTTTTTTTTCAAAATGTATATTTTTTTACTCTTAATTTTTCTTTGAAAACTTTTAACAAAATATCATTTTTATTATAAAATATTTTTAAAAAAATTAAAATATAAATTCTGAATTTTTATTTTCAAAATCTCAAAAAATTTCCCATTTTTTTTTCCCAAAAATTTCAAAATGCCGATTTTTTTCTTTAAAAGCATCATTTTGTTTTCAACTTTGCAATTTTCTTTTTTAAAATGATATACTTTTTTTTTTTTTTCAAAATCTCATTGCTTTTATAAAATATTATGGTGGGGCCCACATTGCGAAAATTTTCACATTTTAATTTTTTTTTTACTTTCTTTTTAAGGATATTATTTTTTTCTCAAAATCAAATACTTTTTTTTTTTACAAATTTACCAACTTTATTCAAAATTCTTTTTTCCCACAAAATAGATTTTTATTAAATCACTATTTTTATTTTTTCAAAATCTAATTTTTTTCTCAAACATTTTTAAATTTTTTAAACTTCTTAGTATTCTTTTTCATATGATATTACAAATCATTAAAATATTAATTTTAAATTAAAAAATAAAAATAAAAATTTCACTCATTTGATATTAAAAAAAAATATTCTTTTTGCATTTAATCAATTCTTAAAATATAATCTTAGATACAAATATGTACAATTAAACCACTGAAATTCTATTAAAAAATTATTAGACAACAAAAAAACCTAATTTTCCACCATATTCTAATTAAAATTTTAGAAATTAATGTCAAGGCAAAAGTCCTTTTACGACGGACATGATCCGTCGCAAAAGTCCATTTACGACGGACCATGAATCGTCGCAGAAGCAACTGAAAAGCGCGCCATTTGGCTTTTTGGGCGGGAATGAACGACAGTCATAAAAGCAAACCTTGCGACGGATTTCGTCCGTCGCCGACTAACGACGGACCAAAATCCGTCGTTAATACGTCGTAAATCAGATTTAAGCGACGGATTTTGGTCCGTCGCTAAATTCAGCGACATCCAGACTACGGAATTTCGACAAACATGGGTATAGCGACGGACTTTTTCCATTAGCGATGGATTAAATCCGTCGTTAAACCAAGAGATTTCGTCCGTCGCAAAAATACGTCGCAAATTGCCACTTTTGACGTAGTGAAAGAAGTGCTCTTCAGATGCCAGCGTATCCAAAACACCTGGTTGTCTTAGACAATTTTGTATTCTGGTGGAACCGTCGGTACGCCAAACTTTTGGACGATCGAAGCACTGAGGAACTCTCACATTAGCTTTACCTTTGTCCAGGCTTGACAAAGAGTAAGGAGAGAGCTCTTCTTAATGTCTCCGCTACTACTGCTAATAGAATGGCGAGGGTAAAGACAAGGCAGATCAATATAGTTTCTTCCTTAGTGACCGAACCCCCTCGTCCAAATGTTTTGCAAATTTCTCAAGAACATCTTGATATATTGGTAGCTGCTTGACCACAATGGATGGCTTTGAGGAAAATTTTCGATTTGGAAGGTTTCAATTCTCCTACAAAATCTTCTACCTTGTCTTTTTAGAAAACAGATTCTTCTAGACCTCCTCTAGTGATAAGACCTCGATCACTGCCAAGATCCAAAAAATCTTTGGATACTTCTTCGGCCGAAGTTGTAGCGGCCTTTGAAAAATTTTTAGAGTGAAATACCATCTTGGCTTTAGCGCAACCAATTATTCCTGTGAGAAGATTGAGGGCATAAAGCGACATGAGGAGGCTTATTTCAATAAATGTTGGAACAATTGGACTCGAGATAAGGATAAATTGAATGAACCTAACCTTTCGTTTAAAAAATACCTTAAGCTCTATCATCCTCAGCCTCCACCATTTCCTACTGCTATTCAGCCGTTAACAACTATAATAAGAAATCATGAGGTTATCAAAGGTCTACCAGTTAGACAAGCAATCTAATCTGACCTAGGTGGAGATCGTTGGCTTACATCTCTTCTTGAGCTAATATTCTTACTCATAAATTTACCTCCTTTGCTTGATTCTTTTCAGTACTTCAAGAAGTGCCAAAGAAATTGATGTTTCCAGCCTAAGAGCAGAGCATGCCGCAAATACCAGCAATCTCATTGACTGTAATTGTATCGTTTAACCCAAAAATGGTAGTTCTAATAGTTATGATTACTTCGGTGATAATTAAAGATCCTATCTCGATGACTGGAGCATCAACACCACTGGACTCAGAGACAATGACTAGTACAAAGGGTACTTCACATGGGAAGGACACCATTCTTGTTGATTCGCCACTGATTCCCCCTCCTACATCGGATGTGTAGTCGAAAGTTCCTAACTCGTTTGACCCTTCAAGATGATTGTAGCTCCATCATTTTCACCTCTTGGATTGATAGGAGAGGCCTTAGCTCCCATTGAGCCTATTCCGATCGAGATAACGGAAATCTTCGATCAATTGAATAGGACTAAGAGGATTGCTACTGAAGAGGAAGCAACTACCGATTCTTCTGCAGGGGCAGTTGACCAAATTTCTACTGAAGTTTTAGAACAACTGCTGAGCGAGGCTAACCAGCAGCCTGAGCTTGTTTTGGCCGGTACACTTGATCGACCAGCTGAAGGGGACGCAACTGACATAGTTTCTCCCTCCCCTCCTCCATCAGCCATTCATAAGATCGATACTTCAACTTCCATCCTTCTTTTGTTGACGATGTGATTTCTTTCCTCAAGAAGACCATTGCTAGAGAAACATCTACAACAACATCTCCTCTTCAATATGATAGTCTTCAAAGCATTCAAATTGAGCTGCATGACCTTCTTTGGAAAGGACTAATTAAAACTTTCCATGTTAAAATGATAGCCAAGATCGATCGATTAGTTGATTTAGCATGTGTTTTGTCTTATTCGGATCCATCTTAAATGATCAGACTATCACCTCTGCTGGAGCTTCAACAAAAGTTTGAGATATATTGTCGAGCTAAGGCTACCGTTGCCGATCTGGAGGTAAAAAGACGAGCGGCCGATGTAAGGTCTGTATCCTGGTATTATACTGTTCCACCAACTCCCGCGATCCTCCCCGTTGAATTTCAGTGACCCGCGACCTATAAACAGCGATTGTACACGATCTTAAGATGCATCCTAAAGATTTGAGTCGACTCAACCCGTAAGTCATACCCTTGTGACCGCACCGTCGCTGCGGTTCCAATGCCACATCTTGCACACCAATGCGATACCTAGGGTAGGAGTAGTGGGCCACATATATTTTGAGGAAACACTGCGCATTGTGAATCCCGAGAGAGGAATCTTTACCCATCTTTTAACATCAACTAATCAAGTATAACCCATGACTAGCCCATGCCTTTCTTCCCACCAAGACAAGCAACCCATTCCCAAAGTCAACTCTCATGTCACTCTTACACTACCATACTTTTCACCTCATCCTTTCTTACACACTCATCCCTCTTTCCTTACATCTCCCATCTTTCACTCATTCCTTTCTTTACCATTCCTTAATAACCAAGAGAAGAAAAATCCTAAGGAGAGAAAAAGAAGACCCAAGAAAGACCCATCTCCCTACCACCAAATCTCACCATCCAACCATCCAATCTTCATCATCCACCATTAAAGTGGAATCTTAGGAACTAAGGATTTCAAGGAGCTAAGAAGATAAGATATAGGTGGGTGTTTATAGGATTAGATTGTAATTTCTAGTGATGGGACAAGTGGGGCCTACCAGTTAATGGTATGGATCCCATTTTGGACCTAAGGTGTGGCCATTGGCCTACCATAATTCATATATGTAAATCCATCATGGGGCCATTCTCCATGGACCCCACCATGATGTTTATTTGATAATCAATATGTAGAGGGTCATTTAGACGCTTGATTTTTGGTGGGAATGGTATCCCCACCTTGTATTGCTGATTTGAGGGCCTATGTTGATGTATGTATTGTATTACAAGGGAGCTCATAGTAGCGAAGCTCCCTCCACTACGCGATTCTTTCTCCCTCTCTATCTCTCTTTCCCTATTGATAGCCCACCTTGATGCATGAGTTTCATCCATTCTATCCCATTGTGAGACGCCCTTACTGCCCAAATTAGAGCTCACTTTGCTAGCCGTCCAGTCGTTCCACCCTACTGCCCATTTTCGAGCAGGCCTGGATGAAGGGAAAACACAAATATCAGTTTGATTTGGAGTGGGGTGGCCCACTCATGTGGACCCTACCTTAATATATGTGTTGTATCCACACCATCTAGCAGGTGGAACGGTGGGACCCACCCTGATGTATGTGTTGTATCCACACTGTCCAACAAGTGGGACGATGAGACCCACCATGATGTGTATTATCCACATTGTCCAATAGCCAGGCCCATGCTACTAGACAGTAGCTAGCTAACGTCCATTGTTGAAACCTTTTAGGCCTCACTATGACGTTTGTTGGAGGCCCGGCGGCCGACCCAATTTCAGTGGGACCCGTCATGTATATGTGCTTTATCTAGGCTGTTCATTGGCTAGACGCCCGGTAGGCCCAGCTGCTGGTGAGCTAGACAATTTCCAGTTGCCCAAATTAGGTATGTTTTTTATATCTATGTTGACCATCTGGTGGGGCCCATCTTGTAGGCCCACCATGAGGCGTGCATTTTATCCAAGCCGTCCATCAGTGGGCCATCTAGCAGGCCCAATTGCTGGTGGGCTGGTCATTCACCAGACGGCCCACCGGTTGTTTGTATGCAAGCCCACTGTGATGTGTGAGGCCCACTATGATGTGTAAGGCCCGTTGAGATGTGTGAGGCCCATTGTGGTGTGTGAAGCCCATTGTGATGTGTGAGGCCCACCATGATGTGTGTGTTATATGCACACTATCCATTCATTTATACGGACCATGGGCCACCTTATGCAGGTTCACCATAATGTATGAGTTATACGCCCATTACAAGGATGCCTTGTGAGGCCCACCATGTGTGAGTAATGTGCGCACACTTTCCATCCATTTTCTAAACATTTAGAGGTCCGAGGGCCTCATTGTGATTCCGATTCCAATCCCAAATGGACCACACCATAGGACAATGGTGGTTAAATGTCCACCATTGTAAACTTCCCTAGGGCCCATTGTTAAGCCCATTTCCATCCTTACCTTATTGGGCTAACCCAAACCGTTGGGTCCCCACTGATGTTAGTGATACCCATTGGGCTAACCCAAACCGTTGGGCCCCCATTGATGATGGTGCTTTTCACCATGCCTTGTAAGAATTATCCAAACCTGGGAGCCCACCTTGTATTCATATCAGGCCCCATAGGAAGGCCTAGTTTATTGCATGATAAAGGGTGAGGAAGCCCACTTGTTATACATAGTTTCACCCTCTCAACTCACCTTGTTGTATAGCCATTAGACTCACCCATGAGGCCCATTCTTGATGTAAGTATGACACCTAGGCCATCCACTGTTGAGTACATCATCACCCCTTGCTGCAGATGGAAGAATATGTGGTATTAGGTTTAGTATATCCACTGTTTAAAGCCTATCTGAATGTTTGGGCTAGATCCGCCGTCCCATTGTGGACCTCACCATGTATTTAGGTCGGTTATTGTTTTTATCTGATAATCATGCTAGTGTTCTTAGTCTAGTAGGACACACTAAGAACATGCTTAGTAATACATCATGATACATACCCATACGCATCATTTGTATGCCTGCCGTAAGCAATAATTGATCATAGCATTTGCCGATGGGCTGGGCTATTTAAGGGACTCCTTGAGAGACGAAGTTGCCCCATATGATCATGCAGTATGCGTAGGTTTGATACACGACTGGATGGTATGACTCATGTTTCTTACATTTTGTGTGACATGATCACTTGACGCCCTAGCGATATCAGGGCTGTGGCCTCCACAGACATATTTAGTTCTAGCAGTGTGGGCGCTTAGGATGTCCTTGGGTGAAAGTCTCAAAACCTTTTTAGTACTAGGAGATACTCTAACGTCTACACCTAGTGGATACATGAGCGCCTGAGTGTCGAATACTAATAGGCCACATCTCCCACTATGTCGTGGTTGGTTGTGAAGGGGGTGTGGCCTTATCCACCTGTGTGAGGGGGCTGTAGGCTAGGCTGAGTCTGACCAGCTCGTAAATGGGTCCGTTATCGATGAGTCAAGAAGGTATTGACAAATTACTAGCCAGGTGGATAGTGAGGTCTTTTTTACTCGCTAGTTGCGCGGCTAGGGAGGCGGCAACCAGTGTGGAGTGTACTAGACCCCGGTGATGTTTTAGAGATAAACTGTATTATGGCTAATAGAATTCATGGACTTGCTAGTATTTCTGCTTACTCTGATATCGTATGCTTAGTTCATGCATTGCGCACACATGCACACATCCTCTAAGCTTTGTTGTAAGCTTATGCATGACCGTTGCATGCAGGTGACGCTAGGACGCAGCAACGCTGAGGTGGGAGTGTGTGGCGATCTTTTGGAGTTTCATTATATCTGTATATTTGCCTTTCGCATTGTACTCAAATGGTTTATTATAGTAGATATGTGATGATGTTGTTTTGTGACTTGATTATGCTTCTTTACATAAAAAATTCATATTAAAAATCCTTCTTGTAGGATTCTAGGATCAGAATCTAGCATATGAGTGTCGGGAGTCGAGAATGGGATACTACATAGGCTGTAAGTGCTGAATTCGACGATCAGGAATTCTGTGAGCCTGGTTTCTGAGTTTAGGGCATGACAGCCGATATGAGAAGGATAGGGTACATGAAATTACTTAGGAGCTTATAACCAAGAATGCTACTACAAAGGCCATTGAGATAGAGATTGAAAACTCGGAAGTTAAGATCATGACATTAGAAGCTGAGCTGATCACGTTGCAGAAGCATGTGGTTGATAAACGACCAGAGCATGATAAGATGCTTGAAGAGATTTCTAGATTAGTCCCTACAACTTACCTTCGATCAGAACATGCCAGTCGATTATCTTGATCGTCGTCGAAAGAAGTGGCATCACTGTGGGCTGCCAACAAAAAACTAGAAATGGCTGAAATATTCTTGCTAGATTTTCTATACCATGACTTGTAATTTTCTTCTTTAGATGAATGAATATTCATATTTTTATGGCTTAATTGCTTTGACTAACCATTTTAAACATGTTCACCCAAGTTCTCTTTTATTTCCGAACACTAAGCTTCAATTGCCCATATCCACACGAGCTAACAGTATAAACTCCTCATATTACACCATTTACAAGTTGTGGCCCCACTTATCTTGCTATTTAAGTAATATCGACGTTCCAAATTAGCCATTGATTTATTTAATTTGGCCTTATGAAATGGCTATTGAGAAATCTCCCCTTATTGTAGGTGTTGACTCCTTTCTTTAGCAAATCCTAAAGGAAGATGAAATTAACCGTTGAGGGAATGGCGCAAGCAGCTTGTATTGTCTTTCTAGTTCTTTCTCTTATGGAGCAATGTTATGCCCAGCATCCCTTTAAGTTTCTTTCGAGTCCTTAGGCTTTTCAGCCCTCGTCGGGATGGTTTTATCGATTGTCTTTCCACTTCTAAGAGTGATGATAGACTTAGATTGCTCTATGTGGTTCAAAGAGCTTGGGTCATGATCACAACCCCAAGTGTAGGGCCACGATGTGGTAATAACTCAATCAAAACACAGTCAAATCCACAGGGACTATACTTGTACGTATTCTAAAAATAAGTAGAACTATAACTAGAATTGGAACTAAAACTAAAATCTGGAAGAATTGAGAATAATTGTGAATGGATTATCAATCAAAGAGGGAACTAGAGGGCCAAGGATCCACTTGTAGCTATTACACAAGTGATGGTTGGGCTACTGGGTTCTTTGTATTTTTGTGGCACATCTTGCTTGAGGATAACACTCACTTTTTCTGTCAAAAAATATTTTCTTTTAAATATTTTGTTATTTTTTAGTCATATATAAATCTTTTAGAAATTTAGCATATGAAGGGATTTGTTTAATGACATCTAGTAGAGGGATGTTAATCCTCACTTGCTTAAGCACCTATCAAGCCCCAAACTCAGAAATCGGGCTCACAAAATTTTTGATTGCCGAATTCGGTGCCGACAACCTCCGTAGTACCCCATTCTCAGCTCTCAGTGTTCATACGCCAGGTTCTGATCTTGGGATCCTACAAGGAGAATTTTTTAACATACATTTGTCTCATAAGAAGCATAACCACAAGTATACCCAAATTATAAAGATAACTTATCATCACATATCCACTAATATAAACATTTGAATACAATGCTGAAAGAGAAATACATATGTCAAAAATTAAAGCTCTAGAAGACCATTGCACGCTCCAAGCTCAACGCTGTTGTAACCTAATGCCACTTGCACACATCTATCATGCATAATCTTATAGAAAGCTTACAGGGTGGTGAAAGTGTGTGTAAGGTAAGTGTTAAGTAAACAATAAAGCCCATAAATCATACATCTTCGAGATACACGAAAATACTAACAAGATCTTGAATCATAAAATATTAGAGTAAGCAGAAATATACTGGTAATTCCATGAGTCATATAATATCAGAGTACACAATGTAGATCATAATGAGCCAAATATCATATATTGCAGATACAATACAATATGCAGATCCTGCCAAGTCCATCTAAGCCATATAAGTGCAGAAGCGTAGCAATCCAAAATGCTATATGCCGTGGATAAAATGCAATATGCGATGCGAATGAAATGACCAAGCTGGAGTGAAGTCAGGATGATAATAAGAAGTATCGCAGGCTATGGGGCCCATCACAAGGGAATTCTATCCAAACTAGTCCCATACCTAAATTTGGATAATCAAACATAATGTGGTAAACTCTTGATCTCAGGTTAGTCATGTGTCCAACCGAAATCCTGGCCATTGTGAAGGTACACGTAACAAATAGTTGCGCACCACTAGCTCGAGTGGATAGTGAATGGATGAATGAATGAGTATGCAACTCCTGCTCAGTAGCCTGCCAACCACTGGTAGCTCAGCTAGTGTGGTAGCTCGCCTAAGCCTCAACCCTGCCCACATCACACCCGCCCACATCAGCGTCCGCCCACTTGTGCTTGTCCAAATATGCAACAGTGATGGGGTGTCATAATATCATGTCAGTCCTCATATCAAGTCCACATATCAGTACGGTTCCTCTCTGGGGAATCACTGGGGTCTATTACACTGCACACTGATTGCAGCCTCCCTAGCCGCATAGCCCAACGAGTGGAACAGACCACACTATTCGCCTGATCAGTAGTTTACCAATACCTACTCGGCTCATCGATATCAGACTTATTTTTGAGGTGGTCAAACTCAGCCTAGCTTATAACCTCCTCACTCAGGCAGATAAGGCCACACTCTCTCCCAACTGACTATGACATAGTGAGAGACCCGACCTACTGGTATTCGGCACTCGTGCGCTCATGTATCCACTCAGTCTAGACGTTGGGGTGTCTCCTGGCCTCGGAGGTTTAGGGACTTTCACCTATGGACATTCAAAGTACCCGGATGCTCGAACCAAACATTTTTTGTCCCATTTGACCATCCATGACATGCCTGTGGAGGTCATAGCCCTGATGTTGCTAGGGCATACAGTAATCACAATCACATAATGCAAGGTGTATGAGTCACACTGTCCAGTCATGCAGCAATCTCGCGCATACCACACGCTCATGTGTGTAACTCCTATCAGTGAGTCCCATGAATAGTTTGCCCATGACATATACTATGCTCAGTCACTACTCATATCAAGCATACATATGATGCGTTGGGCATGAGTTATGGAGTTATACTAAGCATGTTATATGGTGATGAACTATCCTTACAACGAGGATGGGCCTAGACGACCTACACACAATAAGTATGGGCCTATCAATGGGCCCTAAGGAGAGTTACAATGTAGACATTTAACCAATATTATTCCTATAATTCGGACGTCAAACCATCATTGCTCTCAAGGCATGGCCTGTCATAAATATCATTATATAAACCATGGTGGGATCACACAATGCAATAGACCTTGTATACATCCCATTAGGCCTCGACCCATGGGCCTCGAATACATCAAATGGGTCACATCACATGAGCCTCATATATATTAAGGTGGGCCTCGACAATAAGCCCTATACACATCAAGGTGGGCCTCGACAACGGGCCTCATGCATATATCAAGGTGGGTCTCAACAGATGGCCACAAGTACATCAATATGTATATATAATATATATAAATGAATCATATCAGAAGATCAACTGGACCGCACTCCAAATAACAATGGTGATAATGATTTCCACTATTAAAATCCTCAAGGCCCACTATAACATTTATTTTTTATCCAATCTGATCATAAGGTCACACAGACCTGGATAAAAAGGAAAATAATTTTCCTATTTTTCCAAGACTTTTGGAATCCAAGGGTTTCAATGGTAGATGTTCAATCCCACTGTTTTTATAGTGTGGTCCACATGGTACTAGATCTGTCTTATTTTTAATCTCAAGCCTTAAAATGAGCTTTCAAAATGGTTGGACAGTTTTCATGTAACACATGCATCATGGTAGGTCCCATAGATGGACGACCTGGGTGAAACAGGTGGGTCTCACAAAACTTAGTGATGCCGCTACAGTAGCTAGGTAGCTGGAGTGAGGTACACCAGCTGTCCCACTCCCAAAATGGGGATGGTGTGTGTGCTACACACAATGCTAGTGGGTCCCATGTGGGGCCCACCATAACGTTTATTTTCCACCCAATCTGTTGGTAAGGTCACACAGACCCGGCTGAAGAGGAAAACAAATTTCATAATGATCCAAACTTCTGTGAAACCTAAAGGGTTTCAATGGCAGATGTTTAATCCTCCACTGCTCCCTGTGATGCGGGACACCAGAGCACCACATACAGCTGATCTTTAAAGTGGGGCTCACAACGAAAAGGGGCCCACCAAATGCACGATGTGATGTTTAACACACATCACAGTGGGGCCCATGTATGGTACCCACATCCCTACCATTTCTCATCCCAAGCATAGTAGGACGCTGCTACGCGTCCTTTAGACGTCAGCAGCAGCACCTGCTGCTTGGTTTGTTTATTTTTTTTGAAAATATGTTTTTTTCTGAAGAATTTCCTAGGTGGGGCCCTCATTAGTAGAATCCACCTTACCCATTGGATTTTACGGCTCAAGACAGACCAAATGTGCCCAATGTTCGATATGCTTTGGCGAATAGAAAAATCAAGGTGGGTCCTAACTGATTTGAACGATAGAAATCATAGTTTTCTATGGGATGGCCCACTTGATAATCAGATTAGCTTCATTTTTCGGCTCAACACCTAAAATGACTTGAAAAATAGGATGGACGGTGTGGATTAGACCTATACATCAGGGTGGGGCCTACATGAGCAGCCCATCCCAAAGCTTTGAACCAAGTTGATATTTTTGTTTTGTTCACAGCAATGCCCAGACCTTCCTGGACGGTCTGGACAATGGAGGTCCAACAAGTTCTGGGCTGGCCCACCTGGCCGTGTTGGGGTCCACCAAATGCTTGCATTTTCCCATCATCTTAACCCTTCAAATATAAGGGTAGCAAGGTGGGTTAATCCCTATGTTTGGATCACCGTGTGGTCCGTTGGATGGGTGGTTGGATGTCACATACACTCATCATGTGGGCCACAAAATAAAGGAAGGAGGAAGAGAGAGAAAGAAGGAGACACATGTGATGGAGGGACCCTAACATTATGGGCCCTCCGTTCCATGCATTCGATCATACATCAAGTGGGTTCCAAAACACGTGAGCCCACCAAATCAAAAATCAATGGTGGAGATTCCTTCTCCAGGTCTAGATGACCCTTATCAAACTAGAAAGTAAACATCATGATGGGGTCCATAGAGAATAGAATGATCATGAGAATCAAGGTGGGCCAATGGCCATATCTAAGGTCTAAAGTGAAATTCATACCATCAATCGTAGGCCCCACTTGTCCCATCATCAAAAGAATGAAATTTAAGTCTATAGGAGCACCCACCATTCGATCTTCTTGGTTTGATGGAACGCCGATCTCCTTCTGCCTCTCTTTGATGGAAGATGATGAGAAAGGAATGGCTAGGATGATGGATCTTGGGGTGGAAAGTGGGCCACACACATGTACTTTTCTCTCTTGGGATGCTTGAACGTCCACCACATTGGTTGCTTGGAAAATGTGTTGAGAAAGAGAGAGAAAGAGAAGGGGTGTTTAAAGAGAGGCGATGGATGTGAGGTGATAGTTGTACTTAACAAGTGTGGGTGTGTAAGAGAGAGGGTGAGAGAGAGTTGACTTTGGGGTTGCTCTTGTACTTGACATGAGGTGATTGGCTGATTGATTGATAGGACATGTTGTACAAATTCTCTTGGGATTGCAAACGCACAGTATTTTCTCAAACCAAACGTCGGCCCACATCTCCTGGCTTGGGTATTGCCTAGGCGAGTAATACGCGGTGTCAGAACTATGGCGATGGTACGGTCGCAATGGTACAAGTCTCGGATTCAGCCGACTCAGATCTACGGGATACGACTTAGGGTCATGCGTAAACGTCGATTATACGTCTCGGGTTGTCGAAATTCGTCGGGAAGGATCGTAGGAGTCGACGGAACAGTACGAACTGGGATATGAGCCTTACATAACCTCTAGAATATCTTGAGAGTTAGAGGTTTTGGTGCAATCAATTGCTGAGGGAATGACACGATCGACTTACACACTCTTTCCGATTCTTCCTCTTATGGAGCAATGTTAGGTCTATCATTTTCATCTTCTTTTAAGTCATTAGGCTTTTCAACCCTCACCAGAATATTTTTGTCAATTATCTTTTCACTCCTAAGAGTGGTAATAAACTTGGCTTGCTCCATTTTATTTAAAGAGCTTGGAATACTAATTTCACATTGTCATTTTGGATTGGGGAGGGGTTGGGCTGGAAGCATCCCTTTCTCCCCAATCATTAAGTGTGATTCCATCCGTTGAATTGACTATGTAAATATTCTCATTGTTATTTTGAGATCCTGAAAGCTTAAATTATACTCTAGTTGAATAGTTCTTGGTTTTACATGAATTTTTAAATAGTATCCTCTTGAGGCCTCCTTTAATTTAAGAGTTTCATAAGGGTCTCTTATGGGTTAGCGATTTGTCCATTTCTCCAACTAAAATTTGTATGGTTCCTCCAGTTGGAATTGTATGTATTCAAGATGGGTCCACTAAAAGGTCTTTGCTCGTTGACATTTGATTGCTCATTTAATATTTCTTGAAAAGTAGGAGTAGTAGGATAATTTTCAGTTGTACGTATGTTGCAACCATAAATACCACAAACAACTTTCGTAGCCTTATCGGGTTTGACAAGTTTCCCCTTCTTAAGTTCCATGGCCTTGACTTACCTTGCGAGATTGATCACTCTTGCATTTATGTCATCTTCTATTCCTCCTTTCTCCTTTAGTTGAGTAGGCTTAGAAGTGGTGGATCTTAGGGAGGTATCCCATGATTGCACGTTTTCAAGGAGTTTTTCAAAATAATCCCACACATCATCGGCTTTCTTGTTCATAAATTCTCCATTACACATCATCTCCACAAATTAGAGCATGGACGAAGTTAATCCATAAGAGAAAAAGTGTCACGCCCCAAACTCGAAAATCGGGCTCATAAAATTCTCAATCGCTGAATCCGATACCGACAGCCTTCGTAATACCCCATTCTCGGCTCCTAGCACCTATATGCCAGATTTCAACCTGAGATCCTGCAAGGGGGGTTTTCTAATGTATATTTATCTCGTAAGAAGCATAAACATAAGTCTACCCAAGTCTCAAAGGCAACATCATCATCACATATCCACTAATATGAACAGTTGAATACAGTGCTAAAAGGGAAATATACATATATCAAAAATCAAAGCTCTAGAAGACCGTTGCATGCTCCAAGCTCAACGTTGCTGCAACCTAATTCCACCAGCACGCATCTATCGTGCATAAGCTTATAAAAAGCTTAGAGGGTGGTGTAAGTGTTTACGTAAGATAAGTACCAAGTATGCAATATCAGAGCAATACAGAAACATGCAGGCAAGTTCATAAATACCATCAGCCTTATGCAGGCTATGTGATGCAAAAACATAACAAGCTAATATCATATACCAAGGAAGCAATGTAGATCAGCTATGTAATGTGGAGACATAGTAAGCCAAATATCAGATACTGAGTCCACGAATACCGTTAACCTTAATCAGGTTATGCAATACAGAAGCACAGTAAACCAAATCCTATGTGCTGAGGATGCAATGCAATATGCGATGTGAATAAAATGACCAAGCTAGAGTGTGAAGTGGTGATGATAGTACTTGAAAACGCTGAGCTAAGAGTCCTAAGGGGGGGGGGGGGGGGGGGGGGTGAATAGGACTATGCCAAATTAAAAATTAAATGTAAAATTTAAACAAATATAAATAAATATAGCATTAAACAATCCCACAAAGCAGAAATGATTAACAACCTCAAATGTGCAAGTATTGAGAGGTGGATACAGGTATTGTTCTAAGGACAACCTTACACCAAAAACCAATGGCTTATGGTAGGACAACTTGATTCTTAGAACGGTCTGTGTATCAAAATCTCAAACCAATACAGAAGAATAAATAAATAAATAATAAAGAAAATAAACTAAGCTATTACAACATTTCCACAATTGCATTCAAAAAAAGTTTACAACATTCTCCACAAATGCTTAAAAGAAAATTACAACATTCACAGAAAGTCACTATCAATCATCCACCACAAGACCAGAAATTATAGTGGTTCGCTTATGTGTACACCAACAGTTTATAAAAATAACCACACAACTACTCCATTCCCAATATCCTTATACAGTGGATATTAGTGTTCACTATGCAATAGGGTTTTCAAGGTTCACCTAAAACATTCACAATTGTGTCTTTCAAGTGGGCTTACACAATTCAAAAACCCCACACTCTGAGTTTTCTGGATCACCTCAGACAAACAAAAAAGAAAGATTTTTTCTGGCACAATCTCAAAAGAACTAAAAATAAAAATGTAAAATACTTATCTGGATATTTTCCTTTGATGAAGCCCGCAAGAACCAATTCGAAGTAGATATTCAATGTAGATGTTCAATGTCCACACTTACTTATGAAAAGGGTGTAAGTTCTAATTGAATTTTAGATTAAATCACCTTAGGCTTGCTTGATTTGATTTTGATTCCTATAAAGGGGAAAACTAAAATCCCTTCTTCAAATAAGATTGGAATATAGAATCTCAAAATTAAATACAAAAAGCTAATTAAAGAGAATATTAAATGAGCACTAAGTAGCTTAAGAATATCACAAACTTATCTCTCAGAGTGGTGTCTTAATTTTTCCTGAATTGAATGAAAAAATCTGAAAATCGTGCTCTATTTGTAAGTATAAAAACTATTCACTCGATTGGTCCAGTGGACATCTCGACTGGTCGAAGGACCAACAAACTTTTAAAATTTCTGGCGGGATAAGTTAAGATCATTCTACGACTATTTGAGTGGCTTCCATGATCAGTCGAGTGGCTTGCATGACTGGTCGAACCCTACTCTCGACTCGTCATGTGGGATCCAATTTAGTAGCTAGACTTTCAACCGTGCCTGCTCGACTAGTCGAGCACTGTTCACTCAATTGGTCGAGCAGTCTCCAAGACTGGTTGAAGGTCCAACAAAAAATGCTAAAAATTAGTAACAAACCTTAGACTGGTCGATGAATTTCTTAGACTGGTCGAGCTAGTACTAGGACTAGTCGAACATAGGTTAAGACTAGTCGAGAAACATCCTATATACTTATATAGTGACCTAATTTAAATATGCAATCAATATGACCTATCCTATGGTCAATTTAGGGTCTTACATACCTTATAAATGATATCTAAACATTAAACCATCATTTGCTTCGGTTGATAGTTGATCTTGAAGTATACATAGCTTGATATTGAAGTACTTTGAATTTTGAACTTGAAGTACTTGAATAGTATTCACCATGAGCTTTGAGTTCCAAATAAAGTATTTTGTCTTGACATAGTTGAAGCTTTGAAACCTTAAACTATCACTTGATATTATACTTAAACTTGTATATTAATTATACTTGTGATGCTTGAATCTTGAATTGTAACATCTTGAACTAGTACTTGAAGTTCCTAAGGTAAAGACCTTTGTTGTTGTACATGAATGTATGATCTTGAATATGTAGATGAGTTACAAAAGATACAGATTCCAAGATGTTTTGTCACTACAAAATTTGACAATCATAAGAGCTAGAAAACATAGCACTTACAATCTCCCCCTTTGTCAAATTTGTGACAAAACACATTTCAATAAGATAAGCATAATAGGCACAATAAAGAATCATGCAATAGTTTCAAACTAGTTAAATCAACCTAGTCAAATCAAAATGCTTCAATACTTACATTAATACACATCAAAACTCATCAATACTCCCCCTTAATACCGTATAGCTATTCTACCCACATTCTTCATACATTTGTCATAATGAAATAGGCATGATAAAATTCTCCCTCTTTTTGTCACAATATGACAAAGGAAAGAATCGATAAATGATAATGGAAGAAAGATAAATGAGAAAGTAAATAGAAGAGTATTGAGTAAGAGGATATGAATAAGTTAATCAGTTAACAAAGTCCACAATAATAAGTAAGCATGTCTAAGCACATAATACATGAGAAATTCAAGTATGTTAAAAGTTATTACATAACAAATATTCAAAAACTAATCCGAACCAGAAGAAGGAGCAAGTATGGTAGAATAAATTTAATGAAGTCCCTTGTTAATGCGCCTAAGATATTTGCGCACATATTTGAATTGCATTTCTTAGGACACATGCATACCTTCAACCTTCTCCTTAAGAGAGCACAAACGCGCATCATAATCAGATAGCTGATAATCAGGATCACCAGCAGAATCAGATTCAATTTTATCAAAAATGTCATCTATATTGACATCATCTGGAGGTAAATCACCCTCCTCTTCATGTGCATCTGCAGCTCCACTAACACCCCTATCAACTTGGCCTGGGGCCAACTTCAAATTCATCTTATTAATGTTAGAATTGTTGAAGGGTAGATGATGAATGAGAGCTTCCCCAACAGGCATAGCTACTAAACTATGAGTGGCTAACACATTCATAAGATAAGAAAAGGGCATGTCATTGTGACTTGGGTGGAGACGAAACTGAATTAGATTATGATAAATCAGAGAAGGAAGACATATAGAGACTCCAGAAATAATAGAATGGAGAATACGAACCATGAATGTAGTAAGCTCGATTTTGTTACTAGATCAAGGATAGGTAGTTGAAATAAAAATCCTATGAAGGATTCTATATCTATGTAAAATAAACTTAGAGGCGAGCACATTCCTAGTACTCCATTCTGCATCCATATTACATAAATCTCTAGTGAGCATACTCTTCTCAGTTTCAGAAGGTTTTTCCATAAGAGAACTATTGGGAATACCTTCGTCATTGACAAGTATATCCATTAATCCAGAAATAAGATAACGATCCACATCAACTGGACCTTCTCTGGTCATAATAGTAAATGTCAGATTCTCAGCAGAAAAGTTAATGATGCAAGTAAACATAGCCTATGCAATGGAGTAGTGTGCAGGTCCACCCCAATGTAATATGTTATCCCATCCTCCAGAATGAAGGAGAGGAACAACATCAAACAGTGCCAAATGATCGGGATTAACAGTTCATTCTACTATCACATTACGCAAGCGAATATCCTGCACATAACTGGGATCATCCTTGGGCGACTGAAGGTGGCACACCGTGGTAGGAGCCGAATGAGATGAAGAAGGACCACGAGATCCTTTCTTCTTAGTTCTACCCTCTATTTGCAATAAAGAAAGCAAGGAATAAAGAGATTGCAAAAGAGGCAAGAAGGGTTTTTAGTAGATCATATTTTTTGATAGAAAATCCCTAAAACAATCATAAATCATGAAATAAACCACATAAATGAAGAAAAGGAAGTGCAAAGGACTTGAATCTACAAGAAAATAAAAAATAACACACTAACCATGGAGGAATCGAAGATGGGTTCGACCAGTCGAGGTAGGGCTCATTAGAGAAGAAGACTCAAATGAAGAAAAAGAAATTTTTTCCCAAATAAAAGGTTAAACCTATGTTTCACGATGGCTTGAGTACATTCTTGATCGGTCGTGCCACGACTAGTTGAGGATGTACTCGACTGGTCGTGTACCTCACAAAATTTATAATTTTTCATAATTTTTAAATTTTTTAAAAAAATTAAAATAAAAATATATACATTATGATACAAAAACACAAATCATAAGTTCATATTGCACATACCAAGATCAAATTTTAATTTTACAAACTTGCTTTTGTCGAGTGATTTTGTGAATATGTCAGCTAATTGAATCTCGGTTGTAATATAATCCAAAAAAATTGTCTTGTCTTCTACTAATTCATGAATATAGTGATATCTAATATCAATATGCTTGGTTCGTGAATGTTAAATTGAATTTTTAGAGATATTAATTGTGCTTGAATTATCGCAATATAAAACCATGAATTCTTGCACAATTTTGTAATCACTTAGCATTCTTTTCATCCACACAAGCTGAGTGCAAGCATTACCAGCAACAATATATTCAGCCTCAGCGGTTGAGAGTGATATGGAACTTTATTTCTTACTTAGCCAAGAAACTAAACAGTTCTCTACATAGAAACAACTACCGCTGGTTGATTTACGATCATCAATGTTATCAGCCCAGTCAGCATCCGTGTAACCAGATAATTGTACACTAGTATCATGTGGATATCACATACTAAGAATTGCTGAACTAGCGACATATCGCAAAATGTGCTTAATAACAATTAGATATGACTCTTTAGGGTCAAATTGATATCTTGCACAAATTTCTACGCTAAATGCAATATCAGGTCGGCTCGCGGTTAAATAAAGTAAACTACCAATCATACTGCGATATAACTTAGGATCCATGCTTTTACCTGTTGAATCCTTAAAGAGTTTCAAAGTAGTACTCATTGGAGTATCAAAATTTTTCCCACTCTTAAATTCAAAATTTTTAACTAAGTTCAGAGAATATTTGGTTTGAGAGATAAAGAAACCATCAGGTATCTTTTTAGCGTGCAACCCTAGGAAATAGTTTAGTTCTCTAACTTGTTCATTTCAAATTTAGACTTCATAAGATCTGCAAACTCAACAGTCATGTTAACACTGGTAGATCCATAGGTTATGTCATCAATATAGATTTGAACTATTAAAATGTGATCATTATGTTTCTTTACAAACAATGTCTTATCGACACTTCCCATTATAAAGTTATGACTTGGTAAAAACTTATGAAACTTTTCATACCATGCCCTGGGAGCTTATTTCAAACTGTAGAGTACCTTTTCAAGCGGTAGACATGATTAGCATGCTTAGGGTCTTCAAAACCCGTTGGTTGTTCAACATACACTTCTTCATACAAATCATCATTCAAAAAAGTACTCTTTACATCCATTTAGTATATTTTAAACTTTCTAAAGCACACAATGGATATAAATAGTCTGATAAATTCAAGATGAGCTACTGGGGAAAAGGTCTCATTATAAGCAATGCCTTCTATTTGAGTGCACCCTTTTACAACTAGCTTAGCCTTATTTCTAATAATATTACCAAGTTCATCAGAAATATTTTTAAAAATTCATTTTGTTCTGATAATGTGTTTATCTTTTGGTCTTGGAACTAAGTACTAAACATCATTTCTTACAAACTGATTGAGCTCTTCTTGCATCACTACAATCCAGTTTTCGTCAGTAAGAGCTTCTTTTATGTTAGCCAGTTCTATTTGATGTAAAGCACACATAATTACACATATCTTCAAGTTGTTTACAAGTGCGCACACCAGTGAGAGGGTTTCTAAGGATTTGATTAGAAGGATGATCTTTAACTGTCCTCAGTTCAGTGTTATTTTGACTTAATGAAGAATCTGGTTTATCAATTAAAAGAACTTCATCATTTTCTAAACTTGAGACAGGTGTATTCAAGTGATCGTCTATAACCACATTAATCGACTCTTGAATTACACCAGTCCTCTTGTTAAGAACTTGTTATGCTTGACTATTTAGAGCGTACCCTAAAAATATCCCTTCATCACTTTTGGTGTCAAATTTACCCAGATTTTCTTGGTCATATAAGATATAGCACTTGCTGCTAAAAACTCGAAAGAATTTGATAGTAGGCTTCTTATCAAACCACATTGCATAAGCCGTTTTACCGTTTAATTTTCTAGTATAAACGCGGTTAATTATATAACAAGCTGTATTTACGGCTTCAATCCAAAGATTTTTAGGAAGCTTCATGCTATTTAACATTACGTTTGTCAATTCTTGAAGCACTCTATTTTTTCCTTTCCACTATACCATTTTGTTGTGGTATTTTGGGTGTAGAATATTCATTTAATATCCCCTGATCACTGCAAAATTTCTCAAAATTGCTATTTTCAAATTCAGAACCATGATCACTATGGATCTTAGAGACTTGTGATTATTTTTCCATTTGGATACGTTTAAGTACCCTCTTTACTTCATCGAGAGTTTCTGATTTCTCTCTTAAGAACACTACCCAAGTATATCTGGTGAAGTCATCTACTATCACTAGAATGTATTTCTTGCCACCTTAACTCTCCATTCTAGTTGATCCAATGAGATTCATGTGGAGAAGTTCGAGTAGTTTAGATGTGGCATTAGAGTTCACCTTTTTATGAGTACTCCTATTTTATTTGCCAATCTGGCATTCACCACATATTTTGTCTACTTTCTGTATTTTAGGTAAACATCTTACCAACTCTCTTTTGCTCAATCTATATAAGTTGTGGTAGTGTACATGTCTGAGGTGTTTATACCATAATTTAGTTTCATCAGTATGGATCATGTACCACGATAGATTAGATGAGCTTGAATCACAAACAATGTAGCAATTTTCAGAAGTTCTGCGATCAGTCAATATTACAGAACCATTTTTATTTAAAATTTCACACCCTTGGTTGGTGAATTTTACACTATGATTATTATCACATATTTGAGAGATAATAAATTATGTTTTAACCCTTCTACATATAAAACATTCTCAAATAGAGGGAGGTTATAGAGTTGAACCATACCTTGGCCAATAATTTTGCAGTTACTACCATCATTGAATGTGACTGAACCATCAGTTATATAATTAAGATTGGTGAATAGACCTTTGTTACCTGTCATGTGTCTGGAGCATCCACTATCTAGGTACCACTTTGAATGACTTGAAGCTTTGAAAGCAGTGTGATCAACTAAACAAGTAACCTTAGGGACCCATTTCATTACAGTTTTGGGTTTAGGAGTATAGTTGGTCTTCTTATGTTTGTAGTTGTTATAAGACCAACCCACTGAGTTAGATTTTAAGAGCTCCTTAAGTCAATAATTTTCTCAGCTAAAGGATTACATTTCTGATTTTTATAGTCGATATGATTTCTTTTAGGTTTTAAGTTTTGAAAAGTCTTAGAATTTTTTGAATAATTTTGATTCAGACTTTTCCCTCTTGAGTTAAAAGACTCCCCTTTCACAAATTTGGGTGGAGCATTCTTATGTTTGGGAGGAATACTATTGTCGTAGCCCAATCCAGATCAATCGCCAAAATTTATGGATCCGGATAAGAGTTTTCCTAACTTAGGATCACCTTGGGCATACCTCCATATGTCTTTTAAACTTAAAAGTGAAGAGACTTCTAGTTTTATCTTTTCATTTTCAGATTTTAGGTTTTCAACTAGGGAGGTTTTGAAATTTAAGACACACTTATTTTTTTCAAAGCAATCTAAAATGTGTGATTTTTCTAAGACTAGGTTATCAAAAATTTCTTTTAATTTTGAAAACTTTTCTTTCTGAAGTTTTAGCTTTATAGCAATTTTACAACTTTCCTTGTATATGGCATTATAAGCATCTTGAAGATCTTTTTTATTTTTATGATCACTATTTAGATTTTCTTCACTGGTTGAATCATCATTATCTAAAAATGTGAACTTGGCTAGAGTCATTAGGGCTTTAACATCATTAGCAAAATCAGTTTCAGAATCTTCTGACTTAGAAGAAGCTTCAGAGTAGGAAGATTCATCCCATGCAGCTAACATACCTTTCTTTTTAGGTTTATCCTTTTTAGGACATTTGTTTGCTAGATGCCATTATTCACGGCAGTTATAACATTAGCTGTCTTTTAAAGATTTCTAAGTTTTAGATCTAGATCTTTTCTTTTCAATAGGTTTTTACAAATTTACCCTCTTTTTACTTTTGAAAATCTTATAAAACTTTTTACCTAAAAGGGCCATATCATCTTCAGAATTTTCTAAATCAGAACTGTTATATTCTTAAGAAATATTTTTACAAGACTTAAGGGCGATGGATTTACCTTTAGGAGCTTTAAAGTTTAACTTATAGGTCGGTAAGGAACCAACCAATTCTTCTACTCTCATATTATCCGTATCACGAAGTTCCTAGATCATGGTTACCTTTGAATTGAACCGTTCATGCAATGAGCACATTATCTTTGCATAGACTTTAATTTCTGGGATTCTATCACCAAGACCCCATATAGAGTTGACTATGTCATTCAATCCTGTATAGAAGTCCATGAAAGTTTCACTTTCTTCCATACATAATTTCGTAAATTTGGTTGTGAGGATTTGGACTTTAGATTTCTTAACAATTGTTGTTCCCTCATGTGTCATTTTCAAAACATCCCAGGCTTTCTTTGCAGTATCATATGATATAATTCTGTTAAATTCATCTGGTGATAGTGCGCAACTAATGACATTTAAAGCCTTTGTATTGGCACTACTCTCACTTTTCTGAAGAGTGGTCTAAGAGAAGTAAGGTGTGACTTTTACCGTTTTAGATCCATTAGTACAAGTCACTTCAGTGGTAGGAGGGGTCCAATTAGTCATCGTGGCTTGTCACACGCTCTCATCTATGGATTTTAAGAAAATCCACATTTTGACTTTCCAATAGGCATAATTGGAGCCGTCAAATGGTGTAAGCCTAGTGACTGAAAGGCTATCCAAATTTGACATCTTAAAAAGATCAAATCGATCAACTCAGGAAATTAATCAAAAAAATAAAGCGAGTTATTAGGCTCTGATACCACTTGAAAAGGTCGAGCTAAGAGTCCTAGAGGGGGGAGGGGGGAAGCAGAAATGATTAACAACCTCAGATGTACAAATATTGAGAGGTCGATACAGATGTTGTTCTAAGGACAACCTTACACCAAAAACCAATGACTTATGGTAAGACAACTTGATTCCTAGAACGGTCTGTGTATCAAAATCTCAAACCGATACAGAGGAATAAATAAATAAATAGTAAAGAAAATAAAATAAGCTATTACAAAATTCCCACACTTGCATAAAAAAAGATTACAACATTCTCCACAAATGCTTAAAAGAAAATTACAACATTCACAGAAAATCACTATCAATCATCCACCACAAGACCAAAAATTACAGTGGTTCACTTGTGTGTACACCAACTGTTTAGAAAAATAGCCACACAACTACTCCACTGCCAATATCCTCATACAGTGGATATTAGCATTCACTATGCAATAGGGTTTTCAAGGTTCATCGAAAACATTCACAATTGTGTCTTTCAAGTGAGTTTACACAATTCAAAAACCCCACACTGAGTTTTTTGGATCACCTCAAACAAACCAAAAAGAAAGAGATTTTTCCTGGCACAATCTTAAAAGAACCAAAAATAAAAATGTAAAATACTTATTTGGATATTCTCCTTTGATGAAGCCCGAAAGAACCAATTCGAAGTAGATGTTCAACTTAGATGTTCAATGTCCACACTCACATATGAAAAGGTTCTAAGTTCTAATTGAATTTTAGATTAAATCACCTTGGGCTTGCTTGATTTGATTTTGATTCCTAAAAAGGGGAAATCTAAAATCCCTTCTTCAAATAAGATTGGAATGTAGAATCTCAAAATTAAATACAAAAAACTAATTAAAGAGAATATAAAATGAGCAGTAAATAGCTTAAGAATATCACAAACTTATCTCTCAGAGTGGTGTCTTGATTTTGCTTGAATTGAATGAAAAAATCTAAAAATCGTGCTCTATTTGTAAGTGCAGAAACTGTTCACTCGACTGGTCCAGTGGACACCTCGATTGGTCGAAGGACCAACAAACTTTTAAAATTTTTGACGGGATAAGATAAGATCATTCTACGACCAGTCGAGTGGCTTCCATGACTGGTCGAGTAGTCTGCATGACTGGTCGAACCCTACTCTCGACTCGTCGTGTGGGATCCAATTTAGTAGCTAGACTTTGAGCCGCGCCTACTCGACTAGTTGACCACTGTTCACTCGACTGGTCGAGCAGTCTCCAGGACTGGTCGAAGTTCCAACAAAAAATGCTAAAACTTAGTAACAAACTTTAGACTGGTCGAGCCAATACTAGGACTAGTCGAACATAGGCTAAGACTAGTCGAGAAACAGCCTATATACTTATATAGTGACCCAATTTAAATATGCAATCAATATGACCTATCCTATGGTCAATCTAGGGTCTTACATACCTTATAAATGATATTTGAACATTGAACCATCATTTGCTTCGGTTGATAGTTGATCTTGAAGTATACGAAGCTTGATATTGAAGTACTTTGAATCTTGAACTTGAAGTACTTGAATAGTATTTCACCTTGAGCTTTGGGTTCCAAACAAAGCATTTTGTCTTGACATAGTTAAAGCTTTGAAACCTTGAACTATCACTTGATATTTTACTTGAACTTGTATATCTCTTATACTTATGATGCTTGAATCTTGAATTATAACATCTTGAACTTGTACTTGAAATTCTTGAGGTAAAGACCTTTGTTCTTGTACATGAATTGTATGATCTCAAATATGTAGATGAGCTACACAAGATACATATTTCAAGAGGTTTTAACTCTACAAAATTTCACAATCATAGGAGCTAGAAAATATAGCACTTACATGTATGTAGTATCGCAGGCTACGGGGTCCATCACAAGGGACTTCTATCCGAACTAGTCTCATACCTAAATTTGGATAGTCAGACTTAATGTGGTAAACTCTTGATCTTAGGTTAGTCAGGCGCCCCAATTGAAATCTTGGCCATTACGAATAATAATTAGTTGCACACCACCAGCCCAAGTGGTCAGTGAATGAATGAATGGGTAAAATGATATATATGTAACTCCTGCTCAATAAGTCCACATATCAGTATTGTACATCTTTAAGATATCGCCGAGGTCTAGTACATTCCACAATGGCTGCTGCCTCCCAAGCCACATAACTAACGAGTGAAAAAGACCTCACTATCCACCTAGCCAGTAGTCTGCCAATACCTACTCGTCTCATCGATAGCGGACCCATTTGGGAGCTAGTCAAACTTAACTCACTCGGGCAGATAAGGCCACACCCCCCTTCCAACCAACCACAACACAGTGGGAGACGCAGCCTACTGGTATTCGGCACCTAGGCGCTCATGTATTCACTCGGTCCAGATGTTGGAGTCTCCTCTGGTACCAAAGGATTCTAGGACTCTCTCCTAAGGACATCCTATGTGCCCACAATGTTAGAACTAAATATTTCTGATATCCCATCTGGCCATCCACGATGAACCTGTGGAGGCTACAACCCTGATATCTCTTTGGCGTACAGTAGTCATATCACAAAATGTAAGATGCATGAGTCACACAGTCCAATCATGCATCAATCCTGCGCATATCATGCGCTCATATGGGATGACTCCGCCTGCCAGGGAGTCCCACAAACAATCAGCTCAATGGCACATGTAATAGTTATTCACATCCCATAACAAACATGCATATGATGCTTATGGGCATGTATCATGATGCTATGCTGTCACTTACTCATAATCGGTATCGATAATCGGCACCGATAATGAACATCGATAATAGGCCTTGATAATCGACATCTATGATCAACATCGGCCTTAATAATTGACCTTGATAATTGACACTGATAATTAGCATCGATAATCAGCATCGATAATTAGCATCAATAATCGGCACCGATACAATATCGATAATCGACCTCGATATCTAGCCTCAATAATCGGCCTAACAAAGAGCCTAAGGGAAGGTCATAATGTGGACATTTAACCATTATTGTCCATCAATGTGGACATTTAACCAACATTACTCCCAAGAAGTGGCCCACATAGAGCCAAACGTATAGTGGGCCTACAACCTCACATAAGGGCCTAATATATATCACAATGGGCCTCATATACATCACCATAGGCCGCATCACATGGGTCATAAATATATCACATTGGGCCCCATTAAAGGCCACAAATAGTTCACAATGGGCCTCATATACATCAAGTGGACCGCATCACATGGTCCTTATACACATCATAATGAGCCCCATTACTTGGGCCTAATATACATCACAATGGGCCCCATTAGTTGGGCCACAACGGGCCATGCATACAGCCATAATAAACTTCACATACGGCCACAATGGCCTCCACATATGGCCATAATGGCCTCACATACATCAAGTGGGCCCTGCATACAGAAGGTGGGCCCTATGCACACAGTAGGTGGGCCCTGCAAATGAACAACATGGATATACATGCATCAAGGAGGGTTCCCACCATCCAGTAGCTAGACGGTGAAGATATATAACACATAGATCATGGTGGCCTTACATGAGGCCCATAGATGCAGAGAGTGGATACAACACTGCATCAAAGTAGGCCTGCGTGTACAGTGACGGACAGATGGTGTGGATTTAAATCATGTACATCACAGTGGTTCCCACTGTCTAAACCACTAGATGGTGAGGATTTACAATACGTACATCGAGTGGGGGCCCCACTTCCACGTGTGGATGGTGTGGGTGACGCATATACATCACGTGCGGCCCCATAGGTGGTTCTGTGCATGCAACACATGAGGTGGGTCCCATCTTTTAGACGAACAGATGGACGGCGTGGAGAACACATACATTAAGGCAGGCTGCATAGTGGATGGATGGTGTAGATACAGAATACATGCATCTAAGGTGGGCCCCACCCCCACACTTGTAACATACGTCGGTGGGTCCCACGTCTGAGATAGATGGATGGTGTGGCTTAAAGCACATACATCACGGTGCCATCCCACCGTCCCAATCAAATGGATGGTGGGGATAGAGAATACATTCATCAAGGTGGGCCCATCCTACATGTGCAGCACATGTGGGTACTCACCCACCAGGAAAATGGGTGGACGACATTATGAAACACATATATTATAGTGGGGTCCAACGTTCTCAAACGGATGGAAGATTAGGATGTAAGGTACGTAGATCAAGGTGGGTCACATCCCACACGTGTAGCACGTGTGGGGTGGGCCTCACATGGCTGCCCAAAGGATGGTATGGAGATAACACATACCTCGCGATGTACCCACAGAAGTTGCTGTGTCAATACAGTAGCTTTAGCTGCTGGCTGTCTAGCAGATGGACGGCCCAGATGGATCACATTTATGGGGGTTCTAGCCCACCGTCAGCAGTAAGGACGGTGCTGATTGCTACCATCTACAACCCACAAGAGTTATGCACGTCCAGATGGACGGTGCAGGATACAATACATCAAGGTGGGTCCACATCGGTGTGGCCCACCTGGGTTTTGAATTAAGCCGAGATTTATGATTTCCTTCATCCAGGCCTGTCCAAACAGACGGGTAGCAAGGTGGGTCCTGCAATTGGACGGTCTGGATCATCATACCATATCACAGGTGGGCCACACACATCATCACAAAGAGAGGGAAGGAGAGAGAGAGAGAAACAGTGGAGATGGAAGGAGCTCTACCACTATGAGCTCCTCCATACACATGCATACATCAAGATGGGTCCCATCACAAGTGGGGCCTCAAATGAAATCAACGGTGGATCACCCACCTATATCACCCTTCTTTATCTCCTAGGACTCCTAAACTCTATGGCTCTCCCTTTGATGGAAGTTGATGAGATTTGAAGGGTGAAGATGAGATATCTAGGGGTAGGGAGTGGGCCACACTTGGTTCCTCTCATGGACATTTCCTCTCCTTGAAAATTTCTTGAATGGAGTGAGAAAATGAGAGAGAAAGAGAGAGGTGATGTAAGAGTGAGTGATGGGTGATGGGTGAGTATAAGAAAGGGATGGGTGGAGAGAGAGAGAGAGTTGACTTTGAGAATGGGAGAGGGATGGGTTGCTTGTTCTTGACTTGTACTTGTGATAGGATGTGTACTTGAATGATGTGATGGGTTGTAGAGATTCTCTCAGAATTCATAACACACGACATTTTCCTTGAAATAAACATGGGCCCACAACTCCTTGCCCGGGTATCATATTGGCACGTGAGATGTGACGTTGGAATAGCGACGACGACGCAGTCATAATGATACAAGTCTTGGGCCGAGTAGACTCAGATCGATAAGATGTAACTCAGGGTCATGTGCAAATGCCGATTACAGATCACCGGTCGTCAAAATTTGACATGGAGGACCACGAAATTCTACGGAACGGTACAATCTAGGGTACAGGTGTTATAAAAAGCTTGTTACTCACCACGTTTCATAGCCATGCTGTGGACTTGAATTGTTGAGATCCTTATATCTCTTCCAACATTAGATGAAGGTCTTACCCTCTTTTTGCGCAAAATTCATGATTGTTTTCCTTAAGGTATTTATTTTATGATACAGAATTTTTTTAAGGAACTCCCTTGTCATCTCAGCCCATGTGCCAATGGATCATGGTCGTAAGGAATGTAGCCATGACTTAGCCTTTTCTTTCAAGGAGAAAGAGAACAACTTCAATCTTATTATGTCCTCAGACACGTTTGGAAAGTGAAATGTGGCTATTATCTCATCGAACTCTTTCATATGCAAGTATGGACTATCAGATTCTGGTCCATGAAACTTAGGAAGGAGTTGAATTACTCCTGATTTAACATCCACAGTTCTTTCATTCAATGGGAATATCATGTAGGAAGGTGTACTGATCCCCACCACTTGTAAATAATCTTATAGAGTATGAGGCGAGGGTGCATGATGTACCTCATTCTCATCCTAAACTTCCTCAACTAGGTGTTAAGGTTGATATGAAGCCATCACTTTTACTAACTCAAAAGATCTCAAGTAATGTCTAATCCGGTGATGGATAGGCAACCCTGAAAAGGTCAAGCTAAGAGTCCTAGAGGGGGGGTGAATAAGACTATCAAATTAAAAATTAAATGAAGAATTTAAACAAATATAAATAAAGATAGTAATTAAATAATCCCATAATGCAGAAATGAATAACAACCTCAAGTGTACAAGTATTGAGAGGTTAATATAGATGTTGTTCTAAGGACAACCTTACACCAAAAACCAATGGCTTATGGTAGGAAAACCTGATTCCTAGAACGATCTGTGTATCAAAAACTCAAACTGATACAGAGGAATAAAGAAATAAATAGTAAAGAAAATAACTAAGTTATTACAACATTCCTACACTTGCATAAAAAAAATTACAACATTCTTCACAAAAGCGTAAAGGGAATTACAACATCCACACAATGAAATAAACAATCAATCACCACAAGACTAGAAATTGTAGTGGTTCACTTATGTGTACACTAACTGTTTAGAAAAATAGCCACACAACTACTCCACTTCTAATATCCTCACATAGTGGATATTAGCGTTCACTATGAAATAGGTTTTTCAAGGTTCACCTAAAACCCTCATAATTGTATCTTTCAAGTGAACTTACACAATTCAAAAACCCCACACTATGAGTTTTTTGGATCACTTCAAACACAATAAAAGAAAGATTTTTCTGACACAATCTCAAAGAAACCAAAAGAATGAATTTACAAAACTGTAAAATACTTAATTGGATATTCTCCTTTGATGCAGCCCGGTAGAACCAATTCGGAGTAGAAGTTCAACGTAGTTGTTCAATATTCACAATCACTTATGAAATGGTTATAAGTTTTAAATTGATTTTAAATTAAATCACCTTGGGCTAGCTTAATTTGATTTTGATTCTAAGAAATGGAAAAACTTCAATCCCTCTTTCAAATAAGATTGGAATGTAGAAACTCAAAATTAATTGCAAAAAGTTAATTAAAGAGAATATGAAATGAGCACTAAATAGCTTAAGAATATCACTAATTATCTCTCAGAGTGGTGTCTTGATTTTTCTTGAATTGGATATCAAACTTTGAAAATCGTGCTCTATTTATAAGTGTAGAAATTGCTCCTTTGACTGGTCCAGAGGACAGCTCGACCGATTGAAGGACTAAGAAACTTTTAAAAATTTGGACACGATAAGATCAGGTCATTCCACGACTGGTTAAAGGACCTACTTGACTGGTTGAGTGGCCTCTACGACTGGTTGAATCCTATCCATGACTGGTCATGTGGGACTCAATTTAGTTGCTAGACTTTGTGTCGAGCCTATAGGATTGTTCAAGCACTGTTCACTCGACTAGTTGAACAGTCTCCAGGACTAGTCGAGGCAATAACAAAAAATTTAAAAAATTAGTAACATACTTAGGACCTGTCGAGCCAGTACTAGGACTAGTTAAACTTAGTCAAAGACTAGTCGAAAAGAAGACTATGTACTTATAAAATGACTCAATTAAATTATGTATTCAAAATGACATATCCTATGGTCAATCTAGGGTCATTCATACCTTATAAGTGATGTATGAACATTGAATCTTCTTTTACTTCAGTTGATAGTTGTTCTTTGAAGTTCATGGAGCTTTAGATCTTGACATATGATGAAGCTTGAACTTGAGACTTTTTTAAGCTTGAAATTGAAGTACTTAACTTGTATTTCACCTTGAGCTTTAAGCACCAAAGTAAAGACTATTGTCTTGCCTTTAGATGAAGCTTTGGAACTTTAAACTTTAAAGCTTGAAGGAGTGAACTATCACATGATATTGTACTTGAGCATGTATATCTCTTGATCTTACATTTGAAGTTCTTAAGGTAAATACCTTTGTTCTTGTACCTGAGATGCAGAGTCTTGAATATGTAGATGCGCTACACAAGACACAGATTTCGAGAGGTTTTGGCACTACAAAATTTGACAATCATAGGAGATAAAAAACATATATAACACTTACAATCCCTTCAACTAATCCTCCTTCACTCAAGATACGAAGAGTGTTATCGCGAACCCATTTGGGCATGAAACACTCACATCCCTCAAATTCTAAACAACTAAAACCTTTAAAAAAAAAAAAAAAAAAAAACTATGACAATTAAGAAATCTAAAAATAAGAGAGAGTTGGGGAGAAGTTACTAGATTGGAGTTTCTATGTTAGGATCTTACAAAACATAAAACAAAGTTAGTTCCCTAGAATAATTTCAAAAAATCCTAACATAACGACACAATAAAAACTTAACCCTAATCCTAAACTAATTCCAATACTAATTAATCTTAGAAAGATGTAACTGAAGTCCCCGAAAACAGTGTCAAAAACTTGTTCACAACCCTAAGTGCAGGGTCACGATGTAGTAATAACTCGGTGAGAACGAGGTTAAATCCACAAGGATTGTACTTGTACATATTCTGAAAGTAAGTCGAACTAAAACTAGAATTAGAACTAAAACTAAAATTTGGAAGAATTGAGAATAATTGTGAATGGATTATCAATTAAAGAGGGAACTAGAGTGCCAAGGATCCACTCGTAGCTATTAAGATGCTAGCACAACTGAAATCGGAGTCCCATCCTATCCAGTTGGAAGATAAAACAATTAAAGCACAATTTGAACTTCTCATTGAAATAGTTCACACATGAAGCATTGTTGGGATGATTGGAGGGGAATTTAACCATCCACCATGCATAGGAGACGATAGTGAACCATGAATTTTACCAATCTAAACAATATCAAAACAAATAAGAAGATATTCAAAGCTATCACAATAGCGATTGTAATTTGAGTCACAATAAACCATAGAAAAATGAAAATATTCCTTAATTCAAACTAGAAATTAATGAAGTTTAACATAAACGCGAATCAAAGCAAGATAAAAAAAATATTAAAAATAAATTAAGGAAGAAGAAAAACTCTTGGGAGGCTACGCCACCCTTTTGCTCTGCTCCTTGAACCCTAATTCATTTATTTAACTTCTTAAAGAACCCATATTTATTAGCTTTCCCGGACCGTCTTTGGAAACCGCCTCAAATTTATGCACTTTGCGTAATGCTTTCGATGTCATCGAACAGCCCTCGATGACAACAATGGTAAAATCCCAAGTTGAATTAAATTCAATAGTTGGGCATTTTTGCATTGCGTAAATCTTTGATGCCATCGAACTTCCTTTAATGTCATCGAATAGATATTCGATGGCATCGAAAGGTGTTCGATTAATCGAAAAAGTGTTCAAAGTGTTCTGGTGAGTTTCTTCAAAAATCTCCAAGAATCTCGATGTCATTGAACTACCTTCGATGTCATCGAACAGGTCTTTGATCAATCGAACGGGTCGTCGATGCCCTCGAGAAATGTGCCCAATTAGTTCAGCAAGAAAACTTAATTTTCATGTAATTCTTAATGCGATCGATTCGTCGTCGATGTCATCGAATGCTTACTTCAATGTCATCGAAAGGTGTTCAATTTCATCGATAATGAAGTTCAATTTTTTTTCTGAATTTCTACACTTTGCACTTTCACCTCCCTTCCTCCACTTAGTTTATTTGAATCTTGGGCCCTTGAAATCTTCAATCTTAGTCTCCTAAGATCCATCCCTTGCCTTGGTGATTCTTGAGTATCAAATCCATGCTTTTAACATTCTTTCTAATTCAAGCTCTCAGACTCATCTCACAATACAAACATGTATAAAATATACCTATTAAGCATTATCATGTTCATAAAACCCAAATATAAACAGGGAGAAATATGCAATATTTGACACTCAACAGGTCACTTATCTCGCATTGTTGTTTTGGGTTAGGAAGAGGTTCAGTTAGAAGTATCCCTTTCTCCCTAGCAACTAGTTGTGACTCAATTCTTTGAATGGACGATGAAAACACTCTCGACATTATTTTGATATCCCGTAATGCTTATAATGTATTCTGGTGAAATTGCTCTTAATTTTCTATGAAATTCTGAATTGTATTCTCTTGAGGCCTCATTTGATAGAGAAGTTGAGAAAGGGCCTCTTGAGGAGTAGCCATTTATTCGTTCCTCCAACTGAAGTTCGGATGGTTCCTCCAGCTAAGATTGTATGTATTTGAGATGGGTCCGTTGAATGGTCGTTAGTAGTTGTTCATGGTGTTTGATTGCTCATGCAAAAAATCTTGAAATGCAGGAATTGTAAGACAATCCTGTGTTAAGTTTATGTTTCTAACACAAATACCACAAGTAACTTCTACGGCTTCATCAGGTTTGACCATTTATACCTTCTTGAGTTCCATGGCCTCGACTTTTCTTGTGAGATTAGCCACCGTAGCGCTTATGTCATCATCTTCTCTTAAGACATACATCCCTCCATTCTCTCTTGATTGAGTTGGCTTAGAAGTGGTGGGCCTCGAGGAGGTGTCCCATGATTACATGTTTTCAACAAGTATATCAAAGTAATCCCACACATCATCAGCCTCCTTTTTCATGAATTGGTCATTACACATCATCTCTATGAACTAGTGCATGGGCGAAGTCAATCCATCATAGAAAAAGCTTATTACCCACCATGTTTCGTAGCCATGATGTGGACATGAATTCAAGAGATCCTTGAATCTCTCCCAACATTGGAAGAAAGTCTCTTCCTCTTTTTGGGCGAAATTCATGATTACCCTCCTTAAGATGTTTGTATTATGAACCGGGAAGAACTTTTTAAGGAAATCCTAGGTCATCTCGGCCCATGTATCGATGGATTCCGGCCATAAGGATTGCAACCATGACTTATCCATCTCTTTTAGTGAGAAAGGAGACAATTTCAATCTTAGAGTATCTTCGAAAACATTGTTAAAGTGTAGGGTAGTGACGATATCATCAAATTCTTTTAAGTGTAAGTAAGGGATTTCAAAATCTACCCAATGAAACTTAGGAAGGAGTTGAATTACTCCCATCTTGAAATCCATGTTTCCTACATTAAGTGGAAACACCATGCAAGAAGGTATACTCGCCCTGGAAGGTTGTAAATAATCACGTAAGGTTTTAGGCGGGGGAGCCTAATCCACCTCATTCTCATCTTGAAGTTTCTCTGCCGGATGGGTGAGTTTGATTCATAGCTATCGATTCTATTAATTCAAAGGATCTTAAGTGATGTTTAATCTGGTGATGGATAGGAAACCCTTTAACTAATCCTCTTTCACTCAAGAGACGTAAAGTTTTGTCATGGAACCACTTGGGCATGAAACACTTTCAGCCCTCAAGTTCTAAATAACTAAACTACGATCTAATTAGAAAGAGAAAACTATAGAAGAAAAGAAATTTGAATAGAGAGAAAGTTGGAAAGAGGTTACCGAATTGGAGTTGCTATATTAGGTTTCTACAAAACAGAAAAATAAGTTAGTATCTAAAAATAATTTAGAAAAATATACTCTAAGAAAACACAGCAAAAGTTTGTCCTAATCCTAACTAATTCCATTACTAATCAATCTCAGAAAACGTAATTGAAGTCAATGGTGTCAAAAACTTGTTCACAACCCCAAGTGCAAGTTGCACTGCAGTAATAACTCGGTGAGACCGAGTTTGAATCCACATGGACTTACTATATGTGTTCTTTCTGAAATAAACTAGAACTAGAACTAGAATTTAAAATATGGAATAAAAGAGATCAATGGTGAATAACTATCAGAAATAATGAAAAAAACTAGAGTACTAAGGATCCACTTGTAACCATCTTAGTGTTACGTTACTTGATTCAATATAATAACATGACTGGAATTAAAGTCCTATCCTATTTAGTTGAATGATAGAGTGGTTAAAACATCACAAAGTTCTCAGAATAGATTCTAAACATTCATTGCATTGGTTCCATCATAAAGCATCAATGTAATGATCGCAGGGAATTCAAAGTATTCACCGTGACCAGAGTCAATGGTAGATCAAGGAATTTTATAAATCATAAAATTGCAACACAGATAAGAACATATCAAAAATCTTCCTATGCATCTATTGTGCTCAAAGCCGACAATAAATCAAAGTAAAATAAAAATATTCCTTCATTTAAATAAAAAATCAATGAATAGTTCAACATATAAACCAATAAACTTGAATCAAAGTAAGATAAACATTAAAGCAAAATATAAGCTTCACCTCTTAGCTCTAGTGTAACATCTCGAAAAAATCCGTACAGAGACTCGAGTACCACCTCGATCAGAAATCACTTAGGATTAATTCCTTTAGAAATTAAGCGCAAGCTAACTAGCGCTAAGTTAGATTAGCTGTGAAATTAGCACTGATCGCTTTAAATACATTCTGTAAGACCCAAAACTTGTAGAATCAATGACGCTATAACATCCTGAAACCTAGGATCAAACTCTAAACCCGTTTACTCTCAGGAACCCTTTGAAATTTTGTATTGGATCTAGACCGCGCGTCGAGAGTCCGATATCTACAATCTTAAACCATTATGACCGCTTAGCTGGACTTGACAATCGCTTCGAAAATCAAGCCCAACTGATGTTCTGAGGCTATTTCATTGAGCATGGAGCAAGGAGTGTGAGAAAGAGTGAAATTCTTTAAAAATTAAATGTGATTTAAATAAATCTTGCACATTTCGCTTGCGGGTTAAGTATAAGCATTCAGACCATTAGAATCTGACCCAAATACACCCTCGGATCAGGGACCATTTCCCACTCAGGTCAGTGTATTTGGAATCCTTGATCGAATCTCCGTGACTGCTGAACTGAAACTGGTCCACCACGTGCGATCTGGAAATACTATCGAACTGAAAACTTAATGTGATCAGGATCCAATATCCATGAGCTTAAGTCCGACCGCATTTGGTCAGGGGACCTCCGGAAACGTTCTTTTAGATCGGAAGAGACCCGATTTGGCTATAACCCAATTATACTTTGGTTTAAAGTCTAAATAGGTGATTTTCTAACCTATTTAAAGACTTAAACCCTCTCACACCCCTCCCATATGAATTTTCTAAAACCCTAGAGAAGAGAAGAGAGAAAAGAGAGAGATTGTGTGGAAGTTGTGAGGAAACTTCCTGCCACTCGATCCGGCTTCTACACGCACTTAATCACCGCATTCTAATCACTTTTTCGGTGATTCCAACTTCATTCTAGGTAAGAAAACCCTAACCTCAACCTGTTTTAGGAGTTCCTTCAATACAAGTAGCGAAATAGCTGATCTATCTTATGATATAGGTCGTCATACAAACGTTGATGAAGCGTAGAGTTTCTATTTGATTCGTTACGCTTCTACGGCGAAAGGTGAGGATTCTAGATGCCTTGGTTAACTGTTTTCAAAGCTTTTAATGTCATTTAATAGTAGATTATTGACAAGAACGCCATTTGACATGTAGAACATGCTGTCTATTTTCCATTTCGACTGCGTACGGAGAATATGAGATTTAGGGTATTTTAGGCATTTGTAGGAAATACTTTATACGTCTGTATTTTGCCGATAGAATTGCCATGGGTATTTGTCGTGTTATTTTACAAGTTATGCGTGTATGATCTGTTTAGCGAAGAGATTCGCCCTAATACACACATTGGGTCAACATACGCTATGTAGACAAATGTGTGTAGACTAATTGTTTGTATAAATGTTTGTATTAGTATGTATTGAGTAAATGTTGTTGTAGATTAGTTTTGAGATTGAATTCTCAATTAATATGATGATGTACATGATTTCCTCCATGTTGTTATTGAATTGATTTCCTTATATGTATGGAATACATGTGTTTAGTTGATTTGCTTACGTTGTATGTTATAACATGTTGTTAACATGCTTGGATTGTTCATATTTCATTTCTGTTACTCTCATATGATCACTGATGTTGATTACAAGTGCTTGGGGCTATGCTCTAGTCCAGGCAGTCGGTAATAGATTTAAATTCGTGGTTGGCTTCTATTTACCACGAAGGACGCGTCGATGAACGCGAGTCATGCTTTGAGTTGGCGGCAGTAGTTAGGCCACACGAGGTGTTTTATGCACTTTATGTCGTTCATCTTGAGGTGCGCTCGTACTAGTCGAGCCCGTCAAGTAACCCGACTAACCATTGTATGTTCACCTTGTATTGGTCATAATTGCTTGAACCTAAGGTACTGAACTTACCAGAGATAACCCTGATAACCATGGTACCTTGATCCATTAAGACTCATGAGCCGGGCATGGTGGTATGGGACACCGTGGTCGAGCTGTTGGCCTACGCTGGGGCCACAAACCTCCCCATAGTGACCAATGAGCACCTTAGACTTATGAGCCGATTGTAGTGGTATGGGGCACTACATTCGAGTTGTCGGCCTACTCTGATTGGTGACAATCCCTTTGTAGTGACCTCGAGCGTATTCTGAGTCTACGTGAGACGACGACCCTTCCGTAGCAACAAGAGTACAACTAGGCCTGTATTGATAAGGTGATGGGGGAGCGGTGCAACGAGTGCGAGCAACAGCCCTGACAGCCCTTGCAGCGACCTAAAAATATAATATCGTATGAGATTACTAGGAGTGACGACCCTAGACAGGATCTGTGTTGGGATTGATATAAGGGAAGTACCTTAGTTTCTCAATCCTGCGGTTTGAAAAGACAATAACAACTCGGTAATCATATCCATATCGCACTGCATATGCCTGGAAGATGTGGAGCACTGAGGGAAGAAAGCATGCCACGGATGTAAGATGGTGTCGCATGAGGGAGTATGTCGGTGAGGGCATCCATCATGTCATTTCATACTTGCATTAACAACAGTATCTAGGAATGTCTGATTGTTTGCTTTACTATTATCGTGTGATTGATTTGATAACATGTTAATCTTTGTTCTATGATTCCACTGAGTTGATCACTCACTCCCACGTTACGGGACGGTGTTTGCAACACCTACCAGACTCTATCTTAGATGCAGGTTGTGAGGAGATCCAGGAGCTGGAGCAGGACTTCTACGAGGACCAGGACGAGTTCTCGTATATACAGTTTTTCGACGGCTTCGCATAGGTGGCCTGGATCAGTGGGATTTTTTCTAGTTGAACTATTACATGACATTTGATTTTGGTTTATGATATGTATATGTGACTCAGTGATGTATTCATACTTTGAAGACAGTTCGAGATTATTTTGTTTTTCATACAGTGATATGTATATTCTTCAGTCTTTCGCTTGCGTTTTATCACTGGATCTGGAGTATGAATTACAGTTTTGGTATAATATTACTCATGTTAATGCACTAACACAGATAACATTAATCATCAGCATATTTTTTGCATAAGTAATGGTCTGAAACTCGGGAGTCGGGTTTCTACACGACCCCCAATTTTCAGGGTGTTACAAGTTGGTATCAGAGCATGATTTGGATTAAACCGGACCTGGGTTATGGTCACACGACATACGCTATTGCCCTTTGACTTAGGTGAGTGCGAGAAGAATGTAGAAACACTCATAGGGCCCCAGTTTCACCACTTGGCGAAGTTCTCTCAAATCGATCATTTTGATCGAGTCCAAATGCATCCATGGTCTCATGAAACGACCCCGGACCACTTCTAGTTCATGCGTGGGTGGGTCTAGACCTCTATGGACCCTATCCCAGCTGTTAAAAATCATAAAATACGAATATACATCAGATAGTACCCGAAATGACCCGAAATAGCTCGAAACAAGGTCGTGGGCCCACCCACGCTTATCCAGAATGATCTAGGGTGGGACCCATATATATTTGGGGACCCTATGGCAGGAGCACCTCACCCAAATGGCGAGGCCTCGCCAAGCAGCATAGAGGTCAGCGAGGACCTTGTCGGTTCAACGAGGCCTCACCATATAGTGGGCCCCACTCTTGCGGGCCTTCGGGCGGATGCAGTTTGGGGGTTAGGGTAACCCCCCTAGCTATGGGCCGTCCGTTAAAAATGCCCCAAACTCCTACCTACTTCACAAAACACACCCCCAAGCTCTCTTTTCCTCTCCCATTTTCTGTTTTCCCTTGTAAATCTCGTTCTCAATCTCTCCCATCATCATTTTCGGACACAATCCATGCCACTTCATCGTTCACAGCCATACACACTCCCCTCTCTCTCTATTCTCGTTCGTTTGGAGCTCTTACACCCTCCATTTGAAGCTCAAATCGTGTAAGCCTCTAACCCAACCCATTTCACCCTTTTCCCTTTGCAACCCTAGCCTTTTGGGGCCTGTTTTCCCCCTCTATCAGACCTAGATTCATGGTAGCCCACTAGGTCAGCCATTTCTTCCCTTTTCCTTCATTTTCCATGGCCTTTATAGAGGCCATTTTAGCCTTTTTCTCCCTTTTCACCATCCTCTCTCTCATAGGAAAGAGGAAGATTGCCGTGAATGAAGTTGGGCCTAGTCGCCCTTCACGTTTAAGGAAGCCGAGAGGTGGCACCGCTAGTTCAAGTGTCGCCGCTAGTCCAAACGTTGGGAGAGAGTTACACACGAAGCGGGATTTGGATCCCTGCACTCCCATAGGAAGAGCACTGTTGGCAGACTTGGCCCACGGCGCTTATGCGGATCGCAAGGTTCTGTTTGAGGAGCATGTGGATGAGTGGCTCTTTGGTGATTTTTTGTTGTTTGAGCGCATCGAAGCTGTCAGGTGGGGTCCGTTCTTTGAAGGCCAGTCTTGTGCGAACGTGAGCACTGTTCGTGCCTTTTATGCTCATATTCAGGACCCTACGTTGGATCATTACAGTTCAAGATTCACTTTGATAGAGATCAGGAAGCCACGATCGATGTTCAGTTGATAGCTCGACTTCTGAACGTGCCTCTTGGGGAGGTACATCCAAGTGCTAAGAACCTGAGGAGTGTTCATGAGCGAGATTGCCGCACGAGGTTCCTATGTGGTGGCTTAATTGAGTGACAGCGTAATAAGAGCCTCTTAGCGTCACACATGTTGGATGATTTTTGTCTGCTTCACCACATCTGCACGTTTAATGTTTATCCCAGGTGGAGTAATCACAGTGAATGCATGCGCCTTGTGGTAGATTTCTTGTATCAAGTGGGCCAGGGAGAGAACGTGTGCATGCCCACCTTTTTGTTGCGACAGATCTTCCTCATAGCGAAATCGAGAAGAACGTCTAAGTCAGTTCCCTTTGGCCGGCTCATATGCAAGATTGCACGTGAGTTTGCTTACAGACTTGGGTCGGAGTTGTCTGTGCCGATTCATTTCATCAATGAGTCTACCATGAACCAGATGAGAATAGGGCCTCGGCAACGTGAGGCTCAGCTTGATGATGACAGTGAGGGCGAATATGATAGTGAAGAGGATGAAAGTGAAGAAGAGGGTGGAGCAGAAATAGAGGAAGAAGGCTATGAAGAAGAAGAAGAAGAGGACGCTCAGGATACTGATGAGAGTCCTCCTCCTGCGACTCGGGCTGCTAGGGATGCTCACGTAGCCCGACTTGAGGAGAGTCAGGTTGCTTTGCTACGGGAAGTCTAAGAACTCCGGGCCGAGGTAAAACAAGAGCTTGAGAATACCAAGGCCGTCATGAAGTAAAAATTTGGCAAGGTGACTCGCACCTTGAAGGCCATCATGTGTTATCTGAAGGATAAGGGTGCCCCTCCTCCATCGCCAGACTTGGACAAGTGATTAGATTTTGGATGTTTGTAGGTCATATGTAAGTTGCTTTGTGTTTTCTTTGTGTGAGCCTGAGAAGACTTAGTGGTTGGTTTATATTGCAGTTGTGGATTTGGCTTACTTAGTTTCCCATGTGTTTCTTGTCATGATGCATGTAAGGATATATATCTCTTGTATTATGACAAATTTTGATTAAATGAAATGTATGGAGTTTCTTCAGTTTGTTACACGAATGATTGTGTGGTGTGTTTATGCTATTGCTGAAACTGACTGGGTTGCACCCTATTTTGAATATAGGGAATACCAGCTAAGTTTAATCGGAGCATGACACGTCTTACGCTGGGTGAGCCGATGGATCGGGTTCCTCCCCAGAGTGATGATCATATGGACCCTGTTGTGGGCTTAATTCGTGAGACTGCACCTGAGTCTCAGCCTTCTACAGTCCTACAGTCGGACCACCACCTTTCACACCGCTAGTTAGAGAGCAGTACCGTGCGTCTTTCTCGAGGCAGTATGTGCCTCAGCCTACTCCACCTGCTGATAGGTTTGAGCAGTTGATGATCATGATGCACCAGCAACATCAGCAGCTTTTGACTACCATTGCAGGGGCCTTAGCCCAGGGTGGCAGTGCGACTCCACCAGTGCCTCCTGTGCATCCAGTTGAGGATGATGGGACTTCTGCTCAGGATGAGGATATAGCTCATCCTGCACCACCTGCCTACTCTACGAGGAATACTGCTGATACATGAGGCCTACTTGAGCGATTCCAGCGCTTGGGCCTCCTACTTTTGTGGGTTCTTACAGACCCGAGAAGGCCAAGTATTGGCTCGACCGTGTCTCGAAGGTACTGAGGATGTTGCACTACTCGAAGTCTAAGCAGGTTGAGTTGGCCACTTTCATGTTCGAGAGGGAGGCCAGCTTATGGTGGGATAGTATACTGCGTGGGTTGTAATTGGCTACATCTGGACTTGGGCAGCATTCGAGTTCCGATTCCATGAGAAATACTATCTGCAGACCTACCGACATAAGAGGGAGAACGAGTTTCTATGCCTCAGGCAGGGAGGCATGTCAGTTACAGAGTATGAGCATCGATTCACAGAGTTGGGCAGATACGTCCCTACAATACTTGCTGACGAGCAGATGCGTATACGACGTTTTTCTGAGGGTTTACGACCTGATATTCGGTCGAAGATGTGTTGTATCAGCATCCCTCTTATGCCGAGCTGATACATATGTCCATGCGGGTAGAGCAGGATGTAGATCGTTTGACACGTTCTCTTAGCCCTATGGTTGCTAGGCCACGTCCAGATGCTCAGGGCAGGCCACTCCTTAACAAGAGGCCTCGCATCGATTCTCCTCCTAGGGCTACAGCGCCAGTACTTCCGATGAGGTGCCCAAGCGTGACCTATGCTTACTGTGGGAGACCGGGTCACACTGTAGAGAGCTGTTTTTCTCGGATGAGAGATAGTGAGTTTTCACCACCGCAGAATATCGATCGTCCTCGTCCACAGGCATTATTTGCTCCACCGTTACGATCAGCTCCTGCGCATCCTTCTTTCAGACCTCCCGCACCTCAATTTCGGTCACCTCAAAGGCCCATGGTACTGCGGCCGAACCGTCCACAGCAGGCACGGGTGCATGCATTGACAGCAGAGGCATCTAGGACAGAGACTGTCCAGCCCTTGACCTTTGAGGTCACAACCCACATTGGAGGTACTCCTATATTCGTGATGGTGGATACAGGATCCACAATTTCTTTGATATCACATTCAGTAGTCAAGAGCCTTGGGCTACTGACTACTCGGATGGATGGGGCGCGAGTTCTCAGAGCGCACGGGACCTTTTCTTATGCCACTATGATGTGTGAGGATTGTTCCCTGGATCTAGGGAGCAGGACGATGGCTATTGACCTTGTCGTCGACCCCTCTCTCTATTATCTTGACGTCATTCTTGGCATGGATTGGATGACTACAAGGAGGGCTGAGATTGACTGCGAGACCCGCATAGTGACAGTCTATGAGCCGGAGGGCACATCCTTTACATTTTTCGTGCAGGTTAATCTCCCTTTCTGAGTTCTTAGCTACGCTTCTTTATTGAGGGATGTTGATGCCCCGACACTCAAGCGCACACCAGTAGTCCGTGATTATGAGGATCTGTTCAGGAAGATTCCTAGGTTGCCACCTCAGCGTGAGATTGATTTTATTATTGACTTGGTACCCGGTTCGACGCCCATCTCACTACCGACGTATAGCATGGCCCCGTGTGAGATGGAGGAGTTGAGAAAATAGATCGATGATCTGTTGGAGGTTGGCTTCATACGACCAAGTGTCTCCTTGGGGAGCACCAGTGCTATTTGTGACTAAGAAGGATGGTTCACTGTGATTGTGTATTGATTATCGCAGTTTGAATCAGATTATGGTGAAGAATAGATACCCTTTGTCCAGGATTGATGGCCTGTTTGATCAGCTGAGAGGAGCGCAGTACTTCTCGAAGATTGATTTGCAGTCAGGGTATCACCAGTTGTGCGTCAGGGATGAGGACGTGCAGAAGACAGCTTTCAGGACCATCTTTGGCCACTACGGTTCCTCGTGATGTCGTTCGGTCTTACGAACGCACCAGCCATGTTCATGGATCTGATGAACAGAGTATTTCGGCCATTCCTCTATTGATTCGTCATCATGTTTATAGACGGCATTTTAGTTTATTCCAGGAGTCGAGAGGAGCATGAGGAGCACTTGCGATTGGTCCTGGATACACTGAGACAACACTAGTTGTTCGCACAGTATAAGAAGTGCGACTTCTGGAAGGAGGAAGTTAAGTTCCTGTGACATATGCTGTCCAAGGATGGGATGGCAGTGGACCTTGTTAAGGTAGCCGCGGTGCAGGACTGGAAGCAGCCTGGTTCGGTTACCGAGGTGAGGAGTTTCCTGGGTCTTGCTGGCTACTATCGATGATTCATTCGAGACTTCTCCAAGATAGCCAGACCCTTGACTCAGTTGACACGGAAGGATTTGAAGTTCGCCTAGAATGAAAAGGTGGAGGTAGCTTTTTAGGAGCTGAAGGACAGGCTTACGTCCGCCCCTGTGCTAGTATTGTCAGAGCAAGGGGTTAAGTACACGATATACACCGACGCGTCTAGCGTTGGTCTGGGTTGTGTCCTTATGCAGAAGGATAGGGTGATTTCGTATGCCTCGAGACAATTAAGCAAGCACGAGGAGAATTACCCTACACACGACCTTGAGTTGGCAGTCGTCATTTTCGCATTGAAGCTCTAGAGACATTACCTCTATGGAGAGGAGTCCGAGCTCTTTTACGACCACAAGAGCTTTAGATACATATTCACACAGCGGGACCTGAATATGAGGCAGCAGCAATGGATGGAGACTTTGAAAGACTTTAAGTTCGAAGTTTCCTACCATCCTGGCAAGGCGAACCTTGTGGCTGATGCGTTGAGCCGCAAGAAGGCGATAGAGTTTGTGGCTCCGCTGATGGTTGCCGAGTGGGACATGGTTAAGTTTTTACGAGACTTTGAGCAGAAACTCACTGTGGAGGAGCCATTTGAGTTTATCGTACATGTTCAGGTGCGACCTCTTATCAATGACAGAGTCATCACGGCGCAGAGGGATGACGAGCGTCTGACTGAGCTTCGAGAGCAGGCCAGTGATGATGCAGACGTCGAGTGGCGAGTTGGAGCTGATGGGGGCTTACGTTATCGTGGTTGCCTATGCGTCCAGATATCCCTAACTTGAGACTAGAGATTCTTGAGGCTGCGCATAGTTCCAAACTTGTGATGCATCCAGGCAGTACAAAGATGTATTGCAATGTGAAGAGAACCTATTGGTGGGATGGCATGAAGACCCACATCGCAGATTTCATGTCTCGTTGTCTCACTTACCAGCAGGTGAAGGCAGAGCATCGCTGACCTCCTGGTCTCCTTCAGCCTATGCCTATAGCTAAGTGGAAGTGGGACTTCATTTCTATGGATTTCATTTCAGGACTACCGAAGACGAGGAAGGGACATGATTCTATATGGGTGATCGTCGACCGTTTGACGAAGTCGATGCACTTCCTTCCGATCAGAGTCACGAACTCTGCAGACGAGTTGGCCAGGCTATATATCAGAGAGATAGTGCATCTGCATGGAGTTCTATTAGAGATCGTGTCGGACAGAGACACGTGCTTTACTTCTATTTTCTGGACTCGCATCCAGGAAGCTATGGGTGTGAAGTTGAAGTTCAGTACTGCTTTCCACCCACAGACGGATGGACAGACAGAGCGGGTGAACCAGATTTTAGAGGACATGTTGCGGGCTTGCGTGTTGGATTTCAAAGACAGTTGGGATGATTGTCTTCCATATGCGGAGTTCGCGTACAACAACAGTTTCTAGACGAGTATCAGTATGGCACCTTACGAGGCCTTGTATGGGCGACCTTACCGAGAACTACATTGCTGGGCAGAGGTCGGTGAGCACAGATTGATTGGCCCAGAGATAGTGCAGGCGACTTCGGAGAAGATTGACATCATCAAACGCCGACTTCTTACAGCGCAGAGCTGACAGAAGAGTTATGTCGATACGAGACAGCGCCCGCTAGAGTTTGTGGTTGGGGATCACGTATTTTTGAGAGTTTTCCCTATGAAGGGAGTTCTTCGGTTCGGGAAGAAGGGGAAACTAGCACCGTGATTTATTGGTCTATTCCAGATTCTTGATCTTGTAGGTGCAGTGGCATATCGTCTGGCTTTCTCTATGCCTCTCGCGAGCGTACACAACGTATTTCATATTTCTATGCTGAAGAAATATGTTCTTGATCCTTCCCATATCATCAGATGGGAGCAGGTGCAGTTAGGTGAGGATGTTACATATATGCTGCGACCGACGTGTATATTAGACAGGAAGGAGCAGGTATTACGTAGCAAGGTCATCCCCCTTGTGAAGGTGTTGTGGACGCATCACACTGAAGAAGAGGCTACTTGGGAGACAGAAGCCGAAATCAGAAAGAACTACCCACAGCTTCTCAAGGAGTATGAAAAGGTATAAATTTTGAGGATGAAATTTATTGTTTAAGGGGGGTAGATTGTAACATCTCGGAAAAATCCGTACAGAGACTCAAGTACCACCTCGATCAGAAATCACTTAGGATTAATTCCTTTAGAAATTAAGCGTAAGTTAACTAGCGCTAAGTTAGATTAGCTGTGAAATTAGCACTGATCGCTTTAAATACGTTCTGCAAGACCCAAAACTTATAGAATCAATGACGCTATAACATCCTGAAACCTAGGATGAAACTCAAAACCCGTTTGCTCTCAGGAACCCTTTGAAACTTTATATTGGATCTAGACCACGCGTCGAGAGTCCGATATCTACAATCTTAGACCATTACGACCGCTTAGCTGGACTTGACAATCGCTTCGAAAATCAAGCCCAACTGATGTTCTGAGGCTATTTCATTGAGCCTGGAGCAAGGAGTGTGAGAAAGAGTGAAATTCTTTAAAAATTAAATGTGATTTAAATAAATCTGGCATGTTTCGCTTACGAGTTAAGTCTAAGCATTCAGACTGTTGGAATCTAACCCAAATACACCCTTGGATCAGGGAACATTTCCCACTTAGGTTAGTGTACTTGGAATCCTTGATCGAATCTCCGTGACCGCTGAACTGAAACTGGTCCGCCACGTGCGATCTGGGAACACTATCGGTCTGAAAACTTAATGTGATCAGGATCCAATATCCATGAGCTTAAGTCCGAGCGCATTTGGTCAGGGGACCTCCAGAAACGTTCTTTTGGATCGGAAGAGACCCGATTTGGCTATAACCCAAGTATACTTTGGTTTAAAGACTAAATAGGTGAGTTTCTAACCTATTTAAAGACCTTAAACCCTCTCACACCCCTCCCAAACGAATTTACTAAAACCCTAAAGAAGAGGAGAGAAAAGAGAGAGATTGTGTAGAAGTTGTGAGGAAACTTCCTGCCACTCGATCCGGCTTCTACACGCACTTAATCACCGCATTCTAATCACTTTTCCGGTGATTCCAACTTCATTCTAGGTAAGAAAACCGTAACCTTAACCTGTTTTAGGGGTTCCTTCGATACAAGTAGCGAAGTAGCTGATCTATCTTATGATATAGGTCGTCATATAAACATTGACGAAGCGTAGAGTTTCTATTCGATTCGTTACGCTTCTACGGCGAAAGGTGATGATTCTAGATGCCTTGGTTAACTATTTTTTAAGCTTTCAATGTCGTTTAATAGTAGATTATCGATAAAAACACCATTTGACATGTAAAACATGCTGTCTGTTTTCCATTTCGACTGCATACGGAGAATACGAGATTTAGGGTATTTTAGCCATTTGTAGGAAATACGGTATACGTCCGTATTTTGCCGATAGAACTGCCATGGGTATTTGTCGTGTTATTATACAAGTTATACGTGTATGATCTGTTTGGCGAAGAGATTCGCCTTAATACACACTTTGGGTCAACATACGCTATGTAGACAAATGTGTGTAGACTAAGTGTTTGTATAAATGTTTGTATTAGTATGTATTGAGTAAATGTTGTTGTAGATTAGTGAGCCGATTGTGGTGGTATGGGACACTACATTCGAGCTATCGACCTACTCTGTTTGGTGATGAACCCTTTGTAGTGACCTCGAGCGTATGCTGAGTCTACGTGAGGCGATGACCCTTCCGTAGCAACAAGAGTACAACTACGCCTGTATTGATAAGGTGATGGGGGAGCGGTGCAACGAGTGCGAGCAACAGCCCTGACAGCCCTTGCAGCGACCTAGAAATATAACATCGTATGAGATTACTAGGAGTGACGACCCTAGACAGGATCTATGTTGGGATTGATATAAGGGAAGTACCTTAGTTTCCCAATCCTGCTGTTTGAAAGGACTAATAACAACTCGGTAATTATATCCATATCGCACTGCATGTGCCTGGAAGATGCGGAGCACTGAGGGAAGAAAGCATGCTGCAGACGTAAGATGGTGTCGCATGAGGGAGTATGTCGGTGAGGGCATCCATCATGTCATTTCATACTTGTATTAACAACAGTATCTAGGAATGTCTAATTGTTTGCTTTACTATTATCGCGTGATTGATTTGATAACATGCTAATCTTTGCTCTATGATTCCACTGAGTTGATCGCTCAATCCCACGTTACGGGACGATGTTTGCAACACCTACCAGACTCTGTCTTAGATGCATGTTCTGAGGAGATCCAGGAGCTAGAGTCGGACTTCTATGAGGACCAGGACGAGTTCTCGCATATGCAGTTTTCCGACGGCTTCGCATAGGTGGCCTGGATCAACGGGATTTTTGCTAGTTAAACTATTACATGACATTTGATTTTGGTTTATGATATGTATATGTGACTCAGTGATCTATTCATACTTTGGAGACAGTTCGAGATTATTTTATTTTTCATACAGTGATATGTATATTCTTCAGTCTTCCGCTTGCGTTTTATCACTGGATCTGGAGTATGAATTGCGGTTTTGGTATAATCTTACTCATGTTAGTGCACTAACACAGACAACATTGAATCATCAGTATATTTGTTGCATAAGTAATGGTATGGAACTCGGGAGTCGAGTTTCTACATGATCCCCGATTTTCAGGGTGTTATATCTAGTAAGATTAAACTAATGTTCTTAAAGAAAAACATTAAAAAAAAACTAAGTAGAAAAGAAAGATTGAAGAAAAATAAAGAACTCCTTGAAGCACTACCACTCCTTGCTCTACTCTTCCTACCCTAATTCATGCTTAGAAGAACTCAAAAAACTCCTTTACTGTAACATCCCGAAATTCGGGGGTCGAGCATAACTCAGCTCTCGAGTTCCAAAACATCACTAATGCAACATAAATGCTGATGATTGAATGTTGTCTATGTTAGTGTATTAAACATGAGTGGGATTAAGCCAAAACAGCATATCATACTCTAGAGACAGTTAAATTATGCGAGCGGAAGACTGTGATAGTATATATAAAATGTATAATTGATTGTAAGTCTCCAGAGTGTGAATATGTTACCAGGTTAACTAAATACATGTATACTCCAAAAATGGAAAGAAAAGAATATACATGGGTGTTTAAATAAAAGGTAAAATACCAAGTGTATTGGCATCTAATCAGTAACCCTGTAACCCCGTCGATCAGAACCTGCATATAGGAGGAATCCTCTTCATCATCATCAAGTTCGGCTTTGCTTCGCAAGCATCGCCATCATCTGAAACTAAAATAGGGACTGGTTGGTGTAGCCAACACCGTCCCGTAACGTGGGAGTGAGTAGTTAACTTAGTGGAAACTATACACAGCAAAGGTTAACATGTTATCAATTCAATCAAGCAGTAATGATAAAGCAGTATATTCAAACATGTCCTAGATACTCTTGTTAATGCAAGAATGATATGAGGTAATGATATATACCCTCACCACAAACTCCCTCATGCGATATCATCTAACGATCGCGGCATGAATCACTACCACTGTGCTCTCACACCAACGCCAATGGCATATGCAGTGCGATGTCATGAGTATGATTACCAAGTTCTTATTAGTCCTTTTCATACAGCAGGATTGGGAAGCTAAGACACCTCCTTTGTATCATTTCTCAACGTTGATCTATTCTAGGGTCGTCAGTCCTAGGAAATCTCATACGATATTATGGTTCTAGGTCGCTGCAAGGGCTTCCAGGGCTGTTGCGCGCAATCGTTACACCACTCCCCCATTAACTTTTCAATACAGGCCTACTTATATCCTTAAGACTGCAATAGGACTCGTCGTCCCTATGCAGTGTCAGGATAAATTCAAGGTCACTACAGAGGGCTCGTCACCAATTCGTGTAGGCCGACAGCGAGAATATAATGTCCCATGCCACCATAATCTGCTAGAGTAGGGTGCTCACTGGTCACTACGGGGAGGTTTGTGGCCCCAGCGTAGGCCGACAGCTCGTCCATGATGTCTCATATCACCATGTCCGGATCATGAGTCTTAGGGGATCATGGTACTACGGTTAACGGGAGTTTCACTGGTAATCTCGGTGTCTTAGATTCAAACAGTAGCGTCCAAATGGTGAACAAACATCGGTCAATTGGGTTAGTTGATAAGCTCAACTAGGCCAAGCGTACGTTGAGTTGAATGACATGGAATGCATAAGCACTCCGTGTGGCCTAACCACTGCCGAACATCCCAAGCACTACTCAGATTCATTAAACTCATCCTACGTGGCAAACAACCTCAACCACCATTTGGAGTACGCTTGCCGAATACCTGGACTGTAGTACAGCCCCAATCACATACAAATTTCATAACAGGCATATGTGGCGTATCCTACAATCATGTGGACATTTGTGAAGTATAACTTAAATGTAAATATAGTACATGGAAGAAATTATATACACCTTTAACATGATTTATCTAAGTTAATCAATTCATGGAGGAAATCATATACACAGTTAATACAAATAATCTAAGTTATACAATGCATGGAGGAAATTATATACTCAAGTATTGTGATTGAGATTCATATCACAACAACCTTAGCAATTACATTTTTACTAACTACTAACTCATTCAGACACTTTTACATACACTTAGTCTACACATTACATCATACAGATTGTGTATTCATTAGCATACATATTAGGGCAAATCCTTTCGTCAAAGGGTCATTTCCCATACAACAATCATATATCCGTGACAATTAGTCATGGCGAGCACGAAAGCAAATTCCATACTCATTCAGTCATTTTCACAAACACTTAGGCTACACATACTAACTACATATCGTATGTTGATATTCGTGTATTTGACTAAATCCTTTCACTAGGGAGTTGCCCCATATATCACTTGCATATACCCACGACGGATAATCATGGCATGCATGAATCCGGATTCCGTATTCATTTAAACATTTTCACCAACACGTGAGCTACACACTTTAACATATATAGCGTATATTGGCCGTGGCGTGATTTAGGGAAAGTCCTTTCGCTAAGAAATTATCACACATGTAACAAGCAAATATTCATGATAAATAATCATGTTAAGCACAAATCCAAATTTTATACGTATACGGTATTTTCTACAAATACGAGGAATACAGTATATTCAACATAGTTAACGTATAACTGAAAAATAAAACGGACAACACTTTATACATTTGAAATAGCATCCACGTCAGTAATAAATCATTAACTGACATTGAAAGTCTTGAAAACTATAACCTAAACGTATATAGTCCGCACCTTAAACCAGAAAATGCATATTCGATATGATTCAGACGACAAGTCTTCGTCAACGGCAGATTGACAAACTAGGACATGAATATAGGTTAGCTACAACAACCCTTTAACTATTCTAAGCTCCAAAACCGGTTAGGGTTAGGATTTCTTACCCAAGAATGGAATCAGAAACGCCGGAGTAGCGATACAGATAGGTGGATTAGGCACGTAGTAAAGCTGAGAAGAATTCCAGGAAGCAGCACCAACTTCTCCATCACTTTCTCTCTCTTTTCTCCCTCTTGGAAGGCTAGGGTTTGAAAATTCGTATGGAATGTAGAATGAGGGTTTTAAGGCCTTTTTATAAGCCCAAACATGACGAAAACAAACTTGAAGTCAAGGTATACTTAAGTTATAACCAAATCGGGTCTGTTCCGATCTAACGGAGCACTTCTGGAGGTTCTGTTACTAAATGAGGTCGAACTTAAGCTCTCTAATATTGGATCTAGGTCAAGCTAAGTTTTCATTCCGGTCGGGTTTCCAGATCGACCGTGGCGGTCCAGTTTCAGTTCAATGGTTACAGGAGCTCGATCAGAGTCACAAATGCTATAACATGTAAGGGCCACCTATCCTGATCCGAGGGTGAATTTGGGTCAAATTCTAATGATCAGAACTCTTAAAAATAATACACAAGTGAACCGTTCTAGATTTCTTAAAAATATAATTAATTTTTCTAAAAATATTCATTTTCTCACTCTCTTTACTCCGGACTCAAGGAAATGGTCTCAGGACATCATTTGGGCTTGATTTTTGAGGTGATAGTCAAGTCCAACTAGGCGGTCAGTATCTTCTTAGTTCATCGAAATCGGACTTACGACGTGTGGTCCAAATCCGATACGAAGTTTTCAAATGATCTCGAGGGCAACTGGGCTTAGAGATTGATCCTAGATTTTAGGGTAAGATAGCGTCAATGATTCTATAGGTTTTGGGTCTTACAAATCGTATTTAAAGTGGTTGGTGCTAATTTGACAGGAAATCTAGTGTAACACTAGTTAATACACGATAATTTTCTAAAGAATTTGGTTCTAAGTAATTTCTTTGGCTTTGGAATTGGGTTCTGAGAGGTTACCAAGGTGTTATGGTTGACCCATTGCCTAAGGACGCCTAACTCCAGGTTGGTAAAAATCTGGGGTGTTACATTTACATAGGCTTTGTTTGGACCGACTTCAATTTATGTAGTTTTGATAGGACTTCGATGGGATTGAAGTTCTGTCGACGAATTCAATTCAAATATGGAAACTGTCAACTACCATCTGCACAAGTCCATCAATGAGATCGCCTAATCTATGATATCATTGAACATGTTCTTGATGGGATCGAAAAGCGTCCAAAATGTTCCAGCGAGTTAATCCCAAAATTCATGATTTTTCTGATGTCATCGAACTGACTTTGATGGCATCGAACTAGTCTTCGATGGGATCAAACAAGTCCTTGATGGCATTGAGAATTGCACCCATATGTCCAATGACCAAACTTGATTTTTTCATTTTTCTAATGGGATTGAGCTTCCTTCAATGGCATCAAACAATTACTTTGTTGGTATCAAAGCTATGTTCGATGACATCAAACTATCAAGTTCAACGGTTCCAAATTTCTGCACTTTGCAATCTTGAATTTCTTCCTTCTTCACTTAGTTTTTTCGGAACTTGGACTCTTGAATTCTTCAATCTTGATCTTGAAAGACCATTCCTCACTTTGAAAATTCTTAAGCATCAAATCCGTGCTTTTAACATCCTTTTCACCTCAAGCTCTTAAAATCACCTTGTAAGGAAAAACATGTATAAATAGATTGATTAAGCATTATCATGTTCATCAAACCAAGGTATAACTAGAGGGAAATATGCAATATTTCACACTCAACAATAATCCTCAGGAAGATCAACAACATCCTAGAGGAAGGGATGAGGTTCATACAAAAAGGAAGAGCTTGAGAAGGAGTCAATCCCTTTTTCAAATACTTCTTCCATGATCTTAATTGACAGAGAAAAGAGATCCATGAAGGCTAAAGTAGTAGTGGCAGGAGCAATAGTTTGAGATCATTCGTGGTGCATTTTGCAAGCTAAGGGGTGCTTTTATAGAAGGGAAGTTTACTAATTAATGTGCGTGGGGAACGGTGTGATGGTTGAGTACTCGAGATGAAGGCTACGACAATGAGTTGTAGGGAATGTAACGGAATAAATGGATTTCCCTCGAAAGAAGCAGCGCCACCACTGTGGATGAGGTATGGTATGTACGTATAAGGAATGGCTAAGTAATGCACATTCGTACGGGATATAAAAGATGGGCCGATAGCCAAGCCACTATTGAAGTCAAATCGCATTATTGAATGAAAACTACGACCTTTCCCTTAAGTTTTTATTCATTGAATTTCATTCATTACTTTGTCGGCCATTGACCGCGTTGCAATAAAATGAAAACAATAACAAGAAATTTAAAAATGGTCAAGTGGCCTAAATTTTCATCCCCTTTAACTCTTCAAAGAGGGTTTGCATCTTTGCCTCATCCTTTTCCTTGAGTTCAACCCAAGCCGCTCCTTCTTTAATGATGAGTGGTAAGAGATGAAGTAGCTGATTGACACGAAGGGTGGTCAAAGAGACTTCACCCTCGACCGCTTTCATGGCACTAGAACTTGCTTTCGACTACACCTGATACAAGGCGATCTACTCATCCAGGAATGATAAGTCCATTGGAATGATCATCTCCTTAGCATAGAAGGTGTTATCTCGCTCGTCCAACTCTTCTACTGGTCTAGCTCAATAGGATTGATATATTCTCAACATGGTCCGGTTGAATTGGTGTGCTTGGGCACATCATAGCCATTCACACCAGGCTAATTCATGCTTGCCACTCATCTCAGAAGAGTCTTCCTTGGCCGCATCTTGTTGTCGCAGATAGGCTGAATTCACTTGATGAGTAAAAGTCAGATCACAATAGAATTTTTCCACTTGCGTACAAACTCTTCTGCTTTTGGATAAGTTCTCGAAGCATGACATTTGATTCGATCACGGATGAAGCACCTAATGCGAAGCTATTGATATCGAACAACAAGCTGGAGAGGGAATAATCCTTCAGGCCATATTTGAGAATTTCTTTCAGATAAGATTCAACACTTGTAGTTAGAGAAGGTAGATTGGAAGCCATTAGGACGGTTTAAGATTGCAAAAAATGATTGATGAGATGGGAGATCAAATGTAGCTTAAGTAGTAGGCTTCCGACACCCAGGATTTAGAAAAGTTATGGCGATAGTACCATCACACATTCCTAATTATTTGGAACATGGGGTAGTTAGAGCACCGAATTCGAAAACAACCCACAATCCACCGATTTTTTAGGAAGTAATCAGTCACGCATAACAAGAGTATGGAAAATTAGATAGGTGAAAAGTTGTAAAAATGGCTCAACAGCCTTATTTATATATAAGGGAAAATACATGACTACAACTCAGAAATGGGAAGATAAAAGACGTTCTAGCGCTTCTTTTGTAGCTCTCAACTGGCCCCACGCTGTTTGCAATGTAAACTCCTTGGCCGCCAACTGAGAAAGTCGACCAATATATGTTATTTGAGAATGAGATTAGATGCCAATCGGATGACCTTCTCCCTATGTTGGAGATGTTCTATATACTTGCCTACAAATTCTTACTAGAGCATTATAAATTCCACTTCCACAGCCATTATTCAAATCTCGAGGTTATCCAGCTCTGCGTGAGAGGCCTCTAGCTTGGTATGCTCGATCTCAAGCTCCTGAGCAATGGCGTCCACAGAGGTCCTCCAGGACTCGGCCGTGGCTCGTTCCACTTCAAGTTAGTTAAAAAAAAACACCAACATGGAAGCAGGTCTTAAGCAAGTCCAGAAGTTCCTGGACAACAAGTACATTGTCGACAAGGGTCGAGTCTGGCCAGGAGAAAACATGGTAAGTGTGAGAACAGTATCCTAGCCCGTACCATTCTATATGCTTCCATGGTCCTCCCAGTCGAATTCTAGCAACTCATGATCTGTAATCAACGTTTGCGCATGACCCTGAGTCGCGTCCTGTCGATCTGAGTAGGTTTGACCCGAGACTTGTATCCTTGCGAGAGTACCGTCGCCACAATTCCGATGCTGCATCTCACGCGCTGAGGTGATACCCGGGCCAGGAGATGTGGGCCCGCATTTAGTTCGAGAAAAACGCCACACATTGCAAATTTCAAAAGTATCTCTATGACACGTCACATTAATCAATCAATGTACAAGTCAAGTACACATCCCATCACACTCATCCCTCTCTCACCCACAAGTCAACAACACCCATGCCTATCCTATCACATTCTTACCAAAAAGTCAAGGCAACCCATACATTCCTATGTCATATCCCTTACACCACTCCTCTCTCTCTCTCATTTCTCATTTTCATTCCAAGCAAACTCCATGTGAGTCCAATGTCCAAGCTCTCCATGAGAAGAGCTAGTATGACCCACCTTCCTACCACTCAATCTCACCCTCCAAGCTTCATCTCGACTGTTGAAATGCATTCCATGGAGCACTAGATCACATCAGTGGAAGGAGTCCAAGATCTAAAGGTGGGTGTTCATAGCATTAGGTTTTGATTTTGATGATTTGATGGCCCACATATGGTTGGACCCATCTTGATGTATGCATTGTATAGGGATGGCCCATCGTGGCGGGGTCCCTCCCCTTCTCACGCATCTCTCTCCCTCTCTCTCTCTCTCTCTCATTTTCCCATATTTCATGGACCCCACCTATGATGTACATTTCTATCCAAGACGTCCGTACATGGGGCCCACATGTTTGTATGTGTGGTATCTAGGCCGTTCAAATTGTGTAGACCCACCTTGATCTGCACGTGTGGCACAACACATCGTCTAGCAGCAAGGACGGTGGGTCCCACCATATCCAAGCCATCCGTTAGCAACGTCCAGAAGGTGGACTTATACAAGTAATAATATAATAATATTATAGCACAACGTTCAGAGAGGCAGGACGTTGTTATTAATAATATAATAATATTATAATTATATAATATATATATGGTTTATGTATATATAATAGTTCCAAGCAAGGTGGGCCACATGTGTGGACCCACCTCCTCTGATGAAGGTATTCACCTTTGTTATTGTAGATCCTGACCGTCCAATCTTGGGATGTCTAGCAGCTACGTTGCTGCTGGACCATTTAAGGAGAGAACGGTGGGTCCCACATGTGTGGACTCACCCCTTTAAAGTATGTATTTCATCCACGCCTTCCAGACGCATGGGTCCCACTTACAGTGACGTGGGCCATCTAATGTATGCATTCCACCCTGCCATCCATCTGGACCTTTTGCTGGGTGGGGCCCTCCTTTATATATGTGATGTATAGGCACACCGTCCATCTGGACAGTGTGCATGGGCCACTCCATGATGTATGTGTTTCATCCATGCCGACTGTCCATCCTTTTTTTTTGTTGGTGGGACACGTATGTAGGACCCACTTTGATGTATTTATTCTACATCCACTCCGTCCATCTGTCCTAGATGGGTGGAACCTACCATGATTTATGTATTTTATCAGCTCCATCCATTTGTAGGGGGTCCACCCTGCACGTGCGTCCAGCACCGTCCGCTGGTTTGGGACTATGGGACCCACCTTGAATGTATGTGTTTCAGCACTGTCCAACAGCTGTTGGATGGTGGGGCCCACATTGATATGTGTTATATCCATGTTGTCCAAACTCGTGGACCCCAGCTTAATATATGTATCATATGTTACACCACCCATTTCTGGACAGTACCATGTAGGCCGACCTTTGATGCATATGTTGGAAATCCAGCCATCCACCTGTTTTACCAATGGGACCCACCCCTGATGTATTTATTCTATATCCATGTTGTCTATCAGGTGGACCACACTACAACCAGTGAGGGATTGAACGTCTACCATTGAAACCCTCTTGGGTGTACAAAAGTTTGGATCAATATGATATTTATTTTCCCTCTTAATCCAGATCTTTGTGACCTTATGATCATATTGGATGGAGAATATACATTATGGTGGGCCCTACCTTGATGTATTTATGGCCCATCCGTGGGGACCACCCGGATGTATTTGTGGCCCATCCATGACACCCACCCTAATGTATTTGTGGCCCATCTTGTAGGGTTCACCTATTGTACATCGAGGCCCATGGTTCGTGGCCCAATGAGATGTATTTTTCGGCTCATGTATTGCGGCCCAACTGACATATATGGGTCCCATGTACTGTGGCCCATTGTGATGTATGAGACCCTTATGTATTCAGCCTTTGTTTGAGGCCTAATGTGATGTATATGTGGCCCGTAGTTGAGGCCCATTGTGATGTGTATGTGGCCCGTGTTTGAGAGCCAATGTAATGTATATGCGGCCCGTAGTTGAGGCCCATTGTGATGTGTATTCAGCCTATGTTTGAGGCCCAATGCAATGTATATGTGGCTCGTAGCTGAGGCCCATTGTGATGTGTATGCGGCCCTTATTTGAGAGCCATTGTGATGTATATTAGGCCCATGTGAGAGGCTCATCATGATGTGTATTAAACTCTTGAGTGAGGCTCATGGTGTTGTATATTAGGCCCTTGTATGAGGCGATGAGCCTGCTATATGTTTGTCTCTATGTGGACCACCCCTTGAGAACAGTTTTATCCAATCACGCACAAAATTTGAAATTTCGTTAGATCTTAGACGAGTCAAAGCAACAACTTTTCAGCCTATAAATAGAGGCCTTCTCTCAATCTGAAATTACTAGTCCAAGCTAGCAAGTCTTCACTAAGAAAGAGAGAAGTCCCCACTATCTTCAAGCTATTGCATTGTATTTTAATATTTTGTTACATAGCTTTTTTTTTTTAAGTCCTTGATCTCTTTTCATGAATCTTATTCTTTAAAGAGATTAATTACTTCTCTTTGAGATCTAAGGAATTCAAGTAAGTAGCCTTTACTTTAAATTAATTTAGAACCCTTGTTTGTGTTACTAGACATTGAATATTCTACTTCAAGCAAAATGGTTCTACAGGCTACTTCAAGAGATTCGTCTTCAAGAAAAAGATAAGTACATTTCTATATTCTATATTTTTAGTTTCCTTGAGATAGCCAGAAAATCTCATGTGTTGGTTTTTACTGAGATAGCTAGGAAATCTCAGCATAGGGTTTTTGTTTATGATAACCCTTCTAAAATCACAACTGTATAAGGTTTTAAGGTGCACCTATGAAAACCTAATTTTTAGTGAATGCTAATACCACGTGGGTTATGATTATTAAGAGTGGAGTAGGTGTGGCTGTTTGAGAACAGTTGGTGTACACACTGAACCACTATAACTCGTGGTGTTGGTGGTGGATGTTTAATTTTTTGCATATATGGTGAATGATTGTAATTTATTTATGCAAATGTGGTGAATGCTTGCAATAGATAGTTCTCTTTTCTCTTACTTGGTTTGAGATCTTGATCCTTACAAACGTTCATGAAATCAGGTTGTCATACCTAAAAATTTATTTTTAGCGTAAGGTTGTCCTACGAACTAAGTTTGAATTAATTTTTCAATACTAATGCTATTGAGATTTTTAATTTATTTTGATTTAATTATTATTTTAGTATTTTAAGTTTTTATCCCCCCCCCCCCCCCCCCCCCCCCCCAAGGACTGTTAAGCTCACCCTTTTCACAATGCGGTGAATTAGCCAACAATGATTACTATAAATATTAACTATTCGATCACTCTTTGACCACTACAGTGTTTATCAGGTATTCAAATTTTCTACTAGATTTGATACATACTTGGCAAGAGCTGGAAGTGAAGTTCCATGCTCAGTTCTTTTTTAGAAATAAGGAAATAACTATGGCTGATCTCGTGCAATCCAGACAATTGCCTAGAGAATTATGCAGTTTAAGCAGGCAAAGAGCTACTGCAAAGTGGTTATGACTGAGGCTGAATTCGTGTAACTTATACAAGATTGTAAAAAAAAAAAGTTTACAACTCTATAAAATAATTCAATGGCACGGAGTTTACAAATCTGTATGATTTAACTAAAAAAGTTTCTCACTATGAAGAGCTCATATAAGAAGGGACGAGGCGAGCCAATTCATCACTAGGATCGTATTACAACAACTCTAACTATGAAATCGCAATTTCCAAGGTAGTGGTTAAGAAGCCATTAGTTTGTTTAGCGGTGGTCAAAGCAGAGTTGGTCGCCCCGACCACGCAGAAAGCTTAGAAAGTATATACTTTTGATATCACCTGAGCCAAGGAAATATTTGATATTTTTCTTGCTGGGAAATTTATTAAAATTCCCATCAATCATAAAAGACCCTCAACCAATGAATTACAAAAGACCCGCTATTGTAAATGGCATGGCTCTCGGTCACATTCCACTAACAAATGTGTTGTTTTCAGGAATGTAATTGAAGACCATATCGACCATGACTTATTGAAGTTCCCTGAGAAGTACAAGGAGGCAATGTTGATCAACATCGATCCATTTTTAGCTAAGATGGAGGTAAACATGGTCTCGACTGATTTACGTAGTCATCCAAGGTGGAAGATCGATCCCAACTCGAAAAGTTCGTGGGAGAAGACCGATCGACAAGGGTGGAGATACCGTTGGACTCCTCGTCCTCATAATGATCGGCAACCATCACCGACAATATGCAACAAAATTCTCGGATTTATGGTCGATGTGTGTGAGAAGTCATAACACACTCAGGGAACCTTCTTGAAAGGGGAAGGGAATACCGCGATGGCATTTGTGGTTGAAAACGTCCAACGAATTCAACTTATGGTCGTCACTCACGTTGGGGACCACCCTTGATGAGGATAATCAAGCCTATAAACACATGGGAAGGGGTATGGAAATGAATTATTCACCTAAAGTTTCCAGTAGTGTCAGAAACTATGAAGAAGACTCAAAAGCATTGATGCCAGAGATAGAAGGCTGCAATAAAGAGAGAAGCAAAAAGAGGGTGAATGTTTCCCCAACCAAGCGCTAGAATTCCTCGTCCATTTTGGAAAACTCCCAGGTTGGATGAGCAAGTGGCGGTGACTGTAGTCGAAGTTGTCATACCAATTGAAGCACAGACACTGTTGATCCACCAAATGACTTGACAGGGTCAAAAGATTTTAAAGAAGAAGATAATGGTGGTCATTTGTCTGATTGTTTAAGTGAAGATTGTTTCCCGGCAGAAGAGTGGCTGATCAACAAACTCTTATCGACCACGGATGTAGAAAAACATTCACCGATGACCGAATTCTCGACCAAACCCATAGCCAAGGAACCCCCTAGTCAGATCAATAGACTCAGATTTGAAACACTAAGGGGGTAAGGTTTAAGTGGTGAAATTGTGTTTGGTTCATTATCCCCTATAACATTTCACTGCAATATGGTCTTGACGCTGCTGAATAGCTTTCAGGCACGACCCACGCAACTAAACACGATGCCTGGGGTTGTAAAAAATCATTCCCCTCTAATAATCATATAATATGCTTCCTTGCCATTTGAGGAAGGAGAGAGAAGTTATGTAACATCCCGAAAATCGGGGGATCGAGTAAAAACCCAACTCCCGAGTTCCAAAATGTTATTTATGCAACATAGATATGTATGATTGAATGTTGTCTGTGTTAATGTATTAAACATGAGTGAGATTAAGCCAGAACAGCATATCCTACTCCAGAGTCAGTTAAATTAGCAAGCAGAAGACTGTGATAGTATGTATAACATATATAAACTGTTGTATGTCTCCAGAGTGTGAACATGTTACCAGGTTATATACATACATGTATGCTCCAAAAGTAAACCAAAAGGATATACATGAGTGCTCTCAAAATATAAAATGACAAGTGTCAAGGTATCTAATCAACCTCCCTGTAATCCCGTCAATCAGATCATGCATAAAGGAGAGATCCTCCTCATCATCATCAAGTCCAGCACCGCCTCGCAGGCCGCGCCATCATCTGCAATCACAATAGGGACTGGTGGGTGTCTGGAAATACCATCCCGTAACGTGGGAGTGAGTGATCAACTCAGTGGGATAAGAGAGCAAAAATTAGCATGTTATCAAATCAATCATGCGATAATAGTAAAGCAGTAAATCAAACAATCCTAATACTGTTGTTAATGCAATATGACATGACGTGATGTATGCCCTCACCGACGATCTCCCTCATACGGCAACATCTTACGACCGTGGCATGCCACACTCCCTAGAGTGCTCCACATCTTCCAGGCACATGCAATGCTATGGTGATATGATTTTCGAGTTGTTATTAGTCCATTCAAACAGCAGGATTGGGAAACTATGGTACTTCCCTTGTATCAATCCCAACACAGATCCTGTCTAGGGTCGTCACTCCTAGTAATCTCATACGATGTATATTTTGTAGGTCGCTGCAAGGGCTGCCAGGGCTGTTGCACGCACTCGTCGCTCCGCTCCCCCATCACCTTATCAATACAGGCGTACTGTACTCTACTGCTACGGAAGGGTCGTCGCCTCCCGTAGACTCAGAATACGCTCGCGGTCACTTCAAAGGGCTGTCAGGGCTGTTGCTCGCACTCGTTGTACCGCTCCCCCATCACCTTATCAATGTAGGCCGACAGCAAGAATATAGTGTCTCATACCACCATAATCTGCTCACGAGTCTAGGTGCTCATTGGTCACTACGGGGAGGTTTGTGGCCCCAGCGTAGGCCGACAGCTCGACCACGGTGTCCCATACCACCATGCCCGGCTCATGAGTCTTTATGGATCAAGGTACCATGGTTAACAGGGTTTACAATGGTAAGTTCAGTACCCTAGGTTTAAGCAGTTATGACTCATACAGGGTGAACATACAACGGCCAGTCGGGTTACTTGACGGGCTCGACTAGCACGATCGCATCGCAAGTCAAACGACATGAAGTGCGTAAAACACTTCGCGTGGCCTAACCACTGCCGCCAACTCCAACACGACTCGCGTTCATCGACGCGTCCTTCGTGGCCAAGATAAGCTAACCACGAATTCGCTCAGTTGCCGACTGCCTGGACTACGTATAGTCCCAAACACATGAATCCACGTCAGCGATCATGTGAGAGTATTGGAAATGAAACACAACCATGTGAGCATGTTAACACATGTTATATCGTACAACTTAAGTAAATCATCTAACACATGCCTTTCGTACATATAATGAACTTATGCATATCGCCAACATATAGGAAATCATTTCCATCAGCATATTAATTGAGAATTCAATCTCAAACTAAATCAAAATGAAATCATCGAGCACATGTTATAACATACAGCTTAAGCGAATTGTCAAGCACATGCATTTCATTCATATTATGAAATCATGCATATGGCTAACATGTAGGAAACCATTTACACCAGCATATTAATTGAGAAATCAATCTCAAACTAATTCATAACACCATTTAATTCAATACATACTAATACAAGCATTTATACAAACACATACACTACACACTTAAGTCTACATATAGTATGTCGACCCGAAGTGCGCAATTAGGAGAATCTGTTCGCCAAACTAATTATGCACGCATTCCTAATATCCTAATGCGACAAGAAGCCATGTCAAGCACGTCAGCAAAATATGAATGAAAACAGTACTTCCTACAAATAACTAAAATGCCCTAAATCTCATATTCTTCGTTGGTTTACGAAACAGGAAATGGATAGCATGTTGTACATGTCAAACGGTGTTGCCGTCAAGAATCTACTATTAAACGACATTGAAAGCTTTGGAAACAGTCAATTAAAGCGTCTAAAATCCACACCTTTTCCCTTATAGGTGAAGTGATTCGAACGGAGCGTATACGCTTCGTCTACGGCGATCAGACAACCTGATACACATATACATCAGCTACTATTCTATTTGAATCGAAGAAATCCCCAAATCAGCAAGTGGTTAGGGTTTTCCTTACCTAAAAGTGCGTTGGAATCGCCGGGAAAGTGATCGGAGTGCGTCGCCTAAGCACGTGCAGCAGCAGCAGCAGGTGGCAGGAAAATCACTCCCACTCTCTCTCACAAATTCTCACCTTTTCTCTCCCAATCTAGGACTTTTTGCAATTTCGGATGGGAGAGGAGTGAGGGTTTCAACCCCTTTTATAAGCTTAAAAATGCCTGAAATAGGCTCGGGGATGAAGTTTACTTAGTGCATATCCAATTCGGGGCTGTTTCGGTCCAAAAGATGCTTTCTGGCAGTCCCCTGGCCGAATGCAATCGGACTTAAGCTCACGCGTACTAGATCTAGCACGTATTAAGTTTTCAATCTGGCTGGGTCCGCAGATCGCACGTGGCGGACCAGTTTCAGTTCAACGGTCACCGCACGTAGATCAGGGCTGAAAGTCTCATGATATAAAATATAAATTTCTCCTGATCCGAGGGTGTAATCTGGCTGAATTTTGACGGCCAGAACGCTCAATACTGACGCGTCAAGTCGTGTGCCAGATTTGAATTTAAAATTTCAATTCTGTCCCTATTCCACTCTCTTCGGTCCGGGCTCAATGAAATGGCTTGTGATTATCGGTTTGACTTGATTTTTGAAATGAGTGTCAAGTCCAGCTAGGCGGTTCTAACGGTCTAAGATAGGAGGTATCGGACTTTCGACGCGCAGTCTAGATCCAATACAAAGATTCAAAGCGGTCCAGAGAACAAACCGGTTTAGAGTTTGATCCCAGGTTATAGAGTATTATAGAGTCATTGGTTCTACTCGATTTGGGTCTTGTAGAATGTATTTAAAGTGATCAGGGACTATTTCCCAGCTACTTTAGCGTCGCGCTAGCTAACTTACACTTATTTTCCAAAGGAATTTATCCTACGTGATTTCTTTGGCTATGGAATTGGGTTCTGAGCGATTTCTCAGGTGTTTTAGTTAACCCATTGCCTAAGGACGTCTAATCCCAGATTAGCCAAAATCCGGGGTGTTACAAGTGAAGTCAAGGCTTAGAGAAACTGCACATTGATACGATCACTGTAGCGGCTGATGGTGAGTCTGAAAAAGTAATTATTGATAAACTTACCAGCGGCATGACGCAAAACATTAAACCATTGTATATATGGGCCAATTTAGATAGATGCCCTATGACCAGTATATTAGTAAACAACGAGGTTGCAATCAATCTATTACCGAAGAGGATGATGGCTAAATTGGGCAATACCATGACCAATCTAATCTTGATAGAGGTGACTGTTAGCAATTTTGCTAGCCACATCACAAATACACACGATGTCTTATCGATAGACCTGACAGTGGGAACTAAGATGGATTTAACACCGTTCTTTGTGGTGGATACTTCATAGAGTTACAATGTGCTATTAGGGAGGGATTAGATCCATTCTTTCTCATGCATCCCATCCTCCCTCCATCAATTTATTATTTTATGGAATCAAAACAGGGTAGAATTAGTTCTGGCTGATAGTAAACCATTCTTGGCCGCATCAAATGCCAACGAAGCATATCATTATAGCGAAGAGGTAGGACCCATCAAGTTTGCTAGAAGAAATAAACTTGGTCACCCTACTGGAATTACCATGAAAAAGAACTCAGAAAGTATTGTGCAAGCTATCCCAAAAGTGACTCAAACTAATAATGCCCAGCCAAAGGACATTGTCCTATATCAGCCAATCCCTCGCTGTGTCATCGAAGAAGTCCCATGATTGGATCATCAAAGAAGGAAATAGTTGAGGTTGAGTTCACACCTAAAATAAAACGACTAGAAGAAAATTTGAAGGAGGCCAATGAACGTTTATTTGTGAATTTGGCCGAATTAAATGAACCGAGTGAAGAAGATGATTTAAAGGTCAAAGATCTCCTTAAAGAAAAAGAGGATAGTCGACCGCAAGTTCAAGATGCACTTATTGAAGTTAATTTGGGGACATATCATAACCCAAAGATAGTGTTCATAAGCAACTTATTGCAACCACCCGAAAAAGAAGTGTTACAAGCTTGCTTTCAGAGTTCGCTAATTGCTTCACATGGGACTACCACGACATGCCGAGACTTAATAGATCCCTGGTTGAACATAGATTACCCACGAAGGAAGGGTATGGGCCGTATAAACAATCACCAAGGTGGATGATGGCCATTGTCACTATCAAGATTAAATAAGAAATCAAGCGACTCTTAAAAGCTGGTTTCATTCGACCAATTAAATATGCAGAATGGATGTTAAATATAGTCCCCGTCATGAAGAAGAATGGTAAGTTGAGAGTATGTATCAATTTTCAAATTTTGAATCTAGCTACGCCAAAGGATGAATATCCCATGCCAGTTGTAACGCCCGTGAAAAATCCGTACTTGGACTCGAGTACCGACTCGACCCGAAATCGCGTAGGATTAATTCTTATGGAAATTAAGCGTAAGTTAGCTAGCGCAACGCTGGAGTAGCTGGAAAATAGTCCCTGATCACTTTAAATATTTTCTACAAGACCCAAATCGAGTAGAACCAATGACTCTATAATACTCTATAACCTCGGAATAAACTCTAAGCCGGTTTGTCCTCTGGACCACTTTGAAACTTTGTATTGGATCTACACCGCGCGTCGAAAGTCCAATACCTCCAATCTTAGACCGTTAGAACCATCTAGCTGGACTTGACAATCATTTTAAAAATCAAGTCCAACCGACAATCACAGGCTATTTCGTTGAGCCCGGACTGAAGAGAGTGCGAATAGGGACAGAATTGGAATTTCAAATTCAAATCTGGCACACGACTTGACGCCTTAGTATTAAGCGTTCTGACCGTCAGAATTCATCCAGATTACACCTTTCGGATAAAGAAAAATTTCTATTTCATATCATGAGACTTTTAGCACTGATCTACGTGCGGTGACCGCTGAACTGAAACTGGTCCGCCACGTGCGATCTGCGAATCCTGCCGGACTGAAAACTTAATACGTGCTAGATCCAGTATGCATGAGCTTAAGTCCGATCGCATTCGATCAGGGAACCACCAGAAAGTATCTTTTGGACCGAAACAGGCCCGATTTGGATATGCACTAAGTGAACTTTGTACCGGAGCCTATTTTGGGCATTTTTGGGCTTATAAAAGGGCTTGAAACCCTCACTCCTCTCTCCCATATGAATTTGAGAGAAACCCTAATTTGGGAGAGAGAAAAGGTGAGAGTTTGTGAGAGAGAGTAGGAGAGATTTTTCCCGTCTTCGTGCCGCCTGTTGCACGTGCTGTAGCAACACCTCCTGATCACCAAGCCGGTGATTCTTCCACGTTTTCAGGTATGAAATAACCTTAGAAGTTGCTGATTTAAGGTTCACTAGGATCCATATCTTTTTAACCAATGATCTTGTAAAACAGGTTCTCTTATCGCAGTAGACGAAGCGTATACGCTCCGTTCGAAATCATACATCTATAAGAGACAAGGTGAGGATTTTAGACGCTTTGATTGACGGTTTCCAACGCTTTCAATGTCGTTTAATAGTAGATTATTGACGGCATCACCGTTTGACATGTACAACATGCTATCCGTTTCCTATTTCGTAAATCAACGAAGAATATGAGATTTAGGGCATTTTAGTTATTTGTAGGAAGTACTAATTTCATTCATATTTTGCTGATGTGATTGACATGGTTTGTTGTCGCATTAGAAAGTTAGGAATACATGCATAATTAGTTTGGCGAAGAGATTCGCCTAATTGCGCACTTCGGGTCGACATACTATATGTAGACTTAAGTGTGTAGTGTATGTGTTTGTATAAATGCTTGTATTAGTATATATTGAATTAAATGATGTTATGAATTAGTTTGAGATTGATTTTTCAATTAATATGCTGACATAAATGATTTCCTACATGTTGACTATATGCATGATTTCATTATATGCATGAAATATATGTGCTTGAAGATTTGCCTAAGTTGTATGTTATAACATGTGTTAACATGCTCACATGATTGTATTTCAATTTCAATACTTCTACATAAATTGCTGATGTGAATTCATATGTGTTTGGGACTATACTTAGTCCAGGCAGTCGGTAACCGAGCGAATTTGTGGTTGGCTGGTCTTGGCCACGAACGACGCGTTGATGAATGCGAGCCGTGTTTGGAGTTGGCGGCAGTGGTTAGGCCACGCGAAGTGTTTTACGCACTTCATGTCGTTCGACTTGAGATGAGATCGTGCTAGTCGAGCCCGTTAAGTAACCCGACTGACTGATGTATGTTCACCCTGCATGAGTCATAACTGCTTGAACCTAGGGTACTGAACTTACCATTATAAACCCTGTTAACCATGGTACCTTGATCCACGAAGACTCATGAGCCGGGCATGGTGGTATGGGACACCGTGGTCGAGTTGTCAGCCTACGCTGGGGCCACAAATCTCCCCGTAGTGACCAGTGAGCACCTAGTCTCGTGAGCAGATTATGGTGGTATGGGACACTATATTCTAGCTGTCGGCCTACACTGATCAGGCGACGAGTCCTTTATAGTGACCGCGAGCGTATTCTGAGTCTACGGGAGGCGACGACCCTTCAGTAGCATTAGAGTACAGTAGGCCTGTTTTGATAAGGTGATGGGGGAGCGGTGCAATGAGTTCGAGCAACAGCCCTGGCAGCCCTTGCAGCGACCCAAAAAATATACATCGTATGAGATTACTAGGAGTGACGACCCTAGACAGGATCTGTGTTGGGATTGATACAAGGGAAGTACCTTAGTTTCTCAATCCTGCTGTTCGAACGGACTAATAACAACTCGGAAATTATATCACCATACCATTGCATGTGCCTGGAAGATGTGGAGCACTTGAGGGTCGATTGCATGCCGTGGTCGTAAGATGGTGCCGTATGAGGGAGATCTTCGGTGAGGGCATACATCACGTCATGTCATATTGCATTAACAGTAGTATTAGGATTGTCTGATTTATTTCTTTACTATTATCGCATGATTGATTTGTGAACATGCTAATCTTTGCTCTATGATTCCACTGAGTTGATCACTCATTCTCACGTTATGGGATGGTGTTTGCAACACCCACCAGACTCTGTTGTAGATGCAGGTGATGCTGAGATCCAGGAGGCAGAGCCAGACTTTGACAAGGACCAGGATGAGTTCTCGTACATGCAGTACCATGATGACTTTGCTTAGGTGACCTGGGTTGATGAGACTTCAGTGGGACTATTTCGAACATTCACTTTTGTTCATGTATATGTATATGAAACTCAGAGATGTATTCATACTTTAGAGACAGATGAGATCTACTTTGTTTTTCCATACAGTGATATATATATATTGTTTAGTCTTCCGCTTGCTTTTATCACTGGATCTGGAGTGTGAATTGCAGTTTTGGTATACTTTTACTCATGTAAATGGTTTAACTCAGACAACATTGAATCATAATCATTTTTGTTGCATAAGTGACGGTCTGGAACTCGGGAGTTGAGTTTATACACGACCCCCGATTTTCAGGGTGTTACAAGTTGGTATCAAGGTTATGGTCACGCGACGTACGCTATCACTTTTTTTGAATTAGGTGGGTGCGAGAAAGGTCTAGAAACATTTCTAAGATCGCAGATTCGCCAATAGGCGAAGTCTATTCATTTCAATCGTGTGATCGAGTCCGTAACGCACTTAGGGTCGCGTGAAGCAACCCGAATAGCTTCTAGGTTGTACGTGAGTGGGTTGAGACATTCATTGAACAATTCTAAACCCGTTAATGTGAATCCTTGGGCCGTGGGACAACCACGACTCCTGTATTCAATCGCCAGGGCTTAAAAACCCCGTTTCACCAAAAATCTTCAAAATTCTTCCTCTCACCACTCCCATCTTCAATTCCTTCTTATTATTTTCATGTTAGGCATCAATCCTAATGTGAAGATAACATAAAATCATACTTTCACAAAATTTTACAGTGAATAGTAAAATTTCATGAAAAATGGCCATAATGCCATTCTAACTTCACTTTATTTAGTAACTAATGGGCTAGATGGATGTACTAGCTCCTTTTACCCCAAAATCATATGCTGCATGATAGGTTTTTGTATTCTAAATTTTATAATGGTCCCAGAAAGCCCCGAACTCATGTTTGGGCCTATATAGGTCAAAATACAATGAACCAAGGTGGGGCCCATAGTTATTTGGGGTCCCTGGACCATGGGGGACCAAACCCATGTGGTCTCACCACCCGACCAGAGGTTTTTTCGGTGATTCCATCGCCGGCCATAGTGGTCCATTTGGTGCATGCTTTGTTTTGTGAGGGTATTTTAGGTACTACACACCCCCATGTATGGTTCGTGTGTAGAAAACCCCTAAATCGTGCACTTCCTTCACAAACAGCCCTTCCCATAGCTCCATTCTCATTTTCCAGCTGCTATCTCCAAAATTTATGATTCCAAACCACCCCTAAATTCATCCTTGGCCAAAAACGACCACTCTCCATCATTCTATCTCGGTTGGCAGCCCTCCCTCTTGAATATTTCATCTTTTGGAGCTCTAAAAACCCCCAAATCGAGCTGAAATCGTGAGGTGCTCCATTCCCCTTTTTCATTTTCATTTCTCCTTGAAAATACATCCTAGGAAAGCTTGAAGCATCCTTTTACAATACCTAGATCTCCCTTTTCCAGTTTGGACAGCCACTTCTTCACATTTTCTCTATTTTCCATGGCTTTTGTGGAAGCCATTTTAGGCCTTTTGTCACTCTCCACCATCCTATCTTTGATGGGTAAAAGAAAAACTACAACGGATGAGGCTGGGCCAAGTCGCCCTGCTCAATCGAGAAGACTGTGGGGTGGTGCCGCAAGTTCAAGCGCCGCCACAGGTCCAGCTACAGCCCTAGAGTTCCATACAAAGCGGGATTTGGATCCCCATACTCACCTTGGGCGAGTGATTCTAGCTGAGATGCCTCCCGGCCAATACATTGATCGCAAAGTGTTGTTTGAGGTGGATGTGGAAGGACGACTGTTCGGTGAATTTTTGTTCTTCGAGCGCATTGAATCTGCGCATTGGGGTCCGATCTTTGAAGCTCGCGCTCGTGCTAATGTGAGCACCGTTCGTGCCTTCTACGCTAGTATCCAGAATCCTACCTTGGAGCCGTTGCAGTTCAAAATCCCTTTTGGTAGGGACAGGATGGCTACGATCGATGTGCGGCTGATTGCGTGACTTCTGAACGTGCCTCTTGGTGATGTTCATCCTAGTGAGAAGAATCTGAGGAGTAGGCGTGAGCGAGATGGCCGTACTAGGTTCCTGTGTGGTAAAATGGTTCCATGGCAGCCTAATAATAGCCTCAAGGCGACGTATATGTCTGATGATTTGCCCCTGCTGCACCATATCTGCACGTTCAATGTGTATCCCAGGTCGACGAATCGCATTGAGTGTACGCACCTTATGGTTGATTTCTTGTATCTGGTGGCCCAAGGAGAGAATGTATGTATGACCACTTTCATCTTGCGATAGATAATCCTCATAGCCAAGTCAAGAAGAACGTCCGAATCGCTTCCTTTTGGCCGATTGATATGCAAGATCGCGCTTGAGTTTACTTACAGACTTGGGCCAGAATTACCAGTTTCGATTCATAGCATTGATGAGTCGACTATGGTCAAGATGAAGATTGGGTCTCAGTACCGTGAGAATCAGCTTGAGGAGGATAGCGAGGATGACTTTGATGATGAAGAGGATCCAAGTGAGGGAGAACCTGGAGCAGAAGTTCAGGAAGAAGTCCAGGAAGAGGCAGAAGAGGAGGCTCAGGATACAGATGAGAGCCCTCCTCCTTCTGCGCAGGCTACTAGCGATGATCGCATTACCCAGATTGAGGAGAGCCAGATCGCCTTGCGAAGGGAAGTTCAGGAACTTCGCACTGAAGTCGAGGATGCCAAGGCCGTTACGAAGAGGAAATTCGGCAAGGTGACTCGTACCTTGAAGGTGATCCTGTGCTGCTTGCAGGATAAGGGTGCTCCTCCTCCGTCACCCGACTCAGACTAGCGAGATCTATGATGTTGTTATTAGTAGTTAGTCATTTCCTGCTTTAAGTTGTGTAAGCCTGTTAAGGCTAGTGCTTTGCTTATGTTGCTGTTATAATTTTAATTGTCTTAGTTCCCATGTATTTCTCTTCATGATGCTTGTAAGGATATATCCCTTGTATTGTGACAATTTTGATTAAATGAAATGCATGGAATGCCTTTGACTCCTTGTGTGAATGATTGCGGTGTATTTGTGCTATTGAGATTGACAAGGTTGCACCCTATTTTGAATATAGGGATTGCCGCCTAAGGATACGCGGAGCACGGCTCGGCTTGCATTGATTGAGCCTATGGATCAGTCTCCTTCGCAGTCTGATGCACATGCGGACCCTGCTGTGGGCCCGATTCCTGAAACAGTTGGACCTACAGTTGGACCACCGCCATTCACACCGCTAGTTAGAGAGCCTTATCGCGAGTCTACTTCGACGCAGCACACGCCACAGCCTGCTCCACCTCCTGACAGATTTGAGCAGATGATGGCTACGATGCAGCAGCAGCAGCAGCTTCTAACTACCATTGTGGGGATTATTCAGATGTCACCCAAATGTGTGAGGGTTGTTTGGTGGATCTGGGAGGCAAGACGATGGCTATTGATCTTGTCGTCGACCCTTCTCTGGTTTATCTCGATGTCATTCTTGGCATGGATTGGTTGACTGCAGCGAGGGCCGAGATTGACTGCGAGACTCGTATAGTGACCGTGTACGAGCCAGAGGGTGCATCCTTCACATTTCCAATGCGGGTAAATCTCCCTTTTCGCATACTTAGTTACACTACTTTGTTGCGTGACGCTGGTGCCCAGATACTCGAGCATACGCCAGTCGTTTCTGAGTTCGGGGATCTGTTCAGGAAGATCCCTGGTTTACTGCCCCGACGAGAGATCGATTTCACTATCGATCTGGTTCCTAGTTCTACGCCCGTCTCACTGCCGACGTATCGCATGGCACCATGTGAGATGGAGGAGTTGAGGACGCAGATTGATGGTCTGCTGGAGCTTGGCCTTATACGGCCTAGTGTGTCTCCTTGGGGAGCACTAGTTCTGTTCGTGAGGAAGAAGGATGGTTCAATGCGATTGTGTATTGATTATCGCAGGCTGAACCAGATCACGGTGAAGAACAAGTACCCTTTACCCAGGATCGATGACTTGTTTGATCAGTTGAGAGGAGCGCAGTACTTCTCGAAGATTGATCTTCAGTCAGGATATCATCAGTTGCGCGTCAGGGATGAGGACAGGCAGAAGACAGCATTCAGGACCAGTTTTGGCCACTACGAGTTCCTCGTGATGTCGTTCGGTCTCACGAACGCACCAGGCGTGTTCATGGATCTGATGAACCGGGTATTTCGACCTTTCCTCTATCGATTCGTCGTTGTATTCATTGACAACATTTTGGTATACTCTAGGAGTCGAGAGGAGCATGAGGAGCACTTGTGTTTGGTCCTGGATATGCTCAGACAGCATCAGTTGTTCGCACAGTACAAGAAGTGCGACTTCTGGAAGCAGGAAGTGAAGTTCCTGGGATACATGGTGTCCAAGGATGGCATGGCAGTTGACCTGTCTAAGGTAGCTGCGGTGCAGGACTAGGAGCAGCCTGGTTCTGTCACTGAGGTGAGGAGTTTCTTGGGTCTCGCTAGTTACTATCGGTGCTTCATACAGGACTTCTCGAAGATCGCGAGACCCTTATCTCAGTTGACACGGAAGGACGTGAAGTTCGCCTGGAACGACAAGGCGGAGTCAGCTTTTCAGGAGCTGAAGGACAGACTTACGTCCGTCCCTGTGCTAGTATTGCCAGAGCAAGGGGTTAGATACACTATATATACTGACGCGTCTAGCGTTGGTCTGGGTTGTGTCCTTATGCAGAGGGACAGGGTAATTTCGTATGCCTCGAGACAATTAAGGAAGCACGAGGAGAATTACCCTACACACGACCTAGAGTTGGCAGTCGTCATATTCGCACTGAGACTCTGGAGACATTATCTCTACGGAGAGGAGTTCGAGATCTTTTGCGACCACAAGAGCCTTAAGTACATATTCACGCAGCGAGACTTGAATATGAGGCAGCGGTGATGGATGGAGACGTTGAAGGACTTCAAGTTCGAAGTCTCTTACCATCCTGGGAAGGCAAACCTTGTGGCTGACGCGTTGAGCCGCAAGAAGGCTATAGAGTTTGCAGCTCCGCTGATGGTTGCTGAGTGGGATATGGTTGAGTTTTTGCGAGACTTTGAACAGAAACTCACCGTAGAGGAGCCGTATGAGTTCATCGCACATGTACAAGTGCGATCTCAGATCGATGACCGGGTCATCGAGGCGCAGAGGGATGATGCGCATCTAACTGAGCTTCGAGAGCAGGCCAGTGACGATGCTGACGCCGAGTGGCGAGTTGGTATAGATGGGGGCTTACGTTATCGTGGCCGCCTATGCGTCCCAGATGTCCCTGACTTGAGACGAGAGATTCTCGAGGCTGCACACTGTACTAGACTCGCGATGCATCCAGGCAGTACGAAGATGTATCGCGACGTGAAGAGGACATATTGGTGGGAAGGTATGAAGACCCAAATAGCTGAGTTCGTGTCCCGTTGTCTCACTTATCAGCAGGTGAAGGTAGAGCATCGCCGACCACCTGAACTTTTACAGCCTATGCCGATCACAGTGTAAGTGGAATTTCATTTCCATGGACTTCATTTCTGAGCTGCCGAAGACGAGGAAGGGACATGATTCCATTTGGGTGATTGTCGACCGTCTGACGAAGTCGGCGCACTTCCTACCGATCAGAGTTACGAACTCTGCAGACGAGCTGGCTAGACTGTACATCAGAGAGATTATGCATTTGCATGGAGTTCCGTTGGAGATCATGTCGGACAGAGACACGCGATTCACTTCTATTTTCTAGACTCGTATTCAGGAGGCTATGGGTGTGAAGTTGAAGTTCAGTACTGCTTTTCACCCACAGACGGACGGACAGACAGAGCGGGTGAACCAGATCTTAAAGGACATGTTGCGAGCTTGCGCATTGGACTTCAAGGACAGTTGGGATGATTGTCTTGCATATGCGGAGTTTGCTTACAACAACAGCTTTCATGCGAGTATCGGTATAGCACCTTACGAGGCGCTGTATGGGCGACCTTGTCACGCACCGCATTGCTGGGCTGAGGTCGGTGAGTGTAGCTCGATTGGCCCAGAGTTGGTGCAGGTGACGTTAGAGAAGATTGATATCATTAGACGTCGGCTTCTCACAGCGCAGAGCAGGCAGAAGAGTTATGCCGATACGAGACGACGACCACTAGAGTTCACAGTTGGGGATCATGTGTTTTTGCGAGTTTTCCCTATGAAGGGATTCCTTCGGTTCGGGAAGAAGGGGAAGCTGGCACTGCGATTCATTGGTCCATTCCAGATCCTCGATCGTGTAGGAGCAGTGGCTTACCGATTGGCTTTACCCACGCCTCTCGTGAGCGTTCACAATGTATTTCATGTTTTTATGCTGAAGAAGTGCGTTGCTGATCCTTCCCATATCATTAGATGGGAGCAGGTGCAGTTAGGAGAGGATGTTACATATATCCTGCGACCGACCCGTATCCTTGACAGGAAGGAGCAGGTACTGCGTAGCAAGGTGATTCCCCTTATGAAGGTATTGTGGACGCATCACTCTGAGGAAGAGGCTACCTGGGAGACAAGCCGAGATCAGAAAGAACTACCCACAGCTTCTCAAGAAGTACAAAAGGTACAAATTTCGAGGATGAAATTATTTGTTAAGGGGGGTAGATTGTAATGCCCGTGAAAAATCCGTACTTGGACTCGATACCGACTCGACCCGAAATCGCGTAGGATTAATTCTTATGGAAATTAAGCGTAAGTTAGCTAGCGCAACGCTGGAGTAGCTGGGAAATAGTCCCTGATCACTTTAAATACGTTCCACAAGACCCAAATCGAGTAGAACCAACGACTCTATAATACTCTATAACCTCGGATCAAACTCTAAGCCGGTTTGTCCTCTGGACCACTTTGAAACTTTATATTGGATCTAGACCGCGCGTCGAAAGTCCGATACCTCCTATCTTAGACCGTTAGAACCGTCTAGCTGGACTTGACAATCATTTCCAAAATCAAGTCCAACCGACAATCACAGGCTATTTCGTTGAGCCCGGACTGAAGAGAGTGGGAATAGGGACAGAATTGGAATTTTAAATTTAAATCTGGCACACGACTTGACGCGTCAGTATTAAGCGTTCTGACCATCGGAATTCAGCCAGATTACACCCTCGGATCAGAAAAAAATTCTATTTCATATCATGAGACTTTCAGCCCTGATCTACGTGCGGTGACCACTGAACTGAAACTGGTCCGCCACGTGCGATCTGCGAACCTTGCCGGACTGAAAACTTAATACGTGATAGATCCAGTACGCATGAGCTTAAGTTCGATCGCATTCGATCAGGGGACCACCAGAAAGCATCTTTTGGACCGAAACAGCCCCGATTTGGATATATGCATTAAGTGAACTTTGTACCGGAGCCTATTTTGGGCATTTTTGGGCTTATAAAAGGGGTTGAAATCCTCACTCCTCTCTCCCATCCGAATTTGAGAGAAACTCTAATTTGGGAGAGAGAAAAGGTGAGAGTTTGTGAGAGAAAGTAGGAGAGATTTTTCCCGTCTTCATGTCGCCTGTTGCACGTGCTGTAGCAACACCTCCTGATCACCAAGCCGGTGATTCTTCCACGTTTTCAGGTATGAAACAACCCTATAAGTTGCTGATTTAAGGTTCACTAGGATCCATTGCTTTTTAACCAATAGATCTTGTAAAACAAGTTCTCTTATCGCCGTAGACGAAGCGTATACGCTCCGTTCGAAATCATACATCTATAAGAGACAAGGTGAGGATTTTAGACGCTTTGATTAACGATTTCCAACGCTTTCAATGTCGTTTAATAGTAGATTATTGATAGCCTCTCCGTTTGACATGTACAACATGCTATCCGTTTCCTATTTCGTAAATCAACGAAGAATATGAGATTTAGGGCATTTTAGTCATTTGTAGGAAGTACTGATTTCATTCATATTTTGCTGATGTGATTGACATGGTTTGTTGTCGCATTAGAAAGTTAGGAATACGTGCATAATTAGTTTGGCGAAGAGATTCGCCTAATTGCGCACTTCGGGTCGACATACTATATGTAGACTTAAGTGTGTAGTGTATGTGTTTGTATAAATGCTAGTATTAGTATATATTGAATTAAATGATGTTATGAATTAGTTTGATATTGATTTCTCAATTAATATGCTGACATAAATGATTTCCTACATGTTGACTATATGCATGATTTCATTATATGCATGAAATATATGTGCTTGAAGATTTGCCTAAGTTGTATGTTATAACATGTGTTAACATGCTCACATGATTGTATTTCAATTCCAATACTCCTACATAAATTTTTGATGTGAATTCATATGTGTTTGGGACTATACTTAGTCCAGGCAGTCGGTAACCGAGCGAATTCGTGGTTGGCTGGTCTTGGCCACGAACGACGCGTCGATGAACGCGAGCCGTGTTTGGAGTTGGCGGCGGTGGTTAGGCCACGCGAAGTGTTTTACACACTTCATGTCGTTCGACTTGAGATGCGATCGCGCTAGTCGAGCCCATCAAGTAACCCGACTGGCCGATGTATGTTCACCCTGCATGAGTCATAACTGCTTGAACCTAGGGTACTGAACTTACCATTATAAACCCTGTTAACCATGGTACCTTGATCCACGAAGACTCATGAGTCGGGCATGGTGGTATGGGACACCGTGGTCGAGCTGTCAGCCTACGCTGGGGCCACAAACCTCTCCGTAGTGACCAGTGAGCACCTAGTCTCGTGAGCAGATTATGGTGGTACGGGACACTATATTCTAGCTGTCGACTTACACTGATTAGGCGACGAGTCCTTTGTAGTGACCGCGAGCGTATTCTGAGTCTACGGGAGGCGACGACCCTTTAGTAGCAGTAGAGTACAGTAGGCCTGTTTTGATAAGGTGATGGGGGAGCGGTGCAACGAGTGCCAGCAACAGCCCTAACAGCCTTTGCAGCGACCTACAAAATATACATCGTATGAGATTACTAGGAGTGACGACCCTAGACAGGATCTGTGTTGGGATTGATACAAGGGAAGTACCTTAGTTTCCCAATCCTGCTGTTTGAACGGACTAATAACAACTCGGAAATCATATCACTATACCATTGCATGTGCCTGGAAGATGTGGAGCACTTGAGAGCCGATTGCATGCCGCGGTCGTAAGATGATGTCGTATGAGGGAGATCGTCGGTGAGGGCATACATCACGTCATGTCATATTGTACTAACAACAGTATTAGGATTGTCTGATTTACTGCTTTACTATTATCGCATGATTGATTTGTGAACATGCTAATCTTTGCTCTATGATTCCACTGAGTTGATCACTCATTCTCACGTTACGGGATGGTGTTTGCAACACCCACCAGACCCTGTTGTAGATGCAGGTGATGCTGAGATCCAGGAGAAAGAGCCAGACTTTGACGAGGACCAGGACGAGTTCTCGTACATGCAGTACCATGATGGCTTTGCTTAGTTGACCTGAGTTGATGGGACTTCAGTGGGACTATTTTGAACATTTAATTTTGTTCATGTATATGTATATGAGACTCAGAGATGTATTCATACTTTAGAGACAGATGAGATCTACTTTATTTTTCCATACAGTGATATATATATTGTTTAGTCTTCCGCTTGCTTTTATCACTGGATCTGGAGTATGAATTGTAGTTTTGGTATACTTTTACTCATGTAAATTCTTTAACTCAGACAACATTGAATCATAATCATTTTTGTTGCATAAGTGACGGTCTGGAACTCGGGAGTTGAGTTTATACACGACCCCCGATTTTTAGGGTGTTACACCAGTGGCTGATCAACTTATCGATCGGGCCTCGGGGAACGGGATTATGTCATCCCTAGATGGACATTATAAAAGTTCCCTTGTTTGTCAATATACATGAATGTTGAGTCTGTTAGTCAAGTGAGTCTCAAGATGAAGATATCATGCTCAAGACTCATCAAGATAAAGGCATATGATCGTGCTTAAAACGTAAACTAAGACACATCTACCCGAAACAAACCCTGACCGGTATGTGCTCCCTAAAAGAACCTAATTTACCCTTAACTACTTATAAAAATCTCCCAATTAAAATTGCTATAAAAACCGCTTTAGTTGAAGTAGGAATATGCCAATATGTCTTAGAGGGAGGGTGAATAGGACTTTTTAATAATTTTATAACAATTTAAAATCTTATAACTCTAATCCTAACAACAAGCATATATTAGGATTACTCAAGAGTAACTTTATTGGTTTCCAAGCCCGGTAGAGGATCCAATCACAAAATATTTGAGAGATAAACAATATGCAAACTAGTTTATGATGGATATGACTGTGCACGTGTGTGAGGTGTGATCTCAGATAATCAGATATGAAGGTATTTAAGAAAATCACATAGATAAATGAAAGACAATAACAATCTCAAACATAGTTATTTTTATAGTGGTTCGACTACTTGTCTACTCCACTCCCGGTAACCGCACTCAACCCTTGAATGTACCGGATTTCACTAAGGAGGTTTCACACAGTTCACCCCAAATCCAAGGTTTTAAATCAGGTTCACCTTTAACCTTTACAACTTAAACCTAGGCTGACTGTTTATGCTCTCACGAGTAAGGGTCAACACAATGCACTCACTTTTAGGCACACTGGACAAGAATCTTCCATAAGACCCTAACTATTTATGCTCTCCACAGAGCAAGGGTCAACACAATGCACCCACCACATACACTCCTTTCGGAGGCCTCCTATAAGACTTGTAAGGGGTGAAAAACACCTTAGACCTAATCCTACAAAGGAATGATCACAAAGGTCCTCTAGACTCTGATTACTTACAGATAAGTAGATGGTCCCTTTTAGCTCGTTGATGAAGATCTCCTCCTTTGTTGACGAAGAGTCTTCTGCATCCTTGAACCGCAACTCAGAAGATGTACCAATGCATGGCGACGAGTTGGGTCAAGGTTATAATGGAATCTTACTCTTAAATATTTTTCTATAAAGGAGATAGAGTGATTCCAATCATCTATGCATTCGAGGCATCCCGACTTAATGATTTTCTATTAAGGTGGTAGTTGGAGGATCCTTGAATGCGAAAGTTCATTTCCCAATCCACTCTATTGAATATCAATGATGAGGGTGGATTGGAGGATGAACTCCCTTAAGAGAAAGAGCTTTGGGTAAATGATCTAAGGTTAAACAGTTAAAAGCACTCTCTTCCTTCTCTACCAGCAACTAAAGACAAGCTCTTTATAAATAGGCAAAAAGTTCCAACGGATATAAAATGGTCACATTTATGACAGAGTTTGATATCATCGAGCAGGGTAGATATCATCAAGCGTATACTCTCGATTGCATCGATTGGCCGCTCAATGACACAAACTCAAATGTTATACGCTTTTGAAACCTTTTGCCAGTTGGTCGAGGAGATCGAAACCTGCGTCAATTTCGTCAAATTTTGAACTCCAATTTCATTGACTCGAGGATTGATTCCTCGAAATTTAAAAATGAGAGAGACAAAACCTTTAAAATTTTTCAGGTCAAGGATATGATCGAGGTATACTCGATATCATCAGAATTTGAATGTTGATGATATTAAAAATCATGTCGATGCATCGATAAATCTAAAAATTTTATCTGTGAGCTTGCTAGACAGTTTATGTCCTTTCTCGAAGCAATCGATCCGGCCTCGATATCATCGATATTTGAATATCAATTCTATCGAGTGACCCTCGATCCAAGATAAAAAAACCCCCTGAAAAATATTGCTGAAAAACTATGTCCTAGACCGATATCATCGAAGGCCTTCTGATACATCAGTTTTTGAATTCCGAGGATATCAAGGAGTACTTCGATATATCGATGGTCTTATTGATTTTCTTTAAAAAATAGGGACACAAACTCTCTTCTGTCGATTTTATCGAGTCAACTTTGATAGACTCGAGTTTCAAATATCGATGATATCGATAGGGGTATCGATCCATCGATAATTCTATCCAGATGAATATGTGGTTGTTGGACATATTTTATCCTCATTTCGATGATATCGATTGATCATCAAGGACATCGATAACACTTCTCAATTTTATCGATCGGTTTATTGATAAGTCGAAAGAGGTAGAAAACTTAGAGATTTTTTAAATTTGTAAAAAAAAGTTTTCTAACTCAAAAATCCTATGATATCTTAACCAATTTTAAGGGTTTTATTTACCTGGTGTTTTGGGACATGGGATGTGAGGCTTAGATTTACCTGTGGCAAGTTCGGGCACACATCCGGTTGAGGCAGACAGTTGATTGATCTTCCTATGGAGCTTTTCTATCTGGTTGACTCAACACTCACGTTAATTGACAAACCAGGGCACTTTCAATCTCCCCCTTGGTCAATTACGTGACAAAATACTAGAACAACATCTAGACAAATACATCCTAAATTGTGTGTACATATAATTTACACAATTTTATAATGTCTATTGAAACCATACACACAATTAGTAGCTGCTTCCCCTAACAGCATTCTCCCCCTATCTTGATGCAACTTCTCTCCCTAACACTTATATCACAATTCGAGTAGATATACAATTTTCCTTTGGGGTGTTTGAATTATTCTCCTCCTTTTTGTCAGTCATTAGTAAAGGTATAACAGTTGATATTGACTAAAGTTTAAAGTATTTGAGAGAACCAACATCTAGAGAGCATACATATATAAAAGATAAATGTATAATGAGCAAAACAGTTTAAGCAGATATCATTTTTAGAAACTATGTATGCATAGTATACCAAATAGAGCAGTGATATACACAAATAGAATAATGAAAAAACATTACATGCATTCCACATAACATAGACTAGATAAACTAGGGGATCATAAAACATAATCATGACAGTAAATAGGAGTGAACAATACCTAGCCATATCCAAAATATCAAAAAAAACATATATTCTGCCCAAGATTGGCAGTAAAAAAAACATCCATGGTCAAAATATATTCCTTGCCAAAAAGAGACTTTTCACACTTTGTAAGTTAGTAATGTATCACACCTATATATGAGCGAAGAGCATTCAAAAAGATATTTATGTCCTAAGCATTTCAAGGAGAATCCATGTATGTGATGCATTGGTCGTACTATAGACAATCAAAAACCTTTACTGCGCTGGTAAGACATTAAGAATTTGTTGTGTAGCATGTTAAAGAGTCGCCAACATGGTTTTGATCTCCGATATACAAACTTCACAGTCATCTATCTGTTTCATTATGTAGGATTGTCTATTAAGCAGATCTTATATAGTGTCTCGTTCAATTACAGCCTGAATGTTCTTAATAGAGACGGGGTTGTGCACAGGATAGCCTTTGTCTGAGCTTGAATCGATTTTTCCCCATAAGGCAAGTTGGCAATGATATAGCAGATGTCTTCTTGGTTGAACTAGGCACACGGGTGTTGGAGATCGTTAGTAGGAGGCAGCCCAAACTGTCATGATAGCTTGGACACAAGACATGAGAATGGAGGTGTAGTGATGGATTCGTCTGAAGGCGCTTGAATTAATTGTTGTAGAATAAGAGTGGGTAGGCAGACATGAATATCGAGATGAACATCATACAAAATATTTAGAATGTATGGAAAAAACTTGTTGTCAGAGACTTCACAGGGATAGACATTTGTGCTGAAAATGCTGTGAAGAATTTTTTATGTAGGATTGAGATAGTTAACATGGAGAACATTCTTTGCATTTCTTGGTATAGTAGCACCATTACATAGTACTCGAGTAACTTCTCCCCATACATCAAGACCATTCATATTTCGTTCTGATACAGGTATTCTAGTGACTTCTACACCAACCAGATGACTTATCAGTCTAAAAGTGATGTGCTCAGTCTGATTTATGGCAGTGACTGAAATGAGTGGAGGATTATTTTCAACGTTGTAGATTAGGTTCAGAAATTGATGCACAAGATGATGTTGAAATCCTCCTCCAAAATTCACGATATTACTCCACCCAATCAGTTCTAAGAGATTGATGATCCCAAAGGGTTCAATGCACTTCCTATGAACGGCTCGTTTTGCCACAATTTCTAAGTTGAAAAATGAAGATGAGGCATTTGCATTCTTCTTACCTTTCTTTCCCTCAGTTAAGGTAATTTTTGGAAGAATCAGATCTGTCTTTAGACATCCTAGGGTGAAAGAAGATTCAGATTCTGTAAGAGAAACCGTTCTAAGAGATAGAAAAACCAAGCTGAGATCAACAAATGAAACTCTTTTTCTATTCTTTCGATATTTACTAAGTAGTAACCTTCGATATCATCGATCATAGGTTCGATGATATCGATATACCCTGATTTAAATTTTTAATGAAGAGTTCTAGGGAAAACTAATTGTCCCAACGTTTCAGCGACTCGAGAGGTCATCGATGGTATTGATTCATGGTTGATGTAATCGATCCGTTCACTCGATGTATCGACAGGAATATCAAAGGTGAATGTTTTCAATTTTCATCATTCAGACAACCCTTCATGTATACTATTAGTATGTATCAACAGTATATACAGCAAAATTTTATACAGGCATTTGTGCAAATCAAAATTATAAACATTAAGATGTTTATACACAAAAAGAATGAGGAGAGAGAGACCTTAGATGTATCATTAGGAGCTCAGTAAAAGTTTCATCATTTCATCAAATATCTAGATCTTGATGCATGACCTGGACTTACTTTTCTATGCTCAGTATTTTTAGGCATAGGGATGATCCTTTCCTTCACCTTTGATGACATAACAGTGGTTATTTGTGCGAGAACCCTTCATCACTGATTTTCCTGAGAGGTCCAGAATTTTACATTTTTCTTTGTTGAATGTAACCACATGCTCATTATCACATATTTAAAAAATGCTTAGAAGATTGTGTGTTAATCCTTTTATGCAAAAGGCATTCTCATTTTTGTGCAACTGTATTCCTTTAATAATTCCCTATCCAATTACCTTGGCGGTGCTTCCTTCTCCATAGGTGATTATCCCGTTATTAAGATCTAAATAGTTTGTAGGAGAGATTTGTCACCTATGATATGTCTTGAGCATCTGCTATCCAGGTACCACTTAGTTTCATTGCCTTGTATATGGTTTGAATGAGTAACCAGAAATTCTTCTTTTCATTTGGAACCTATCTTGTGACAGGATTTTTAACTGTGGTAGATTTAGTTTTCTTGTTTAATTCGACCACTTGATTCAATTGCTCTTTGTTAGTCATTTTAGGTGGTGATGAATGTGAATCTCTTTTATCCATATTCCTAGGTGGACTCTTGACATTTTGTATTTCACTGGTAGGTTTGAATTTTCCAATATAATTTTGACCAGAGTTATGTTGAGTCCTCCTGGGTGTCAAGCATTCAACCTTATAATGACCCGAATCACCACATAAATGACAAACTAGAGTAGTTCTTCTATTACTACCTGAAGTAGTAAATTTTTCAGTTGTTGGTGCTGCATTTCCAGTCTTTGTTTTAAAATTTTCATATCCTAAGCCGCTCTTGTCCTTTCCAGGTCTTTCCATACCTAAGATTTTTTCTAACTTCTCACCGCTCTGGGAAAACTTATAGTTTAACTTAGCAATTTTTCTGGATTCTTCTAATTCAAATAGGAGTGTATGATTTTTTTTTTGAAGGAGCATGTTGTTATCTTTTAATTGCTCAACCTATTTGTTTAGTTTTTTATACTCAAATTTAAGGAAGGTGTTAATTCTCTCAAGTCTATCATTATCTGAGTGATATTGTTGTAAATCATTGATTAGATGTGTATTAATTTCTAGAGTTTTATTCAAATCTTTTTGCAGTAATTCCTTTTGTTCTCAGATATTCCAAATCTTCTAACAACTTTGATGATATGAATGTAAAGTTGATTGCAAGTATCTTGTAGTTTATTCTGTTCTTCTTCTTCTTCCTCTGTTTCCTCATTATCAGATGGAAATGATTCAGTGGCTTGTTGTTCTTTCTCATTCTCATCTTCACTGGGAATGATTGGAGTAGTGGAGACCATAAGAATCTTCAAGGATTTCTAGTTTTTATCTCTCTCTGAGTCACTAGATTCTGATTTTGACTCTTCTGTATCATCCCATGTGGTAGCAATTTCCTTGCCCATAGTTTTTCTATTTGGTTATTCAGTAGACAGATGTCCAAACTTCTGGCAGGTATAACATTGTGGCTCTTTTGTCTTTTAACCAAATTTACTTGCAGACGGTCTGTTTTCCACCTTTCTTCCTTTAAGTGGATGGCCACGATTTTTCTGAAAGAACTTTCTGAACCATTGAGCCAATAAAGCCACTTCCTCATCTTCATCTTCTCTTTCACTTTTAATGTCCTCATTTGTTATTTTCTTTGAAGTTTTGAGGATAATATTTTTAAATTTTGAGTTTGTTTGAAGTGTAGTTCAAATGTTTGTAGGGAACTTACTAGTTCTACTTTCATTTCGTCTATGTTCCTACATTTTTTAATGGTTGTTACTTTAGGATTGAATTGTTCCGGTAATGATCTTAGAATTTTTCTATAGATTTTTAGTACCAGAACTTTCTCTCCTAATCTACCTATGGAGTTACAAATGATATTCAACTTTGTGAAAAACTCTATAAAGGTCTCATGCTCTTCCATTCTGAGACTTTCGAACTGTGAAGTCAAGAGTTGCAGTTTAGATCTCTTCACAGTGCTTGTACCTTCATGGGTTGTTTCAAAAAAATCCCATGCTTCCTTGGATATCCCACACATAATAATTTAATTGAAAATATCTTGGGACACAGCATAGTAGATAACATTCATAGCTTTAGCCTCAACAGTTTAGTTTTCTTTATCGAATGCTATCCACTTCTCTTTAGGTTTCGGTTTGGTGATAGTTATGCCATTATCAAGTACTGTTTGTTCAGATGGTTGTACATATCCTCTTTCAACTATATCCCAAACATCATGTTCTGAGGATCTCAAAAAGTAGTGCATTTTAGCCTTCCAGTATGCATAATTCGATCCATAAAATACTGGAGGTCTAGTGACTGATGAGCCCTCTCCTTTGGCCATATTCCCAACTTCAATCAAGATCACTCTCCAGGCAGTGAAGCCTTTAAAGAGAGACTTGCTCTGATACCAATTGAAATTGCTGTAAAGACCACTTTAATTGAAGCAGGAATATGCTAATATGTCCTAGAGGGGGTGAATAGGAATTTTTAATAATTTTATAACAATTTAAAATCCTATCACTCTAATCATAACAAGACGCATATATTAGGATTACTCAAGAGAAACTCTACTGGCTTCCAAGCTCGGTAGAGGATCCAATCACAAACTATTTGAGAGATGAACAAGATGTAAACTAGTTTATGATGGATATGACTGTGTGCGTGTGTGAGGTGTGATCTTAGATAATCAGATATGAAAGTATTTAAAGAAATCACATAGACAAATGAAAGATAATAACAATCTTAAACACAGTCATTTTTATAGTGGTTCGACTACTTGTCTACTCCACTCCTAGTAACCATACTCAACTCTTAAGTGTACTGGATTTCACTAAGGAGGTTTCACATGATTCACCCTAAACCCAAGGTTTTAAATCAGTTTCATCTTTAACCTTTACAACATACACCTAGGCTAACTGTTTATGCTCTCACGAGCAAGGGTCAACATAACGCACCCACTTTTAGGCACACTGGCCAAGGATCTTCCATAAGACCCTAACTTTTATGCTCTCCATAGAGTAAAGGTCAACACAATGCACCCACCATGTACACTCCCGCCGGAGGCCTCCTATAGGACTTGTAAGGGGTGAGAAACACCTTAGACCCAATCTTACAAAGGAATGATCACAAGGGTCCTCTGGACTCTAATAACTTACAGATAAGTAAATGAGTCCCTTTTAGTTCGTTAATAAAGATCTCCTTTGTTGATGAAGAGTCTTCTGCTTCCTTGAACTGTAACTCAGAAGATGTACCAATGCATGGCAATGGGTTGGGTTAAGGTTATGATGGAATCTTACTCTCAAATATTTTCCTATAAAGGACAAAGTGATTCCAATCATCTATGCATTTAATACATCCCAACTTAATGATTTGCCATTAAGGTGGTAGCTGGAGGATCCTTAAATGCAGAAGTTCATTCCACAATCCACTTTATTGAATATCAATGATGAGGGTGGATTGGAGGATGAACTCCCTTGAGAGAAAGGGCTTTGGGTAAATGATGTAAGGTTAAACACTTAAAAGCACTCTCTTCTTTCTCTACCAGTAACTAAAGACAAGCTCTCTATAAATAGGCAAAAAGTTCCAACGGATATAAACTGGTCACATTTATGACAGTTCGATATCATCGAGCAGGGTCTATATCATCGAGCGTATACTCTCGATTGCATCGACTGGCCGCTCAATGACACAAACTCAAATATCATATGCTTTTGAAACCTTTTGCCAACTAGTCGAGGAGATTGAAACCTGCGTCGATGTCATCGGATTTTAAACTCCGATTTCATCAACACGAGGATCGATTCCTCGACATTTGAAAATGAGAGAGAAAAAGTCTTTAAAATTTTTCAGGTCAAGGATATGATCGAGGACACTATATATCATCGAAATTTGAATGTCGATAACATCAAAAGTCATGTCGATGCATCGATAAATCTAAAGATTTTATCAGTGACCTTGCTGGACAGTTTATGTCCTTTCTTGATGCAATCGATCTGACCTCAATATCATCAATATTTGAATATTGATTCTATCGAGTAACCCTTGATCCAAAATAAAAAAACCACATGAAAAATGTTACTGGTGGAAAACTGTGTCCAAGACCGATATCATCGAAGGCCTTCCGATATCGTCGATTTTTAATTCCGAGGATATCAAGGAGTACTTCGATATATCGAAGGTCTTAATGATTTTATTTAAAAAATAAGGACACAAACTCTCTGTTGTCAATTTTATCGAGTCAACTTCGATAGACTCGAGTTTCAAATATCGATGATATCGATAGGGGTATCGATACATCGTAATTCTGTCCAGATGAATATGTGGTTGTTGGACATATTTTGTCCTCATTTCGATGGTATCAATTGATCATCGAGGATATCGATAGCACTTCTCGATTATATCGACTAGTTTATCGATAAATCGACATAGGTAGAAAACTTCGAGATTTTTTGATTTTGTAAAAAGAAAAAAATTTCTAACTCAAAAACCCTATGATATCTTAACTAATTTTAAGGGTTTTATTTACTTGGTGTTTTGGGACATGGGATGTGAGGCTTAGATTTACCTATGGTGAGTTTGGGCACACATTCAGTTGAGGCAAACCGTTGATTGATCTTCCTATGGATCTTTTCTGTCTAGCTACCTCAACACTCACGCAAATTAAGAAAATAGGGCACTTTCACTGGTAAGTTTGAGTTTCTAGCAATTTGAGTATTAGAGGAAGTATGACATGAACAGGTAAAATAAAGGTCCTGGTGATTGCATCGAGATGCAATTGAGGACATCTTCAATAGAATCGAACTTGGTTCGATTGCATCGAAACCAAGACCATATAGTCCAGTAACAAATAAAACAAATGTTTGAAATTATCGATTGCATCAAATGCAGTTTGATGACATCGAAACTTAAGTTTCGATGCCATCGAACTCACTTCGATTGCATCGACATTGGGCTTATTTCCTCTAGAAAAAAAAAATAATCTTAGTGCTCCTCAATGTAATTGAAGCTTCTTCGATAACATCGAGAGCAAATTATCGATGACATTGAAATGAGGACCAGTTTGTCCAGCAAGCTTTTCAAGTAAAACCAATATATCGATCACATTGAAGACCATTGGATTGCATCAAAGGACTGATTGATTGCATCAAACAAGGGACAAAACTATCCAACAACCATTATGTATATTTCAAAGGGAATCTTGATGGCATCAAAACACCTCTCGATGACATCGAAGTGCACTTCGATGACATTGAAGGGTGCTCGATGACATCGGATAGAATCTAACCTACACCCAACTAAATATCTTATGTAGGTAGTCAATATAATCGGAGAAGGTTCGATGACATCAAAATTCAAATTTTGATGGCATTGAATACCCTTCAATGGCATCGACAATATCATATTTCTGCCTATTTTTTTACTATTGGAATTTCAACTTTATACATATACATGGATTGCCTCTTGTAAAAGGAGATAGAATTTAAGAAAGTCTGAGAGAGTTGTTGTAAGAGTTAATACCCTCATCCTCATTCTCTCTTTCCCATTAGAGCTCATCATTCTATACTTTACACAAGCATTTACGCATATCTTTATTGCTTGGATTGAATCATGAACTCTAGCATTTATTGAGTTTTTAGTAGGACCCTTCATAGGCAAATCATTGTGCTGAAACTCTTGAATGCTTAGCTCATGGGAATCTTCTCTATGTATTTAAATCATATTATTTAAAAGAGAAGATTGGACCAAACCCTAAACCTCACAACCTCGGAGCATTGATCGAAGCATCAAAAGTGGTTGCGGTTTAAGAGAGCCGAAGATTCTTCATCAACAAGAAGATCATTTTTAGATTATGCGAGAAAGGGACTCACTTACTTATAATTATATAGAGTTCATTAAGTCTGAAGCCCTTTCCTTGTGTAGGATTGGATTCAGAGTTTGAGTTAATAAATTCGCCAAGACCTTTCGTAGGCCTTCGACGGGAGAATACGTTTTCCTTGTGTAGGACGTGTTGTCCTTGTGTAGGACGTGTTGTCCTTGTGTAGGACGTATTGTCCTTGTATAAGACGTGTTGTCCTTGTGTAGGACGTATTGTCCTTGTGTAGGTGTTGCCTTGTGTAGGCTCCTAGTTGTGTCCTTGTATAGGCATCTAAGGTTACCTTGTGTAGGCTCCTTGGTTAACCTTGTGTAGGTTGTGAAGGTTCATGGTTAACTTTATTTAAAACCATTGGATAGTGAAATCCGGTACACTCTATAAGAGAGTGCATCAGCCGGGAGTGGAGTAGGCAAGTAGCCGAATCACTATATATGATTGTGTTTAGGATTTCTCTTTATGCATTAATCTAATTATGCTTATGTCTATCAGATGATTATTATGATGCATGATTAAGTAAATGTCTAAGTTTGATAGGAATCACATCCCACACACTATCACATACACTATTTTCATAGGCTACTTACTTTACATATAAATATTGTGTAGCCTATGTGTGTGGACCCTCTGTTGGCTTGGAAGCCATAGAGTTACTTTGCCTTACTTGTCTTGCTTAAAGTTAGGCATTGTTTGTTATTATAGAAAAATAATTTTTGAAAAGTCTTATTCACCCCCCTCTAGGACACTTGACTAACTCCATACTTCTACAATAGTGGTTTTACCGCAATTTCACAACATGGGTACAATCAAATATACATAGCATTAGATGATGTTCCTAAGACAACGTTTAGATGTCCAGGACCCTTGAGAACATATTGTTGGGCTGTGATGCCTTTTAGGTTGAAGAACGCAGGTGCCACATAGCAAAGGGCAATGAACACCATTTTTCACGATATGATCGGTCGTTTTATAGAGGTCTATATAGACGACGTTGTGGTCAAGTAGACCGATGTGAACGAGCACCTAGCACATTTGCACAAATTCTTTGAACAAATGAGACGCCACAAGTTAAAGATGAATCTATTGAACTACGCTTTTAGCGTCTCGGCCAGTAATTTCTTAGGCTTCCTGGTACATGAAAGAGGAATTGAAATCAATCAAAATAAGGCCCAAGCTGTAATTAATGTGTGGCCTCCAGCAAATAAGGTTAAGCTATAGTGATTCCTGGGTCATGTAAATTTTTTAAGATGATTTATATCTATGCAGGCAAGACTAACATCTTTTCTCCTTTACTCAAATTGAAACAACGGACCGAATTTATGTGGAAGGAGGAGTACTAGCTAGTTTTTGACATAATTAAAGAATATCTAATGAAGCCACCCATATTGATGTCCCCTGTACAAAATCGACCGCTTAAGCTATATATCTTAGCCTCAGTGGGGTCGGTCGGAGCTCTCCTTGTGCAATATGACAACATGCAATAAAAAATGGTAATTTATTATTTGAGTCAGATATTTCTTAATACAGAGAAAAGATATTCAGCTATAGAAAAATTATTCTTATCATTGTACTTCATGGCCACTAAATTGTGGCATTATTTGTTGGCCGAGAGAGTAAATGTAATAACTACGACTGATTTAGTGAAGTATATGTTAGACCAGCCGATTTTCACCTGCCAAATTGAAAAATGGGTGTTGGACTTGTTTGAATTTAATTTACATTACGTGCCACAAAAAGTAGTAAAAGGCTGAACCATAACAAAGTTTCTGGCCAATCTCCCGTTGGATTTAGAAAGCAAATCCCTCCAGATATTGTAGATTCATATTACGTACAACTCATAATGTGGAAATTGATTTTTGATGAATCGAGAACATATGAAATGTTTGGGCCTGGAATAGTGCTAATTTCTCCTAATGGGAATCGACATGAGTTTGCGTTCCAATTAGAATTTAAATGTACCAACAATCAGGACGAGTATGAAGCCATAATAATTGGTCTAGAGATATTGTTAGAATTACGAGTAAAAGACGTAATGATCATCGGAGATTCACAGTTAATGATAAATCAGGTGTTGGGATTGTTTAAATGCACCAGTCCATCACTATTACCATATTACAACCCCGGTCCTTTAGTCAGACATGAACACTTATTCATACAAACTTGCTTCACGGGGAAAGTAGTAAATGCTTAAAGACATGGTAAAATAGATTATCCTCGTTTCATTTAAGGTAGAAGTATTGAATTTGGGGAATGAAATTCTTTTAAGGGGGGTAGACGATAACACCCCGTACTTATCAGTACTTGGGTGTTACCATGAGAACCTAATTTAGTATAGTGCAAGCTCGATTTATGTGAACATTCACACACTCTTACCTAAACTCAACTGTTAGGGGTAACCTACATCCATAGATTGAGTCATCTAACCCTCTAAGCATAAGATCAGTGGTTAGATCTCCACTTACATGGTCTTTAAGATACCTATAAGTAGTGAGGAGTGAGTCTAAAACACTTGTGTTGATGGATCACAAGATCCAACCGTTGGAATTGTAAACCAACTACAAGATTCAAGATCAAACATTAGGTTTAGACTCCATATCGTATGTTGATGGACCTGATCATCAAAATTTTGTTATTAGATTCATCTAAGGGACTTTTGGACCATCGATGAACTGTCATGGAATAAATCAACCGTTCAACATTTTCTTAACAGCCTGACAATCAAACCACACCTAAAACACATAAGCTAACTAATCATCACCTAACCGACCGTTCCCTCTAGAATTGACTAGGAATCCATAGGAAGCCTGAATATTAGATTCGATGATGATCTAACCGTCCAATCGACAGACATACACAATAAAACCCAATTATCACAGAGTATGGACCACCTAGGCCTTGGATCTGAAAGTGCCCTAGTTTGTCAATTAGCGTGAGTGTTGAGTCGGCTAGATAGAGAAGCTCCATAGGAAGATCAATCAACTGTATACCTCAACTGGATGTGGGACCGAACTCGCCACAGGAAAATCATAGCCTCACATCCCATGTCCCAAAACACCAGGTAATTAAAACCCTTAAAATTGATTAGAATATCATGGGATTTTTGGGTTACAAAACTTTTTTCAAACTTTAGAAAATTCTCTAAGTTTTCTGTCCTTGTCGATTTCTCAATAGACTGATCAATGTAATTGAACAGTATTGTCGATGTCCTCGAAACTCACTCAATAATATCGAAATAAGGACACAAGTTGTCTAGCAACCGCATATACCACTCGACGGAATTATCGATAGCCATATCGATATCATCGAAATTTGAAACTCGAGTCTATCGAAGTTGACTCGATAAAATCAACATCATATATGTTATGTCCAAAGTTCTGTTAAGGCAAATCATGAGATCTTTGATATATCAAAGTAGTCCTCGATATCCTTGGAATTTAAACTTTGATGATATCGGAAGCTTTTCGATAATATCGGATTGGACACTCTTTTTTCCAACAATATTTTCAGATTGTTTTATCTTGGATCGAGGGTCACTCGATAGAATCGATATTCAAATATTGATGCTATCAAGTTTGGGTCGATTGCATCAAGAATGGAAATAGACTGTCCGACAAGCTTAACTGAAAAATTCTTTGGATGTATCGATGTATCGACACAGCTATCGATATCATCGACATTCAAATTCTGATGATATCGACTATACCTCGATCATTCTTTTGACCTGAAATATTTCAAAGGTAAGTCTCTCCCATTTTCAAATGTCGAGGAATCAAACCTTGTTTCATTAAAATCAAAGTTTAAAATCTGATGACATCGATGCACATTCGATTTCCTCGACCAGTTGGCAAAAGGTTTCAAAAGCATTTGTGTCATCATGCGGCCAGTTGATGCAATCGAGAGTATACGCTCGATGATATCAACCCTACTCGATGGTATCGAACTCTGTCATAAATGGGACCGTTTTATATCCGTTGGTAACTTTTTCCTATTTATAGGGAGCTTGTCTTCAGTTGCTAGTAGAGAGAAAATAGAGAGTGCTTTTGTGTGTCTAACCCTAGATCATATACCCTAAGCCTTCTCTCTCATAGAAGTTCATCCTCCAATCCACCCTCATTATTGACATTCAATAGAGTGGATTGGGGAATGAACTTCCACATTCAAGGATCTTCTAGCTATCACCTTAATGAAAAATCATTAAGCTGGGATGCCTTAAATGCATAGATGATTGGAATCGTTCTATCTCCCTTATAGGAAAATACTCGAGAGTAGGATTCCATCATTACCTTGACCCAACCCATCGCCATGTATTGGTACATCTTCTGAGTTATAGTTCAAGGAAGTAGAAGACTCTTCGTCATCAAAGGAGGAGATCTTCAATAATGCGCTAAACGGGGTTCATCCACTTATCTATAATTTATTAAAGTCCAAAAGACCCTTGTGATCATTCCTTTATAGGATTAGGTCTAAGGTGTTTCCTACCCCTTATAAGCCTTCGTAGGAGGCCTTCGGCGGGAGTTTACATGGTGGGTGCTTTGTGTTGACCCCTGCTCTATGGAGAGCATAAACTGTCAAGTCCTTCTTGTAGGACCTTGGCCAGTGTGCCTAAAAGAGGGTGCTTTGTGTTGACCCTTGCTCATGGGAGCATAAATGTATGAGGTTCCTTGAGTGGATAGTGTGCCTAAAATTGGGTGTTATGTGTTGACCCATGCTCGTGGGAGCATAAACTATCAGCCTAGGTGTAGGTTATACTGGTTAGAGTTGAACCTGATTTAAAACATCCAGTTTGAGGTGAACCTATTGTGAAACCTACTTAGTAAAATTTGATACACTCAAAGGTTAAGTGCATATGCCGGGAGTGGAGTAAACAAGTAGTCGAACCACTATAAAAATGACTATGTTTGACATTGCTATTGTTTGTAAATATTATTATCTTTCACTCCTTACGTGATTATATGCTTTCATATCTAAGATCACACCTCACACACACAGTCATATCCATCATAAACTAATTTGCATATTGTGTATCTCTCAAATAGTTTTATGATTGGATCCTCTACTGGGCTTGAAAGCCAGTAGAGTTACTCTTTAGTAATCCTAATGTATGCTTGATGTTAGGATTAGAGTGATAGGATTTTAAATTATTATAAAATATTAAATAGTCCTATTCACCCCCCTCTAGAAAATATTGACATATTCCTACTTCAACTAAAGTGGTCAATACCGCAATTTCAATTGGTATCAGAGCCAAGTCTCTCTTAAGGGCTTCACCGCTTAGAGAGTGATCTTGAATGAAATTGGAATCATGTTCAAAAGTGTCTAAGAGGGTGTGATAGATCGGATTAATTACCTTGTAATCCATATTACTCTGAAAGTTGGAAATAGTTCAAAATGGTACCTTGATAGTGGATGCTCCAGACACATGACGGGCGATCAAACTCACTTTTGTGAGTATTCAAACTTTGATGGAGGATCAGTCACATTTGGAGATGGCAGCTTAGCCAAAATTGTTGGATAAGGAACAATAGTTGTACCAGGCCATCCAAAAATCAAACATGTTCTTTGTGTAGAAGGTCTGAAACATAATCTCCTTAGTATCTTCCAAATCTGTGACAAAGAATATCTAGTCACTTTCTCAAAGAATGTGTGTAGGATTTTAGATCATACAGGAAAATCTCTCATAAAAGGTTTATGCACAAGTGATAACTATTATATTATTGAAAGTACAAATGAGAATGTGTTATCCACAAAGTATAATATGGCTGTAAAGAATAAATCCAAATTATGGCACCAAAGGTTGGGACATGTTCACTACCGAAACTTAGCTAAGCTCCGTTCAAAAAAATTGGTTAGAGGACTTCCTAAGATTAGAAAAGAAGAAAAAGTTATCTGTGAAGAATGTCTAAAAGGAAAATAGATAAAAGTTGGCCACAAAAAGACAACCACCATAGCAACAACATAACCTTTAGATATGTTGCATATGGATCTGGTTGGTTCAATCAAAGTGGAAAGCCATGGCAAGAAAAGATACTTCCTGGTGGTAGTAGATGAATACACTAGATTTACTTAGGTCACATTTATTTGAGAGAAATTAGATGCCTTTGAGGAATTTGTGATCTTGGCAAAGTGACTTGAAAATGAAAAAGGATATTGCATCAATCGCATCAGAAGTGATCATGGTGGGGAATTTTAAAATGAAAGATTTAAAAAATATTATCCTTCATGAATTCTCAGCCCCAAAAACTCCCACAGCAAAATGGAGTCGTTGAAAGGAAAAATCCAGTATTACAGGAAATGAGGTCAGTTATGCTAAATAGGAAAGATATGGCAAAAAGTTTCTGGGCAGAAGCTATCAATACTTCCTGCTACATCATAGATAGAGTATACCTTAGAACAAGCTTGAACAAAACTCCATACGAACTATGGTACGGGAAACTACGTAGTGTGAAATATTTTTGAGTTTTTGGTAGTAAATGTTATATCTTAAGAGATAGAGATCACCTAGGAAAATTTGAGTCTAAAAGTGATGAAGGTATTTTTTTGGGGTATGCCATGAATAGTCATGCTTATAGAGTGTACAATCTAAGAACCCTCACTATTCAAGAGTCAGTCAATGTGTTAATCAATGATCAACCTCATGAACAAGATACTCCTGTGAATGAATTAAAAGATGATGTAGATTCATGCATACTAGATAAATTAGATAACAAATCTCCATCATCCAATGAACTCCAACCATCATCTAACATACCCATCATTAAGGATCACCCTCGAGAACAAATTATTGGAGATCCTAATGATGGTGTGAGAGCTCGACGGTAGATAGAAAATATCTATAGTCATTTCTGCTTTACCTCAAAGATCGGACCCAAGAATATTGCAGAAGCTCTTCAAGATGAACATTGAATAAATATTATGAAAGAAGAACTTCAACAATTTCAGAGAAATGAGGTATGGCAATTGGTTTCCAGGCCACTCGATACAAATGTCATTGGAACCAAATGGGTCTCCAAGAATAAATCCGATGAATCACGAAATGTGATCAGGAATAATGCAAGTCGTGTAGCTCAAGGGTACTCACAGATAGAAGGCATTAATTTTTATGAGAAATTTTCTCTTGTAGCTCGCCTTGAGTCTATTGGAATTCTTATGTCTGTTGCATGTGCATTAAAGTTTAAATTCTTTCAAATGGACATGAAAAGTGTTTTTCTTAATGGGGATCTTACTGAAGAAATTTATGTAGAACAACCGAAGGATTTTTCAGATCCTAAGTATCCCCATTATGTTTATTATCTGAACAAAGCTCTTTATGGTCTCAAACAAGCACCACGTGCTTAGTATGAACGATTGACAAAATTTCTTTTAGATCATAAATTCTGTAAAGGAAGTGTAGATAAAACATTGTTTACTCAAACAAAAAAGGACTTACTACTTATTGCACAAATTTATTTGGATGATATAGTCTTTGGTTCAACATGTGAAGACGCTGCTTACAAATTTTCCAACCTCATGAAATCAGAATTTGAAATGAGTATGGTTGGTGAATTAAACTTCTTCCTAGGATTACAAGTCAAGCAGCTAAATGATGGAATCTTCATTTGTCAAACCAAGTATGCAAACGAGTTGGTGAAAAGGTTTGGTCTTGAATTTGGTCGTACTTATCACACAACCATGAGCACCACACTTAAACTCTCCAAAGATGTTAATGGTAAGAGTGTGGATCAACATCTCTACCAGAGTATGACAAGAAGCCTACTATATCTCACAGCCAGTCGTCCTAATATATCTTTTAGTGTGGGAGTGTGTGCTCAGTATCAGGAAAATCCTAAGGAATCTAACCTGACGGATGTTAAGAGGATCATAAAATACACAGCAGGAACCACCTCTTTCGGACTGTGGTATTCATTTGAAACATCCACCATCATCGCTGGATACTCTGATGTTGATTGGGCTGAAAATTTGGATGATCAAAAATCAACAAGTGGAGGATGTTTTTATGTTGAAAACTGTCTGGTCTCCTTACAGAGTAAGAAGCAAAAATCAATATCATTATCCACTGTCGAGGCTGAATACATTACTGTAGGAAGTTGTTGTGCACAACTCCTTTGGATGAAACAGATGTTGTTGGACTACAGGATCAAACAACCCACAATAAGTCTTTTCTGTGATAACACGAGCGCTATCAACATTTTAAAAAATCCTGTTCAACATGCTTGGACCAAGCATATTGACGTCTATCATCATTTTATTTGAGAATTTGTTGAAGACAAGTTTATTGTGTTGGATCATGTATCCACAAAAAAGCAACTCACAGATATCCTCACTAAACCTCTTGATACAAATAGGTTTAGTGATCTTCAAAAATCCATTGGAGTATGCACTCATTGATGAAATCCGAGTGACCATGATCCTCATAGGTAAATCTTCACGATGAGACATTCATGGTTCAGTATCAGCCACAAATCTAAACCTGATGAATTAACCATGTTAGTTTTAGGATGCCAGATATGACATTCTGGATGATATCTAAATTGTGTCGATATCATCGATATTTAAAGTTTGATGATATCGATATTCACCATCGATGAAATCGAAGAATCTCGAGAATGCAAGGTTATAACCAGCGATCCTTCTCAACAGTTGGACTGTCACAATCTCCACTGGATATTAGCATCTTTCCAACGGTCATCATCATGGTCTTTAATGTCGTTATGAGCGTGAGATCGATGTCATCAATGAGGGATCGATATGATTGACAACTCTGCTATAATAATGAAGGGCGTATTCAATTTAAAATCCTTATATCCTCTCTTCTCTGGGTGCTTCTTCTTACCTTTACCTATCTCTCACATAAAAAAATCATGATCAAAGGCAAAGGTAAGTCTCTTCCTCAATCTTCAAAATCAAAGAACAAGCAATCTAGTACACATCAAATCATTTCGGTGGAAAGACATCCAGCCACTGTTGTTGAATGTATGGTTCTTAACAGTGCCATTGAGCCTTTTGGTGTGGACCTCCTCTTAGAAGTGATAGGATGGTAGAATATCTTGAATCTTGGTGGATCTTATCAACTAGGTCTGATCCATGAATTCTTCAATAGATGTCATGTCATTCGTGATGATCCCCCTTGCATACAAATTAAATTTTTGCATTACTCAAAACTCATCACTCCCATCACTTTGGCTCATCGTCTAGATCTCGAGGTCACTCGAATCCCAGTAACCAATAGGAATCTCAATGGTCTAGGCGTTTGGGGAGAGATAACTCGCGTACTATGTCATAGCACCACTGTTCCTCAAAATGATGATAATTCGCTTCACATTAATCATCTTGGAGACACTTTTAAAATCCTCCATAGCATTCTAGGGTCCAATGTATATCCATGTGATGTGAAGGGTAATCATCTTCCTCCCTTTGTGTTGAATGTGCTTTATGATGTGTATTAAGAAATTCAATTGTGCCTCCCAACACTTCTTCTTAAACAGCTAATTCGTATCATCCAAGGCGATCATCGGAATACACTAGCCTTTCCTACACTCATATGTAAACTCGCTCATCATGTTGGCCTCCCTGCCACATCTGATGCCATTCATCCAGAAGCATGGTTTGATAGTAACGCAGCCTAGGAGGCTCAATAGTTGTATCTCACTTCATCTCTTCCCGAGAATAGTGCTCTCATACAGTCGGCTGCCCAACATGCTCAACCTTCATGTCCTCCTAATCCGTGGGTATCCAATCGAACACTGTTGCTCAGTCAAAGTCTATAACAAATCGCCAAGCTCATCACCTCAAACGTCACCTACTTAACGGGATGGCTGTTATGGAGGAACTTCTTTACAACTGTGAAATGCGCCTCACCGCGATTGAAGAGAAAGTTGATGTCCTCCTACAAATAAGCCAACAAGTAGTAGACTTGCTCATGCATGGCAAGCCTCGTGGACGTTGAGGTGCCAACTGAGAAGTACAATGTTACTGTTGGTCTACACCATGTTTCTCCTTTTTGTTGTGCTCATCCTTGCGTAAAATTGGATGGTTTTGTTGTCTTAAATCGAATGAAACTCCACTGTCAATCCTAGGCAGTATATATATTTGTGAAAATTTTGGAATATGGCTGTTTACATCTTATATATCTTACTGCCATGTGAATTTGGTCTGTGTTCGAATGCTACTACCATCCCCTGTTTAATCTAGTTTATATCACCTGTGGGATGAGATGTGTGTGATGTTACATACTATCTGCATATCTCACTGTTCTCTACTTGATCTATTATGGATACTTGGTTTCTATAATGTGATGTTTGTTTTACATCTATTCATTCTATGCATATGCTTCCTGTATTCTGCAACTTTAGTCGATATCAATTGTTATAGTTACCTTTGCCAATGACTGACAAAAAGGGAGAGAACAAATCCACACCCCGAAGAAAAAATTGTGTATCTACTTGTGGATGGTGACGCAGGTGTTAGGGGGAGCAGCTACAAGGAGAAAGGGGGAGTTTGCAGTAAGGGGGAGCAACTTCTGAATGTTTATGTATATGAAATAGATAGCATTGTACAATTGTGTAAAGTTCATGTACACACAATTTAGAGTGTCAATATAGAAGTTGTTCTAGGGTGTTTTGGTATTTTGTCACGTAATTAACAAATGGAGAGATTAAAAGTTCCCTAGTTTTTCAATTAGCGTGAGTGTTGAGTCGGCTAGATAAAGAAGCTCCATAGGAAGATCAATCAACCGTCTACCTCAACTAGATGTGGGCCCGAATTCACCAGCCCGAACTCGCCACAGGTAAATCATAGCCTCACATCCCATGTCCCAAAACACTAGGTAATTAAAAACCTTAAAATTGATTAGAATATCATAGGGTTTTTCGGTTAGAAAACTTTTTTCAAACTTTAAAAAAATCTCTAAGTTTTTTGCCCTTGTCAATTTATCGATAGACTGATTGAGGTAATCAAAAAGTATTGCCGATGTCCTCAAAACTTACTCGATAATATCGAAATGAGGACATAAGATGTCCAACAACCGCATATACCTCTAGACGAAATTATCGATGTATCGATAGCCATATCGATATCATCAAAATTTGAAACTTAAGTCTATCGAAGTTAACTCGATAAAATTGATATCATATATATTGTGTCCAAAGTTCTGCTAAGGTAAATCATAAGATCTTCGATATACCGAAGTACTCCTCGATATCCTCAGAATTCAAACTTCGATGATATCGGAAGCTCTTTGATGATATCGGATTGGACATATTTTTCAACAATATTTTTAGGTTGTTTTATCTTGGATCGAGGGTCACTCCATAGAATTGATATTCAAATATCGATGATATCGAGTCTGAGTCGATTGCATTGAGAATGGACATAAACTGTCCAACAAGCTTAACTGGAAAATCCTTTGGATTTATCGATGCATCAACCCGACTATTGATATCATTGACATTCAAATTCTGATGATATCGAGTGTACCTCAATTATTCTTTTGACCTGAAATATTTCAAAGGCAGGTCTCTTTCATTTTCAAATGTTGAGGAATCGAACATCGTGTCGATGAAATTGGAGTTTGAAATCTGATGACATCGATGCGCGTTCAATTTCCTCGACCATCTGGTAAAAGGTTTCAAAAGTGTTTGACAATTGAGTTTGTATCATCGAGCGGCCAGTCAATGCAATCGAGAGTATACGCTCGATGATATCGACCCTACTCAATGATATCGAACTCTATAATAAATGGGACCGTTTTATATCTATTGGAACCTTTTGCCTATTTATAGAGAGCTTCTCTTTAGTTACTAGTAGAGAGAAAATAGAGAGTGCTTTTGTGTGTCTAACCCTAGATTATATACCCTAAGCCTTCTCTCTCATAGAAGTTCATCCTCCAATCCACCCTCATTATTGACATTCAATAGAGTGGATTGGGGAATGAACTTCCACATTCAAGGATCTTCCAGCTATCACCTTAATGAAAAATCATTAAGCTGGGATGCCTTAAATGCATAGTTGATTGGAATCGCTCTATCTCCCTTATAGGAAAATACTCGAGAGTAGGATTCCATCATTACCTTGACCCAACCCATCGTCATGTATTGGTACATCTTCTGAGTTATAGTTCAAGGAAGTAGAAGACTCTTCGTCATTAAAGGAGGAGATCTTCAATAATGCGCTAAACGGGGTTCATCCACTTATCTATAATTCATTAGAGTCCAAAAGACCCTTGTGATCATTTCTTTATAGGATTTGGTCTAAGGTGTTTCTCACCCCTTATAAGCCCTCATAGGAGGCCTCCAGCGGGAGTGTACATGGTAGGTGCTTTGTATTGACCCTTGCTGTAACACTCCAGATTTTTTCCAACTTGGAGTTAGACGTCCTTAGGAAATGGGTCAACCATATCACTCTTAGAGCTCAATTCCAAAGTTTAAACATCGCTTTTCAACCCACTTCCTTCAGAATCTCACATTTCACCACCTCATTCTTCAAATTTCTCCAAGTACTTTCATATTAGACATAAATCTTAAAGTTTAAGAGGTGAAGAACTATACTTAAAATAAAACTTACTGTAAATGGTATGTACATGAATAAAATAGGATTTTTACCATATAATATATTAGAATTTCATGATTTATATAGGTTATTTGGATGTATTAGCTTCTTCTACACCAAAATCATATATTGTACATCGCGTAACTTATTTCGGTTTACAAATGAGACTCCATAAATTTCTCGACGGACTCGTGGGCCCAAACGCTCAATTCGAGGGGACCCGAGGTGGGTCTCACATGTTTTCGGCATCCCCGGGGGGGGGGGGGGGGGGGGGGGGGGGGGTAGGACCTCACCCCTGGGGCGAGCCCCCACCAAATTGGTCACTGACCAGTGAGGTCCTCGCCGGTTTGGCGAGGCCTATTCCGTACAGCGGTCAGGCAGCCCATTTTCTACATTTTTTCTGCACGTTTTGTCCAACTTTGAAAAATCATATCTCCTTCATTGTAACTCTGAACCGGTGAGGCCCTCTCCGACCTCTGGACAAACTAGCGAGGGCTCGCTGATTGGGCGAGGTCCTCACCATCCCCTAGGTCCAAAAAAGTTGGGGTCCACCCTGGAACCCCTAGACTTGATCGTTTGGCCCCCTCTTCCGATTTGAACCGTTTCGGGTCATTTCGGAACTAATCTGACCTCTAGAGGAATATAGTATATTCAACATAGTTAACGTATAATTGAAAAATGAAACGGATAACACTTTATACATGTGAAACAGCATCCACGTCAGTAATATAACATTGATCCATTCTAGGGTCGTCACTCCTAGGAATTCTCCTATGATATTACGGTTCTAGGTCACTGCAAGGGCTGCCAGGGCTGTTGCGCGTAATCGTTACACCACTCCCCCATCACTAAATCCATACAGGCCTAATTATATCCTTAATACTGCAACAAGACTCGTCGCCCTTATACAGTGTTAAGATAATGCACTAATACAGCCGACATTCATCCATTATTGAAAATGTTGCATAAGTGATGTTTTGGAACTCGGGAGTGGAGTTTATGCTCGACCCCCAATTTTCAGGGCGTTACACTTGCTCTGTGGAGAGCATAAACTGTTAGGACCTTGTAGTAGGTCCTTGGCCAGTGTGCCTAAAAGTGAGTGCTTTGTGTTGACCCTTACTCGTGGGAGCATAAACATATGAGGTTCCTGAGTGGATCCTTGGCCAGTGTGCCTAAAATTGGGTGCTATGTGGTGACCCTTGCTGGTGGGACCATAAACTGTCAGCTTAGGTGTAGGTTGTACTAGTTAGAGGTGAACCTGATTTAAAACCTCTAGTTTAAGGTGAACCTATTGTGAAACCTCCTTAGTGAAATTCGGTACACTCAAAGGTTGAGTGTGTATACCGGGAGTGGAGTAGACAAGTAGTCAAACCACTATAAAAATGATTGTGTTTGTGATTGCTATTGTTTGTAACTGTTATTATCTTTCACTCCTTATGTGATTATATGCTTTCATATTCGAGATCACACCTCACACACATTCATATCCATCATAAACTAATTTGCATATTATATATCTATCAAATAGTTTTATGATAGGATCCTCTACCGGGCTTGGAAGCCAGTAGAGTTACTCTTTAGTAATCCTAATGTATGCTTAGTGTTAGGATTAGAGTGATAGGATTTTAAATTGTTATAAAATATTAAAAAGTCCTATTCACCCCCTCTAGGACATATTGGCATATTCCTACTTCAACTAAAGCGGTCATTACCACAATTTCAGGATCTACCTCGTCCTTTGGGTTGGTCCCAATTAGAGTTGACAAAATAGATGGAAGGAGTAGATTAATTGAAATCATCAATATTGGACCCTGGATTGATAGATCCACCATCCATCTAATCTACAATTAATATCAAGTGATCTAACAATTGAATACTACACTTAAAATGCCTGATCAATAGGAGTGCCATTGAGGATCATCTAAGCTGGGCTAGGAACCACTCGAAATCATAATTGGGGTCAATCCGTTGAATTAACTTAAATCAACAAAATAACTCAAATTGATCCAGTATGGCCCACCTCAGCATTGGATCTTCCCTATCTTTTGTCGGAAGTCCTAATAGGACCTACAAAACTTGATGGACAAGGGAAGATCCCTCGAGATCATCATGATGGGCTCCACATTAGTGTGTGAGTGAATAAAATATGCATGCACCTGTAGTACACCAGGTCAATAACCTAGTTAAACTCGAAGAAGAGAAAAACTCTCTCTTTCAAAAATTTCCTACCACGAGCAGTAGACGGACAACGTTTATTTGTGAGTGTTGTAGCCCACCAAGATCAGGCATATGATTGATCTAAACCGTCCATTTCATTGGGAAGCTATGGACGACCAGAACGATGGTTGATCCACCCGTTGGATTGCACAGGTGTGCATATAAACATTGGTGAAAAAGGGATGTATGTAACCATTCTTTCTGAAAATGGAAAGAATCATTTTCTTTTTGCTTTCCACACTGTCAATCCCGCATGCGATAGCTCCTGCAGCATCTTAGCCCTCTATGTAGATCCACCCTAGCCCTCCATGTTAGGGCTTTCACGTTAGTTGTGGGTTAAACTCTTTTTCGCCGTCATCACAACTCGAAACCTAAGTCTATTAAGAAAAAACACTAATAACCACCCATATGGAGGGTCCCACTGTGATCAAGGGATGAATCCAAATTGTCCATATGCTACTGATCATCAGATTAGCCATCTGACGATGACCCACCATTAACGGTTGGGTGATCTCCTCCATTTAAGCAGGAAACCCATCAGCACAAGGTGGGATCCATTTGTTGATCTAAGTTATTTGAACGACGACCGAGATTACTAGAAGCCAATCCATATGATCGGATTATGATCAAGCAAGCTTAGGTGGTCGAAATCAGCCGATTTTGGCAACAAAAATCTCAAGCTGAGCTCGAATTAACTCCTGATTCCCTAAGCTAATCTTTGATTAGTTTTATTCAAAACACCTATAACAAGGACAATAAAACTTATAAAGAGCCCTTTTAAGGAAGCTATCTGAAAAAGAAAAAAAGAAAAAAAGAATGAGAGAGTGATAGCAAGAGGCACTGCTGCCGCACCGAGTTGCGGACTCGTCTAAGCTACTGTCTGAGCAGGGTTCCTCCCCTATCTAAAAAAAGAGAGAAAATGGAGAGAAAGAGAGTAGGAGAAAGGGAGAGAAACGCGAGAGAGAGAGAGAGAGAGGATGGTGTATTTACTGTTACAGCACCAAGTTGAGTCAGGGGCTAATATACTAGGCCTTAGTCAGAGTATGGGCTGAATCTAGGTCCTTGCTAGTTGTGAGATAAGGCTCAACGAAGGGAGAAAGAGACATAGAGTGGGGTGGCATTACTCTCCGTTAAGTGCAAGAGTTGTTGCACTGAGCAGTTGTGTGCTCATCCCTAGAAGCTGTTGAGTTTGACTTAGTTCAAGTAAAAGTGAGAATGATCCTCTCTAGTTCAACAGAGAGGTGCGAGATGAGGGCGAGTTTTGAGAGCTCAGTAAGTTATTTCCCTTCCACTTAGCTCTTGGCCTATATGCGTTACTGAGTCCCTATATCTACACTGAGTAACTAAGATGGGGCATGGGCTTTAGATGACCTTTGGTTGTGATGAGTTAATTAGATCATATGTGGTCAGCCATCAGTTTAGCAAACTCCATCTAAAACTAAGTTTATGAGCCATTTTTGTAAGACCCGTACCCTAGCCCATACCATTTCGTATACTTCTGTGGTCCTCCCGATTGAATTCCTATAACTCACGATTTATAATCGATAATTGCACGCGACCCAGAGTCATATCCCGTATTCCAGAGTCGGGTCGCCCCAAAAGTTATACCCTAGCGACCACGTCGTCGCTGCGGTTCCAACGTCGCGTATTACGCGCTGAGGCGATACCCAGGCCAGGAGATGTGGGCCCACATTCAGTTCGAGAAAAACATTGCGCATTTGCAAACCTAAGACAATATTTCAAATCATTCACATCACATCCCATCAATCAAGTACCACATCACATCTCATGTCAAGTACACATCACCTTTCACCCCAACCCCAAAGTCAAAGCAACCCATCCCTCGCATGTCAAAGTACACATCACCCATCACTCACACCCATCTCTCTCTCTCTCTCTTCACATCCCATCCTTTCTCTCTCTCTCATTTTTCTCCATTTTCAAGCAAGCTCTCAAGAGCAACCGTCCATGGTTTTCTAAGGTGAGGAAGAAGTCATGTGTAGCCCACCTCCCTACCACCCAATCCAACCGTCCAATCTCCATCATTCTCCGTCAAAGTCGAAGCCGAGGAGCATAGCTTGCCATTGATCCAAGAAGAAGCAAAAAAGGTGGGTGATTTATGATTTGATTTTGATTATTTGAGGGCCCACTTGTGGTGGGACCCATCGTGATGTATGTCTTATATTAAAGAGGGGCCCATAGTGGTGGGGTCCCTCCCATCTCCACCATCCGTTTCTCTCTCTCTTTCCCTCTTTGTTTGGTGATGATGTTAATGAGGTGTGTGGCCCACCATGTTGAGTTTGATCCACACCATCTGATTGCGGGATCCACCATTTCTACCTGTCCATTTGGACAGGCCTAGATGAAGGAAAAATACAAATATCAAGTTGATCCAAAGCTTTGGTGGGCCACCACGTGGACCCACCCATGATGAAAATATTATATCTTTACCGTCCATAGCCTGGACGGTGGACACCCACCCGCTGAGTATTCCATCCAAATCAGTGGGACCCACATGAGTATATGTTTTGTAAACACCATCCAGCATCCAGACCCTGGATGCTGGACCTCTTTCATTTGAATAAATAAATATATATATATGTTAGGTATATATTATAATATAATATTATATTATAATAATGTAATATGATATAATATTATATATATACATGTAACTTTATGGCTGTACGTGTTGGCCCCATGTGGGACCCACCTTGATGTACACATTTTATATTCTCACCGTCCATTGATGGACGGTGGGGCCCTATGGGTTTTATCAGACCGTCCATCTGTTGGGACGTTTACGAGTTCAGTGGGTCCCACCTGTATTCACTTTAACAAGTATAGTGGGCCATCATGCTGTATTTGTTAATCCAGACCGTTCATATGTGTGAGGGTCCACCGTGATGCATGTATTCTCCCAGCCGTTCATCTGTCTCACCAGCATGGGACCCACTTTGATTAGTGCATTGCTTATCCCCCACCGTCCATGAGCTAGGACGGTGAGTCTAACCATGCATTATGTATGATATACACACCGTCCATCAACTTTAAATCCCCCACCATCCATCTGCCAAATGGTGGGATCCACTACCATTTAAACACCGTCGAGTTCTGTGGGTCCCAGGTGATATCTAAACCGTCCAGATGGTGGGACCCATCTGCCATTTGACTTCAACAAGGTCTATGGGTACCCACCGTGAAGTATTATCTGTATCTAACCGTCCATCACCTTCTGAACGGTGGTACTGACGCCACCAGTTTAAGGGTCCCACCTTGGCATGTGCTTCATCCCACCATCCATCTGGATGATGGGGCCGTTGCAGTAGGGAGCTGCCATGGACAACAGAAATTTTGGGGTCCACTGTGATGTATATGTTACATCCTGACCGTTTGTCCATTTGAAAATGGTGGGTCCCCACCATGACCTGTGTTTTTCCACGCCGTGCACCCCTCTCCTTCTTGCAACGGCAGCAGCTGTCGCTGCTAACGTCAGTGGGAAGGTGGAGCCCACCTTCTGTGATATGAGGGTTAGATCCAAACCGCCCCTCCATTAGTGGTCCACGTGTGGGGGCCACACGGTGATGCATTTTCTAAGCCGTCCAAGGCCTGGACGTTAAGGTTTTATGGATTTAATATTAAATTATATATATTTATATTATAAATATAATGGTGTGGTCGGGACCCACCTCTACACTTCTTCGCAGTGAGGCTGCACGTGCAACAGCCATATACCTGCTCTTTTAGCATCAGCTAGGTATGTGGGACCTACTGGACGTGTGGATACGATCCACACCATCCAACTCTGTGGGTCCCGCTGTTGTTCGACGTTAGCTAGTTCCGCAGGCCCCACAAAGATGCATGTGTTTTATCTACACGGTCCAATGTTTAGGTGGTGGAGCCCACCCTAATGCATGTATTGTATTCAAACCGTCCAGCCATTGAAAATATCATTTTATAGCATGAGCAAAAGAATGGGTCAGATCTGAAGTTCAAGTGAACCCCACCATTTAAATAGTGGAACCTAACCTCCACCGTTCAAACTTCTAAGGGCCACAGTAGTTTCGATTAAAACTGATAATTATTTTCACTTTATTTATCTCTATGTTAATTTATGAACAGGTCGGATCTCAAATATACATAAGGGTGGGACCGATTTGATACACATGAAGCCCATCGATGTGGCCTATTTGATGTACATAAAGCTCGTTGGTGTGGCTCATATAATGCGGCCCCTGTGATGTGGCCCGCTTGACATAAGAGGCCCATTGAGATGTATTCAATGCTCAGGTGCGAGGCCCACCTGTTGTGTATTCGAGGCCTGATGAGATGTATGTTGGCCCAATAAGATGAGGCCTATGTGACGAAAATGAGGCCCATCGTGATTGTACTTGAGGTCATGGGCCCACTATATGTTTGGCCCTATGTAGGCCACTCCTTGGGAGAAATGTTGGTTAGATGTCCATATTGATGGGTAATGATGGTTGGATGTCCACATTGTGACCTTCCCTTAGGCCTTGTTAGGCCCATTCTCATCATTCCCTTAGTGGGTTAACCCAAATAAGTGGGCCCCATTCACCGTAGACGGATGGCTCCATGCTATCGGCTTTAATATAACCACGGTCGAGTGCCGATCTTTATACTACGGTTGATCGGCTGATCATTTATGGACCCTGCTTTGTTTATCTGTTGATTATCAGTGTCATTACCGCAACTGATTTGCCTATTCTAATTATCGACCGACTCCAATTATCGTGGTTGATTGTCGATTAGCGATCGAGGTCGTTTATCATGACCGATTGTTAATTTTCGATTTACGTGACTAAATTACCTATTCTAATTACTGACAGATTCCAATTTTTGTGGCCGATTGCTGGTTAGCGATTGAGGCCGTTTATCATGATAGATTGCCGATTTCTGATTTACGTGACCGAATTGCCTATTCTGATTATTGACCGATTCCGATTGTCATGGTCGATTGTTGATTTCGATTGACCTGGCCGATTTGCCATTCCGATTGTCGAGGTCGATTATCAATGTCAATGCCGATTATTGATTCCAACTCTGATTGTTGAGGCCGATTCTGATTTTGATTTTTAAGGCCGATTCTGATTTGTTAAGGTTGATTGTGTAGGCTGATTCCGATTGTCGAGGCCGAGTATCGAAGCCGATTTCGAGTTTCAATTTTGATTGTCGGGGCATATTTCAACTGTCAAGGCCGATTATCGAGACTTATATGATGTATATGTGACTCGTAGGTGAAAGGCCCATCGTGATGTGTATTAAGCTCTTGAGCGAGGCCCATAGTGTTGTATATTTAGCCCTTGTGTGGGGTCATGGGTACACTATATGTTAGGATATATGAGGGTCATTCCTTGGGGCAATGTTGGTTAGATGTCCACATTGTCGAGGCCGATTGTTGATGCCAGTTATTGATACCGATTATGAGTATGTGAAAGCATAGCATCATGATACATACCTATACGCATCATCTGCATGTTTGTTATGAGATGTGGTTGACCATTGCATACGTCATTGGGCATATTGTTATGAGACTCCCTGATAGGTGGAGATTGTCTCACATGAGCACATGGTATGCACAGGATAAATGCATGACTGGATTGCATGAATTATGCATCTTGCATTACATTGTGTTGTACTGTATGCCCTAACGACATCAGGGTCGTAGCCTCCACAGGCATTTCATGGATAGCCAGATGAGATACCAAAAATCTGTTCTACATGGGGTGCTATAGATATCCCTGTGTGAAAGTTCCTAAACCCTCTTGGTTCTAGAGGTTGCTCTAACGTCTAAACCGAGTGGATGTATGAGCACATGAGGGCCGTATACCATTAGGTCGTGTCTCCTACTATGTCGTGGTTGGTTGGAAGGGGGTGCAGCCTTACCTATCCGAGAGGAGGGGGAAAAGCTAGGCCGAGTTTGACCAGCTCGAGGAATGGGTCCGCTATCGACGAGCCGGGCCTGATATTGGCAGGTGGATAGTGAGGTCTCTTCCACTCACCTTATTGCGCACGATGGGGCGACAATCCGGTTTGGAGTGTAATAGACCCCGGTGATTTCCCAGAGAGGAGCCGTACTGATATGTAAACTTATTGAGTAGGAGTTGCATACTCATGCATTCATTTCATTCACTATCTAGTCGGGCTGGTGGTGCGTAACTATTTATTACGTGTACCTTCGCATGGCTAGGATTTCGGTTGGGTGCCCGACTAACCTGAGATCAGGAGTTTACCACATTGAGCCTAACTATCGAAATTTATGTACGGGACTGGTTTAAATAGAAGTCTCTTGTGATGGACTCCGTAGCCTATGATACTACGTACTATCATCCCGACCTCACACTCCATCATGGTCATTCCATTCGCATCGCATATTGCAATGCATCCTCAACACATAGTATTTGTCTTACTGTCTTCATATTGCATAGCTAATCTACATTGCTTCTTCGACATCTGTTATTGTCTTATTATGTTTTGCATTGCATAGCCTGGATATGGCCGTTAGCATTCATGCCTTGCATTTCATAGCCTTGGTATGGCTGATAGCACTTATATGGTCTAGATGGACTTAGTAGGATTTACATACTGCATTGTACCGTCAGCATCTGATATTTAGTTCTCTATGATTCCGCATTTGAATAATCGATCCCCATTGCTTACTCTGATATTGTATGATTCATGATCTTGTCAGTATTTTCGCTTGTTGCAATGATGTATGATTTATGGGCTTTATTGTATACTTGATAATTACCTTACACACACTTTCACCACCTTCTAAGCTTTCTATAAGCTTATGCACGATAGATGCGTGCAGGTGGTGTTAGGTTGCAGCAGCGTTGAGCTTGGAGCGTGCAGCTGTCTTCTGGAGCTTTGATTTCGACATATGTATTTTCCCTTTTAGCACTATATTCAAATGATTATATTAGTGGATATGTGATGATAATGTTGCCTTTATGATTTGGGTATACTTGTGGTTATACTTCTTATGGGACAAATGTACGGTAAAAAAAAAAATTCTACTTGTAGGATCCCAGGATCAGAACCTGGCGTATGGACGCTGGGAGCCGAGAATGGGGTACTGCGGAGGCTGTCGGCACTGGATTTGGCGATCGGGATTCTTGTGAATCTGATTTCCGGGTTTGGGGCGTGACAATTTTGCACCTAGAGAACTATCTTGTCACTGGATCATTGACCCAGTGCACTTGGGCTTATTTAAAGTAGAGCTTGACTTAATTTTGAGATGTCCTTTAGGTTAGGTTTCTCAGTGGACATGGTATGGATAACTGGTTTACGAATCAAACTTGAGTTTTGGGATTGGGTTGAGCTAAGTCATACTCGTATTGCACCAACTAACGATCTTGCCAACTTAGTACACTTCACGGGGTCTTGAGGAGATCCGATTGAGCTTCATTAAGGTTCAACCACTGTAGGAGGCCTTGATTGAGGGCGGGTATGATTATCTGGCCCATTATATTAAAGCTCCAAAATTTCTAAAATTTCCACGTCGAGACTTGCATACTTAATCAAATGAAATCAAATCATCCCTAAGCTAGACCAAGGTGAGGACTCACCCTTTGAGCTTCCCACTTAAATTTATCAATCTAGACATAAATGATGCCTTGATTTCTCTCATTGAGTTACTCATCTTAGTATATGAATATGCTAATCTATTGTGAAATTGATTCTTATGTTAGATAATGAACATGTCTCTTTAATTTTAGCAAGCATAAATGATTTGATGTTCACATGCTATTTTCCAATTGTATAACCCACTAGTTGATTAGATGTTGCTACTTGTGATCATTTGATGGATTGAATGAGACTTGTTGTGGATTTACCATCTCACGGTCCATATTTGACCTACGCGGCTTGGATCGCTTATTTTCCCTTCATGGCTTTGATGGAACATTGGTGCCTTTTTTGTGGCTTGTTGGTTATATTCGTATATCTTGTTGATTTTTAGGTCATTATGCGGAGTTCGTTATGATTTTCAGGTGGAATTGAAGTTCATTTATCGATTTTCTAGCTATCTTACGGAGTTCATACAATTTCCGTCCGAGTGACTAACAAAAGATTTTTAACCCTTGATTTACATGGACAATGTTTGAATGGCGCTAGTCATTATATTAAAGTAATTATAGTGATGCAATTGAAAATCTAGTTTTTTTAGGATATCATTAGTGGGCCATGTGCCCAATGTTTTAATAGTTTAGTGATACGTATATCACACATGTAATTCTTTGAAGCATTTTAGATGTAATCCAAGCTCTCACCAAGGATTTCAAACCCCCTCTTTTTTTTATCTTTTTTCTTTTTTAAAGGAAAGTTCTTAACTATTACTTAGTGACACCGAGTCTCACTATCCATTTTATTTTCGCTTCTTTTTTTTTTTGTAAAAGTTTAACTTTGTACTTATTAGTCAAGTTTCAACTGAGCCCGGATCACTCATCTTATAGAGTCTTTGAATCCCCACACTAAATTTTACTCTCAAAAAGGGTTTACCAAATTTATTCATTCTAAGTCGGAATCACACATACTTAAACACTTCGTACTAAACAAAACTAACCTGGGTGGTCCCAAGTTTCTAATTTATAAGTTAAAGTTTGAGAGCATTAAAAAATCAGGGATTTAATCCTATTATTCATCATTTCTAAGTTTATATTCAAAATCATCCACACAATAGGAAATTTAATCCTAAAGTCTAGTTTCTAATTTTTGAATTTCAAAGCATAACCAACAAAGGATTTTGGTCCTAAGGTTTAATGTTCCTAATTTAATGGATTTCTTACATTGTCGGATACTCCTAAATTTTAGAAAACCTCATTCAGGTCCAAACCTCAAATCCTAAGTTTCTTAGCACCTAGTAATTGTGGTTTGTATAGTCCATATTCTCAAGGTCCTAGTTATCTCAATACTCCACTCTGATACTAACTTATAACACCCCGAAAATCAACACTCGAGTACATAAACTCTAGTCCCTAGTTCCTAGGTGTTAACTTAATAAAATACAGATGCGTCATCATTCAGATTCACATTTATTTAACACACGAATAATCAAAGTTGCACAATTCAATTTAGCAGAACCAAAGTGAGGTAGAGATAACAAAAATCAACAAATATAGGGCAAACGGTCAAAGTACAATTAAAAAGTGATGTCCACCCTGTAAGTGTTTAGACTCAAGCACAATTTAGTTTGTCAAATTTCATAGTCCTATAAGGATCGCAAGCTCTCATGAAGATAAGTTATCAACTCGATCAAGCGTCTTAAGGAAGACTTAACATGGTTCGAAGATTAGAACACTTCTTATGAGTCAACCATCAGGTGGTATAACCCTATATTGACCATAGGTTAGATGTATTTCACACATGCATTATAATGATCATTTTTTATGTAAAATACACTCAAGTTAGGCTAGCAGAACATTTAGTTTGACTAGCCTAACTGACTTCAGCTAACCCTACATTATTAGGACAAATAGACGGATCTAAAAAGATTTCTCCATGGCATGTTCGGCCAGCCTGACCATGGGTTCAACGAGCAGAAAATGACCTTCTGCAAGCCCGAGTTGGGTTCGATCAAGTTTCCAGTAACGATGCAATTTTGGATTTTAGGCATATTGGGTCAGCCGAACCCCTTGGTCGGCCAACCGAACTCAGGCTTGGGCCAGCTAAATTTTTGAAAGATATTATCCTACGAAATCTGAGTGTCGTTGGAACGAGATCCTTAAAATCTAGCTAGCCGAACTGACCCTCGGGCTAGTTGAACTTTCAGAATCTCTGGCTATAAATAGAGACTCTCTCTTAGTATTCAAAGCATGAAAATTCATAGATCTATCTTGTGTTGAAAATAGTAAAAGTCCAAGCCTCCTTAAGCTATTTGCGTTATAATTTTTATATTTGTTTTAGCTAATTTTATTCTCTCTCTGAAGTTAGTTTAAACTATTTTAATAGAGTAATCCATACTCTACTTGAGAAATAGATAATCGAATTTGTAGCATTAGGGTATCATTCATTTCATTGAAAATATATTAGATCCCTTTATCCTTTTTGGGTTGAACTCATACAAGACGTCATCTACATCCCAAGAAGAAGATCGCTACATTCAAGATACAGCTACGACTTCGGCTCACTAATCGAAGATAAGTACTATCTATATATTTAATTCAGTTTTTGAGTTTTTCTGAGATAGCATGGAAATCTCAGCGGGTTTATTTTTGGTGAATACTTGAAAATCGCAAAGTGTGTTTAATTGTGATAGCTCGTGAAAATCACAATAACTATATCAGGTTGTTAAGGTAACCCTGGGAATTGTGAAAGCCTTGAGATAATGAAAGCCAAAATTGTGAGAGTAGTAATTTTGGGAGTGAAGTATGTTGCGTTTATGCACCGAACCACTATAATTATTTTGTGTATTGTGGTGATTGCCTTTATTATTCGTGCCTATCTTGTTCTTAATTTGTTCTTGTTATAGTTTGATATTTTAATTTCAAAGACGTCGTGAAATAAGGTTGTCCTACCTAAATCCTTTAGGTGAAGGTTGTCTTATGAACTATTTGATATTAAGAATTTAGTACTTTAAACAATTCAGTTTATTTGATTTATTATTCCGCATCGAATCGAAATATTTGGCATAGTCCTATTCACACCCCCTCCCCTCTTTAGGACATCTATAGCTCGCCCTTTCAAGTGGTATCAGAGCGAGGTTTCTCTTTTTGGGATTAATTTCCTAGAGCTAGATCCAGAGCCATTGGAATGTCAAATTTCGATAGTCTATCCATTTCCAAGCCACCTCCCTTTGATGGCTCGAACTATTCTTATTGGAAAGTAAGGATGAGGATTTTCCTCAAATCCATTGATGAAAGTGTGTGGCAAGCCACCATGACCCAATAAGTCCTTTCAACGTTGGAAGTAGTGGCTGAAAATGGAACCAAGTCCATGAAAGAACTTACTTATACTCTTTCGACTACATGTCAGAAAAGCGAGAGTAGTACTAATGCAAAAGCACTTAATGTTATTACTTGTGCTCTATCACCAAATGAATTTAAAAGAATCATCTCTTGTGATACAGTAAAATAAGCTTAGGATATTCTTGAAATAACACACGAAGGGACTAACATTGTCAAAAAGTCTAAGATTCAAATCCTTACAACAAGGTTTAAAGAAATCAATATGGAAGAAAACGAATCATTCATGGACTTCTTTACTAAACTAAATGACATTGTTAACTCCATGTGGGGTCTTAGAGAAAAAGTCCCTGAAAGCAAAGTGTGTGCAAAAATTATCAGTTGGATCTCTACAAACCTATGAGCTGAATTTTAAAACTCCCAAAAACAAGTCCATAGACCTTAAATCCTCAAATTAAAAATCCAAAGACTCAAATTCAAATAATGAGGAAAATGAGGATGACATGACTATGCTAGCTAAAATGTTTTATAGAATTTTTTAAAATAAAAATGGACATGATTTTAAAAAACTGATTGACAAGAGAAAAAGAAATTCAAAATTTTGGAAATCAAAATCTAAAGACTCCCAGTGCTTCAACTATTTTAAATATGGGCATCTAACTTTGAAATGTCCTAAGAAGGATAAATCTAAAAGAAAAGGCATGATTGCCACTTTGGATGAATCATCTGAATTTGAATCCAATTCAAAAAATGACGAATCAAACCAAGAAATTGAGAATAATCAAAAGGCCTTCTGACCATAGTTAGAATCACTTCTACAAGTGAATATGAAACATCTAACCATTAAACACCAAGAAGTGATGTTGAAAATGAAGAAGATCTTCAAATTGCTTATGATGCCCTATACAAAGAGAGTTGTAAGATTGCGGTAAAATTAAAAAAAAAAAATAAAAAAGATAAATTTTCTAATTTAAAATTAGAACTTGAAAAATCTATTTTGGGAAAATCCCATTTTTCAGATTGTTTTGAGAAAACTAAACTAGAGTTGAATCTGAAAATTTCTAAAATTCAAAATCTCAAAACTAAAAATTAATGAGAATTTAAAACTAGAAGTTGCTTCTCTTAAAACTTCAAAAGAGACTTGGATATACACCCAAGGTGACTAGAGACTTGAAAAGTTATTAACTGCATCTCGACAAAGTAGAAAAAAATCTGGCTTGGGATATATTTAGAATCACACAGAAAAATCTAAAAATTATGCACCCATATTTGTAAAAGGTGAATCTTCAAAATCTATAGTAAAATTGCAAAAGAAAAGAAGAATGAAAAACCTTTTTGAAAAACTTTTTATCAAAATACCAAGCCCAATTATCACAAAAATTAAAAGAAAAATAATAATCCTTCTCTAGCAAATAAGATAGTGGACTTACTTAAGGAACTCTTGAAATTCAACTCTAGAATTAACAGAGTAAGTAGGATCAAAGAAAAATCTTACTCTCAAACAAAACATGTTATAAAAGATCCTCTTAAACCTAAAACCATATTGAAATGGGTTCCAAAAAATAGTGTCCTGTCATCCACACAGCTTTCAAAGCAAGTAACCATTCAAGAAGGTACCTAGACAGTGGATGTTCTAGACATATGATAGGTGATAAGGAAATACTATGAGACATAAATCAAATTAACGGCAGCTCAATAACATTTGAAGATGTCAATAACTGCAAAATCATTGAAAGAGGTAATGTAAAACTCCTTAACCTTCCTGTTTTTAAAGATGTTTTATATGTTGAAGGCTTGAAACATAATTTGCTGAGCATATCTCAAATCTATGATAATAATCATAGTGTTAAATTTTCATATCACGGATGTGAGATAATTAATAATGAAGGTCATAGTATTAAATGGTCGAAAAACCTCTAAAACTTGTTATATTCTTGATGAATCATGTTCTTCAAATCACTCTTGTTATATGGTCTAAACAGATGAAACTGAATTATGGCATCAATGTCTTGGACATGTGAACTATAGAGATCTATATAAACTAAGCAAGAGAGATCATCTTCGACGCTTACCCAAGTTTAAAAAATTTAGAGAAGAAAGTATGTGGTGTCTGTTAAATAGGAAAACAGATCAAGAGTAGTCACAAGAAGGTGAACTCCTTAACCACATCTAGACCTCTTAAACTACTCCATATGAACTTAGTTGGACCAACTCGAACAGAGAGTAGAGGTAGTAAAAAAATCCTTTCTAGTTGTAGTTGATGACTACACTAGATATTCATAGGTAGCTTTCTTAAGAGAAAATTCAGATGCTTTTGACGAAGTTAAAAAGTTATTTAAATGCATCCAAACGGAAAAAGAACTGTCCGTGAAGAAGATAAGAAGTGATCATGGAACATAATTTAAAAATATCAATTTTGAGAAGTTCTATAATTACCATGGAATATTACATGAATTCTCTGCTCCTAGAAAATGACATGAATTCTATGCTCCTAAAACTCCTCAACAAAATGGTGTAGCCAAAAGGAAAAACAGAGTTCTACAAAAAATGGGGACTGTTATGCTTAACAATAAAAAATTAGCAAAAAATTTATGGGCTGAAGTTGTTAATACTGCTTACTATATTATTAATAGAGTATATGTAAGAGCAGGTAAAAATAAAATGGCTTATGAACTCTGGTTTAAAAAAAACCCTTCAGTAAAATATTTTCATATTTTCAGAAGCAAATGCTTCATTTTACGAGATAGGGAACATCTGGGAAAATTTGAAGCAAAAAAGTGATGATGGCATATTTTTAGGGTATGTTCTAAATAGCAGAGCATATCGTGTCCTAAATAAAAGGACTGGAGTGATACAAGAATCCATAAATGTTGTTATTGATGATTAAACAATCGCTCCAACTTACGATCATGATGATGAAGTTATTATAGTCAATCAATCAAAACCTCATCAAAATCAGATTCAACTGAGAATAGATTAGTTGAAGATCATCCGACTAATCAAATACTGGTGTTCAAACTATTAGACAATTGGAAACCATATGTAAGCATGTGTGCTTCACTTCCTAGATAGAACCAACAAATGTAAATGAAGCCCTAGCTGATGAAAATTGGATTTTGGCTATGCAAGATGAACTAACTTAATTTGTCAAAAATGATGTCTGGTATCTAGTTCCTAGACTTACTAACAAACATGTGATTAGAACTAAATGGATATTCAAAAATAAATCTGATGAATTTGAGAATATCACAAGCAACAAAGCTAGATTGGTTGTACAAGGGTACACCCAAATTGTTGGAGTTGTCTTGATCCATCAGATTATTTATTTCCATCGCATGTCATAAAAACTTTAAAATATACCAAATGGATGTTAAGAGTGTTTTCTTAAATGATGATTTAAATGAAGAAGTTTATGTAGAACAACCTAAAGGTTTTGAAGATCCTATACTTCCTAACAATATATACTGTCTTAAAAAGGTCCTATATGGTTTAAAACAAGCTTCGAGAGCATGGTATGAAAAATTAACAAAATTTCTTCTTAGTCAAAACTTTAAAATGCGAAGTGTTGATAAAAAATTATTTATCAAAAGAATTAATGAAGTTATGTTGATCGTTCAAATTTATGTAGATGATATTATCTATAAATCAACAATTGCTAACCATTCCTCTAAGTTTGCATCTTCAATGAAATCAGAATTTGAGATGAGCATGGTGGCAGAATTGAACTATTTCCTTAGTCTTCAAGTGAAACAACTTAAGGACAAGATATTCATATCTCAAACCAAGTATGCGATAAATCTAATTAAGAAATTTGAGTTTGAGAATGGTCAAAACTTTTCAACTCTTATGACTACAATGCTCAAGTTATCTAAAGATGACTAAGGTAAAAGCATTGATCCACATCTCTACCATAACATGATTGGTATTCTCTTATATTTTACTGCCAGTAGACCTGATATTTCTTTTAGCGTATGCATATGAGCTAGATATCAATCTAACCCTATAGAATCACATCTGGTTGTGGTTAAAAGAATAATCAGATATGTTGCCAGTACTGTTAATTTGGGTTTATGGTATCCTCATGATACGTCTTTACAAATTGTTGGATATACTTATGCTGATTAGGCAGGTAATGTGGACGATAGAAAATTCACAGGTGGTGGATACTTCTACATTGGAAATTTTCTTATCTCCTGGATGAGCAAGAAGCAAAACTTAGTATCATTATCCACTGCAAAAGCTGATTATATAGCAGTAAGAAATGCATGCATGCAATTAATGTGGATGAAATGTATGTTAGTAAACTATGGTATTGATCAAGATACCATGAATTTATACTGTGATAATACCAATGCCATAAACATATCTAAAAATCCCATTCAACATCCTCAAACTAAGTACATCAATATTCGATATCACTATATCATAGAATTAGTTAAAAGTAAGACTGTTATCCTTGAATATATCAATACAGAAAAGCAACTTGTAAACATTCTGACAAAACCACTTGATAGTGTCAGATTCTTTAATTTAAAAAATGATATTGGATTATTTTGTATCTCTTAACTAATCATTTTTTTGCAATCTATGTTTATTGTCTTTTATTTTGTTTACATTAAAAGAATAAATGTTAAAATAAAAATTGTTAAATTTTTTATTTTTTTAGGCTAGCCCTTAGCTGACCGACAAATTCGGCCAGCCGAGCACTGCACTCGGGCTAGCCGAACCGAGTGAGATTTTGGCTATATTGGGGTAAATTTTTCAAAACCCCCATTTCAACTTCTTCTTCCTTGGCTACCTGGTGCTTCCTTCGGCCAACCCATCATTCTAGACTTCTTGTAAGTGAATATTTTAAGATTTTTTTTTCTAGATTTAAGCTCCTAATTGTACTTTAGTGTAGATTTCATTATCGTATTTGAATTTAGAGCTCCCTTTTTATGGGTTTTTTTTGGAAAATCTGATCTAGATTATTTCATCTATTTATTAGTACTTCTTTGATAATCTCTAGTCATTTTCTTCCATGGAACATCAGACTAAGCGTACCATTTGACGTCCTCAGTCTAGTTCCTCATCCCACTCTACTACTCGGGTAGTTCACACCATTCGCTCTCTGGAGAATGACTCAGAGAATGTGTGGGATTTCTATACTCGTAGCATCGTTATTGAGCGCACTTTGAATGTTAATGACATTGCCAAATTTGGTCTCTTTGAAATTCTATCCGAGGTAGGATGGGAGAAAATTTTTGAGTGGGGTGTAGAAACTTATTGGTCCATTGCTCAAGGGATGTATGCATCCATTAGTGACGTCTCTTTTGAAGAATTAACTTTTTCTATTCAATTTATAAAAGATATCGTCACCATTATACCCTCCATCATATCATCTATTATGGGCATTGATATGGCGAAAGATAGTGTAAGACCCGACCCAAGTTTCTGCATATGTCTATGTGTGTGAGAGTATGCGTTTCATTTCTTGTAGTCCCGTGGTCCTACAGGTCAATTTTCGGTGACCTGCGAGCCTCGGATTGTGTTTGCAGTCATCCTTGAGTCCGGTCATGTAGACCCGACTCAGATCGACTCGAGACCTATGTTATCTTGTTCGCATCGTCGTTGTGGTTCCAACGATGTATCTTGTACATCCATCTGACTTATAGATCAAAAGTTATAAGCATTACATAGTATGACCCTTGATCATGTGGCTCACTTTTGTGCAAATGCATGTGGACCACCTCCATAGCACAATTTTCCATGCACATCACACACGCACACTATATAATTCTATGGAATAATACCACCCACTCAACTCACTACCCAAGTGATGAGGGTCAAATATTGCATATCAGACCCCGACTATTACCTGATTTTACGTATATGATAATGCTTAATGCCATATTGTAATTGTGTTTTTATTACAAGACAAAATCAGGAGCGTTGATTGAAAAAAGATATTAAAAGTGTAGATTTGATGCTCTGAAGTAACCAGAGCGAGGGATGGACTCCAGAGGACCAATATTGAAGCATTCACATACCAAGGACACGTGGATATTAAGCCGTTCACGCTAAAGAGGCCCGAAATTGGTCCAGAATGCAAGATCACAGGTTTCTGCCATCCGATCGACTCGAAACTTCATACATGTGATGAGGGCCATAAATTAACTGTACATATTAAATTTCAACCATTGAAGATCTCAGAAAGTGCCCCAACGGCTAGATCAGCCCCTTAATTCATTAAGTGGGGCCCACCTGGTTTTTAGATATGCCTTAAATTTGGTCTCAACCCACTCTATGAGGAGACAAAATAAATGGCTGGAGCAAATTTCTTAGAAACTTTGCAGTGGACCCTACATGTATAACATGTGCATAAAACACAAGTGCACTCAACATGCACCGGACCACCTGACCTGGTCAAAGTCGGTATTGACCGACTCTTTAGGAAAAAATGGCAATTTCCATTACAGAGAGTTTCGCACCAGGGTCTATTGCTATGGTGGGCCCCACCCATTGTCCAAATGGACAATCTAAACCATTCATCATAAACCATGGGTCCCACTTACCAACGCCTAGGAGAAGAAATTTCAAGAGGCAGCATAGATTGGATATCAACCATTCAAGCGCAGAACGGATGGTGAGTTTAAAACCCTGTGGGCCACCACAAATCTGACCCAAAATTGAACATTCCCAATCGAAATTTCGTCCTCCATCCAATGGACGGAGTGGATTTATCAAAATAACTACGAAGTGGGGCCCGCTAACGTCACAGCGCAATCAACCTGCGGTCCCTGTTCCGCGACCGAACGTAGCCAGATTTTGCAGGCTTTGCTGTGGTCTCGGTGATGATCGAATGCTAGATCTGATCCGTCCATCGGGTAGGCCTTTCAAAAATGTCTAAAGGGACGCTAATAGTTTGGAGGAAAGATAAGGAAATCGAGATGTGGGGAGCTCCGATTTTGGCTGTGTAAAGGGTATAAACGCTCTGATTTTACCAGCCCTTTGACCGACTTCCGGAATTGGAATTCTCCCACCGCCTGGAGCAAGTAATAAAAGGAGACAGCTGGGAGTCCAGATCCAGACGTTGGAGAAGATCCAGAGCTTGAGGAGAGCCAGAGCTAGAGAGAGAGAGAGAGAGAGAGAGAGAGAGAGAGAGAGAGAGGAAGAAAGAAGGGAAGGATGTTTTCATTGCTTAAATATTATTTTTTCTTCATTCTAATTAATTTTATGGATTGCTAAACTTTTAGCTAGGGCTGAGATGAAGCCCCTAATTTTAATAACTTTTGTTTATGTTGAATTCTTCTAATTCAAATGATTTGTTTCTTTTTCTAGTGTGCTTGATTGAAATCTCCATACTTCTCCATCCTATGAGCTCGACCAAAGTCTAGATATGGATATTGTTTGGAATCTTAACTAGGTGCTTGTATCTGACCATGAACAAGTTTCCTATAGAGGAAGAAACAGGAATCTACATCTCTTCATACCTGACCATGGATGGAAAGATGTGATCCATATGCTTTAAAGGATTATACATTCTGTGTGCCCGACCAAGGACATAGGATGTGCTTTGTTTATTAAATTTATATCAATCTAAATTAGGGTGAATCAATAGGTAAAATAAGGGTCAGGATAATTAGGGGTGGATTCGAAAGTCCTAGTCTTCTCCTCAATTGAATTTTTCTTATTGTTCTTAGTTATTTTTCATAGATTTATGCTAGTTTACTTAATAGTTTGTTAAAACATTCATTGGATTAGTTAAGAAGAGTCTTAAATTTTACATTGTGACAACCAGTCCTCATGGGAACGATCTCGTAATACGTACCACATCTACATCTGATTCGTATACTTGCGAGTTAAAATCATTTAAATCAGATTGGTTTAAATTAAAACATCAAGTTTTTGGTTGGGGTTTGTAATTATTCTCCCGTATATGATCGAGTAAGGACTTCTTAACCGATGGATCATTAGACTTCGGTTGGTTCTCGATGATAGTTTCAGAAAAGTTTTGAGACATTGGTGGATTTCTATCATAATCATCATCCCAATATATGTTATTCTTCACAGCATACTGACATTCCCACCCGTGCATATATATGGTGAAACCCTAACTCTAAATCTAATTCTAAAGGAAAAATCCTACACCAATCTAAAAATAGGAAAAGAAATAATTAGAAAGAAGTTACCAATTTGGAGATCTATGTTAGTAGAATCCTGCAAAAGAAAACAAAACAAGTTAGTTTCTAAAAAATAGAAAATCTAAAATTAGAAATTTTCTAAAGAACAACATAGAAGAGTTAGTTTCTAAAAAGGAAGGAAATCCTAGAATTAGAAAGTTAATAAAAATAGAAAGTTAGTTTCTAAAAAAAAAAGTTTCTAATCTTAGAAATAAAAAGCTAAGTTAGTTTCTAAAAAGGGAAAAATTTCTAAAACTAGAAAATAAAAAGCTACTTGAAAGAAGAATCTAAATCTAAAATTAGAAAGTAAAATATTTCTAAAAAGAAAAACCCTAATTTTAAAAATAGAAATTAGAAATAGTAGAGAATTTAGAAAGAGATTACCAAATTAGAAGTTCAAGTCAAGACCCTACAAAACAGGAAATATGTTAGTTTCTAAAAGTAAAATAAAAAAACCTTAACCTAAAGTTAGTAAAATCCTAAGGCTATGAATTATGATAAGAGAGAATCCTAAATCCAATTTGGACCGAAACAGTCCCCGGCAACGGCGCCAAAAACTTGATGTTTTAATTTAAACCAATCTGATTTAAATGATTTTAACTCGCAAGTATACGAATCAGATGTAGATATGGTACGTATTACGAGATCGTTCCCACGAGGACTGGTTGTCACAATGTGAAATTTAAGACTCTTCTTAACTAATCCAACGAATGTTTTAACAAACTATTTAGTAAACTAGCATAAATCTATGAAAAATAACTGAGAACAATGAGAAAAATTCAATCGAGGAGAAGACTAGGACTTTCGAATCCACCCCTAATTATCCTGACCCTTGTTTTACCTGTTGATTCACCCTAATTCAGATTGATATAAATTTAATAAACAAAGCACATCTTATGTCCTTGGTCGGGCACACAGAATGTATAATCCTTTAAAGCATATGGATCACATCTTTCCATCCATGGTCAGGCATGAAGAGATGTAGATTCCTGTTTCTTCCTCTATAGGAAACCTGTTCATGGTCAGACACAAGCACCTAGTTAAGATTCCAAACAACATCCATATCTAGACTTTGGTCGAGCTCATAGAATGGAGAAGCATGGAGACTTCAATCAAGCATACTAGAAAAAGAAACAAATCAATTGAATTAGAAGAATTCAACATAAATAAAAGTTATTCAAATTAGGGGCTTCATCTCAGCCCTAGTTAAAAGTTTAGTAATCAATAAAATTAATTAGAATGAAGAAAAAATAATATTTAAGCAATGAAAACATCCTTCCCTTTTTTCTTCCTCTCTCTCTCTCTCTCTCTCTCTCTCTCTCTCTCTCTCTCTCTAGCTCTAGCTCTCCTCAAGCTCTGGATCTTCCCTAAGGTATGGAACTGGACTCCTAGCTGTCTCCTTTTATAACTTGCTCCAGGCGGTGGGAGAATTCCAATTCTGGAAGTCGGATGAAGGGCTGCTAAAATCGGAGCATTTATACCCTTTACATAGCCAAAATTGGAGCTCCCTACATCCCAATTTCCTTGTCTTTCCTCCAAACTATTAGCATCCCTTTGGACATTTTTGAAAGGCCTACCCGATGGATGGATCAGATCTAGCATTCGATCATCACCGAGACCACAGAAAATCCCACAAAATCCGGCTGCGTTCGGTCGCAGAACAGGGACCGCAGGTGGATTGCGCTGTGACGTTAGCGGGGCCCACTTCGTAGTTATTTTGATAAATCCATTCCGTCCATTGGATGGAGCATGAAATTTCAGTTGGGAATGTTCAATTTTGGGTCAGATTTGTGGTGGCCCACAGGATTTTAAACTCACCATCCATTCTGCACTTGAACGGTTGATATCTGATCTATGCTGCCTCTTGAAATTTCTTCACCTAGGCGTTGGTAAGTGGGACCCATGGTTTATGATGAATGGTTCAAATTGTCCATTTGGAAAATGGGTGGGGCCCACCATAGCAACCGACCCCTGGTACAAAACTCTTTGTAATGACAATTACCGTTTTTGCCTAAAGAGTCGGTCAATACCGACTTTGACCAGGTCAGGTGGTCCGGTGCATGTTGAGTGCACTTGTGCTTTATGCACATGTTATACATGTAGGGTCCACTGCAATGTTTCTAAGAAATTTGCTCCAGCCATTTATTTTGTCTCCTCATAGAGTGGGTTGAGACCAAATTTAAGGCATATCCAAAAACCAGGTGGGCCTCACTTAATGAATTAAGGGGCTAATCTAGCTGTTGGGGCACTTTTCGAGATCTTCAATGGTTAAAATTTAATATGTACGGTTAATTTATGGCCGTCATCACATGTATGAAGTTTCGAGTCAATCGGATGGCAGAAACCATGTGATCTTGCATTCTAGACCAATTTCGAGCCTCTTTAGCGTGAACGACTTGATTTCCTTGGGTCCCTGGCATGTGAATTCTTCAATATTGGTCCTATGGAGTCCATCCCTCGCTATGGTTACTTCAGAGCGTCAAATCTACGCTTTTAATATCCTTTTTCAATCAACGCTCCTGATTTCGTTCTGTAATAAAAACACAATTAAAATATGGCATTAAGCATTATCATATACGTAAAATCAGGTAATAGTTGGGGTTTGATATGTAATATTTGACCCTCATCACCATGCCTAGTATAAAACCTACAACATAGTAATCTCCTCCCATAGGCATCATTACTTTCTTACAAACTCATGATGGCTTCTCTCTCTCCTTATCTTTCCTTCCCTCTCATTTTTTTCCCATAGTTAGCAACTCCTCCCTCTCCAACATCCATTTTTTTCTCTCTTCTCCAGCCCCCTAACCCCCATCATACTCCCAATCCCTCTATTAGAACTACATCTCCACCATTGAAATCCATTCCTTACTCCAAGAGCTTCATTGAGTAGAAGTTTGGGAGTGAGATCACAAGTTGGTAACTATGATCTTGCTGAATTAATTTTTTACCTTTAAATCTTCTTATTTCTTCTTGTGTGGATCATATGGGACCTACCAATCCATGGTGGGGATCCCATTTGACCCCATGGATGTGGCCCTTTGGCCCATCGTACATGCATATCATGATACATGATGAGGCCATTCTCCATGGACCCCATCATGATGTATTGTATCATCCACTTCATTTTAAGGGCATTTAGACCTTAGAAGTCATGTTGGGATGGCATCCAAACCACCCATTCTAGTCATAAATCATGCATGCATTAGTTTAATGTTACTTGTTCAATTAACATAGTTGTATGGTTGAGATTTATTCTTGGGAGGGCCCATTAGTGGCAGGGCCCTATCCCATGGCTGGATTGCCTCTTCCTTCTTCTCTTTTCTTTGATGTGTGGATGATGATGTGTGTGTGGCCCACTTGGTGGGCCTAGGATGTCTCAAAAAAAATTCAATAAGGTGGGATGCCCATACCACCCAACTCCATGATCCTTGGACACCTTAATCAATGCATGCAATTATCCTAGTCTTAGTCCATGATCTAGACATATGTGGGGCCGACCAAGGAAGGCCACACATTCTTTTTATTGTTGAGATATAGGCTGATATGTCCAGCCATGTATTGCTGCATAAAAATCTGAAATGTTACATGGACCGTCGTGTTCAATGTTTGACATGGATTTTGGATCATGATTTTCACTATTGTCCTTATGATTATGGGGTGTAATGAGAAGGTGTGGACCATACCTTGAGGTATGGTGGGTCACACCTCAAATGGCCCATGAAATGGTACCCAAAAAGGAAGGCCCATAGGGGTGGGCGGGCTGTCAACCCCACTTGTATAGAGCGAAAAACACAAACTTTAGCTTGGTTTCTCTCAGGGGTGGGTGACTTTTGTGGACCCCACCTTACTTTATTTTATGAAAAAATATTAAACATCCATTTTTTCCCTCCTAGATGAAGTTTGGGCCCACCTTATTGGATAAACAATGCATGGACAACAACATTTCACCCTAGAAGATTGTAATTTCGAATTTAATTAAAATACTTTTGAGTATTCAAAAATCATGAAAATTTATAGAGAGGTGGTTCACCTATGGTAGGACTCACCTACCAAATTTTAAGGTCAACGTACCCCTGTGCACACCATGGAAATGGTTGGACCATCCCACCATGTTGGGATGTCCAGTTTAACTAGATTTTCTAGATAGTCTGTCTTATTTAAATTAATTAAAATACTTTTGACCATCTAAAAATAGTGAAATTTTGTGGAGGTGTGGAGCACCCATAAAAGGACCACATTACAAAATTTTGGGGCCATCAGGCCCCTGTACTGACCGTGGTGCATCTTAGAGTGACCCACTAAGCTGGGATGCCCAGGCTGGGGCGTCAAGCCTTCGCTAGCCGTCTAGGCCACTTTATGGGCCCACCTTAATATATTTTGTCACGCCCCAAACTCAAAAATCGGATTCACAGGAATCCCGATCATCGAATCCGGTACCGACAGCCTCCATAGTACCCCATTCTTAGCTCCTAGTATTCATATGCCAGATTCCGATCCTAGGATCCTATAAGGAGGATATTTTTTTTTAATATACATTTAACTCGCAATAAGCATAACCACATGATTACCCAATTCAAAAAGGCAACATTATCATCACATATCCACTAATATAATCAGTTGAGTACCATGATGGAAGGAAATACATAAATAAAAATCAAGCTCCAGAAGACCGTTGTACGCTCTAAGCTCAACACTGCCGCAACTTAACATCGCCTGCATGCATCTATCGTGCATAAGCTTATAGAAAGCTTAGAGGGTGGTATAAGTATGTGCACAAGGTAAGTGCCAAGTATTCAATACAATGCCATAATCGTACAATACTAAAAATACTAGTAATCTATAAATTATACAATGTCTAAATAAGCAGAATTACTGATAAGATCATGAATTATCAGAGTAAAAAGAATACTAACAAGATCAGGAATTATCAGAGTAAACAGAAATACTGACAAAGTCATAAATCACACGATAACAAAGTAAGCAGAAATACTGACAAGTGCATGATTCATACAATATTAGAATATTTAATAAAAATCAACTATACAAATGAGGAGTCATAGAGAGCCAAATATCAAATGCAGAGGATGCAATGCAATATACATTCCTGATGAGTAACACAAACAGCGTTAGTCGTACCATATGCCGCGGATGTAATGTAACATGTAGTGCGAATGGAATGACCATGCTGGAGTCTGAAGTCGGGATGATAGTACGTAGTATCGCAAGAAATAGGGTCCATCACAAGGGACTTCTATCCAAACTAGTCCCATACCTAAATTTGGATAGTCAGAATCAATGTGGTAAACTCCTGATCTCAGGTTAGTCATGCACCTCAACCGAATTCCTGGTCATTGTAAAGGTACACGTAATAATTAGTTGCGCACCACCAGCCCGAGTGGATAGTGAATGAATGAATGAATGAGTATGCAACTCCTGATCAATAAGTCCACATATCAGTACGGTTCATCTATGGGATCATCACAATAAGTCCACATATCAGTACGGTTCATCTCTGGGATCATCACCAGAGTTTAGTACACTCCAAATGGCACTGCCCCTCTCCCAGCAGCACAGTCTAAGTGAGCGTAAGAAACCTCACTATTTGCCTAGCCAATAGTCTGCCAATACTTATTTGGCACGTCGATAGCAAACCCATTCACGAGCTGGTTAAACTCAGCCTAGCTATGCCCCCTACCCTCGGGCTGGTAAGGCCACACCCCCTCCCAACCGACCACGACACAGTGGAAGACGCGGCCTCCTAGTATTCGGCACTCAGGCGCTCATGTATCCACTCAGTCTCGACATTGGGGCGTCTCCTGGCCACTAAGGTTTAGAGATTTTTACCTAGGGACATCTATGGTGCCCGTATGTTAGAACCAAACATTTTCGGTGTCCCATCTGGCCATCCACAATATGCCTATGGAGGCAATGGCCCTGATGTCGTTAGGGCATACAGTAGTCATAATACATAATGCAAGATACATGAGTTATACAATCTAGTCATGCATCAATCCTACACATACTACGCTCATGTGAGATAACCTCTGCCTATCACGAAGTCTCATAGCAACATGCTCAGTGACATATGCAATGGTCAATCACATCTCATAACAAACATTCAAATGATGTGTATGGGCATGTATCATGATACTATGCTGTCACATACTCATAATCGATATCAACAATCGGCCTCGACAATGTGGACATTTAACCAATGTTGCCACCAAGGAATGACCCGTATAGAATCAAACATATAATGGGCCCACGCCTCACACAAAGGCCTAATATATGACACATTGGGCATTACTTAAGGGCCACATATACACAATAGGTGGGCCCTGCTCATGGGCCTCAAATACATGACATGTGGGCCATGTACATGGGTCTCGAATACATCAAATAGGTCATGCATCATGGGCCTAATATCCATCACAATGGACCTTACCCATGGGCCACGAATACATCACAATAGGCCTTGCCCATGGGCCTTAAATACATCACAATGGGCCTCATCACATAGGCCTCATATATATCACATTGGGCCTTAAACACGGGCTGAATACACATCACAGCGAGCCTCAAATACGGGCTACATATACATCACATTAGGCCGCGACAATCGAAATCGGCAATCGGCCATAATAATCGAAATCGGTAATCAATAATCGAAACGAAGGTGGGGTCCATAAATGGACAGCCGATGATGGTCCAAGCATTATCTATGGGCCCATTTATTTGGGTTAACCCACTAGAGAATGATGAGAATGGGCTTAACCAGGCTTAAGGAAAGGTCACAATGTGAACATCCAACCATCATTACCCATCAATGTGGACATTTAACCAACATTGCTCCCAAGAAGTAGTCCACATAGAACCAAACACATAGTGGGCCCATGGCCTCGTACAAGGGCCTAATATACATCAAATGGGCCACACCAACGAGTCGCATCACATGGACCTCAAACACATCACAATGGCCTCACTTATGGCCCTCATATACACCACAGGTGGGCCTTACACCTGAGTCTCAAATACATAACATGTGGGCCCTACAAATGGGTCCATTATGCATCAAATGGGCCACGCATCTAAGCCTTGAATACATCAAGTGTTGCATCATATGGACTTAGAATACAACTCAATGGGCCATGCCAAAAAGGGCCATAAATACATAACAGGTGGGCCCTGCACATGGGCCTAATATACATAACAGGTGGGCTCTGTACATGGGCCTCAGATACATCATACGAGCCATAACCCATGGGCCTTAAATATGACAAGTGGGCCACATCAATGGGCCGCACCAATGGGCCTCATATACATCACAGTCGACTGACACAAAGGCTTCACATATGTCTCATTGGCCTCATATAAATCAATGAGCCGATCAAATGGGTCGAATCAAAGGGGCCGAATCAAAGGGCCGAATCAAATGGGTTGATTCAAGTGGGCCGATTCTGATACACCATACATCCCTTGTTAGAGACTATTGTAGAGCATAAAAATAATGAATCATGTTCAAAGGATCATTTGGACCATGCCACAAATGACAGTGGTGATAATGATTTCCACCGTTAAATTCCAATGGGCTCACCTTAGCATTTGGTTCCCATCCATACTGATCATAAGGTTACAAAGACCTAGGTATAGAGGGGAAATAAATATCACATTGTCCAACATCCAATAACCCAAAGGGGTTTTCCATGGTGGGCGTTCATCCCACTGTTTTCTACAGGGTGGTCCATTTGATATTAGATCTGACTTATTGTTGGTCTCATTAAGACTAGATCGCTAAATAGATGGGCGGTTGGATGGGACAATCCATCAGAGTGGGGCCCTTAAAGCACGCCGGATGGATGGATGGCGTGGATGTGATACACCCATCGGTGGTGGGCCCCATCTGCCACTGTCCAGATGGATGATGGAATAAACATATACATTTATGGTGGATCCCACCCGTCCAGCGTGCTGGATGGTGGATGACACTAAGGAAAAACGGTGGGGTCCACCACTTGCTTACGTCAAGGACCCCAGCTATGATATATATATATATATATATATATATATATATATATATATATATATATATATATATATATATATATAATTGTTATAAACATATTTTATTATTATTATTATTATCATTATTGTTGTTGTTGTGTAATGGTCCAGTGTCCAGAGGATCCGGACGCTCTGCACGGTGTGGAGTTGATCCACTTATCATGGTGGGTCCACAAAATTTGGATGGGCAGCATGGGTATAAAACCCATACATCAAGTGAGTAGGCCCACTGTCTAGCCCATCTGGACGGTGGGATCAAGGCATGTATATCATAAGGGGGGCCCATAAATGTACGGTTGAGATGAAACACATCTCATGTGGACCCTACATGTGCTAAGACATGATGCAGCAATACGCTACTGGTGTGAGATGCACACACAGCACCAATCCTTTCCAATAGGGTGGGTCCCACGTGGGCTACGAAGATGTAAGTCATATACATTAAACATGGCCATGCCCTGCACGTTCAGCACGTGCAGGGTGGCCCTATGGGTGGACGGTCTGTACATAACACAGACCATATGGTCAGACCCTACAAAATCGGAAGTCAATACAGCAGCTATATAGCTGCCGTACACCAGCTAATTCATTTCAAAGAGGTGAGTCCCACATGGGGCCCACAAATCTGTAGTTCACAAATCTAACCCATCCATTATGTGCGTCCCACTAGATTAAGGGGTCAGACGAAGTTTCAAGTGCATCCAAACCTCAGGTGGACCCCCGAAAATGCTTTTATATGATTTAGCATATCTTCACATGATTGAAGATGGTGTGGGTCACCTGAGAACTGTATATGGCTAATTCTTAAAGTGACCCGCTAGTTAAGGGGGACCCATCAAATACACGGTGTTGATATTCTTACACATCACGATGGGGCCCACAGATGGGACCCCCTACCTCCAGCGTACCACTGTAGGACGCTACTGCAGCATCCTCTGGACGTGCAGCAACAGCTCCTGCTGCATTGTCTGTTGTTTTTTTTTTTTTTTGAAAACCAAATTTGTTGTGGTTTTTCATACATGGGGCCTGCATAAGCAAAATCCATCCCAGCCATTAGATTCCGTGGCTCAAGACCATTTAAATGATCCCAATATGCAGCAATGTTCTAACTTATCGAAGCATCAGGGTGACTTTTAATAGTAAAAAGACTGTTTTCTATGGTATGGCCTACCAGATAATCAGATTCACTTCATTTTTCGGCTCAACGCCTAAAATGAGCTGAGAAATGGAATGGACAATGTAGATTTGATCTGTGCATCAAGGTGAGTCCTACATGAGTGGTCCACCCAAAATCTTAAGTATAATATATTTTATTTTAGTTTTTTGTTAGTTGTTAGCACACACCCCTATCAATACATGCACTCCATGTTAGCCTCCATCACGTCTAGCATCCAGGGACGCTGGATGGCATAGATATAACACAAGCATCATGGTGGGTCCCATATGGAACCATGCACTTCACATTGAGGTGGGTCCACACGTGTGGGACCCACCATCCTTGAATAAAATGTATATTTGTGTATTTCCTTCAATTAGGCCTGCCTAAATGGACTGCTAAGTAGGCCCACTAGGTAGACGACATGGATGTGAAACATATCACAAGGTGGGCCACGATCAAACACACAAAAAAAAGGGAAAGAGAGAGTGTAAGACCCGTATCTTAGTCCATACCGTTTCGTAAACTTCCGTGGTCTTACCGGTCGAATTCTGGCAACCTTCGACCCTTAACTGATATCGACGCGCGACCCTGATTCATATGCCGACAACCCGAGTTGACTCAACCCAAGACCACTACTATAGCGACCGCGCTGTCGCTGCGGTCCAATGCCGCGACTCGCGCGCCGAGGCGATACCCTGGTCAAGAGTTGTAGACCGACGTTCGGTGCGAGGAAACGTCATGCATTGAGAAACCCAAGAGAATCTCTATGATGTGTCACATCAATCACATCAATCCCATCAATCAATCAATCCATCAATCCATCACATGTCAAGTACACATCCCTTTCACCCATTCCCAAGCAACCACAAAAGTCAAGCTTTTTTTACAAAGCCCATACCTCTCTTACACAAAAAGCCACAAAAGTCAAGCTTTTCTTGCAAAGCCCATACCTCTCTTACACAAAAGGCCTCAAAAGTCAAGGATTTCTTACACAACGATCACTCACCACATCCATCCATCACTCTCTCTCTCCCTTTACAACCCTCTCTTTCTCTTTCTCATTTCAAACTCAAGAAAATCCCAAACACCTCCATACGTATGAAATTTCTCTAAGCTTCCTAAGCTCCAAATGTGGCCCACTTTCCTACCCCATCATCTCCCATCTCAACCCTCCATTCCTCATCTCATCCATTGAAATCCAAGCTAAGGTGCCAAGGAACCCCTAGGAGAAAGAAGATCGGACGGTGGGTGCTAGATCATACTAGTTTTTTCTGTTTTTGAGATGGGCCAAGTGAGGCCAACCGATCAATGGTTTGGATCTCACTTGGGACCCTAAGTTGTGGTCGATGAACCACTTGGATCATCATGATCATTCCATGATGGGGCCATTCTCCATGTACCCCATCATGATGTTTATTTCTTTAGAAAGGTCATCTAGACCATCCATATTGGTGGGAAAAGGATCCCCACCGTTGATTTTAAATTTTGGTGGTCCCATGTGTTAAGGGACCCCTCCGATTGTATAATTTCTTCAAGGGAGGGCTCATAGTGGCGGAGCCCTCCATCACAAAGCGTGTCCCACTCTCCATGTCTCTCTCCCTCTTTATTTCTTTTTATTTTGTTTTATTTTATTTTATGCAATAGGGTTGTGTGGCCCACTTGAATGGACCCCACCTTGAGATATTTATTTTGTTCAAGTTTTATTCAAGTGGGGCCCACCTTATACGTTGTACCCACGTCACCCATCAGTGGTGGCCCACTTCATCAGGGCCCACCACAATGTATTTAAAAGAACCAAACCATCCAGCGTCTGGGATGCTGGACGTTTCAAAAAAAAAAAGGGAAAGAAGAAAAGGAGGCCTTTGGGTGGTCCACTTGCTTAAGCCCCACCGTGATAAATATAAACAATCCAAGCCGTCCATCCTCTTACCCATCCCGTTTTAGGCATTGAGCCAAGTGATGGGGCTGGTTGGAAGGTCTGGTGGGCCATAGCATTAGAGAGTTGCACCCTTACCATTCAAGATCATTATCTTATTTTATTTTACTTTCCAATCATCAAAAAAATTCAAACTCTAGACTCTTTAGGCTCGTCTTAAGCCAGGGAAACTAATGGACGGAGTGGATTCTCATGATGTGGACCCCACACGACGAAAGCCCCAGAAAATCGAGTTTTCCCATTTTTGTGCAAGAGGCGCTGCCTCTGCCTCTCTGACAAGGAGCAGCTGCACGCTGCTGCGTGTAGCATCTGCGGGCGGGCGGCCAGCTAGCCACCCACGACTGCTGCCGTGGGCCCCACCATGATGTATATGTTAGATCCACACCGTTCATGAGGTGGGTCCCCTCCGCAGGTGGGCCCCCTCCAAATTTCAACTCGATCTAGAACTCAGGTGGCCCACACCACAGGAAACAGTGGAATTGAATATCTACGATTGAAATCTTTTTGGGGCCCACAGAAGTGTTGGATCAAGCTAAAATTTATGTTTTCCCTTCATCCAGGTCCGAGTGACCTTATGAATGGGTTGGATGGCACCTAAACATTATAGTGGGCCCCACATGGGACCCACAATGATGTATGTATTCTAAGTCCACCGTCCAGGCGGACGGTGGCACCCACCTTAATGTATTTGTACTCCCACCGTCTAGCGGACGGTGGGGCCCTTGGTGAGATTTGTGTTCGATCCTCACTGTCCAGCGATAGTGGGACCCACCATGATGCATGTGATGCATCCAGACCGTCCATCCACTTGGTGAGATCATTTTAAGGCATGAGCTGTTGGTTGGGTGAGCCACTCATGTATGGGTTAGGCCCATTTGATTTATAATAGGCCTATGGGCTAGGCCCATTTGAATTACAAAAGGCTTATGGATTAGGCCCATTTGATTTATGAAAGGCTTATGGGTTAGGCCCATTTGATTCATATAAGGCCTATGGACTTGGGCCCACTTGATATGTAAAGCCTATTGGCTTAGGCCCACTTGATATTTAAGGCCTATGGGTTTAGGCCCACTTGATATGTTTCAAGTCCATGGGACTAGGTCCATTTGATATATCCCAAGGCCTAGGGGATTGGATCCATTTGATGTATTCTAAGGCCCATGAAATTGGACCCATTTGATGCATTTTTAAAGCCCATGGAAGTAGGCCCATTTGATTCGTATAAGGCCTATGGGTTAGGCCCATTTGATCTATGTAAGGCCTAGGGGTTTAGGCCCACTTTGATATGCATGCAAGGCCTAAGGGTTAAGGCCCATTTGGTGTACATATGGGGTTCAATTGGTGTGGCACATTCGTTACCTTTAAGACCCATGAGTTAAGCTCATTTGATGCAATCCAAGGCCCACGGGTTTTGACCCATTGCAATGCACATAAGACCCATTGGTGTGACCCATTTATGTGGCCCATCTGATGAATAAAAGGCCCATAAGATATGGCCCATTTGATATATATGTAAGGCCCAATGGGATGAACCTACGGTTCATTGCAATGTGTAATTCCAATACAGACTAGGTAGCGATGTTTACAAAGATCGTGCCTTGGGAGCAATGTTGGTTTGACGTCCACATTGCGAGTGTAATGTTGGTTGGATGTCCACATTACGACTCTCCTTAGGGCCCATTACTGGGCCGTACTTGCTGTGTATAGTCCGTCTAGGCCCATCTGCGTTGTAAGAATGGTTCATCACTCATTTACATGTTTAGTATAGTTTCATGACTCATGATCATACGCATCATATGTATGCTTGATATGAGGATTGATTGATCATAGATATGCCTTCGGGCAGGTTGTTTATGGGCTCCTGATTAGGCGATTTTACCTTACATGAGCGCACGATATGCACAGGATTTGTTGCATGACTGGATAGCGTGAATCATGCATTTCGCATTTATGTGACATGGTTATTGTACGCCCTAGCGACATCAGGGCCGTAGCCTCCACAGACGCATCGTGGTTCGCAGGATTGGATACCGAAAATCTTATTCTACATGGGGTGCTATAGATATCCCTGGGTGAAAGTCCCTAAACCCTTATGGTACCAAGAGGTTGCTCCAACGTTTAGACTGAGTGGGTAGATGAGCGTTGAGTGTCGATTACCAGACGGTTGCTTTCTCTACTGTGTTGTGGTCGGTTGGAAGGGGGTGCGGCCTTACCTGCCCGAGTGTAGGGGGCAATGCTAGGCTGAGTATGACCAGCTCGAGGAATGGGTCCGCTATCGACGAGTCACGCCCGATATTGGCAGATGGATAGTGAGGTCTCTTCCACTTACCTTATTGCACGCGATGTGGCGGCAATCTGGTTTAAAGTGTACTAGACCCCGGTGATATTCCATATTTGAGCTGTATTGATGTGTGGACATAGATGAGGATCTGTATGCTTGAGTTGCACTGCACATCGCATGGCCTTGGGGTGGCCGATACCATTCATGTCTTGCATCGCATAGCCTTGGTATGGCTCATGATATTATGGATCCATCTACATATTCCGCATTACTCTGACATTGCATGATCATATTACTACCTTGCGCACACACTTTCACCACCCTCTAAGCTTTTTATAAGCTTTTGCACGACTGTTGCGTGCAGGTGGCGTTGGTTCATAGCAGCGCTGAGGCAGGAGCACGTTGCAGATCGTTTTGGAGTTTTTGTTCTTTACCATTGTATTTCCCTTTATCCTCATTGTACTTGTAAAGTTTTTTATCATAGTAGAAATGTAATGGAGTTCTTGGTTGTTGTTTGTGGGTTATGCCATTGGTTATGCTTATTACGAATCAAACTGACATTGAAAATCCTCCTCGTAGCATCCCAGGATCGGAACCTAGCAAATGAGAGCTAGGAGCCGAGAATGGGGTTCTACGGAGGCTTTCGGCGTCGGATTCGGTGATCGGGAATTTTGTGAGCTTGGTTTCTGAGTTTGGGGCGTGACAGAGAGAGAGAGAGAGAAGAGAGAGAGAGAGAGAGAATAGAACACCCACCTCAAGATCTCTTCGTCCTTCTTCCGCCAACATGATCTAGGGCTCCAAGGAGATAATTTCAATGGTCGAGATGCTCTTAGGATGGTGGAGATAGGAAGTGGGAAGTGGGCCACACATGGCTTCTCATGGGGAGGCTTGGGCGATTCTTGCTTGGAGAATGTGAGAGAGAGAGAGAGGGAGGGAAGTGATGGGAGAGGGATGGGTGAAAGGTAATGAGTGTACTTGTTGTAAGGGAAAGTTGACTTTGGAGAGGGGTGATTGTACTGGGGATAGTTACTTGTACTTGACTTAATTTGATTGATTGATGTGATGCTTCATAGAGATTCTCTCGAAATTACAATGTGCGGTGTTTTCCTCAAACTGAATGCGGGCCCACATCTCCTGGCCTGGGCATAGCCTCATTGCGCGAGATGCGGCAACGGTGCGGTCGCATTAGTACAAGTCTCAGGTCGAGCCGACTCTGATATATGGGACACGTCTCAGGATCAGCGCAAACGCCAACAACAGATCACGGGTCGTCAAAATTCGACCGGGAGGACCGCGGAGGCCTATGGAATGGTACGGGCTAAGATACGGGTCTTACATATTTTATATCCCACCATTTATCCATGTGGGGTCCATAGGGGCAATGATCATTCTCCCTCTATAATTTTCTAATTTTGGGGCCTATTGGATGAGTTTTTGGACCAAATACCTAGGCTCGTAGGACTGCCCATCATGGGACATCTAGCCCATTGGGCTGCTACTGGACATCCAGTCCCGCAGCATGGCCCATATGATTTGTGTTCCATCTACTCCCTTTATCTGGTGGACCCCCCTATGACATGTATAGGTCACCAGGAACTAAAATAAACATATAATTTAATTAAAATAAACATATAATCTGACATTGCTAGCAATGTCAGATTGTGGGTGGGCTGGAATTTCAGCAATAGGCCCATGGTTGCTGCCCTTAAATAGATGTTTTGGGGTAGCATGGCCCACTAAATTTGGGGATATTGTTACACATATTTTACCCTATTTTTTAATTAGATTTTGGGCTTAATTAGTGCATACTTAAGGCCCACTCCAATTGGGATTTATTTGAAACAATGTTCATAATTGCATGTTGGGTTTACTAGGCCCATTGACTTAGAATTTTCTTGATGGACCCCTGGCTCTTGGGCTTATAAATAGTACACTATTGTGATGGGTTTCATGGACCAATACTCAAGTAGTTGGGCCCTTGCTTGCTTATTTAAAATAAATCCATGCTTGGGCCAAGATGTGAGGCCAAACGTGCTTGTTTTAAATGTAAGGATTACCCATATGTTTGAAAGAATGGGCTGACCATTAGGCTCACCACAATGAGTGGATTCATGACCTTTATGGTTAGGCCCAAACCTTGTTTAAGGGCCCATCATGTTGCCTAAGTGTTGGGCCTTGTGTACGGCCCACTAAGCCCAAATTATTGGGGCCTTGGGTCTTGTGTCATATGCATGTAGTTAGCGGGCTACCTTTTGGGACCCAGTCAAGGTTGGATGTCCTCCTTGGTGAACCCAAGGTAGGCCCATAAGACCCTTATTGGTGGTCGAAGGCCCACCTTAGACCTTGTTAGGACCATTTCCTCCATTAAGACTTTATGACTCTCTTAGCTTGTGGGTCACCCCAAAGTATTGGGCCCCCACGAAAGGACTTCACTTCTTCTTAGAGTACCCGTCTATGTGTCTAGACCTTATCCCTCCTTGGAAAGGAGGAATATATATTCTATAATTAGTGCACTTATATTATTGTGACCCATATGCATCATCCATGTGAATTGATTACATTGTATGGTGGTCATAGAGGGATAGAGTTTCTCCCCTTGTGCACATTGAGTGCCTGAAACTTGTGCATGATCTGTATGTGTGACTCATGCATTGGCATCACATTTCATAATAATACCACCCTTGCTTCATTAGGGCCTTGCCTCTGCAGGGACATTCGTGGATGGTTGTATACGTGGACACTGAAAATCTTATTTGAGCATACCGGGTGTATAGGATGCCCAAGGGTGAAATTCTCAAAACTTTCACGGTACCAAGGATCTGCCCCAACGTCATGACCGAGTGGAAACTATAAGCGCACGAGGGCCTTATAACATTATGCCTTGACTCCCACTGTTGTGTAGTTAGTTGGGTAGGTGTAAGCCCCATATCTTAGACCGTACCGCTCAGTAGGATTCCGCGATCTTTCCGATCGAATTCCAGCAACCTCGACCCTTAACCGGCATTTGAGCATGACCCTGATTCACACGCCGTTAACTCGAGTTGACTCAACCCAAGACTTGTGCCGTAGCGACCGCGCCATAGCCGTGGTTCCAATTCCGTGACTCGCGTGCCAAGGCAATACCCTGGCCAGGAGATGTGGGTCAGAGTTCGGTGCGAGGAAAACACCACACGTTGCAAAACCTAAGAGAATCTCTACGACTTGTCACATCAATCATCAATCAATCAATCCCATCATGTCAAGTAAGCATCGCCTTTCATCCATTCCTGAGCAACCCTAAAGTCAAAAAGTTCTTACACAAGCCCATACTTTTCTTACACCATTTGCCACAAAAGTCAAAAAGTCTCTTACACCCATCACTCACCACATTCATCACTCCATCAACCATCATTCTCTCTCTCTCTTTACAACCCTCTCTCTCCTTTATTTTTAAATTAGTTTTCCCAAGCAAGAGAGTTCCATACGTCCAAGCTCTTCCACTCCAAGAGAGCCACAATTGTGGCCCACCTTTCCTACCCTTTCATCTCCCATCTCAACCATCCAAACTTATCTCCTCCGTTGGAATCGAAGCTAAGGAGCTAAGGAAGCCTAGGGTGCAAGAAGAAGCTGGTGGGTGATCTTTAATCTTCATTTTCTTATATTTTTGTGATGTAAGGGCCCACTTATGGTGGGACCCACCTTGATGAAGGCTTTGTATTAAAGAGGGGCCCATAGTGGCGGGGCCCTCCATCTTCGCCGATCTCTCTCTCTCTCTCTCTCTCTCTCTCTCTCTCTCTCTCTCTCTCTCTCTCTCTCTCTCTCTCTTTCTCTCTTTCTCTCTCTTTCTATGATTATGGCCCACCTAATGTGCGTGTATCATCCATACCATCTACCGGTGGACCCCATCTATGTGGGACACACCATGATGTTTATATGTCATCTCAACCGTCCATAGGGGGCCCACCTTGAAATGGCTAATAGTGGGGGTGGCTGCCTATGAATTATGATTTGACATGGGCCCACCCAGCTCCATAGCTCTGGTGGTAGACCGAGTGAAAGATGCCTCGTTTCAACACTGGAGGTCTTGGCATTGATCCATGTGTGAGGTGGTTAACATGGAGTGTGTACTAGCAATGGGTGTAGCTAACAGAGGAGTGTGTTGACGGTGGGGTCCCCACTCCCGTCCTCCACCCACTCAAATGGGCCACAACATGATGTATGTGCTCTATCCAAACCGTCCATTGCACCTGGACGGTGGGACCCTGTCCTAATGGGGCCCATTTCCACACCCAAAACCATAGCTCAATTGGTAAACTAGGTGAAAGACTCCTTGTTTCAACTGGGACCCACGTCCCATAGCTCAAGTAGTAGACAGAGTGAAAGATACCTCGTTACAACGCTGAGGTCAGCGGGGTCCATGGGACCCATCCTAGCCATGCCGTCCACCATTTGTTGGGCCACACCGTGGTGTGTGTGGAGTGTCCACCGTCCAAGGACGGTGGCGCCCACCCCACGTGTGGGGTAAAATCATGATGTATGTTACTGTCCAGGCCGTCCACGACCCGGACGTTATATATATAGAGTATATTATATTATATATATTATATATTATATTAGATTATATATATAATATATTATATTATATAATATATTTGTTATTCTGGTAGGCCCTATGTGGGACCCACCTCTGTTTTTTTGTAGAGCAGAAAAAGTAAAAGAAAAAGAAAAAAGTAAGAGTAGTTATGCTTCTCGTACAACAGCACACTCACTCTCACTCACTCACTCTCTCTCTCTCTCTCTCTCTCTCTCTCTCTCTCTCTCTTAACATCAGCGTTAGATCCGTGGGTCCCATCTGTTTCACCCTCACCATCTATCTATGGGATCCACCATGGTGCATGTGTTGTATCCAAACTGTCCAACCATCAGTGAGATCATTTTAGGACATGGGGTAAATGAGTGAGATCCATAGTTCAAGTGGACCCGACCTTGATATGTTATGAGGCCCATCTTGATCTATTTATGGTAGTTCATTGGGGCCCACTTTGATGTGGATGTAAGGCCCATGTTATGAGGCCCATTCGATGTATTCGTGGCCCGTGGTTAAGGCCCACTTTAATATATATATATATAAGGCCCATGTTACGAGGCCCATTTTGACGCATTCTAAGGCCCACGGGTTATGGCCCATTGCAATGTACATAAGGCCCATTGGTGCAGCCCATTGATGTGGCCCATTGATAAATATAAGGCCCATGTGATATGGCCCATTTGATGTATTTAAGGCCCAACGGGATGTCCCTAAGGTCCATTGCAATATGTAATCCCACATGGTTTGCGTAATGATGTTTATGACGGGCTATGCCTTGGGAGCAATGATAGTTTGACGTCCACATTGCAAGTATAATGTTAGTTGAATGTCCACATTACGACTCTCCCTAGGGCCCACTGATAGGCCTGTACTTGTTGTGTGTAGACCGTCTAAGCCATCTGCGTTGTAAGGATAGTGCATTACTTTATAATATGTTTAGTATAGTTTTATGATTCATGATCATACGCATCATATGTATGCTTGATATGAGAAGTGACTGATCATAGCATATGCCTTCAGGCAGGTTGTTTAGGGGCTCTCAGATATGCGGTGTTGCCCTACATTAGTGCAAGATGCGCGCGGGATTGCTGCATAACTGGATAGTGTGATTCATGCAATTCGCATTACGTGACATCGTTACTGTACGCCTTAGCGACATCAGGGCCATAGCCTCTATAGGCGTATCGTGGTTGGTAGGATTAGATACTGAAAATCTTATTCTACTCGGGGTGTTATAGATATCCCTGGGTCAAAGTCCATAAACCCTTATGGTACCAGGAGGTTGCTCCAACGTCTAGACCGAGCAGGTGCTTGAGCACCGAGTGTCGATTATCAGAAGGCTGCGCTTTCCACTGTGTCGTGGTCGGCCTTACCCACCCGAGTCGAAGGGGCTAAGCTAGGCTGAGTTTGACCAGCTCGAGGGGTGGGCCTGCTACCGACGAGTTGAGCCCGATATTGGCAGGGGGATATTGAGGTCTCTTCCACTCGCCTTATTTCGCACGATTTGGTGATAATCTGGATTAGAGTATGCTAGACCCCGGTTATATTCCAAATTTGAATTGTATTGCATGTGGACTTAGATGAGGATTCATATGCTTGAGTTACATCTCGCATCGCATGGCCTTGGTATGGCCGACATCATTTATGCCTCGAATCGTATGGCCTTGGTATGGCCAACAGTATTCATGGATTCATCAGCATATTCTACATTACTCTGATATTATATAATTATATTACTACCTTGCACATACACTTTCACCACCTTCTAAGCTTTCTATAAGCTTATGCACTACCGTTGCGTGCAGGTGACGTTGGATCGCAGCAGCGCTGAGGTTTGAGCACGACATAGATCAGCTTGGAACTTTTTATCCATTATCATTGTATTTCCCTTTATGCTCATTGTACTTATAAATTTTTTTATCATAGTGCAAATGTGATGGAGTTTTATGTTGTTGTTTGTGGGTTATGCCTTTGGTTATGCTTATTATGAATTGAACTGATGTTGAAAATCCTCCTCGTAGCATCCCAGGATCGAAACCTGGAAAATGGGTACTGGGAGCCGAGAATGAAGTACTATGGAGGCCGTCGGTGCCGGATTCGGTGATCAAAAATTTTGTGAGCCCAGTTTTCAAGTTTGGGGCATGACAGAAGTTGGTATCAGAGCATAACTTGAGAATGACTGAGAACAACATTACATGTCTGATATGAGTTTAGAATGATTAAGTCCCAAAGTTCGGATAGCTTAATGATCTTCCGTTACAGACCCTTAACATGCGTGCCTTTGAGAGTTTTCAAAGTTGATAGGTGCCTTTGTTCTTTCCTGTAGGATAAGATGCCTAGGAGAGTGACTGTAATGCCCGAGAAAAATCCGTACTTGAACTCGAGTACCAACTCGACCAAAAATCGAGTAGGATTAATTCCTTTAGAAAATAAGTGTAAGTTAGCTACCGCAACGCTAGAGTAGCTGGGAAATAGTCCCTGATCACTTTAAATACGTTCTACAAGACCCAAATCGAGTAGAACCAATGACTCTATAATACTCTATAACCTCGAATCAAACTCTAAGCTGGTTTGTTCTCTGGACCACTTTGAAACTTTGTATTGGATCTAGACCACGCGTTGAAAGTCCGATACCTACTATCTTAGACCGTTAGAACCGCCTAGCTGGACTTGACAATCATTTCAAAAATCAAGTCCAACTGACATTCGCAGGCTATTTCATTGAGCTTGGACTAAAGAGAGTAAGAATAGGGACAGATTTGGAATTTGAAATTCAAATCTGGTACACGACTTGACGTGTCAGTATTAAGCGTTCTGACAGACAGAATTCAGCCAAATTACACCCTCAGATCAGGAAAAATTTCTATTTCATATCATGAGACATGCAGGCCTGATCTACGTGCAGTGACCGCTGAACTGAAACTGGACTGCTACGTGTGATCTACAAACACTGATGATCTGAAAATGGGATGAGAGCGACATCCAGTATGCATGAGCTTAAGTCCGATCGCGTTCGGCCAGGGGACCACCAGAAATGATCTTTTGGACCGAAACAGCCCTGAATTGGATATACCCCAAGTATACATTGTACCCGAGCCTATTTTGGGCACATTTGAGCTTATAAAAGGGGTTGAAACCCTCACTCCTCTCTCCCATCCAAATTTAATAAAAACCCTAGATTGGGAGAGAGAAAATGTGAGAGTTTGTGAGAGAGAGTAGGAGAGAATTTTCCTGCCGTTGTGCTACCTGTTGCACGTACTTTAGCAACAGGCTTCAATCACCTGGCCGGTGATTTCTCCACATTTTCAGGTAAGAAAATACCCTAGAAAGTTGCTGATTTAGTGTTTCCTTGGTTTAATAGCAAAGTAGCTGATAGATCTTGTAAATCAGGTTGTCTAGTCGCCGTAGACGAAGCGTATACGCTCCGTTCAAAATGATACGCTTCTAGGAGATAAGGTGCGGATTTTAGACGCTTTGATTGACTGTTTCCAACGCTTTCATTGTCGTTTAATAGTAGATTATCGACGACAATGCCGTTAGACATGTACAACATGTTGTCCGTTTCCTGTTTCGTAAACTGACGAAGAATATGAGATTTAGGGAATTTTAGTCATTTGTAGAAAATACTGTTTTCATCCATAATTTTCTGATGTGATTGACATGGCTTATTGTAGCATTAGAATGTTAGGAATACATGCATAATTAGTTTGGCGAAGAGATTCGCCGAAATGCGCACTTTGAGTCGACATACTATATGTAGACTTAAGTGTGTAGTGTAAGTGTTTGTATAAATGCTTGTATTAGTATGTATTGAATTAAATGGTGTTATGAATTAGTTTGAGATTGATTTCTCAATTAATATGCTGATGTAAATGATTTCCTACATGTTAGCCATATGCATGATTTCATTATATGTATGAAATGCATGTGCTTGATGATTTACTTAAGTTGTATGTTATAACATGTGTTAACATGCTCACATGGTTGTATTTCATTTTAAATACTCTTACATGAATTGCTGATGTGAATTCATAATTGATTGGGACTATCCCTAGTTCAGGCAGTCGGTAACCGAGAAATTTTGTGGTTGGCTTATATTTGCCACGAACGACGCGTCGATGAACACGAGCCGTGTTCTAAAGTTGGCAGCAGTGGTTAGGCCACACGAAGTGTTTTACGCACTTCATGTCGTTCGACTTGAGATGCGATCGTGGTAGTTGAGCCCGTCAAGTAACCCGACTGGCCGTTGTATGTTCACCCTGTATGAATCATAACTTCTTGAACCTAGGGTACTGAACTTACCATTGTAAACCCTGTTAACCATGGTACCTTAATCCACAAAGACTCATGAGCCGGGTATGGTGGTATGGGACACCGTGGTCAAGCTGTCGGCCTACGCTGGGGCCACAAACCTCCCCGTAGTGACCAATGAGCACCTATGTCTCGTGAGCAGATTATAGTGGTATGGGATACTATATTCTTTCTGTCGGCCTACACTGATCAGGCGACGAGTCCTTTGTAGTGACCGTGAGCGTATTCTGAGTCTATGGGAGGCGACGACCCTTCAGTAGCAGTGAGAGTACAGTAGGCCTGTATTGATAAGGTGATGGGGGAGCGGTGCAACGAGTGCGACCAACAGCCCTAGCAGCCCTTACAGCGACCTACAAAATATACATCGTATGAGATTACTAGGAGTGACGACCCTAGACAGGATCTGTGTTGGGATTGATATAAGGGAAGTACCTTAGTTTTCTAATCCTGCTGTTTGAATGGACTAATAACAACTCGGCAATCATATCACCATTACATTGCATGTGCCTGGAAGATGTGGAGCACTGAGCGGGATGCACGCATGCCGCGGGCGTTAGATGATGCCGTATGAGGGAGAACGTCGGTGAGGGCATCTATCATGTCATGTCATATTGCATTAACAACAGTATTAGGATTGTTCGATTTACTGCTTTACTATTATCGCATGATTGATTTGAGAACATGCTAATCTTTGCTCTATGATTCCACTGAGTTGATCACTGACTCCCACGTTATGGGATGGTGTTTGCAACACCCACCAGACCCTGTCTTAGATGCAGGTGATGCAGAGATCCAGGAGGCAGAGCCAAACTATGATGAGGACCAGGACGAGTTCTCATACATGCAGTACCACGACGGCTTTGCTTAGGTGACCTGGGTTGACGGGACTCTTCAGTGGGACTATTTTAAACATTTTATTTTAGTTTATTTACATGTATATGAGACTCAGTGATGTATTCATACTTTAGCGACAGTCGAGATCTACTTTGTTTTTGCATACAGTGATATGTATATTGTTTAGTCTTTCGCTTGCTTTTATCACTGGATCTGGAGTATGAATTGCAGTTTTGGTATACTTTTACTCATGTGAATGCTTTAACTCAGACAACATTGAATCATAATCATTTTTGTTGCATAAGTGACGGTCTGAAACTCGGGAGTTGAGTTTATACACGACCCCCGATTTTCAGGGTGTTACAGTGACCTGATCGACTCCCGCACCACCACCTGAGACTCCTGCTCCACCACTTGCAGCTCCCACCCTACCTCTTATGATGCCCACTCCACCACCAGAGGTTCCTACCGCCCATTCTGAGGATGTTGTTCCTCCACTAGAGACCGAAACGAACCCTACCGTATCCATGAGTGCCTCCCAATTACAGCAGATGTTACAGGCTGTGACAGCTGCACTTCAGGGGCAGGGCAGGCAGCCAATCGTTTCACCCATCCAGGCAGAGCAGAAGTGTGTGAGCGCCCTCCTTCGTGAGTTTCGACGTCTCGATCCCCCACGTTTCCAAGGTGAGCTAGACCCAACAGCAGCTGAAAGATGTCGCTCTGATGTAGAGAAGATATTTGATACGATGGGATGCACGACCGAGCGGTGAGTCTGATTGCTGTATTATTTCTCCATGGTGAGGTTGAGCATTGGTAGACATCAGTCTCCTGAGCAGCAGGCACTAATTTTGTGTGGACATGGAAGGATTTTATGGATCAGTTTAACCGACAATATTTTCCTGATCACTTCCGACGATAGCGAGCGTTAGAGTTCGAGGCCTAGGTGCAAGGTAATATGACAGTGGCTCAGTATGCAACTCATTTTGTAGCACCGTTTAGATTTACACCATACCTTGTAGATGATGAGGAGCGGAGAGCCCACCGATTCAAGGATGGCTTGCATTACGGTCTTAGAGGCCGTGTTATTGGGCATGAGCTCCCGACTTTCGAGGGAGTGGTACTGAAGGCCCAAATTTTTAAGGCTGAGTGGCTGGTTCTCAATTTGATCCCAGTCAGAGGAGAGATCGGAAGAGGCAGATTCCTTCCGATGACTCCCAGCAGTGTTGACCACAGCAGGAGAGGCACGCAGGTCACCCAGCCTTTCGAGCACCAGCAGCACCTCCAACACCAATTTCGAGGCAGTTCACCGGTACCTGTTTTGGGTGTGGTGCGATGGGGCACCGTGTATGGGAGTGTCCCTGCCCCCAATAGCAGCAGCAACAATAGAGAGGTCCACAATAGCCTCCACCACCACCGCAGCAGAGACCCCCACAGCAGCCCCCACCGCCAAGGCCACCACAACAGTAGCATCAGTACCAGCCTTAGAGGTCACGACAGCAGAGGCAGCAGTTTTGACCGCCTCAGCGACCCCAACAGTAGCAGCAGCATGCTCAGAGGGGACAGACACCTCCCCAGCTGGTTTAGGCTAGGTTCTACATGGCTTAGCAGGATCCACAGTCATCTGGAGTCATCGAGGGTATGCTTTTAGTCTTTGCATGTATTGCATGTGTGTTGTTTGATTCTGGTGCATCACATTCTTTTATCACCGAGAGTTTCTATCGATCAACTGGCTTGTCGTTGGATTCTTCTCGTGAGGGCCTATCAGTATTGACTCCCTTAGGGAAGACTACAGTGTTGGGCCAATTTTGCTCGTCTTGCCTCATTCTAGTCGGGGATACCTTTTTGCCTGCCGATCTGTTTGCATTGCCGATGTCCGAGTTCGATGTCATCCTGGGCATGGATTGGCTTACCGAGTACTACTCCATATTAGACTACTCTGTGAGGACAGTCACATTCTGTATACCCTGCGTTTCGCAGTTTTAATTCATTGAAGAGCACAAAGGAGAGCCATTGTCTTGCTTGATGTCTTGCGCCGTTGAGGAGCCTGTTGCCGCTTGTATCGACCAGTTACCTGTGGTTTGTGATTTTCTCGATGTGTTCAAGGAGATTTTGGGATTACCGCCTCATCGACTCACTGAGTTTCAAATTGATCTCATGCCCGGTACCGCGCCTATCTCGAAGGCCCCATATCGCATGGCACAGTTGGAGTTGTAGGAACTACAGAAGCAGTTGGACGAGTTGCGCGAGTTAGGCTTTATCCGTTCAAGCAGTTCACCATGGAGAGCCCCGGTACTCTTCGTGAAGAAGAAGGATGGCTCGTTGAGGCTTTGCGTTGATTACCGCGAGCTTAACAAAGTCACGATTAAGAATAAGTATCTGCTCCTTAAGATTGATGATTTGTTTGATCAACTACAGGGTGCACAGTTCTTTTCAAAGATCGACCTGCGTTCTAGTTATCATCAGATTCGGGTCCGAGAGGAGGACATTCCGAAGACAGCCTTCAAAACACGCTACAATCATTTTGAGTTCCAGATCATGTCCTTCGAACTGACCAATGCACCCACAGTATTCATGAAGTTGATAAATTAGGTCTTCCGCCCATATCTGGATCAGTTTGTTGTAGTATTCCTCGATGACATTATGATCTATTCGAGGACTCGTGAGGAGCATGAGCAGCACCTAGAGATTACCTTGCAGACCCTCCGCGCACACCAGCTGTATGTGAAGCTGGAGAAGTGCGAGTTCTGACAGGAGAAGGTGAAGTCCTAGGTCATGTGGTGACGAGGGAGGGCATCGTAGTGGATCCCTCGAAGGTTGATGCAGTGCGTTAGTGGGACCAGCTTACGAACCCGTCCGAGATCCACAGTTTCCTTGGTTTGGTGGGCTACTACCAGCGTTTCATTAAGGGCTTCTCTCGTATTGCAGCTCCGCTGACCAGGTTGACTCGGAAGGACACAGAGTTTATTTGGAGTGATGCCTACGAACGAGCATTTATAGAGTTGAAGGACCGCCTCACGTCCGCTCCAGTCCTCACTCTTCCCTCTGGGAGTGATAGATTTATTGTATTTACTGATGCCTCACATATTAGTTTGGGTGTTGTCCTGATGCAGCACGGGAGACCAGTGGCCTTCGCGTCTCATCAACTCAAGGTCCATGAGCTGAATTACCCCACGCATGATTTAGAGCTGGCCATAGTTGTCTTTGTACTGAAAGTGTGGAGGCACTATCTCTATGGGTTCAAATTCGAGCTCTTCTCCTATCACAAGAGCTTGAAGTACCTCTTCTCGCAGTCTGAGTTGAACATGAGGCAGAGGCACTGGATGAAGCTCCTGAAGGACTATGATTTCGATCTTTAGTACCATCTGGGTAAGGTGAACGCAGTGGCAGATGCACTTAGACGGCAGCCACGTGGCTTGGTGGTGCATACGATGGTCCAAGAGTGGAAGATGCTCGAGGATATCCCAGCGTATGATTTTGAGTTCGTCCTGCAGTCTTCTATCGTACAGTTATCGAGCCTTTCGATTCAACCCTCTCTTATCGCAAGGGTGATCGAAGCTTAGAAGGATGATGAGTCGTTGCAGAGTTATATGGCTGAGGCTACATCTGAGAGTCAGGCAGATTGACAAATTGGTACAGACGGTGGACTTCACTTTAGAGGCCGATCATGTGTCCCGGATATTCCTAAGTTACGCAGAGATCTTATGACTGAGGCACATCGATCGCGATTTTCTATCCACCCTAGCTCGATGAAGATGTACCGTGATATGAGGTGATAGTATTTTTGGGCAGAGATGAAGCACCAAATTGCCAGTTTTGTGGCCAAGTGTGACATGTGCCAGCGTGTTAAGGCCGATCTTCAGAGACCCCTTGGTCTATTACAGCCGTTGAGTGTCCCGATGTTGAAGTGGGAGCACATATTGACAGATTTCATTATGGGCTTGCCGAGGACTCAGCGTGGTCATGATGCCATTTAGGTTGTTGTGGATCGTTTGACGAAGTCGACACATTTCCTTGAGATGTGTGTGACTTGGTCTATGGACCAGCTTACGAGGTTATTTATCGAGGAGATTGTGAGACTGCATGGCGTTCCAGTCTCGATCGTTTCTGACCAAGATTCAAGGTTCAAGTCTCAGTTTTGGGGGAGCTTCTAGAGAGCGATGGGGACTGATTTACAGCTCAACACCCCGTACCATCCGCAGACCAATGGCCAAACCGAGAGGGTTAAGCAGATCCTTTAGGATATGCTTCGGGCTTGCATGATTAATTTTGGAGGTGGCTGGGATGAGCACATGTGATTGGCTGAGTTCGTATACAATAACAGCTATCAGGCGACCATTGGCATAGCTCCTTTAAGGCACTATATGACAGACCATGCAGATCACCGAGTTGTTGGACCGAGGTTAGAGAGCGTCGTCTCCTACGTCCCAAGCTTGTGCAGGAGACGTCAACGGCTATTGATATCATCAGGCAGAGGATGCGCACAACTCAGATCCAACAGAAGAGTTTTGCCGATCATTGGTGTCATCCCTTAGAGTTTGAAGTAGGGGACCATGTATATCTTAAGGTCTCGCCCATGAAGGGCGTAATTCGATTTGGAGCGAAGGGCAAGCTTGCCTCAAGATTCATAAGACCTTTTGAGATCACTAGGCGCATTGGCGCCGTGGCTTATCGGCTTGCCTTGCCATCTCAGTTGTCTGGCATCCACAATATTTTTCATGTCTCTATGTTGAGGAAGTGTGGGTCAAACATCGTTCCTGTTATTGATTGGCAGCTGTTAGAGGTTCATGAGGACACTTCCTATATTGACCAGCCAATTTGTATCCTTAATCGGAAGGAGCAGGTCCTACGGACCAAGGTCATTTGGTTGGTGAAGGTTCAGTGGGGTCACCATTCTGTTGAGGAGGCTTCTTAGGAGTGCGAGGCCAAGGTTCGAGAGCGTTATCCCCATCTCTTTGATGATTGATCATGCGTTGTATTTTGTATTTTATCTCTGATTGTATAAGATGATGTTATATTTCTTCTTCCTTGCGAGTTATGCCTAGTTACGATGATTATGTAAATTTCGAGGATGAAATTTTTATTAGGAGGGGAGTGCTGTAAGCCCCGTATCTTAGACCATACCGCTACATAGGATTTCACAATTTTTTGGGTCGAATTCAGGCAACCTTCGACTCTTAACCGGCATTTACGCGCGACCCTGATTCACACGTCGTCAACCCGAGTCAACTCAACCCAAGACTTGTGCCATAACGACCGTACCGTCGTCGTGGTTCCAATGACGCGACTCGCACGCCAAGGCGATACCCTAGCTAGGAGATGTGGGCCAGCGTTTCGGTGCGAGAAAACTGCCACGCGTTACAAAACCTGAGAGAATCTCTACGACTTGTCACATCAATCAATCAATCAATCCCATCATTTCAAGTACACATCACCTTTCACCCATTTCCAAGCAACCTTAAAGTCAAAAAGTTCTTACACAAGCCCATACTTTTCTTACACCATTTGCCCCAAAAGTCAAAAAGTCTCTTACACCCATCACTTACCATATCCATCACTCCATCAATCGTCACTCTCTTTCTCTCTTTACAACCCTCTCACTCCTTCATTTTTAAATTAGTTTTCCCAAGCAAGAGAGCTCCATACGTCCAAGCTCTTCTACTCCAAGAGAACCACAATTGTGGCCCACCTTTCCTACCCTTTCATCTCCCATCTCAACCATCCAAACCTCATCTCCTCTGTTGGAATCGAAGCTTAGGAAGCCTAGGGTGCAAGAAGAAGCCGGTGGGTGATCTTTGATCTTCATTTCCTTATATTTTTGTGATGTAAGGGCCCACTTATGGTGGGACCCACCTTAATAAAGGCTTTGTATTAAAGAGGGGCCCAGAGTGGTGGGGCCCCTCCATCTTCGCCGATGTCTCTCTCTCTCTCTATCTCTCTCTCTCTCTCTCTCTCTCTCTCTCTCTCTCTCTCTTTCTCTTTCTCTCTCTTTCTATGATTATGGCCCACTCAATGTGTGTGTATCATCCATGCCATCTACCGGTGGACCCCATCTATGTGGGACACACCATGATGTTTATATACCATCCCAACCATCCATAGGGGGCCCACCTTGAAGTGGCTAACAGTGGAGGTGGCTGCCTGTGAAGTATGATCTGACGTGGGCCCACCCAACTCCATAGCTTTGGTGGTAGACCGAGTGAAAGATGCCTCGTTTCAACACTGGAGGTCTTGGCATTGATCCATGTGTGAGGTGGCTAACATGGAGTGTGTACTAGCAATGGGTGTATCTAATAGAGGAGTGTGTTGACGGTGGGGTCCATGAGACCCACTCCCGTCCTCTGCCCACTCAAACGAGCCACAACATGATGTATGTGCTCTATCCAAATCATCCATTGCACATGGACGGTGGGACCCTGTCCTAGTGGGGCCCATTTCCACACCCAAAACCATAGCTCAACTGGTAAACTGGGTGAAAGACACCTTGTTTCAACGTGGGACCCACGTCCCATAGCTCAAATGGTAGACAGAGTGAAAGATACCTCATTGCAATGCTGAGGTCAGCGGGGTCCATGGGACCAATCCTAGCCACGTCGTCCACCATTTGTTGGCTCACACCGTGATGCAAGTGGAGTGTCCAACGTCTAAGGACGGTGGGGCCCACCCCACATGTGGGGCAACACCGTGATATATGTTACTGTCCAGGCCGTCTGGATGTTATATATATATATATATATAGTATATTATATTATATATATTATATATTATATTAAATTATATATATAATATATTATATTATATAATATATATGTTATTGTGGTGGGCCCTACGTGGGACCCACCTATGTTTTGTTACAGAGCAGAAAAAGAAAAAGAAAAAGAAAAAAGTAAGAGTAGTTATGCTGCTCGTACAGCAGCATTCTCTCTCTCTCTCTCTCTCTCTCTCTCTCTCTCTCTCTCTTTCCCTTAACATTAGTAGTTAGATCCATGGGTCCCATCTGTTTCACCCACACCGTCTATCTATGGGACCGACCATGGTGCATGTGTTATATCCAAACCGTCCAACCATCGGTGAGATCATTTTAGGACATGGGGTAAATGAGTGAGATCTATAGTTCAAGTGGACCCCACCTTGGTATGTTATGAGGACCATCTTGATCTATATATGGTAGTCCATTGGGGCCCACTTTGATGTGGATGTAAGGCCCATGTTATGAGGCCCATTCAATGTATTTGTGGCTCATGGTTGAGGATAACTTTGATATATATAAGGCCCATGTTACGAGGCTCATTTTGACGCATTCTAAGGCCCACCGGTTATGGCCCATTGCAATGTACATAAGGCCCATTGGATCGGCCCATTGATGTGGCCTAGTTGATAAATATAAGGCCCATGTGATATGGCCGATTTGATGTATTTAAAGCCCAATGGGATATACCTAAGGTCCATTGCAATGTGTAATCCCACATGGTTTACGTAATGATGTTTACGACAGGCTATTCCTTGGGAGCAATGATGGTTTGATGTCCACATTGCAAGTATAATTGGTTAAATATCCATATTACGACTCTCCCTAGGGCCCACTGATATGCCCGTACTTATTGTGTGTGGGCCGTTTAAGGCATCTGCATTGTAAGGATAGTGCATTACTTTATAATATGTTTAGTATAGTTCTATGATTCATGATCATACACATCATATGTATGCTTGATATGAGAAGTGACTGATCATAGCATATGCCTTTGGACAGGTTATTTCGGGGCTTCCGGATAGGCGGTGTTGCCCTACATGAGTGCACATTACACGCGGGACTGTTGCATAACTGGATAGTATGATTCATGCATTTCGCATTATGTGACATGGTTACTGTACGTCCTAGTGACATCAGGGCCATAGCCTCCACAGGCGTATCGTGGTTGGCTGGATTGGATATTGAAAATCTTATTCTATATGGGGTGGTATAGATATCCCTAGGTGAAAGTCCCTAAACCCTTATGGTACCAGGAGGTTGCTCCAACGTCTATACCGAGTTGGTGCATGAGCGTCGAGTGCCAATTACCAGAAGGCCACGCTTTCCACTGTGTCATGGGCGGTTGGAAGGGGGAGACCTTACCCGCCCGAGTGTAGGGGGCAAAGCTAGGCTGAGTTTGACAAGCTCGAGGAATGGGTCCGCTATCGACGAGCTAAGCCCGATATTGGCAGGCAGATAGTGAAGTCTCTTCCACTTTTCTTATTGCACGCGTTGGGGCGACAATCTGGTTTGAAGTGTACTAGACCCCAGTTATATTCTAAATTTGAGCTGTATTGATATGTGGACTTAGATGAGGATTCGTATGCTTGAGTTTCATCTCGCATCGCATGGCCTTGGTATGGCCAACATCATTCATGCCTCGCATCGCATAGCCTTGGTACAGCTAACAGTATTCATAGATTCATCAGCATATTCCGCATTACTCTGATATTGTTTAATTGTATTACTACCTTGAGCACACACTTTCACCACCCTCTAAGCTTTCTATAAGCTTATGCACGACCGTTGCGTGTAGGTGACATTGGATCGCAGCAGCGCTGAGGCTTGAGCACGTCGTAGATCAGCTTGGAGCTTTTTTTCCATTATCATTGTATTTCCCTTTATGCTCATTGCACTTATAAAGTTTTTGATCATAGTGAAAATGTGATGGAGTTATTAGTTGTTGTTTGTGGGTTATGCCTTTAGTTATTCTTATTATGAATCAAACTGATGTTGAAAATTCTTCTCGTAGCATCCCAAGATCTGAACCTGGCGAATGGACACTGGGAGCCGAGAATGGGGTACTACGGAGGCTGTCGGTGCCGGATTCGGCGATCAGGAATTTTGTGAGCCTAGTTTTTGAGTTTGGGGTGTAACAGTAGGGGTGTCGCCTTACTCGCCTGATGTAAGGAGGCATTACTAGGTTGAGTCTGACCAGCTCATAAATGGGTCCGCTACCTTCAAGCTTTACTAGTGATTGACTGTCTATAGGCAGGGTGGTGAGGTCTCTTATGCTCGTTTAACTATGCGGGGTCTTGAAAGTGGCAGTTATCCAGCAGTGTAATGGACCCCAGTGATTTCCTTATGATTGGGAATATACTTGATATGTGTATTGGTTATGAGCACTGACATTATTTTACATCCCATTCGCATCGGCTATATAAGCCCCTTCATGCATTTCCTTAGTGTGGCGCCCAGTACTCATTGCATCGCATTCATGGTAAGCCTTGGTGAGGCTTGTGATATTGTCATTGAGCATGTTTCTCCTCCTGTACCTCTTACTATTCTTCTCTGCACCACTGTCACACACTTGCACTACCCTTTAAGCTTCTATAAGCTTATGTATGATTGATGCATGCAGGATATCCTAGGAAAGCGTTATAACGGCAGAGCTTGGATTAGAGCTGAGCTTGAGTACCCCAGTGTTGCGGACTTTTCTCTCCTTCTTTGATTATTTTATGTATGTCCTTTTGGACCTTATGAAAGTCTGTACGGTTCAAATTTATGATGGATTTTATGTTGTGTGCCTTTGTTATTCTCAGATATACTTGTTGTGATCTTGGGTATGCTCTTATTGAAAATGATTATAGTGTTATGAAAATCCTCCTTGTAGGATCCCAAGATTGGAACCTGCCTCAGGAGTTGAGAATGGGGTAGTACGGAGGTTGTTGTGGACAGAACTGGCCATCGGGTTCCTTGTGAGTCCGGTTACTGAGCCTGGGGCGTGACAGATGGAATTTCTATTCCGCCACTTTTTAAAGACATATATGTGTTGGAAAGAGATTCTCTCACCCAGGTGTTCTGTGGTTTTGACGCACATTGATGTAACCATAATTCTCTCCCCACTTACAATCTTCTTCCAAAATACCGCATTTTACATCGCATTTTCACTTATAACATCTATCCTTAGGCTGGGAATAAGACTGATCTTAATCCCTATATGATGCACATTATGCATTTTGTCATTTCTGGTATTCGTATTTGTCTTCCATCTTTGATTACATACTTGATTATTCAGTATCATCTCCATCCTCGTAATAGGTTTATTCCATTTGCATTCCTTATGACTTCCATTTTTTTATGGTATCATGTCCAAATTCCTACAATTGAAGCATCGGAGTCCAAGCTCCCTTTTAGTAATGCAAATTTAAATATGATGAAGCTTGATTTGAGACCTGAGCAACGAGGTGATCAGGAAGATGTTCCTGAAGGAGATGTCAACATGGATGACATATTTGCTGACATGGAATAGTCAGAAGATACCAATGACTCAGACTTCTAGCCTTCACAATTTTCAGGGAGGTTGGAGAGCTTAGAGAAGAAGGTGGACAACTTGCATGTTTCTCAGGAAGAGTTATTTCAAAATTAGAAACAACAAATGAAATACATGAAAAAGTACTTTCATCGTTTCAGTAGGAGTCTGAAGATTAATGATCCTGGAATGCCTGCACCATCCTCTTCTAACTGTGACTGATAATCTTTTTAAACTATGGTTTGTAATAACCAAAATCTTTTCTGAATTATTTGCATCATCACGATTACTCTTTCTTCTCATATATTTAGATAATATGTTATGGTTAATGTTTAATGCATTTTTACCCTGATGTTTGTTGCTCCTATCCTTAATTATATCCTATAATGCTTCATTTTATATCTTCCTTGTCAACTTTTAACAAAAAAGGGGAGAAATGGAATTATATATATATATATATATATATATATATATATATATATATATATATATATTGTAGCATGTGATATATATATATGACTAAGTGCTCAGGGGGAGTTTTTGTATGCATAATCTAAAGGGGAGTAACAAGATCCAAGATATCTCTGATGATGACTCAAATGTTCCTTTGGATCACAGATTGTATGTATATGATGTGTTATTGAGATGTTGTAATATATTGTGATGAGTTGTATAAATTGTATGAGTGAGTTTTGTCACGCATTTGACAAAGGATGAGATTATAAGCGCTTATACTCAAGCACAATTTAGTTTGTCAAATTTCGTAGTCATGTAAGGATCGCAAGCTCTTATGAAGATACGTTATCAACTCGATCAAGAGTCTCAAGGAAGACTTAACATCTCAAGTCAAGAAAATTCATGGTTCAAAGATCGGAACACTTCGTATGAGTCAACCATCAGGTGGTATAACCCTATATTGACCATAGGTTATGTGTATTTCATACACATTATAATAATCATCTTTTATGTAAAATACACTCAAGTTAGGCTAGCCGAACATTTAGTTCAGCCAACCTAACTGACTTCGGCTAACCCTACATTATTCGGGCAAATAGACAAATCTGAAAAGATTTTTCGTGGCATGTTCGACCAGCTCAACCATGGGTTCAGCCAGCCAAACATGACCTTCAGCAAGCCCGAGCTGGGTTAGGCCAAGTTTCCATCAACGATGCATTTTTGGATTTTAGGCATATTGGACTAGCCGAATTTTTGAAATATATTATCGCACAAAATCTGAGTGCCATTGAAACAAGATCCTTGAAATCCGGTTAGCTGAACTAGCTCTCGAGCCAGCCGAACTTCTAGAGTCTTTGGCTATAAATAAAGGCTCTCTCTTACTCTTCAAAGCACGAAAATTCATAGATCTATCTTGTGTTGAAAAGACTGAAAGTCCAAGCCTCCTTAAGCTATTTGTGCTGTAATCCTGATATTTATTTTAGCTAATTCTATTCTCTCTTTCAAGTTAGTTTAAACTGTTAATAAAGTAATCCATACTCTACTTGAGAAATAGATAATCGAATTTGCAGCATTAGGTTATCATTCATTTCATTGAAAATATATTCGATCCCTCTATTCCTTTTTAGGTTGAAATCATACAAGACTTCATCTACATCCCAAGAAGAAGATCGCTAGAATCAAGCTACAGCTACGACTTCGACTCGCTAATTGAAGATAAGTACTGTCTTTATATGTAATTTAGTTTTTGGGTTGTTCTGAGATAGCCCGAAAATCTCAGCAAGTTTGTTTGTGGTGATCCTGTGAAAATCACGAAGTGGGTTTAATTATGATAGCCAGTTAAAATCACAATAATTGTATCAAGTTGTTAATGTGACCCTAGGAAAACATTGGGATAGTGAAAGCCAAAATTATGAGAGTAGTAATTTTGGGAGTGGAGTAGATTATATTTATGCATTGAACCACTATAATTCATTTGTGCATTGTGGTGATTGCTTTTATTATTTGTGCTTATCTTGTGCTTCATTTGTTCTTATTATAGTTTGATATTTTGATTTCAAAGACATTGTGAAATAAGGTTGTCCTGCCTAAATCCTTTAGGTGAAGGTTGTCGTACAAACTATTTTATATCAGGAATTCAATACTTTAAGAAATTGAGTTTATTTGATTTATTATTTTGCATTTAATGGAAATATTTGGCATAGTCCTATTCACCCCCTCCCCTCTAGGACATTTATAGCTCATCCTTTCACGCCCAAATGGGGATTATATAAGTCACAATATATATACTCAATATGGTTCAAGTGTAGACTTTTCAGTTTACACCAAATCCTCTGAAACATAAAGATGGTGGCACAAGATGATCTAAGCCTACCCGTATAAGGTCTCACTGGTACCCGCATCAATCATAATGTTTGGTTGGTATTTTAAAACATCGTCCTAGGTGGGAGTGAGTTGCTAACTCAGTGGTTCCATTAGTTATAAGTTACATATGTTATCAATCCAATCAACTCAAGTAATGATAAAATAAGAAATCAAACATTTCTTAAATACTCTTGTTAAATGCACGAATGAGATTATATAATGATGCATGCACCTCACAATCCAACACTCCCTCACAAGCGACTTCAACACCTATTTTTCAAATGCCAATACTCCCTTATCAAGTGACTCTAACGCCAAATTGCAACATATTATCTAATGCAATGCGATTGGTATATATATATGCTAGCCAAGTAATTATTATATTCCATTCATCCAACATATTAGCAAGGGTAGGATACCGACGTTATACAATGAGTCCTTATCCGGATTATATGGCTCATTACCGCACGTAGCGGCTCCTTACCAGTGTCCCTTGATCCAACTTTAGGTATCACCCATTTATCTCACCAATCAACAATTTTAAAGGTACGACATGATACACAAATGCATGAGGATTAACCTGGTATGGGTCATCACCCAAACACAGAATATGATCACTTAGTTCTGAGGTGCGGGCTCGTCACATAAAACCAAACCACCACAAAGGAAAGGGCTCGTCACCCAATTCTATTCACGCCTGAGTCGTTCGAACGGTACTTTGGCATGGAACCATCAGCTGGGTAATTTGATGGGGATTGTTTGAATAATAATCTTTCACCTCCACCAGTGCTCATTGGTCATTGTAGGGAGGCTCGTCACCCCAGCATAGGCTAACAGTTCAGACACGGTGTCCTATACCACCATGCCCAACTCTTAAGCCTCAGTGGGATCATATCTCACTAATGGTTATGAATGAACTCATCCACTAGGAACAGGATATATTAGTTTCAATTTGGTCATGTCATACACGATCAGTCAGCTAGTAGACTAATTTAATTGACTTGGGAGAACCGCGATGCAACTGGCATTGGGTGCAAGCATCCTGTGTAGTATAGCTACTGCTGGTCGTCCGTGTTCAATCAGGATCGATCAAACAAGCCTAGGGAGCCGACCTAACTTGGGCCACCCCTTGGTTTGGGCGATTTATCGACTTATCCACTATCCTATGCAATTCCATACATCACTAAGGGCTGATAATTCATCAAGAAATCACAACAAGATTTCATATGAAACCTAAATTTAACAACACAACTACCTATGCATTTCATCAAACATATGAGCATTAATAACATAACACTATCACGTAGGCATTTCATTGAACATGTGAGCATTAATAAAACCAAACATTCACCTAGGCATTCCATCAAATATGTGAGCATCAATAAAATAATACATTTATTCACTTAGGCATTTTATCATACATATGGGCATCCATAACTAAGTAATAACACATGTTGCGAACAAATAAAAATATGAATATGTTAATACACACCAAGTTATTTATAAATAATAAATCACTAACTAAGACCCTTAATGGTGGATAAAAGGTAACCTAGGAATAATGTTCCACACCTTGTAATGATCCGCTCAACTCATGGATCTCATAGGGTTAGAGTGTTAGGAAAATATCATTGAAAGACCTAAATAAGCATATAAGTGTAACACCCCGAATTTTTTTCAACCTGGGGTTTAACGCCCTTAGGCAATGGGTCAACCATAACACCTTGGTAATCTCTCAGAACTCAATTCCAAAGCCAAATGAATCATTTACAACCTGATTCTTTAAAAATTTAACGTAAATTAGTCAGCGTTACACTAGATTTCTTGTAAAATTAGCACCAACCACTTTAAATACGATCTGTAAGACCCAAAACCTATAGAATTGTTGACGCTACGTTACCCTAAAACTTAGGATCAAACTCTAAACCCGTTTGCTCTCAGGAACCCTTTGAAACTTTGTATTGGATCTAGACCGCGCATCGAAAGTTCGATATCTACCATCTTAGACCATTATGACCGCTTAGCTGAACTTGACAATCGCTTCAAAAATCAAGCCCAACTGATGTTCTGAGGCTATTTCATTGAGCCTGGAGCAAGGAGTGTGAGAAAGAGTGAAATTCATTAAAAATTAAATATCATTTAAATAAATCTGGCACGTTTCGCTTGCGGGTTAAGTATAAGCATTCAGACCGTCGGAATCTGACCTACATACATCCTCGGATCAGGAAACATTTCCCACTTAGGTCAGTGTATTTGGAATCCTCGATCGAATCTCCGTGACTGCTGAACTGAAACTGGTCCGCCACGTGCGATCTGGGAACACTATCGGGCTGAAAATTTAATGTGATCAAGATTCAACATTCATGAGCTTAAGTCCGACCGCATTCAGTCAAGAGACCTCCAGAAACGTCCTTTTGGATCAGAAAAGACCCGATTTGGCTATAACCCAAGTATACCTTGACTTGGAGTCTGTTTTGGTTATGTTTGGGCTTATAAAAGGGCCTTAAACCCTTAGCTTTCTAACCCATATGAATTTGGAGAAAACCCTAGGAGAGAGGAGAGAAAAGAGAGAGAAAGTGAGGGAGAAGCTGGTGATTCTTCCAGGGATTCTTCCCTGCTGCTCCACGTGCCAAATCGTTCCACCTGCATCGCTATTCTGGCGATTCCAACGCCGTTCTAGGTAAGGAAACCCTAACCTTAACTTGTTTCAGGGATTCTATCGATCCAAGTAGCGAAGTAGCTGACTCACCTTGTGTATTAGGTTGCCAATCAGTCGTTGACGACGACGTAGAGTTTCTAATCAATTCATTACGCTCCTACGACAAAAGGTGCGGATTTTAGATGCTATGGTTACCATTTTTCAAAGCTTTCAATGCCGTTTAATGGTAGATTGCTGATAAGGATGCTGTTTGACATGTAGAACATGCTGTCCGTTTTTCATTTCGAATACGTACGAAGAATATGAGATTTAGGGTATTTTAGGCATTTGTAGGAAATACTGTATACGTCCATATTTTTCTAAAATAATTGCCATGTTTATTTGTCATGTTATTATACTAGTTATACGTATATGATCTGTTTGGCGAAGAGATTCGCTCTAATGCACATATTGGCCGACATATGCTATGTAGACTAATGTGTGTAGACTAAGTGTTTGTTGAAATGCCTAAATCAATATGATTTATGCCTGCCATATGTTTTGAATGTAAGAACATGATTGTTGTGTATTAGACAACTCCTTACTATAAGGATCTGTCATATTATACGTTGGAATCAACATATGTCAAGTACGTTGGAATTGAATAGTCTAAGTGTTTGTATAAATGTATGTATTAGTAAGTATTGAGTAAACGGTGTTGTAGATTAACGTTGAGACAGGATTCTCAACTACTATGATGATGCACATGATTTCCTCCATGATTGTTGTATTTGAATTTCCTACCTTATGTGTGAAATACTCATGTATGGTTAACTGCTTATGATGTATGTTATAATATCCTGATAACATGCTAGAGTTTCTTGTATTTCAATTCTATCTCTCTCATATGATTATTGATTTAGATTACAAGTGTTTGGGGCTATACTCTAGTCCAGGAAGTTGGTAACAGTTTAGAATTCGTAGTTGGATTCTATTCGCCACGAAGGATGTGTATGACGAACCCGAGTCATATTAGAGTCGTCGGCAGTGTTTAGGCCACACGAAGTGCTTGTGCACCTCATGTCGGTTGATTCAACGTGCGCTCGTGCTAGTTAGACTCATCAAGTAACCCGACTGACCATTGTATGTTCACCTTGTATTCGTCATAACTGCTTGGGTACTAAACTTACCATTGAAAAGCCCCTCTAACCTTGGCACCTTGATCCCCTAAGACTCATGAGCCAGGCATAGTGGTATGAGACACCGTGGTCGAGCTGTCGGCCTACGCTGGGGCCACAAACCTCCTCGTAGTGACCAGTGAGCACCCTACTCTGAGCAGATTATGGTGGTATGGGACACTATATTCTTGCTGTCGGCCTACATTGATAAGGTGATGGGGGAGTGGAGCAACGAGTGTGAGCAACAGCCCTGGCAGCCCTTTGTAGTGACCTTGAGTTTATCCTGACACCGCATGGGGGCGACGAGTCCTGATGCAATCTCAAGGATATAAACTAGGCTTGTTTGATAAGGTGATGGGGGAGCGGTGCAACGAGTGCGTACAACAGCCCTGGCTGCCCTTGCAGCGACTTAGAAATATATCATCGTATGAGACTACTAGGAGTGACGACCCTAAACAGGATCATTGTTTGGGTATTGATATGAGGGAGGTACCTTAGTTTCTCAATCCTGCTGTATGAAAAGGACTAATAACAACTCGGTAATCATATTCATATCGCACTGTATGTGCCTGGAAGATGTGGAGCACTGAGGGAAGAAAGCATGCCGCGGACATAAGATGGTGTCGCATGAGGGAGTATGTCGATGAGGGCATCCATCATGTCATTTCATGCTTGCATTAATGATAGTATCTAGGAGTGTCTGATTTTTTGCTTTACTATTATCACGTGATTGATTTAATAACATATTAACCCTTGCTCTATGATTTGACTGAGTTAGCTACTCACTCCCACATTACGGGACGGTATTGTACACACCAACCAGTTCCTATTTTAGTTTCAGATGATGGCGATGCTTGCGAAGCAGAGCCAGACTTGATAATGAGGAGGAGGATCCCTCCTATATGTAGGTTCTGATTGACAGGGTTTACAGGGTTACTGATTAGATGTCAGTACACTTGGTATCTTGCCTTTTATTTACACACCCATGTATATTCTTTTCTTTCCATTTTGGAGTATACATGTAATTAGTTAACCTGGTAACATGTTCACACTTTGGAGACTTACAATCATTTATAAATTTTATATATCTATCACATTCTTCTGCTTGCTAATTTAACTGTCTCTGGAGTATGATATGTTGTTTTGGCTTAATCCACTTCATGTTTTATGCATTATTACAGCCGACATTCATCCATCATTGAAAATGTTGCATAAGTGATGTTCTGGAACTCGGGAGTTGGATTTCTACCCGACCCCCGATTTTTGGGATGTTACAATAAGCTTATGAGATTAGGGATAAACACCTATTGAAGCCTTAAATTACAAATAAGATTCAATACTTATCTCTAATCATCGCCGAAAAATCTCCAACGATGACTCTTATTATGGTAAGGCGAATAAAGAGAGGATGAGAGGGTGGAGGTGAACCAACACTCACACCCCAAGATCTCTCTCTCTCCCTCTCTCTTTCCTTTATCCTCTTTCTCTTCTACCTATCTTCCTTCTTTTCTTGTTGAAATTCGTATGGGAGGAGGGGGTGTGCAAATAAGGCCTTTATATAGTGCCAGAAGTGGTGCAAATGAACCCAATGACCCTTTATTCATTATATTAATCATTAAGTGAGGTTGTTTCCCACTAATGGGATCCACTGGGAGGTGCAAGGGTCAATCTAAGCCATGGGATACGTGTCTTAATAGGTGATCTATATTTGGACACAACCATCTGATGATTGGACGTATCAATTAACCAGGAAGGCCCTAACTTAGATCGACGATCACCGATGATCAATCAGGGTCGTGGCTATACAAATATGTGTGGGGAAATGTCTTTAGTCGGCACTCTAACTTTGGTCGTGAATTGATGTCCAAAAGTTATAACTTCGTGAAGGAGGAAAGTGATAAGGCCGAGCTAAGAGTCCTAAGGGGGGGTGAATAGGACTATGTCAAATTAAAAAATTAAATACAAAATTAAATAAATATAAATAAAAATAGCAATAAACAATCCCACAAAGCATAAATGAATAACAACCTTAGATGTACAAGTATTGAGAGGTTGATACAGATATTGTTCTAAGGACAACCTTACACCAAAAATCAATGGGTTATGGTAGGACAAACTGATTCCTAGAACGGTCTGTGTATCAAAATCTCAAATCGATACAGAGGAATAAAGAAATAAATAGCAAAGAAAATAAACTAAGTTATTACAACATTCCCACACTTGCATAAAAGATTATAACATTCTCCACAAATGCTTAAAAGAAAATTACAACATTCATAGAAAGCCACAATCAATCATCCACCACAAGAACTAAAATTATAGTGGTTCTCTTGTGTGTACACCAACTGTTTAGAAAAACATCCACACAATTACTCCACTCCTAATATCCTCACATAGTGGATATTAGTGTTCACTATACGATAGGTTTTTTAAGGTTCAACTAAAACCTTCATAATTGTGTCTTTCAAGTGGGCTTACACAATTCAAAAATCCCACACTCTGAGTTTTCTGGATCACCTTAGACAAACCAAAAAGAAAGAGATTTTTCTAGGAACAATCTCAAAAAAACCAAAAATAGATTTACAAAAATGTACAATACTTATCTAGATATTCTTCTTTGATGAAGCCCAAAAAAACCAATTCGAAGTAGATGTTCAACGTAGATGTTTAATGTCCACACTCACTTATGAAAAAGGTTCTAAGTTCTAAAAGATTTTTAGATTAAATCACCTTGGGCTTACTTAATTTGATTTTGATTCCAAGAAAGGGAAAAACTAAAATCTCTTCTTCAAATAAGATTGGAATGTAGAATCTCAAAATCAAATACAAAAGCTAATTAAAGATAATAATAAATGAGCACTAAATAGCTTAAGAATATCACAAACTTATCTCTCAGAGTGGTGTCTTGATTTTTCTTAAATTGAATGAAAAACTCTGAAAATCATGCTCTATTTATAAGTGCAGAAACTGCTGGTCGAAGGACCAACAAACTTTTGAAATTTCTGACGCGATAAGATAAGATCGTTCCACGACTGGTCGAGTGGCTTGCTCGACTAGTCGAGTGACCTGCACGACCAGTCGAACCCTGCTCTTGACTGGTCATGTGGGACCCAATTTAGTTACTGGACTTTGAGTTAAGCCTGCTCGACTGGTCGAGCAGTCTCCAAGACTGATCGAGGATCTAACAAAAAATTTTAAAAATTAGTAACAAACCTTGGACTGGTCCAGGAAATTCTTGGACTGGTCGAGCCAGTACTAGGACTAATTGAACATAGGCTAAGACTAGTCGAGAAAGAGCCTATAGAAGTATATAGTGACCCAATTTAAGTATGCAATCAATATGACCTAACCTATGGTCAATCTAGGGTCATACATACCTTATAAGTGATATTTGAATATTGAAACATCATTTGCTTTGGTTGATAGTTAATCTTGAAGTACTTAAAGCTTGAACTTAAAGTTCTTTGAAGCTTGACATCTTGAAGTGCTTTGAAGTTTGAACTTGAAGTACTTGTGACTTGTATCTCTCCTTGAGCTTTGAGTTCCAAAACAAATCACTTTGTCTTGTCATGGATGAAGCTTTAAAACCTTGAACTATCACTTGATGTTTGTACTTGAACTTGTATATCTCATACACTTGTGATGCTTAAATCTTGAATTGGAACATCTTGAACTTATACTTGAATTACATTATCTTGAATAAGAAGATCAATTAAACAAGATACAGGTTTCAAGAGATTTTGGCACTACAAAATTTGACAATCATAAGAACTAAAAAAACATATCACTTACAGAAAGGGGCTAGTTCCACTTAAGTTTCATATTTTCATTTAAGGTATTCGCACAACTCAAACACTCCCCTTGCGAGTCCAAGTTCAACGATTTGAGACACGATCCTGACTCGATGTCCTTCGCTGGATGTCAAGTCCACTAAGATGAACATATTTCTATAGCCTTGGGTTTAATGGCCCACTAACGAGCGGTCAAGAGCTTGTTCAGATAATCAGGGCATTTCTGGAATGAAATGGGTAGTAAGATTTTTTGTACGCAATGATTAGGGTTTGGATTATCTAAATTCATAGTGTGGCCTATTCACAACTAACGGCAATGTCAATTCGATTATAATCATCCTAAATCGTCAGTTCTTAGGCTAAAAGGATAATGGGTCAATTTATTTTATTAATTAAGATATGACCCCTAGTTGTCTCAGCTTTAAGCAATCTTTATTTAGTTATGGTTCTCTTGATTAGTTAGTGATAGGTCAGCTAGATTTAGGCCCTAGATGAACAAGTCACGAAGCTAAGATCGATGTTTAAGTGGTCGGGCGGATTCGTTGGCTTCATACGATTAATAATCAGATTTGGGCGGTTCTTTACTGGTACCACCGACATATAGGCGCACCTCGAGCATTAAGGGTCAGTCAGTGACAACATACGCTAAGTATATCAAAAAATTTCATAAATTTTTAGAAATCCAAAATAGTAAAAATCTGAGACGTTATACCATAAGAGAAGGAATGTCGTATGTTCATCTTCATCAACCATATAATACCCCACACATTTCAATACCCGAGTATTGAAGGTTCTTGAGGGTTACATGGAAAGTATCATAATATGTACATGTGTATGTTACAAAACTAACTATCTAAACCTTACATCTATTTCCCTAACATGAATCTAACCCTTGAGGACAGTCTCCATCCATAAAGCAAGTCATCCAACCGTTGATCGCATGGTTTAATACATGTACATTTCCCTAATTAAATCAACGAATGACCCTTCATCCATAATAATTTAGACATAAGTTCTTTTATAAGAATTACTTAAAAACATGCCTACAACCATGTAAAACCCTTATATTTCACAAAACTTTTAGATCAGTAATAATCACGAAATTGCCATTAACCTAAACCCCTAAATTCTAGATCACATGGTACCCACTATTCGTTTCATGTGAAAATTTACACCATGTCCATGTATCGTAGATTAGCCATAAACATTGAATTTTAGCCCTTATATTATTGTAAAAGTAGCCCGATTGACAAATCAGGCTATAACAATTGATTTCAAGGTCCATCGAGTGAAGAAACCTCATAGATAGTCGTAGTTAGACATTCCCTTCATATGAACGAAGTCAATTTGCTCGCAAGCATCACAAGTGGACCCCATTTGCAGTGCATGTGCACAATGTATGTGCATCGGCAGTGCACAGAATGTGAAGATGACCCGACAAAATTCACAAAAGAGAAGGAAACAAATTTCCTTCTGCAGACGTTCGTCCGCTGTGACGATGCTAAGCCACCATCATCATTTGCATGGATGATCTGAGCCATCCATTGTTTCTGGAAGATGAAATTGACCAAGCCCCTGCCATCCATGTGCACCCATGCACACACATGTGCCCATAGCGGTAGTTGTAGGTGGTTGAGATACCATTCACAACGTAAATAGACAGTGTCTGTTTAGAGACTTTGTGGCCCACCATTAGCAGCCCCTTGAAAGATTTGGACCATCCATCTTGTAGACAGATCAAATCTGACCGAACCCCAACTCCTTCCTCTCCCCCTTCTTTATTTCCTGTCAGTAAACAAACTCAAAATGATGGAGACTATCGAAATGCGGATCAGTTGGGGTTCTTGGACCATGACCCATAACACCTCTGCTAGACAGATGAATGGACCAGATCTCATTAAAAATGGTAGAAATAGACCGCATAGACTTCTGTAAGAAATCGGAGTCGATGCTCTCTTTCCATAAACGGCATCAGTGAAGGAAATGGATGCATTTTCTTCACTCTTATAAGAACCTGAGTCAGTTTTCTGGCGTCAATCCAAGCCATCAAATTGAAGGTGATGGAGCACCAATCACCTCTACGTCGTCCGAAAGAAGAGAGGGAAAATAGAGGTTACGACATTTCGTCGATTTTCACGAAAGTTCCGCAAAACGTGGCAACTATGTTCGCATAAAAACACTTTGCAAGATCATCTAGACCACAGATCCGTGGGCTTTTTCAGAACCGAACAAGATCCAACCAGCCTCTTAGAAAGGAGGAGGTATCTAACCCAAAAATTGAAGCCAAGAACTCCCATTGACAGATGCCAATCACACTGACAGCATACCTTATGCAGGAACCTCCCAGAAACTGAGAAAATTGATATAAATCTCCACCTCATCTATTCAGTGAAACCAAGAGGAAGAAAGAAAAGAGAGGAAGAGAAACGTGAGAGAGAGAGAGAGCTCTCGGCCGGGAGTAGCACCCCACAGGAAAAGGGAGAGAAAGAGAGGAAGAAATTAGAGAAGGAAAAAGAAAGAAAAGAGAGAGAGAGAGAGAGAGAGAGAGAGAGAGAGAGAGAGAGAGAGAGAGAGAGAGAGAGAGAGAGAGAGAGAGGATGAGAATCTAGTCCGTCCAAACCATCTATCCGACCATCAAGAAGAGGAAGAGAAAGAAAAAGAAAAGAAAGGAAAAAGAAAGAGAAAGAAAAGAAAGGAAAAGAGTGTAAGAGAGAAAAAGAGAAGGTGGGACGTTTAATCGAGTTGGCTCAGTTTGGTTCGGCCTGACTAATTAGGCCGGTGCATCCAGATTTTCCACCTAACCTTCCAAGAAAAAGAAGAAGGAGAAGAAAAAAAAGACAAGAGTTGGTGGGTCACAGATACGATCTATCAGCATTAGATTGTCAGGTTGGGATCGTGAGACCGAGCAAGGTTCATCATATATTAAACCCTAATTTAGCTCTAATCATTCAAATTGTATGATTTAGGATGAACAACTGCATCTAAACATATAATTTTGATAGTGAGCGATCAAGCAACCAAAGGTGAGGGCTTTTCCTTTAAGCTTACGATAATTTAAGATGGTATGAATTATTTTGTTCCCTCACATGCTTTGAATCCTTCTTACGAGTATTTAATTTGCACCACCGATTATTTATCCTTTGGGGATATTGATTTTGGAATGATGATAATCATTCATGATGTTTTCAAATTTATGTGAGGTTTTTTCCTTTAAGCTTATTTTAATTCAAGTTGATATAAATTTAATGTTTTTCCCGTTCTTATGATTTTTTCTCTGTAAATGTTTAATTTATCATTAATAATTAATTGCCCTCATATAAGTGGAGTACGGGATATATTAAAACCCTTATATTATTTTTAAAACCCTTAAATTATTTTGCTAGGCATGCATCTCATGTAGGTTGTTTGTGTATGCTAATATCCTCATATAAGTGGAGTACGGGATATATTAAAACCCTTATATTATTTTTATAAATCTCTTGAATTATCGTTAATCTTAAAGGATAACCATCACCATGAGTAGGGCATTAACCCTCTCCAACCGTACAGATGATGTAGGTGATGTACAAATTGAAGACCTAGAGGACCATCTCCTTATGGAAAACTATGTTGAAAGAATAAGAAGATAGTTTTGTGATTTAGTTGTATACTTCCTCTATGAACTCGATAAATATAATAAGCTCTCGTTTGAGAGGGCATTTGATTATTTACTAAATTCTCTTACTCTGATGAAATAATCAATAAAGTCAATTTTATTATTGTGAATGTTACCTTCATGAATGTATCTGGATGTAATCTAAATTTTTTTATAAAAAAAGTGTGATTTTTAAAGCATCCAATTCATACATTATTAATACCTGGTTTTCTCGGACACGAGTATAAACTCTAGCCTTAAAAATTCAGGATATTACAGACTGGACCCTCAAACTCGTTGTAGGCCTTTGGGAAATTGGTATAGGCCTTAGTGGCTTTGGTTGGAAAATCCTTGTGCTGCTTAAAAACAGCACCCACATAGAATGTCATGCCAAAGGGTAGTAGTTCGATCAGGTGACTGATATCCTTGATGGTGAGGCTCATCGGACTGCAGCTGGAGGGGAATGTGTTCATCGACATACTCCAAAATGTCAAAAGAGCAACAAGTAAGCCCGAGTTGGCCTGATACTCTCAAATGGAGAGTTTGATGCATTCATAGATGCCGATATTCCTCCAAGATTCTTCATATTGGGAAGATACCCGGATGAACCATGTTTCCCAATCTTAAATGGGCTTCGGCCACGTCTGATGTGTCTTCAAAGAATTTATAGCATCAAGTGCAGATCCAGATCATATCAAAATTTCTTCTCCTAGACAGACCGGGAAAAATGGATTCAGAGGGTGAATCTCATCAGTCGTGATCTCCATAGAGAACACAGGACCCATGCAAAGAGTCTCATCACCTATGGAAGATTTAGAATTTGTGTATTCAATGCACTTCTTGTTAAGTACCATGATGCCTCTTTGGTCGAATGAAGGAGCAGAGGAAGAAAAAGCAGTCATTTCAGAGTAGACATAAAGAAGCAAGAATTTTGAGAAGAAGATTGCAAGCAAGAGAGGAAACTAAGAGCGTAGAAGGAAAGTGATTTCGAAGTAGTGTTTATATAAGCGAAGAGGGAGAGATTGAGGTATCATCACGATTTCAGCAAAACGGCTAGAGAAGACACATGTAGGGTTCCTCCGATGCCTCGATTAGCCGCGATCGATACTGACACGCCACAAAGTAATGGTCAAAGACAGTTCGTATCCAAGCAACGCATGCATATATTTATTAGGGCATTATTAGGACTCTTAATGTCACTGTCACTTTTCACCAAAAGAACAGTGACAAGGGGGGCAACATTTGTATCCATTTTAGCTAAGCCCTGACATGACCAGTTAAAATAGGTTTCATGTGATATGTACGACCACGCATGTTACGCTTAAGTATTTTCCTACAGATATGTACGAAACTACATCAGAAAGTGGAGCCATAACATATTAATTGTTGTTGTTAGAGCGGTCGAGAGGAATGGCAACCGAGTCCGAATGATCAGAGAATCGATCGAGCTCGTGCAGTCACAAGACATGTGGCATGGAGGAATCAAAATAGGTAAAGCATCTAGAAGACCAAGTAGTAGTGAGCATGTTACACCCTAGTTCCCGCAACCCGAGTATACCACTCATTTTCCAAGAACCTGAGTGTTAACCTTTAAAGATAGGCAATTTCATGTACATTTTTTTCTTTTTCTTTTTATCAAAGTTAACAATTTTAGCAGATTAAAAATAATTCAAGTATAAGAGGGAGTCCAAATATACAAATTCAAATATTTCAAGTGGTTACCCAAAAACTTATACAAACCAATGTCTTATTAACTAAAGATTGAACAACCAATTAATGAAAGTAGTTTAGAAATTAAAGCCGCATAGCCATCGATTTCTCCATGCGACACACTAGAGTCAACCCATACCTCATCTACGTATCCTTTACACTGAATACTGTTTGATAGCGTCAATAACTATCGCAGTGAGGTATAAAACCCAAGATTTATCGTATCTTCAAGATAATTAAGCATAGTTATCAGAAATAGTGTATAACAAATATTATACAATGATTATCATGGAAATCAGATAAGGTTCATCATATATGCATTCATTAAATAGATTACACAAAGATAATCTTGTTTAAATGCATGGATGTATGCACATGCTCACAAACCTAGGGATGCACATCCAGCTAGTAAAAAGTCATCCAAGGAGAGCTAACCACCTAGAAAAGTACTCAAACGTATGCCCTAGAGGAACTAGCCACCCGAAAAAGACTATGCAACGAGGTCTCCCAAGGAGAACTAGTCACTCGGAAAAGTACTCAAAGGTATGCCCAAGGAGAACTAGCCACTCAGAAAAGACTATGCAACAAAGTCGCCCAAGGAGATCTAGCCAACTAGGCACCCGAAAAAGTCCGCATACCATAAAAATGCATGATTAGCCCAATTGTTATTATTCCAATTTTAAATAATCATTTTAAGAAATCTCAGGTATAGTGTCCCATTCCACCATCCCTAGCTTATAAGTCTAACAAATATGATGTTATAAGGGTAACCTCTCTAACTAGTGGTCAATCGTTGTTTGACGAGTGGAACTTACCATCAAAGGGTTATTTAATAATAATTCATCAAAGGCGCAAAGGCAAATAGCCAATCAAAGCCACAAAGGCCAAATAGCCTATCACAGCCACAAGGGCAAATAACTAATCAAAGCCACAAAGGGCAAATACAAGGCGCAAAAATGGCAAATAGGCCATCCTAAGGATGTAATAAGAGAAGATTATCTCATAAGCCGCTTAGGCAATAAATGGTCCATAAGATGGTAAATCCACAGCAAAAACTCCATTTAACTTATAAGACGAAATAGCCACTAGTACGAGGATATCCAAGCATCCATACAGTAATCAAAAGTGGTAAAACAAGTCGTAACAATTTCAATACACTTATCCGTATACAATGTTACATTTAAACCATGATGAAGATAATCATGATCTATAGCATGTTCAAATACTTGAATATAAATCCAATGATTAATCATTTAGGAAGAATTCGCTTAAACATAAACCAGCATGCATCATCATTTTTACTAAAAAATAAATTAAGCAATTAATGGAATACATGAACTAGGATAATTATTATGATGTAGAAAAAGCTTGAAGGTAATCCTCACCTTGGATTAGAGGATCTGCTTTCGTGGTTCAGGAGGTGTACATGTAAATCGTAAGAGAGAAAATCTGGAGATGGAATTTAAACACCCCCTATTAAAATCAAAATTCTAAAACTAATTTACCTAAATCAAGGTCACTTTAAACTTCTAAAGAAGACTTTAGGAATTGACTCAACAAATTCTACTACTCCAATTCCAAGCTAAGTTAAGGTGGATCAAGAGGTCGAGTTTTGATGTCAAATTCCCTATATCCTATTTAGAATTCAACCACGGTTAACCCTAACCTAGATTTAAACTTGAATTTCAATTTGAGAGGTTAATTCACCTCAAAAAAGACTAAGTCAAGGTGGATCAAGAGGTCGAGTTTGGATGCCAAATTCCCTATATCCTATTTAGAATTCAACCATGATTAACCCTAATCTAGATTTAAACTTGAATTTCAATTTAAGAAGTTAATTCACCTTAAACAAGATGATCAACTCCGTTGATTAAACGAGGTAAATTCCAATATGAAGAGCATGATCTTTCTTGCACTCAAAGCATTAATAATTATTAACATTCCTAATATGACCCTTAATTTAGTTTACAAAATATGAAAGCAAAGAGTTAACTCACCAAGTTCATAACATAGCTCACTTAGTTCTAGCTTATGAAGATCCAGATTCCATTTGGTCGCATGGAATGGACACCTCGCCAAGCATTCTCTCTAAAAGATGTTAAATAAGATCCCAACCTTCAATAGATCTCAATCAATACAAACCACAAAGAACCCACTAAGTCAACTCGACATTCGACCAGAATATCACTTAAACTCGGCTATGAACCTGAGTTTGAGTAGTGGCTGTAGCAACTCTTCGTCAACATTGTTGAAGTTGATCTCATCTCTGTCTACGAAAGAAGATAACCGAACTCAAGACAAGCTTATGCTGAACTCGTTACGTGACTCGCTGAGTCAATCCAGAGACGAGTTACACAACTCGATCTCTACCTAGATTCGAACTAGCAACCCCAACATTCCATCTCCTTCTTCTCTCTCTCCTTTCTTTCTTATTTTTGCTTCCATTGAACTCACCAGACTCTGGACTCAACTCGATTGGGCCTAAGCGAGTCAGCGACTCAACTCGAATCAAGCTAGTGAAATTAACCAACACACTCCCTCTCTCTTTCTCTTTCTTTCATGCCTCCTTCTTTCTCCTTCCTTTCTTTCTCTACTGGAAAGACCAGGTGAATCCTTGGACCTAGCTCGAACTTGCAGGAACTCAGATCGAGTCGAGTCGGCTAGGTGCGACAGCTTGATGCGGCACGATCGCTTTCACTTTCTCTCTCTCTTCCAAATTTTTAGGGTTAGCTTCCCAAAATGGAAAGTGAGCTTTTATAGCTACCCTAATTAACTTTTAGAGCCTTCTCCCATAACTAATCTAGTTGGGTGTGCAGTATTAAAACGGTTCGACCTGAGGTTTAAATGGAATATCGGTTGTTACTTTATATGTCTATGATTAGACTACATGGATGGATTTCTAGGACTATGGGCCACCAGATGGACAGCTTAGATCAAGGAATGGGACCTCACTGTAAGATAATGGTTATCTAAGTTTAACGGGGAAGATGATCCTGCCATTAATGGTGGATCACTTCTAGATGGTTAATCTTATGATTGATGACGCATGGACAGTGTGGATTTAATACTAGATCATTATAGGACCCACTAGATGTGCTGTCATTTGCTTCTTAGTTAATGAGTTTTAGTTTTCACATGCAGTGGCTTTCTTGTTGCAAAGAAAACCCTAGAGTCAAGGTAAAAATGGAGGATTGGGATCTATTTACATGTGTGGGTAGGATTCAAGGATAAGAAGTCACGTGCGAAGCCAGCTAAGATAAAAAATAGTTTCCATTTTTGGAAATGAGCCGTACGCATAATTCAGATTGCACTGGATCTCGTGTGCACACGGGTTTATTGTGAAGGGCATGAAGAGCTGAATTTTGGTCAAATTTTTTGTGCGGACCCGATGGACAATTCAAATCATCCATCTTTTCTCAGCTGGTGGTCCACTATTGGAATCTGGAATGGCTTTTTTCAAACATTATTGCTGGCGAGAAGTCTAAAGAGGAAAATCCTCTTTTTCTTTTTTTTCTTTTGGAAAATTGACCGTACTTGCCTTGAAGTTTAGGTCAATTATCTCGATCACTAGGAAACTCCATATATTCCCCAAAGGGCCTTCTGACAGCTTTTAGTCCTTGTTTCGGATAAAAATTCCCCTTACCATGGTTCAGGAATTGTACGGTCCTGGCATGAAGCATAAGTCACCTGTTGTCTTAACCCTCGAGAAACGGATGGATCGGCTACTCCCTAGGACACCGGCCAATGGCTGGTGCTCGGCACTCTGTGGGCTCCACCATCAAGTAAGTGCTTCATCCATGTCGTCCATATATTTCTACGGATCATTTTATGGCAAGAGACCAAAAACGAGCCTGATCCAATCATGGCGGGTCTAGGGGAATTTTAATGGTGAATATCCAATAACTTTAATTTCCCCACAATGCGGTCCACCCGAGAGTTATATCACCCTCATTTTTTGGTTTGAGCCATAAAAGGATATTTTAAACTGGACGGACAGCTTGGACGAAGCACATACATCATGTTGGGGCCCACAAATCACTGATCACCTACACCACAAGCTTCGAAAGGGGCAATTGTTGCACTTATGTACATTTTGAAAGGCCATCTCCTTCCTCTTCTTTTGATTTCCTACAGAAGCCAAGATCCAGTGACCAATAGCCAGAGAGCGATGTTGTTTCTCCTCTTCGCTTCGCTCCTCTGAAAGCCTCTTCCACTATGAGGTTTGTATTTTATTTTGTTTCAACTGTAGGTAGGCATCTGCCAAGCTAAATGAAGAACGAAGTCGACAAGTCGAGGTACTTTGGTGATCACGCGAAAGGGGTGTTTAACGTAGGGCACACCTTGATCAAACCTCCACCATTGGATGGTAGACAACCACGGCATCATGTTTATGATGGTATTTGGATTGTGGCTGCTACTTGTCACGACCACGATTGTGATGTTATATGGATCGTGCTCGTCAGGGATATGACATTGGATACAAGTACCACCTAGTGTTCTTCATTACCACAATCCAACGTGTATGAGAACCACGATCCAGTGTGCTTCATTACCATAAGATTACGAAGACTACGTCGGTTGAATTCGATTTGATAATTAAAGATGTGTACGGTGATGCAACTCAAAGGTGCATCACCACACAGGGAATGACCGATGTAGTGAATCTAAGAGGTTTGAAGTGTACAGGCAGTTAGTTTACACGGTGCTTCATAAGACACAATGTGACATTTCAGACGAAGTGAAGGTTTCATGTGAGAATATGAAGCCTCCAAAAAGTAGAAGATCTAATGGAAAACTGAAAAAGGTTCGAATTACATGCCAACGAGAAGATAGGCCAACACCCAAATGCTCAAGATGCAAACGAATAGGTCACAATCAGCGTCGATGCACCTTCGTCCCTTCTGGCTGTGGATGAGGCCGAGGCTGGTGATGACTTATTATTATTATATTTTTTATTACTTGTGATAATGTAATGTAAATTATAATTAATATATATATATATATATATATATATATATATATATACTTATTATTGATTGATTCATCAACATTGGTGCATGTTAACCACTTTCCAATATGTATCCTAACCACGATCCATTGTGCATTTGAACCATGACCCATATTGGAAAACATGAACTAAACAACGGGTTGTGGTTGTCATGATAATACGATCGCGATTGAAATGACATATGGGTCATCTTTTTCATTAAGTCCCGGTAGTCAGCGTAAGATCTACAAGGACGACAACCACGATCCATTATAGCTGTGACCATGACCCATTTAACATTATAGCCACATCCCAAATCAGCTATGGCCAATGATTCATGTATACCCTAACCCATATAACTCTAAAAACATGACACATAACATCTTATAACTACGATCCCTCTAACATCATAACCACGACTGGTCTAAAACAATGACCGAGGCCCATAAGAACAACGACACAGTCTCTACGACAACCATGAAACTGTCATGCATGTTTATTTGTGGTTGACAACTACGACCCTACCAATCCGGACCCTTGAAAAGCCTGCATGATCCATATACCGTCACAACAGCGGCCCATGTAACTGGACAACTATAGATTATGCAGACGACATGGTTCATGGATGGCTTAGTGCTTATATGCTTCATCCATGGCGTATAGAATCCATTCCATGCCGAACATGTTGAAACAACAATAATAGATCCAGGCAACATGACAAACACGATTCGTATAACATGGCAAATACAATGACATATAATACATCAATGGGTGGAGAGTTTTCTACCCGCCTTCGTATTTATAAGTGCATGGAAATCTAGCCATCCACAAATATTGATTTGTTCTCGTTATAGTGTATGGAAATCTGCCAATCAACGTAAGGACATTGCATATGTAGATATCAAAAATCCCATGTATATATGTGTCATGGTTATGAACATGTGGAGAACATGTTTATCGGTGAAATTTATTATTGCGGAGAGTAGTTTTTAAGATATTTGCAAACAGAACAATGGAATCGTTGGTCATGTTAATATTGGTCATTGTTGTGTGTTAATATTTTCATGATTCATATATGTAATAGATCGTGGTTGTCATCCATGGATCATTTTTGACAAACGTTCTTAAGAGAACAACGATCCATACGTCATGGAAGCCACGAGCTATACGTGATGGCAACTACGAATCCCATTTCATGGCAACCATGACCCGTTAAAGTGGTTGTAATGGCCGCGTCTTCTTGTTATATTGTAAACGTCAGTGGAAGAAACTTGCAGAGTCTTGCGCATCACTAAGCTTCTTTTCTGACAGTTATGTGTTGTATGAATCGTGGTTATAATGTTATAAGGGTCAATGTTTTCATGTTACATTGTCATGTTTGTAATGTTCTATGGGTTATAATTGTCATTTTATATGGATCATCGTTGTCATGTTACCTGGGTCGTTATTGTGGTGTGCACGGCTTTGCAAGTTGAATGGTTCGTAGTTGTCATTAACAATGGATCATGAACTTAACCATAGGTCATGGTTTGCATGACATGTGGATCGTCTTTTCCAGGATGTATGGGTCGTGTTCCCATACAGTCATTGTTGCCTAATACGTTTCAACATGGACGAGAACCACGATCCATTACATGGATGAGAACCACGACCCATATCAAATACGAACCATTCGTCCCGTATATCACGACCCATATAAAATGACAACAACGACACATATATCATGTCATTCGTGGTCCATGTATCATGACAACCACGACCTATACATCCTTACAACCACAACCCATATACAATGACAGTCACTACCCATGTACCATGTTAATCGCGATCCACATATTGATGATAATTGCGAGCCTTTATGCATTTTAACCATGGCCCAAGTATGGAAATAGTGTATGTAACAATATGTTGTGGTTATCCAGATTCCTGCGTCATGATTGTCATATTAATGTTTCTTGCTTTCATTCAGTGCCTTTGTTGAACCATGACCCAAACAATGACAATGACGAGCATTATAAATATTAGAATACGACCCATGTAATACGACAACCACGATCTGTATAACATGACAACCATATCGAATGATAACTGTGACCAATGCTTCACCCCAACCACGAACCATATAACATGATAACCACGACCCATATAATTACATTCAGGATCCATATTTCAAGACAACCACAACCTATTCAAAATTACAACCACGAACCATTATTTATGACAGTCACGACCCATATATCTAGTTTCGAGCTTAATTACAGGGCTTGTCTCTATATCACCACGACCTTATAGTCTGGATCCTTCCATCTTAGCTTTGCTGAGTTCCAGGCTGTTGTAAAAGTCCTTCAAAAGAAATTGATATTTTATGGATGAGCAACTACTCGGAGTTGGCGGACCTGGTGTGTAATGGTTTCTTCGTGATTCCATGCTGATGTAACTTGGCCTCCTCTGGGTTTTAGGTTGACATCAATGCTCTACAAGTGAACTCGTTATTTTGTGGAATGACAACAACGATCAGTAAAATATGACAACAATGATCCATAAAACATGAAAACCACGACTAGTAGCAACAACCACACCACGATGCATGTAACTTTGACAACCATGATCCATATATCATAACACCACGGTTGAATTTACATGAAAACACTGTCAGAGAACGATTCTTTGCCTAGTCATTTGTAAACGACGTGAAGGACCGTGGTTGTCATATACGAAGGGTCGTGTTTATCGATGTGGAAGGTTGAGATTACTTTAATAAGGTGTGCCCTACAGTAAGCTCCTTTCGCTTGGCCGCGAAAGCCCTCACCATATCATGTTTGATATTCTCGATCTGTAGCAAGCATTTACAAGAAGGTCCGATAAATAGATATACCCCATATAGGGAAACGATCCTTTTTCATAGGTAAATCCAATACATTAATTCTCTGTATGGGGATGGTAGTTTTCCCTTTCCATCAACATTCCAGTTATGGGGAGACAATCATTGTATGACGGAGGTTGGGTCGTGGTTGTCATCTGAATTGGTTCACGGTTATCATGTAAATGGGTCGCGGATGTAATTTGAATGGGTTTGTGGTTTCGTGATAATGAGTCGTGGTTGTCATTTAATGGGTTCGTGGTTTTTGCACGACCCATGTCATATTATAATCACGACCCTTCTAACATGCAAACCATGACTCATATAACATGACATGAATGAGTCATATCTACTAAAACCCACGAACCATATTCAGTCATAACCACGACCCATGTTCAAGGGGCCGTCTTGAAGCTCAATTCTTTGACCCATAACTTTGTATCATGGTTATTATGATATACGGTCGTGGTGTTAATGTTCGATGAGTCGTAGTTGCCATTACCATTTATATATATATATATATATATATATATATATATATATATATATATATATATCTTTATTGGTCGTTTGAGAAATTTGTAAAAGGAATAAATGGATCTCTGATCATGTTAATATTTATCGACGTTCATATATGTAATCATTTGTGGATGTCATCCATGCTGGATTGTCGTTGACAACCACAAAACAGAGAGAAACACGATCCATACGTCATGGAAACCACAATCAATATGTCATGGCAGCTACGGTCCCCATATCATGGAAACCACAACCCGTTAAAGTGGTTTTAAGGGCCGTGTAATCTTATTATGGTGTAAACTTAAGAAGAAACTAGCAGATTTATGGGTCATGGTTGTAATGTTATAAGGGTCGATGTTTCCATTTTATATTGTCGTGATTGTAATATTATATGGGGTATAGTTGCCATGTTATTTGGATCATGGTTGTCGTTCTTCCTTGATCATGGTTGTGGTGAGCAAGATTCTGCAAGTTTTATGGTCGTGGTTCTCCTGACACCTGGAGTGGTTTCCATGTTGTGCGGGTTGCGTTCCTCATAAGGTCGTGGTCGTCGAATACTATCCAACATGGACGAGATCCATGATCCATGACAACTGTGCGCCACTCCCAATGTAACAAGTATATTATTTTTTATGGTGTTATAAAGTGTATATGGATCGTGGTTCTGGTGTTGTTTGGGTCGTGGTGTTAAGCTTACATGTGTCATGGTTCTCATGTTTTTATTCACGATCCAACGTGGAAAAAACCATGATCCATTGTGCGTGTTATTCTCGATCACACGAAAGGGTCATGGTTATCATGCACATTAGGTTGTGTTATATGTGTCGTCATATCCACAATCCTTCCATTTAAAATTAGAGCGACCCTTCAGAATAAGCGCCACACTATTTTTCAGGAAATCACATTTCGGTACTTCCCTATATTCCCTATGGAATCAGCAAACCCCTTCGGAATGTTTGACCAACCTATAAATGTGGTACCAGGGTTTCAAACTATTCTCACAAGCCAATCCAAATTAGAATGCTATTGTAACACCTTAAGCATTGATGGATTTCTGTGCTCTTTCAATTAAAATAATGGAGCAGATATTTGAAGGAGCCATGTTCTTCTCAAGTATTTTCTTTATGGGTGATCTCTTCCCTTTTCTCATGGATGCTAATGGTCTTCCTGAAGATCAATGGCCTCCATAGAAAATTCTGAAGACACCTTCTTAACCGAGTGTTTCAACTCGCTGGGTTCTCTTTGAAGAGAACAATTCTTCATACTGTATTGTAATCACGGTCGTGTACTGTCAGCAGCTTTAGCTTCTCTTCTGGCAGCGACAGAAGTTTGAGTGCAACTAAAGCTTCTCTTCTGGCAGTGACTGTGTTATATGGCTTGTGGTTTGCATGGGTTGTAGCTTTCATGTTTCATGGGTCGTGGTTTTTACGTTATATGGTCGTGTTTGTCAGCAGCTTTAGCCTTTCTTCTAACAGTGATATAAGTGAGAGTGCAACGTTAGCTTCTCATATGGCAGTGACTGTGTTTTATTAGTCGTAGTTGTCATGTTATATGGATCGTTGTTGTTACGTTATATGGTTGTGTTTGTCGTGGTTGTAATGGGTGGTGGTTGTCATGTAATATGTGTCGTTGTTGTTATGTAATATTGGTCATGGCTGTTGCATGTTTACCACAACCCATGTTGTATTGTAATTATGGTCGTGGATAACAACTCCGAAAACTAGCGCCACTTTCCAATATTATAATATTGGTCGCCTTTATTTTATTATATTATTATTTTTATTTTTTTACTTGTGATAATGTAATGTGAACTGTAATATATATATATATATATATATATATATAGACTTATTATTTATTGATTCATCAACTTTGGTGGATGTAAACCACTTTCCAATGTGTATGCTAATCTCGATCAATTGTGCATTTTGACTACGACCTATATAGGAAAATGTATACCAACGGGTCATGCTTGTCATGATAATACGATCGTAATTGAAATATCATGTGGTTCGTCTATCTCATTAGTTCACGGTTATCAGCGTTGGATCAACAAGGACGAAAATCATGATCCCTTACAGCCAAGTCCCATATCAGCTATGACCAATGATTCACGTATACCACGAACCATATAACGCGACAACAACGACCCACATACCAATTTGTCAGGGTCCATGTATCATGACAACCACGACCCATACAACCTCACAACCCTTAGCCATATATAATAATAGTGGTATATCATGACAAACACGACCCAATGTGGACGATAATTAATAGCTTTTATGCATATGAACCACGAACTCAAAGATCGGAATAGTGTACATAACATAGGTCGTGGTTTTCATGATATGTGGATCGTGGTTGTCATGATAATCGGTCGTGCTTTACTCAGTGTCGTGGTTGTCAACAATGCTCCAGTACGGATGATAACCACGATCCATTACAAATATAATAACCATGATCCATGCAAGATGACAATCACTATTCTTATAATATGACAACCACGAATCAATTGACAACTACGATCAATGCTTCACTTTAACTACGAACCATATAACATGACAACCAGGATCCATATTTCATTATAATCAGGACCTATACAACATTACAACCACGATCCATATTCCAGTCCGACGTGAAATGTCCTATTCTGTTTTTCAGCAAACGAACGTGATATTTTTAAAACATGACAATAGCGATCCATATAAAATGACAACCACGATCCACCGAATATGATCTCCATAATCCATTTAACAGGACAACAACGATCCGTAAAAGATGACAACAACGATCATTAAAACATGAAGTCCATGACCATAGCAATCGACACCATGATCCATGTAGCTTTGACAACCTACAATCCATATACATCATAACAACCACAATCCATTTTACACGAAAAGCATGATTATAAATTTAAAAATTAAAAAATAATTACAAAATGGATCATGGTTGCCTCAATCATGTATTGACAACATGAAGGATAGTGGTTGTCATCTACGAAGTGTCGTGGTTGTCATTGTGCAAGGTAGGGATGACTTTTATCAAGTTGTGACAACGAAAGCCCTCACCATATCCAGTTTGAGTCGAAGTCTCTGGCCCACAACTCTGTATCATGGTTATAATGTTATATGTGTCGTAGTGTTAATGTTCGATGGGTTATAGTTGACATGATGATATATATCATGATTGTCATTATATATATACGTTCATTACATACGATGGTCAGTTTAGATGACATATATATATATATATATATATATATATATATATATATATATATATATATATATATATATAATATCAGTGTGGACCTCATATATCTTTGTTTATACGGAAGTAAAATATTGCACGAACATATATGAAAGATGGCATGATAAAGGAGGGAATCTATTGGTTGAACTGTTGTGGTCTATTGAATTCCAATATTTTGACCATTCTTTACGTTTCTTTATATTAGAAATAAAATGGACGGTGCGGATTAGAGAAAAGGCATTTCGATGTGACATACGGAACACCGACTATAACATAATGCAGAACATCAATGGACGTTTCTACGGACGCCTACGAGCATTCGAAACATAAAACATCAACGAACACGTTTACAAACGTTTACGATTCATAATGCATAACTTCATCTGTTTCTCCCCATACGAAACGCCGATTATATATATACTGCTACTCCTTCTCAAGGACCCCCAAACTTTTTATCTATCCCTAACCTAACCCTTTTCCTTTTTTTCTGAATCTTCTTCACTGGGCCCATCTATCTCCACTCAATGAGTACATCTACAAGTTCAGTGCAGCTCAGTCAATATAAATGGCAAAGCAAGGTAATGGTTTACAGGGACAATGTATGGTGGTTATTATGTTAGTGGATTTGGGATGTGAACCATGACCCAATGTATATGACTATAACGAGATGTATGGCATGATAATGATGATCGTTGTTGTGATCGGTTGTGATATGCCGAATGGATCATGGTTAACAGGGTCAATGCATCGTGGCCCAGGTGTTATGTGGGTCGTCGCTGTGAACCAGGACTCAACACACATGACATCAACGATATGTATGGCATGACAACCATAATCATTGTCGTGATCATGGTTTGTTGCATAATGGGTCGTAGTTGACAGTCCGACTGGATCGTGGATCACATCTTCTATGGGTCGTGCCTGTGAACCACGATTCAATGTAGACGACAACAACGATCTTTATGCCATAACAACCATGATCGTTGTTGCGATCGTGGTTGGTTTGCCTAATGGATCGTTGGTTACAGTCACATGGACGACTTCACCGAACCCTGTAGCAAGACTGTCAGATGATAACCACGATCCAAAATAGATGACAACAACAAACCATTTAACATGATAACCACACTCCTTTAGACGTCATTATAAACATGACCCTACTTGGATTTCAATCCTGATCCACTACGTGGTACAATTACGACCCATGTTAGATTTTGCAAGACCATCCTATCATTATTAATTAACAATCCACGGCCATATTGGAATGCAGGTCGAAAGAAGCTAACCATGACCACCTGCTTAGACTTTGAAAGGGCAAAGGTCTCTCCTAAGTGCTCTGTCAAGTTTCTGAAATTCTTGGTCATAGATATGAGAAGAAACCTAATAGAAAGAAACTATTTGGAGACATCTATTTTGGATTCGTGCAAGACTTTTCACTGGCTGATTGGATGACATAGTCTTAGATCATACATTGCCTAATTCAAAGGCATGTTGGTGATCTGAAATTCGATGTTCAGGGCACCAAGATAAGATTTACATAGCTTGATTTTTCTCTAATAATGGGTCTAGAGTTTGGACCACTTTGGATAGATGGTGACGATCGTGCCGAGGCTGGAAGTGCAGAGGCAGGAAAAGGCATTAGGAATACCTACCTGAGAGGTGGGGGTGTTAGTAAAAAAACTGAAAGAAGCCTATTTGTCACTCGTCGATAGAAACAAACATATGGACGTGGTGAAGCTGGCTCTAATAATCTGCGTTGAGAGTCTATTAGTTGGATCTCCATAAAAGAATAACTGTATTGATACATTTATAGACATGGTTGATGACTTAGAATATTTTAATGGGGTTAATGCTGCGTCCGACATTATTTAGGTGGAAAGGGCGACTGGCCAGTACCCCAAATCATACAACATATGCGGATGCATGTATGCCCTACAAGTACGTCATTATTGTCCTGATTCATACTTGAGTTTGAATTGTTCCCTTTTTCTTCCACACATGTTTACCAATAAGGAATGCATGATAATTATTCTTATACAAGTTTGGGCCTGCGATCGGTTCCCTCAACTCACTGGTGACAGTAGGTGGGCCGTTAGAAGACTGCCTACAAGGATTCCTCAAATCCTAAATTGGGTTCAAAAGAAAACAGGCAAGTATGAAACCATATCCGTCATATTCACAGTTGTGCCGGTAAGATTTTTTTCAATTGGTATTGTATTTTGAATCATATAGTATATTTATAATTAATAAATGATTTAACTCTGCTCCATAGGTGGTGCTAGCTTCAGAGCTTTGACCAACGATCGAAGAAGCAGAGACGGAGGTTGCCAGGAGTATAACTGCCGATGACATTCATACGAAGGACAACGCTCCATGGTCAGCACCCACGGCAGAGACAACTGAGGATGGTGAAAGAAATAAAGTTGAGGCTGATCTTACAGCCTCCCTCTTGGAAATGAAAAAAACAACTGATCTTGATGGGAAATCTGCCCATTTGCGGAATGCATTGAAAGAAAATAAAAAAACAAGATCCACAATAAGGAAATCTAATAAGCGGATTGATTTCCTTGCCACTAGGTGCAAGGAATAAAGGGTGAATTAAAGTGAATTAATGAGTTTGGAGTTGAAATAAAGCACCTCACAGAGGATTATGCTTCTTTATGAGAAGTAACATCGATGAGAGATGATATGAATACAAAACACGTACATGAAGTCTCCTTGCTTCATCCAACCTATTTGTTAATAGCTCACTAAAAATGGAACTGAAAATGGATTGTGGTTGTCATCCACACAGGATCGTTATTATCATACAGGTGGGGTCATGATTTTTACGTACCTAGGGTCCACAACCCAACATTGATGACCTAGGGTTGCGGTTTCCGTGTAACGTGGTTATTGGTTTAAATGAAATATGGATCACTCTTATCACACACAGTGGATCATGGTTTTCATCCACGATGGATCATGTGGTTGAACTATGAGCTAACATGGATGACAACTACGACCCATTGGTTGTAATAACCACGACCCTATTCTTGATCGTAGCTATTACCCACATATCTTTCAACCACGACCCAATATGGACATTGTCTCTTCGATCATCCATCTCACTATAGAAAATGCTTCACTACATGAGTAGGTGAAGCAACATAGAGAGGAGATCAATGCTTCACTACAGGAGAAGGTGAAGAAGTATAGAGAGGAGATCAATGCTTCACTGCAAGATCGAGTGAAGCAACTCAGGGAGGAGATCAATGCTTCATTGCAGGAGCAGGTGAAGCAACTCAGGGAGGAGATCAATGCTTCACTGTAGGGGCAGGTGAAGCAACTCAGGGAGGAGATCAATGCTTCATTGTAAGAGCAGGTGAGGCAAATCAGAGAAGACATTAATTCTTCACTGTAGGTGCTAGTGAAGCAATTCAGAGAGGAGATCCAGGAAATGAAGGTATATGAAGTTGAATCTATCCTCAGTCGTTGTTATCATACACCAGGGGTCATGGTTGACATGCACAATGAATAGTGGATAAGTCACAATCGACATAACATAATAGTCTTCTATTTAGACCAAGGACGTGGTTTCTATGAGACGTGGATCGTTATAGCCATTCAGTGTGGATATTATTATCATCCATTGCGATCGTTATTCCCATCCAATGTGGATCGTGATTATCATACATATTGGATCGTTTGTGACATCCACGAACCTCCATGGATGTGAACCACAACCCTCCATGGATGACAACAAGGCTCCAGTGGCCGTAATAACCATTTCTAATATACGATCTCATTACAAGACAATGTTCATTCGACCAGCCCTTTGATCGTAGAGAATGCTTCACTGCTGGAGCAGATGAGGTAGCATGGGGAGGGAATACAACGAATAAAGGTATATAAAATTGAAATTTTTTCTTGTCATATTTTGTCGTTGTTGTGTTCCTTTTTTAGGTACGGGTCATGATCCAATGAGGGTCACTATTACATGGCCTTGCCCATTCATCTCGTCCTCCCAGGCATAAGAATGCTTACTTGAATGAAGTTTAGAGAGGAGCTACAAGCAATAACTATATACCATTGAAAATTGGTCGTTGTTGTCTTCTAACTTGGATCGTGGTTAATGTCAACAGCTCTAATTTCGAGGCTGGGATCAGCCAGGTCTCTAGATTTGAAGCTGGGATGACCCATCTTAAAGATGAGAATGCTACGCTACGGGCGCAATTGTACGTAGAATTACATTTGGATCATGGTTTATATCAGACATTATATTATGAACTCCATATATAGTATGTCATTTTATTACAGCTCAACATCGTTACCCTGCAACTGAGTGAGGAAGGGAGACCACATTGCGTTGTAGTGGATCCAGACATAGCTCTAACTGTAATAGAGCCTCGTCAGGGGCCTAGTGAACTCCACTGAGCTCTAACCAATGTCGAAGAGGATGATTTGAGAGCTGTCAGAGAGTCAGGTTCACTCGTCTGGTTGAAAAGTGTTTATGACCCAAATTCATGGGTCGATTCTGAGGTAAGTTTATACCCTTTCTACTTCATTGTTTCATATCAATGTATGAATATTATAATTGCATGAGACATTTTCCACGTTACATAGGCCATAGACCTATACCTAAGATACCTATCAGTGCGTCAGGGCCATCGACCACGAGGTAGACAGGACTGCGCATTTGTCTCATCGCAATTTACGGTAATGTGAATTTGATGACTATAGCCATCTTTAAAATGTCATTAATCATTTCTGTTTCTAACAATATTCAACATATCAATAGCAATACATGGAACAACAGCTTGAGTTGCTGCGAACTTATGGAGCTAACAACCATAAGGATCGTGGGACCATAAAGTCTGAAAGGTTGTATGAAGTGCTTATAGAAATAGTCGACTGTAAACCGAAACCTCTATGGAAGTATGATTGGTAAGATCTTAGTTTCTTGCATATGGACTTAAATGATTATATCCATATTTGGAAGGGCAATGCTTTAACTATTATCGTATTTCTTGTGTTTCAAAGGTGTACATCCCTCTTAATGCGAGGGGGTAGCACTAGCTGATGGCTGTTGTTTATCCGAGGAAGAAAGAGGTCACTTTGTACGATACCTTGAGTACCGAATTGCAAGAGAAAAATAAGTTGGTTGTCGTATAGGTAACGGACGGACTGAGGTGGTTATTCCATGTTCTTGATGATGGATTCGTTAAGTGGGAGAAGCCGTGGAATGTGAAGTCATCCGCTGACAGGCCTACGTAACCGAACTCGAATGATTGTGGCATATACATGCTAAAATATATACATTTCTTGTGCAGTATGAGTGTAATTGACTTTATGCATGTAAGTTCTATTCTATTAAATATGCATCTACATTCAAGTTTGATTGCTTTGTAGTTTGTTTTATGATTAGCTCGTTCTGATTCTATAGGAGGAAATTCTAAAATTTAGAAAGATGATTACATATGACTGTCTGCAGCAGACAAGATCAGAAAGTGCTGAGTTCCCAAAAAGATAAGGAGAAGAGGCGTCAGCTAGACCAGCAAAGAGAGCCAAACACTGATTTGATGTTGAATGATGAATGGATTGATGTATTTGATGTTTGTTCTTCTTATTATGATCCATAATGGGTTGGTGAATGAGATGGGTAGTAATTATCCGTGAACAATTCGAAGTTGTATTGCACTTTAGCTGTCAGCCACGTTGGTTGACATGCACAATGGATCGTTGTTATATATGTGTGGTTGAAGGTGCATGCCAAACACGACCATATATGGCAACAAGCACGACCCTCGTAACACTAGAACCATAACACATATCATGTTACAAGCACGATCCTTCTAGCATCATAACCATGACCGGTCTAAAATAATGAATACGGTCCATAAGAATAGCGACACAGTCTCTGCGACAACCACGAAACTGTCATGTGATCTGATACCATGGTCCACATGCATGTTATATCGGGATTACTATCCACGTTGGATTGTGGTTGTTACGCATGTTTGTTTGTGGTTCACATCCATGACTTTAATCCAGACCTCTGATAAGCCTGCATGACATATATATCTGTATTATGGGAAGTAATGGAACCGAGTGTAGTACCACGACCCCTAAGCAGGAAAACCACGACTCATAATACATGAGAAAGATAATCCGTAACAGCCTTCAAGTCATGATCCATATACCGTCACACCAGTGGCCCATGTAACCGGACTACCATAGATTATGTACACGGCCTGGCTTATGGATGGCTTGGTGCTTATGTGTTTCATCCATGGCGTACATAATCCCTTCCATGCAGTACACGTCAAAACAACAATAACAGATCCAGGCAACATGACAAACACGATTCGTATAACATGACAAATACAGTGAGATATAACACATGGAGGAGAGTTTTATATTCGCCCTCGTATTTATTTATAGAGAGACATGGTTGAGAAATAATCCTATGAGCTTTAAGTGCATGGAAATCTAGCCATCCACATATATTAATTTGTTCTCATTTAAGTGTATGAAAATCTTCCCATCAACGATAGGACATTGCATACGTAGATATCTATAAATCCCATGTATATATATGTGTCATGGTTATGAACATGTGGAGAACAAGTTCGTGGGTGAATTTATTGTTGCCGTGAGAGTAGTTTTTAAGAGTATTGCAAACAGAACAACTGGATCGTTGGTCGGGTTAATATTGGTCGTTGTTGTGTGTTATTATATTCGTAGTTCATATATGTAATAGATCGTGGTTGTCATCCATGTTTGATCGTTGTTGACAAACGTGCTTAAGAGAACTACGATCCGTACGTGGTCAAAACCACGATCAATACGTCATGGCAGATACGATCCCCATGTCATGGCAACCATGACCTGTTAAAGCGATTTTAAGGGCCCCGTATTCTTATGATATTGTAAACTGAAGTGGAAGAAACTAGCACAGTCTTGCGCATCATAACTTCACTTTTGGCAGTTACTGTGTTATATGGGTCGTGTTTGTAATGTGCAAGGGTTGATGTTTAATTTTTATATTGTTGTGATTGTAATGATATATGGGCTTTAGTTGCCATGTTATATGGATGGTGGTTGTCATGTTGCCTTGATTGTGGTTATGGATCGCAAGATTCTGCAACTTGTATGGTTGTGGTTCTCATGACACCTGGAGTGGTTTCCATGTTGTAGGGGTCGTGTTCCTCATAAGGTTGTGGTTGTCGAATATGATCCAACATGGATGAGAACCGCGATCCACGACAACTGTGTGCCTAGACCAACTTAACAAGTATATTATTATTCATGGTGTTATGAGATGTATATGGATCATGGTTCTGGTGTTATATGGGTCATGGTGCACATGTTTCATGGGTCGTGGTTTTAGGGTCATAAGCGTTGAGGTTCTCATGTTTTATTATTCGCGATCCACCATCGATAAAAATCACAATCCACTGTGCATGTTATTCACGTGGACAATAAATGGTCGGGGTGTCATGTTATATGGATCGTTGTTGTTATGTAATATGGTCATGTTTGTCATGGGTCGGGGTGGTAATGGGTCGTGGTTGTCATGTAATACTTGTCGTTGTTGTAATGTACTATTGGTCGCAGTTGTGGCATTTTCACCATGACCCTTTTGCTGACAACCCCAAAAACTACGCCACATTCTTCATCTTCACGCGATCGCACTAAAGTTGCTACTTCCCCGTAAAACATTGGTCACCGAGCACGACCGTTCGTTATCCATGCGAATCAGCGCAACCCTTCAAAATCAGTACCTTGACCATTGAATGGCCATCCTATAAGAGTGGTTCTTTGGTGATACTTCCCCAAGCCAATTCATGCATTTATTTTCCCTCTCGTTCAAAAAAAATGGAGCAGATAATCGAAGAAACAATAGAGCCTCTATCGTGTTCTTCCTTTATTCGTGATCCCTTCTCTCTCCTCAGGGACGCTCACGATCTCCCTGACGCTCAACGACCTCCACAGGAAGTTTTGAAGATAATTTCAAAACTCCGTCAACTCGACAATTTTAACGGGCACCCAGCCATCGAAAAAAGGTTAAGACATGGCATACGTGGATATCAAATATCCCATTCCTTGCCGTGTAGGCTTTTGATAAGTATTTTTATTGACCATCCATCAACTGGGATCAAAAGAATGGGAGAACTTGATATAAAACCATTCAAGGCGGAAAAAATCTCAGGTTAACCACATAAAATGAAATACTAGGAATAGAAACATCCACCGTTGAAAGCTTATTGAAGCTGACAATGATGTCTATAGGAAATTTGACCCGTTCATAGGGTTATTTTCATATGAGCCATAAATTTCAGCCTAGGCCTTATTATATGTCCTTGTGCTCTGATCTTTTGGCATGTCGGCGTTGGAATGATGAAGCAATTAGTTTTGGCTGAGAAACACAAAAGGGGAGCAGCAGCAAGGTGAATTAAAGTAATAAAAAAATAATATCTGCAAACGGAGGTTTCGCGCAAGATTGCTTGCTGAAGAGAAAGCTTCTTCCTACTATAAATTTCATCATGGTCGCAATTGTCATGTGGTTTTTGTTCATGTAGTAGAAATTAGAATTATGGAGATATGTTCCCTACTGTATGTAAAATGGGTCATGGCTTGCATGCTACACGTGGCGCTTATTCTGGAAGCTCGCACTGAACCCAAAGGAAATTTCGTAGTTTTGAACCACCAAAGATGAGAGTGATTTTCAGTTAAATCGGTCGTGGCTGTTACAATGTTTGTAGTTGACAGGTTAAACAGGTCCTGGTTATTACATTTACATGTTCTTATCCGTCAGCAGCTGCCACGCCTCTCTTCTGGGAGTGACGAGGTCAGATTGTAACTTTATGTTCATGGGTCGTGGTAGTCATGTAATTTGTGTTATTGTTGTAATGTAATAAGGGTCGGTAGTATTGCATGTTCACCACGACCCATATTAATTATTATCTTGGAGGATAACTACGTACTTCTCTTTGACGTACTCAATGAAATTTGTAAAATGTTCCTTCATTACCATCCGCTTAATTCTAGGTTATCTTCTTACAATCATGATCCATTAAACAATCATGACCCAATGTGCAAGCGAACCACGATCACACGTAACTATCGTAGTTGTCATATACATTGGTTTGTGATTCCCAACCACCGTCAATGTAGGCGACGACCATGACCCTTTTCTCGTCTCATCCACGACCATTTCCCGTGATCTGTTTCTATGGGTCGTGGTTACAAAGCACAAGAATAAGTGGTTATTCTCCACATTGGATCATGTTTAACATGCACCAAGGTTCATGAATCAATACATATATATATATATATATATATATATATATATATATATATATATATATATATATATATATATATATATATATATATATATATATATATATATATATATATATATATATATATATATATATATATAAGTTAAATTACATTATCGCAGGTAATAAATTTGTAAAATAAACCAACGTAGAAAGCCTCGGCCTCAGCCAGTAAGGACGAAAGTGCATCGACACCGATTGTGGCCCATTCGACGGCATCTAGAGCATTTGGGTGCTATCCTCTCTTCTCCTTAGGAAGTAATTCGTACCTTTTTTGGTCTCCCAGTGGATCTTCTCATTTTTGAAGGCTTCATATTCTCGCATAAAATCTTCACTTCCTCCAGAGTGTTCCATTATGTTCTGTCAAGCACTGGGTAAATTGACTCTTAGTATGTTTTGTGATATATTTCATTGAAGTATAATGGAGAGCAGTATTTGTACATGTCAAGCTCATACTTATCACATGCCGCTATCACATGAACACAAGGCAGCAGTATTTCCCCAAATTCATTGAACATATACTTCATTACTCTTAGATTCACTACATTTGTCATTCCCTGTGCGATCACTTGGTACTCATCAGCTGAAATCGCAGTGCATTTTATCTTTCACACCTCCGAGTGATAAAGTTCGAACAGTCTTTTAGATGCCCATGGAGTCAATATTTCTTTACAAGCCAAGGCCTCATCCCGTCGGTGGAGGAAGAAGTGTTGGATTTTACTCCTTATTGATTCGAGGAGTTTAGTGAAAGGGTACTCTCATGCATCTACGAACAATGCATTCATGCTTTTCACGATGTTGGTGGTGACGATGTTATACCGCATGCCAAGAAAGAAAGAGGTCGCCCATCTTTCTTTTTCTATACCATTGAGGAACTGATAGGTCATGGGATTTAACATTTGAATGCATCACATCATATCCCAAAATGTTGATATTTGGTACGTCTTAACAGCACCCCAAAAGTATTCCCTCGTAGAATCATCCGAACATGCCTTCTTCATATTTCTGAGTATGTGATGAGCATAATATCCATGGATCGAATGTGGGAACATGTTAGGGACTTCACTAACCAATCCTTTGTGACGATCTGACACTATCACTAGTCCTAGAAGATTCTCGATTGTCGTGGATAAAATCTTAAGGAACCACCTCCAGCTACCATTGTTCTCAGATTCTCCGATCTCATATGCCACAGGGAGGATGTGATTGTTTCCATCCAATGCAATAGCCATGAAGAGTACACCCTTGTACCTTCCTGTCAAATGTGCGGCATCAACACATAACACCCTCTGAACATGTAAATTTAGGCTTCTAATGCACTGCCCAAGCGCAATAAAGCATCGTTCGAAACTATTTGTCCCCTCATTCACCTACAACTCCATCACGGTCCCTAAATTAGCCTTTTTCAACTTGTGAAGATACGCCAGGAGCTCATTATAAGAATCCTTGTAGGATCCTAATACTTATTTGGTTGCTATCTCTTTTCCCTTCCACGCTTTCTTGTAACTGATCTCAACACCATACATCTCACTCATACAATATTGTATTTCCTTTACCGTGTAGGTCAGCCCCAAACTCATACGACCGTCTCTGAATTCACTGCTTATCAAACTGGTGGCTTGGCGATGATCTCTCCCCTTCCTCTTTGAGGTCACTATATCAGTACGGTCATCCGTGATCATGGTCTCAACTTGGCGTGTCGCCTCAAACGACATGGTACGGGTATACTTTGATTTGTATGTCTTGATCTTGAACATCCCTATGCCGTTAAGTTTTGAAGCATGCATCCTCCAAGTATAATTTTCTACAATGCAGCCAATTGTATATATCAGCTTGTTAGACTTCAAGACCTTGTACTGGAACTTGCGGTGCATCGCATATTTACATAGACAACACTGTAGTCAACCTTTGTCCTTGAACACCTGTGCGACAGATATTTCGTCTGGATCATCCATAAAATCTGAGTATCCTTGTTGATCGGAATTGATGAAAGCATCATCATATGGATCAACAATAGACGGACCATTGACGGATGGGGTTTGGAGATCGCACTAGTCAGTTGTTCCTCAGTCATGATATCTATCACTACTTGATGGGCCAAGTATGTCGCCGTCATCATTCCCCAAATGATGTGTATAGTTATTTGAAGGGCCACCTGTACGATAGTTGTCGAGGACTCGATCATGATATTTATCACTACTGGATGGGCCAGGTACGTCACAGTCCTCATTCCCCAAACGATGTTGTGTATCATTGACTGAAGAGCTGCCTATATCGCAATCTTTGGGTTCCCGATCGTGATAACTATCACTACTGGATGGGCTAGGTACGTCGCAGTCCTCATTCCCTAAACAATGTTGTGTATTATTAGTTGAAGGGTCACCTGTATCACAATCTTTGGGTTCTCGATCTTGATATCTATCACTGCTTGATGGGCTAGGTATATTGCAATCGTTATCATTCCCCAAATCATGTGATGTATCATTATACGAAGGGCCGCTTATAATGCAGTCGTTGACTCCTTGATCTTGACATCTAACATAAGTGTCCAGTATATTAGAATCATCAACTATCCGATCATTACCTGGAAGTTGCGAAGGAGGAGATGATGGGTTCGAATGTAGGGTATAATCTCTGTTGTAATCCTCAATGACCGAACAACGCCTCACTTTCTCCACATACAATGTTATTTGTTCTAAGAGATTCTATCCATAGAATAACATGTATGCTTCAACATCTTCATCGTCTTTAATTGTATGTGGGCGTAGGAATCCATGAATTGCATCACCGCACACAACTTTAATTAACAAATGGAATTCATCCGACGTAGTCTTCGTAATCAGATGCATTTTATCGAGCAACTATCGATAAGTGATTTCATCACTCACGACAAATCCCTTTGAGTCTCCACCGTTGTAGGTAAACATTCCCTTGTCATACACACTCTCTCCATCATAATAGCATAATATAGTCCTCTGACCCGTGCCCATTCCAATATTGGTAGTTCTATTATAAAAATAAAATGAATGGGTCCAAATTGTGAGCAATACAGGATACCGGTTGTTAATTACGTGGGTCATGGTTACCATCCACATTAGTTCATGATTGTAATCCACAATAGGTCATTGATGACAACAACGGCCCACTGTGAATGACAACAACAAACCACTCGAAGGTCATCATTTTAACCTAACACGACAACGACCCACTATGAATGACAACAACGAACCACTGTGAATTACAATCACGAACTAATGGGTCTAAATTTTGAGCAATGCAGGATACTGGTCATCACTTACATGGGTCGTGGTTATCATCCACATTAGTTCGTGATTGTAATCCATAATAGGTCGTTGATGACAATAACGGCCCACTGTGAATGACAATGACAAACCACTCGAAGGTCGTCGTTTTGATCCAATCACAACAATGAACCACTCAAGGGAGACCATTTGACCCACAATGGTTCGAGGTTGTGTTGTTATAAGGATCGTCCTGTTCACTGGTCATCCACATTGAATCATGATTGTAATCCACAATGGGTCGTGGTTGACGGCAACGACCCACTGTGAATGACAACTACGAACCTTTCGAAGTGTCGGTGTTTTGACCCAATGACAACAGCGACCCACTCCAGGGGTCGTGGTTTTGACCCACAATGGGTCGAGTTTGTGTTGTTATATGGGTCATCCCGTTCACTGGACTATGCAACGGCCAAAATGTTGGGGCGTGATCGTCATGTTATATGGCGCATGGTTTTTAAGCGTGGTTGTCAGCTGATAAGGATCGTGGTCATTACGTTATATGGATCATGTTTATCACAGTTTTTGGATCGTCATTGTCAACCACGTTCCTCTTTTATGACAACCACGTTCAACGACCGATATCCATGTTTATCACGTATATCAAGAAATGTCATGATATACAACTACGTTCCATTATTTTTCATACTCATGATCCTCGTTTGATGGCAATAATGAGCAATTGTGTATGTGAACCACGATCACATGTTAAAGGGGTCGTGGTTGTCAGCTGATATGAGTCTGGTTCTCATGTTACATAGTTCGTAGTTTCCACAGATGTTATATGGGTCGGGGTTGATTGGGGTTACAGGGGCCGTGGTTCAAAGTTAAATAGGTGTCATGATTTGCACTTATGAATAACTCAAGGGGCCGTGGTTTTTAACCAAAATGGGTTGTGGCTCACAAGGTAGTGAAAAGTACGCCCCTTATAACATGATGACCACCAGCCACCTAGAATGACAACCCCGACCCATAATAACTGCCAGCCACGACCCATGTATCATGATCTAATGTGCATGGGAATTCGATCCTTACAGCGTGATAACCAAGATCACTGTAACATGACAACCAAGATCCAATGTGCATGGGAATATAGTACCACAATCCTTTACATGTGAACCTTCTCTACTCTACCTTGGACCTAGAAAACTGACCTCTTAGTGGAAGGGGATTGCAGACAAGGATAAACAGCGTGCCTCTCTAGCAATTGGGAGCAATGGAACTCCTCTTTTCTTCTTTTATCTTTAAAAAAGGTGAAAGAAGAAGGTCTATAAAAGTTGCATATGAAATGCTACATTTGGCCCCTCCATCGCTCAGATATCCTACCATTTAGTCTGCGGGAACGGATTGGCTACTCCCCTATCACCAGCCATCTGATCCAACCATAACCTATGTGTTACATCCATTCCTTTCGTCTGTATCTACACTGAAAGGCACGATCGATCATTTGTATGCTTGATCACATAAAAGTGAGAGGGATCATTTTAATGGTATAAGACAGTCAATCATCACTGTACCATTTAATGTCCACCGCCTGTGATCGGAGTATCATACGTTTTTGGACTCCTACCATCTAATCATCTGTAGAAACATATGGATGGCATGGATGGAACATGTACGTGGTGGTGGGGCCCACATAGCACCGAGAACCAGTAATTGGCTGGTGTCCTGGGGAGTAACTGATCAATCCGTATCTCGAGGTTTACAACAGCAAGTGACTCTGCTTCACTCTAGGTCCGTACGTCTCCTGAACTAAGGTCAAGACCATGACCGTCTCCTCCAAATGTAGAAAGGTGTCAGAAGGCCTCATGTACAGTTACAAATTGCGTACTACCCCGCAAGACGCTAGCTGTGAACAGGCAGTCCTGTGGGCGGGCCCGTCGTGATGTATCTGTACGTCCAAGCCGTCTATCCCTTATATCAAATTATTTTAAGGTATCAAAACTAGAATGGAGTAGATCTAACGGTCAACGGGATCACACCACAGATGACTCTTGCAACTAATGCAACTGACATTTAACGCTTTATGCATTTTAAAGCAACTAGCTTATTATTTGGTGTGGTCCACTTGTGCATTGGATCCAACGCTTTTTTTCTTTTTTTTTTTTAATGCTCATTCCTTGTCCATCATGAATGTATTTCATCCACGCCATCCATATATATTTCAAGATCATTTTATAGTAACCATAAAACACAACAACCATAAAAAATGAGTTATATCCCAATAGAATAGAAAGTGGACCACATCACAAGAAACAGAGGTGAATGAGCATCGTTGGTGATCCGTAATATTTTTTAGATCAAGCCGTATAATGTTCTGTCAGAATAGATCCACGATCGTGCCTGAAAAATATGCCCCTGACCTCTTTTCAGGAGAGGCGATGACCTAGAGTGAAGCAGAGGTCACCTGCTATTGCAACCCTGAAAAACGTACAAATCGGCTACTCCCCAGGACACCGGCCAATGGCTGGTGCTCGGCACTCTGTGGCCTCTCATTTTTATGTAACCAAGCAAACAAATGATCAATCGTGCCTTTCAGTGTAGATGCAGATGAACGGAATGGATGTAACACATACGTCGTGGTTGGAGCGGATGGCTGGTGACAGGGGCAATCAAAGAAAACAGTGGGGATGATGGAACATGCTGTTAGAAGTGGATACGTAACAACCACGAAGGGCCTAATACCCATTTCAAAATAGAACCACGATCCATATTACATGAAACCCACGATGCATATTACATTACAATCACGACTCCATATTACATTAACAACAACAATACATGTTACATTACCGCCACAACGAATATTACATGATAACAACGACCCATACTATAGTATAACGTTGCCGATGTTCACCACGACCCACACAACGTGATAACAACGGCCAATGAACACCATGAAAAAATGATTGCAATATTATGAATGGTAATTTTTATTGCACAACCCATAACATGAGATATTCGATATCTACGTATGCCATGTCCTAACTTTGAAGAACTAGATTTCCATACTTGTCCATGCGAATAGATCAAACTATGTAGATGGGAAGATTTCTATACACTTATAGCTCATAACATCATTTCTCCAGCCACACCTCTCCTCTATAAACACGATAGCACTCTACCCCTTCAGAGGGAGAGGGAGAGGGAGACAAACCTTCATGGTGCTTCATCCTCAGCCGTCCCTATGATCAATTCGTTGACCATTGAAGGACCGGAGCGTCGAATGACCATTGAAACACCACAACGCATCTTTCATGATAACCACGACCCATAAAACATGACAACCACGACTATAATTAAAATGCAGTATGAGGATCTGTTCTCTTTGAAGGGCACCCAGAGAGATGAAAAACTCTTTTGGGAGTGTTTTATTTTAGCCTGACCAACAACTCTATTGAGAAGGTGAGGCTTAAACAAGACACTCCCAAAAGTTCTTTGCAACTCGCTAGGTGCCCTTCGAAGAGAACAGTTCTTCACATTGTATTTTAATTGTGGTCGTGGTTGTCATGTTTTATGGGTCATGGTTATCGTGAAATATGGGTCGTGGTGTTTCAATGGTTATTCAACGATCCAGTCCTTTATAGGTCAACAAGTTGATAGCACAGACGGCCGAAGATGGAGCACCATGGAAAAAATGCCAAGGTTACTCCCTCTCTCCCTACGAAGGGAGATAGTTTTCTTCCCACCATCGTGTTTATAGAGGGGAGGTGTGGCTGAGAAATGATGTTATGAGCTATGAGTGTATGGAGATCTGCCCATCCACAATTTGAGTTGTAATAGTTGAGAAGGATGGAAATTTTCCATCGAAGTTAGGGCATGAAATACGTAGATATCGAATATCCCATGTTACGAATTGTGGTGAACATGCAATAAAGGAGGCCCACGTGACATGACAACCACGATCATATTACATGATAACCACAACCAATGTTACATGACAACCACAGCCCATGACAACCGGACTCTCACTTCTCTGGTCCGAATGTTGGACCATGAATTTATTGTTGTCGTGAGAATAGAGTTTGAGAGATCTCCAAAAAGAACATAGAATTAAGCAGGAGATAGTGTGGGATGGAGACATTTATCTTGAAATCTCACGACGACTATAAGCCACGACGATGAAGAATAGTTCTCTTCGAAGGTGACCCAGGGAGCCAAAAACATCTGTTGAGAAGGAGCCGTTGATCTGCCACAGGCACCAAACGGTCTTCAGAATTTCAGGTAGAGACCATTGATCTTCAGGAAGATCATCAACATTCCTGAAGAAATGGATGGGATCACCCGTGGAAGAAGAACGCGAGATAGTCTTGTGGTTCAGATTGGCTTCTGATAAAAATTAACCAAAGTATCAATTTCATAGGGTGTTCAACCAGTGGTTAATGTGGGGGGGGGGGGGGGGGTGATTCCAAAGTCTCACTTTGATTCCAAAGGATCCTGGGTAGGTATCATCATGAATGCGATTTCCTGCATTTGAATGTGGCGCTGATTCCGAAGAGAATGGTCGTGGATAGGACGAAAGTTGGGTCATGGATGTGAACCACATCTCAATGTAGATAACAACAACGATCTTTATAACATGATAATCACGTTCATGTTTGACAGCACAGAAACTCGTTGATCAGATGGTGGATGGTCTTGATTTTTGACATCGACCTAGTATATACGACAACAGTGAACCGTGTTGCATGACAGCCATGACCCTTTGGAACTAGTGATTACCTCGACCCTTTGCTGGTGAAATTTGGGACATGGCATGCGAGATATCGAATATCCCATGTATATGTATGTGAGGCAGTTATGAACATAATTTTATGTTGTCGCGAGAGTAGTTTCTGAGATATATGCTTTAAAGAACAACTGGATCGTCATTCGTGTTAATATATGTCATTATCGTGCCTTAATTTTTCATGGTTCATATATGCAATAGATTGTGGTTGTCGTCTATATTCGATCGTTGTTGTCACCAACGGCCTTAATAGAAAGGTGATCCACATGAAGCTACATCAACCACGACCATATAGGTTGGTCATTCAATGGTCAAGGCACCGATTCCGAAGGGTCGCGCTGATAATGAACTATCGCGTGGATTTCGATGGATCACTCTCGGTGCCCAACGGATTGTGGGGAAGTAGCGAGTCATTCAATGGTCAGGGTGCCGATTCCGAAGGGTCACGCTGATACTAAACGGTCGCGCGGATTCCGATGGATCGCTCTCGGTGCCCAACGGATTGCGGGGAAGTAGCGGGTTAATGTCCTCTCCTAAAAAGGTAGATCACGGCACTGTTTCCATAGGATCACGCTCAATCTAAAGGAAATGGTCTTGGATGTGACCAATAAATGGTCGTGGTTATTTTCCTTGAGGATCGTCATTCACATGCACACTGGATCGTGTTTTTTATCCACGGTGGATCGTGATTGTCATCCAACACTAGGTTGTGGATCGTTGAAAAATGGAATTACAAGGTGACCCATATGACAATATAACCATGACCAGGATAACAAGGGAACCACGAGCCATGTTATATGGGTCATTGTTGTTACTTTATATATGTTGTGACATCCCTATGCAATCTGTTGGTAACACAGCACGACCCTTCGGAATCAGCGCATTAACCATTGAATGACCAGCCTATAAAGGTGGTACTTAGGCTTCATATTACTTCTACAAGAAAAATTGAACCAGAATCCTTATTTAATGCATCACCTTACGCGTTCTTGGATTATTTTGATCTTTTATTCAAAATAATAGAGGATATGTTCGAAGAAGCCATTGGGTCTGTTTCTCTATCTTCCTTTCTTAATGAACCCTTCTCTGTCCTCTAGGATGTTGACGATCTTCCAATCGCTCACGGCATTCCCAAACTGTTCTGAAGATAATTTCAGAACCCTAGCTACTCGACAATTTCAACGGGCACCCAACCATCGAAAAAAGTTTTCAAAGATAAGGTCTCTGCAATGACATAGGACTACTTACCATTTTCTTCTACTTAACTTTAGCTTGACAGCAGTGCTACACTTTAGAATCAGCACGCCGCATGATAGATTTTATCATTGTGCCCTAAACATCTAGAGGGTCGTCGATTGCATGTTGCATGTGGCGCTGATTCCGATTAATCGCACTGAATCCTAAGTGGAAGGAATACAATATGATTTTATCCCCATTTACAAACTTAAATGGAAGAAACTTGCAAAGTCTTGTGCAACACTGAGCTTCTCTTCTGGCAGTTACTGTGTTAAATAGGTCCTGGTTGCAATTTTATAAGGGTCGCGGTTTTCATGTAATATGTGTGGAGCGATAGAGGCTCTATTGTTTGGTCGAATATCGGATCCATCTTTTGATTCTCTCTATTTATTTGTCATTGCTTCTCATCTGTAGGGCTTTATTCGTAATGAGTGTTTCGATCATAAGCGTTGGACTGTGCCCGGAGACCTTTCTGGACATTTCTGGGAGGATGAAATGTTCAATCCCATTTCCAAGCATATTTGTAACAAGGGAACAAGGCGTATATAAAGAGGAAGGTAATTGCTGATGTTGTTGAAGCAATGATCGGTGCATACCTTAGCAGAGGTGAAGTGTCTGCATTATTTTCCATGGAGTGGCTTCGTATGAATGTCAACTTTGTCGATAAAATTTCAAAAGACAGCCCATTGCTCGTGAAACCTGAGAGTTATGTAATATTAGCCATCTTGAATCACTGTTACATTATGATAAGGATCTCGAGACCGATCATAAGGGTGGATAGTTTTCTACCGTCGACGTATTTATTTATAGGGAGGTGTGGTTGAGATAAATTGTCTAATGGGCTAGAATATGGAAAAGTGTTTGATCTGTTATTGTAGAAGTGTATAGAAAACTGCCCATCAAATTTCAGACATGGCATACATAGATATCGAATATCCCATGTATATATTTGTGTGGTAGGTATGAACATGTGGAGGACATGTTCGTCGATGAATTTATTGTTACCGCGAGAGTAGTTCTTAAGATATTTGTAAAAAGAACAACTAGATCGTTGGTCGTGTTAATATATGTCATTGTTGTGTTAATATTTTCGTGGTTCATATATGCAATAGGTCGTGATTGTCATCCATGCTTGATCATTGTTGTCAACAACTGCTTTCAGAGAAATACGATCCTTACGTCATGGAAGCCATGATATATACGTAAGGGCAACAACGATCCCCATGTCATGACAACCACAACTGGTTAAAGTGGTTATAAAGGCCGTGTCTTCTTGTTATATTGTAAACTTCAGAGGAAGAAAATCGTGGAGTCTTACACATCAATGAGATTCTCTTCTGGTAGTTACTATGTTATATGAGTCGTGGTTGCAATGTTACAAGGGTCGATGTTTTCATGCTACATTGACTATGATTGTAATGCTATATGGGTTGTAATTCCCATGTTTATGGATCGTGTCCATCATGATGACTAGATCATTGTTGTGGTAAGAAAAGTTCTGCAAGTTGAATTGGTTGTGGCTGTCGTTAACAATAGATTAGGTACTTAACAACTGATCATGGTTCTCAGTATATATAGATCGTGGTTTCCATGTTGTATGTTCGTGTTCCCATACGGTCATGGTTGTCGAACACAATTCAACATGGACGAGGAACACAATCCGTTATAGCCGTGAATTATAACCAATTTAACATGAGATCCTGACCCGTATCAACTATGACCCATTCGTATCATGACCCATTTATCATGATCCATACTTCATGTATCATGAACTCGCATGTTTAGGAATTATTTATAATTGTACTAGGAATCATTTCGTGATTAAGTTTAATTACATACATATATATTTGTTTAAGTTGTTTTGGTGTAATTAAGTTAGGACCCTTAAGTAGGATTGAGTTCCACAATTTAACACTCTGTAAGCTCATGTTAGAGGCGGAGTATAGTAAAATATATTGGGTTTTCCCATTCTCTTATGGACTCAAGGTTCCAACAAAATCGAGAAGATGATATTAGCACTTCAAGCCTCCTGAATACCATAGAACTTCAACTATTCCTTCATTTATTGAAATTTATGAAACCAAAGTATAGTCCGCGATTAACCCACCAGTCATAGGATTAAAATGGTAATTCGTAAAAATAAAAATAAAAATTTGTGTCTTTAAAAAAAAAAAAACTTTTTAGGATGATCGTTACCCATGGGCATGTTGAGAAAATTATTAAACCCCAAATTGGATATGAATTAAAACGAGGACTCTCGTAAACCAAGACCCAAAGGATAACCTTATAAATAAGAGATTTAAACTTTCTAATAATGGTCGTTCCCTAAACATTTAGATTGATCAGACTACGGAATTACGGAAGCATATGCCGGTGAAGCATTCACGGCTTGACCCAATTTTAAATCCTATGCGACTACCAATGGACTCACTGCTTTGACCGAGCAGAAGACCAGGATCCATCAGGACGAAGAAGGGATACAATGAGCTTTCTACCCTGGTCAGGTAGATGATCAACGTATCAGGTTCAAGCCTACTACAACCGTCTCTCTGTGTGGGTCGAACAATGAAAATAGATATTTTTACTCTAGATAGAGGGAAATTGTCATGATGAATCTTTTTTAAAAAAATAGATAAATAAATAAATTGTAGTAAACCATGGGTGAAATTGTTTTTAAGGGGGGTAGACTAAAATGAGCCAAACTAGCAAAGATAGTATACTCCCTACCATGCATATAAACTTGGAATCAATAAAAACTTAGGCAAATGAAATAATAGTACCTTTACTTAACACCCTTAGGCAATTTTAGGGATGAAATTATTTTTAAGGGGGGTAGATTATAACATCCTGGATTTCCACTGTTTTGGATTCCCAAAAATTCTTAAATTTTTTTTTTATAAATTAACTTATAATATCACTTAAATGACCATTAGCACTCAATGTTAGTCTATACAGTGGTGGTACCAGTAAAGAACCCCACAAGTCCGATTAATCAACCGTAGGAAACCACCGAATCCGCCCGATCAGTTGAACATCAGGTGTAGCCCCATGATTTACTCACATAGGACCCAAATCTAACCGACTTATCGCTAACTATTCAAGACGAGCATAACTAAATTAAAGATCTAATCGAAGCCTAGTCAGATAAGGCCCGGATCTTAACAATAGACCAAATCAACCCTCATAACGTCCCGTCCAACCAGCATAGTGTCCTGGGGCATCCACATAAGATTTGCTGCAGGACCATTCATTTAAGCCACTCGTGGTGGAGTACTACAAGTTAATTAACCTAAGATTATCCCAATAGAGTAGACCAAATAGGTCATGATAGGGCCTAGTACGGGCCACCAAGCCAGATGATCGTTTACACTTAGCATCAGCCCGTACGGGCTATACCTCAGCGCAGAAAGGTCAGAAAATTATAAAAATTTAAGGAAACATATATCTCACTGGGCTTGTAGTCCATACCGGACCACAGACTCATTGGACACCCCAAAGTTAATTAATCGGGTCGTTCCATCAACACTTGTCAAACCACCCAAGGCCAAAGTTGAAACTTGGCACTGATTAAAGAAACTGAGACTCCGGGCTTTCCAGCAGTCGAATTTCTTCAAAATTTACGGTGAAGGTCTAATGTGGTGTCCTTCACCCATCCAAAAAATATGGGACCGGATCATGACACGATGACCGTTGATCGTAAACCGGACCCGTACGACCAAACTCCATATCCGATCGTTCCCAAAATTTGCATGGCCCTTCATCAGGCCATGAACCACTTACCTTATAAGTTTTATGGCCAGGGGACCACCAGAACCTCTTCGATCACTGGAATAGACCCCACAGGGCCACTTATGGAACGGGACCATATGGTCAAACCCCCACATCCGCTTATCCGTTTGATCCCAAGTTTTGAATGGCCCTTCATCGGGCCATAGAGCACCTATCCTATGGTGTAGATTGATATGTACACCCCATAGTGGGCCTTAGATCTTAGAAAGACTCTCCCATAGGTCTAGTATAGTAAAAAATTAACCCTTAGGGCCATTTACACCAATTTTGACATTATAAAAAAGGCCTTCTCATGGGCACCCCTCTCCCCATACGATTTTTACCCTAAGGAAATAAAGAAAGAAAGAAAAAGAGAGAAAGAGAAAGAGAGGAAGAAAGAGTGAAAGAGAGAGTGAAAGAGAGCTAAGGTGGACCTTAGATCGAGGTGGGGCCCAAGGGAATCAACCCTTTCAACTCCCTATCCCTTCTCCAAAGGAAACCCTCCTCTATAACCTCAACAATCGTCCATGGGTCGTCTAGGTAAGATCTTTCACCCCTTCTTCTTGAAAATCCATGTATTAAGAAGAGATTGGCTTAGAATTCTAACACGCAAGAGCTTATTCTAGGGATTCCGGCCAATCGACCGCAAGCCCTCAATCCTAGGTCATTTTTTGAATCTCCAACGATCCATAGGTACGGACTATTGTTCTTAGGTGGCCTAGCACCAAATTTACTATGAGTTTAATGATTTTAAATGCTTGGATGTTATGATTGGAGAACTAGAGAAACCCTAGGGATTGTATGATTGTTGAAATTCATGTGGGAATGCATGTTGGTTCTCATTGGATGTTGATTTTTCCTTTCACATGATTTGATATATGGTGGATTATATGCTCATGTCTATTTGATTCTTTTTCATAGATTGTTACTTCATAGTATGTATGATCGCCTTACTCTTGAGCATGTGATTTCTTGAGATGGTGGAAGTGCTTAACGTCCACACACACACACACACACACACACACACACACACACACACACACCTCACATGCACTTGTTTCATGCTATGGTTGTCCTTGCTTGTTATGAGAATTGAAGTTATATGTTGAGATGCATGAGTATATGGAATTGGTTAAGCTAGATGATACTTGGTAGATGACATGCTATGAATCATTATTCATACCCTTAGGTCGGTCAGGAACATGAGGAGAGTGAAGGTGGTCCCGTTGGTAGAACCGCCTCGAGACTAAACCTATGAATTTGGACGGGTGTGTTCGGGTGGCTATAGTTCGACTACATGGGTCTCTTGTGCCCAATATCACTCGTCTCACGATCATCTGACTCTTACAGTTTAGTCTACTGTCTGACCAACCTTGATTGTTAACCCTGATTGCTAACATATGTTTGGAACCTGAACCACCCTGCAACCGTTATAGCCCATCAATAACCTACTCAAAACTGGTCCACAGCCTCGTGAACTGAGCATGGTGGAATGGGACACTGTGTCTGAGCTATCGGCCTATGGTGGGGTGTTGCGCCTCCTCGTAGTGACCGCGAGCGATCCTTTTCTCTCCGCACTCCTCATGTACTTGAAGTCGGGGATGAGGAACCCGACGGGATCAAGGACCGCGAGGTCTCGGCCTCATGCATTGGGGGGTCTTGGCCTCGTAACCCATTTAGGGCATTGATACGTGAGGTGTATCAGATTCCCCAACCTGCTGGAAGAATGGACTTAACTAATACCTTGGCTAACACGATCGCATCGCATCGCATTAGTTAGGGTGGTGACTCGGAAGTCGCGATCGCACTGAGGGAGTGTTGTCATATGCAATCGTTAGATGGAGTCGCTCGAGGGAGTGTTGTGGTGAGGGCATGCATCATATCATTCTGCATGCATGCATTTTAAATAAGAGTTGCTAGGTATTGTTGATTATTTGTTTTTCATTAAGTTCATATTATAATTGATGCCTGTTAAAACTTAAGACTAATAGCACCCACTGAGTTGATCACTCACTCCCACTCTGGGACGTATTTTAAAATACCAACCAGACTCTTCAATAATTACAGGTGATGTAGGGTGTGAGGGCACTAGTGACACGAGCCTCGAGGAGGAGGACAAGTTCTCCTACTTCCAGTTGATGAGCGGTTCTCCATCGGCTTAGGAGACTAGATTTTGGAGCGTTGAGTCGTGGGCTCAGTGCACCATTCTTTTGGATATATGATTCTCTTTGTGATTTTAGTTGGGCAACACCTTGGGCGATGCCTTTATATTCTTTTGGACTTGTACATATATATATATATATATATATATATATATATATATATATATATATATATATATATCTTTCACTTCAGTAGACTAGTGTGGTTGTATTTCATGTTCCAAGTAATTCTAGGCTACGCGTTTAAACTTGATTAGTCTTAAAAACCATAAAATTGATGATAAGTGACACTCGAGAACTCAGGAGTCGAGCGTATGCACGACCCCCGATTTTTCAGAGTGTTACAGATGGTATCAGAGCAATAGTTTGAAATCCCTTGGGCCATGGGTCATGAACTCACTAACGCGTCCGCTGACTTGAGAGGATACATATTAGAAAATGCAATGATAACATAGAACGCTAAGAACCTCCCCAGACCCTAAACCAACAATTGTAGACGGAGGGTAGAACTTTAGAGGAACTTAGGTATGGGTAGTGAGAAAGAGGGATCCGAGAGTCCTAACCTGACGGCAAGACTCGGTTCGATTGACTAAGAGATTTCTTAGTTTAGTCCACCAAATTCTTAGGGCCTGTTTGGCCAACTACATTAGGAGAGATTAAGGTGGATGGAATCGTAAAAGTAACAATTAATACATGTGTAAGGTATTGTTCCCTAGACTGGGTGTATCCCATGTTTTTCAATGTCATGTTTGGAATGTATGCAATTAAAAGTAAATCTCAGGATCTCCTTTCAAATTACACTTGAAAATTCAATATAATGGGATTTAAAAATCCCATCTCACACCTTCCAACGCAGGGCTCATTTTCCAAAGCCTATGAAATTAATTTTAATCCCATCTCACACTCAATCAAACATGTCATCCCCAATCCCGAGGTGGGATTAACAACGCAATCCCATTTAATATAACTTAATACCACTGGCCAAACAAGTCCTTAGACTGCGCAAAGTGATCCAAATCACTTCTAATTGGAAGATTGGACGACTTGAGTCAGCCCAACCTAAATGCGATAGGCTCAAGCTGCTGAAGTAGCTTATGCGATCCCAACATCTAGTGTATCCTGGCCCAACGATTAGGTGGGGCCTTCCCACACATGGGGATCCCCTCCTTGCCTCTCCAAGTTCCTTAAAGTCCCTAGGGGCTTCTCCCTATGATCATTTCTAGCCAATCTTATCCCTTTCACCCCTCAATCATCACCCTATTTTTCCCAAACTCTCAAAACTTAACTCCTAAGTCTCAATTCTTCCTTTCAACCCATTTTTTTCAAAAAAATAATCTCACTTTCGACTACTTTATTCTTTTAATTTCTCTAAGTACTTTCAAATGGGACATAACTATAAAGCTCAAAGGATGAAAAGCTATAATAAAATGAAAATTTACTACAAATAGTAAACATATAAATAAAATTAAATTTTGACCATTAACTTGATAGAATTTTGCAAAATGACTAGTCCATTGTGTAGAGTAGCTTCTCCTACCCCAAATTCATATATGGCACGTCGCGTAACTCAATCTGGTTTGTGAGATATGGGCATTATAAGGTCCTATAAGCCAGAGAACCAGCGCTGCCAGTGTCCATGGTCTAGGGGCCCGGCGCCACAGTGCCCAGCCCGGCGATCGGCGCCGCCGGCGTCGGAAATTTCTGCAATTTTGAGTCAATTTCAAAAATTCATATCTCCTTCGTTAAAACTCCGATTTAGGTGATTCAAAAGCTAGATTGAATATTAACAAGTCTAGTTTCATATAATAAAAAAAAATATTAATATAGTTATATTTGGAGTGAATTGAAAGATGTCCAAAAATCATTAGTTTTGGATGGTGGCTACTTCTAGAATTTTTATAATTTCTTTACAACTCCAAATGATATGAAATTTGGTGGGATGACTTAAAAATTGATGATAAATTATTATAAAAATTTTAAAAATAATTTAGTTACTAAAAGTATAAGAAACATTACAAGATAGGTCCCCTCCTCCCTTTCAATGTACACACGAGTGAGACCATTTCCCTTGCTAATTAGGACTATCTAAAGTTCATAAAACCTATCTCTACTACTACCATTACCCTCCACCATCCCTTCTAACCCTGAAGAAAACTCTCCCACTCTCAATCTTAAAACCCAATCCCCAAACCCACCATCTTCTTCTTCCACTTTTTCCTTTCCCTTAACTTCTCTTCCATCACACTCACTCTCTCATTCCACTCCTTCAGTCCCATTTCCTTGAACCCATCCTCAAAAAACTTCATTTTTCCAAACCCATCTCAAAGCCAAATCTCTACTCACACTCCATATCCTTAACTCACTTTCTATTCCACCCTACGCAACCCCATCTCAAATCCATTCCTAGACTTCATTTTCCAAACCCATTCCCAAATCCATCCATATAACCCCTTTCCCAAAACCCATTCTCTTAAACCCATCTCCAAGTTCCTTCCCACTACCCATTCTAACAAGTCCATCTCAAACCCACACCCACATTTCATTTTTCAACCCATCATCTCCAAATATCCACCCTTATACCCATTCTCAAGATCCTTTCTAAGCTCATTCCTCCAACAATCTAACCACATTCCTCACGCCCAAAATCCATCCTAGCCAAAGGAAATGGCTCTTCTAGCAACTGTTGCCTCTCTTTTCTCCATCTTGGTGATCCTATCACTTATGAGGAACAAAGGACCATCTCCCGCCGAGTCGGGACCAAGCCAAGAGCAGCGTAGTAAGAAGAAGGCCGACCCGAAGGGAAAAGAAATCGTGGAAGTCCGCTCTCGAAGGGCTCTCGCGATTCAAATGCCCCAACCACCGGTTGATAATGTAGGAAATTTTTACGTACGCAACGTCGCCTTTGAAGCCTCCGTGGAAGAGAAATTGTTCGATGATATTGCCCTACTCAGTCGGCTCATGGAAAAGGGATGGGGTCTCATTTTCTATGGAAACTCCCAGGCAGATGAAGGTCGAGCTAGGGCTTTTTATGTGTGGATCAGAAACCCTCAATTCAAGCCCTTGGGCTTTGATCTTATAGTGGGTGGGAAGAGGTTCCAATTTGGGGTGGAGCAGATTGCCAGCGTGCTTCGAATGCCACGAGGTGAAGTGCAGATTGAGGAAGGAAATTTAGATACAAGTCAAGCCTACAACGAGCGGACTCACTTCTTGTGTGGGCGAGTTACCCAATGGAGGCGTGATGTTGGCTTGAACTCATCCAACTAGACTCCATAGTATCGTGCGCTTCACCGCATCTGCACCCACAATGTCTATTCGAGGCTGAAGAACCGTATCGAGTGCTCTCGCTATATGGTGGAGCTTTTATATTAGATAGGCCAAGGAGCAGATGTATGCCTCCCCAGCTTAGTACTCCACTAGATAGTAAGGGCCACAAGGGAAATGTGGAAGGATGTATGTCTCCCTTTTGGTCGCCTGGTCTGTCAGTTGGCCTAGCTATACGGTGTGGGCAGATCGGATGGAAACTTTATACCGGCACAGATATTGGGCGATAGTATGTTGAACAATATGTGAATAGGCACCAAGAAGCGATAGGACCACATTTACCAATACGGGGAACCTGTTGAAGAAGAAGAGGAGAGCGATGGAAGGGATGAGGATGTAACGCCCGTGAAAAATCCATACTTGGGCTCGAGTACCAACTCGACCCGATATTGCGTAGAATTCATTCCTTTAGAAAAATATGACTAGGTTAGCTAGTGCAACGTTAGAATAGCTGGGAAATGGTCCCTGATCACTTTAAATACGTTCTACAAGGCCCAAAGCGAGTGGAACCAAGGGTGCTATAATGCTCTAAAGCCTCGGATCAAACTCTAAACCGGTTTGTTCTCTGGACCACTTTGAATCTTTGTATTGGATCTAGACCGCACGTTGAAAGTCCGATACCTCCTATCTTAGACCGTTAGAACCGTCTAGCTGGACTTGACACTCATTCCAAAAATCAAGTCAAACCGATAATCACAGGCTATTTCATTGAGCCCGGACCGAAGAGAGTGAGAATAGGGTTAGAATTGGAATTTGAAATTCAAATCTGGCACACAATTTGACGCATCAGTATTGAGCGTTCTGACCGTCAGAATACAGCCAAATTACACCCTTGGATCAGGAAAAATATCTATTATATATCACGAGACTTATAGGCCTGATCTTGGTGCGGTGACCGTTAAACTGAAACTGGGCCGCCACGTGCGATCTGGGAACCCAACCGGTCTGAAAACTGGATGCGTGCTAGATCCAGTATGCATGAGCTTAAGTCCGACCGCATTTGGCCTGGGGACCTTCAGAAATGCCCTTTTGGACCGAAACGGCCCCGATTTGGTTAGGCACCAAGTAAACATTATTCCCAAGCCTATTTTGGGAATGTTTTAGGCTATAAAAGGGGTTGAAACCCTCACTCCTCTCTCCCATCCGAATTTGAGAGAAGCCCTAGCTTGGGAGAGAGAAAAAGAGTGAGAGATTGTGAGAGAGTGGGAGAGTTCTTCCTGCCACTTGTGCTACGTGTTGCACATGCTTAAGCAACACTCCTCTACCGCTTTCCCGGCGATTCCACCGCGATCCTAGGTAAGTAAAAACCCTAAATAGTTGTTGATTTGAGTTTTCCTTGTTTCAATAGCGATGTAGCTTATGGATCTTATGTATTAGGCTCCTTACTCGCCGTAGACGAACCATATACGCTCCGCTTCAATTCCCGAGTCTACAAGACACTAGGTGAGGATTTTAGACGCTTTGATTGACGGTTCCCAACGCTTTCAATGTCGTTTAATAGTAGATTCTTGACGGCATCGCCGTTTGACATGTACAAAATGCTCTCCGTTTCCCGTTTCGTAAGCTAACGAAGAATATGAGATTTAGGGCATTTCAGTCATTTGTAGGAAGTACTGTTTACATTCATATTTTGCTGATGTGATTGACATGGTTTGTTGTCACATTAGGAAGTTAGGAATGCGTGCATAATTAGTTTGGCGAAGAGATTCGCCTAGTTGCACACTTTGGGTCAACATACTATATGTAGACTTAAGTGTGTAGTGTATGTGTTTGTATAAATGCTTGTATTAGTATGTATTGAATTAAATGATGTTATTTGATAGTCTGTGATTGATTTTTCAATTATTATGCTGACCTAAATGATTTTCTACATGTTGACAAAATGCATGATTTCATTACATGCATGGAATGTATGTGCTTGAGGATTTGCTTAAGTTGGATATGCATGGGAAGTATGCCTTGAAGATTTGCTTAAGTTGAATGTTATAACATGTGCTAACATGCTCACATGATGTATTTCAATTCCAATACCTTTTTATAGTGTTAATGTAATTCCATAGATGTGTGGGACTTGACTTAGTCCAGGCAGTCGGTAACCGAGCAAATTCGTGGCTGACTGGTCATAGCCACGAACGACGCGTCGATGAATGTGATTCGTGTTGAGAGTTGGCGGCAGTGGTTAGGCCACGCGAAGTGTTTTACGCACTTCATGTCGTTCAATTCGAGATGCGATCGCGCTAGTCGAGCCCGTCAAGTAACCCGACTGGCCGATGTTTGTTCACCTTGTATGTATCATAACTGCTTGAACCTAGGGTACTGAACTTACCATTGTAAACCCTATTAACCGTGGTACCTTGATCCACGAAGACTCATGAGCCGGGCATAGTGGTATGGGACACCGTGGTCGAGCTGTCGGCCTACGCTGGGGCCACAAACCTCCCCGTAGTGACCAATGAGCACCTTGACTCGTGAGCAGATTATGGTGGTATGGGACACTATATTCTAGCTGTCGGCCTACACTGATCAGGCGACGAGCCCTTTGTAGTGACCGCGAGCGTATTCTGAGTTCACGGGAGGCGACGACCCTTCCGTGCAGTAGAGTATAGTAGGCCTGTATTGATAAGGTGATGGGGGAGCGGTGCAACGAGTGCGAGCAACAGCCCTGGCAGCCCTTGCAGTGACCTACAAAATGTACATCGTATGAGATTACTAGGAGTGACGACCCTAGACAGGATCCGTGTTGGGATTGATACAAGGGAAGTACCTTAGTTTCCCAATCCTGCTGTTTGAATGGACTAATAACAACTTGGTAATCATATCACCATAGCATTGCATGTGCCTGGAAGATGTGGAGCACTCTAGGGAGTGTGGCATGCCGCGGTCGTAAGATGTTGCCGCATGAGGGTGATCGTCGGTGAGGGCATACATCACGTCATATCATCTTGCATTAACAACAGTATTAGAATTGTCTGATTTACTGCTTTACTATTATCGCGTGATTGAATTGTGAACATGCTAATCTTTGCTCTATGATTCCACTGAGTTGATCACTCATTCCCACGTTACGGGATGGTGTTTGCAACACCCACCAGACCCTGTTGTAGTTGCAGGTGACGACGAGATCCAGGAGGTGGAGCCGGAGATTGACGAGGACCAGGATGAGTTCTCGTATATGCAGTATCACGACGGCTTCCCGTAGGTGACCTGGATCGAGGGGAACTTCAGTGGGACTATTTTGAACTTATTCTTTTGTCTATTTACATGTATATGAGACTCAGAGATGTAGTCATACTTTGGAGACAGTTGAGATTACCTTGTTTTTCCATACAGTGATATATATATTGTTTAGTCTTCCGCTTGCTTTTATCACTAGATCTGAAGTATGAATTGCAGTTTTGGTATACTTTTACTCATGTGAATGCTTTAAATCAGACAACATTGAATCATAACCATTTTTGTTGCATAAGTGACGGTCTGGAACTCGGGAGTTGAGTTTATACATGACCCCCAATTTTCAGGGTGTTACAGAGGATGAGGGTGAGGATGAAGCTGAAGAGGCGAAAAGAGCTGACGAGATCGAAAGTCACTTACTATCCCAGATATGTGTAAGCGCTTGGACACGCTCAAGGCCGAAGTAGCAGAGATCAAGGAGAGGAAAGCTAGGCACCAAGCGAAGCAAGAAAAGTGGAACAAGAAGATGTATTGGGCTATAAAAGCCCTAATCTGTTGCAGCCAAGGTGAAGAAGCACCTCCACTCTCGCCCGACTCAGACGACTAGTACCACGAATCTACTGATGACTAGTAGTTTGCTTTAAGTTGTTTAGGACTAATCTCATGTACTGAAGGATGCTTAAGAATTTGCTTAATTAGCTTGTGTTTGCTTTTTGTTTAGCATATCTAGTAATCCTCGAATCCATGCTGTACCATGTAACTAGCCATGCCAATGGCATTTTGGAATTCGACGTGAATGTATGGATTAAAATTCTCTTGTCACTTTGTGAATACTTGCATGTATTGTTGCCAATAGAATAGTCATGCCTTTTCATATTAAAGTTTAACATTGAGTGTCTATTTAGGAATTATTTATAATCGTGCTAGGAATCATTCCGTGATTAAGTTTAATTACATATATATATATATATATATAAAAGTTATTTTGGTGCAATTAAGTTAGGACCCTCAAGTAGAATTGAGTTCCATAGTTTAACACTCTGTAAGCTCATGTTAGTAAATATATTGGGTTTTCCCATTCTCTTATGTGAAAGTGCACCTACTAAGTGCCCTGGTTTGTCAATTACGTTGTGAGTTGAGTAATTCGGACAACAGCGCCTAACAGGAAGATCTGTCTACCTCAACTGGATGTGTGGAAGCTCACCATAGGTAAATCATAGCCTCACATCCCATGTCCCAAAACACCAGGTGATTAAAACCCTTAAAATAAGTAAAACATCTTAGGGTTTTGGGTTAAGAAAACTTTGTACCAAATAGGAAAATCTTTAAGTTTCTCTTACCATGTCGATTATATCGATTCCCTTTTCGATATGATCGACCAGATCTGTCAATGTCCTCGGGATCTCAATCGATATAATCGAATGAGGACATAAATCATCCAGCAATCAAAATATTCATCTGGATAATTTATCGATATATCGATGGTTCAGTCGATATCATCGATATTCGAATATCGATCCTATCGGAAGAGGATCGATAATATCGACAGACTGTTTTTCGATGCCCCTATTTTTCTAAAGAAAACCTCTATGTGCTTTGATATATCGTTGACTATCCGATTCAATCTGAACTCAAATACCGATCATATCGGAAGTCAGTCGATCCTATCGATAGTGGGCGCATGTTTCTTCCAGCATAAATTTCAGGTTGTTTTTATTGATGATAGGGGGGCCAGTCGATAAATCAATGTTCATATCTTGATCATATCGAGACATGGTCGATTGGATCGAGTCCGGGCACAGATCGTCTAGTAAGCTTATAGGTAAATCTATACGATTTATCGATCCGATCGACAAGGTCTCCGATATCATCGATATACAAATTTCGATGACATCGACTGTTCCCCGATCATATCTGTAAAACCTGAAATTCTTCAAGATGTATCTTTCTTGTTTTCACCTGTTAATAGATCGGTGTATCTCTCGATGGAATCGAAGTTCGAAATCCGATAACATCGATGGATGTCTCGATCCCATCGACCAGTTGGCAAAAAGTTTTTAAAAAGCGTAATGACATATGAGTTTATATCATCGAGAGGTTAGTCGATACAATCGAGAGTATACGCTCGATCATATTGACCCTTTCTCGATGATATCGAACTCTGTCATAAATGTGACCGTTTTATATCCGTTGGAACCTTTTGCCTATATATAGAGAGGTTTGTCTTTATTGCCGGTAGAGAAAGTAGAGAGTGCTTTTGAATGTTTTAAACTTCATATCATTTATCCTAAGCCCTTTCTCTTAGGGATTTCATCCTCTAATCCACCCTCATCATTGATATTCAATAGAGTGGATTGGAGAATGAACTTCCGCATTCAAGGATCCTTCAGCTGCTACCTTAATGGAAAATCATTAAGCTGGGATGCCTTGAATGCATAGATGATTGGAACCACTCTATCTTCCTTATAGGAAAATCTTTAGAGAGTGAAATTTCATCATCACCTTGACCCAACCTAAAGCCTAGTATAGGTACATCTTTGTGTTGCGAATCAAGGGAGCTAAAGACTCTTCATCAACAAGAAGGAGATCTTCATCACTGCGCTAAAAGGGACTCATCAACTTATCTGTAAGTACTAAGAGTCCAGAGGACATTTATGATCATTCCTTTTTAGGATTGGGTCGTAGGTGTTGATCACCATTTGAAATGCTCAAAGGAGGCCTCCGACGGGAGTATACGTGCGGGGTGCATTGTGTGGACCCTTGCTCTGTGGAGAGCATAAACATCTGGGTGCGTTGTGTTGACCCTTGCTCTATGTGGGCATAAACATCTGGGTGCGTTGTGTGGACCCTTGCTCTGTGTGGGCATAAACATCTGGTTAGGAGTGCACCAGTAAAACTCCAGGGTTTGAGGTGAACCGAGTAGAAACCTCTGTAAAGGTTAAAGGTGAACCTGATTTAAAACCTTAGGTTTGAGGTGAACCATGGGAAACCTCCTTAGTGAAATACAGTCACTTAAGGGTTGAGTGTGGAAGCCGGTAGTGGAGTAGACAAGTAGTCGAACCACTATAAAATGACTGCGTTTGAGATTGGTATTATTTTTCATTTATGTGATTTCCTTGCATGCCTTTATATCTAATTATCTGAATTCACATCTTATACACACACACAGAGTCATATCCATCACAACCTTATCCATGAATTGCCTATCTTTTAATAGTTTGTGATTGGATCCTCGACCAGGCTTAGAAGCCAGTAGAGTTAATTTTGAGTAATCCTAATCTGAACTCTGTGATAGGATTACTGTGATAAGGATTTTTAAATAATTCATAAAAACTTTTAAAAAAAATCCTATTCACCCTCCTCTAGGACATATTGGCATATTCCTACTTCAACTCAAGAGGTTTTCACCGCTATTTCATTATGGACTCAAGGTTCCAACAAAATTGAGAAGATGATATTAGCACTCTAAGCCTCCCGAATACCTTAGAACCTCAACTATTCCTTCATTATTAAAATTTATGAAACCAAAGTGTAGTCTGCTATTAACCCACCAGTCATAGGATTAAAATGGTAATTCATAAAAAAAAAATTTAAAAATTTGTGACTTTAAAAAAAAAATAAAATTTTAGGATGATCGTTACCCATGGGCATGTTGAGAAAATTATTAAACCCCAAATTGGATATGAATTAAAACGAGGACTCTTGTAGACCAAGACTAAAAGGATAACCTTATAAATAAGAGATTTAAACTTTCTAATAATGGTCGTTCCCTAAACATTTAGATTGATCAGACTACGGAATTACAAAAGCATACGCCTGCGAAGCATTCGCGGCTTCACCAAATTCTCAATCCTGTGTGACTACCAATGGACTCACTGCTTTGAGCGAGCAGAAGACCAAGATCCATCAGGACGAAGAAGGGATACAATGAGCTTTCTACCCTGGTCAAGTAGATGATTAACGTATCAGGTTCAAGCCTACTACAACAGTCTCTCCGTGTGGTTCGAACAATGAAAATAAATATTTTTACTATAGATAGAGGGAAATTGTCAAGATGAATCTTTTTTTAATAATAGATAAATAAATAAATTGTAGTAAACCATGGGTGAAATTGTTTTTAAGGGGGGTAGACTAAAATATGTCAAACTAGCAAAGATAGTATACCCCCAACCATGCATATAAACTTGGAATCAATAAAAACTTAGGCAAATGAAATAATAGTACCTTTACTTAACACCCTTAGGTAATTTTGGGGATGAAATTATTTTTGAGGGGGGTAGATTATAACATCCTGGATTTCCACTGTTTTGAATTCCCAAAAATCTTTGAATTTTTTTTTTATAAATTAACTTATAATATCACTTAAATGACCATTAGCACTCAATGTTAGTCTATATAAGGGTGGTACCAGTAAAGAACCCCACGAGTCCGATTAATCAACTGTAGGAAACCACCAAATCCGTCCGATCACTTGAACATCAGGTGTAGCCCCATGATTTACTCACATAGGACCCAAATCTAACCCACCCAAGGCCAGAGTTGAAATCTGACACTGATTAAAGAAACTGAGACTCCGGGCTTTCCAGCCATCGAATTTCTTCAAATTTTATGGTGAAGGTCTAATGTGGTGTCCTTCACCCATCCACAAAATCTGGGACCCGATCGTGACACGATGACCGTTGATCGTAAACCAGACCCGTACGACTAAACTCCATATCCGATCGTTCCCAAAATTTGCATGGCCCTTCATCAGGCCATGGACCACTTACCCTATAAGTTTCATGGTCAGGGGACCACCAGAACCTCTCCAATCACTGGAATAGACCCCATAAGGCCACTTAAGGAACGGGACCATATGGTCAAACCCCCACATCCGCTTATCCGTTTGATCCCAAGTTTTGTATGGCCCTTCATCGGGCCATGGAGCACCTATCCTATGGTGTATATCAATATGTACACCCCATAGTAGGCCTTAGATCTTAGAAAGATCCTCTCATAGGTCTAGTATAGTAAAAACTTAGCCCTTAGGGCCATTTACACCAATTTTGACATTATAAAAAGGCCTTCTCATGGGCACCCCTCTCCCCATACGATTTTTGCCCTAAGAAAAGAAAGAAAGAAAGAAAAAGAGAGAGAAAGAGAAAGAGAGGAAGAAAGAGTGAAAGAGAGAGTGAAGGAGAGCTAAGGTGGACCTTAGATCGAGGTGGAGCCCAAGGGAATCAACCCTTTCAACTCCCTATCCTTTCTCCAAAGGAAACACTCCTCCATAACCTCAAAAATCGTCCATGGGTCGTCTAGGTAAGATCTTTCACCCCTTCTTCTTGAAAATTCATGTATTAAGAAGAGATTGGCTTAGAATTCTAACATGCAAGAGCTTGTTCTAGGGATTCCGGCCGATCGACCGCAAGCCCTCAATCCTAGGTCATTTTTCGAATCTCCAACAATCCATAGGTGCGGACTATTGTTCTTAGGTGGCCTAACACCAATTTTACTATGATTTTAATGATTTTAAATGTTTAGATGTTATGATTGGAGAATTAGAGAAATCCTAGGGATTGTATGATTGTTGAAATTCGTGTGGGAATGCATGTTGGTTCTCATTGGATGTTGATTTTTCCTTTCATATGATTTGATATATGGTGGATTAAATGCTCATGTCTATTTCATTCTTTTTCATAGATTGTTGCTTCATAGTATGTATGATCGCCTTACTCTTGAGCATATGATTTCTTGAGATGGTGGAAGTGCTTAACTTCCTCATACACACACATACACACACACACCTCATACGCACTTGTTTCATGATATGGTTGGCCTTGTTTGTTATGAGAATTGAAGTTATTTGTTGAGATACATGAGAATATGGAATTGCTTAGGCTAGATGATACTTGGTAGACGGCATGCTATGAATCATTATTCGTACCCTTAGATCGGTCAGGAACATGAGGAGAGTTTAGGTGGTCCCATTGGTAGAACCACCTCGAGACTAAACCTATGGATTTGGGCGGGTGTGTTCGGGTGGTTGTAGTTCGACTACATGGGTCTCTTGTGCCCAATGTCACTCATCTCATGATCATCTGAGTCTTGCAGTTTAGTCTACTGTCTGACCAACCTTGATTGTTAACCCTGATTGCTCACATATGTTTGGAACCTGAACCACCCTACAACCATTGTAGCCCATCAATAACCTACTCAAAACTGGTCCATAGCCTCGTGAGCCGAGCATGGTGGAATGGGACACTGTGTCTGAGCTATCGGCCTATGCTGGGGTGTCGCGCCTCCCCGTAATGACCGCGAATGATCCCTTTCTCTCCGTACTCCTCATGTACTTGAAGTTGGGGATGAGGAACCCGAAGGGATCACGGACCGCAAGGTCTCGGCCTCACGCATTGGAGGGTCTTGGCCTCCCAACCCGTTTAGGGCATTGATATGTGGGGTGTATCAGATTCCCCAACCTGCTGGATGAATGGACTTAACTAATACCTTGGCTAACACGATCGCATTGCATCGCATTAGTTAGGGAGGTGACTCAAAAGTCGAGGTTATGCTGAGGGAGTGCTGTCATATGCGATCGTTAGATGGAGTCGCTCGAGGGAGTATGGTGGTGAGGGCATGCATCATATCATTCTACATGTATGCATTTTAAATAAGAGTTGCTAGGTATTATTGATTATCTACTTTTCATTAAGTTCATATTATAATTGATGTCTGTTAAAACTTAAGACTAATAGCACCCACTGAGTTGATCACTCACTCCCACTCTGGGACGGTGTTTTAAAATACCAACCAAACTCTTCAGTAATTACAGGTGACATAGGGTGCGAGGGCACTGGTGACACGAGCCTCGAGGAGGAGGATAAGTGTAACACCTCGGATTTTGGCCAATCTGGGATTTGACGTCCTTAGACAGTGGGTCAATTAAAACACCTGAAAAATCGCTTAGAACCCGATTCCATAGCCAAAGAAATCACTTAGGGTTAATTCCTTTAGAAACTAAGCATAAGTTAGCTAGCGCAACGCTGGAGTAGCTGGGAAATAGTCCCTGATCATTTTAAATACGTTCTACAAGGCCCAAAGCGAGTGGAACCAATGGTGCTATAATGCTCTAAAGCCTCGGATCAAACTCTAAACCGGTTTGTTCTCGGGACCTCTTTGAAACTTTGTATTGGATCTAGACCGCGCGTCGTAAGTCAGATGCCTACCATCTTAGACCGTTATGACCACTTAGCTGGGCTTGGCAATCGTTTCGAATATCAAGTCCAACTGACGATCACAGGCTATTTCATTGAGCCCGGACCGAAGAGAGTGTGAATAGGGACATAGTTGGAATTTCAAATTCAAATCTGGCACATAAATTTGACGCATCAGTATTGAGCATTCTGACCGTCAGAATACAGCCAAATTACACCCTTGGATCAGGAAAAATTTCTATTACATATCACGAGACTTATAGGCCTGATCTTGGTGCGGTGACCGTTAAACTGAAACTGGGCCGCCAAGTGCGATCTGGGAACCCTACCGGCCTGAAATCTGGATGCGTGCTAGATCCAGTATGCACGAGCTTAAGTCCGACCGCATTTGGCCAGGGGACCTCCAGAAATGCTCTTTTGGACCGAAACAGCCCCGATTTGGATATACTTTCAGTATACCTTGACTTGGAGCCTATTTTGGGCATGATTAGGCTTATAAAAGGGGTTGAAACCCTCACTCCTCTCTCCCATCCGAATTTGCAAAAATTCCCTAGATTGGGAGAGAGAAAAGGTGAGAGTTTGTGAGAGAGATTGGAGGAGAATTCCTTGCCGCTTGTGCTACCTGTTGCAAGTGCCTAAGCAACGCAACTCAATCACGTTGCCGGTGATTTCTCCGCTTTTCTAGGTAAGTAAATACCCTAAATAGTTGTTGATTTGAGTTTCCCTTGTTTCCATAGCGATGTAGCTTATGGATCTCGTAAATCAGGTTCTCTATTCGCCGTAGACGAAGCGTATACGCTCCGTTCGAATTCTCATCCCTAAAAGGGAAAAGGTGCGGATATTAGACGCTTTGATTGACTGTTTCCAAAGCTTTCAATGTCGTTTAATAGTAGATTCTTGACGGCAACGCCGTTTGACATGTACAAAATGCTCTCCGTTTCCTGTTTCGTAAATTAACGAAGAATATGAGATTTAGGGTATTTTAGTCATTTGTAGGAAGTACAGTTTACATTCATATTTTGCTGATGTGATTGACATGGTTTGTTGTCGCATTAGGAAGTTAGGAATGCGTGCATAATTAGTTTGGCGAAGAGATTCGCCTAAATGCGCACGTCGGATCGACATACTATATGTAGACTTAAGTGTGTAGTGTAAGTGTTTGTATAAATGCTTGTATTAGTATGTATTGGCTTAAATGGTGTTATGGATTAGTTTGAGATTGATTTCTCAATGAATATGTTGATGTGAATGATTTCCTACATGTTAGCCATATGTACGATTTCATTATATGTATGAAATGCATGTGCTTAATGATTCATTTAAGTGGTATGTTATAACATGTGCTAGATGATTTTCTTATGACTTAGTTAGAGATTGAATTCTCAATTAATACGCTGATGGTGATGATTTCCTATATGTTGGCGAAATGTATAATTTCATTATATGTATGAAAGGCATGTGTTTGAAGACTTGCTTAAGTTGTATGTAATGACATGTGTTAACATGCTCACATGGTTCCATTTCATTTCCATTACCCTTACACAACTACTGATGTGATTCTATGATTGTTTGGGACTATGCCTAGTCCAGGCAGTCGGTAACCGAAAGAATTCGTGGTTAGCTTATCTTGGCCACGAAGGACGTGTCGATGAACGCGAGTCGTGTTGGAGTTGACGGCAGTGGTTAGGCCACACGAAGTGTTTTACGCACTTCATGTCGTTCGACTTGCGATGCGCTCGTGCCAGTCGAGCTCGTCAAGTAACCCGACTGGCCGTTGTATGTTCACCTTGTATGAGTCATAACTGCTTGAACCTAGGGTACTGAACTTACCATTGTAAACCCTGTTAACCATGGTACCTTGATCCATAAAGACTCATGAGCCGGGCATGGTGGTATGGGACACCGTGGTCGAGCTGTCGGCCTACGCTGGGGCCACAAACCTCCCCGTAGTGACCAGTGAGCACCTAGACTCGTGAGCAGATTATGGTGGTATGGGACACTATATTCTAGCTGTCGGCCTACACTGATCAGGCGACGAGTCCTTTGTAGTGACCGCGAGCGTATTCTGAGTCCACGGGAGGCGACGGCCCTTCCGTTGCCGTAGAGTACGGTAGGCCTGTATTGATAAGGTGATGGGGGAGCGGAGCAACGAGTGCGTGCAACAGCCCTGACAGCCCTTGCAGCGACCTACAAAATATACATCGTATGAGATTACTAGGAGTGACGACCCTAGACAGGATCTGTGTTGGGATTAATATAAGGGAGGTACCTTAGTTTCCCAATATTGCTGTATGAAAAGGACTAATAACAACTCGGTAATCATATCACCATGACATTGCATGTGCCTGGAAGATGTGGAGCACTTGAGGGAGTGCGGCATGCCGCGGTCGTAAGATGTTACCGCATGAGGGTGATCGTCGGTGAGGGCATACATCACGTCATGTCATAATTGCATTAACAACAGTATTAGGATTGTTTGATTTATTGCTTTACTATTATCGCGTGATTGATTTGAGAACATGTTAATCTTTGCTCTATTATTCCACTGAGTTAGCTACTCACTCCCACGTTACGGGACGGTGTTCCTGGACACCCACCAGACCTTTTTTGTGATTGCAGATGATGGCGCGGCCTGTGAGGCGGAGCTGGATTTGATGATGATGAGGAGGATCCCTCCTTTATGCGTGTTCTGATTGACGGGATTACAGGGAGGTTGATTAGATACTTTGACACTTGTCATTTTATATTTTTAGCGCACTCATGTGTATTCGTTTTGTCTACTTTTGGAGTATACATGTATGTACATAACCTGGTAACATATCCATACTCTGGAGGCATACAACAGTTTATATATGTTATACATACTATCACAGTCTTCCGCTTGTTAATTTAACTGTCTCTGGAGTATGATATGCTGTTCTAGCTTAATCTCACTCATGTTTAATGCGTTATCACAGACAACATTCAATCATACATATCTATGTTGCATAAATAACATTTTGGAACTCGGGAGTTGGGTTTTTGCTCGACCCCCCGATTTTCGGGATGTTACAGATGGTATCAGAGCATGATTTGGATTAAACCGGGCCTGGGTTATGGTCACGCGACGTACGTTGTCGCTTCCTTTGACTTAGGTGGGTGCGAGAAGGGTCTAGAAACACGTCTAAGATCGCAGATTCGCCGATAGGCGAAGTCTATTAGAATCGATCGCAAGATCGAGTCCGTATCGCATCTAGGGTCGCGTAGAGCAACCCGAATAGCTCCTAAGTTGTAGGTAAGTGGGTTGAGCTGTTCTTTGAACAATTCTAAACCCGTTAATGTGAATCCTTGGGCCGTGGGACAACCACGACCCCTGTATTCAATCGCCAGGGCTTAAAAACCCCGTTTCACCGAAAATCTTCGAAATTCTTCCTCTCACCACCCCAATCTTCAATTATTTCTTATCCATTTCATGTTAGGCATCAATCCTAATGTGAAAATAACATAAAATCCTACTTTCACAAAATTTTATAGTGAATAGTAAAATTTCATGAAAAATGGCCATAAGGCCATTCTAACTTCACTTTCTTTAGCAACTAATGGTCTAGATGGATGTACTAGATCCTTTTACCCCAAAATCATATGCTGCATGATAGGGTTTTGTATTTGGGATTGAAGATTGGACCCGAAAATCCTCGAATGGATGTTAAAAATGTATTGGCCTCCCTAGGGAAATCTACAATGAACTAGAGTGTGCACCATACCTTTTTGGAATCCCTAGGGCAAGAGGAATCCATCCCATATGGCCTCAGAGGCCAGTTTGCAACTTCACCGGCGATGCCATCGCCGGTCAAACTTGTCGGATGGGCTTGATCTTTGGGCTGGAGGAGTTTGGGGGCTAGGGTAGTCCCCTGGTATGCGGTCCGTACCTTGAAACTCTCTAAAAGATGTACTTCCTTCACAAAAGTCCTCTTCCCTAGCCCCATTTTCATTTTCTTGCTGCCCTAACCCAAAATCGTGGTTCCAAACCACCCCTAGATCCATACCCTGCCAAAAACGACCACCCTCCATCATTCCTTTGAAGTTGGCAGCCCTCCCTCTTGAAGATTTCATCGTTTGGAGCTCTTACAACGCCCAAATCGAGCTGAAATCGTGAGGCGCTCCATTCCCCTTTTTCATTCTCTTTTGTTTCTGAAAATACATCCTAGGGGAGCTTGAAACATCCCTCTACAACGTCTAGATCTCCCTTTTCTAGTTTGGTTAGCCATTTCCTTGCATTTCCCCCATTTTTCATGGCTATTGTTAAGCCGTTTTAGCCTTTTTCTCTCTTTTCACCATCCTCCCTCTCAATCCTATTTCTCCATTTTCTTTGCTTAAGGGATACTGAAAATATATGGCTGAGAGACCTCTAGTGAGCAACAGACAGTATTAGACTCGACAGGGATAAAGAAGGTAAGTCGGGACTGTGGTAAAGTCCTTTAGTAGAGTTAGGCATCTATGCCTTTGCCCTGTAGATTGTTTGATTTTTATTTTAAGGATTTCTATGTTTTGTTGTTGTTAGGTTTAGTGAAGTTACAGGTAGAAACTGTGTTTGTGTTGTGGTTTGGCCTTATCATAGCCGAATTTTGTTGAATGAAATGCATGCCGATTCATTTTGTGGTGAGGTATTGTCCCTAGATTGGGAGTATTATAACTCTCGGGATTCAGCCTACAAATTAGATTTTTATCCCACCCCACCCTCCAACCAAGCATGCCACTCCCTATCCCGCTATGGGACTAGGAATGCGGTTCCATTTAAGACAACTAAGCGCTACCGGCTACATAGGCCCTAGGCGTTTTTGGATCTAGTGTTAGCACTCCTAGATTTGAAGGATCTGACGACATAAGAAATCCAATTCCAGTTAGACAAATCTTGACCCTAAGCAATAGAAGAATTCCCTGTAGTAGAACTGGAATAGAAAGCCATTTACCGTATAATCTTAGGCTTTGAATTATAGCTACTGAGTTACAGACTAGCCTACTAGTTACCTAGAGTAGGGTAAAGCCTGTATATGTTAAGGAATGATAGATTAGTTTTGATTGGAATGAGACTCCCTTCCTTGGATAGATCCCCTTATGACTTATAGACTCCTGTTGTTGCCCATAGGAAGGAACCATACACTCTCAGGGAACATTTATAACTCCCTCAGATTGAACTTAGAATGAACTAGCACGCCCCTTAGAATTGCCTTTCCCAAGGACTTATTGCATTCGGGAACGCAGAGTAAAGGAACTACATGTAAGCGATGTATTCGCGGTTTGAGTCGATTTCTTACTCCTAGTGGTTACCAATGAATCCAATGCTCTGATCAAGCAGAGGATCGGCATCGACTTGGATTAAGAACTGATACAACACATTTTCTGTCCTGATTAGACAGAAGGTTCAACGTATCCGGCTTAGACCCACTACACAACCTTTCTTCTGTGATGGCCCAACCATCTACAACTAAACAGGATCACATTGTCTTTGGGAAATGGCAAGGACTTAAAACCATGTAGAGAAAGGTTAAGGATAGCCCCTAAGTTGCGCCTCGTTCCGATATACGGATCGATGCAACGATTCTTAGACTTTAAGTAGAACCAAGTTTTAAGGGGGGTAGAACGTATTAAGTCCAATCCAGTTAGGATTAGTCAACACTGCCGTTCGATCAGTGTGGCGCAGCGAAAGAGTGGTTGGCCTCTTTCCCACTGGCCCAGGATCGAAACATTTGATTTAGGTTATATGTACGATTAGGTTATTAAATAGGATTTGAACCTTCCTTAGAAAAAGTACTCCTTGCCCTTCGCCAATGTCGGGGACGACATTGTGTATTAAAGGGGGTAGATTGTAACACCCCGGATTTTGGCCAATCTGGGATTTGACGTCCTTAGACAGTGGGTCAATTAAAACACCTGAAAAATTGCTTAGAACCCGATTCCATAGCCAAAGAAATCACTTAGGGTTAATTCCTTTAGAAACTAAGCATAAGTTAGCTAGCGCAACGCTGGAGTAGCTGGGAAATAGTCCCTGATCATTTTAAATACGTTCTACAAGGCCCAAAGCGAGTGGAACCAATGGTGCTATAATGCTCTAAAGCCTCGGATCAAACTCTAAACCGGTTTGTTCTCGGGACCTCTTTGAAACTTTGTATTGGATCTAGACCGCGCGTCGTAAGTCAGATGCCTACCATCTTAGACCGTTATGACCACTTAGCTGGGCTTGGCAATCGTTTCGAATATCAAGTCCAACTGACGATCACAGGCTATTTCATTGAGCCCGGACCGAAGAGAGTGTGAATAGGGACATAGTTGGAATTTCAAATTCAAATCTGGCACATAAATTTGACGCATCAGTATTGAGCATTCTGACCGTCAGAATACAGCCAAATTACACCCTTGGATCAGGAAAAATTTCTATTACATATCACGAGACTTATAGGCCTGATCTTGGTGCGGTGACCGTTAAACTGAAACTGGGCCGCCAAGTGCGATCTGGGAACCCTACCGGCCTGAAATCTGGATGCGTGCTAGATCCAGTATGCACGAGCTTAAGTCCGACCGCATTTGGCCAGGGGACCTCCAGAAATGCTCTTTTGGACCGAAACAGCCCCGATTTGGATATACTTTCAGTATACCTTGACTTGGAGCCTATTTTGGGCATGATTAGGCTTATAAAAGGGGTTGAAACCCTCACTCCTCTCTCCCATCCGAATTTGCAAAAATTCCCTAGATTGGGAGAGAGAAAAGGTGAGAGTTTGTGAGAGAGATTGGAGGAGAATTCCTTGCCGCTTGTGCTACCTGTTGCAAGTGCCTAAGCAACGCAACTCAATCACGTTGCCGGTGATTTCTCCGCTTTTCTAGGTAAGTAAATACCCTAAATAGTTGTTGATTTGAGTTTCCCTTGTTTCCATAGCGATGTAGCTTATGGATCTCGTAAATCAGGTTCTCTATTCGCCGTAGACGAAGCGTATACGCTCCGTTCGAATTCTCATCCCTAAAAGGGAAAAGGTGCGGATATTAGACGCTTTGATTGACTGTTTCCAAAGCTTTCAATGTCGTTTAATAGTAGATTCTTGACGGCAACGCCGTTTGACATGTACAAAATGCTCTCCGTTTCCTGTTTCGTAAATTAACGAAGAATATGAGATTTAGGGTATTTTAGTCATTTGTAGGAAGTACAGTTTACATTCATATTTTGCTGATGTGATTGACATGGTTTGTTGTCGCATTAGGAAGTTAGGAATGCGTGCATAATTAGTTTGGCGAAGAGATTCGCCTAAATGCGCACGTCGGATCGACATACTATATGTAGACTTAAGTGTGTAGTGTAAGTGTTTGTATAAATGCTTGTATTAGTATGTATTGGCTTAAATGGTGTTATGGATTAGTTTGAGATTGATTTCTCAATGAATATGTTGATGTGAATGATTTCCTACATGTTAGCCATATGTACGATTTCATTATATGTATGAAATGCATGTGCTTAATGATTCATTTAAGTGGTATGTTATAACATGTGCTAGATGATTTTCTTATGACTTAGTTAGAGATTGAATTCTCAATTAATACGCTGATGGTGATGATTTCCTATATGTTGGCGAAATGTATAATTTCATTATATGTATGAAAGGCATGTGTTTGAAGACTTGCTTAAGTTGTATGTAATGACATGTGTTAACATGCTCACATGGTTCCATTTCATTTCCATTACCCTTACACAACTACTGATGTGATTCTATGATTGTTTGGGACTATGCCTAGTCCAGGCAGTCGGTAACCGAAAGAATTCGTGGTTAGCTTATCTTGGCCACGAAGGACGTGTCGATGAACGCGAGTCGTGTTGGAGTTGACGGCAGTGGTTAGGCCACACGAAGTGTTTTACGCACTTCATGTCGTTCGACTTGCGATGCGCTCGTGCCAGTCGAGCTCGTCAAGTAACCCGACTGGCCGTTGTATGTTCACCTTGTATGAGTCATAACTGCTTGAACCTAGGGTACTGAACTTACCATTGTAAACCCTGTTAACCATGGTACCTTGATCCATAAAGACTCATGAGCCGGGCATGGTGGTATGGGACACCGTGGTCGAGCTGTCGGCCTACGCTGGGGCCACAAACCTCCCCGTAGTGACCAGTGAGCACCTAGACTCGTGAGCAGATTATGGTGGTATGGGACACTATATTCTAGCTGTCGGCCTACACTGATCAGGCGACGAGTCCTTTGTAGTGACCGCGAGCGTATTCTGAGTCCACGGGAGGCGACGACCCTTCCGTTGCCGTAGAGTACGGTAGGCCTGTATTGATAAGGTGATGGGGGAGCGGAGCAACGAGTGCGTGCAACATCCCTGACAGCCCTTGTAGCGACCTACAAAATATACATCGTATGAGATTACTAGGAGTGACGACCCTAGACAGGATCTGTGTTGGGATTGATATAAGGGAGGTACCTTAGTTTCCCAATATTGCTGTATGAAAAGGACTAATAACAACTCGGTAATCATATCACCATGACATTGCATGTGCCTGGAAGATGTGGAGCACTTGAGGGAGTGCGGCATGCCGCGGTCGTAAGATGTTACCGCATGAGGGTGATCGTCGGTGAGGGCATACATCACGTCATGTCATAATTGCATTAACAACAGTATTAGGATTGTTTGATTTATTGCTTTACTATTATCGCGTGATTGATTTGAGAACATGTTAATCTTTGCTCTATTATTCCACTGAGTTAGCTACTCACTCCCACGTTACGGGATGGTGTTCCTGGACACCCACCAGACCTTTTTTGTGATTGCAGATGATGGCGCGGCCTGTGAGGCGGAGCTGGATTTGATGATGATGAGGAGGATCCCTCCTTTATGCGTGTTCTGATTGACGGGATTACAGGGAGGTTGATTAGATACTTTGACACTTGTCATTTTATATTTTTAGCGCACTCATGTGTATTCGTTTTGTCTACTTTTGGAGTATACATGTATGTACATAACCTGGTAACATATCCACACTCTGGAGGCATACAACAGTTTATATATGTTATACATACTATCACAGTCTTCCGCTTGTTAATTTAACTGTCTCTGGAGTATGATATGCTGTTCTAGCTTAATCTCACTCATGTTTAATGCGTTATCACAGACAACATTCAATCATACATATCTATGTTGCATAAATAACATTTTGGAACTCGGGAGTTGGGTTTTTGCTCGACCCCCCGATTTTCGGGATGTTACAATAAGTTCTCCTACTTCCAATTGATGAGCGGTTCTCCATCGGCTTAAGAGATTAGATTCTGGAGCGTTGAGTCGTGGGCTTAGCGCACCATTCTTTTAGATATATGATTCTCTTTGTGATTTTTGTTGGGCAACGCCTTGGGCGACCCCTTTATATTCTTTTAGACTTGTATATATATATATATATCTTTCACTTTAGTAGACTAGTGTGGTTGCATTTCATGCTCCAATTAATTTCAGGCTGCGCATTTAAACTTGATTAATCTTAAAAACCATAAAATTGATGATAAGTGACACTCGAAAACTCGAGAATCGAGCGTATGCACGACCCCCAATTTTTCAGGGCGTTACAATGGGCATCACCTATGCTCCCAGCGCAGGAACTTCCTGCGGAGGACTTTCGCAAGAAATCCGCATCCATCTCCGTTAGAGTAGCATTTATTGGAAGGAAACAGCCGATTGGTATCCACCAATGACATTTTGCCACCGAAATGTGGTTAGGGAAATTCCTATCGTTAAAACCTACCTTGGGTCGACAGTGATGTTTACAAGCCATCCGTACCGTTAATAACTTCATTCATACTAGGATGAACTGAAATAAAAAATATTATCATGACTCAAAACTTCCGTGGCCCACGAATATTTCAACTATGGACGTTCAGTTGTCACATTTTTGACCCCCTTGAGCTCTGGAAATGGTTCATTTTTGGTTTCATGTCCTGAACTGAACTCAAGAAATGGACGGACAGGTAGGATTTCTCACAAACATCACAATGGCCCGACCTAGGTTCCCAGCGCATGAACTTGCTGCGAATCCTTTGGCAGGATATCCACGTCCTTTTTTTTCTTAAGATAAATAGTTACCTGTGCATGGACGAGTGCGTTAACGGCCTAAATGAAAAATCATCCGCTAATGGATCTCCATTGGAAAAGCATTTATTGAAAGGAAACGGCCTATTGGTTTCCACTAATGTCATTTTGCCACGTCACTTCACTAGCGTTTTGGCTACTGAAGTGTTCAATATCCAATCCATTCCCAGTACTCTGTACGCATTCCGCTAAAGGGTACAAACGATAGGGTGAAGGAAAGGCATCACGTGTAGCGAAGATCAAAGAGATCTCGGTGCTTATAAATGGCATTAAATGCTAGGAAGATTCTGACCTTAAAGCACGGGCTCGGGGGGAATGGATTGGCTACTCCCCCTGACACTAGCCCCATGGCTAGTGGTCGGTGATCTGTGGGCCCCATCATGATGTATGTATTTCATCCATTCTGTTCATCAATTTTTAAAGATGATTATAGGACTTTATCCCAAAAATTAGAGGGATATAAATCTCAAGTGGACCACACCACAGGAAAACAATAGTGATTGGATATCCATCATTTAAATCCTACTAAGGCCCACTGTAATTTTTATTTGACATCCAATCTGTTTATTAGGTCATAAAGACCCAGATGAAGGGAAAAAATAAAAATCAACTTGATCCAATACTTTTATGGGCCACGAAAAGTTTTTAATTGTTGACATTCATTCAAAACTGTTTCCTATAATGTGGTCCACTTGAGATTGGAATACACCTCATTTTTTATTCAACACCATAAAATGATCTAGAAAAATATATGGATGGCATTGATGAAACATATACATCATGGTGGGGCCCATAGAGCACCGACCACCAGCCATTGGCTGGTAGGCAGAGGGAGTAGCCAATCCGTTTCCGGGCTGGGGATATTGCACCATTCCACGTGTCCCATGGTGTTAATGTTTCCTTTTTGTAGGGATGGTGGTAGGTGGATCAAAGAGGAGACGGCCTTTGTGCCCTCCAATGGACGTCATCCTCTCCTCTCAGCCAAGGATGACAGCGGGGTCGAAGAAGAAGAAGGCTCCCTAGGACGAAGCCGAGTCGGTTCCAGTTGTAGTCCCGGCTATGACCATGCCTGTTACATTCCTTCAAGTGGATGCTCCTGCCACTACTCCGACCCCCGTTCCTAAGTCTTCGAAGGTTGGAGATCCTGCCCGAGGCAAGGAGGCTGGAGGTCCTGCCCGAGTAAATGTCATCACCATTTCATCACTTTTTGCGGATGTGCAATCCCTCAATGCGGGTCCTTCTAGGTCGTGGAGGGAGATAGTCAGGGAGACCATCGCCGCAGTCACCTCTTCACGATCTGTGTTTCCCCATGCTGATGTTGAGCCCATGGTCAGCCAAGGAGATGCACCTGAGGCAGTTGTCCATGCTTCTACTGTTAGCGTGATCAGAGGATGTTCTGCACCCTCTCCAAGGGGGGGAAGATTCTGCATCCTCTCCAAATGGGGGAGCTTCCGCACCCTCTTTAGGGGGCCTGCCACCCGATTTTCACATGGCTCAGTTGATTCCTTGGGTAGCTGAGCACGCACTAAAGGCGCAGATCACCGACACCCTTTTTAGCTACCACGTCAGCTTTATGGATGATTTTGCGTCTGTATGTTACACGTCGCTGCAGAAGATATTAGCGGTGAAGGAGATGCTGAAGGAGATGGATTAGTTTGAAGCTGTGGGGACCAAATTTGTGGCCAAAAAGGCTAAGAAAGACATAGTATGGGCCAAATTAGTGGTGGAGAAGGCTGAGAAAGATGCTCAACGAGTCGAGCTTGAGATGAGGTTGGAGGCCTCTGCTACTGAACTGGAGGAGCTGAGGAATGCTATTGCGAAAGGCTGGGTGAGACAGCTTATGCTTCAAGGTGAACTCAACCAACTTCAAGCTCGCTTGGTCGTGGCCGAGCCCGAAGTCAGGAGATTATGCCGGGATAACAAAGACCTAGAGATCCAGTTCTTGGAAGCCGAGTCAGGGATCGAAGCTGATAAAGAGAAGCTCGATTCAGAGTGACGAATGGCGGCATACCATTTAGTCTAGCAGTGGGAGGTCCTTGAGGGTGCTGCGTCCTTGGAGAAGGCTTCATTAAGAGCAGAGCTGGAGGCTTAAGATGTCTCACAGGCAGTCGCGGCAGTGGTAGAATATAAGGACTCTGCTGAGAGGGCTGAGCAGGATAAATTATACTATTTTGGCTATAACACTGGTTTTGATGCTTTCCTGGCCGAAGTTAGGAAGCTTTACATGACTCTCAACATCGACGCCCTCACGGCAGACATCGACAGTGACACAGAGCCTATCATGGTAGACGTGCCCGAGATTTCCCTTCCTACTGTGGAGATTGCCCAAGATGACCCTTTCGCCGAGGTTGTCATCGATGTTCAACCCGCCGGATCAGTGGCTGGTCCCATTGCTCGGAGGGGATAACAAGTTTACATTTTTCTTTTCAATTTCAGCATTTATTTTTATTGTTTGTTCTTCATGTAAATGGACCTCTTTTATATCAATAACGATTATTTACATGGTCGTGGGTGTCCTATTGCATGGAACGTTGCTGACAACCATGATCTTATGAAAAACACAACCCAAACAGTGACAACGATGATGTATTCTAAATGTCAACGGACCATACACTTCAAGACTCATATTCAACGAGGGTCATGACCCATATATTGTGTTTCGAGCGTGATCATAGGGCTTGTCTCTACCTGAGCCCGACCTTATAATCTGAATCGCTCCCTCCTCGCTATTCTGAGCTCTAGGCTGATGCAAAAGCTATATAAAAGATGTTGAACTTTTATCGATGAGCACATACTCATAGTTGGGGGCCCCGGTATGTATTGGTTGCTACGGGATTCCACGCTGATGTAGCATGGATTCTTCCAGGATCCAAGATGACATCAACGCTCTACGAAAGAACTCATTATTTTATAGCATGGCGACAACAATCCGTATAATACGGCAACAATGAACCATAAAACATGAAAACCACAACCCTTAGCAACCAACTCCACTACCCATGTCAACCTGTAATCCACGATCCATATGTCATAACAACCACCATTAAATTTACATGAAAGGCATGATAAATAAAAAATGTACACAACGATCATTCGTATGCATCATGTTTTGACAAAGTGAATGATCGGGGTTTGTCAACGTGGAAGGTTGAGATGACTTTGATTGAGGGGACTCATACAGTAAGCTACCACAAAAGCCCTCACCGTTCGATGTTTGATCTTTACGATCCGTATCAAGTATTTGCAAGGTGGTCCGATAAATATATACACTCCCATAGGGAAACGATCATCTTCCACTTATAAATCCATTACATTACATTTCCTGCATGGGGATTGGTAGTTTTCCTTTTTACTCAACATCCCATGTATGGGTAAACAATCGTTGTACGATGGAGTTTGGATCGTGGTTGTCATGTGAATGGGTTCGTGGTTGTCGTCTTAATGGATCGTTGTTGTAATGTTAATTGGTTCGTGGTTTTCATGTTAATCGGATCGTGGCTATGACGATTGTTTGCATGGTTTGTGGTTGTCATGTTAATGGGTTCGTGGTTGTCTTGATAATGGGTAAGGGTTTTCATATTACAATCATGTTCCTTCCAACATGCAAACTATGACTCATATAACACGACATGAACGAATCATATTGACCAGAACCCATGATCCATATTCCGTCACAACCACGACCCATTTTTAAAGGGGGGGCGGGGGCGTGTTGAAGCCCAATTCTTTAGCCCACACCGTTGTAACTATGTTATATGGTCGTGGTGTTAATGTTCGATGGGTTGTAGTTGACGTGACGATTTAAATCATGTTTTCATTGTATATGGTTCGTTGCAGTCGCGATATATGGATCGTGTATTTGAATTTTACTTACCAACGACATGCCAAAAGATGTAAAGATGAAAATTTAAGGTCGTTGTGGGCATGCTTCCCTACGATTGCCTTTTATAGGAAGTTACTTCGCAAGAATCCCAAGTGGGCCCCCACCCTGATATTTGTGATGAATTAATCTTGTTCATCCACTTTTTAAGATCAATTTAGGGCTTCAGACAAAAAGTGAGTAGGATCCATGACTCAGGTTGACGGCATCCAAGGAAACTGTGGGTATGAAAATTCCAACCATTAAAACTTCCCTGGGGTCGACAGTTATGTTTACATGCCATCCATACCGTCATACCTTATTTCCTAATGGGATGAAGTGAAAACCCAAATATTGTCCTGACTCAACACTTCGGCTACGCCATAAATATTTCAGACACGGAAGTTCAATCCTCACATTTTCAGCACATCTGAGCCTCAGATCCGGTTCATTTATAGTTCCAAGCCATAAGATTAGCTCAATAAGCAGATGGACGAAGTTCATTTCTCACAAACATGACGGTGGGACCACAACCCACAATCTTAGTTTGTACTGAAAAAATATGTTGCATGTACATACATTACATTAAAATGGCATGTTAAACACGACCCAAGTTTGCATACGATTCCCAATGCATAACATCAATCGTCGATCATCCTGGTCAACACCATGGGCACATCATAAATCGGATCTAATCCGTTGGAATAGTTCATGGCTGATGGATTCCTTCAATGAGTTTAATAGTGACATGTATCGAGCCATCAGTGGCCCACAATGCGTAAAGATGATAAATTGTGGGATTTTACGGTGCTAGCAAGTTTGTACTATTATGGTCCATCCGATTTAAATATTTCTATGATTCTTTGGGTAATTCCGTTTCTTGTTGCTACAAATAGAATGGTCTGTGCGGATAAGAGTTTTTAATGGTTCAGTGTGACTTAGAAACGACCGAGCTTGGAATGTATACAATGTAAAGCAACCGCTTCTCCCCATAGGAAAATCTGATTTTATATATATTATTTTCTTTATTTATATATTTAGAGCTTCTTCTCTGGGACCCCTTCACTTCTTATCTCTATCCTTTTTTACTGGTTTTGATTCTTCTTCACTGGGCCCCTCCATCACCACTCAGCGAGTACATCTATACAATTAGAATGCAGCTCATTTCTTATAAATGGCAAAGCAAGGTAATGGTTGACAGGGATAGTATGACATTGTTCACATGTTACGTGAGCAGTGCTGTCAACCACGACCCGGTGTATATGACTGCATCGTGGTTTTGATCATGGATGATACACCAAATGGATTATGGATGACAAGTGCAGTTGATCTTTGCTCACATGTTATTTGGGTCGGGGTTGTGAGTCATGGTAGTCATGCTATATGGATAGTGGTTATGCCCACATAGAGGGCAACAATGAACCGTATGATATGACAACCACCATCGTGTGGTTACAATTCATTGTAAGCAACAACAACGATCTGTATAGCATGACAATCATGATAGTGGTCATGATCATTGCTCACATGTTATTTGGGTCAGGGCTGTGAGTCATGGTAGTCATGTTATATGCGTAGTGGTTATGCCCACATAGATGACAAGCACGAACCGTATGATATGACAACCACCATCATGGTTGCGATTCATTGTAAAAGGTGACAACGATCCATATAGCATGACAATCACGATAGTGGTTTTGATCGTTGTTGATGTGCCCAGAGGATCGTGGCGCACATGTTATGTGGGTCGTAGATGTGAAACACAACTCAATGGATCATTTTTTACAAGCACAGTGGATCGTTGCTCACATGTAATTTGGGTCGGGGCTGTGATTCATGGTAGTCAGGCTATATGGGTAGTGGTTATGCACACATAGATGACAAAAACGAACTGTATAGATCATGCTTGCGATTCATTGTAAATGACAAAAACGATTTGTATAGCATGACAGTCACGACCGTGGTTATGATCATTGTTACTATGCCCAGTGGATTGTGACTCACATGTTATGTGGGTCGTAGATGTGAACACAACTCAATGGGTCGTGGTTGACAGGGACAGTTTATGTCGGGAGTGGATGTGAACCACGACCTATTGTATATGACTACAACCATATGTATGGCATGACAATCACGATCGTGGTGAGTTGTGATCGTGGTTAATATGCCCAATGGATCATGTTGACCGGATATTGTATGAGTGGTTAGTTTGCCCATTGGATCGTGGTTGACAGCACGGTGGATTGTGGATCACATTGTGGTTGGGTGGTCTTGACCAACCCAGAGTAGTGGACAACAACGAACCGTGCTGCATGACAACCTCGATCCTTTAGAACACGTGATAACCATGACCTTTTGTTGGTTACATCAATGATCAACTATTTAGTTCAGTCACAACCGTGTTTGATTTTGTAAGACATTATTATTAACTGATCAACAGTAAATGACGATTTTGGAATGCAGGTCGAGGGAAGCCAATGATGACCACTTGCTTAGACTTCAAAGAGGCAGAGGTCTCTCTCAAGTGCTTAGTCAATTTTTTGAAGCATATCATTGTAGATATGGAGAAGAATATTGATAAACAGGGTATATTTAGAGACAACTGTTTTGGATTTCTTCTTGACTTTCCATTGACTGGATTTAAGGCACACTCCCAGATATTGCATTGCTTAATGCAAAGGCATGTTGGTGATCTGAAATTTAATGTTCAGGGCACCAAGGTAAAATTCACTGAGCTTGACTTTGCTTTGACAATGGGTCTCAAGTTTGGACCAATTAGGATAGATGGTGACGGTCGTGCCGAAGCCAGAATAGTAGAGGGAGGAAGAGATATTCGGGAGACCTACCTGAAAGCAACTAGTGTTAGTAAAGAAAAACTAAAACAAGCCTATTTGTCACTCGCCGATAAAGATGAACATATGGACGCGGTGAAGATAGCTCTAATAATTTGAGTTGAGGATCTATTAGTTGGGTCTCTATAAAAGAATAACTATGTTGATAAGTATATTGACATAGTCGATGACTTGGGCTATTTTAATAATTACCCCTGGGGCAGTGTGGGGTTTGATTATTTGAAGAAAGGGGTTAACACTGCGTCTGACATTATTCGGGCGTCTGGCTAGTACCCCAAATCATATAACATATGCAGTTGCGCGTTCACCCTAGAAGTACGTTATTCTTATCCTGGTTCATAATTCTAAGTCTGAATTTGTACTCCATATATGTCAATCAATATGTAATTCATGATGAATGATATAAAGCAGATCTGGGTGTATGAACGATTCCCAAAACTCACTGGTGATAGTGGGTTGGCATATAGAAGATAGCCTACAATGATTCCTTGAATCCTAAATTGGAATATAAAGAAATCAGGTAGGTCCCACCCCTTATCCATCGTCTTCACAGCTGTATCTGTAAGAGTTATTTAAATAGTAGTGTATTTTAAGTATGCAGTGTGTTTATAATTAATAAATGTATCAATTTTACACATACAGGTGATGCTAACTTTAGAGCTTCAATCGACGGTTGAAGAGGTAGAGACTGAGGTTGTTAGGAGTATAACCGACGAGCCGTGGGCATCACCCACGGCAGTGACAACGGTAATGAAGGGGGATGAAATAAGAAATCAAGTGGAGGCTGAAATTACAACCTCCCTCTTAAAAATGAGAAATGAAATTGTGGCTGAGATTAGAACCTCCATCCAGGAAGATATTAGTAACATATTGATAGATAATAAAAAATCAAGATCCACAAGAAAGAAATGTAATAAGCGGATTAAGTTCCTTTTCATTGAAGTGGAAAGAATAAAGGAAGAGTTTGGTGGAGAAATAAAGAACCTCAAGGCGAATAATGCTTCTTTGCTCGAAGAAGTGAAGACTTTGAGAGATGATAGTAATACAAAATGCGTACATGAGATTGTCCTAAATTATTTTTGCATTAGGTCTATGTGAATGTATTATCTTATATACATTAATACAAGTCAATAACCCAGCGACAACAACAACAACTGTTGATGATGGGATGGACCACGTCAAATGTTTTGAAGGTAAAATTAACCTTCTCAAGGATAAGATTGCTTCACTGCGGGGGAAGATGAATCAACTAATATTTGAGTTTCAGTCAACGAAGGTAAATGAAAAATGGATCGTGGTTATCATCCATATATGGTCGTTGTTACCGTCCAATAGAGGTTGCAACTTCCATGCACGCTTTTTCATGGTTCATACACAACCCAACATTGGTGGCAACCACCTATCAGCATAGTGTCATGGTTTCTGTGTACGATGGGTCGTGTTTCTATGAACTATGGGTCATGGTTACACTTCAAATAGGACATACATAATAATATAGTACTCCATTACAGGAATTCGTTGCTTCAACCATCCCTATCATAGGAGAGAATCTTCAATGCAAGAGCAGGTGAAGCAACTTAGGATGGAGATTCAGGCAATGAGGGTACATGAAATTGAAGTTAGCAATTTATCCAGAACCTAATTTGGTTGTTGTTCTGTCCCGTTTTGGCTAATCTCTGCTCTATGATTTTATTATAGGAAAATGTCCCTTCGAGCAGCCCTCGAAGCGTAAAGATTGCTTCGCTGCTAGAGCAGATGAAGCATTTTGGAAATTAGATATAGGGAATGTAGGTATATGCAGTTGAGGTTTTCTTAAATCTTAGCGGTCGTTGTTGTGTCCCTTTTTGTGTCATGGTTATGATACAGTGAGGGTCGTTGTTGTGTCCCTCTTTGTGTCGTGGTTATGATACAGTGAGGGTCGTTGTTGTGTCCCTCTTTGTGTCGTGGTTATGATACAGTGAGGGTCGTTGTGATAGGCCCATGTCCAATCAATGGGCGATCTCCAAGAAGAGAATGCATACATGAATGAGCATATGAAGCATATTGAAGAGGAGATGCAAGCAATAAATGTATATGAAATTGAACTTTGTGGTAGTTGTGTTCTAAGTTCAACTGTGGTCATTGTGAAGGTCAAATCGTTATTATCATGTGTGATTGGTCGTGTTTATCGTCCTTATGGGTCGTGGTTGACATTACGACCCATTGTTGACAGTACATGGTTTGCATTTGGATTAATATTTAACAAGTCATTATGAGTCTAATGTTTATTCAGGTGCATAACAGGTCGTCAACAGCCCACCGTTAAGGTTGCGATGAGCCAGCTCACTAGTGGATCATGGTTTCCAACCACAGTAGATCGTGGGTGGTTGGTGCACAGCCCAATTTAGATGATCATCCAATGAGGACCGTGGTCACTGTCATCATTTCGGGTCATTGTAATTGTCTATTGGTCGTGGTTATCATGTAATACTTGGTCATGGGTATCGCCCAGAGTAGATTTTTTATGAACAGCGACACAGTATGGATGACAGACATGATTCACGAACCACGTCAAGTGTGAACATCGACCTTACAAGGACAACAACCACGATCCCTGTCACCTTGTGGATGTCAACATGACGTGTTGAAATACGTAAAAATCAAGTAATATGCGTGTGTTATAGGAGAAAATTACTTCGGTACAACGCAACGAAGCAGAAATTATGAACCTGAGGGAGCTCCATGCTTCGCTGAGCCACGATATGAATCTATTAAAGGATGAAGCTAATAAGAAAACTATACATGAGACTGCATTTGGATTGTTGTTTTCAATGGACATTATGGTGTGAATTGCATAGATAATAGTTTGTCATATTTTTCAGATCAACATCAGTACTTCACAAGCATGTGAGGAAGGGATACCACGCCCCAATGCGGCGAAACCCCACCGATCTCTACCTGTAATGCAGGTCATCAGGGGTACATGGATCCGCACCGAGAGTTAAATGAAGTCGAAGACAACAAGTTGAGAGATGTCAGTTCATCATCGGATTCACCTGGTTGGCAGAAGAGCATCTGTGACCTAAATTCATGGGTCGACTCCAACATAAGTATCTACATATTGACTTTATTTATTTAATAATATCAATGTATGAAGTATATGACACAACTTCCTCATTGTGTATGCCATCGATAAATACCTACGCTACCTATCAGCGCGTCAAATAAAGAGACCACAACGTAGTCAGGACTGTGCGATCGTCCCATCGATATTTTCGGTAATGACATGTGAGGACCATATTTATCTTCAAAAAATCATTAATTATTTGTCTAACCCTTTCCAATATATCAACAACAAGCCATGGAAGTCCAACTTAGCGAGTTACAAACTTATGGAGCTGGCAACCACAAAGATCGACAGACCATCGTCAAGAGTAACAAATTGAATGAAATGCTTGTAGAATTAGTCGAGGGTCGAGGTAGATCGAAGCCTCTTTGGAAGTATGAAGTGGTAAGAGTTATTTACCTGAACATATACGTGAACTTAAATGATATTATTCATTTTGGAAAGACAAGTCTTTTAAATGTTGTCATATTTCTTGTGATTGACAGCTATACATCCCACTCAACGCGAGGGGCCAGCACTGGTTCCTGGCTATTATTAATACGAAGAAGAAATATGTCGCTGTGTACGATGGCTTGAGTACCGAGTTACAAGAGAACAACGAGTTGATTATCATGCAGGTGTAACACCCTGAAAATCGGGGGTCGTGTATAAACTCAACTCCCGAGTTCCAGACCGTCACTTATGCAACAAAAATGATTATGATTCAATGTTGTCTGATTTAAAGCATTCACATGAGTAAAAGTATACCAAAACTGCAATTCATACTTCAGATCCAGTGATAAAAGCAAGCGGAAGACTAAACAATATATATATCACTGTATGAAAAAATAAAGTAAATCTCATCTGTCTCCAAAGTATGACTACATCTCTGAGTCTCATATAATATACATGAACAAAATAAATATCCAAAATGGTCCCACTGAAATCCCATCGATCCAGGTTGCCTACGCAAAGCCATCGTGATACTGCATGTACGAGAACTCGTCCTGGTCCTCGTCAAAGTCTGGCTCTGCCTCCTGGATCTCAGCCTCACCTGCATCTACAACAGGGTCTGGTGGGTGTTGCAAACACCATCCCGTAACGTGGGAGTGAGTGATCAACTCAGTGGAATCATAGGGCAAAGATTAGCATGTTCACAATTCAATCATGCAATAATAGTAAAGCAGTAAATCAGACAATCCTAATACTGTTGTTAATGCAAGATGACATGACGTGATGTATGCCCTCACCGACGATCTCCCTCATACGGCAACATCTTACGACCGCGGCATGCCACACTCCCTAGAGTGCTCCACATCTTCCAGGCACATGCAATGCTATGGTGATATGATTTCCAAGTTGTTATTAGTCCATTCAAACAGCAGGATTGGGAAACTAAGGTACTTCCCTTGTATCAATCCCAACACAGATCCTGTCTAGGGTCGTCACTCCTAGTAGTCTCATACGATGTATATTTCGTAGGTCACTGCAAGGGCTGCCAGGGCTGTTGCTCGCACTCGTTGCACCGCTCCCCCATCACCTTATCAATACAGGCCTACCGTACTCCACTGCAACGGAAGGGTCGTCGCCTCCCGTGGACTCAGAATACGCTCGCGGTCACTACAAAGGACTCGTCGCTTGATCAGTGTAGGCCGATAGCTAGAATATAGTGTCCCATACCACCATAATCTGCTCACAAGTCTAGGTGCTCACTGGCCACTACGGGGAGGTTTGTGGCCCCAGCGTAGGCCGACAGCTCGACCACGGTGTCCCATACCACCATGCCCGGCTCATGAGTCTTCGTGGATCAAGGTACCATGGTTAACAGGGTTTACAATGGTAAGTTCAGTACCCTAGGTTCAAGCAGTTATGACTCATACAAGGTGAACATACATCGGCCAGTCGGGTTGCTTGACGGGCTCGACTAGCGCGATTGCATCTCAACTCGAACGGCATAAAGTGTGTAAAACACTTCGCGTGGCCTAACCACTGCCGCCAACTCCAAACACGAATCGCGTTCATTGACGCGTCGTTCGTGGCTATGACCAGTCAGTCACGAATTCGCTCGGTTACCGACTGCCTGGACTAAGTCTAGTCCCAAATACTTATGGAATCACATCAGCAATTTATGTAAGAGTATTGGAATTGAAATACAATCATGTGAGCATGTTAACACATGTTATAACATTCAACTTAAGCAAATCTTCGAACACATATATTCCATGCATGTAATGAAATCGTGCATATAGTCAACATGTAGGCAATCATTTAGGTCAGCATATTAATTGAGAAATCAATCTCAAACTATCTCATAACATCATTTAATTCAATACATACTAATACAAACATTTATACAAACACATACACTACACACTTAAGTCTACATATAGTATGTCGACCCAAAGTGCGCAATTAGGCGAATCTCTTCGCCAAACTAATTATGCACGCATTCCTAACTTCCTAATGCGACAACAAACCATGTCAATCACGTCAGCAAAATATGAGTATAAACCGTACTTCCTACAAATGACTAAAATGCCCTAAATCTCATATTCTTCGTTAATTTACGAAACAGGAAACGGAGAGCATGTTGTACATGTCAAACGGCGATGCCGTCGATAATCTACTATTAAACGACATTGAAAGCGTTGTAAACCGTCAATCAAAGCGTCTAAAATCCTCACCTTATCTCTTACGGATGCGTGATTTTGAACGGAGCGTGTACGCTTCGTCTACGGCAGTAGGAGAACCTATTTTACAAGTTACGTTAGCTAACACGCTATGAATCTAAGTAACCCCTAAATCAGCAAGTTCTAGGGATGTTTCATACCTGATAAAGCAGAGAAATCACCGGCCAGGTGATTGGGAAGAGTTACTGTAGCACGTGGAAGTAGCGGCACGAAGGCGGGAAAAATCCTCCCACTCTGTAACGCCCTGAAAATCGGGGGTCGTGTATAAACTCAACTCCCGAGTTCCAGACCGTCACTTATGCAACAAAAATGGTTATGATTCAATGTTGTCTGATTTAAAGCATTCACATGAGTAAAAGTATACCAAAACTGCAATTCATACTTCAGATCCAGTGATAAAAGCAAGCGGAAGACTAAACAATGTATATACCACTATATGAAAAAATAAAGTAATCTCATCTGTCTCCAAAGTATGACTACATCTCTGAGTCTCATTTACATATACATAACAAAAGAATAATGTTCAAAAGAAAGTCCCACTGATGTCCCCTCGATTCAGGTCACCTACGGGAAGCCGTCATGATACTGCATATACGAGAACTCATCCTGGTCCTCGTCGATCTCTGGCTCCACCTCCTGGATCTCGTCCTCACCTGCAGCTACAACAGGGTCTGGTGGGTGTTGCAAACACCATCCCGTAACGTGGGAATGAGTGATCAACTCAGTGGAATCATAGAACGAAGATTAGCATGTTCATAATTCAATCACGCGATAATAGTAAAGCAGTAAATCAGACAATCCTAAAACTGTTATTAATGCAAGATGATATGACGTGATGTATGCCCTCACCGACGATCACCCTCATGCGGCAACATCTTACGACCGCGGCATGCCACACTCCCTAGAGTGCTCCACATCTTCCAGGCACATGCAATGCTATGGTGATATGATTTTCAAGTTGTTATTAGTCCATTCAAACAGTAGGATTGGGAAACTAAGGTACTTCCCTTGTATCAATCCCAACACAGATCCTGTCTAGGGTCGTCACTCCTAGTAATCTCATACGATGTGTATTTCGTAGGTCACTGCAAGGGCTGCCAGGGCTGTTGCTCGCATTCGTTGCACCGCTCCCCCATCACCTTATCAATACAGGCCTACCGTACTCTACTGCAACGGAAGGGTCGTCGACTCCCGTGGACTCAGAATACGCTCGCGGTCACTACAAAGGGCTCGTCGCCTGATCAGTGTAGGCCGACAGCTAGAATATAGTGTCCCATACCACCATAATCTGCTCACGAGTCAAGGTGCTCACTGGTCACTACGGGGAGGTTTGTGGCCCCAGCGTAGGCCGACAGCTCGACCACGGTGTCCCATACCACCATGCCCGGCTCATGAGTCTTCGTGGATCAAGGTACCATGGTTAACAGGGTTTACAATGGTAAGTTCAGTACCCTAGGTTCAAGCAGTTATGACACAAACAAGGTGAACATACAGCGGCCAGTCGGGTTACTTGACGGGCTCGACTAGCGCGATCGCATCTCAAGTCGAACGACATGAAGTGCGTAAAACACTTCGCGTGGCCTAACCACTGCCGCCAACTCTAAACACGAATCACGTTCATCGACGCGTCGTTCGTGGCTATGACCAGTCAGCCACGAATTCGCTCGGTTACCGACTGCCTGGACTAAGTCTAGTCCCACACATCTATGGAATCATATTAGCACTATATGCAAAGGTATTGGAATTGAAATACATCATGTGAGCATGTTAACACATGTTATAACATTCAACTTAAGCAAATCTTCAAGGCATACTTTCCATGCATGTAAGGCAATCATGCATAAGGTAAACGTGTAGGAAATCATTTAGGTCAGCATATTAATCATGAAATCCATCTCAAATTACTACATAACATCATTTAATTCAATACATACTAATACAAGCATTTATACAAACACATACACTACACACTTAAGTCCACATATAGTATGTCGACCCAAAGTGCGCAACTTGGCGAATCTCTTCGCCAAACTGATTATGCAAGCATTCCTAACTCCCTAATGCGGCGACAAACCATGTCAATCACGTCAGCAAAATATGCATGTAGACCGTACTTCCTATAAATGACTAAAATGCCCTAAATCTCATATTCTTCGTTAATTTACGAAACAGGAAACGGAGAGCATGTTGTACATGTCAAACGGCGATGCCGTCGATAATCTACTATTAAACGACATTGAAAGCGTTGTAAACCGTCAATCAAAGCGTCTAAAATCCTCACCTAGTCTCTTACGGTTGCGGGATTTTGAACGGAGCGTGTACGCTTCGTCTACGGCAGTAGGAGAGTCTGATTTATGGAATACGTTAGCTAACATGTTATGCATCTAAGAAAACCCTAAATCAGCAAGTTTTTGGGGTTATTTTATACCTAAAAAGGTGGAGAAATCACCAGCCAGGTGATTGGAAAGAAGTGCTGAAGCAGCAACTGTCAGGGGCTCGGAAGCGGGAAGAATCTCTTCTTCTCTTTCTCTCAAACTCTCTCTCCTTTTTCTAGGGTTTTTGATTTTCGGATGGAAGGGAGAAATGAGGGTTTCAACCCCTTTTATAAGCTTGAAATCGCCAGAAATAGGCTCCGGGATGAAGTTTACTTGGTGCCTATCCATTTCGGGGCTGTTTCGGTCCAAAAACTGCTTTCTGGTGGTCCCCTGGTCGATTGCGATCAGACTTAAGCTCATGTGTACCAGATGTAGCTCGTATTAAGTTTTCAGTCTGGCAGGGTTCGCAGATCGCACGTGGCGGACCAGTTTCAGTTCAACGGTCACCGCACATAGATCAGGGCTGAAAGTCTCATGATAATAAATAGAAATTTTTCCTGATCCGAGGGTGTAATCTGGATGAATTCTGACGGTGAGAACGCTTAATACTAACGCGTCAAGTCGTGTGCCAGATTTGAATTTGAAATTCCAAATCCGTCCCTATTCGCGGTCGCTTCAGTCCGGGTTCAACGAAATCGTCTATGATTATCGGTTTGACTTGATTTTTGAGATGATTGTCATGTCCAGCTGGGCGGTTCTAACGGTCTAGGATAGGAGGTATCGGACCTTCGACGCGCGGTCTAAATCCAATACAAAAGTTCAACGTGGTCCAGAGGACAAACCCGCTTAGAGTTTGATCCGAGGTTATAGAGTGTTGTAGAGTTGTTTGTTCTACTCGATTTGGGTCTTGCAGAACGTATTTAAAGTGATCAGGGACTATTTCCCAGCTACTCTAGCGTTGCGCTAGCTAACTTACACTTAAGTTCCATGGAAATTATTTCTACGCGATTTCGGGTCGAATCGGTACTCGAGCCCAATTACGGATTTTTCACGGGCGTTACACACTCCCTCTCTCAAACTCTTTCCTTTTCTCTCTCCCAAATCTAGGTTTTTGTAATTTTTGGATGGGAGAGAGGAATGAGGGTTTCAACCCCTTTTATAAGCTTAAAAATGCCGGAAACAGGCTCCGGAACGAAGTTTACTTATTGCATATCCATTTCGGGGCTGTTTCGGTCCAAAAGATGCTTTCTGGTGGTCCCCTGGTCGAATACGATCGGACTTAAGCTCATGCGTACCAGATATAGCACGTATTAAGTTTTCAGTCTGGCAGGGTTCGCAGATCGCACGTGGCGGACCAGTTTCAGTTCAGCGGTCACCGCACGTAGATCAAAGTTTCATGATATAAAATAGAAATTTCTCCTGATCCGAGGGTGTAATCTGGATGAATTCTGACGGTCATAACACTTAATACTGACGCGTCAAGTCGTGTGCCAGATTTGAATTTAAAATTCCAATTCTGTCCCTATTCGCACTCTCTTCAGTCCGGGCTCAATGAAATAGCCTGCGATTGTCGGTTGGACTTGATTTTCGAAATGAGTATCAAGTCCAACAAGGCGGTCCTAACGGTCTAAGATAGGAAGTATCGGACTTTCGACGTGCGGTCTAGATCCAATACAAAAGTTCAAAGTGGTCCAGAGACCAAACCTGCTTAGAGTTTGATCCGAGGTTATAGAGTATTATAGAGTCGTTTGTTCTACTCGATTTGGGTCTTGTAGAACGTATTTAAAGTGATCAGGGACTATTTCCCAGCTATTCTAGCATTGCGCTAGCTAACTTACGCTTAATTTCCATAGAAATTAATTCTACGCGATTTCGGGTCGAGTTGGTGCTCGGGCCCAAGTATGGATTTTTCACTTGCGTTACAGCAGGTTACGCACGAACTAAGATGGCTATTCCATATTCTCGATAATGGATCTAAAAAGTGGGAGAAACCGTGGAGTTTAAAGATAGTCAGTGATAGGCCGGGGCAAGACAACTCGGATGATTGTGGAGTATTTATGCTGAAATATATAGGCTTCTTGAGCAACATGTGTAAAATTGACTTCATGAAGGTTTGTATGTGTGTGTGTATATATCCATCTATATTAATTCTTTATTTCGCTGTCCTTTGATTTAATACTAGTTCGTACCTTTTCTGTAAGGGGACATTCCTAAGTTTCGAAAGACAATTGCATACGACTTTCTGCAATTAACGAAGTCAGAAGATGTGGCTGAGCGGATGTGTAGACCACCGAAGAGAGTCAATTTTTTTATTAATAATTAAATGCTGGATGGATTGGTGTATTTGATGTCTCTTCTAAATATTTTCTATTATGACTAAGTGATTGATATGGGTCATGGATATGATGACCAATGTGTCATGATTAGCATACACAATCCATCCTCATTGGAAACCATTGCCAAGTTTGCATGACAGCAACGACCCCATTTCTGTGATCGTGACTTATATGCACATTGGATCGTGATTGTCAGCCAAGTTGGTTGACATCCACAATGAATCGTTGTTGTATATGGGTGGTTGAACGTGAAGTGCCAGAACGATCCATATATCGTGACATTCATGACCTATGTAGCATTAGAACCACAACCCATGCCAAACACGACAATGATTGTTCATGGATGTGACGAACATTGGGTGGTGATGTAATGCATTGTGTCATTCACAACCCATATAGGCTGGTCAAACCACAAGAATTTAGTAGACAACAATGACCCATATCATATTCATGACCCTTCTGCCTTTAAAACCACGACCAATATCGACTGGAAACCACGATCTTTAGAATCGCGTAACATTATTAGTGTTCTGCCATTTAAAATTACAAACAAGGACCATTATAAAATGAAAACCACGACCAGTATAGCATTAAAATAACAATCCATGACAAGTACAACCCATATAAGCTTGAAAATGGGGGCATTATCATCCTCCTCACTCTTACCATCACTAGTTAATAACTACGACTTTCTATTTGGATTCAACGTGATAATTCCCTTCGGATGCACCATGCCCAATCACAATAAATGATACATGCAAGCCACGACCCATTTAATATAACAACGACAGTGAATGAATGATTGGACTACTTAATTTCCAGGATGACGAACATGACAGATCTAACATGAAAACTACGACCATATTCACAGTGATAATCCGAAGAGCGGATATCTACAACAAGCACTCAACCATCAGAAAAACTCTGTCGAGAATGTCTTGTTTTAGTCTGATCTAAAACTCCGTTGAGAAGGTCAGGCTTAAACAAGACATTCTCGCCAGTGTTTTTCAGATGGCTGGGTCTTGTTGAAGAGATTGTACTTCCTATTACGTTGTGATTATGGTCCTCGTTGTTACGCTATAGCGGTCGTGGTGTCATGTTGTATGGGAAGTAGTTACTATCATATGGCGCGCTGATTACAAGGGATCGAATGAGCCGTGAAGATCATCTTCAGAACTTCCTGTGGAGGTGGTAGAGCGGCAGGAAGATCGTCAAATCCCTGTAGAAAGAGTTAAAATCACAGTTAAAGGAAAGAGGCGATAGGGAATTGATGGCTGATTCCACTATCTCCTCCATTGTTTTCAATGGAAGAGTAGAGGAAAAAAATATATTAAGTGAAAGATGTTGTAATAAGGTTCGGACTGGTTTGTGGAAGAAGTACCGCTCTTATTGATAGGTCATTCCATGGTCAAGGCAGCGATTCCGATAGTCAAGGCGTTGATTACGAAGGGTTGCACTGATTCTGAACTATTGCGCGGTAAGACTGGCGATGTTTTTGGAGGATCGCTCTCAGTCTGCAGGGAATGGTCCTGGATATGACCAGTAATTGGTCGTGGTTATCTTGCTTGTTATATCGTAATTCACATGCACATTGGATCGTGTTTTTTATCCATGTTGGATCATGGTTATCATCTAGCTCTGGGTCATGGATCGATGAAAAGAGGAATTTGACTGATGACCCATATGACATTCTAACCATGAGGAATATAACACAAGGACCACGAACCATGTTACATGGGTCGGGGTTGTTACTTTATATGTGTCGCAATTTTATGTGATGACATTCCCGACTCATATAACATTACAAGCACGATCCATGCAACATAACAACCATTAGGCAAACCAACAATGATCAAATGTGAGCCAAGTTCGAGCAATTTTTTGAACCGACAAACGAGTTACAGATTCAAGCTTTAAGCCCAGTTCAAATAAATTGAGATTCATTTGAATTTTCATTCGATCGATAGTCAATTTCAACTCGAAGTTGAACAAAGCGAGAGCTGGGGCCGGTAAAAGATTTGAAAAGCTCAAATTGGCCCACCAGTAACACCCATCCAGTCACTATTCTTCTTCCTTGTTCTGCTATTCTTGTAATTAAATGAATGTTCACTTGTTGATTTTATAGTCATCATGCAGAGTTCACGAATGTTGTGATTTTTGGGTGCATTCGAATGTCATGTATGGACAACCGGGATCCATAAGGGTCCCGATTTTCAGGTAATATGAGTCGTGATTGAATTGCTATGTGCTTCGTATTTGTAATGTAAAAAATAGTATTTATAACATCGAAAAACCAATAGTCACACGACATCCTACCGACACTGACCACTCATCGTGATATTTTGTATATATATAATGCATAATTTAGGAATAAAAAACTTCCATAATTACATATTTACACTGTTCAAAATGACAACTTACAACTATTAACAATAATGTGGTTGTTATTGTGATCTATGTTGGCATAACCACGACCCATATAGCATTACTACCATGATTCACAGCCACGGCCCACAGAAGATGGGACAACCCAAATGCTGTTGATCGTGGTTGTAGATGTGTAGTGTAAAAAATCTGTGTAAGAAACTAAGATCTGACCATATCAAATGACAATTACGATCAATTATTCACATCAATTACAAAACATATTACACGAAAATCACGATCGATTAAAGAAGACAACCACGACCCTCTGATACTTACATTCAGGATTGAAATTTTCTAAGAAACAAGACATATAATATACAACCTTACAACAACGACCCATATCAAACGATATAACGACCGTGAAACTTTACCCAACTGTGGGTCGTGATTGTCCCATGCGTTGTGTTGTGGTTCTGATGAATAGCGGCTCGTTGTTTTCCAATTAGAACAACGACACATATTTCGTGACAATAACAACCCACGATTCTTGATCAAATAAATGTGTGCTCCATTATTTTGAATGATACAGCAAATAAATGCATGAATTAGCTTAATCGTGCGGATTCTGAAGGATCGCGCTCGGTGCTTAGCGGATTGGATACTGAACGCTTCAGTAGCCAAAATGCCACTGAAGTGATGTGGAAAAATGTCATTGGTTAGAAAACCTAAGTATGATTTATGTATTTTATCTAGTCTGTCCATCCATTTTATAAGATAATTTTAGGGCCTAAACTCAAAACCTAAGAATATAAAAGGCTTAAATACCACACCAAAGGAAATAATGTGAATTGAATTTATACCGTTGAAACATTCTTGGGGACCACAGAAGTTTTGGATGAAGATTATATATTTTTTTTACCTTCATCCATGTTTTTTTATCCTTTGAACAGTTTGGATGAAAAATAAAAATCACTGTGGGGCCTAGAAAGGTTTTAATGGTGGAAATCATTATTTCCACTGTTACCTGTGGTATGGTCTACTTGAGATTTTTATAAGCTTCAATTTTGGGCTCAATGCCTAAAATTAGATGGAAAAATAGATGGAAGGTGTGGATAAATCACATAAATTTACAGTGGACCCAACTGAATTTTCTCATTATGACAGTCTGATTTCATGGCTGAGTGCGTGCACGGCGGAAACGGAGAAGGATCCGTTAACAAATCTAATGAAGCGGCATTTATACCTAGGGAACATGCCATTGGTATCTAACCAATGGCATTTTGCCACATCACTTCAATAGCATTTTGGCTACTGAAGCATTCTGTATCTAATCTGCTCCCGCAGATTGCAGGGAAGTAGTGAGTCATTCGATGGTCAAGGCACTGATTCCAAAGATTCGCGCTGATTCTGAACGGTCGTGCTGATTCCGAAGGATCGCACTCGCTGCCCAACGGATTGCGGAGAGGTAGCGAGTCATTCAATGGTTAAGGCACTGATTTTGAACGGTCGTGCAGATTCTGAAGGATCGCACTTGCTGCCCAACAAATTACGGGCAAGTCGCGGGTTAATGTCCTCTCCTGAAAAGGTAGATCATGGCACTATTTTCGGAGGCTCGCGCTCAGTCTGAAGGGAATGGTTGTGGATATGACCAATATTTGGTCGTGGTTATCTTACATGTTAAATCGTGATTCACATGACCACTGGATTTATATTTTTTTCCATATTGGGTTTTGGATTGTTAAAAAAGGAATGGAAATGATGACCCATATAACATTCTAAAACGGCATCCACGACCCATATAAGATTATAACAACGACCAATACAGCACAAGAACCACAAACCATGTTATATGGATCATGGTTATTACTTTATATGTATCGTGTTTTATACATCCCTGACTCATATGACTTAACAACCACGATCCATATAACATAACAACAACGACCTTGTAGCAAAGTAGCCACAACCATCACAGTCATTTTAGGAAGTCATATTAATGTCGCTTACTCCACGTAATCCATTGGGAACCGAGCGCGACCCTTCGGAATCCCTGCGACCATTCAGAAAATGCACGAACCTTTCGAATCGACACGTTGATCCATCTATCTGACCAGCCTATAAAAGTGGTACTTGGGTTTTAAGATTCCTAAAAAATCATGAAGGAGGTATTCAAAGAAGGCATCGGGTCTTTCCGGCGTTGTTCATTTACGTGTGATCCCTTCCCTTTCCTCAGAGATGTTTACGAACTTCATGACGCTCAACGGCCTCAAGAGGAAGTTCCGAAGACATATTCTGAACTCTGGCATCTTGACAATATCAACGGGCACCCAGCCAGCCAAAAAGAAAATGTTTCCTTTGGAGATATGCAACGAGGGAAAAGGAAGCTTCGCTATATAAAATTCTTCATTGGATTTAGAAAAAGAGCAACTAAAAGTGGAGCTTCCATACACTTCTTGCTCATATGATAATTTTTATGGTTTCATGTTATATGTGTTGTACTTCTCATTTATAGTGGTTATCATGTTACAAGGGTGGTGGTTCTCACCTGATTTCCTGAGTTGTTGTTCTATGAATGAGTAGTGTAATATATACTTAATCTACCTCCGTTACTATCGTATGTGTGTGCATATTACATTTGATGATTTGTATGGTATGATTTGTATTACACTATTTTTTTGTACAACCAGTGCACTTTTTTTTTGCACTACCCATTTACAGGAAATGTTAGGCTTATCGACGGGTCGTGGCACCCATGACAAGTGGATAATGGTTCTCATTTTGCCTATGTCAGGTATCTCTTAAGATCACTGTGTCTGTGATCCTCATTATAACACTACAAACCCGTCCCAGATCAACAACGACCAATGCTTCACATATATTTTAAAATGACAACAACAACCTACGTATCAATCCATTGCATGCATAACGAAACCAATACCTTTTCCAATGTCAGGCACGGCCCATGTTTCACGACAACCGTGACCTAAGGTGGATGATAATAACGAGCCTTTATGCATCTGAGCCACGAATGCAAATGGTAATCGTGTATATACAATTGATCGTAGTTTTCATGTAAATGGGTACTGCAAAATAAATAAATAAATAAAATAGTGTCATGGTTCCTAGCGACGACACATGAAAAAAGGCAACAACGACCAGGAAAAAAGATTAACACGAACCATATACACAAAAACTATGGTCAGTATAATAGGACAATCACAACCCTTTCATAATTACAATAAGGATCCAATTCATCACAACCAAGACATATACAACATTACAACCACGACCCATATCAAAGGATACAATGACCCACGAAAATTTGATTAATAGTGTGTCGTGATTGTGTGTGTTGTGTCGTGGTTATTATGAATAGTGGATCGTTGATGTTAAATTAGAACCATGACACATGCCGTGACAAGCGCAACCAATTGTTCATGTGAACTAGGACCCATGTCATTAAACGACCAACCTTCCGTGCAAATCACATCCAAATCTAGATGGGGAGGCCGTTCGAGATTATTGTTGTTATTTGTATTACATGACAAATACATCCCATATTTACATTACAAACCATAACCCCCTTGGGATCGGAGATATCCGAGCCCGACTATCATATGTCTCTACTAGTCGACTGGGTGGTAAATCAATCGTCGATACTATTAATTGACTTCTGTCGTTCATCGACGACTACGCCTTGATTTATTGACTCTGATTGTCGTTTTATAATTTCTAACTCTTTTGTTTATCAGGCACAACCAATGTTTCTACTGATTCGAGAGAGGCTAAAGGCGATGACTAAGATTGAAAGGAGAAAGCCAGGCTGGAAGAGCTCTTGACAACTTCTGCAGGGGAACAGGAGAAGCTGAAGGGACTGGTAGGAGAAGGCGAAGTTAGGGAGATGATGCTCCAGGGGATGGCCAGTTCAGTCAAGTTTGGACTCGACTGAGACCGAACTAACGACCACAAATGCTCATCTTCAACCTGGCGGAGGAGGACAATATGCAGCAGGCGGCTAAACTAGGGCAAGCTACGCTTGACCCAACTAACCTGAAAATCACAATCCATTATAGAATTAAACAAACGATCCATGACAACTACAATCCATACAACATGACAACAACCGACCCATATAATATAGAGACTTTCAGAAGAGAAGCTCGGCATGCAAGCTAAGGCTCTGCAAGTTTCTTCCACCTAAGTTTGTAAATGGGGATATTATCATCCTCCTCACTATCATATTCGGTGGTTACAAACTACGATCCTTTCCTTTGAATTCAGAGCGAGCGTGACAGCGTAAACGCCACGTGCAGCATGCAAGCCACGACCCATTTAACATACAGTAGGGAATGTAACTCCACTGTTCTTATTTCTGCTATGTAAATAAAAGCTCCATTGTTTAATTTTTTCTATATAAACAAAATCCATGACTGATTTACCATTACAACTGCGACCATGATGACATTTAGAGTAGGAAGAAGATCTCTCTCCAGCAGCAACCAACGATGCAAAAAGTCACTATAGGCGATGACTTATTTTGCCCGAACAAAACTATATTGAGAAGGTCAGGCTTAAACAAGACATACTCGCAAGTGTTCTTCAATGGTTCTCCCTGGGTCAAGTAGAAGGGATTGGTCATGGTCTTGCTATCATGTCACGGGGATCTTGGTTGTCATGTTGTATGGGGTGTGACAGGGGTCGCGTGATGATTCTAAAGAAACGTAAGACTCACCGAGATGATGCAGAAAGAAATGGAGTAGTTAATGTTTTTTTTATGGTTGGGTGCCCGTTGAAATTGTCGATTTGGCGGAGTTCGAAAGTTGTCTTCAGATCTTCCAGTGGAGGCCATTGAGCTTCAGGCTGATCGTAAACGTTCGTGAGGAAAGAGAACGGATCACGAATGAAGGAAGAACGCGATAAGGGCTCTATTATTTCTATAGATATCTTATCCATGATTTTGAATGAGAGGGCAAAGAAATGCATGAATTTGATCGCGGAAGTATCACCAAAGTACCACTCTTATAGGCTGGCCATTCAATGGTTAAGGCGCCGATTCCGAAGGGTCCCCGTGATTCAGTATGGTTGCACTAAGAACGAAGGGTCGCGCTCGATGCCCAATGGATTACGGTGAAGTAGCGACTCTAGCGTGATTTAGTGGAAAAGAAGATCGGGGCGCTGTTTCCGGAGGGTCGAGTGAAATTTCGAGGGAATGGTCGTGGATAGGACGCATAAAGAGTCAAGGTTGTCTTCCACATCGATAGTAGTTGGGAATCAAAACCCAATCTATATGATAACAATGATTTATCCGTGTGATTGTGATTGTTACATGGATCGTGATTGTAAGAAGAACACCAATCACTAAGCGGTGGGTCGTGGGGTTTATGTTATATGCCTCGTGATTTTCTATGTTATATGGGTCATGGGTTGCTTGGGGAGAACTCCGATGTTGCATGGAACGTGTTTGTCATGTTGTATGGGTCATGTTTTTCATGTTGTATCGGTTGTGTTTATCATGTTATATGTGTCATGATTATAATGTTGTATGGATTATGTATGTCCTGGACAAAACACATTATCTTGATCCATGTGAGCCATGTCATGTACACTTATCATGCAGGCTTTTCAGGGGACCGAATTACAGTCATGGGTTGTGAAATAAGGATGATCATGGACAATAACAACGATCTAACATGCACGTGAACTACATGATTCGATCACATGATAGCTTCGTGGTTATCATACAGACTGTGGTGTTGTTGTTATGGATCATGATTTTCTTCTTAGCCAAGTCGGTGTTATGATGTTCGACGGATCGTAGTTGTAAGATGAAATGTATAGTTGTTAGTGTTACAGGGGTCGTGGTTGTCACGATATATCGATCATGGTTTTCCATCCACATTCAACTACACATATACAATAATGATCCCTTCTGCATGTCAACAAGTGTGGCTAACAGCCACCAGTCTTAGAAAACCAATAGTCGCACGACATCCTGCTCAAATTAACCACTCCTTCACGAGCCTATCAAGGTGCTTGGATTCAATTACTTTCTTTAATGTCGCTACTTCCCCTTAACCCATCTGAAATCAGGGAGACCATTTGGAATGTTTGACCAGACTATAAAAGTGGTACTTAGGTGAAATAAATTATCACATGACAATCCGACCCAGAATCCTTATTGCAACAACTTAAGCATTTATGGATTTGGTTTCTCTTTCAATCAAAATAGTGGAGGAGACATTCGAAGAAGGCATCGAGTCCTTCTCGCGTTCATCCTTTATGAGAGATCCCTTCCCTTTCCTCAGGAACGTTCACGATCTCCTCGAAGATCAACGGCCTCCACAGGAAATTTTGAAGACAATTTCAGAACTCTGGTAACTCACAGAGAATTTTTTTGCGGTAAACAGAGAAATCGAGCAGTGTCATTCTGCTAGGTCTCGCGATCAGGACTTTAACGAGAAAAGGCTGCACTGGATCGAGAGAAACGATGCAACAAAAAAAGCTAAAGCTAGGGCCGCTAAAAGATTTGAAGAGCTTAAATTGGCCCATCGATACCACCCATCCAGTAACTATTCTTCTTCCTTGTCCTAATATTCTTGTAATTAAATGAAAGTTCACTTATTGATTTTATAGTCATCATGCAGAGTTCATGAATGATGTGATTTTCGGGTGCAGTCGAATGTCTTGTATGGACAACTAGGATCTATAAGGGTCGCGGTTTTCAAGTTATATGGGTCATGATTGTAATGTTAAAAAGGTGGTATTTCTAACATCGGAAAATCAATAGTCGCACGACATCCTACTGACATTAACCACTCGATTGTCAAATTCGAAGTTGAACAAAGCGATAAAATATATATATAATGCATAATTTATGATTACAA